>OZ012737.1:197324238-198816738 GCA_963859935.3 Lathyrus sativus
TTGTTATAATTAATGTGTTGACTTATACATGATTCCCTACTTGTATCCATGCTTAAATATTATTATGATTTATGCATGTTGATCTTTTGAACTTTACCATGATAAATAATGTTTTGACTTATGCATGATTCACTTGTCACTTATGATGTTTGGTCTTGTAAGAACCTTATCTCAACCCCTTTTAGATGTTGTTACATCTATGCTTACCTTTAGTAGTAACCATTTGGTTTGATTCTAAAAGTCTATGGATGACTACTTGGTTGTAACCTTGTTATTATCCTTGCTTGATGTTGTTACATGCTTGCATTTACGTTCTTGGTTGTTACTATTATTTTCAAATCTTCATCATGTTTGAATGAACATATATGCTTGAACCTTTTAAGTTCCCCCAAGTGATGTAGCTTGTTAGCTCTCATCCTCAAGAGTTTCCTTGTGTCCCTATTTCAAAGAAAAGTCTCTATATTGACTCAATGTCATAACTAGATCATTTGTTTTAATCTCCCTTTGTTCTTGCTAGAGTCATTAGGATTTTTTAGAGAACTTTACCCCTTTTGACTTTGTCAAGTCAAAACCTTTAGCCCACTTTGCTAGGAATCTTATAACTTAGAGCTTAGGTTTAGAGCTTTTAAACTTTATGTGTGTACCATTGTTATAGGTACTCACTTTTCCCCTTTTGGCTTTTGTTAAAGTCAAACCTTTAATTAGTCTTTCAACATAGACTTAGAGAGTTTGTTAACTCTACATAAGTATCGTTGTTATGGATACTTATTCCCCTTGAACCTTGACCATAGTCAAGAGTTCTCTCCCTAGTTAGGAGGACTACGGTTGCTCTGATTCCATCCTTGTTGGGATACGTAGGCATGAGAATACAACGTCTTGGCGAACATACTTAGCGTGCAAACCCATATGTATTTACCCTAGCACATAACCATTAGCAAACAAAGATTAACAAAAACACAACTACCAAATAAGAGGCTCTTGTAGAATACTACAAATACTTAAGGTGCTAATACCTTCCCTTAGTATAACCAACCCCCCGATCTCTTAGCTTCGTTGTTACATAGCACACTTAGGGTTTTTTCTTCGATCTTTACCTTTTCCTTTGGATAAATCAAAGCTCGGTGGTGAATATTTAAATATTTGTGGTTCAAGTTAATTAATAGCTTAATATCTGATTCTCACTGCAACAAAAATGGCGACTTCACTAGGGACTTGAGGGTTAAGCCCACCTTATTTGCAGTTGTGTTTTGTTCATGTCTGTTTCCTTTATACATGTATATTTGTGAATATCTGTATATTATACTTGTTGTATTGCATATGTGCATTGGGTTGTTACCTTGAGAGGTGAGATAAGTCCTAGCCCGGACTTGAGTGTACACTTATGATAGGATTATGGTATGATCAATAGTTGACGATTGGGAGTAATCCTAACATGTTTGACATATGATGTAACCACACTCAATCGAAGCCCCTTTAGGATTACTAATGGTGTATGAGTAGTCATACGTTCATTAATTTTTCCGACCTGGAAGTTTGTGACACTGAAAAACCTTTTTAGTTACCCACTTAACCCACTTGGCCTTTTAGGGTGTAGTGCAATGATTGTAAGGGAGTAGTCATGAATGGTTGCTACGCGATACTACACTCAGACAAGTTTATCTTAAGAATATTTTTGACTCACATGAGTAGTTATGTATGTTGATAATATCCGAAATATTTATCCATGACTCTGAGAACTTTCGTAGAACCCGTTGTGCAGGTACAAACAAACCATAATACATGTCAATTAGGAATGGTATACCATGGCTCCATGCTTGTAACCCAAACCTAGGATCCTTATTTGTTTGCATATGCATTATATATGAACTATGTGAATACTTGTGTATGTATTGCTTGTCCATCATCCCATCATAAGCATTCATGAAGTCGGTTTTGAGAAACTCGGTTGTTCTCTTTATTGCAAAAACCTTAGGTCATGGATTTTGGAAAAAGAAACATTAGAAAGTACAACTTCAAGAAACCGGATTTGACATAATTAAGGAAATTGGTGGCCTTAGTGTCTTGCCCTGAAGATTTTGGAAAAGATATGGAAGGTTATTAGGACTTGTCAAGATCAAGATGCAAGAGGGAGTTCTCAACACTCTTGTGCAATTCTGTGACCCCTTATATCACTGTTTCACATTTCTCGATTATCAGCTCATCCCGACTCTATAAGAATACTCATACCACATTGGTCTGCCTGTATTAGATAAGAAACCGTTCAGTGGTTTGGAGAAGTTCCCTTTGCTAAAGGATATTGCAAATGTCATCCACCTAGAAGCTTCCGAAGTCAAAGCCAATCTCGTCTCCAAGTATGGACTCAGAGGTCTACCTGCTGAAATTCTGATAAGAAAAGTTGCTCTCTTTGCCAAGGAAAATAGCCTAGATGCTTTTGAATCAGTCCTTGCATTGCTCATCTATGGTTTGGTCGTCTTCCCCGAAGAATAAAATTGTGTTGACATCAATGATATCCAGATCATCATCATAAGTAATCTTGTTCCTACTCTGCTTGGAGATATGTACCATTATATTCACTATAGGGCTCTGAAAGGAGATGGGACTATCCTATGTTGTGATCCTCTATTGTATAGATGGTTTGTTGCATATCTTTCGAGAACCAGTGTACATTGGTATGATCCCGCTTATGACAAAAGAGCGATCATCGATAGTTGTGGTTCATTTCCCAACGTACCTCTTCTCAATGTACGAGGAGGAATCAATTACAACCATATCCTTGCTAGACGTCAATTTGGGTTTCCCATGAAGGAAAAGCCTAGCAATATCCTATTGACAAGTTTCTTCTACCTCAATGCAGAAGCTAGTATGAGTTTTAGGGATAGCGTTGTAGATGCTTGGAAAGCCATCCACAAGAAGACCAAGACTGATCTAGGGAAAAGGAACTGTATAGAATTTGAGCCTTTCATGCAACGGGTCCATGCTAGAGCCCAAGATCTCAAGATGCCTTATCTCCCAGAGAGACCTTTGCAGATTGTTGCCGCTTCTTCCTCTATCATTTCTGTTGAGCAAATGGAGGAATACCAAGAAACGTTGGCTAGATTGAAGCTTGAGCGAGATACTTGGGAGGGAAAGTACCATGTCATTCATTTCGAGCAGATGGAGAAGAAGAGACGACTGAAAGAGAATGATGATTTGATTGAGTTACTTGAAAGGAGAGTTATTGAAAGATACGTGGCACAAGAGAATTTATTTTTCTCTTGTGTTCAACCCGTGCTTAGTACCCATGAGTACTCTGACATCCCACCTACATCTGTTGCTTGGAAGCGAATCATTGACAAGCTAGTATTGGAGAATACAGAGTTGAAAAGACAAAAGAGGATGCGCAGATAAGACCTTTCTAGCTAGACTCAGTGGAGACTCTAGGGCCTAGTCTTTTTCCGTTGTATTTTAGTCTCTTGTATTTTACTTTAAAGTTGTAACTTTTTCCAATATTAATGAAGTAAGATTTTGTGCCAAAAAGCGTTCCTTTTGCAAATTAATTTTCTGAGTTTCTTAAAACCAATTGCATTGCATCTCATTGTTTTTTTAAAACATTCAAAGGAGCCCTAACATTTTGCAGACATTGTAATGGACTCAAGAAAGAAAACGACTCCAAAATGCACATTCAGAAGCCTAAAGTTGGAAAATCTGATAATACTAGGAGGACTAGTGGAAGATTCTTTGTCGTTCAGCAAAGAGTATGGGAACCTTCTGCCTCTATTGGAGCTCCAAGTAGATGAACGGACGTTAATGGAACTCGTTCAATTCTACGACCCCATTTACCATTGCTTCACGTTTCCAGACTACCAGCTGCTATCGACGTTGGAAGAGTATTCTACTTTGATGGGATTATGTGTCACTCCTCAACCATTCTTTGGAAGAGAAAGAAGACCAAACAGGAGAGTCTTGGCTGAAGCCTTACACCTAGAACCATCTGACCTTCAGTCCCATATGGATGTCAAAGATGAATTCTCTGGTTTGCAAGAAAGACCCTTGATGGAAAGAGTTGAGGCTCACGCTGATAAGCAAGACACATAGATTTTTGAGGCTATTTTGGCCTTATTGATCTATGGACTCCTTATGTTCCCAAGCACTGATGAGTTCATAGACTTAAACGCCATAAAATTGTTTCTGATTAGGAACCCCGTTCCCACCTTGCTAGTTAACGCATACTTCTCTGTTCATCTAAAGAACTCCCATAGAGAAGGCCATATTACTTATTGTATCGCTCTCCTTCACAAGTGGTTTATTTCGCACTGGCCAAGGATGGTCTCTCTATGGAATCTGAAGGACAATATTGCATGGACAAAAAAGCTTTTATTGCTCAAACACTATGATATATGTTAGTACAATCCCATGTATGAGGGGGTTACCATGATTCACAGTTGTGGGGATTTCCCTAATATGCCTCTTCTTGGCACAAAAGGATGTATTAGTTACAACCCTATCCTAGCTCGCCGCTAGCTAGGATATCCTGCAAAGGAAGATCCTGATCCGATCCTTTTGAGGAGATGCTTTCTTGAAGAAGGGAGAAACCTATATCTTAAAGCACGAATTGAGTAGGCTTGGCGTCACCTTAATACTCAAGGGATAACTCCTCTAGGGCATCCAGATTGTACTGTCTTAGAAGCGTATCTTCTTTGGTCTAAAGAGATAGCCTTAAAGATGTTCTACACTCGCTTAGAGTCCACTCCAACAACTCCAAAAGAACCCTTTTCTATGGAGGAATTGAAGGATGCTTTAGTCAAAGCAGAAAAGGAGAAGAAGATGTGGAAGGAAAAACACTTCATGGTTATTCAAGAGAACGAAGAACTAGAAGTTGCTCCGTCAGAACCAGAAAGAAGAAATTGCAAGGAAGATGAAGCTTCAAGAAGGGGAAGGATCTTCTTTTCAGAAATATTAGGCCTCTCAGTTTCAATTTTCAATCTTGTAATCTATGTCCACACTTGGGCTTTAGATGTGTATTTCTTTTCCTGTAAAACTTTCATTTGTTAATGAAAAGTTGCTTTACTTTGCTCTTTCCTCCATTATTTGTGTTTGTAAACATAATTTTGGATTTCCTTTGAATGTTAGCATTGCATTTGCATTAGCATTTTGTAATCATTGCATATGCATTCTCCTGTTTTGTGGCTTATTCTGTGCTATTTTACCTCCAGTCGGTTACACTGAGTCCTCTACATCCTTACAATACAAGAGCTCAAGCCCAAAGGAGAGTGGATGAGCAAGATTAAGAGTTTGACAGGGTCAATAATGAATTAGATGACATACGAGGCAGCATGGGCCAAATGATATAAATGTTGCAAGTGATCCGTGTAAAGATAGACACTCAGCCAACCGTGGTTTCCGAGATCAATGCCACAGTGATAGAACCAACACCAGTTGTAACTGTTGCCACCAATGATCCACCTTTTGGACCACTATTTAACTTTGTACCACCACCAGTCACCGTGAAGACTAATCAGTAGACTGTTCCTTTGAATGGTGAATTTCCTCATGTTATACCTACTTACACTTCAGCTATCGTGCAAACATAGGCACATTCATACTTCAACAACCAATATCAGGTTTTCGACATCCCTGACCACTTGGAAGAAAGAGATGAACAACATGAAAAGATGAGAGAAGACTTAGATACTATGGCAAGAAAAATCAGGGCTATGGAAGGTAATAGCATATTTGGGCTGATGCGAGGGACATGTGTTTGGTCTCTGGATTAGTGATTCCTCTAAAATTTAAAATCTCAATCTTCGACAAATACGAGGGGGCTACTTATCCCCAGACCCACTTAATCATGTACTATAGGAAGATGGCGGCCTATGTGGAAAATGATAAGTTGATGATCCACTATTTTCAAGACAGTCTCAAAGGCGCTTCAGCTAAGTGGTACTTGAGTTTGGACCAATCGAGAATTCATAATTTCAGAACTTGTCTGATGCTTTCATCAAACATTACAAATACAACATGGATTTGGCACCAGACCGGAAACAATTGTTAAGTATGGCCCAGAAAAGTTCTGAATCCTTCAAGGAGTATGCCTAACGTTGGAGGGTAAATGCCTCCCAAATGGAGCCCCCTTTGACTGAAAAAGAACTAGCCGATTGGTTCATAGACACTGAAATTCTGGTATGCAGATCTCAGATGTCATAACAGATGCTAATAACATTGATCTTTTCTAAAACAGAACAAGGACAAAACATGACCATTTTAAATTCCTTTAAAAATTAACAATGTCATGACATCAGTTGTAACATCAGCAGACTGACAGAACTATTTATCTAACCATTTAAATTGTGCAGAATTGTAAATGTTGAAAGATAAATAACACAATGAATTGTTTACCCATTTCGGTGCAACATCACCTACATCTGGGGGCTACCAAGCCAGGAAGGAAATACACTATTAGCAGAATTAATTCAGAGCTAAACTCCCAGTTTACAACTCCTCACTTAATCTCTACCCAATGCAATTTCTTCCTAGAACCCACTAGACAAGAGACACCTCTCACTCCCCACAATCACAGCAGTGATAAACAATTCAATACAAGAAGGAAGACTATAGAAGACACTCTTCAAAGTCACAATACTTGATTTTTCTTAACAGATTCAATCAAGAACAATACACTCTTGCTTAAAAGGTTCGAGTGAACAATTAACAATTTACACATAACAGCCTAACCATGTCTACCACGATGCATCAAAAGATACAAAGGGTGACTTACAAAGTTACACACAAGAGACTCTCAAAATCCTATAACACAAAAACACACGTGAAGATTAAGTTACACCAACAAAACTCTTCACCACACAATCTCTAAGTCAGTGAAGAATCAGGATTGCCACTTTTGTATATATAGGCAGCGTAAGTTCCTTGGGCCTTAGTGCAGCAATTAGCTTTAACCAAGTTAAACCTCTTTTCATAAATCAGGGTTCTGTCAATTAGGTCATAGGCGTTTCATGTTATGCTCAGCACTGCCAAGAATCTCGCCTGAGATCACTAAGGAATCATATCAGGTTTCCTGAATTCTAGCATGAGATAAATCAGGAACCATAACAGAAAAACAAACAGTGCCCTTGCTGGCAGCTACCTGATGTCATAACATTCAGCATGATATCCAATACACTCTGTTCTAGCTAACCAAACTTACCCTGTAGTACACTCCTGAAGAATCTTCTTCATAACAATAGAAACAAATATATTATGGTTTCCTAAAAAGTCTCAAAGATCCTTTTTATGAACACCAATTAAATCTGCACTTTGTTCCTAATAAATCTCTTTGACATGCACACACTGATGAGATATATCCAACATGATCTCATCAAATCAAACCACCTTTGTCAAGAGATATAAAATAGCAGCTCCTGCTGTACCAGACAAAGATGTCATGACATCTGTCATGACATCTTGATTAAAACACATGGCAGCAGTTCTGTCACCACAGCAGATGGATGTCAAGACATCTGTCTTGACATCAGTGCAGAATCATGTTTACCAAAATTTAGCCAATCATAGAACCATGGTATTGCTAGTAATGTTTTGACTGGCATTGTTTAAAAGCCAATCAGTGCAGAATCATGTTTACCAAAATTTAGCCAATCATAGTCACCATATCCGCATTTGAAAGCCTAGTAATGTTTTGACTGGCATTGTTTAAAATCCAATTGTTATTGGTATTGCTGATTTGGTTGTCACCATATCTGTTTGAAATTTCAGTAATGTTTTGAATAGAATTGTTTTAAAGTCCAATTGTTATTGGAATATCTGATTTGATTATCACTATATCTGCTTGAAAGTCCAGTAATATTTTGACTGGAATTGTTTAAAATCCAATTGTTATTGGTATTGCTGATTTGGTTGTCACCATATCTGTTTGAAAGTCCAGTAATGTTTTGACTAGCATTATTTTAAAGCCCAATTGTTATTGGCATTTCTGATTTCGTTGTCACCATATCTATTTGGAAGTCCAGTAATGTCTTGACTGGTATTGTTTAAAGTCCAATTGTTATTGGCATCTCAGTTTTAGTCGTCATTAATCCCCTAGAAAGCCCAGTGGTTATTGGCATTGTTTAAAATCCAATTGTTATTGGTATTGTTAATCTGGTCATTACCAGTCTATTTGAAGTCTAGTCATCACTAGAAATCTATGCATAAACCCAATTATTATTGGTATCAACAATCTGGTTGTCACCAGTCTGTTAAGCCTAGTTGTCACTAGCATCATCTAAATAGTTATTGGCAATGTTCACTTAATCCTAATCTTAGGATGGTTGGTTGTTACCAGCATCCCCAATAAATCTTAGGATGTTTAGTTGTCACCAACATCTCCGTTCGTTTCCTGAAGATCCCGTTTGAACTCTTCAATGTAAGGAAATTCTCCATTTTGGCTTAGTCCCCAGTAGAGACTTGGTTTCTTTCTGGATTTCCCTAGTGGAGTCTGGTTTTCCTCAGTTTTTCCCCAGTAGAGTTGTTTCCCGCCCCTGTTAAGAATTATTTCCTCTAGAGTGTCACACTGTTCATGTTTGGACCTCGTGCCTGGTCACCTTAGATTTCCCCGGTTTGTTTCAGTTTCCCCAGTGTCGCTGACTTTCCCCAGTAAATGGTTATTCATTGTGTTGGCCTTCTGCTATTTGCTTCTGCATCCGCTTGCATCTTGCATTGGTGCATTTCTCATTATAAAGCATCATTTTAGAGTTCATGACATGACATCATTTACATAGTTTTGTCGTCCTTAGCATATCATTGTATCTAAGGGACAAAATTTTCGGTTTACTATATTTAAATACCTTTCACCATGATCCTATGGAGATTGTCATCTCTCATACCATCTGGCAAGCTATTTAAATAGGGGCAACTGTCATACCCTAAACTCTGACCCCTAGATTCCATTATCATTCTAGGAGCATAAAGCATTGTTGCCTAACCCTAACCTTGTTTCAAGTTTGTTGTTGTTGTTGAGGTTCATTTGAATTAGGGTTTTACACCTGTGGAATCAAGAAGATGATTGCTTGATAAACCGAGGTTTTGGATTAATCATCATCAAATCAAGTCCAAGTACATTCAAGAAGCTCATGTTCAATAAGAATCAAGTTCCAATTGATCTCGCTACAAGTCAATTGAAGCCCAATTTCATTTGGCCCCAAATTAGGGTTTTGTTAGGAAAATTCAAATGTGCCTTTGACTTTTGATCCGAGAATGATCCCGAGCCTTGGAACATGATTCAAAATGTTCATACACATCTTTGGAACCTACCTATGATGTTTGAGAAGTCCCAATTGGAAAATTCATTGAAGATCACACAGTTGAATTCATCTGATTCAAAATTCATTTGACAAAGTCAACTCTTTGACTTTTAGGGTTTTTGGTTCAAATTGGAGTATCCAAGCCAAATTTCATCAAGATATGTTCAAAACATGAGTTTGATCAAGATAAATCAAGATTTGAGAGATTTCTTGCAAAAGAAAAAAACTTGGATAAACTTGAAATTTTTCTAAGTGTCGAAAAAACCCTAGGTTTGGTACCAACTTTGAAAGGCCATAACTTTGATAACGCGAAATCGTATATATATAATGACATACATTTTTACTAATCAGTGACTGATTTCACTCCGATTTCGGGTATTTCCACGTTTTTTGTCCAGTATTTTGCAGGTATTCAAAGTTCATGTGCAAATGGAGCAAGATGAAGAAAACAAGCAATTACAGATGAAAACCAGATGAAAAACA
The DNA here is from genome assembly GCA_963859935.3 of Lathyrus sativus. NCBI lineage: Eukaryota > Viridiplantae > Streptophyta > Magnoliopsida > Fabales > Fabaceae > Lathyrus > Lathyrus sativus. Next base: position 197,333,994 of record OZ012737.1, read on the forward strand.
GACAAAAAAACATCAAATATGAATTTTGCTGATGTGACGGTCGTCACAAGCCCATTACGACCGTCATACGTGTGACGACCGTCACAAAACCATGACGATTGTCATGCAGACAAAAAGTGCATAAATCTTGCACGTGCTGTAAGTGCTTTCAAATCCCAAAAGGATTGGACCACTAGCTCCTACTTTTGCTGAGATCAATCCCACTTCCTGAAGTAACCAACCGTTGGAAAATTACATCTATAAAAGGAGGGAACTGGTACCAGAAAAGGGGGGCTGCATTGAAGACACGAAGTGCTGCCAATTTATTTTAAGAGAAATTTTTGAGTTTCAAGATTTCTTATTGTTTCCCTTTTCTTTCCTTTCCTTGCAATTGTGTTTTACTTTTCAAATTCTATTATGTACGAGTAATTGGCACCAAGACTAAATCCTGCCGACATTTTGGAGGATTTCCCAAAGGCCAATTGAATTATTTACAGGTTCTTATTATAATCGTTAATTGAATTCTATTTCCAATTATGATGCATGTTTATATATTCTACCATTGTTTACGTGTTCTTAGTTTATATTCCATGTCCGGCTAAATTAAAGTAATCGGTATGTAATAGGTAGTCAGATGGGATTCGATAATAACCGGTGTATACTTTCCTTTTCAAACTTATTTATGGCTTTAGTTTTTTAAATCGATTTTTCTAAAATAAATGTTCGTCGCGACAGCGAGAACTTATTTAAAAGCTGTTTTGCCACGACAGTGGGAAATTCATAAAGGTACGAACCAACAAGCGACAGGTGAGGTTAAGTCCAGATAGTAAAAACTAAGCATTCGTTTTAAAAATAGCGACAGCGCTTTAAAAAGGATTAGAGCTTAATGGTTTTCAAAAAGTAATTTTAACCGCGAACGGGATAGCGACAACATACGTTTCGCCTTAGAGTTGCGACTAGCGTCAACAACCATCGTGAGACAAAGGTCTTTAAACCGTCATTTTCTTCTTAAACTATTTTTGAAAACACCCAAAACACCGGTAACTTGTCGAATCCTTGAAGAACCAACATATTGCATACCGATTCAAGCATTTATACCTTAAGTAACGTTTTTAGTTCCCCTATAGTTTACACACTTATTTTGCTTTTATTTCCCTAAAACCATACCAACCTAGCTAAACACAGTAACACCCGAAAATACTAGCTTGATTACGAGTCCCTGTGGGATCGATATCTTATATTACTACACGATAGACTGTGCACTTGCAGTTAGTTCAGTTAGACATAGAAAGTCGCGATCAAGTTTTTGGCGCCGTTGCCGGGGACCCGTTTAGTCAATAGTGTAATCCTTGGTTACACAGTATAGACTAGGTTAACTACTCTCTCTCCCTCTACTAGTTCTTCGGTTGTATGCCAAGTACTCGCTCACAAGGCGACATCTTACATTTAAGAAGGCGCATCCTCGAATATCAAAGAAAACACAATATTCCTGATCTTCTAGCTCATCCTCCTGTTGAAGAATCAAAGATGGCTGACGGACCTCAGAATAAACCGCTGAAGGACTATGCTACACCATCTCAGCTGGAACCTCGAAGTAGCATTGTTACCCCCGCTATCAATCGGAACGATTTCGAGCTGAAACCGTCATTGTTGTCAGCTGTACAACAACATCAATTCTCAGGAAATGCAACTGAGGATCCAAATGAACACTTAACGAAGTTTGTGCAATACGCAGACACAGTGAAGGCAAATGGAGTAACTCCAGACGCAATAAGACTTCGTCTCTTTCCTTTCACCCTTAGAGATAGAGCTTGGACTTGGTTACAATCCTTACCATCCAACTCCGTTACGACGTGGGAACAGTTGAAGAACGTTTTCTTAGCAAGATACTTTCCGCCAAGCAAAACAGCTATGCTTAGAGCTCAAATCAACGGATTTCGAAAAAAAGATGTTGAATCTCTCTATGAAGCGTGGGAAAGGTTCAAGGATATGATGAGAGCATGCCCTCACCATGGTCTAGAAGACTGGGTGACAATCCATACTTTCTACAATGGGCTTCTATATAACACCAGATTAACGGTAGACGCCGCCGCAGGCGGTGCACTTATGGATAAGCCATACGACGAAGCCTATCAACTTATCGAAAACATGTCTCAGAACCACTGCCAATGGGGAGGTGAAAGAACTCTAGCAGAGAAACCCGCAGCGAAAGGTGGGATGTACGAGATCAACAGTCTTGAAAAGTTCAACGCTAAGGTGGATGCTCTAGCGCAGAAAATCGACAGACTGACCGTTACCCCAACTGCAACCGTAGCTGCTGTAACTCCAAATTGCGAGTTATGTGGAATCACCACTCATAATGCGCTCGAGTGCCCATTATTGGCAGGAATTCCACCAAACCAAGTAAACTATGCTCAAGGAAATCCTTACGCAAATACTTACAACCTAGGATGGAGGAACCACCCAAACTTTTCCTACAAGAGCGATAATGCCTCGCAAGCACCAGCTGCTCCGCCAAGATATCAGAAACCAGCCGCTGCTGCCCAGACTGCCCCTAGGAAATCAAATATCGAAGTGATGATGGAAAAATTCATAGCTACTCAAGTTCAAACAAATAAAGAAGTCCTGAATCAAAACATACACACTAGCGAGCAGATTAAACAGCTGACCCGAAAAGTAGACGCTTTAGCCATCCATCATAAAATGCTCGAAACGTAGATATCACAAGTGGCTCAACAACAAGCCTCTGCAGCCGCACCAGCTGGGACATTTCCAGGTCAGCCAGAACCTAATCCGAAAGGTCATGCAAACGCTGTCATATTGAGAAGTGGAAAAGAATTGGAAGGCCCAACAGATCCTAGGAATGAAGATTTAGCCATGCATCAGAAATCTGATAAACCAACAGAAAAGGAGTCTGAAATAGAAAAGAAGGAATGTGACGAGCAAGAGGCCGCCAAAGATGAAAAATCATATGTGCCTCCAGCGCCATATAAACCACCGGTCCCTTATCCTCAAAGATTCATAAATTCCAAAACTTCAGGACAATTTAAGAAATTCGTTGAACTTCTGAAACAACTAAATATCACTATTCCTTTCACAGAAGCGATAACTCAGATGCCGTCATACGCTAAGTTTCTTAAAGAGATCTTGTCTAACAAAAGGAAAATCGAGGATAACGAAATAGTTACACTTACTGCCGAATGTAGTGCAATCATTCAAAACAACATGCCTCATAAACTAAAAGACCCAGGTAGTTTCTCCATACCTTGCGTTATAGGAAAGTTTGTCATAGACAAAGCTCTATGTGATCTAGGAGCCAGTATAAGTGTCATGCCCTTATCTATATGCAAAAAGCTGAATATGGGAGAACTAAGACCAACTAAAATGTCCGTGCAATTGGCTGACCGATCAGTCAAATATCTCGTTGGTGTGCTGGAAAACGTTCCAGTATGCATAGGCCAATTCTATATCCCAACCGACTTCATAATCATGGACATCAAAGAGGACTCTGTTACCCCAATCATCCTAGGAAGACCGTTCCTAGCGACAACCGGAGCTATCATAGATGTAAAGCAAGGAAGGCTAACATTCGAAGTAGGAGAAGAAAAGATAGAGTTCATCCTTACTAAGTTCTTGAAGGCACCAGCTATAGATGACACATGCTATATAGTAGATGTCATTGACGAATGCATACGAGAATTAGAGAAGGAAGAAATTACATATTCTGAAATCATGAAGATACAAATCCCTGCTATTCATGAAGACGACAACTGGCGTGCACCATACAAAGATGATAGGCTGAGCGAGATCTTAGCACTAACTCCAAATCACATGCCAGGTCCGAAAAACCCAGCTTTAGAACTTAAAGAACTACCTAAAACCCTCAGGTACGAATTCTTAGACACAGAATTCAAAAGACCAGTAATAGTCAACGCAAATTTAGGACAGTCAGAAACTGAGTAATTACTAGAAGTCCTAAGGAAATACCCAACTGCGTTAGGCTATAATATAAGCGATCTAAAAGGCATAAGTCCTTCCATTTGTATGCACCGTATCATGCTAGAGGAAGACTGCAAAACTTCAAGAGAACATCAGAGAAGGATAAACCCGATCCTAAGCACTGTAGTTAAAGACGAGGTGAAAAAGTTACTAGACGCAGGAATCATATACCCGATCTCCGACAGCCAATGGGTCAGCCCAGTGCACGTAGCACCAAAGAAAGGAGGCGTTACTGTAGTGAAGAATGCGAAAGGTGAATCGATAACCCAAAGAGTTGTGACCGGAAGCAGGATGTGTATCGATTACTGAAAACTGAATAAGGCGACTCGGAAAGATCACTTCCCTTTACCTTTCATAGACCAGATGTTGGAAAGACTAGCGAAACATTCGTACTTCTGCTATCTGGATGGTTATTCAGGATTCTTTCAAATTCCTATTCACCCTGATGACCATGAAAAGACAACATTCACCTGTCCTTATGGCACTTTTGTTTATCGCCGAATGTCGTTCGGACTATGCAATGCTCCAGCAACCTTCCAAAGATGCATGATGGCAATCTTTGCGGATTTCATAGACGACATCATGGAAGTGTTCATGGATGACTTCTCTATATGCGGACAAAGCTTTGAAAGCTGCCTGTCAAATTTAGAAATGGTACTCAAAAGATGCGCTAAAGTGAACCTTGTCCTTAATTGGTAGAAATGCCATTTCATGGTCTGACAAGGCATCGTTTTAGGACACGTCATATCTGAAAAAGGGATTGAGATTGACAAAGCTAAAATAGAGATCATAAAGGATCTTCAACCTCCGAAAACCGTACGAGAAATACGAAGCTTTTTAGGACACGCTGGATTCTACCGAAGATTCATAAAGGATTTCTCAAAAATCACAAAACCTCTGACAGGTTTGCTAATGAAAGATGTCGAGTTCGTTTTCGACAAAGAATGCTTAGAAGCATTTGAAACTCTAAAGACAACGCTCATTACCGCACCAATCATGCAACCCCCAGATTGGCGGCTACCATTCGAAATCATGTGCGATGCGAGTGATTATGCTGTAGGCGCAGTTCTGGGACAAAGGAAAGACAAGAAGCTTCATGCAATCTACTATGCCAGTAGAACTTTAGACCCTGCCCAAATGAACTACGCCACGACGGAAAAGGAACTTCTAGCAGTTGTGTTTGCACTTGACAAATTTCGTTCCTACTTGGTAGGAGCCAAAATAATCATATATATAGATCACGCTGCCATTAGGTACCTAATAAGCAAAAAGGACGCCAAACCAAGATTATTGAGATGGATCCTATTATTACAAGAGTTCGACTTAGAAATTAAAGATAAGAAAGGGACCGAGAACGTAGTTGCAGATCACTTATCCCGAATAGAGGGCATTAAACAAGAATTAGTGCCTATCAATGACGATTTCCCTTACGAACGTCTGATAGCCAAATTGGAAAGCGATATGTCCAACTTAACCTCGGAAAAACCAGAACTTGAAAAATCCGTAGAAGCTGTCTATGCCCAAGCCACTTTGCCTTGGTATGCCGACATCGTTAACTACTTGGCCGCAGGCGTGCTTCCACCAGACCTAACTTATCAACAAAAGAAGAAATTCTTCCATGACTTAAAGCATTACTATTGGGACGAACCTCTACTCTTCAAACGAGGCGCCGACAACATATACCGTCGCTGTGTCCTAGAGGAAGAAATAAAGGACATCATTTCTCAATGCCATTCAGCACCTTATGGTGGTCATGCTAGTATTTCAAAGACGTGCGCTAAAATTCTATAATTTGGCCTATTTTGGCCCAGCCTCTGGAAGGATGTCCATATCGCTGTACTCAAATGCGACCGATGCCAACGCACCGGCAACATCTCACGACGCGATGAAATGCCTCAGAAAGGAATTTTAGAAGTAGAAATCTTTGACGTCTGGGGAATATACTTCATGGGACCTTTCCCGTCATCTTTTGGAAACAAATATATACTCGTCGATGTCGATTATGTATCCAAATGGATAGAGGTCGTTGCCGCTCCAACAAATGACGCGTGAGTATTCGTCAAACTCTTTAGAAACACAATCTTTCCTAGATTCGGTGTGCCCAGACTCGTCATTAGTGACGGTGGTTCGCACTTCATATCGCGAATCTTTGACAAACTCCTCTCCAAATACGGAGTCAAACACCGCGTAGCTACAACGTATCATCCACAAACTAGTGGACAGGTGGAGGTTTCGAACAGAGAAATAAAACATTTTGCAAAAGACTGTCGCAACCTCTAGGAAAGATTGGTCATCAAAACTGAACGAAGCTTTATGGGCCTACAGGACCGCCTTTAAGACGCCAATAGGTACCACACCATTTAAATTGGTTTATGGAAAATCATGTCACCTGCCAGTAGAATTAGAGCATAAAGCCTTCTGGGCTATTAAGACGTTGAACTTCAACTACACTGCGGCAGGAGAGAAACGAATCTTGAACCTTCACGAATTGGAAGAGCTCAGGTTGGACGCATATGAGAATGCCCGCATCTACAAAGAAAGAACCAAGAAATGGCATGATAAACGTTCGATCCGAAAACAATTCAGTGTGGGAGACATCGTGCTCCTATTCAACTCAAGATTAAAACTTTTCCCTGGAAAATTAAAATCTAGATGGTCTGGACCTTTTGAGGTAACCAAAATCCTTAAAAGTGGAGCTGTTGAAATTAGCAATACAATCAACGCACCGTTTATAGTAAACGGACAGTGTTTAAAGCATTATAATCAAAACGAAAATAGCCACCACGTGAGCAGTGTGCAATTGCTCGAGCTTCCCGCTCAAACCCCATAATAGCTTATCACCAAGCTATCGTCAGGCTTTTGACGTTAAAAACAGCGATGATTGGGAGGCAACCCAAATTTTCCCGTTTTTCCCTTCTAAATTTATTGAAACTATGTTTTCATTTTAACTTAGAATTTCCATAAAATTCTATTTTCTTATTTTCTACTATTTATTTTATTTTATTTTTCTTTCTTTTATCACCTTTTTCTTCTTAAAAATCTAATCTGAGTAAATGTGATTTCAACTTTTCCAGGATTTTAAAGTCATCCTACCTTTTTCCCGTTTTTATCCGACTAACCCCCGAGTATGGCTGACATCGACGTTACGACCGTTGTATTTAGAGGACTAGCTCACAAGGCCAGATTTAAGGCACTGACTCAGAGAAGCATCGCTTCGACTCTGTACTACGGTAGATCTACCATGGATAAGCTAGGAATCCAGGATAACATTCAGTATCTATTTAACCAATTAGGCTGCGAGCAAACTGCTCTAAAGACCCGATTTGCTACCTACCGCGAACTCACGTTCGAATTCCTTAGCTCCTTAAGCTACTTACCCGAACATGGCTATGGATCCACCAAAGAGCTGATAACCTTTAGAATGTTTGGAATGGACCACACCCACAACCGTACGTTTTTAGCTAACATCCTAGGATTCCCTAGCCGACCTTATGTGTTTACCAACACTGAAGAGGATTTTGATCTCGAGTTAGAACAATTCTGGGGTACCATCACGGGTAACTATCACCCTGAACCTAATGACATGCACAATAATGAGATACATAATTCAGAACTCTGTTACTTTCACAGGATTTTAGCCCATACCCTTTTTGGGAAGGAAGAAAACATTACGACAGTTTCCAAGGAAGAGTTGTTCATCCTTTTTTGTGCTTCACAAGGCCGCCCTGTCAATGCTGTCCCTTTTATGATGAGGGAATTCACACACCTTAATCAGGAACCTCATTCACCCATCTTAATAGGAGGCTTAGTCACCATGATTGCCCACGAAATTGGCCTGAGGTACCACCTGAACAGAGCCATTCGTTTTGGCAACCTCAGATCAATGGACATCCAATTTTGCTTCAACAGACGTATCTTAGGTACCTTAGGATCAAGAGCCTACGAATACCTCATCGCTGATCAACCTGTCCACCTTTTCACATTGCCCAACCACGAGCTAACGAGTATCCACAACATAAACAATTGGCTTTATGAATTGGACGAGCCTATGGGACCTCCATCACCTCACTCCACACCCCAGGCTTACATGTACGATAGTGATCACATATCAGAAGCACATGACTATATGTACTACAAAGATTATGAGTCCGAAGTGGAGACAGATCCTGAGACCCCTCCTAATTACCATAACTTTCCTGATCCTACTCCTGAACAAGACACAGACAAGTTGGACACTGTTCTAAGAACTATGGACGATTTCAAGCTGGAATTAACCACTATAAAAGATGAACGGACGCAACTTCACATGGATTTCGTTACTTATATGGATATAGTTAGCGACCAGTTTGATGACGTTATTCAGCAGATTAACAACTTGAAGCAACCAAAGGAGTGATGTTTTAGTTTCTTTTCAAGTTTAGTTTACTGCATTTCACGTTGTTTCCCATTATTAAATTTCGCAATTATTTCTTTTTTAGTATTGTATTACATTAAACTCGTTTTTAGATTGAATGTTATTTTAATTTCATTACGTTTCCCTTAATTTGTTTTCCCGTTATCTTCTATTTTGTAACTAGTATCTCATACTGCAATAGAATTAAAATCACATCTTCAACTGTGGAACACGCCCCATAAGCAAACTTCTGCAATTCTGCAGAATTTGCTGATGTGACGGTCATCACACATCTATGACGGTCGTCACGCGTATTATGACCATCACATATCCCTGACGGTCGTCACGCGAACAAAACCCCAATTCTGTCAAAACAGGGGTTACGAACCCTTCCACCTCCACTCTCTTAATTTCCCACTTTCACACATTCAAACCCCACTACAACCTTCCAAATTCCCCATTAATCCACCACCATTTCAACTCCCATTTCACTCCTATATATTGACCTATGCATTCCCCTACTTCTCCATCCTCAGAAACTATCTATTTTCCATCTCTGAACCTCTCTCACGAAAAATGGCTAGGCAAAATCGTGAAAACCCCAACTTGAGCAATATCCTTTTCCGAGAAGGCGAGTCCGGCGAAAGGCAGAGGACCAACTACATAACTTTCCATCAACGATCGCTTCAACCGACCCGCTATGCTCACATAGATTCGTTGACAGAACTGGGAATTCTGGATGGTGTCACTTGGATGTTGTAGAGGGCCGGCATTTGGCATCTCTGCACTAACCCTCAACCCACCTACGAGCAACTCACACTGGAGTTTCTCAGTTCCTTGGCGTACGTGACTTCACCCGGTGATACAAATCAGCTCACTGGCGCCGCTTGCTTCCGCATGTTCGGCACCGAATATCAAAGCAACCAGAAACGCATCGCTGACATGCTGCAGTTTCCTCATGGCGACGACGCTCATCGCCGCCCCTCCGATCAGTTCTACCATGAAGCTTTCACTCTATGGAACCAACTGACCGGCACCACTGCTGAAAGTTGGGAGACTCTGAATGCCACTCACATCCACAATCCAACAATCTGATACTTTCATCGCGTGTTGAGCAACACCATCTTCGCTCGTGACAGTAACCACAAAGTCAACTTGAAGGAGCTGTTCTTTCTCCGCTGCGTGTTTGCTTCGGAATCGGTTGACGCCGCACCATTCCTCTTGGCTCATATTCAAGCCAACTGCAACCGAGGCTCAAAACCATTCTATTTTGGTGGCATCATCACTTCTATTGCCTTAGGCCTCGGTCTTGGCAACCACCTCCAGAACCTTCGCCAGATGCCCCCTATTTTCCTCGACACAGACCATTGCCACGCCTCTCACCTAATCAGATCCCAAGCAGATGGGAAATATCATCCGATAGTGCGAGGTCGCACTATCCAAAGCATTATCATGCCCTCTCGCACTCGAATGCATCCGCAGGACAGAGCCAACTGGCTCTTCGATCCGAATGCTCCTGCTGCCCCAACTCAGGAAAATGCCCAAGGGCCCAGGGATGAAGTTCAAGAAGAGTTGGATAGAGCTGACCAGGCTGAGCCATCACAACCACCTCCTGCCGAAGGTCCTTCCTCACGTCGCCACCGCCGTCCCGAAGCCGATTTTACAAACGCGGATTTCCTCCGCTCCATCAAACAACAGAATCAAATGATGCTTATGATGAAACAACAGAGCCGAAGGGCTGAACAGTTTGAAGCTTGGCAGAGAGAACAAATGGGTCTCATGAGGACATCTATGCAGCAACTCCAGGATGTCCAGGCCAGCCTGATCGACGACATGGCAAATCTCACTGTGCGAGTCGACGGCCTCCGTGACTACATTTACCATACACGAGCTTTGAATCTCGAGGCACGCGACGGGAGAGCTAGAGGTAGAGGTAGAGATAGAGGAAGAGGAAGGGACTAGTAGTATTTTTCATTTCTTGTATTTTGTTTTCTTTGTATTTTCCCTTCCGCATTCTTTCAAATCAGTGAGGACACTGATTGAGATAGTGTGGGAGCGGACCGTTATTTCCCTTTTTCCCTGTTATTTCCTATTCCGCCTGTACTTTCATTCAAATTTTCAAATTTAAAGTATTTCAATTTTGGCAAATAAATCTCATTTATATATATCTCTCCGTTACGTGAACTCCCCGCGCCTTATCTGACATATACAAAGAAACTTTTATCCTCTTCAAAGCATCACGCGATACACCAAAGCTTAACCAAGTTTGGAATTCCCGAGAAGAAAATTCTAACAAAGCCACTACATCCCTGACACCTTAGACCTCTGGTTTATGCGAGTCAGTTTCACTACTTACTTGTACCAAAGCCTCAATTCTCGCCTCAAACGGAGCCCCCAGTAGTTTATACGAGCAGTCAGCACCATCCTAAACACTTCTAAGTAAGAAACCGATGCAAATAAGTGTGTGATCTCTAGTATGAAATGAATAATCATGAAAAAGAAAAGCCATATAGCCTGAGTACAGAGACACGTTCCTTCTAAGTTAGGTGCTCCTCACCCGAGCATTTAGCCCAACGACACGAAACTCTTCAAGATTTATAATAGAATAAGCATATGTGTGAAGAAAAATCAATTGAGCAAAGAGATCATAGTCACTAACAGGTTTACCTACCATGAACGTGTATGGACAACGGGCTTAATGTGATTGCGCCAGAATGAAACCGGGTAAAACTTGTTGCAGGAGACTTGACGCCGAGCTGCAGTAACATGACTGGGACTGGCTTGCATAAAAGAGAGGCCTTCGAAGACTGATAGTTCAGTGTCATCGCCGTATATGTTTTGTTTCCATTTGACCCCTGGCTTCCTAACTTGACGTCTGAGAAATCCTATCGAAAGAAGAGCGTGCCGCGTGCTTGCCAAATTTTAAAATTTTCCTACCTTTACTTGAGGACAAGCAAAGATTCAAGTTTAGGGGATTTTGATAACGCGAAATCGTATATATATAATGACATACATTTTTACTAATCAGTGACTGGTTTCACTTCGATTTCGGGTATTTCCATGTTTTTTGTCCAATATTTTGCAGGTATTCAAAGTTCATGTGCAAATGGAGCAAGATGAAGAAAACAAGCAATTACAGATGAAAACCAGATGAAAAACAGACAAAAAACATCAAATATGAATTTTGCTGATGTGACGATCGTCACAAGCCCATTACGACCATCATACGTGTGACGACCGTCACAAAACCATGATGACCGTCATGCAGACAAAAAGTGCATAAATCTTGCACGTGCTGTAAATGCTTTCAAATCCTAAAAGGAGTGGACCATTAGCTCCTACTTTTGCTGAGATCAATCCCACTTCCTGAAGTAACCAACCGTTGGAACTTTCCATCTATAAAAGGAGGGAACTGGTACCAGAAAAGGGGGGCTGCATTGAAGACACGAAGTGCTGCCAATTTATTTTAAGAGAAATTTTTGAGTTTCAAGATTTCTTATTGTTTCCCTTTTCTTTCCTTTCCTTGCAATTGTGTTTTACTTTTCAAATTCTATTATGTACGAGTAATTGGCACCAAGACTAAATCCTGCCGACATTTTGGAGGATTTCCCAAAGGCCAATTGAATTATTTACAGGTTCTTATTATAATCGTTAATTGAATTCTATTTCCCATTATGATGCATGTTTATATATTCTACCATTGTTTACGTGTTCTTAGTTTATATTCCATGTCCGGCTAAATTAAAGTAATCGGTATGTAATAGGTAGTCAGACGGGATTCGATAATAACCGGTGTATACTTTCCTTTTCAAACTTATTTATGGCTTTAGTTTTTTAAATCGATTTTTCTAAAATAAATGTTCGTCGCGACAGCGAGAACTTATTTAAAAGCAGTTTTGCCACGACAGTGGGAAATTCATAAAGGTATGAACCAACAAGCGACAGCTGAGGTTAAGTCCAGATAGTAAAAACTAAGCATTCATTTTAAAAACAGCGACACCGCTTTAAAAAGGATCAGAGCTTAATGATTTTCAAAAAGTAATTTTAACCGCGAACGGGATAGCGACAGCATATGTTTCACCTTAGAGTTGCGACTAGCGTCAACAACCATCGTGAGACAAAGGTCTTTAAACCGTTATTTTCTTCTTAAACTATTTTTGAAAACACCCAAACACCGGTAACTTGTCGAATCCTTGAAGAACCAACATATTGCATACCGATTCAAGCATTTATACCTTAAGTAACGTTTTTAGTTCCCCTATAGTTTACACACTTATTTTGCTTTTATTCCCCTAAAACCACACCAACTTAGCTAAACACAGTAACACCCAAAAATACTAGCTTGATTACGAGTCCCTGTGGGATCGATATCTTATATTACTACGCGATAGACTGTGCACTTGCAGTTAGTTCAGTTAGACATAGAAAGTCGCGATCAAAATTTCATTCCACACATCTATTTTTTGAGTTCCAAAGATCAATTTGAAGATCTCCTCATGAACTAAAAAAGTGGCATGGTGACCTATGAGTAAAAGATTCTTATATTTTGAGTTATGAAGATTTAAAGTTTAGGAAATTTTCAAAACACTCAGAAATTTTTAAAGACAACTTTGTTAGTCCAATTTTCAGTCAACTTCAAGGCTATTTTTTACCATGATTCCTTGAGATTCAAGAAATTCTTAAAACACGAAAGTTGTAGGTCATTTTTAGGGCTTTCTAAAACGTACAAGAACTCCTTCATATCATTTTTGAGCTAGGAGTTTCAAAGAAAAGAAGTTGGAGTCCAAAACTTGATTTCTAGGTCATGACCTCATGAGTTCAATTTACAAAACCATCCAAATATCCAAGATCTCATGTGGAAGACCCTATTACTTGTTAAATTGGATTAAAGCATATAAGTACACATTTCTTTGGTGCATTATCCAAAAGGTTAAAGCTTGATTTCAAGGATTTTTCCATTTTTGGCATAAAGGCATGACTTCCGTTTTGATAAAGGTAACTTTATGCAAAAAACCATTTTCTTGAGCCTCCAACTTGTCCTCTTTGCACTCAAGAACTTTCAAAGTTAGAAGCAACATATCAACCACTCAAGATCTCATGGTACTTTGCCTTGAAACCATGGAAAACCATAAAACTTCAAGTTGCAATTCAACCAAACCATGGAACTAACAAGTTACAAATTATGCACTCCAACCTTGCCCTATAAATAGAGGTGCAATTCATGCTTCAAAGGAGGACAAAAAATAGGAGAACAAGAGTTTGAAACCAGAGAAAACACCCTTAAACCAGCATGCAAATCAAACACCATTTGTGCCAAAAAAACACTACTTTGCACAATACCTCCCAAAATCATTTCCAAACACTAAACCACAAAACCAATCATTCTAACATATCACAAAACATGTATTTGAATTGTTCAGATCATCAGAACCATCAAAAAGCCAACAAATTCAAAAGTCAACTTTCAAACCTCATTTTGTTGACTTTCTGCATTTTGATATCCAAAACCTCATCCAGTCCATTTCCAAACCTTCAAACACACACCATAAGTCATCCTCAAACTATTCCAAACCTGGTTTTCCAACTGTAACTCCATTCATCTAAGGTTTCATTTCGGTCACTTTTCACATTTTGTAAGAAGGAAAGGATATTCTGCTCCAAGTGTTTCCATTTGATTCCAAGCACTCAGAGAGGTCCTTGAAGGTATATTGGAGCTTTCCAAATGAATAAAGCATTTCTAATAGAAACTCTCTTGAAGATTCTATGTTTTCTCCAAGAGTTAAGTTCACTTGTACTTGAACTTTTCAAACCATGATATGCTTTGATATACACTGATCATGGACATGTCCATGTCAATAAAGTTTATTACCTATCCATGTCAATAAAGTTACAAAAAGAATTATTTTTCTTTCCCTTGTTCATGTTCAAAGTTTATGACTTTTTAGGGTTTCTTAGGCTTTCTTTTGATCTTTGTGATTGATTCCTTTGATTCTCTTTGCTTGTATGCACCCATTACTTTGTATGAACCTCACTTGATGTGTGAATTTGCATACTCTTATTGTTACATGGTGTTTATTACCTTTTTTAAGTTCATTCTCACATATGAATGCATATCTTAAAACCTTGGTTGTTACCTTACCTTGAGTATTCTCACACACTTATTGTTTTACTTTGAAACATGTTCATGTATGCATGAAACTTCTTTGATATGTTTCTCATTATTGTTTACAAATTTATGAATGAATCCCTTTTGCATGTTTTGTTGTTAACTTGTCTAACATGATTCACCACAAATCACATGATTGTCGACACACATGTCCCACACATGTTCAAGTTATCTTGGTTGTTACCTCTAGTTGGTTTATATCCATGATAAGTAATTTTTTGACTTATACACGACCCTTTATGTGTTCCATGCTTAAATATTATTCTGATTTATGCATGTCAATCTTGATCCTTTGAACTTTGTTATAAGTAATTGTCGCTACGCGAAAAATGACACAGAGTTGCCACCGGATTTTATTTATCCCAAGGAGGGAAAGGGAAATAGCGATAAAACCTTTGGGAGAAGAGCATGGTCATCGCAACCAAGTCTTAGGGTTCGGGAGTCAGTTATGCGAGGGGAAGGTGTTAGCACCCCCTCGCATCCATCGTACTCGATGGGAACCTCCTAGGTTATTTCGCGTGAATGGGTATTTTTATTAAGAGTTTGCTTGCTTAAGGAAAAGAGGGGTTGGTTTATTTATTTTAATGCTCGCCAAGGATTGTGGCCCTTGTGCCTACGTATCCTCACTTAAAAGAAGTGAAGAATCAGAGCTCCGTAGTTCAGAGGCTTTTGAAATTGTTGTTTGTTGGTTGATTTTATACCTTGAAAAAGGGTTTTTTTGAATTGATGCCCTAAGGCGAAAATAGGTTTGATGAGTTGATGTTATTTTTAAGTTTCTTAAGAGAAATTGTGCTTGATTAGGATTATACACAAAAGACTTTGGATAGAAATGAATGTTTCGAATAACCAAGTCGAGCGCCTTGTATCCAAAACATTCGGAATGAATGTAGGAGGACTCCATTCTCATTCCTTTTCCACCGCTTTAAAGTCCATGGTGTATGGTCCTAATCATAGATTTATTGTGTTTTGGATTTTTTATGAGAAAAGAGAACCACTTGACGTTGGATCAAGGTTTATTGTTTGTAAAAGTATTTGAGGTGATACGAACAAGGTCGATGGCGGACGCACAAGGCGGCCGACTTACAAGGGTTGAAAATGGCTCGATAAAATCGAGAGTTTGTTTTTGAAAATGGTTTTTGGAATCAAAAGTGACCAAGGACAATAGCAACATTCATACTAAAATCATACAAACATATGGGATTAGTCGGCTAAAAAAAATCGAGACATGCAATAAAAACGGCACGAAGGCGAACTCCTTGAGAAAAATTTTTTTGGAGGTAAAATATCGAACAAAGTAGCAAACCAGTGGTGTAACACGGGTGGCCGTGTTGTATGACACGGCCCGTGTCATAGGGTACCTGCCATGTGAGTTTTGGAGCGTGACAGAGGTGCAACACGGGTGGCCGTGTTGTGTGACACGGCCCGTGTTGTAAAGTCTGGGTGGAAAATGATTTTTAGGGAAAACAGAGGTGCAACACGGGTGGCCGTGTTGTGTGACACGACCCATGTTGTGAGGCCTGGGTTTTTTAGACGTGGAAACCTCAAACAGATGTGCAACACGGGTGGCCGTGTTATGTGACACGGCCCGTGTTGTACGACACGAGTGGCCGTGTTGTGGGACACGGCCCGTGTTAGGCTACCAGAGTGAAAAACCTAACTTTTTCTATGTTTTTCTTTCGTTTTTGTGGTTTCTTGGTCCCTTTGGAACCTTACATGATACATACAATACAACAACACAAAAAGAGTAAACAAAATGAATGTAAATAGCAAAAAAGTAAAGAGAGAAAGGTTGGAGGAAATGGATACCCAAGAGCTTTCTATCCTTCTTAAAAGTCCTCCTTGGTCTTGGTTGGATGTACCTCACTCCTCTTCACTCTATGTTGTGAAGGTTTTGTTTCTCTATGATCCTCTTGGTTCTATATCACTCTCTTTTTCTGGTTTGCAAAGCTTCCTATTTTTCTGGTTTTTAGGGTTTTGTTAGCTCTCTCTATTTTCTGGTTTTGCAAATGTGTGTAGAATGAATGTTGAATGAATGAAGAGTGCTCCCTTTTTGTTTACAGCCCCCTCCTCTTATCTCAGCTCCTCTAGGGTTTTCACTTCTCCCCACATATCATATTTTTCATGGAGTGGTGTCTCTTACCACCTTTTCTCATGCCACTCTCTTTCTTTCCATTTCCATGCAAGAGCTATGCTGCATTTTTGCTGTTGCACTTTGCCTATGCTGTTTTTCTGCAGCACCTTGTGCCTTGCACCCATTTTGTTGGTTTGTGTTTGGACAGCTCCTCTTGGTCAAAGCTACTACCTCTTGACAGCATTTTGAAAATTCTGATATGTAGAAGCATTGTCACATGTTATTCCCTTGGTCTTGTGACATGTAGATTTTGTGACATGAGTTAGTTTGTCTCCTTTTGCATGGGGCTGTTTTGCCCATGATTAAACATGCATATTCTTGGTCTTAAAACATTCCAATG
The DNA here is from genome assembly GCA_963859935.3 of Lathyrus sativus. NCBI lineage: Eukaryota > Viridiplantae > Streptophyta > Magnoliopsida > Fabales > Fabaceae > Lathyrus > Lathyrus sativus. The sequence goes on from OZ012737.1 coordinate 197,351,002, forward strand.
TTGATTTAATTCTTGCATATTTCTTGGATGTTTGTAGCACAATGTGGACTTGGTGTGGCATTACCATAACATGAATTTGACTAGAGACTTGCATGAAGTATTAGAAATAAATTAATTTCTAAACATTACTTAGAGTTGGAAATCTTGCAACAAATGACATTCTTGTAATGTCATAAAACTTCTCTTTGTAATATTCTTGCCTTTAATCTTGAATTCATGATGGATTTCCTTAGAACCATTAAGCTTGAAATGGATGAAGTCTTGAATTATGCACTTGTGATCTTGACTCATGCTTTGCAAATTTGGACTCCACTTGATCAAGAATTTATAACAAAATTGGATGAAGCAATCTTGAATTATGCCTTGCATTTCATGGTCATTAGGAATATATCTTGAATATCCTAATATTTCGTCAAGTAACTTCTCTTTGAAGAAATCTACAAGAATTGACTTTCCAATTTAGATCAAACCTTAGATAATGGACTTTTCCTTCCATGTAGTCCAAGGTAGACAAGTTATCTCATTTGAAATGGAAAATGACAAATCGACCTAATCCGTACCCACATGCTCGATATGCAATAAAATGATGTATGGTATGGCGAATGTAGGGTATAAAGGCTAAAGGCGAAAATGAGGGTGTGACAGTAATGTTTTAACTTATACATAATTCCCTACTTGTATCCATGCTTAAATATTGTTATGATTTATATAAGTTGATCTTTTAAACTTTACCATGATAAGTAATGTTTTGACTTATGCATGATTCACTTGTCACTTATGATGTTTGGTCTTGTAAGAACCTTATCTCATCCCTTTTTTATATGTTGTTACATATATGCTTACCTTTGGTAGTAACCATTTGGTTTGATTCAAAAATTCTATGGATGACTACTTGATTGTAACTTTGTTATTATTCTTACTTGATGTTGATACATGCTTCCATTTTCTTTCTTGGTTGTTACTATGATTTTCATATCTTCATCATGTTTGAATGAATATATATGCTTGAACTTTGTTAAGTTCCCCCAAGTGATGTAGCTTGTTATCTCTCATCCTCAAGAGTTGTCTTGTGTCCCTAATTACAAAGGAAATTCTCTCTCTATTGATTCAATGACATAGATAGCTCATTTTTTAAATCTCCCTTTGACCTTGTTAGAGTCATTAGGATTTTTTAGATAACTTTACCCCTTTTGACTTTGTCATGTCAAAACCTTTAGCACACCTTGCTAGGAATCTTATAACATAGAGCTTAGGTTTAGAGTTTGTTAACTCTATGTGTGTACCATTGTTATAGGTAATAACTTTCAACATGGCTTTTGGCTTTTGTTAAAGTCAAGACCCCAATTATTCTTTTGGCTTTTGTTAAAGTCAAGACCCCAATTATTCTTTCAACATAGACTTAGAGAGTTTGTTAACTCTACATAAGTATCATTGTTATGGATGCTTATTCCCCTTGAACCTTGATCATAGTCAAGAGTTCTCTCCCTAGTTAGAAGAACTATGGTTGCTCTGATTCCATCCTTGTTAGGATACGTAGGCACGAGATGCGACGTCTTGGCGAACATACTTAGTGTACAAACCCATAGGTCTTTACCCTAGCACATAACAATTAGCAAACATAAATTAACACAAACACAACTACCAAATAAGAGGCTTCTGTAGAATACTACAGATACATAGGGTGCTAATACCTTTCCTTAGTATAACCAACCCTCAAATCCCCCGATCTCTTAGATTCGTTGTTACGTAGCACACTTAGGGTTTTTCTTCGATCATTACCCTTTCCTTTGGATAAATCAAAGCTCAGTGGTGAATATTTAAATATTTTTGGTTCAAGTTAATTAATAGCTTGATATCTGATTCTCACCGCAACACTATTCAAATCAATCACAAATGAAAACAAAGATGGAACTTAAGCAAGTCTCACAAAAAGAGAGAAGATGAAGAAGAAAGTAGAAGAAGGAGGAAGATACAATAAAAAAGAACAAGCATGAAAGGTAAAATGACAAATAAGTATCAAACACATACAATCTCATTCATAAACAAGTCAAAAGCCAAACCAAATGAGCATGCAAAAGATAACCCTAAAGGAAAAGGCATGTGATTATAACATGAAATCAACATGAAGCCATAATATCGACAATGATGAACAAGTTAACATCTATCCATGAGCACACGAAAGAGATCACTCAAGTTGAATTCAAAACAAGTCTCAAGAAAGAATCATACATCAAAATCCTCCACAAAAGGAAAGGAACATCAAGCAAGCACATAAATTTCAAATGACTTAAGGAAGATCAGAATACCACCCAAAATGGATTAGAAACAAGCCTACACAATTTTGTAACTTAAACCTATTTTAAAACTAATTAAAAAAACAAATAAATCCTATAAAAAGGATAAAAAATAGTTAAAACAAAAATAAGAATCTAACATAAATCACCATAGGTCAGATACCATCAGAGGATCATATACTATTTTTCTCACAATTTTAAAATGCCTAAAAACAATTTTTAACTAAGTAAAATCAAGAAAGTACTCTAAAAAATTTATGGAAAATAGAAAAACCAGAAATAAGAATAAAATAAAATCACCATAGGTTAAAGACCATTATAGGATCACCTGATATTTTTCTCATAATTTTAAAAGGCCTAAAAGCAATTTTGAACCAATTAAAATTAACCTAAACAAACAAAAATTCAAGAAAAGTAGAAAAATGAAAAATAAAAATGCACAAAAATAAGAATCATAAGGAGAAAAATAAAAGGAAACTTTAGAAAATATTTTGGTATTTTTCTGATGAAAAATGAATTTTCTATGAATTTCTAAAATTAAAATGAATTTAAAAAAAATTTGAAAAAAGAAAATAAAACAGAAAAACTGTGGCGCGTTGGATCCCCATTCATTAAATGATGTGGTTGATCTAATCGCATAGGAGGGCGCATCTATGGTGGATCTGAGTCAAACTCATCATATTCAGCCATTAAAAGTCAAAATCACAAGATTAAAACTAGTGTCAGGCATGGACGATCAGATGATGCCAGCTCATCATCTTCAATCTCCAACCATCTGAAATCAACAGAGTTTGCAGAAATTCATGGTTTCATCAAACCATAATCATTGGTGCTCATAGTCGTATCATTTGATGCGTCTTTTCAAGACGATCTCAACTATATCATCGCGCCAAATTTCTTTTACACACAGCTCACTCGATTTGAAAAAAACAGATGAAAATCAAAACACAGATTTGAAAATAGACATACTAAACTCAACAACAACTAAAACCTAACAATCCTAATAGCAACAGTGCATCAAGGTCTACATCTCAGCAACAAATTTGAAGCAAAATGGTTTAGAATTGTACCTGTTGAACCTCAACTCTGAAGCTCTAAAAATGGAGTCACCAAGCTTGATTCAGGCCACGATCCTTCAAGTTCTTGAGCTAGTTAGCTTCAATGAATGTAGATGAAGCTAACTGAGTGGAGATTTTGAGTGATTAGGGTGTGGAAATGAAGAAACAAATTTCAAGCTTAAGAGTTCAAATGCGATTTCAGCAGGGCAATTCTGGCTATCAAAGCTTGTGGAAATGGGTGAAATGAAGTCCTTATTTATAGCAGAGAAGTTTGGAATGCTGAGGGAGGGTGAATGATGCAATTTGAGGTGAATTCATGCACACCTGTGTCATGAGCAAAGTGTGACTTGCATCATGCCAAAACTCATCAAAAACTTGTGTTTCACTACTCTAATTAACCCAGACAATTTTGTTAATCATGTTCAGATTAAATTCATGCCTTAATTTGGTGATTAGAGGTCACATTAACCAAATTAGTTTCTGACTTCAAAGGAAAACTCAGTTTTAAAATTCAAATTTTGCAGCCATGGTTCTCCCAATGTAGAAGGCTTTGTGAACTACTTCTTCTTGCATTGGATAGAGGAAGATGCAAGCTTTGTAATGTGAAAAGAAAGTATTGATTTCGCAATATGAGCTGAGAGATATGGATCTTCGAAGTAGCTTGCATCAAAGGGTTCAAATTCACAAAACACTTAGAAAAATTTCAAGTCTTTTTAAGGACCAAGAATGACCTATAATGTTTTGACAAAATCCAAGGTCTTCCATAGGTTTTTGGAGCTTTCACGCTGAATCAAAGTTGTAAAGGACATCTTCAAGTTCATTTTAGAAAACAAATGGGCTTTAAATGATGAAAATTGACCAAGTTATGACCTTTGGAAGTTGGCAAGAAAATCTCTTCAAAACTCAAAATGACCTATAATGTCTCCATACTCTTGATGACTTTCAAAGCACAATTGGACCTTTCCACAAAAAGAGAGTTTGTTGGGGATGATGAGAAGAGTTCATTAAAAAAAGAACCACCTCTAAATGTTGAAAATTGAAGGAGTTATTCCCATTTGACCATAGCCTCCACAATTTGCTAAATTAGGTCAAACACCTTCAACCAACTTTGAATCTCTTGAACATTTCTTACAAATTAAGACATGTTGAGTCAAATATGACCTTGAAATGATGTTGTCTTGAATCACAGTTGATGATGAGGGGACCTTGAGGCTTGAAAATGCCACAAAGTCAAGAAGAAAACCTTGTTTGAGGTTGAAGAATCATGTTCTTCTTCTTGAGAATCAAAACATGATACCTTGATCCCTTGTCTAGAACTATGTTATGCATAAATGAATATGAAAATGAAATGAAACATAAGCCAAGATACAAGAGAAAAGGGTGGGAAAATTTTGGGGTGCTACAACTGCCCCTATTCAAGAAACTTGGTCCCGAAGGGATGATAGCAATGGCTTTCAGACCTTCAAGGTGCATGGAGGTTGAATACCAAAAGAACCCATAAATTTGCAACCTGTGGAAACGTACATAGTGCAAAGATTGCCAACCGAAGGTGGATTTAAAAGTAGAAGGTACCAACCAAAAGTTGGGACAACCGAAGGACACAAGATACCCAACCAAAAGTTAGGATCACCAGAGAGTAATAACCAAAAGTTGTGAGAAAAAGACTACCGACCAAAGGTTTGGATTACCAACCAAAAGTTGGGATGAAGGCTACTAACCAAAAGTTAGGATCGCCGGAATGCTGACTGAAGGTGAACACACGGAAAAGAAGACTACCAACCAAATGTTGGGATCATCAACAAAGAAACAAAAGCTACCAACCAAAAGTTGGAATCACTAGGACGCCGAACGAAGGTGAACTTACTACAACGAAGACTACCAACCAAAAGTTGGGATAACGACTTCGCAAGAGAAATAACAGAGGACTACCAACCAAAAGTTAGGATAACATCCTAGAAACAACGGACTACGAACCAAGAGTTGGGATAACATCCACAAAACGAAGGACTACCAACCAAAAATTGGGATAACATCCACAAACAACGGACTACCAACCAAAAGTTGGGATAAGATCCGCAAACAACGGAATACCAACCAAAAGTTGGGATAACATCCAACAAACAACGAACTACCAACCAAGAGTTAGTATAATATCCACAAACAATGGACTAACAACCAAGAGTTGGGATAACATCCAACAAACAACATACTACCAACTAAAAGTTGGGGTAACATCCACAAAACGACTAAGTTGGGATTACCAACCAAAAGTTGGAATACAACACCTGGGATAGGAAGGAATTAGAATCAACCGACTTACAACCTAAAAAGAATACTTCGCTGGGGGAAAGAGAAGCTTAAACAGACAAACTCTGTCGGGGAGTAAAAGTAAGACAAACATATATATCAATGATTCTTGATGGGGGTAAAGATAACAAGATCTTAAGTCAAACCATTATCTGCTGGAGATATGTCTGGCCACAAAGATATCAAACTTAGCTTATGCTTCGGATGCATATGTTTGAATATGACGTAATGCTCCATGCGAAATGGAAATGCTAAGCATTTGGGAGGATGCAATGCAAATGATATGCAAAAGAACACCACCGGAAGAAGTGCTGGAAAGAAAATCAGCAAACCAAACTATGTTGAGGAAAACGCCTTGAATGGCCTTCTGCTGAGGAAAACGCCCTCAATGGCCTTCTGCTGGGGATATCAGCCACCGCTGATTTACCTGTCGAGGATATCAACACCAATCTCTGCTTGGGGAATGACTTTCAATCTTACCCAGGTGGGGATAAGTACACACCGTTGCTGATGGGAATTCTCCTGATCTGACAACAATACTCTGTGGGGAAACAAAAATATCTGCTGGGGGAAGATACAAAATCTTCTGCTAAATGAATGCCTGACTACATATCAACACCCTGGCTGGTGTAGTCAACTCCTGATTACCCACTGGAGAGCACAAATCAAGCTGGATGGGGAATATAAACCCTGAATTCATGCTGTGAGAGGAAAGATTAACCATGTTTTGCAAATACTGCTAGAACTTCATCATCGGGGAGGTAAGCTCTACTGGGAGAAAGTATCACGTCATCTTGTAAACAATCAATAAACAAATAGGATGTCCTATATGCAAAATGGTTGTTTCGGTTACCATCCATGACATTATTCAAGTAAATTCATTGTTTTCAATATGCTTTGTAAAGCCCCAATGTTTTTCACATGTAAAGTTTATCAAAAATATCAGACGCCCCTTTTTTGCAAACAAAATAGTAAAAAATAAGAAATGGAAATCACATTGAGTGAATAATACTTTATTGATTGAAATGGCCTATAAATAGGCAATTTACAATTAGATGCAATTCCTGAAAAGAGGTAATTGCATAAAAAGTACAACAAGAAATATACAAATGTCGGCTATGTGGAAACAGACAACCACCATGTGTTAATTCGGCTATGACTTGTATGTCTTCAACTTTTCACCAATGCTCTGTCTTTTGAAGAGACTGACTGAACTGATTCTTATCCTTCGGGACCTCCATGTGTCAAGATAAATGTACAGATCGAATGCAAACCGCAATCATTTGCTTTTAAATCCCTAACCTTTTCCTGGGTTGCCCTTACGGGTTTTCAATCCACTGGGATACCCATTTTTGCCAAAGTCTCCTTTTCAGGTTTTCAACTTTGCGGGTTCATTCTTTTTCTTTTATCCTTAATTTTTGCCCGAAACTTTTCTTTTTATGGTTCGCCGGGATGCCCCATTTTTCCTGGACTTTATTTTTCTGTCCAGCGGTTCTATTTTAAGCAAAGTATTTTTTAACTACGTTTGAGTTCACGGGGCACATCAAATCTTCACCATCCATAGTAGATAGTAATAAGGCTCCACCAGAGAACACCTTTCTTACCACATACGGACCTTCTTAGTTTGGAGTCCATTTTCCCCTGTGATTTGTTTGAGGAGGAATGATCCTTTTCAAAACCAAATCCCCTATCTGGAAGCACCGTGCACACCTTCTAATCAAAAGCCTTCTTCATTCTACTCTAGTACAACCGACCATGGGTGATGGATGCCAATCTCTTCTTGTTGCACTGAGAATCGAATATCAAGCTATTAATTAACTTGAACCAAAAATCTTTAAATATTCACTACCGAGCTTTGATTTATCTAAAGGAAATAGTATAGATCAAAGAAAACCCTAAGTGCGCTACGTAACAACAAAGTTAAGATATCAGGGGATTGGGGTTGGTTATACTAAGGGAAGGTATTAGCACCCTAAGTATCTGTAGTATTCTACAGGAGCCTCTTGTTGGTAGTTGTGTTTTGGTTAATGTTTGTTTGCTAATGGTTATGTGTTAAGGTAAAGACCTATGGATATATTCACTAAGTATGCTCGTCAAGACGTCACATATCGTGCCTACGTATCCTAACAATGATGGAATCAGAGGAACCGTAGTTCTCCTAACTAGGGAGAGAACTCTTGACTATGGTCAAGGTTAAAGGGGAATAAGCATCCATAACAATGATATTTATACATAGTTAACAAACTCTCTAAGTCTATGTTGAAAGACTAACTAGGGGTTTTGACTTTAACAAAAGCCAAAAGAGGAAAAGTGAGTACCCATAACAATGGTAAACATATAGAGTTAACAAACTCTAATCCTAAGCTCTAAGTTATAGGATTCCTAACAAGGTATGCTAAAGGTCTTAACTTGACAAAGTCAAAAGGTAGTGGGTTCTAACATAATACTAAGTTGAAAAGTCCTAATGACTCTAACAAGGTCAAAGGGAGGTTTGAGAATAAATGATCTATCTATGATATTGAGTCAATAGAGAGAATTTCCTTTGGACTTAGGAACACAAGATAACTCTTGAGGATGAGAGCTAACAAGCTACATCACTTGGGGAGATTAAGCATACATATACATTCATTCATGGCAAGGTTCTTACAAGACCAAACATCATAGATGACAAGCACAAGTGAATCATGCATAAGTCATAACATTACTTATCATGGCAAGGTTCAAAACTCAAGATCAACATGCATAAATTATAACAATATTTAAGGCATGTATACAAGTCAAGTAGAATCATGCATAAGTCAAAACATTACTTATCAGGGAAAAGTTCAAAACTTAAGATCAACATGCATAAATCATAACAATATTTATCATGGCAAAGTTCAAAATTCAAGATCAACATGCACTAATCATAACAATATTTAAGGTATGGATACAAATCAAGAGAATCATGCATTAGTCAAAACATTACTTATCATGGAAAAGTTCAAAACTCAAGATCAACATGCATAAATCATAACAATATTTAAGGCATGTATACAAGTCAAGTAGAATCATGCATAAGTCAAAACATTACTTATCATGACAAAGTTCAAAACTTAAGATCAACATGCATAAATCATAAGAATATTTATCATGGAAAAGTTCAAAATTCAAGATTAACATGCATTAATCATAACAATATTTAAGGTATGGATACAAATCAAGAGAATCATGCATAAGTCCAGACATTACTTATCATGGCAAGGTTCAAAACTCAAGATCAACATGCATAAATTATAACAATATTTAAGGCATGTATACTGTCGCTACTGCGAAAATAAGGTGCCGGCAAAACAGAGGAGTCTCCACCTTTCGTTATTTATCCCACAGAAAGGGAAAGGAAACGTTCGGAAAAACCTTACGAAAAGGTATAAGACAAGGTCATCACAACCATGTTTGGGTTCGGGAGTCGGTTACGCAAGGGGAAGGTATTAGCACCCTTCACGTCCGTTGTACTCAACGGGATCCACGCTTGTTGTGTTTAGCTGACGGGTTAGTTTAACTATCTACCTATCAAGGTTGGTCTGAAAAGAAAAGAAAATGACTCGGCAAAGCATCGCGCTTCATGCCTACGTATTCTCGTCAGAGAACGAGAAATCAGAGTCTACGTAGTTCGGCTAACTACGGGTGAAAGGATGGGGGAAGGTAGCTTGCCATTACGTCAGTATTGTGCCTACGTACTCTCAACTGATATGAGAGATCAGAGCTTACATAGTTCGGGATAATACGAATTACAGGTTTAGATTCATCTATTTTTCCGTGTAGGGTTAACAAACAGTTCTAGCAGTTTGGTGTATGCAGCTTGCTCGTCGGAGACTCGTGCGTTACCGTTTGCGGTAAAGCTGAGAGTTAACAACACTCTTTTCCTGAAAACGTTTCCTCGAGTTAAGGGCCCACGGGGCAAAAGAGGTTTGATATTTTTTTTCTGTCTTTTACGGAAGAAGTGTTTCTTTATGGATGTTTGCAATTCATATCGCACTAGAGAATATGACCTAGGAGTGAATGCGTCGCATGTCACCCAAGTAGTACCATATTAAACATCCTGATTATTGGAAGGAAACCCTCAAATAACCATTTCCTAAGTAGCTTGAGGCTCGTAACGTACGATATCAATTAACCTTTATTAATGTTTTAATTTGTATGGAGATGAGAAAGAAGGGGCACAACTAAGGGGAAACTATCAAGTCCTAACAGTTTTCATGCCATGGATTCATCCTATGGTTGAGGTTTGAAACAGGGAACTCCTAGATGTTATCATGCAAAGGCTTCAGACTAAAGTATAATCATCACTTCCTTAAACAAGGAAGTGAGAATCCTAGGGGATCATGTCAATCGGAAACAAACAACAGACAAACATATGCAAAACATCAGTAAAGCAGATAAACAGAAAAGAAAACAGTAAAGATGAAAATGCAATGCAGCAATACAAGCAGAGGGAGAGACTTAACCTCTAAGCAATCAAGCAAATAAAACAATCAAGCAAAGGGAGGCTCACCTCAACCTTTCAATGAAAACACATCAGATAGAAAGAAAAAAACAACATACAGGCAAGGGGAGGATCATCTCAACCCTTAATGCAAGCAAGCAGAGGGAGACCCACTCAACCTCTTAATACAGTCATGCACCTACACTTAGACTATCCTAAACATGAGCTACCCTAATACAACACACCACTCAATCATGAATGAAGGAAAGGAATTATGACAAATAAGGAATTCATTCCACAAGTAATCAAACAAGGCATCTATCCTAAAGGCATCCACCATGACACTCTATCATGAATGGGAGAATCATCTTCCTAAGAGGCTTCAGGAGGAACCCTAAGGATTAGTTAAGGATCACCTAAACTAAAAGGGATTAAAGGCTCTATCAAGGCCTAATCTAGGTTCTTAGTAAGTCTCAACCTAAGCTTGATCCTATCAAGGAGCCATTAAAAGCTTAAAGTTAACTAAAGGTTCACCTTTAAGTCTAAACTAAGGGGAAAGCTAGATTAGGATCACCTAAACATCATCACCTTGCAAAATGGGGGAATAATAGGAAATCAATTCTAAAAATCCTAAGAAAAATCCTAGATGATCCTAAATGTTTTAGGAATCTATGGTTAAAGTTTCAAGTCCAAACTATCAGTCTAAGTATACTAACCAGAAAGCTAAACCTAGATATATGCTATGGGTGATTCAAAAGGAAAAGGATCTAAAGATGTGCTTCAAAACTATACCTAATGGAATCTAAAAAATGCAAGAAAAATCATACAATATCCTACAATGTATCAACATTCACCATACAAAAAATCAGAGATTAAATCCAAGCATTGATATGGAAACAAAAATCTAGAAGTTAACATGGCATTATTTCTATTCATGGAAAAGCACATAAAAGAAAAATACAAAATTAATTGAAAAATAATTAAAATTAAAATAAAAAATCATGACAAAATTCTACACACATTCAAGTATCTCCAATATTTTTCTCATGATTTATGGACATCATTTAATATTTTTTCTGAATTAAAAATGAAGAAAACAATAAAAGAAAAATAAAAGAAACACTAAAAGAAATGATAAACAAATGGTACCAATAGCAAGAAATAATAGTGCAAAAATGAAATTGGGCCTCCCTGGGGGTGCAAACAGCACGCGGTTCGCTAGGCCCAGCAAGAAAATTGACCAAAAATCTGATAATCAAGTACATAGATGTTGACTAGAGTGTACAATAGGAAGCAATCTGGATCACTTGATCAAATGGAGGTGTAATACCCCAAAATTTACCCTTATATTTAGTCAGTCACTTCACATATCATCTCATATGTACATTTGCTAACCACTAACAAGTTGTGAAGGTTTTTGTTTTGCAGATTAGGTCTCAGGGGTATTTTGGTCATTTTACACAAATTCTACCAATTCTTTGAAAAAGGGCTGTTATTACGTTCTGAGGCATTTATTTGCCAATTGGGTCAGGGTGCCGGTTTGTTTTGTCAGAAATATGATTGGACTCGGGGCCGCGTTTTGTTTGATACTGAAACATTTCTGAAACAGTTTTGTTTCCTCTTAGTAAAATGAAGTTGGGTTGAAAAAGGAAGTGGATACTGCTAAGGCTATTTTGAGAATAGATGTGGTCAACGAGATTTTAATTTGAATTTGTTTGGATATAATCATATGGCGGGGTATCATTTATAAAAGGCAAAGGAGAAATAAGTTTTAAATATTTTTTGAACTTGGTGTTCATAAGTACTTATAAGTTACAACTCAAGAAGGAACTTAAATAATTCTGAATTATTATTCATGGATACTCTGAATTTGCAAGTGAGAAAGTAAATATGAATATTTGTTGAATTTCATTTCATAAATATTTATAGTTTACAAATTGATAAAGTGAATTCGAATTTGGTTTACAAGAGTTTCATTTACAATAAATCCTAAATCCTAAAAGTTCCTAAATGCCTTCATGCTGTCCTTGAGCTTCTCCACGAGTCCTCGGCTAACCTGCACGTCAAAACAATACAACACAGAATGGAAAAGTGTTAGAAGTTGTTTGACACTCTCAGAACAATTGTCATCATCGAGTGCCGGGAGGGCACAACCGAAGCCGCATCCTACTCCCGTTACCGGTCCATGCCATTGGCATCAGATCATGAAGTTTCGTTCTTATCTTAAGAGGTGACCGAGAGAGAAAGAGATAAAAGAAGTTTTGGGCCGAAAGAGGATTCACGCGACTTTGGATCATCTCATCAAGTAAATTCTCCAGATTGATAACCAAACTGAACTAAAATCTGAACCATTTCTCCATCACCTACAAGCATAACATCATCACTAACACAATAACAGTTAGCAAACAGCATCATCATTCGCAAGCAGTATCAGCACATAAGCTACATATCTGCAAGCCAGTATTTGCAAGCAAGAAATGTCGCAGTATCAGCAACAACAGTTTCATGACAGCAGGTAGCTTATCAGGCCTGCATTAAAGAATGCAAGGATCCTATACAGCAAGACATATGTGCATTGCACACCCAACTGATAACCATGTTCTGCACTAAGAAAGTTAGTGAGCGGGCACAATGCCTTACGCACAAATTGGCAACAGCCAGCATCCAAAGCGCATCAGACAAACGGGTCTATTCCTCAATCAGCCCAACACCAGTATGGAAAGAAACATGAAAACTCCCATCAATGGAATGCTATCCAACGCTGGAAATCTGCAGCTTTTGGAGCAGACTTTCCCAATGATCAGTGCGTAAAGTGAATGTATGAATGCAGACCCCTGCCAACTGCATAAGCCACAACTACAGCGTACAACCTACATTGGGCATAAATCATAAATAGCCTAGATTAGTCAACAATAACAACAATAACAGGCATAACAGGTCAAATTAGCGAAGCAAAACTGTTACACCTTTTTCAAATTCGGCAACGTCCTGCAATTGCATGATACACCAGGCGAGTAAACTTGAGAGATGTGACCAAGTGGCAACTCACAAAGATGCAGCTCCAACTGCTATCGACACGGCTTTGAGCATGTCTTCCTGACTTGCATCTATGATGAAGGATACAATCATCAGCCAGCAGCAAGTCTTTGTCTCTGCGTGCGTAAAACTGGTAAATCAGGCATTGGCATGATGTTTTGGGGAAATAGAAAATCAAGGCATTTTATGAACTACAGGACTGATAGTCCAAAGGAGAGTGAAATTTTAACTTCGGCCCTCAGCTCAACTCATCATAGGGCACGAGACTCGAGCGGCCAGGAGGACTATGGCCATGGCCATTATCAAACTCCCTACCGAGCATCGAAGATCGAAATAAGGCAACTGTTTCGAACAATTCAATATAATTCGCAAGGTAACTACATCCGACAACCCAATGTGGCTCAGACTATTAAGTCGTCATCGCCGTTATGTCCTTTCTCGCCAATGGCACGAGACCGGCAGCCTCCGAATTTATTTGCACCTGAAAGCAGAGAAGAGAAAATCAGTGTACTTCCCAAATAACGCGAAACTCATCACAAGTCAAAATGGATTATATCAGTAAAACCAGATTTATCAGAACAGATCAATCCATATCAACAGGTGAATCACAAAAGTCCACAACTGGATATCAGCATCAGATCGAAATCCATATCAGAAGACAGAGCTGGATACTAAAACTGAACTGCACTACCCAAATTCATAAACATCACAGAAAAATCAGGCTTCATGTTCGAAAAAGCAGAAATAGGCAAGGAAAATCATAAACAGCGTGGAACTGATTGGGAAAATTCGAAGCAAGTCAAACAGGGAAGAGCAGTCATGTTGATCCCAACCGTAAATGAAGGTCACAAAAAGTAAGGCTCAGTTGTCACCCATCATGGCCAATTCACTATCAGCTTCAACTCAGGAAGTCGAAGAGAATGAAATCAGTTCATGTCAGCTCACAGCAAGTGCCCAAATCTAGAGCAAGTTTGGATGGCTCCAAAACAAATTAATCGAAACACAAAGACTGGATATCTGTATCTGAAAAGAGGATCGAAACAAAATTCGGTTGAGGTCAATGGATCCAAATCCTACCAGAAAAGATAACAGAAATCAAATCAGAATCACAATATAACAAAATCCATATCTGCAAAATAACACCAGAATCAATATCAAATCCAATCTCAGTTTCGAATCCCACCAGAAAAGATAACAGAAATCAAATCAAATCAATTTCAATCAAAATCATATTTCAGTAACGTAAAAAACCCAACAAAAGCCCAAAAGAAGAGATTATAAAAGGACAACATCACCTCGTAGAAAAGGGGGAAGAGGGCCAAGAAAAATCACCGAACGAGAAACCCTAACGACCGCGACGTCAGAAGAAGAAGAAGAAGTCTTCCACCAAAGTCATCACACGAAGGACCGCCGGCGCCGTTTAACCAAACGACGAGCAATCAGTCGCCTCAGCCTCAGAATCTCTTCATCATCGGCCGTTTTCGCTTTAAATGTAAGCCATAGGACATTTTTCCTTACAGATTTCATGTTTGTTTCAGGAATGAGGAAGATCAGAGAGAATCGCGGCGAGAGAGAAGAAGAATGAAGTGTAAACGGCGCTGCGAAAAGCCAAAGGGTTCTAAAACCCTAGATTATCTTGCAAACAATCATCTCAAACCGGGTTGGGTCCGGAGGTAATGACCGGCCCAACCCTTTTATGTTTTTATTTTCTTTTTCTTTTTAAATTTAATTATCAAATTTTAAAAAATATTTAGGTTGTTTTTTAAATAGTAAAATTAAATTCTTTTTTTAAGTATTAAAAATTAAAAACATTTTTTTTAGTATTAAAAATCAAAAATATTTCTTAAAATATTAAAATTAAAACATTTTTTATAGTTAGAGTCAATATATTTTTTTTAAAAAAGAAAACCAAGAGAAAATATTTTTTAAAGATTAAGATCTTCTTTTTTTATTTATTTACTCATTATCAAGTAAAAAAAAAAATTAAGCTTAGATTCATAGTAAACTTCTCATAAAAAAAAAAGAAACCAAAAAAATGTCCCATAGCTTCATGCTTCTGTTTTGTGTTTACTAACCTAGTTCGTTCACTGTGCAGCTTACCATGTTGTTTCTTTATGTTCGCGTTCTTAAAATTGAATTGTATCATATTGTTGTAACTGTTCCTCCTCTGTAACCTTGCGAATCTTAACAATCACATTTACGTTTCCGCATTTAAATTTCCGCTGATGTATGATTTCTCACACTGTCATTACTATTATTTTGTCACATTGCACGCACCTCCGAAGGAATTAGGTCTAGCTTTTGGTCGCCGCGCCAATAGTCCTCAACTTCAAAACCTCAAAACTACACCCTTACAAACCCTAATTTTTCATAAATGCCTCGCCGCAGGCAAAATTACAATTTTACCCCTAGCATTAGGTCAAAGAGTCGCCGCGCTCATTTTAGGGTTTCCCGCCGTGGAATCCCTAACCTAACCTAACCCTAATTACAACTTAACAATTCAACGTAGAGATTTGGAGTTTCTACACTCCACGTAAGCGTGTCCTTAAGATGCGTTTATTCCCCTTGAGACCTTGACCACAGTCAAGAAGTCTCTAACCTCCCTTTTGAGGGGAACTACGATTACTCTGATTCCACTCCCGTAAGGATACGTAGGCACAAGATGCGATGTCTTGCCGAGTAAACTTAGAATTAACCCCTTAGGTCTCCTTTCTCACTTTTAATCCCTTTGTACATATACCTTAAGAATAATAAAGCGAAATAGTAAACATTTGAACAAAAGGTTCCCGTAGAGTACTACGGAAGTTTAGGGTGCTAATACCTTCCCTAAATTTAACCAACCCCCGAACCCTAGATCTTTCCCCGCATTGTGTTTACGATGCAAAATAGGTTTTCCCTCTTTTGACCTTTTCCTTCGGATAAATCAAAGAGCGGTTGTGAATTGAATTGCGATTCAAACTAATTAATAGTTTGATATCCTATTTCCACCGCAACAGAAAATGGCAACTTCACTGGGGACTCCTAAACTTTTAAGGGTTATCCCTAACTTGTTCATATTTATTACTATCTGTGTTATTATTCATTTACATGTATATATTTGTGCCTTGATTGTGGGACTGTTCCTTGTGCTGTGAGATAGGTCCTAACCCGGATCTAGTGTACCTTAGGTAAATGGCAATAGACCAAGGAAACTGTACGACGTATATCGATGCGGTTGATCTGGTGGCCATGGTTAGTGCGACTTCTTGGTTAGTGCTTATATTCCTTAAGTCAAGTTGAGGATAATATTGAGGCTGCCATATGTTGTCAATGCACTAACTGACTTTTAGAACCCTAGTTAACTCATCTTGACCTTTAGAAAGTAGTGAGGTAGCCGGCTTTGGTGCAGACTGAAGTTGGTTGACACTCGATACTACGCTCATTGAGATCTTAAACTTGGAGGGTTTTGGTTGGCAAGTAAGTTGCCTTCTGAACAACCACCCTTGTGAAGGATCAATGATATTGAGATCCCTTAGAACCTGGTTACTTTTGTAGGACAGGATGAACCATCCTAACTTCAGGGGAGGGTACTTGCCTTTGAACCTCATGCAAGCCTTTAACCTAGGACTTTGTGTGTTTTCATGCATTGCATCCATAAAGCATCTCATTGCATTGTATTCCATGGAGTTCAAATATCATTTATGGATATCGCAGGATACCACAAATAAAAAAAAATAAAATGAAAAAACAAGAAAAAGATTTCTTTGGTACCCCACGACATTCGTAAATGTGTTGAATTCCATGAAACCTTCATTTACATTCACATTTAGCATCATACTTTTGCATTACATGTGTCTCCCGATTTCTCACACTCGGTTCTCTCACCTTCCAGTTTCGCCACCCTGAGTTCTCGGCACCAATACAACACCAGAGCTCAAACTCGGAAGAGAATGGAGGATCAGGCAAAAGAGATTGATTGCCTTAGCAATGAACTCGAAGACCTTCGAGGGGGTATGGGGCGTACGATGGAATTGTTACATGTCATGAATGCTAAGATGGATACCCATCCCACTGTTGTTTCTGAGATTACCGGCGTTACTGTGGACCCTTCACCAAGTGTGACTGTAGCAAAGGACCCACCCTATGGTCTTGCTCCAGGTTTTGTGCCTCCTCAAGCCACTGTCCCGATTAATCAACCTGTTCAGCAAGCCGTGCCTTTGTTTTCTGAAGTTTCTAGGGGGGCTCCTATCTTTGCACCACCTGTTGTACACACTCGTGCGCAACCGTATTTCAATGAGACAGTTTGTGATGATCTTGATGAGAATGTTGAGGGTTATGAGAAACATGATAAGCTTCGTGAGGAAGTAAACACTATCGTCCAGAGATTGAAAAAGGTAGAGGGTGATCAGATTTTTGGGACTGCTGCAAGAGATGTTTGTTTGGTCTCAGGTTTGGTTATTCCCCCGAAGTTCAAAACTCCGAACTTCGATCGTTACGAAGGTGCCACCTGTCCTAAGAGTCATTTGATCATGTATTATCGCAAAATGGCTGCCCATGTTGAGAATGATAAACTGATGATTCATTGCTTCCAAGATAGCTTGAAGGGTGCTTCCTCCAAGTGGTATTTAACTTTAGACCAGTCTCGCATTAAGAGTTTTCAAGATTTATCTGACGCTTTCATCAAACACTACAAGTACAATATGGATCTGGCTCCTGACAGAAGGCAGTTGCTGAGTATGTCACAAAAGAATTCTGAGTCATTCAAAGAGTATGCTCAAAGGTGGAGAGAGACTGCTTCGCAGGTAGAACCTCCTTTGACCGAGAAAGAGTTAGCTGATTGGTTTGTCGACACAGTCCGTCCAGAATTTTACGAGAGAATGGTTGGTAGTGTGACTTCAAATTTCTCCGACATCGTTGCTGTGGGTGTCAAGATTGAATTGGGTATGAAGAGTGGTAAAATGACAAATAATCATGGCGCTTCTAAGGATCAGCCGAAGAAACCTCCGTATAGCTCCCAGAAAAAGAAGGAGAGTGAGACTAATGCTATATCCTCTAGTAGACCAAGGGAACGCTTTTATCGGCATCCGCAAGGTTATGCTCAACCTCAAGGGTACCCAGTCCAATATGCTCAACAACCCTATGTGGCAGCTATTACACCTTCTTTCAATCAACAGGTTCCCATGTATCAACCTATGCAACAACCTCCTGTTTATCCGCCTCCTGTCAGCTATCTACAGGCACCCAATACTCCTGCTCCTCAACAGCCAAAGAATCCGGCTCCTCGCCAGAATGTTCCGAACAGAAGAACGTATAAACCTTGTCCGCCGATCTCGATGACTTTTACCGAGTTGTATCCCTCTTTGGTCAAGCAGGGTCTCATCACCACTCGGGCTTTGGGTCCGCCTCCTAATCCTCTACCCGCCAATTACAACGCCGCTGCTCACTGTTTATTTCATGAGGGTGCGCCTGGCCATGATCTGGAGAATTGCTATGCTCTCAAAAATATTGTCAGGGATTTATTGGAAAAGAAGATTTTGACATTCGAAGATCCTCAACCAAATGTTAAGAAGAACCCTTTTCCTAACCATGAGAGTGTCAATGCCGTTAGTGTTGGTTCGGGGGATGGTTATGCCCTTGACGTTGAACAGATTAAGACTCCTCTCAAAATGTTCCATTCAAAACTGTTTGAAGCTGGTTTGGTAGATACTTCCCACGTTGCATGTGTAAGTTGTGAAGCCAGTACTAAAGGTTGTGTGGTGGTTCAGAATGATGTTCAGAGGTTAATTAATGAGGGTGTTTTACAAGTGACAAGCCAAGCCAAGAAGGATGTAGTCGCCGTGGTCGAGCCTGTCTTCCATCAGCCTGAATCAAAGGGTAAGGTACCGGTGTTTAATCTATCAGGGGCAGGCTCCGCCAACCTCGTGTTCGATATACCGAGGTCGCATATCCCTGAAGTGAATCAGCCTAAGCCTATAGTTATTCGAAGACCGAGTCCATTTCCTTTCAGTGATCCTAAAGCCGTGCCTTGGAAATACGACGTGACGATGATTGACAAGGAATCCGGGAAGGTTATTCCAAATGAAGAGGTTAAGGGCACGGTGACCAATATCGCAGAGGTAAGCAGGATGACTCGCAGTGGTCGTGTGTATACTCCCCGTTCTAATGAGGATCCACCTAAGGAGATCACTAATATCCCAGTGCCTGCCAAAGACAAAGGTAAGGGAGCCGCCACGAATGATGAAGATGCCGAATTTTTGAGGATCATCAAGAAAAGTGACTATAAAGTTATTGACCAACTTCATCAGACTCCTTCCAAGATTTCGATTTTATCTCTGTTGATGAATTCGCCCGCTCATAGGATGGCCTTGCAGAAGGTTTTGACTCAAGCACATGTGGATCAAGATATTAGCACCAGTCGATTTAATAGTGTGATTGCCAATTTAACCGCCTGTAACACCCTCAGTTTCAGCAATGAAGAGTTACCGAAGGAGGGTCCGAACCATAATCGTGCTTTACATATATCGGTGAAATGTCAGGAAGACAATTTAGCAAGAGTGCTAGTAGACACCGGGTCTTCTCTGAATGTGCTACCCAAGAGGGTTCTTGATAAGTTGGCTTGTAAAGAGACTGTGTTGAAACCTACTCCTTTGGTTGTCAAGGCTTTCGATGGCTCTCGCCGATCGGTAATGGGGGAGGTTGAGCTTCCTATCCTGATTGGTCCGCAAGTTTTTAATATCACGTTTCAAGTCATGGACATTAATCCCAACTACAGTTGTTTACTCGGAAGGCCGTGGATTCATGCCGCTGGGGCAGTGACCTCAACGTTACATCAAAGGATGAAATTCGTGATCGATGGAAAGTTGGTTATTATACACGGTGAGGAAGATCTGATGGTCAGTAACCTGTCTTCTTTCCGTTACATCGAGGCCGATGAGAATGCTCTAGACATCTCCTTTCAAGCACTTGAGATCGCCAATGCTGTTCTGCTGGAAGTCGAAGAGACAGTGGGTCAGGGTAATCCATCTTTTGCATCTCTGAAGAGTACCAAAGCAACAATTGACAGGGGCATTCCTGAAGGTTGGGGAGAGGTAATTGATGTCAAGACCAAGACTGATCGCTCTGGGTCGGGTTACAAACCAACTCAGAATGGAGCTGCCACAACTGTCGAAGGGCGTCCGAAGGTTATCCAAGAAGTATTTGTCAGCGGAGGCTTCCAAGTCAATGCCATCAGTGAATGTGAGAAAAATGAAGAGCTGAGCAACCTGGTGTTTAAGGGTGATGCAGTTTTGAACAACTGGGAGGCCGTAGAGATCCCTGTTATTTTTCCCTTGTCAAAGTAATTGTTTTTTTAAGTTTCATTTACCTTTTCAAATAAAAATCTGTAGCTCTGCCCAAGGCTATAGGGTTGTTTTGTCGGGCCACCTTTCATTTCTAAAAAGATATTAATAAAAGCATTTTGTTCAATTCCACTTTGGTTCATCTGCGTTTTTCGTTTTCACCTTTAAAAATGAAATTGGCAACCTTTTCTTCCAAAAAATAATAATAAAAAAAAACAACATTTCATTCTTACATGTCTTCGAGCATTTTAATTAAGTAAGCCTTCCATCATGCAGAGATATCGTAAACCTTGTTGGATCCAATGACTTTGCTGACACTCCCGACTGGGATGCACCCATCAATCAAGCTGAGGACGAGGGTGAAGAAGATTTTGAAGTACCCGCGGAACTGACAAGATTGATTGAGTACGAGTACACAGAGCTTCAACCGCATAAAGAGCAAGTGGACCTAATTAATCTCGGTACAGATGAGAGCAAGAAAGAGGTCAAGATAGGTGCAATGCTTGGGACGGAGATTAGGCCGAGGTTGGTTGAGTTGTTAAAAGAGTATATTGATGTGTTTGCGTGGTCGTATCAAGATATGCCGGGCCTAGACACAGATATTGTTGTTCACAAGTTGCCGCTTAAGCCAGATTGTCCGCCTATCAAACAAAAGCTTCGAAGAACGAGACCCGACATGGCTTTGAAGATTCGAGATGAGGTTAAAAAGCAGTTGGATGCAGGTTTCTTGGCAGTCGCAAAATATCCAGATTGGGTTGCCAACATTGTGCCAGTACCTAAGAAGGACGGTAAAGTTAGGATGTGTGTAGACTACAGGGACCTGAACAAAGCAAGTCCAAAGGACGACTTCCCACTGCCACACATTGATACACTGGTAGACAATACAGCCAGTTTTGCGTTGTTTTCATTTATGGATGGTTTCTCTGGCTATAATCAGATCAAGATGGATCCAGATGATCGAGAGAAGACTACTTTCATTACTCCTTGGGGAACTTTCTGCTACAAAGTCATGCCCTTCGGTTTAAAGAATGCGGGGGCAACCTACCAACGTGCTATGACCACTCTTTTTCATGATATGATGCACAAAGAGATTGAGGTGTATGTGGACGATATGATAGCCAAATCTCAGAGTGAAGAGGAGCATTTAGACCATTTGGTAAAGCTGTTTGAATGACTCAGGAAATATCGGTTGAAATTGAATCCCGCAAAATGTACCTTCGGTGTCAGATCCGGGAAATTGCTTGGTTTCATTGTTAGCCAGCGAGGGATTGAGGTGGATCCTGACAAAGTCCAAGCCATTCAAGATATGCCGGCTCCGCGAACAGAGACGCAAGTTAGGGGTTTCCTGGGACGTCTGAATTACATTTCCAGGTTTATCTTTAATATGACCGCTACTTGTGAGCCGATATTCAAGTTGCTTTGCAAGGGGCAGACAGTTGAGTGGAACCCAGATTGTCAGAAAGCGTTTGAGAAGATTAAGGGTTATTTGCAAGATCCCCCTATTCTGATTCCTCCCGTACCTGGAAGACCGTTGTTTATGTACCTTACTGTTCTCGAGAAGTCCATGGGTTGTGTGCTTGGACAACATGATGAGACTGGGAAAAAGGAACATGCAATTTATTACCTGAGCAAGAAGTTTACCGATTGCGAAAACAGGTACTCACCATTAGAGAAAACTTGTTGTGCATTGGCATGGGCCGCTAAGCGCCTTCGGCAGTATATGGTCTGTCATACCACGTTATTGATTTCTAAAATGGATCCGATCAAGTATATTTTTGAAAAACCTGCTCAAACCGGGAGGCTAGCCCGTTGGCACATGTTGTTATCCGAATATGACATCCAGTATGTACCCCAGAAAGCGATTAAGGGTAGTATCTTATCTGATTACCTTGCAGACCAGCCAGTTGAAGATTATGAACCTCTTAAGCTCGATTTTCCCGATGAGGATATTTTGTTGATTAAAAGAGATTGTGAAGAGCCAGATCCGAGCGAAGGTCCAGAACCAGGTCTTTGGTGGAAGATGATGTTTGATGGTTCCTCGAATTTCAATGGGCATGGTATAGGCGCCGTTTTGATGAACCCAAAGGGTGGATTTACTCCATTTACAGCAAGGTTGGACTTTGAGTGTACTAATAACGTCGCAGAGTATGAAGCGTGTATCCTCGGCCTCGAAGCAGCAATTCACCTCCGAATCAAACTTCTTAAAGTAAGTGGTGACTCAGCCTTGGTTATCTACCAGGTACAAGGCAAATGGGAAACGAAGAATGAGAAGCTGATCCCTTATAAGGACTACATTATTGAGCTGATCAAGTATTTCGACGAGATAGAGTTCGAGCATGTTCCTAGATCCGAGAATCACGTAGCCGATGCTTTAGCCATGTTAGCATCCATGTGGAAAGTTAAGTTCGTTAATGAAGCACCTCTTATCCATATTGAGCGCAAGGTTGAGCCCGCTTATTGTCAGTTGGTCGAAGAAGTTGAGGTGGATGAAAAGCCTTGGTTTCACGATATCAAGAACTATCTCGTCAAGCAGGAGTATCCCGATGGTGCTACTGGTCTGGACAAAAAGACATTGAGAAGATTGGCGTCCAAATTCTTTATCAGTAATGGTGTGTTGTACAAGAGAAATCACGACATGGTCCTGCTCAGATGTGTTGATAAACGGGAAGCGGACATGTTACTGCAGGAAATTCATGAGGGGACCTTCGGAACCCATGCCAATGGTTATGCTATGTCCAAGAAGATGTTAAGGGCTGGGTATTACTGGTTAACCATGGAAGCCGACTGCATCCAATACGCTAGGAAATGCCATAAGTGCCAAATCTACGCTGATAAAATGCATGTACCTCCATCACCGTTGAATGTTTTGTCTTCACCCTGGCCGTTCTCTATGTGGGGCGTTGACATGATTAGGGCAATCGAGCCGAAGGCTTCTAACGGTCATCGTTTTATTCTCGTTGCTATTGATTATTTCACCAAGTGGGTAGAGGCTGCCTCCTACGCCAACGTGACCAAGCAAGTGGTTGCCTGCTTCATCAGGAAAGAGATTATCTGCCGTTATGGAGTCCCAAGCCGGATAATAACTGACAATGGCACCAATCTGAATAATAAGACTATGAAGGAGTTGTGTGATAACTTCAAGATCACCCACCACAATTCTTCTCCGTACCGTCCTAAGATGAATGGGGCCGTTGAAGCTGCGAATAAGAATATCAAGAAGATCCTGCAAAAGATGGTTGTGACTTACAAAGATTGGCATGAGATGTTACCGTTTGCTTTGCATGGATACAGAACATCAGTAAGAACTTCGACAGGGGCAACACCTTTCTCATTGGTGTATGGAATGGACGCCGTGCTCCCCGTCGAAGTAGAGATACCTTCGCTAAGAGTGTTAATGGAAGCTGAACTTGAGGAGGCTGAGTGGGTTCAGGACAGATTGGATCAGTTGAATCTCATCGACGAGAAGCGTTTGACAGCCATGTGCCATGGGCAATTATATCAGAAACGGATGAAAAGAGCGTTTGATAAGAGGATTCGTATCCGTGAGTTCCGTCAAGGAGAGCTCGTACTCAAAAAGATCTTGCCAGTACACAAAGATATGCGTGGAAAGTGGATGCCCAATTATGAAGGCCCATTCGTTGTAAAGACTGTCTTCTCCGGAGGGTCTCTAATACTTACGACAATGGACGGTGAAGAACTAGCACATCCCGTGAATTCTGATGCAGTCCGAAAATATTATGCCTAAAAACCCGCTAAGTCGAAAACCTTCAAAAGGCGACTTAGGCAAAAGTAAGGGTTGAAAAGAAAAAAGAAATAATAACAAAAGCTCGCTAAGTTGAAAACCCGAAAGGGCGGCTTAGGCAAAAAAGAGCGTCCCGGTGGATCGAAAACCCGAAAGGGCGGTCCAGGCAAAAGTTAGGGACAAAGGCATTTCATTGCATCAGAAGACACTGACTATCTCGAACACACTTTCCGCATGAGAGCCATGTTTCAGTTCTTTCATCCTGGCCCGAAGCAGGATTCTGGACTAGTCTTAGTTAGTAGTGTCGGTAGGTGTTATTGGATTCAATGTAACCTTTTTCCCATGTTGCCAATTTCAAAATGTAATCATCTGTGGAGCTATGCCTTCAGCAAGCAGCCACCCTTTAATAAAAGATACCATCTCGTTACTTACATTCCTTGGTGCATTGCTCTTTATTTTCTATTGTTATGCAAAATGCGTTTATTCTTAAAATTTGAAAATGAAAGGTGCATTGTAGATTTTTCAAAACTGTTTTTCAAAAAACAAACAAATTTGAAATGTAATAAATTACTTTGACTAGTGGAAATTCCGACAGGATCTCTTCATTCCCCGGAAATATCATT
Source organism: Lathyrus sativus (assembly GCA_963859935.3). Lineage (NCBI taxonomy): Eukaryota > Viridiplantae > Streptophyta > Magnoliopsida > Fabales > Fabaceae > Lathyrus > Lathyrus sativus. Next base: position 197,375,843 of record OZ012737.1, read on the forward strand.
ATTGCAGAAACACTTTCAAACCATTGCACCAGTGATAGTCCCCAGAGAGACTATAAGCTGACAACCTTTTCTTGGGGTAACTTAAAAGTGTCCCTCAGGATTTCTTCTCCCCATGTGAGGACGTGATACTGTACGCCCGAACAGATTATCTTCACCCCAGAGAATTCAGAACTTTAAAACCAGACATGGTTCCACCATTGATCTTTTCTTGCCCATGATTGACGTATTGGTTGCAGAGAACGCAGGGTATTTCTGTCGAGATGTTTATTTCATCTCTCGTCCCGTCTCTAGTCTGTTTCGTCAGCATACGCAGGGGCATAAGCATCACGTGCCTATGTCATATACTCATTTCACATACTCATTACGTACTCATTTCATAACATCTTGCATATTTGACTACATACATAGACATTAACATACATTCACATATGCGTTAGCATTCACAGGTTCATTGCGTCTCTGTCATTGGTCGTTACTGCCGAGTAACTGGGTTCGTCCATTCTCTCCAAATAGATTGTCAGCCCTAAGCATAAAATACTTACTTGTTTCCAATTTCCCCACAGAGCTCGATCCTCGTGGATGACGGTTACTTCAGCTATCTTTCCTCGCCAAGATAAGATATCTACCCTTCGAGTTCATTCCCTCGATGGAGTCTTGATTACCAGTCTTCTTTCTAGCTCGATCCTAGATTGAATCTCAGTCTTGTCGGTCGTCAAGCCCAACCGGACGTGCATTTATTTTGCACCATCTAAAGATTTTCACCATACCATGGACAGATACGCGACTATCTCGCTTGAGAAGTTTATCAATGTACCCGGACGTGCATTTATTTTGCACTATCTTTCAAGAAAATCAGCTACAATCATTTACAGATACACGCCAGTTCACGCCTGAGAAATATATCAGTACAACACTTTGCAATCTTACATGTTACAACCCTTTACACTTTACATTTTACAGCATCAACATACGACATTTTTCACCTAAGAAGTCGATCCTATCCTCATTATGACTCGCAGCAAAGGGCCATCTCCGTGGAGCAGTTGGGCTTCCATTTACCTGCCGTCTTGAGATTTGAACCAAATCGTATTCAGGAGACCACGATTTCTGAGCATGAAGAAGTTCATTTATCCTTTAGTAAAAGAAGGAGCGGAATCGTATTCAGGAGAGCACGATTCTGAATTATGAGGAAGTTCAGTTGGCCGTTTTTCAGGAGAGCACGATTCTGAAAAATGAGAAAATTTCAGTCATCCAGTTTCATATTCAGGAGAGCACGATTCTGAAGTATGAGCGTATTCAGTCATCATATTCAGGAGAGCACGATTCTGAAGTATGAGAAAGTTCAGTCAGCCCTTTTCATATTCAGGAGAGCACGATTCTGAAATATGGAGATTTTCATTTACCCTTTATCCGAATCATATTCAGGAGAGCACGATTCTGAGTTATGAGGAAGTTCAATTAGCTCTTTTCATATTCAGGAGAGCACGATTCTGAACTATGAAAAATTTCATTCACAAGAAAGAGCCAAATCATATTCAGGAAAGCACGATTCTGAAGTATGAGGAAGTTCAGTTTATCCTTTTTATGTTCAGGAGAGCACGATCTTGAAACATGAAGAAGTTTACTTATCCCTCGGTAAGAGAAGAATCAGAATCGTATTCCAGGCGCCGACCTTAAATGCGAGAAGATTTATTTATCAGATAAGCAGCAGCCTCTTTATTTGAGTGCTTATCCATTTTTGCACATAAGTCCTTTCCAACGATAAGTGACAGTTCTCCCTTGAGAAGCTTATCAGGGCATTTCCCATTAAAGACCATTTATTTTGGCATACAGTCGGTCTTTACCCTGTATATTTGCTACGGAGTTCCGAAAAGTCCGTTTGATCCTGTCACGAGAGATAGTTCACAGAAGCTTGGATGTTATTCTTTGCTCAATGCTCCAGCATTCTGTAATCAATCTTACCATCGTACGTGATCCAGTTTTATTCCCCAGTGGAGGCCGTCTCATAGGTACCATCTCCATTCGAGGATCTCGTTCCTTTTCTAAAAGTGACAATTGGTCATTCGCACCAATTGACTATCATTTTTAGAATTCCCCAGTGTTATACTATGTCTCAGCGCGCCATTTTCCCCAGTGTGTTTCTTCTCGTGGCGTCTGTCCCGGTATCGTCATGTTTGTCAGCATTTTCGCATTCATTATTCCAGCATACGCAGCATATCATATTCATGTCATCATCTGCATTAAGTCATTCCAGTTTTGTCCATAGCATTGCATATCGTCGCATATAAGGGCAAAATTTTCGGTTATCTATATTTAAATCTCTCCACCACGATTCCTCGAGTCTCTGTTACTCAAATCGTCCGGTGTAGCTATTTAAATAGGGGCAACTGTAATACCCCAAATTTTACCCTTATATTTAGTCAGTCACTTCACATATCATCTCATATGTACATTTGCTAACCACTAACAAGTTGTGAAGGTTTTTGTTTTGCAGATTAGGTCTCAGGGGTATTTTGGTCATTTTACACAAATTCTACCAATTCTTTGAAAAAGGGCTGTTATTACGTTCTGAGGCATTTATTTGCCAATTGGGTCAGGGTGCCGGTTTGTTTTGTCAGAAATATGATTGGACTCGGGGCCGCGTTTTGTTTGATACTGAAACATTTCTGAAACAGTTTTGTTTCCTCTTAGTAAAATGAAGTTGGGTTGAAAAAGGAAGTGGATACTGCTAAGGCTATTTTGAGAATAGATGTGGTCAACGAGATTTTAATTTGAATTTGTTTGGATATAATCATATGGCGGGGTATCATTTATAAAAGGCAAAGGAGAAATAAGTTTTAAATATTTTTTGAACTTGGTGTTCATAAGTACTTATAAGTTACAACTCAAGAAGGAACTTAAATAATTCTGAATTATTATTCATGGATACTCTGAATTTGCAAGTGAGAAAGTAAATATGAATATTTGTTGAATTTCATTTCATAAATATTTATAGTTTACAAATTGATAAAGTGAATTCGAATTTGGTTTACAAGAGTTTCATTTACAATAAATCCTAAATCCTAAAAGTTCCTAAATGCCTTCATGCTGTCCTTGAGCTTCTCCACGAGTCCTCGGCTAACCTGCACGTCAAAACAATACAACACAGAATGGAAAAGTGTTAGAAGTTGTTTGACACTCTCAGAACAATTGTCATCATCGAGTGCCGGGAGGGCACAACCGAAGCCGCATCCTACTCCCGTTACCGGTCCATGCCATTGGCATCAGATCATGAAGTTTCGTTCTTATCTTAAGAGGTGACCGAGAGAGAAAGAGATAAAAGAAGTTTTGGGCCGAAAGAGGATTCACGCGACTTTGGATCATCTCATCAAGTAAATTCTCCAGATTGATAACCAAACTGAACTAAAATCTGAACCATTTCTCCATCACCTACAAGCATAACATCATCACTAACACAATAACAGTTAGCAAACAGCATCATCATTCGCAAGCAGTATCAGCACATAAGCTACATATCTGCAAGCCAGTATTTGCAAGCAAGAAATGTCGCAGTATCAGCAACAACAGTTTCATGACAGCAGGTAGCTTATCAGGCCTGCATTAAAGAATGCAAGGATCCTATACAGCAAGACATATGTGCATTGCACACCCAACTGATAACCATGTTCTGCACTAAGAAAGTTAGTGAGCGGGCACAATGCCTTACGCACAAATTGGCAACAGCCAGCATCCAAAGCGCATCAGACAAACGGGTCTATTCCCCAATCAGCCCAACACCAGTATGGAAAGAAACATGAAAACTCCCATCAATGGAATGCTATCCAACGCTGGAAATCTGCAGCTTTTGGAGCAGACTTTCCCAATGATCAGTGCGTAAAGTGAATGTATGAATGCAGACCCCTGCCAACTGCATAAGCCACAACTACAGCGTACAACCTACATTGGGCATAAATCATAAATAGCCTAGATTAGTCAACAATAACAACAATAACAGGCATAACAGGTCAAATTAGCGAAGCAAAACTGTTACACCTTTTTCAAATTCGGCAACGTCCTGCAATTGCATGATACACCAGGCGAGTAAACTTGAGAGATGTGACCAAGTGGCAACTCACAAAGATGCAGCTCCAACTGCTATCGACACGGCTTTGAGCATGTCTTCCTGACTTGCATCTATGATGAAGGATACAATCATCAGCCAGCAGCAAGTCTTTGTCTCTGCGTGCGTAAAACTGGTAAATCAGGCATTGGCATGATGTTTTGGGGAAATAGAAAATCAAGGCATTTTATGAACTACAGGACTGATAGTCCAAAGGAGAGTGAAATTTTAACTTCGGCCCTCAGCTCAACTCATCATAGGGCACGAGACTCGAGCGGCCAGGAGGACTATGGCCATGGCCATTATCAAACTCCCTACCGAGCATCGAAGATCGAAATAAGGCAACTGATTCGAACAATTCAATATAATTCGCAAGGTAACTACATCCGACAACCCAATGTGGCTCAGACTATTAAGTCGTCATCGCCGTTATGTCCTTTCTCGCCAACGGCACGAGACCGGCAGCCTCCGAATTTATTTGCACCTGAAAGCAGAGAAGAGAAAATCAGTGTACTTCCCAAATAACGCGAAACTCATCACAAGTCAAAATGGATTATATCAGTAAAACCAGATTTATCAGAACAGATCAATCCATATCAACAGGTGAATCACAAAAGTCCACAACTGGATATCAGCATCAGATCGAAATCCATATCAGAAGACAGAGCTGGATACTAAAACTGAACTGCACTACCCAAATTCATAAACATCACAGAAAAATCAGGCTTCATGTTCGAAAAAGCAGAAATAGGCAAGGAAAATCATAAACAGCGTGGAACTGATTGGGAAAATTCGAAGCAAGTCAAACAGGGAAGAGCAGTCATGTTGATCCCAACCGTAAATGAAGGTCACAAAAAGTAAGGCTCAGTTGTCACCCATCATGGCCAATTCACTATCAGCTTCAACTCAGGAAGTCGAAGAGAATGAAATCAGTTCATGTCAGCTCACAGCAAGTGCCCAAATCTAGAGCAAGTTTGGATGGCTCCAAAACAAATTAATCGAAACACAAAGACTGGATATCTGTATCTGAAAAGAGGATCGAAACAAAATTCGGTTGAGGTCAATGGATCCAAATCCTACCAGAAAAGATAACAGAAATCAAATCAGAATCACAATATAACAAAATCCATATCTGCAAAATAACACCAGAATCAATATCAAATCCAATCTCAGTTTCGAATCCCACCAGAAAAGATAACAGAAATCAAATCAAATCAATTTCAATCAAAATCATATTTCAGTAACGTAAAAAACCCAACAAAAGCCCAAAAGAAGAGATTATAAAAGGACAACATCACCTCGTAGAAAAGGGGGAAGAGGGCCAAGAAAAATCACCGAACGAGAAACCCTAACGACCGCGACGTCAGAAGAAGAAGAAGAAGTCTTCCACCAAAGTCATCACACGAAGGACCGCCGGCGCCGTTTAACCAAACGACGAGCAATCAGTCGCCTCAGCCTCAGAATCTCTTCATCATCGGCCGTTTTCGCTTTAAATGTAAGCCATAGGACGTTTTTCCTTACAGATTTCATGTTTGTTTCAGGAATGAGGAAGATCAGAGAGAATCGCGGCGAGAGAGAAGAAGAATGAAGTGTAAACGGCGCTGCGAAAAGCCAAAGGGTTCTAAAACCCTAGATTATCTTGCAAACAATCATCTCAAACCGGGTTGGGTCCGGAGGTAATGACCGGCCCAACCCTTTTATGTTTTTATTTTCTTTTTCTTTTTAAATTTAATTATCAAATTTTAAAAAATATTTAGGTTGTTTTTTAAATAGTAAAATTAAATTCTTTTTTTTAAGTATTAAAAATTAAAAACATTTTTTTTAGTATTAAAAATCAAAAATATTTCTTAAAATATTAAAATTAAAACATTTTTTATAGTTAGAGTCAATATATTTTTTTTAAAAAAGAAAACCAAGAGAAAATATTTTTTAAAGATTAAGATCTTCTTTTTTTATTTATTTACTCATTATCAAGTAAAAAAAAAAATTAAGCTTAGATTCATAGTAAACTTCTCATAAAAAAAAAAGAAACCAAAAAAATGTCCCATAGCTTCATGCTTCTGTTTTGTGTTTACTAACCTAGTTCGTTCACTGTGCAGCTTACCATGTTGTTTCTTTATGTTCGCGTTCTTAAAATTGAATTGTATCATATTGTTGTAACTGTTCCTCCTCTGTAACCTTGCGAATCTTAACAATCGCATTTACGTTTCCGCATTTAAATTTCCGCTGATGTATGATTTCTCACACTGTCATTACTATTATTTTGTCACATTGCACGCACCTCCGAAGGAATTAGGTCTAGCTTTTGGTCGCCGCGCCAATAGTCCTCAACTTCAAAACCTCAAAACTACACCCTTACAAACCCTAATTTTTCATAAATGCCTCGCCGCAGGCAAAATTACAATTTTACCCCTAGCATTAGGTCAAAGAGTCGCCGCGCTCATTTTAGGGTTTCCCGCCGTGGAATCCCTAACCTAACCTAACCCTAATTACAACTTAACAATTCAACGTAGAGATTTGGAGTTTCTACACTCCACGTAAGCGTGTCCTTAAGATGCGTTTATTCCCCTTGAGACCTTGACCACAGTCAAGAAGTCTCTAACCTCCCTTTTGAGGGGAACTACGATTACTCTGATTCCACTCCCGTAAGGATACGTAGGCACAAGATGCGATGTCTTGCCGAGTAAACTTAGAATTAACCCCTTAGGTCTCCTTTCTCACTTTTAATCCCTTTGTACATATACCTTAAGAATAATAAAGCGAAATAGTAAACATTTGAACAAAAGGTTCCCGTAGAGTACTACGGAAGTTTAGGGTGCTAATACCTTCCCTAAATTTAACCAACCCCCGAACCCTAGATCTTTCCCCGCATTGTGTTTACGATGCAAAATAGGTTTTCCCTCTTTTGACCTTTTCCTTCGGATAAATCAAAGAGCGGTTGTGAATTGAATTGTGATTCAAACTAATTAATAGTTTGATATCCTATTTCCACCGCAACAGGAGGTAATCACATCAAGTGGCTCATGTAATGCCAACACATTAATGAAATAAAGACGAATATAGTGTAATTAGTCAAATGAGGACTACCGAAAGTCTTAATCGTGACCACACGCGGAAAAGTACGCGAATCGAACGGACGAGTCGTCGTCTTCTTCGCTCAACCTTGCCGGCGCCGGAAAAAGTTTTCCGGTCACCCCCTCCGACGCTTCGGCCGCCTCGGTTTGGGAGCTCCAACATGGCTCCTTCGTTTTTCCACCATTTTTGACGTTTCTTTAACCAATCTCGCGTGATTTTTCATGTAGAATCCAAATATGTCACTTGTTTTCACTTTCCTCCATTAAAACTCAAAAACCATGAACATCAAGAATCACTCAAGAAATCTCAACTTTCACAAAACTTAAAATTGAAGCCACTAATCTCTTCCTCTCACTTCCTACATTAACAATCTATGTTTCTTTTCCATTTTCATCCAATAATTAGAGAGAAATTCAAACTACAACCTAAGGTGCTCTGTCAAGAATTGTCATGAAACTTAACTGTTCTAATCCTAAAACGTTCTATACACTCTAAGGATCACAATCATGTGAAAATAGCATAGCAATTCATCAAGAACAGAGCTTATGGATGAAAGATAAGAACCTCGTTTTGAGCTTCAATAGAGACTTGAATTATGGATGAAGCTTCAAGCAAATCGTCCAGAATCCATCAATGAACCTCACTGAAGCTTTTTGCAATGGTGATTTGGACTGAAAATGGCTCTATCTTCAAAATCAATTTTCCAAGTTTCTCCACTTTTTCTTAACTCAATTTTCTATTATCTTCCACAAAATTCTGTTATGGTAGTTAGGAATCATCCAAGAGGTTTTATGCAATGGACCTAGAGTGATTTGAAGCCCATTGGAAGCCCATGGCAGCCCAACTCAAAATCCAAATTTTTGGCTATGGAGCTTTGTGAAACACCTCAAAACAGAGCTATCAAGCTTGCTCAATGATTCATTCTGGTCCCTTATGATGTGGGGAAGATGTTTGGATAGGATTGAGGTCCTGGAAGTAAATGGATGGTTGATTTCCATTGTGTTGCTTTTTGGTGAAGAAATCTTGGATTTGGCATAGCAAATGAATTCAAACTTGACTTCTGATTTTTTTCCAATGTTCTTAAAACATCATTTGGACTCACAACAAGTACAAATATGGCCTAATTTGGTTCCAAAATGAATTGGTTTGAATTAGACCTTTTCAAGCTTCCTTTTATGATTCATTCATGAATTTTCTTTAAGCATTTCTCATTCTAACCAATATCAATGGATTCTTGGGTCATGGTTGGACAAATAACATCATTTTGAACAACTTTCAAGTTGGACAAAATTCCATTTGAGACGTCTAAGTTGATGAAATTGACCCATAATAAAAAATGGCCTATAATTTCAAATTCCCAAAATACCCTTATCTTGCAAAGCTCATAACTTGAGTTCTACAAATCCAATCATGGACTTCTAGTACTTTCTAGAAAGCTAAGAAGATAAGGAACAACATTCATGTTGGCCAAAAGTTCATGAGAATCATCTTTATAGGTCAAAAATGGCATGCAAGTTGGTTGACTTTCAAGCTCCAAATTCACATTCATCTGATGACCTGTAACTTGTATGACTCATAACTTGAGTTCTATAAACCCTATTAAGGACTTCTAGTACTCAAATTAAATCTATGATCATGCTCTACAACAATCATGTTTGGGTCAAGGTGAGATGAAAATCACATCTTGAGTTATGTGGTCATGAAGTTAGGCACCAAACTAGGGGATTTTACACTGTCAAGCATAGCAACCCTAGCCTAGGAACTCCTCACACTCTTGATTCATGATGAGTTGACCTTGGAATCATCCCTTGGGCATCTTAATACATCAATCCATGATCACATGGCTTTGGAATTATGTCCAACCTTCTTCGAATCATCTGTTGACTCAGGGTTGACCAGATGAACCCCTAGTTGTACCAATCTTAGTTGTGGCTTCATATTCTTTGCATAATGACCTGTCTAGGCTTCAAAATGACTTTCAATACTTCTCATGAGCTCTCTCAAGGTCTCCAGTCCAATTCCATGGGTTTAGAATCCTAAGATGACTTCCCGCAACTCTCAAGTTAGGAGGCATACACTCTTATATCCAACCTTCTCTCTGAGGATCTTTACCTTCTTTGATGAGGATATCAACCCTTGAACACTTGAATAAACCTCTTAGATAGCTTCATAGCTTTGGTAGTCTTATGTTGGTAGTCATACCTCTTGATCTCCTGCGCACATGTCAATGCAATGCAGATGATAATGCTAGAATGAATGCAATGAAACACAAGCTAGGTAAATCAAAAGGTTAGGCAAATTTTGGGGTGCAATAGCTGCCTCTATTCAAACGGCTTGGACCTGACTAGGTGAGAAGCGAACGGCTCTCAAGAAATCAAGGTGAAAGACGGTTGAATACTAATAAACCTTGAAATTTGCCAACCGCACATGTAAACGATACTCTGATGGGGACAAATTCTTCGGAAACTGGAATAATAGTTGCACGACAACTTGCTGGAGAATTACTGATCTGACGTATCTGATTTCACTGTAGCACTTCGTCCTCAGGTCATCAAGGGATCACTAGTTACACGGTAACTGGTGAAGGATAGTTGATATTGATTGTTGCACGACAACTTGCTGGTGAATGCTTAATCTCAAATCTCCGTAGGGATGATCATCTGATTTCGCTGCAGCTCTTCGTTCTCAATTCATCAAGGGATCACCAGTTACACGGTAACTGGTGAAGGATGGTCGATTATGCCGTCGGGCATTATGCGCCACATCAGAAGAATTCCTTATCGTCACCTATGGACTCGTCAGGTCATCAGTAAGTCAATAAGGGATCACTGGTTACACGGAAACTGGTAAAGGATGGCTGATTTTGTCGTCGGGCATTCTGCGCCACAGTAGAAGAATTCCTTATCACCGCCTATGGACTCGTCAGGTTTCTAGGAATGTTCGACAATATCTTCGTCGGACTCCATCAGTAAGTCAATAAGGGGTCACTGGTTACACGGTAACTGGTGACTTGCCAACCACACAAGTAAACGATACTCTGATTGGTAGGACAATCTTCGAAATCTGAAATGATAGTTGCACGGCAACTTGCTGGAGAATCGGTTACACGGTAACCGGAAATTTGCCAACCGCACAAGTAAACGATACTCTGATTGGTAGGACAATCTTCGAAATCGGACATGACAGTTGCACGACAACATGCTGGAGAATCGGTTACACGGTAACTGGAAGTTTGCCAACCGCACAAGTAAATGATACTCTGATTGGTAGGACAATCTTTGAAGTCTGAAATGGCAGTTGCACGGCAACTTGCTGGAGAATCAGTTACACGGTAATCAGAAATTTGCCAACCGCACAAGTAAATGATACTCTGATTGGTAGGACAATCTTTGAAGTCTGAAATGGCAGTTGCACGGCAACTTGCTGGTGAACAATTAACCTCAAATTTCCGTCAGGATGATCATCGGATTTTGCTGCAGCTTCTTCCTCAATTCATCAAGGGATCACTAGTTACACGGTAACTGGTGATACATAGCTGATATTGTTGTTAGGCATTCTGCGGCACGGCAGCGGAAGAATTCCTCTTGACTCATCGGGTCATTAGGAACTTTTGACAATCGAGTTAATTATGCCGTCGGGCATTCAAAGAAATTCTCGGGCGTCGGCCAGACTTCGTCAGTAAATCGAAAATGGAATCCTTAATCAATCATGAACCAATAGGGATATCTTAAACTTCTGCCGTCAGGCACTCCTCGTCATCTAGGAGAACTGCTTCGACATTGCAGTTGAACTTCATCAGTAAGTCTTGAAATAGAATCCTTAATCAATCATGAACCAATAGGGATATCTCATCTTTCGCCATCAGGCACTCCGCGTCAGCTAGGAGAACTCCTTCGACATTACAGTCGGACTTCATCAGTAAGTCAGGGGGAGTTTGGCACTGCTGCCCGACTTCAATCATCAAGTCTTCAAGGAAATTTCAACTTCTCGGTTTGAAATCTGCTGGGGATGACACATCTCCGCTGGGGATTCTGGAGAACTATCAAGTAACTCTGCTCTGGGGATTTCGGAATCATCCTGTACGAAAAAAACTCTGCTGAGGAAATCACGAATCATCCTGAATAGCCAACTTCGCTGGGGATTTCAAGAATCATCTTGAACAAATAACTTCGTTGAGGAACTCAAGAATCATCCTGAACAAACAACTCTGCTGAAGAGCTCAAGAATCATCCTGAACAAACAACTCTGCTGAGGAACTCAAGAAACATCCTGAACAAACAACTCCGCTGAGGAACTCAAGAATCATCCTGAACGAACAACTCTTTTGAGGGACTCAAGAATCATCTTGAACAAACAACTCTGCTGGGGAACTCAAGAATCATCCTGAACAAACAACTCCGCTGAGGAACTCAAGAATCATCCTGAACGAACAACTCTTCTGAGGGACTCAAGAATCATCTTGAACAAACAAATCTTCTAAGGGACTCAAGAATCATCCTAAACAAACAACTCTGCTGGGGAACTCAAGAATCATCCTGAACAAGCAAATCTGCTGAGGAACACCTGCAAACAAGGACGCTAACGACCTAGCTCATGTTTCATATGCATATGTTTAAAAATGGCGTAATGCTCCACATGGTGGAAATGCTACGCGTTCAGAGTAAATGCTATGCAATCATGCAAAATGCTACGGCCAAATCAGCAAAATAAATGCTGAAGAGAAGCCCTCTTGTCAAGGAGAAAGAACCATTTTGATAGGGAGAAGGAATCATCCTGTCGAGGAGAAGAAATCACACCAATCTCAATTGGACTTAACTTGGGGAACTTCAGACGATTTTCTACAGGGGACAAAATTCTACGAGAACCTGTACTTGATCAACCGGGTATACATGTCGCTTGCGCGAAAATAAGGTGCCGGCAAAACAGAAGAGTCGCCACCTTTCGTTATTTATCCCTCAGAGCGGGAAAGGAAACGATCGGAAAAACCTGACGAAAAAGGGTAAGACAAGGTCATCGCAACCATTGTCTGGGTTCGGGAGTCGGTTACGCAAGGGGAAGGTATTAGCACCCCTCACGTCCGTCGTACTCGACGGGATCCTCGCTTGTTTGTTTACTTGGATGGGTTGGTTATAATCTATCTACCTATCAAGGCTGGCTGAAAAAGAAAAGAAAAATGACTCGGCAAAGCGTCGCGCTTTATGCCTACGTATTCTCATCAGAGAATGAGAAATCAGAGTCAACGTAGTTCGGCTAACTACGGGGAAAGGTTGAAGGTTGCTCGCTAGGACGTCGCATCCTATGCCTACGTACTTTCATCTGGTATGAAAGATCAGAGCAAACGTAGTTCGGGAAACTACGGGTTATCTCCTAAAAGAAGTGTTTTTTATTGTGTTTGCGATTTCAACCGCACTAGAGACTATGACCTGAGAGTGAATGCGTCGCATGTCACCCAAAGGGTACCATACTAACATCCAGACTATGGAAAAGAAACTCTCCCACAATCCTTTCTCAGATAGCTTAAGGCTCGTAACGTACGAAAGAAATCATTCATGATTACTGTATCTTAAACTGTTTCGAGATGAGAAGAGAACAGGCCCAACTAGGAGGGAGACTATCAAGTCCTACTGTTGTCATGCCATGGATTCATCCTATGGTTGAGGTTTGAACAGGGAACTCCTAGATGTTGTCATGCATAGGTTTCAACCTAAAAGTCTATCATCAAATCCTCATCAGAGGAAATGAGAGTCCTAAGGGATCATGTCAATGATACACCAAAACAGACAAAAGCATCAGCTTTAACCGTAAAATGCATGCAATGCAAGTGAGGGAGGAAATGTGTGTGGGGCTTCAGCCTCCACAAGCTCGTCTCAACCTCAAGCCAGTCATGAAATAACAGTAATCATACTGAAATAAACAACATGCTATCAAGCAAAAACAGTAAATTGTAATCATACAGACAAAAGAAATGAAAGGCTATCAAGCAAAATAAACACATGGGCAAGGGAGCTGGGCTCTACCGAATACCCGCAAGCAAAGCCAAGCAATAACAATACAATCAGATGCACTCATGCTCTTAGACTGAACTTATTCTAAATGGGCTTAGTCCAATGCAACAGACAAATCAGACAAAACACACAATACATCAAAGAAAACAGAAGAAAGCCTCAGCTCCTCCAGCAGCAACTCAGTCTTCAGACTTCAGAGATCACTTGCTTTCCAGGTATCAACCCTACAACATGAGTATCAACTCATCTTCTCCCTTGAGCTTCAGCTCCTTTGATCAGCTCCACCTTCAGGCTTCACTATCTTCAGGGATCTTCAGGCATCAATTTGATCTTCACAGAGTCTTCAGACTTCAATAATCTTCAAGGAATCATCCTCTTCAAGGCCTCAGCTTCTATCTTCAATGGCTCCAATGCTCCAGCAAACAAGATTCAGTCAACAAGATGAGTGGGGGATGTTACAGTACTCACTGACTTCCAAAGGATGCCATTGAGGACTTAACATCAAAGGAAAGGCTCTCTCAAAGTTATACCTTATGGGGCAAGGTCACTAATCCCTCCAAAGGAGAGAGGTGAATACCCTTAAGGGACTCTGTGTCATAGAGAAGAAAGGAGGTGAACAAAGCACTCCTTGGTTATTGAACAAAGTATTCTATCTAGGGCTCTGCCTATGCACCTATAAACCTATAAACAAAACAACAAAAGCTATGCTAAACTCCTCTGCAAGGTCTTCAAAGCTTCCATGATGATCCACAAGGTCTTCAACTCAATCCTCAAAGCTCACACACTCAAAAGAGAAGGAAAGAAAACACAACAATACAACTTATGCCTTTAAGCAACACACATACTATCCATACATTCAAAAATCAACCAAAAATAGCATATAGTAATATTAATTCCTAATATAAATTCTAGGGGATCCTATTTAACTACCCTTAAGTCCCATATATTCCCCATAGGCTAACTTGTCCTAAAAACCCCAAAAATAAAATGTTGAAGTTCAAGTATACTACTTAAAACCCTAATTAGAGCACCTAAATGTCTAACAATCAAACTACATCAAATTTATTCTACAAATCAAGAGATAAATCCTACATGAAACTAGGGGTCAATACCTAACTATGCCAAAAAGAATGGCTCAAAAACCCTAAGGGAAAGTCCTAAAACAATTCATAGAAAATGAGATATCAACTAAAAGAAAATAAATGCCCTATTTAAAAGAAAATATCACCAAAAATTCTACATTAAAAATAAAATCCTATTTTTATTTTTATAATTTTATACACATTATTATCTAAACATGGCAAAACGAATGAACAAAAAAACATTATTTATCAATTTTTTATGAATTATCAAAGTTCACTAAAGATATAAAACAAAACAAAATATAAAATGAGAAAAATGAGGGAGGGGGTGAAAATAGCACACACGCGTAGTTGGGAATTCAATGGGCCTGGATACGGGGGGGGTGTGGATAGTGAAAGTATGCTGAGCCCAGTCTTCCTCATTTAACAAAACGACGGCGTCTCAGCCTTTTTAAATTTTCCCTCCGTTTTCTTCTTTTAATCGTGACCACACGATGGAGTCCCCAGTCAAGCGTTTGACCCTCATCCAATGGCCCTGGTTCATCGTCCCCAAACAGATTAGGGTTTTGCAGCCACGCGAGTCCTCATGCAGGAAACTTCTAGTCCACCTTTCTCTCTCAATTCTCCATGGTTTGCCACGATCCAAAGACTGAAATTACCCTACTTAACACCAGGAATCTAACCATGTTCATAGTTTCTTTTGAATCATCTTATATCATCCAAACAGCATGCGAGAAAACTAGGGTTCCACCATTTTCCTCTGGTATCAACATTGGTAAAACTCAAATCTAATGTCCTGATTATACTCTTTATGTTACTCTCATCACAATGAACTATAACATGCCAGCTAAAGCTCTTGATCCAGCTTATTCTTGCTAATTAAAGATTCAATGCCCTGCTATGTAACTCCTCGAATTGCTCTCTATTTCTCAGAAAATGGTCTTCTACCCTAACTTAACAGTTCTACACCTATAACTATGGCAGAAAGTACATAAACTATGAGACTTGAGCAAGATCACCAACCTGTTACACTTTAATGGAAGCTAGGGTTTCCTTGCAATTCAGTGCTTGAAACCTTCCTTGTTTGATCCTTAGAGGCCAATGTGGATTCTGTATGCAGCAAAAATGGTGAACAAGGCTTGAAACTCGAGTTGGACAGCAAAATGCAATTTTTGCAATTTCCTCAAGATATCTTCAAACTGCCATGGATCCTCTTCTACCTCAGCATGTACTCACTCACAATGATCAGAATAATAGGTTTATGGTGGAGAAATGAATGGAGATTGAAGAGAATGAAGGTTTGAGATCAAATTGCCAATGGAAGAGTCTTGCTTCTCACACTCTAATCTCACCTCTCACCAACAATGATCACCAACCATTTACCCTCCCTGATTCACTCTTTAAATAATGATTAATGGAAGCTCTTGGATTCATCTAGAAAGATCTAGAAAGTGCTAGAATCTCATATGATGGTAAGTTGAAAATCTCATGCATCATGCATTATCCATTGCAAATTGGCCTTAAAATCTCCTCACATGACATATTGAAGTGTTATGAACCATTACAAGCTTTTTCCTTGCCTTGTGTTAGGATTTCCAAAGGTGACTTCAAATACAAGTAACAAAATAACAAAGCATCACCCATTTTAAAGCTTCAAATCAAAATTCTATCTAAACCAATGTTCTCAAAATGATCTTTCCAATCAAAATGATATATTGGATGACCCATTTTGGATTTCTAGATCCTCCAAACCAATTTCCAATTTCAACTTTTTAAACTTATAAGCCATTTTTTGTTCATTTTTGACCAATCATGCAAATCCATGCTATGAGCCTTTACAACAATTCATGACCTTCTTTCTAGACTTAAAATCACATTTTGAACAACTTTCATGTTTTGAGTTTTTCCATTTGAGGCTTGGAAATAGGAGATATGGCATTTGCTTTAAAATAACCTATAACTGACAAATGACCAAAATACCCCTGTCTTGCTCAAACCATAAGTTGAGTTCCACAAATCCTATTAAGGACTTCTACCACTAAAATTAAAGCTAAGAAGATGCCCTTCAACATTCATGTTGACCAAGAAATCATAGGAACCATCCTACTAGGGCAAAAGTTGTCTGCAAGTTGGGTGACTTTCAAGGACCCAGATTCACACACCTCAGCTGACCTGTAATTTGTCAAAACCATAACTTGAGCTCTGCAACTCCTATCAAGGACTTCCACCACTCAAATTAAAGCTAAAAACAAGCTCTACAACATTCCTGTTGTGGGGAAGATGATACATCAATCACATCTAGAGCTAAAACTGCCTGGAAGATAGGGATCAAATTAGGGTTTTTCCACTGACAATCCTCAGAAACCCTAACTCAAAACTTCTCAAACTCCTCAATCATGATGAGTTGGTCTAGGAATCACCTTTACAACATCTCTATGCATCATTCCATGATCTCATGGCCCTTGGATTAGGTCTCAACCTTCTCCAAATCTTCAGTTATCCTAGGGTTGACCCAGTCAAAACCCTAATTCTACCATTCATGGCTGAATCTCCTGAATTCTTGCATAATGACCTCTCTGAGCTTCCTGAAGGCTATCAGGACATCTCATAATCTTTCTCAAAACATCAAGTTCATTCTCAAAGTCTCAGAATCATCTGAGGAACACCCACAACTCTCAAGCTATGAAGCACACAACCCTGGTTTCAATCCACTCCTCTGAGGATCTCTTGAACTGTCTGATGAAGGTATCCATTTTCAAACACTCAATGAATAAATAAATGTTGGTCAAATTTTGGGGTGCAACAGCTGCCCCTATTCGAACGGCTTGAACCTGACTGGGTGAGAAGCGAACGACTCTCAACCAATCAAGGTGCGAGACGATTGAATATCGGTAAACCCGAAAATTTGCCAACTGCGCGAGCACACGGTACTCTGCGGAGAACAAATCTTTGAATACTGCAACACTAGCTGCTCAACAACTAGCTGGAGAAATATCGACCTGACATCACCGTCAGTTATCCACATTAAATTCTTCTGACATTGCCTTCAGACAACCACAACACCCAACATCGCCGCTGGAAGACTAAATCACCTGACATCGCCGTCAAGAACAACCATAACTCGGGGAAACAAGCGTCCAACATCGCCGCCGGAGACCTAAACCTGAATTACCAAAATATCCAACATCGCCGCTGGAGAAAATACAACAATGAACAAAATACCCCGCATCGCCGCTGGAGAAAATACATCTCTAAACAAAGTACCCCGCATCACCGCTGGAGAACTACACCTCTAAACAAAGTACCCCGCATCGCCGCTGGAGAACTACACCTGACAGAATACCCTGCATCGCCGCTGGAGAAACACATCTGACAGAACACCCCGCATCGCCGCTGGAGAACTAAATCTGTCAAAATACCCCGCATCGCCGCTGGAGAACTAAAGGATCTGCGTCACCTAACATCGCCGTCGGAAGACTGGATCACCTTGACACGCCCAACATTGCCGCTGGAAAACTGAATCTGACGTCGCCGTCGGAAACAAACATCCTTTGGAGACATTGGACATCACCGTCGTACAACCATCATCTCTACTGGGGATTTAAAGAGTCTGACCTCGCTGTCAAACAAACATAATTTGACCTCGCCGTCGAATCCAAACGTTCAACCTCGCCGTCGAACAAACATCCAACCTCGCCGCCGGAAAAATGATGATCTGACCTCGCCGTCAAATCCAAACGTTCAACCTCGCCGTCGAACAAACATCCAACCTCGCCGCCGGACAAATGATGATCTAACCTCGCCGTCAAATCCAAACGTTCAACCTCGCCGTCGAACAAACATCCAACCTCGCCGCCGGACAAATGAAACAAAAGGTACACTTGCGTATTTGAAACTACTCCGCTGGGAATGAGAAACCTAACCAAGCACACTCTGATCTGGGGTTCTCCCTCAAAACCATAACGAACATCGGAATACTACTGCACTGATCCCACCGTAGAACTTCAACATCAAAGCTATACGAAACCCTGGCACCTGGCCACTTCCAGCTTCAGCTAGAAAAGATCTTCAAGTATTTCTGAAGATAAGCATCCTTGGCCTTCAAGGATGTAGACCTTGCCTGTCGGCAACTCTGCAGGAGGTATCTTCGACTTCAGTCTGAAGAAAATGATCCTTGGCCTTCAAGGATACATGGATCTGCCTTCAGGCAACTCCGCCTCTGCTATAGAGCATCCGGGACTTCAGTCAGGGATATAATTCGGTCTTCAGTCCGAAAAAATGAATCCTTGGTCATTCATGACCTTGGGGATAACCTTGCCTTCAGGCACCTTCGCTTCAGCTTGGGGAATCTATGACTTCAGTCAAGGAAGTGGTATCCTGAGCCATTCATGACTCTACGGGAATTCAAACACTTTGCCTTCAGGCAAAACTCCGCTTCAGTTGGAGAAACATCTTCGACTTCAGTCAGAAGAAAAACTATCCACTTGATTGCAGTCAATCATCTCCTCAGGACAACTGACTTGGTCTTCAGACCAACACGGATCACTTTGTTACAAAAGCCGCACCTACAACCTTTTGAACTCTGTCTTCAGACAAACGTTGATTCATCAACAAGGACCTATGAGCTCACAGGAACCTCTGGTATCACCTTCAGGCACCTACGAGGTCAATCTTCAGATTAGACATCACTGTCGGAGTAGACATATCACGCTGCTAAGGACTTCAAGGATCATCTTGAACAAACAAATCCGTCAGGCACCTTCAAGAATCATCTTGAACCGATAACCATTCCGGAGACTTTATTCTGCGGGGTATTCCAGGAACCTTCCTGGGCAACTCTTGCTGGGGGACGCTATTGGGGAGCTCAAGTATCATCCTGAGCAAACCATTCGGGTACCTGCGTTGAGGTCTTAAGAATCATCTTAAGCAAACGGCCCTGCTGAGGAATTTAAGCATCGCCTTGAACTGAAGACTTCGCTGGGGATCTTAAAAATCATCTTGAGTGAGCGACTGTGGGAATTACACCGGGGTCCTGGGAATCATCTCAAGAGAGTGACCTTGTTGGAGGGAATGTCTGGAATCATCCTGAGCAACTAGTCTCTTGGTGGAACACCTGTAAAGCAAGAGTGATAATGACCTAGATCATGCTTATGATGCGTATGCTTCTGTGCTACGCCCCACACGGTGGGAATGCTATGCGTTTATGCTAAATGCCATGCAATCATGCACGATGTTATGCAGCGTTAAATGCTATGCAGTGTTTAAATGCTATGCAATCATGCACAATGATGCGATCCCGTCCGCCAAATGAATGCTGGGGGAGGAAACCCTCTTGTCGAGGAGCCAAGAACTCAGGTAGAGGAATCATCCTGCTGAGGAGAACGTGGACATGCCGATATCAATCGGCCTCCGTCTGGGGAATTGATCTTCCGGTTGACTGCTGTAGGGCAAACAACTTCAGCTGACTGCTGCAGGGGAACGAAGCTCTATGAGAACTTGGACCTGCTGATATCGATCGCGAGAATAAACTGCGCGGCCATCTCGGCTACTCTTCTGGGGAGGATAACTCTGTGGGGAGACAACTTCAGCTGTTCAACATTCCACTGGGGAAGAGGGAATCATCCAACTTCAGGAGAGAATACAACTCTGGTGGGGAATCTTAATTCCGCTGAAGACCTCAGTCTGGCACCATCAGTTACTACACACTTCGATATACGAACAATTTCCTACGACACCTGCACTTGTGACCCCGTGCTGGGAAAGAAACCTGCTTCGGCGACTTTACTGGGGAAAACACGAGCTTCGGCCCTTGACTCAGCTGATGAGGTGACGTTCCTTCAGGATGCGTCTGCTTGGGGAAGAGAATCCTCTCCACCTGGGGAAGACATATCAATGTTCACCGCTTCGCATTCAGACTCTGCGGAGGAGAGACTACTGAACTCTGCTGGAGAAGGAGGGCTCGCCCTGCTTCGGGGATGCGCACGACACATTTTCTGGAAGGCGCTACACCTGCAACAACACCAACAAACCGACAAGATACCCTTCTCAACGGGGCCTATCCAGGTTATTATCTCGTGACAATATTCAATTAATTAATTATTTCAACAATCAATGGGCCTAGGCCCGCAAGTCTATGTATGCGCATTTTATTAAAAAACATCGGCGTTTTCATTCGCAAATAAAACAGATAAATGCTAAACAGACAAGCAGAATTGCTGAATAATGTGCATTTTATTGATGGTGAACCCCTGAATGGGCAAAAATGTTTTACAACAGAGGCAAGCTCCTGGAATGAGGAAGCCGCGCAAAAAGAAAACATAAATATACATCAGTATATACAAATGTCGGCAACGAGGCGTAGACGAACACCATGAGTTGATCCCTCTAAGACCCACTCGACTTCGATACTTCTCCGACGCTTCAGCTTTGGAAGAGATTGATTCAGATAAACG
The DNA here is from genome assembly GCA_963859935.3 of Lathyrus sativus. Classification (NCBI taxonomy): domain Eukaryota; kingdom Viridiplantae; phylum Streptophyta; class Magnoliopsida; order Fabales; family Fabaceae; genus Lathyrus; species Lathyrus sativus. The sequence goes on from OZ012737.1 coordinate 197,396,556, forward strand.
GCCCTCAGGTCTTCCAAACCACTAAACAATGAAAGTCCATACGCGGAACGCAGTCATTTGCTTATTCAAATCCCTAACTTTTGCGTGAACCGCCCTTTACGGGTTTTCAGTTCACCGGGATACCCTTTTTTGCCGAAGCCGCCCAGTGTAGGTTTTCAACTTCGCGGGTGTACATTTTTTTAATATATATCCCTAATTTTTGCCTGAACCTTTTATTCTGTTTTTGGTTCGCCAGGATGCCCCTTTTTTGCCTGGACTCTTTCTTTTTTGTCCAGCGGGTCTCTTTCAAGCAAAGTATTTTTTAACTGCGTCCGCGTTCACCGGGGACGCAAAATCTTCAACATCCATCGTGGATAACAACAAAGCTCCTCCTGAGAAGGCCTTGCTGACGACATACGGCCCTTCGTAATTCGGAGTCCATTTGCCCCGGTGATCGGAGTGTGGCGGAAGAATCTTCTTCAGGACGAGATCACCCGTCTGAAAGCTTCTGGGACGCACCTTCTTATCATAAGCTTTCTTCATTCGGCTTTGGTACAGGCGACCAAACGCAATCGATGTTAACCTCTTCTCGTCCATCAGGCTGAGTTGGTTCAAGCGATTCGTAATCCATTCTGCCTCGTCGAGTTTTACATCAACCAAAACTCGTAAAGAAGGAATCTCCACTTCTAACGGTAGGACAGCTTCCATACCGTACACCAAGGAGAAAGGAGTTGCCCCGGTCGACGTACGCACCGTCGTACGATAACCGTGCAAGGCAAACGGCAACATCTCGTGCCAATCTTTGTACATCACAACCATCTTCTGAACAATCTTCTTGATGTTCTTGTTGGCCGCTTCAACAGCGCCATTCATCTTCGGCCGGTAAGGAGATGAGTTGTGGTGTTCAATCTTGAAGCTATGGCACAGCTCCTTCATCATCTTGTTATTCAAATTCGAACCATTATCAGTAATGATCCGCTCGGGAATTCCATAGCGACAGATGATGTCCCTCTTTATGAATTTAGCTACCACCTGCTTGGTCACATTAGCGTATGAGGCTGCCTCCACCCATTTGGTGAAGTAGTCGATAGCTACCAGAATGAAACGATGACCATTGGATGCAGTGGGCTCGATCTTGCCTATCATGTCGATGCCCCACATGGAGAACGGCCAAGGGGAGGACATGACATTCAATGGGCACGGCGGCACATGGACTTTATCAGCATAAATCTGGCATTTATGACATTTCTTCGCGAATCTGAAGCAATCCGACTCCATAGTCAGCCAGTAATACCCTGCTCTCAGGATCTTTCTCGTCATGGCATGCCCGCCGGCGTGCGTACCAAATGTGCCCTCATGGACTTCTTCCATGAGCATACTTGCCTTTTTCTCATCTACACATCTGAGTAGCACGAGATCGTGGTTTCTCTTATACAACACTCCATCAGGATTGAGATAAAAGTTTCCAGATAGCCTCCTTAGAGTCTTCTTATCCTGGGTTGACGCACCCGCAGGATACTCCTTGGTCATAAGGAAGGTCTGGATGTCGTGGAACCATGGCTTGCCGTCGTTGGCATCCTCGATTGTAAACACAAATGCTGGTCTATCAAGACGCGAAAGTACAATTCTTGGAGCCTCATTCCAATAATTGACTTTATACATTGAAGCCAACGTGGCTAAGGCATCAGCCATCTGATTTTCAGCCCTGGGTACATGATGGAGCTCCACTCGATCGAAGAACGGAAGCAGCCTCCTGGCATAATTCATGTACGACACTAAATTCGCTTGACGAGTTTCCCACTCCCCTTTGATCTGATTGATTACGAGCGCTGAGTCACCATATATGTCTAGATTCTTGATTCTCAAATCAATTGCCTCTTCTAGACCCATAATACATGCTTCATACTCGGCTTCGTTGTTGGTAACTGGAAACGTCAGTCTCGCAGTAAAAGGGATGTGGGATCCGTGAGGAGTCGTGATGATAGCCCCGATACCACTCCCATAGGAATTAACCGCTCCGTCGAATATCAACTTCCACTGAGACTCCCTATCTGGCCCCTCATCGGGCAATGGCTCATCGCAGTCCTTCGCTTTGAGAAACATAATGTCCTCGTCAGGGAACTCGAACTTCATCGGCTGGTAGTCTTTGATTGGCTGTTCGGCAAGATAATCAGACAATACGCTCCCCTTAATGGCCTTCTGAGAGACGTACTGAATATCATATTCTGTTAACACCATTTGCCATCTGGCAATCCTGCCCGAAAGAGCCTGCTTCTCGAAGACGTACTTGATCGGATCCATCTTCAAAATGAGCATAGTGGTGTGGTTGAGCATATACTGTCGTAGACGTTTGGCAGCCCAAGCTAATGCACATCACGTCTTCTCCAGCATCGAGTATCGAGATTCACACTCAGTGAACTTTTTACTCAAATAATAAATGGCATGCTCTTTTCTGCCCGTCTCGTCGTGCTGACCGAGAACACACCCCATACTATTCTCAAGAACTGTCAAGTACATGATTAATGGCCGTCCAGCCACTGGGGGTATCAAGATTGGAGGTTCTTGAAGATACTGCTTTATTTTATCGAATGCCTTCTGGCAATCCTCATTCCAAGTAATCGCCTGATTTTTCTTTAACAGTTTGAACATCGGTTCACAAGTGGCCGTGAGCTGAGAGATAAACCTTGCAATGTAGTTTATTCGGCCCAGGAAACCACGAACTTCTTTCTCTGTTTTCGGCGCTGGCATTTCTTGGATAGCTTTTATTTTCGCAGGATCAACTTCAATACCTCGTTCACTAACGATAAACCCTAATAACTTTCCGGACCGCACTCCGAAAGTGCACTTGTTAGGATTCAGCCTCAGCCTGAACTTCCTGAGCCTTTCGAACAGCTTCAACAGGTTGACCAGATGCTCTTCCTCCGTTTGGGACTTTGTAATCATGTCATCAACATAGACCTCGATCTCATGATGAATCATATCATGAAACAAAGTTACCATTGCCCGCTGGTAAGTGGCCCCTGCGTTCTTCAGACCGAAGGGCATTACCTTATAGCAGAATGTGCCCCAGGGGGTGATGAACGTTGTTTTCTCCATGTCCTCCGGCGCCATCTTAATCTGATTGTAACCGGAAAAGCCATCCATGAACGAAAACAGGGAAAACTGGGCTGTATTGTCGACCAACACATCGATATGAGGCAACGGGAAATCATCCTTAGGGCTCGCCCTATTCAAATCCCGATAATCGACGCACATGCGTAACTTACCGTCCTTTTTCGGTACGAGCACTATGTTGGCGACCCACGGAGGGTAAGTGGTAACGGCTAGAAATCCTGCGTCCAACTGCTTCTGGACCTCTTCTTTGATTTTTACAGCCATGTCTGGTCTCGTTCTCCTGAGCTTCTGCTTGACTGGAGGGCAATCTTCCCGCAACGGCAAGCGATGAACCACGATATCAGTGTCAAGTCCGGGCATATCCTCATATGACCAAGCAAACACGTCACTATACTCTCGAAGCATCTCGACCAGTCTATGCCTGACATCATTCTGCAGCGCAGCCCCTACTCTGACATTTCTGACGAGCTCCTCAAAACCCAAATTTACAATCTCAATATCCTCCTCGTGAGGCAGAATAACCTTCTCCTCTTGTCTCAACAAGCGAGCCAACTCTTCCGGAAGGTCTTCGTCTTCATCAATCTCATCCTCGGCTTGATAGATCGGGCAATCAAAGTCGTAGTGAGCCGTAGAGGGTCCAGAGTCGATGTCATCTGTTACGTGGATCCTGCAATAACAAGGGTTAAGTTTAAAGCAGGAATATGCAGGTTAGCACGAACCTCGTTGCCATTTTTCTGTTTTTCGAAATAAACACAAAATAGGAATAACAGAGAACACAATATTTGATTACGAAGAAAACGCCTTTTATTTATTAACAAAATGCATACACATAATCCAACAAGGCCCTGACAGTAGAACCACTATGCCCCGGGCAGGACATAGGGCTGTACAAAGATTGTAAAAAGCAAATCATTACTCTTCATTCGTCAGCTTGATAATCTCCTTGATGGCCCAATTGTGAAGGCGCTCGCCCGGCTTGCTCGGTTGAATCCAGGCGTCAAGATCGCAATCACTGTCTCCGCTGTCCTCCGACGCAGCGTTGATACTCTCGAAAATTACTCCCCCCTTGGTGAATAAGATCGGCCCTTTCCCACGAGACGAGCTGCCAGAAGAAGATGAAGCTTCAGCTCCAGGGGAATATCCCAATCCAAACTTATCCTGTTTGATTGGTATATCCAAGACATGCCCCCAGCCTGGGGTGGAGCCGGCTTCGACAACGGCCCGAGCTTCCTTAAACGAGGAGAGGTTCAACTCTTGCTTCTCTGCGACGACAGGAGCTACTTCTTTCACCCTGACGGTTTCAAATGCTTGGCAAAGAGTCTCATGGATCTCACCATCCATTTCAACGTATTTAAAGGACGACAGGTGGCTTACCATGATGTCCTCTTCACCACAGACGGTCACTATGCTGCCCCCAACATCATATTTAAGCTTCTGATGCAGCGTGGACGTCACGGCACCAGCAGAATGGATCCATGGCCGACCTAAAAGGCAACTATAGGCGGGCATGATATCCATGATATAGAAAACCGTATTGAACGTCTCTGGACCCACTTGAATTGGCAGGGTCAACTCTCCGAAGACGTGGCGCTTGGTTCCATCGAAGGCTTTCACGACCAGATCACTGGGCGTGCACAGCAATCCACGGGTATCCAACTTCATCAGTGCCTTCTTCAGGAGCACATTAAGCGAGGAACCTGTATCCACCAGGACATGTGACATAATAGTGCCTCTGCATTCTATTGAGACGTGCAATGCGCTGTTGTGATCTCTTCCCTTAGGAGTCAGCTCCAGATCTGTAAAACCCAGCCCATTACCAGCATTGACATGGGCCACCACTTCTTCGAGTTGATTTACTGATATCTCCTGCGGCACGTATGCAGCATTCAATACCTTCAGTAATGCATTGCGGTGCGCCTCAGAGCACAGCAACAAGTTAAGAATCGAGATCTTTGACGGAGTCTGATGAAGATGATCTACAATTTTGTAGTCACTTCTCTTGATTAGTCGCATGAACTCTTCAGCATCTTTAACCAGCAAGTCTTTTTCTGCCTCAGCAGGGACCTCTTCAACAGCTTTACCTTTACCCTTATCCACAGCGTCGGCCCAGACCACCTTCTCCGCTGCAACCTCTGCTGGTGCGAACACTCTACCGCTTCTAGTGATACCACTGACTTCAGTAAGATTCTGCACAGTCGATCCAAACGGCTCAAGCTCTATTTTCTGACCATTGCAGTAAACTTCGGCGCCATAATGCCATGGGACAGCATTAGTACTCTCGAATGGGATTGGTCCGGCCCTAGTGATGGTGATAGTAGGCGGACGGGGCGCAGAAATAGTAATGGGGTGACGAGGAATAGTAATGGTAGCAACTTCGTCTGCCTGCTTCAGCACGACTTCCCCTGATGCACTCTCAACGCTCCGGCTGAACTGTAAAATACCCTCGGACATCATACTTTGGATACCTTCGATCAGCTGCTCACACCCGTCAGGAAGTGTAGCACAAGCCATACATAGTTCTCCGCATCCAAGAAAGAAGCCCTTCTTCAGCAACTTAGCCTTGACAAAACTCAACGGCGTCTTCAAATCTTTGACATCGGTCAGCAAGTCTGAACTCTCCTCAGTGATAACAGCATTCACTCCGCCCCCCTTATGATGAGGCATTGGATTTTTGGTGACGTTGGGCACGTTGTCAGAAAAGTTGATAACCTTGGCGTCCACCAAGTCCTGGACTTTGTGCTTAAAAGCTTTACAATTCTCAATCGTATGGCCTGGTGACCCAGTGTGGAATTCACAAGTAGCATTAGCATCATACCCCGGTGGTGGTGCCTCTGTTAAGGGAGCCAACGTCCTTTTTTGAACCAATTGGAGCTGAAGCAATGTTTGCAGAAGCTGCGCATACGACATAGGTGGAGTATCAAAATGACGGCTTGCCATAGGACCCCGATTCTGATATCTTTTATACCCCTGCTGATTCTGCTGCTGGGGCTGCTGCTGCTGCTGCTGCGGAGCAGCTGGGATATTTATGCTAGCGATCTGAGGCTGAGGGCCCTTGCCCTTTCTCCTAGCATTAGTGACAACACTAGCATCTCCCTCTCGACGCTTGCCAGTATAGGGTTTCTTGCTACCCCCTCCAACTGAGGATGATTCGCCCTGAATTTTTCCAATCTTTATACCGTTCTCAACATGCTCGCCCAAAGTGATAAGAGCCGAGAATGTTCCAGACATGCCACTGACCATCTTTTCATAATAGATTCCGGGAAGGGTAGCCACGAACATTTGTACCAACTCACGCTCAACCATCGGCGGTTGAACCCGAGCAGCCAATTCACGCCACCGCTGGGTGTACTCTTTGAAGCTTTCATTGTTCCGCTGTGAAAGATTCTGAAGCTGAACTCGGTTGGGAGCCAAGTCGCTATTGTATTGATAGTGGAGAACAAACGCTTCTGCAAGATCTTTCCAGGTGCGCACAGTAGCGGGCTCCAAACCCATATACCATTCGAGTGATGGACCAGAAAGACTATCCTCAAAGAAGTACATCAGCAACTTCTCATCGTCAGAATAGGCGGACATCTTTCTATAATAAGATCGGAGGTGGACCCGGGGGCAAGTAGTACCCTTATACTTCTCGAAGGTAGGCACCTTGAACTTGTGAGGTACTTTAAAGTCAGCGATCAACCCTAGGTTGGACATGTCAACGCCCAATGTGTTCTGATTTTCTATGCTTCTCATCTTGTCTTCCAGCGCCTTGAACCTGAGTCGAGCTTCAGCATTCAACTCTGCCTCTACACCTCTCTGAGAGAATATGTCATCCGGATGGTCCTTCAGCCACGGTTGAGGCACCACCAGATTTCCTGCACCAGCATTGCCGTTGACCGGCCCTATGTTAACATTGGCTCCCAAACTACCATTGCCGACGCCAGCCGCGTTGAGTCCGAGATTAGTCATCAGATTGCCGTTAGCACTGCCGTTGCCCCCGGCGGCAGGAACAACGTTCTGTGGAGTATCCCCTAGAGGAGGAGTAGGCACGGCCCCTCCATGAAGTATGCCATTACTGTCAACCCTGGAGATCAGCGGTTGAACTAGAGTACGAAGCTGGTCTTGACCATTCGCGACCACCTGCATCAGCTCCATAAAACGATCCATCCGTTCACGGAGTTCTTGGACATCCGACTGCACCTGGTCCATGATTCTCGTCTGATTAGCGCGAGTTGAATAGCGGTGGATGAGTCTTTGATCAATCCTGGAGATCGAAAGCAGCTCGGAACCTGAAAAACCTGTTAACAATAAAGGTTAGGAAAAGCAATAAGATATACACCATGCAAATATGCTGCATGCAGATGCAGGCGTGTGTCTGTGTGCGTGGGAGATTTCCCCCGATCCTAGTGCCTTAGTGCCAGTGCTGATAATAATAAGAAGAAGACGAAATCTGAGCCCGATCATGGAAACATCAATCTCATATATATATGGAAAGGCCTGTCAAGGCAGTACACAGTATCAGCGAGTACAAATCAACAGCATGACCTCAGCCAACAAGTCTGGTGATGGTCAGCATACATCAAAGATCAAAAACAACGGGGATATAACTAGTCAAGTACGGCCACGGGCGCGATACTCTGCTAATAACTCCTTTGTCTCTGAATGATCTGGCGAAGTGAGCAACCCCTCGACGAGTAGTTCCCTCTGCCTGATGGTATGCTGAAGCCCCTGAACTGAACTCTCCCAAGCGCCTTTTCCAAAGCAATCCTCCAGCTTCCGCTTTTTAGACTCAAACATCAGCTTATGCTCCTTCAGGCTAGCAATGGCTTTGTTGAGACGGGCTTCAGCGGAGTACCTGCGGGCGGTCTCTTCATCAAACCTCCGCTCACTGTCCTTCACTTCGGTCTCTAGCTTAGAAATCTGCAGCATCAGCTTGTCTTCTCGCTCCTTCCTGGTGGCCATGGAAGTCTTCCAATGCTGGTCGAACTTAGATATTCTCCGGTATGCTTCCTCCAAATGCTGCTTCTTCGTGGCTAGCACATCGTTAGCGGCCCTGAAGTCCTGACCCAAGCGTTCCCGATCAGCAATCTGCTTTGCCAAGTCTGCACTCAGCTGGCTTACCGATTCTGTTTGCTTTTTGAGAGCATGCACGGCTTCGTTCCTCTCACTTAGAAGCTGAGCTAACTCCTTCTCTAATTTTGCATTTGCTTTCTTCAGTTCATCACGCTCGGCTAATACCTGGTTGTGCTGATGAACGGGCACAGTGGTAGGTTCTTCGACTGGTGGAGGACTCTCTGGTCTGACATGAGGGAATGGCATCCCTATAGCGCTGGCTCTGGCTCTGATCCAATCTGAATAAGGAGGGTAGGCCTGGCTGTTGCTCTTCCCTAACAAAGGCTTTCCTCTCGTGCTGATGTTGTTCCACGCATACTGAAGCTTGGACAACAAATCCCCCTCTAGAATTCCCGTGAGGTACAGAGATTCCCGTACCTCTTCCTCCTTCGGTGGAGTCCTCAAAGCATATGCAAACTGACGAACTAGCAATGATGGGTTGTAGTTGATGCAACCCTTCCTACCTATCAGAGGTACGTTAGGAAACCCACTACAACTGAAAATCACCTCGGTGCCTAACCTGTCTCTGTCAACGAACCAATCAATGTCTTCTGCCGACAAACTCATCAGACGCTCAGGCCACTCAGCTGTGGCTGCAGACAAGACAGAAGAACCCCTCTTGGGCAAATGACTATCAAACCACTTGTACAACAACGGCACGCAGCATGAAACATTCTTCCCTCTCCGGTTCTCATTCTTGTAATGCACTGAATGGTAAACGTCTCCGATCAGAGTAGGGACTGGATTCCCTGAGGCAAAGATATGGAATGCATCAAAATCTACGAAATGAGGCATGCTGGGAAATAGGATAATGCCATATATGCATAAAGCCAGGATGGCGCTGAAGGCGTCCCAACATTTGTCCTTAGCACACTGTTGAGCCTTAGCTATCAGAAACTGCAGAGAGAACCCTGGGACCTTGTTCCAACTCGTCACTACTAACTCAGAAGCGCTCAAATGGAGTGAGGACGCTAAACCAACCAGATCAGGTTCAGCATCCATGTGGACAAAAGGCACTTGCCTTTTGATAGACACACCTAGCATATCAGCATACTCTTCCAATGTCGGCGCGAGAACGAAGTCATGAAAAGTGAAACACCTCAAGGGAGGGTCATAAAACTGCAGAAGAGCATGTAACCCATTCAACTCGGACGTAGAAGGTTTGTAAACCAGGCTAAGCAACCTGCCATAAGACTTCCTGAACCTATCCTTCACATAATCCCCTGCCAGGGCTACCAAACCAGTCAGCTTCGACACATCGGGGGTCGGGAACTTGTACGCAACAGTCTTCCTGAGAGAAGCCATAATAACAGCAGAAGACGAGAACTCCGGGATCGGGGAAACGGTACCTGCAACACAGACACACGTTAATGGAATGCAGATGAATGCGCAAACTAATGCAAAATGCAGGTATGCAATAATATATCCAGGTGGCTGCTGTGGAGATTCGGTATCAACAGTCACTGATGAGAGGGGAACCCCGGTGTAAGACCACTAATCTAATCTGCTGAGAATAACCATCTGATGGGACTGAGATCAAAATTCTGTTCTGACAAGAGTAAGTGACTGATAATAAGGACCCCGGGTGCAAGACCAGGGAACATCTGTTGATGAAGTCTTCAGACCCCAAATCAAAAACCTGCCCTATCAAGAATAAACACACAGCTGCTGATGAGATCTTCAGACCCCACTCAAAATCTGCCCTATCAAGAACAAATAACATCTGCCGATGAGGCCTTTAGACCTCACTCAAAATCTGCTCCATCCAGAACAAACCACTGATGATAACATACTGATCAAAGCCTGCTCTATCAAGAACAGACAAACACCCGGCGACAAGATCCTCTGATCAAAAACCTCTTGCTCTATCAAGAACATGTCTGCAACTGAGAACCCAACATAACTGATTCACTGTCAAGAAAACCAGGTAGTCTGAAGGTCTAAGTTTCCTGCAATAAACCCAGTCCCACTCACAGGTATGAACCTAGACTGACTCAAGGTACGGCATCCTATGCGTTCATCAGCGTCACAGACTTTCAACACCGATGATACGATTCCCAGAAGGAGTGGCATCATCAAGTCCTGAAGAGGCCTCACTTAGCTGAATCACAAATGATCGGTCCCCAGAGTCGACAATCCACCAAACCAGCAACCGTCTCAACCCAAAGGGTTGAAAGTGAAGCCAACCGGATGAACCTCGTCTGAGCGTGGATTTCATGAGACACTAGTGCCTGCAAAGCAAGCACGCGCCCACTAATTTCCACTCTAAATCTATGGTGCACTCAAGCCTGGGTCTGGCTTCTCACTCAATCAGAACTCCCATCCCACAACAGCACAAATAATCATATTTTACCGAATATAAAATGTGGGAAATAAAGTGCGAGAAGTAAAAGATGCGATAAATAAACGCGACCCAACAGGTAAACACACAAACGGTAGGATTGACTCGCAGGGAACCGTTGGAGTCCCCAGCAGAGTCGCCAGCTGTCGCTTGCGCGAAAATAAGGTGCCGGCAAAACAGAAGAGTCGCCACCTTTCGTTATTTATCCCTCAGAGCGGGAAAGGAAACGATCGGAAAAACCTGACGAAAAAGGGTAAGACAAGGTCATCGCAACCATTGTCTGGGTTCGGGAGTCGGTTACGCAAGGGGAAGGTATTAGCACCCCTCACGTCCGTCGTACTCGACGGGATCCTCGCTTGTTTGTTTACTTGGATGGGTTGGTTATAATCTATCTACCTATCAAGGCTGGATGAAAAAGAAAAGAAAAATGACTCGGCAAAGCGTCGCGCTTTATGCCTACGTATTCTCATCAGAGAATGAGAAATCAGAGTCAACGTAGTTCGGCTAACTACGGGGAAAGGTTGAAGGTTGCTCGCTAGGACGTCGCATCCTATGCCTACGTACTTTCATCTGGTATGAAAGATCAGAGCAAACGTAGTTCGGGAAACTACGGGTTATCTCCTAAAAGAAGTGTTTTTTATTGTGTTTGCGATTTCAACCGCACTAGAGACTATGACCTGAGAGTGAATGCGTCACATGTCACCCAAAGGGTACCATACTAACATCCAGACTATGGAAAAGAAACTCTCCCACAATCCTTTCTCAGATAGCTTAAGGCTCGTAACGTACGAAAGAAATCATTCATGATTACTGTATCTTAAACTGTTTCGAGATGAGAAGAGAACAGGCCCAACTAGGAGGGAGACTATCAAGTCCTACTGTTGTCATGCCATGGATTCATCCTATGGTTGAGGTTTGAACAAGGAACTCCTAGATGTTGTCATGCATAGGTTTCAACCTAAAAGTCTATCATCAAATCCTCATCAGAGGAAATGAGAGTCCTAAGGGATCATGTCAATGATACACCAAAACAGACAAAAGCATCAGCTTTAACCGTAAAATGCATGCAATGCAAGTGAGGGAGGAAATGTGTGTGGGGCTTCAGCCTCCACAAGCTCGTCTCAACCTCAAGCCAGTCATGAAATAACAGTAATCATACTGAAATAAACAACATGCTATCAAGCAAAAACAGTAAATTGTAATCATACAGACAAAAGAAATGAAAGGCTATCAAGCAAAATAAACACATGGGCAAGGGAGCTGGGCTCTACCGAATACCCGCAAGCAAAGCCAAGCAATAACAATACAATCAGATGCACTCATGCTCTTAGACTGAACTTATTCTAAATGGGCTTAGTCCAATGCAACAGACAAATCAGACAAAACACACAATACATCAAAGAAAACAGAAGAAAGCCTCAGCTCCTCCAGCAGCAACTCAGTCTTCAGACTTCAGAGATCACTTGCTTTCCAGGTATCAACCCTACAACATGAGTATCAACTCATCTTCTCCCTTGAGCTTCAGCTCCTTTGATCAGCTCCACCTTCAGGCTTCACTATCTTCAGGGATCTTCAGGCATCAATTTGATCTTCACAGAGTCTTCAGACTTCAATAATCTTCAAGGAATCATCCTCTTCAAGGCCTCAGCTTCTATCTTCAATGGCTCCAATGCTCCAGCAAACAAGATTCAGTCAACAAGATGAGTGGGGGATGTTACAGTACTCACTGACTTCCAAAGGATGCCATTGAGGACTTAACATCAAAGGAAAGGCTCTCTCAAAGTTATACCTTATGGGGCAAGGTCACTAATCCCTCCAAAGGAGAGAGGTGAATACCCTTAAGGGACTCTGTGTCATAGAGAAGAAAGGAGGTGAACAAAGCACTCCTTGGTTATTGAACAAAGTATTCTATCTAGGGCTCTGCCTATGCACCTATAAACCTATAAACAAAACAACAAAAGCTATGCTAAACTCCTCTGCAAGGTCTTCAAAGCTTCCATGATGATCCACAAGGTCTTCAACTCAATCCTCAAAGCTCACACACTCAAAAGAGAAGGAAAGAAAACACAACAATACAACTTATGCCTTTAAGCAACACACATACTATCCATACATTCAAAAATCAACCAAAAATAGCATATAGTAATATTAATTCCTAATATAAATTCTAGGGGATCCTATTTAACTACCCTTAAGTCCCATATATTCCCCATAGGCTAACTTGTCCTAAAAACCCCAAAAATAAAATGTTGAAGTTCAAGTATACTACTTAAAACCCTAATTAGAGCACCTAAATGTCTAACAATCAAACTACATCAAATTTATTCTACAAATCAAGAGATAAATCCTACATGAAACTAGGGGTCAATACCTAACTATGCCAAAAAGAATGGCTCAAAAACCCTAAGGGAAAGTCCTAAAACAATTCATAGAAAATGAGATATCAACTAAAAGAAAATAAATGCCCTATTTAAAAGAAAATATCACCAAAAATTCTACATTAAAAATAAAATCCTATTTTTATTTTTATAATTTTCTACACATTATTATCTAAACATGGCAAAAAGAATGAACAAAAAAACATTATTTATCAATTTTTTATGAATTATCAAAGTTCACTAAAGATATAAAACAAAACAAAATATAAAATGAGAAAAATGAGGGAGGGGGTGAAAATAGCACACACGCGTAGTTGGGAATTCAATGGGCCTGGATACGGGGGGGTGTGGATAGTGAAAGTATGCTGAGCCCAGTCTTCCTCATTTAACAAAACGACGGCGTCTCAGCCTTTTTAAATTTTCCCTCCGTTTTCTTCTTTTAATCGTGACCACACGATGGAGTCCCCAGTCAAGCGTTTGACCCTCATCCAATGGCCCTGGTTCATCGTCCCCAAACAGATTAGGGTTTTGCAGCCACGCGAGTCCTCATGCAGGAAACTTCCAGTCCACCTTTCTCTCTCAATTCTCCATGGTTTGCCACGATCCAAAGACTGAAATTACCCTACTTAACACCAGGAATCTAACCATGTTCATAGTTTCTTTTGAATCATCTTATATCATCCAAACAGCATGCGAGAAAACTAGGGTTCCACCATTTTCCTCTGGTATCAACATTGGTAAAACTCAAATCTAATGTCCTGATTATACTATTTATGTTACTCTCATCACAATGAACTATAACATGCCAGCTAAAGCTCTTGATCCAGCTTATTCTTGCTAATTAAAGATTCAATGCCCTGCTATGTAACTCCTCGAATTGCTCTCTATTTCTCAGAAAATGGTCTTCTACCCTAACTTAACAGTTCTACACCTATAACTATGGCAGAAAGTACATAAACTATGAGACTTGAGCAAGATCACCAACCTGTTACACTTTAATGGAAGCTAGGGTTTCCTTGCAATTCAGTGCTTGAAACCTTCCTTGTTTGATCCTTAGAGGCCAATGTGGATTCTGTATGCAGCAAAAATGGTGAACAAGGCTTGAAACTCGAGTTGGACAGCAAAATGCAATTTTTGCAATTTCCTCAAGATATCTTCAAACTGCCATGGATCCTCTTCTACCTCAGCATGTACTCACTCACAATGATCAGAATAATAGGTTTATGGTGGAGAAATGAATGGAGATTGAAGAGAATGAAGGTTTGAGATCAAATTGCCAATGGAAGAGTCTTGCTTCTCACACTCTAATCTCACCTCTCACCAACAATGATCACCAACCATTTACCCTCCCTGATTCACTCTTTAAATAATGATTAATGGAAGCTCTTGGATTCATCTAGAAAGATCTAGAAAGTGCTAGAATCTCATATGATGGTAAGTTGAAAATCTCATGCATCATGCATTATCCATTGCAAATTGGCCTTAAAATCTCCTCACATGACATATTGAAGTGTTATGAACCATTACAAGCTTTTTCCTTGCCTTGTGTTAGGATTTTCAAAGGTGACTTCAAATACAAGTAACAAAATAACAAAGCATCACCCATTTTAAAGCTTCAAATAAAAATTCTATCTAAACCAATGTTCTCAAAATGATCTTTCCAATCAAAATGATATATTGTATGACCCATTTTGGATTTCTAGATCCTCCAAACCAATTTCTAATTTCAACTTTTTAAACTTATAAGCCATTTTTAGTTCATTTTTGACCAATCATGCAAATCCATGCTATGAGCCTTTACAACAATTCATGACCTTCTTTCTAGACTTAAAATCACATTTTGAACAACTTTCATGTTTTGAGTTTTTCCATTTGAGGCTTGGAAATAGGAGATATGGCATTTGCTTTAAAATAACCTATAAATGACAAATGACCCAAATACCCCTGTCTTGCTCAAACCATAAGTTGAGTTCCACAAATCCTATCAAGGACTTCTACCACTCAAATTAAATCTAAGAAGATGCCCTTCAACATTGATGTTGACCAAGAAATCATAAGAACCATTCTACTAGGGAAAAAGTTGTCTGCAAGTTGGGTGACTTTCAAGGACCCAAATTCACACACCTCAGCTGACCTGTAATTTGTCAAAACCCTAACTTGAGCTCTGCAACTCCTATCAAGGACTTCCACCACTCAAATTAAAGCTAAAAACAAGCTCTACAACATTCCTGTTGTGGGGAAGATGATACATCAATCACATCTAGAGCTAAAACTGCCTGGAAGATAGGGATCAAATTAGGGTTTTTCCACTGACAATCCTCAGAAACCCTAACTCAAAACTTCTCAAACTCCTCAATCATGATGAGTTGGTCTAGGAATCACCTTTACAACATCTCTATGCATCATTCCATGATCTCATGTCCCTTGGATTAGGTCTCAACCTTCTCCAAATCTTCAGTTATCCTAGGGTTGACCCAGTCAAAACCCTAATTCTACCATTCATGGCTGAATCTCCTGAATTCTTGCATAATGACTTCTCTGAGCTTCCTGAAGGCTATCAGGACATCTCATAATCTTTCTCAAAACATCAAGTTCATTCTCAAAGTCTCAGAATCATCTGAGGAACACCCACAACTCTCAAGCTATGAAGCACACAACCCTGGTTTCAATCCACTCCTCTGAGGATCTCTTGAACTGTCTGATGAAGGTATCCATTTTCAAACACTCAATGAATAAATAAGTGTTGGTCAAATTTTGGGGTGCAACAATACAAACCACGAACTGCTGAGGAAATGATGTCAATCACAGAAATAAACTGCGCGACCTTCGTAGATAGAATCTTCTTGGAGACACAGACTCCGATGGGGAAATACAGCATCAGCTATTCAATACTCTCTACTAGGGAAAACCCATAATGGCTTGAATGGCTTCCAAGGACTCGGCTCTCTTGGGGAACTGTAAACTCGGCTGGGGATATGCAACCAGATGCTGGAATAAATCCTACCTGCTGGGGAGAACACAACTCTGTGGGGAATTTCAATTCTGCCGGAGACTTCAGTCTGAACTACCGAGAACTGAACACTTACGGATAGTCTTCTAAGAGAAAACTGCACATTGACCCACTGCTGGGAACGAGTATACACCTCTGCGCATGACTCAGCTGGGGAAATGATGATCCTGCCTAGGATACATCTGGTTGGGGAGAATGGACCACTTGGACATCAGTCTAGAAATGGACTTTAACAGAGCAGGTCAGACGCGGACTAACTACCGGTCGAGGGCTAGCACTGGACTTAAACGTCGTCTACCAGACGAGGACCGGTATTCCATGACAGATTATCAAACAGGGATTAATCTTCAAAAGAATGGCAGGCCAGACAAGCACTAGATTCTAAAACGGTTTTCCAAGCTGGAGCTGAACCTTGAACGTAAGGTTACCAACGAGAGTGGATTTAAATGGGGAAGTATTAGACATGTACTAGCATTCAAGGGTGAACCACAAGACAAGAATTGGTGTCACAGGTTAAGTCGTCAAACAAGAAATAATCTCCGGTATATGGATTTCTGGTTTCGGATATCAGACAGGGACTAGATATCTTGTGCGAATATCAAACAGGATTGACTTCGGGTAGGGAATTCAGACAAGACTGATTCCGGATTATGGATATCAGACAGGGACTGGATATCTGGCTCGAACATCAAACAAGACTGACTTCGGGTAGGGAAATCAGACATGACTGATTCTGGATTATGGATATCAGACAGGGACTGGATATCTGGCTCGAATATCAAACATGATTGACTTCGGGTAGGGAGATCAGACAGGACTAATTCCGGATTATGGATATCAGACAGGGACTGGATATCTGGTTCGAATATCAAACAGGATTGACTTCGGGTAGGGAAATCAGACAGGACTGATTCCGGATTATGGATATCAGACAGGGACTGGATATCTGGCTTGAATATCAAACAGGATTGACTTCGGGTAGGGAGATCAGACAATACTGATTCCGGATTATGGATATCAGACAGGGACTAGATATCTGGTTCAAATATCAAACATGAATGACTTCGGGTAGAGAGATCGGACAGGACTGATTCCGGATTATGGATATCAGACAGGGACTGGCTATCTGGTTCGAATATCAAACGGGATTGACTTCGGGTAGGGAGATCATACAGGTACTGGACTTTGTAACTGTGTTTTCCGTACGAGGACTGGTTAAACAGCGAACTACCAAAAGAAGGGACCAGGCGGGGACTGGTTCACCATTTTGACATATACTGGACGAGAACTGGTTTGAGGGTTAGCCAGACAAGACTGGACCATGAAAGTTTCAAGTTATTTAATAAGGGTGACGACCCGATTCTCCGACGCTCAACTTGGACTGGGTGAAAATACACCTGCTTGAGGAACTGCCCCTGCTTAATTTAACTCGCAGATAAAGTAATCTTGCCATGAGACAAACTTGAGACGAGTTGCTCAGAATCAGTATCACAAAAGGACTAATCCTTGCTTATATGGCTCTGATGATATGGATAGGGACAACTCCGTCGTTTCCAATTTTGCCCCAACCTGTGGGATTTCTGCAAAATTCTCTTATGATGAGGTCTGTACTTTTTATACTTCCGCTGGTTTGACGTGTAATACCTCAGTGTTCCAAACCTCGAAGAGGTGCCTCAGCTTAACTGCCTTCTTGGCATGAGTAGCTCTTGAGCTTTCAGGGTGGCCCGCCCCTGACTGACTGGTTCGTGGAGCAATACCTCTGGCCATGAGAGATTTATCGAATCACGACATGATTGGCCCAGATCAACTGACTTCTGGATGGCTGACTCCCATGATGTGATAATTTGATATAGCTTTCCCCGGTTCATCGGAACATTCTGGTGCTCTGCATTATGTCCTGATCAAATCTTTCCATCGTGGAAACTTTCCTGCTGTCAAGCGCTTACTCGCTGGTAAAACAAATTGTTCTGCATAAAACACATATCAAATGCAATGCATATGGCAGTTTTCAATATCCATTCCTGTTTACTAGGAAAAAATTTTGTGAAATAAAATGTATAAAATCATTCATTAACATGTCAATATTAATACAACACTGTAAAGGGAATCCTTTCTAGGAGTCAGTTCCGATGCGATCTTTACCGAAGTATGCCTTCGAAACAAACCTATTTCAATTAGGACTTTTAAAGGTTGTAACGTGGTCAGGTTCACGGTTTAAGAAAGAAAGGATAAAGGCTCAAAATTCATTTTAACCCACCCATTCTCCTTGATGTTCTCCAATCCTACGTTCATCTAATTCGACCTTAGCGTTCACCTTTCAATGGTTGAGTGATTGTTCAAGAGATCACCCTTTTTCGAAGTGAAAATCACTCGCTTTTCGTCTTTTGGCGTCCGGAGCCACACGATTTCGTTCTTTCTTGAGGATTTTTCTTTTGTAATCCTTTTTTTCGCTTTTCGTTTTCGTTTTCCCCTAACTTTTGCCTGGACTAACTCTTTTGAGTTTCTTCAATTTTGAAGTCCAGCAGGATACCCTAATTTTTGCCTAAGTCGCTTGTTTGCAAGATTCGACTTAGCGGGCTTTTTCCTTTCGATTCTTTTCTTTCTCTTTTTTTGAACAAATCGCATGACAACGGCTTGTCTGACTTGTTAAAGAGATTGTGATTGTTTCACTCCTGATCGGCCAGGTTTAACCATCATGGTTTTTTTAGGTACGACCTATAGCGGTGTGATTGATCCTCGAACGGACACTCCTTTTGTAATTTGAACGCTTGGTCAAATTAACTGACACCTACCCTGCCCCGGGTTAAGATTAAGGGTTTTCCATCTTCAAAAAGAAACTCCTACTACTCGGCTCAAAGGGGTTAACAAGGGATTATCTTCCTTATATCTCCGGTGTTTGTGGATTGAAACAATGCATGTACATCATCAACAGGTTTTTATTCAAAAGCATAGCATCGGAAGTTTACGCATCATTGGATTTTGTCATCATCCCCGGATTCCACTTAAACAAGCGTTTAAAATAAAAGAAAGCAATATAGTGAACACGAATGGATTAGTTCAAAATAGTCATATTTATTTCATTATCAATATCAATTGAAAAACAACATGATTTACAAACGAAATTTGCATTCTAAAAGGAAAGAAACTACAAATGTAAAGAAATGACATGATAAAATGCAGATCGCCGGCTTTCGAGAACCGGGCTTCTTGTATCTGAACCACTGACTGGGGAGATACAACCCTTGAAGTCTTCAAACTTGATCAAATGAAAGGTCAACATGTACAACCAGCTCTCCTTCGGGAAAGGAAATGTATTCTTGGTCCATTAAGTGTTGCACTTTGGTTTGAAAAGCCTTTCAATCCTCAGTCGCGTGCCCCTTGGATCCTGCATGATAATAACATTGAATACTGGGGTCGTATCCCGGAGGATAGGGCTCTGTCCTTGGTTTAAGAGCCTTAGGTTCCACCAACGAGTTCTGAATCAGATGCGGAAGAATCTGGCTGAGCGGCATTAGAACGTGGTGAAGAGGAACAGTCCTCCTTTCCAGGTTGTTACGAGGCCTATCTTGATTCTGGCGCCGATTGTTTTACTTCCGAGGAGCACGAGGTTGTTGGTTTCGGGCTGAATATTGACCCACAGCTGGAGTAGACACAATACTAGTTTCTCCAACATGCGACTTCTTTGCATCTTTAGCAAAAACAGGAGCGACTTGGATCTTTCCCAATTTGATACCGCTTTCGACTCTTTCCCCTGCTATTACCAGATCCGAGAAATTTGCAGTAATGCAACCTATCAGTTTTTCATAATACACACCAGGAAGTGTAGCCGTGAATATGTCATTCAACTCTTTCTCCATCAGGGGAGGTTGCACTCTTGCTGCCAAGTCTTGCCATCTCTGGGCGTACTCCTTGAAGCTCTCAGTACTCTTTTGTGACAAACTCTGCAGTTGCATCCTGGTTTGTGCCAGATCACTATTATACTGATAATGACGCACAAAAGCTTCAACCAACTCTTTCCAACTACGGATGTGGGTTCTCTCAAGCCCCATATACCATTCCAATGATGCCCCAGTCAGACTATCCTGTAAGAAATGCATTAGCAGCTTTTCGTCTTCAGAATTAGCAGACATCTTTCGGAAGTATGCTCGGACGTGGACTCGAGGACAAGTTGTCCCTTTGTACTTGTCGAATTCTAGCACCCTGAACTTGGGAGGAATTCTGACTCCTGGAACCAGACCCATATCAGACATATTGAGGCCAAGAGAGTTCTGATTCTCAAAGGCCTTCATCTTCTCTTCAATCAGCTTAAACCTCTGTTCAGCTTCAGTTGGCATGGCCGCTCCCATATCTCTCATGGAAAAGATATCACTTTGGTGATCTTCCCAGCAAGGACCGGCAGTTCTATGCCGAGGGTGGGTACTCCTACCGACAACATTGCCATTTCCATTCTCAGCGCCTCCGCCCGGAGGTGCAACAACAACAGGGATAGGAGGTGGAACAGAACCACCACCAGGAGGGATAACACAAGCACCTCCATGGACAACACCTTCTTCATTCACCCGGGCCATCAATGGTTGAACTATGGTTCTTAACTGTTTTTGTCCTGCTGCGACGCCCTGCATCATTTCCATGAACTGAGTCATGCGAGCCCTGAGCTCCTGCACTTCGGCTAGAACTTGATCCATTACCCTTTGTTGATAACCTCGAGTGGGATATATGTGAAATCTGACCTGCTCAATCCTTACACTATTGAAAACCAAGCAGAGATAAGAACATGAAGCCACCGGGAACAACCTGCAATGCAAATGAAAATGCAAGATGCAAAATGCACAACATGTCTATGATGATGCAAATGCAAGTGCAAAGATGCAGCAAAGGATCAAGAGTGTGCTGTTGATTAGGGAAGACTAAAACTCTGCTCTGTCAAGAACAAACACATCTCTGATGATAAGAACCCTCTGATACCAACAATACTGATTCATTGTCAAGAAAACCAGGTTGTTTGAAGGTCAAGGTTTCCTCCAATAACCCGACCCCGCTCACAGGTATGAATCCTATCCACTGACAAGGTATGGCATCCTATGCGTTTCCCAGCGTCACAGACTTTCACGAAATGATGATACGTTCACCATTTCTGGTTTGGCATCATCACTCCCTGAAGAGGCCTCACTTAGCTGAGTCACAAATGATCGGTCCCCAGAGTCGACAACTCTCAAGACCAACAACCCCTCAAGCCCAAAGGGCTGGAAAAGAAGTCAACCAAGAGAATCTCGTTTGAGCGTGGATTTTGTGGGACACTAGTACATGCAAAGCATGCATGCACCCACTACTTTCCACAACTAATGCTAGGTATACACTCAAGCCTGGGTCTGGCTTATCACTCATCAGAGCCCCCCTCTCACAATAACACAACAAATAATCATATTATACTGAAAATAAAATGCGGAAAGTAAAGTGGGATAAATAAACGCAAACCCAACAGATAAACACGCAAGCGCTAGGATTGACTCGCATAGGGGACGTTGGATCCCCAGCAGAGTCGCCAGGTGTCGCTACTGCAAAAATAAGGTGCCGGCAAAACAGAAGAGTCGCCACCTTTCGTTATTTATCCCACAGAAAGGGAAAGGAAACGAGCGGAAAAACCTGACGAAAAGGTATAAGACAAGGTCATCGCAACCATGTCTGGGTTCGAGAGTCGGTTACGCAAGGGGAAGGTATTAGCACCCCTCACATCCGTTGTACTCAACGGGATCCATGCTTGTTGTGTTTATCTGACGGGTTGGTTTAAATATCTACCTATCAAGGCTGGTCTGAAAAGAAAAGAAAATGACTCGGCAAAGCATCGCACTTTGTGCCTACGTATTCTCGTCAGAGAACGAGAAATCAGAGTCTACGTTGTTCGGCTAACTATGGGTGAAAGGATGGGGGAAGGTAGCTCGCCAATACGTCAGTATTGTGCCTATGTACTCTCAACCGATATGAGAGATCAGAGCTTACGTAGTTCGGGATAATACGGATTACGGGTTTAGATTCATCTGTTTTTCTGAGTAGGGTTAACAAACAGCTCCAACAGTTTGGTGTATGCAGCTTGCTCGTCTGAGACTCGTGCGTTACCATTTGCGGTAGAACTGAGAGTTAACGACACTCTTTTCCTGAAAACGTTTCCTCGAGTTAAGGGCCCACGGGGCAAAAAGAGGTTTGAGATTTGTTTTCTGTCTTTTACGGAAGAAGTGTTTTTTTATGGATGTTTGCAATTCATATCGCACTAGAGACTATGACCTAGGAGTGAATGTGTCGCATGTCACCCAAAGGGTACCATACTAAACATCCTGATTATTGGAAGGAAACCCTCCAATAACCATTTCCTAAGTAGCTTAAGGCACGTAACGTACGATATCAATTAACATTATTAATGTTTTAATTTGTATGGAGATGAGAAAGAAGGGACACAACTAAGGGGAAACTATCAAGTCCTAACAGTTGTCATGCCATGGA
The DNA here is from genome assembly GCA_963859935.3 of Lathyrus sativus. NCBI lineage: Eukaryota > Viridiplantae > Streptophyta > Magnoliopsida > Fabales > Fabaceae > Lathyrus > Lathyrus sativus. Next base: position 197,418,964 of record OZ012737.1, read on the forward strand.
TTCATCCTATGGTTGAGGTTTGAAACAGGGAACTCCTAGATGTTATCATGCAAAGGCTTCAGCCTAAAGTCTAATCATCACTTCCTTAAACAAGGAAGTGAGAATCCTAGGGGATCATGTCAATGGGAAACAGACAACAGACAAACATATGCTAAACATCAGTAAAGCAGATAAACAGAAAAGAAAACAGTAAAGATGCAAATGCAATGCAGCAATACAAGCAGAGGGAGAGATTCAACCTCTAAGCAATCAAGCAAAGAAAACAATCAGGCAAAGGGAGGGTCACCTCAACCTTTCAATGCAAACACATCAGATAGAAAGAGAAAAACAACACACAGGCAATGGGAGGATCACCTCAACCATTAATGCAAGCAAGCAGAGGGAGACCCACTCAACCTCTTAATGCAGTCATGCACCTACACTTAGACTATCCTAAACATGAGCTACCCTAATGCAACACACCACTCAATCATGAATGAATGAAAGGAATTATGACAAATAAAGACATCATTCCACAAGTAATCAAACAAGGCATCTATCCTAAAGAATGGAATTGATGATGGGATGCAAGGTGTATACCAAAGGTATCCACCATGATGTTCAACCAATCATGGGTAATCAAGAAATGATGTGATACATGGTGTACACCAAAGGTATCCACCATGATATTCAACCATTCATGGGAGATTAGAGATGAAGGGAAGCATGGTGTATGCCAAAGGCATCCACCATGACACTCTACCATTCATTGGGAGATTGAAATGAAGGGAAGCATGGTGTATGCCAAAGGCATCCACCATGACACTCTACCATTCATGGGAGATTTAAATGAAGGGAAGCATGGTGTATGCCAAAGGCATCCACCATGACACTCTACCATTCATGGGAGAATCATCTTCCTAAGAGGCTTCAAGAGGAACCCTAAGGATTAGTCAAGGATCACCTAAACTAAAAGGGATTAAAGGCTCTATCAAGGCCTAATCTAGGTTCTTAGTAAGTCTCAACCTAAGCTTGATCCTATCAAGGAGCCATTAAAAGCTTAAAGTTAACTAAAGGTTCACCTTTAAGTCTAAACTAAGGGGAAAGCTAGATTAGGATCACCTAAACATCATCACCTTGCAAAATGGGGGAATAATAGGAAATCAATTCTAAAAATCCTAAGAAAAATCCTAGATGATCCTAAATGTGTTAGGAGTCTATGGTTAAAGTTTCAAGTCCAAACTATAAGTCTAAGTATACTAACCAGAAAGCTAAACCTAGATATATGCTATGGGTGATTCAAAAGGAAAAGGATCTAAAGATGTGCTTCAAAACTATACCTAATGGAATCTAAAAAATGCAAGAAAAATCATACAATATCCTACAGTGTATCAACATTCACCATACAAAAAATCAGAGATTAAATCCAAGCATTGATATGGAAACAAAAATCTAGAAGTTAACATGGCATTATTTCTATTCATGGAAAAGCACATAAAAGAAAAATACAAAATTAATTGAAAAACATTTAAAATCAAAATAAAAAATCATGACAAAATTCAACACACATTCAAGTATCTCCAATATTTTTATCATGATTTATGGACATCATTTAATGTTTTTTCTGAATTAAAAATGAAGAAAACAATAAAAGAAAAATAAAAGAAACACTAAAAGAAATGATAAACAAATGGTACCAATAGCAAGAAATAATAGTGCAAAAATGAAATTGGGCCTCCCTAGGGGTGCAAACAGCACGCGGTTCGCTAGGCCCAGCAAGAAAATTGACCAAAAATCTGATAATCAAGTACATACATGTTGACTAGAGTGTACAATAGGAAGCAATCTGGATCACTTGATCAAATGGAGGTAATCACATCAAGTGGCTCATGTAATGCCAACACATTAATGAAATAAAGAGGAATATAGAGTAATTAGTCAAACGAGGACTACCGAAAGTCTTAATCATGACCACACACGGAAAAGTACACGAATCGGACGGACGAGTCGTCGTCTTCTTCGCTCAACCTTGCCGGCGCCGGAAAAAGTTTTCCAGTCACCCCCTCCGACGCTTCGGCCGCCTCAGTTTGGGAGCTCCAACATGGCTCCTTCGTTTTTCCACCATTTTTGACGTTTCTTTAACCAATCTCGCGTGATTTTTCGTGTAGAATCCAAATATGCACTTGTTTTCACTTTCCTCAATTAAAACTCAAAAACCATGAACATCAAGAATCACTCAAGAAATCTCAACTTTCACAAAACGTAAAATTGAAGCCACTAATCTCTTCCTCTCACTTCCTACATCAACAATCTATGTTTCTTTTCCATTTTCATCCAATAATTAGAGAGAAATTCAAACTACAACCTAAGGTGCTCTGTCAAGAATTGTCATGAAACTTAACCGCTCTAATCCTAAAACGTTCTACACACTCTAAGGATCACAATCATGTGAAAATAGCATAGAAAATCATCAAGAACAGAGCTTATGGATGAAAGATAAGAACCTAGTTTTGAGCTTCAATGGAGACTTGAATTATGGATGAAGCTTCAAGCAAATCGTCCAGAATCCATCAATGAACCTCACTGAAGCTTTTTGCAATGGTGATTTGGGCTGAAAATGGCTTTATCTTCAAAATCAATTTTCCAAGTTTCTCCACTTTTCCTTAACTCAATTTTCTGTTATCTTCCACCAAATTCTGTTATGGCAGTTAGGAATCATCCAAGAGGTTTTATGCAATGGACCTAGAGTGATTTGAAGCCCATTAGAAGCCCATGGCAGCCCAACTCAAAATCCAAATTTTTGGTTATGGAGCTTTGTGAAACACCTCAAAATAGAGCTATCAAGCTTGCTCAATGATTCATTCTGGTCCCTTATGATGTGAGGAAGATGTGTGGATAGGATTGAGGCATTGGAAGTGAATGGATGGTTGATTACCATTGTGTTGCTTTTTGGTGAAGAAATCTTGGATTTGGCATAGCAAATGAATTCAAACTTGACTTTTGATTTTTCCAATGTTCTTAAAACATCATTTGGACTCAAAACAAGGAGAAATATGGCCTAATTTGGTTCCAAAATGAATTGGTTTGAATTAGCCCTTTTCAAGCTTCCTTTTATGATTCATTCATGAATTTTCTTTAAGCATTTCTCATTCTAACCCATATCAATGGATTATTGGGTTGCAGTCGAACAAATAACATCATTTTGAGCAACTTTCAAGTTGGACCAAATTCCATTTGAGGTGTCTAAGTTGATGAAATTGACCCATAATAAAAAATGGCCTATAATTTCAAATTCCCAAAATACCCTTATCTTGCAAAGCTCATAACTTGAGTTCTACAAATCCAATCATGGACTTCTAGTACTTTCTAGAAAGCTAAGAAGATAAGGAACAACATTCATGTTGGCCAAAAGTTCATGAGAATAATCTTTCTAGGTCAAAAATGGCATGCAAGTTGGTTGACTTTCAAGCTCCAAATTCACATTCATCTAATGACGTGTAACTTGTCTGACTCATAACTTGAGTTCTGTAAACCCTATCAAGGACTTCTAGTACTCAAATTAAATCTATGATCATGATCTACAACAATCATTTTGGGGTCAAGGTGAGATGAAAATCACATCTTGAGTTATGTGGTCTTAAAGTTAGGCACCAAACTAGGGGATTTTACACTATCAAGCATAGCAACCCTAGCCTAGGAACTCCTCACACTTGATTCATGATGAGTTGACCTTAGAATCATCCCTTAGGCATATTAATACATCAATCCATGATCACATGGCTTTGGAATTAGGTCTCAACCTTCTTCAAATCATTTATTGACTCAGGGTTGACCAGATGAACCCCTAGTTATACCAATCTTAGTTGTGGCTTCATATTCTTTGCATAATGACCTGTTTAGGCTTCAAAATGACTTTTAATACTTCTCATGAGCTCTCTCAAGGTCTCCAGTCCAACTCCATGAGTTTAGAATCATCAGATGACTTCCCGCAACTCTCAAGTTAGGAGGCATACACTCTTATATCCAACCTTCTCTCTAAGGATCTTTACCTTCTTTGATGAGGATATCAACCCTTGAACACTTGAATAAACCTCTTAGATAGCTTCATAGCTTTGGTAGCCTTGTGTTGGTAGTCATACCTCTTGATCTACTGCACACATGTCAATGCAATGCAGATGATAATGCTAGAATGAATGCAATGAAACACAAGCTAGGTAAAGCAAAAGGTTAGGCAAATTTTGGGGTGCAACAGCTGCCCCTATTCAAACGGCTTGGACCTGACTGGGTGAAAAGCAAATGGCTCTCAAGCAATCAAGGTGAGAGACGGTTGAATACCAATAAACCCGGAAATTTTCCAACCGCACACCTAAACGATACTCTGATGGGGACAAATTCTTCGGAAACTGGAATAATAGTTGCACGGCAACTTGCTAGAGAATTACTGATCTGACGTATCTGATTTCACTGTAGCACTTCGTCCTCAGGTCATCAAGGGATCACCAGTTAAACGGTAACTGGTAAATGATAGCTGATATTGATCGTTGCACGACAACCTGCTGGTGAATGCTTAATCTCAAATATCTGTCGGGATGATCACCTGATTTTGCTGCAGCTCTTCATCCTCAAGTTATCAAGGGATCACCAGTTACACGGTAACTGGTGAAGGATGGTCGATTATGCCATCGGGCATTATGCGCCACAGCAGAAGAATTCCTTATCACCGCCTATGGACTCGTCAGGTCGCTAGGAACGTTCGACAATATCTTCGTTGGACTCCATCAGTAAGTCAATAAGGGGTCACTGGTTACACAGTAACTGGTGACTTACCAACCACACAAGTAAACGATACTCTAATTGGTAGGACAATCTTCGAAATCTGAAATGATAGTTGCACGACAACTTGCTGGAGAATCGGTTACACGGTAACCGGAAATTTTGCCAACCGCACAAGTAAACGATACTCTGATTGGTAGGACAATCTTCGAAATCGGACATGACAGTTGCACGACAACTTGTTGGAGAATCGGTTACACGGTAACCGGAAATTTTCCAACCGCACAGGTAAACGATACTCTGATTGGTAGGACAATCTTTGAAGTCTGAAATGGCAGTTGCATGGCAACTTGCTGGTGAACGATTAACCTCAAATTTCCGTCAGGATGATCATCGGATTTTGCTGCAGCTTCTTCCTCAATTCATCAAGGGATCACTGGTTACACGGTAACTGGTGATACATAGCTGATATTGCCGTCAGGCATTCTGCGGCACGGCAGCGGAAGAATTCCTCTTGACTCATCGGGTCATTAGGAACATTTGAAAATCGAGTTAATTATGCCGTCGGGCATTCAAAGATATTATCGGGCATCGGTCGGTCTCCGTCAGTAAATCGGAAATGGAATCCTTAATCAATCATGAACCAATAGGGATATCTTAAACTTATGCCGTCAGGCACTCCTCGTCAGCTAGGAGAACTGCTTCGACATCGCAGTCGGACTTCATCAGTAAGTCTTGAAATAGAATCCTTAATCAATCATGAACCAATAGGGATATCTCATCTTTCTCCATCAGGCACTCCGTGTCAGCTAGGAGAACTCCTTCGACATTACAGTCGGACTTCATCAGTAAGTTAGGGGGAGTTTGGCACTGCTGCCAGACTTCAATCATCAAGTCTTCAAGGAAATTTCAACTTCTCAGTTTGAAATCTGCTGGGGATGACACATCTCCGCTGGGGATTCTGGAGAACTATCAAGTAACTCTGCTCTGGGGAATTCGGAATCATCCTGTACGAAAAAAAACTCTGCTGAGGAAATCACAAATCATCCTGAACAGATAACTTCGCTGGGGATTTCAAGAATCATCTTGAACAAACAACTTCGCTGAGGAACTCAAGAATCATCCTGAACAAACAACTCTGCTGAAGAACTCAAGAATCATCCTAAACAAACAACTCCGCTAAGGAACTGAGGAATCATCCTGAACAAACAACTCCACTAAGGAACTCAAGAATCATCCTGAACGAACAACTCTTCTGAGGGACTCAAGAATCATCCTGAACAAACAACTCTACTGGGGAACTCAAGAATCATCCTGAACAAACAACTCCGCTGATGAACTCAAGAATCATCCTGAACGAACAACTCTTCTGAGGGACTCAAGAATCATCCTGAACAAACAAATCTTCTGAGGGACTCAAGAATCATCCTGAACAAACAACTATGATGGGGAACTCAAGAATCATCCTGAACAAGCAAATATGCTGAGGAACACCTGCAAACCTGGATGGTAACGACCAAGCTCATGTTTCACATGCATATGTTTGAAAATGGCATAATGCTCCACACGGTGGAAATGCTACGTGTTCAGAGTAAATGCTATGCAATCATGCAAAATGCTACGGCCAAATCAGCAAAATAAATGCTGAAGAGAAGCCCTCCTGTCAAGGAGAAAGAACCATTCTGATAGGGAGAAGGAATCATCCTGTCGAGGAGAAGAAATCACACCAATCTCAATTGGACTTAACTTGGGGAACTTCAGACGATTTTCTACAGGGGACAAAATTCTACGAGAACCTGTACTTGATCAACCGGGTATACAAACCACGAACTGCTGAGGAAACGATGTCAATCGCAGAAATAAATTGCGCGGCCTTCGCAGATAGAATCTTCCTAGAGACACGAACTCTGATGGGGAAATACAACATTAGCTATTCAATACTCTACTGGGGAAAATCCATAATGGCTGGAACGGTTTCCAAGGACTCGACTCTCTTGGGGAACTGTAAACTAGGCCGGGGATATGCAACCAGATGCTGGAATAAATCCTACCTTCCGGGGAGAACACAACTCTGTGGGGAATTTCAATTCTGCCGGAGACTTCAGTCTGAACTACCGAGAACTGAACACTTACGAATAGTCTTCTACGAGAAAACTGCACATTGACCCACTGCTGGGAACGAGTATACACCTCTGTGCATGACTCAGCTGGGGAAATGATGATCCTTCCTAGGATACATCTGGTTGGGGAGAATGGACCACTTGGAAATCAGTCTAGAAATGGAATTTAACAGAGCATGTCAGACGCGGACTGACTACCGGTCGAGGGCTATCACTGGACTTGAACGTCGTCTACCAGACGAGGACCGGTACTCTATGACGCCTTATCTAACGGGGATTAATCTTCAAAAGAATGGCAGGACAAACAAGCATTAGATTCTAAAACGGTTTTCCAAGCTGGAGCTAAACCTTGAACGTAAGGTTACAAACGAGAGTGGATTTAAATGGGGAAGTACTAGACAGGTACTAGCATTCAAGGGTGAACCACCAGACAAGAATTGGTGTCACATGTTAAGTTGTCAGACAAGAAATAATCTCCGGTATATGGATTTCTGGTTTCGGATATCAGACAGGGACTAGATATCTGGTGCGAGTATCAAACAGGATTGACTTCGGGTAGGGAAATCAGACAGGATTGATTTTGGATTATGGATATCAGATATGGACTACATATCTGGCTCGAATATCAAACAGGATTGACTTCGGGTAGGGAAATCAGACAGGACTGATTCCAAATTATGGATATCAGACAAGGACTAGATATCTGGCTCGAGTATCAAACAGGATTTACTTCGGGTAGGGAGATCAGACAAGACTGATTCCGGATTATGGATATTAGACAGGGACTGGATATCTGGTTCGAATATCAAACAAGATTGACTTCGGGTAGGGAGATCAGACAGGACTGATTCCGGATTATGGATATCAGACAGGGACTGGATATCTGGTTTGAATATCAAACAGGATTGACTTCGAGTAGGGAGATCAGACATGCACTGGACTTTGCAACTGTGTTTTCTGTACGAGGACTGGTTAAATAGCGAACTACCAAAAGAAGGGACCAGGAGGGGACTGGTTCACCATTTTGACACATACTGGACGAGAACTGGTTTGAGGGTTAACCAGACAAGACTGGACCATGAAAGTTTCAAGTTATTTGATAAGGGTGACGACCTGATTCTCCGACATCAACTTTGACTGGGGAGACAATACACCTGCTTGAGGAACTGCCCCGACTTAGTTTAACTCGCGGATAAAGCAATCTTGCCATGAGACAAACTCGAGACGACTTGCCTCAGAATCAGTATCACAAAAGGACTCATCCTTGCTTATCTTGCTCTGATGATATGGATAGGGACAACTCCGTCGTTTCCAATTTTCCCCAGCCTGTGGGATTTCTTCAAAATTCTCTTGTGATGAGGTGTGTACTTTCTATACTACCGCTGGTTTGACGTGTACTACCTCAGCATTTCAAACCTCGAAGAGGTGCTTCAGCTTAACTGCCTTCTTGGCATGAGTAGCTCTTAAGCTTTCAGGGTGGCCCGCCCCTGACTGACTGGTTCGTGGAGCAATACCTCTGGCTACGAGAGGTTTATCGAATCTCGACCTGATTGGCCCAGATTAACTGACTTCTGGATGGCTGACTCCCATGCTGTGATCATTTGATATAGCTTGCCCCGGTTCACCGGAACATTCTGGCGCTCTGTGTTCTGTCCGGATCAAATCTTTCCATCGTGGAAACTTTCCTGCTGTCAAGCGCTTACTCGCTGGTAAAACAAACTGTTATGCATAAAAGACATATCAAATGCAATGCATATGGCAGTTTTCAAAATCCATTCCTGTTTACTGGGAAAAAATTTTGTGACATAAAATGTATGAAATCATTCATTAACATGTCAATATTAATACAACGCTGTAAAGGGAATCTTTTCTAGGAGTCAGTTCCGATGCGATCTTTACCGAAGTATGCCTTCGAAACAAACCTATTTCAATTAGGACTTTTAAAGGTTGTAACATGGTCAGGTTCACGGTTTAAGTAAGAAAGGATAAAGGCTCAAAATTCATCCCATTCTCCTTGATGTTCTCCAATCCTACGTTCAGCTAATTCGACCTTAGCGTTCACCTTTCAATGGTTGAGTGATTTTTCAAGAGATCACCCTTTTTCGAAGTGAAAATCACTCGCTTTTCGTCTTTTGGCGTCCGGAGCCACACAATTTTGTTCTTTCTTGAGGATTTTTATTTTGTAATTCTTTTTTTCACTTTTCGTTTTCGTTTCCCCCTAAATTTTTCCTGGACTAACTCTTTTGAGTTTCTTCAATTTTGAAGTCCAGCGGGGTACCCTAATTTTTGCCTAAGTTGCTTGTTTGCAAGATTCGACTTAGCGGGCTTTTTCCTTTCGATTCTTTTCTTTCTCTTTTTTTTTGAATAAATCGCATGACAACGGCTCGTCTGACTTGTTAAAGAGATTGTGACTGTTTCACTCCTGATCGGCCAGGTTTAACCATCATGGTGTTTTTAGGTACGACCTATAGCGGTGTGATTGATCCTCGAACAGACACTCCTTTTGTAATTTGAACGGTTGGTCAAATTAAATGACACCTACCCTGCCTCAGGTTAAGATTAAGGGTTTTCCATCTTCAAAAAGAAACTCCTACTACTCGGCTCAAAGGGGTTAACAAGGGATTATCTTCCTTATATCTCCTGTGTTTATGGATTGAAATAATGCTTGTACATCATCAACAGGTTTTTATTCAAAAGCATAGCATCAGAAGTTTACACATCATTGGATTTTGTCATCCTCCCCAGATTCCACTTAAACAAGCGTTTAAAATAAAAGAAAGCAATAGAGTGAACACAAATGGATTAGTTCAAAACAGTCACATTTATTTCATTATTAATATCAATTGAAAAACAACATTCTTTACAAACGAAATTTGCATTCTAACAGGAAAGAAACTACAAATGTAAAGAAATGACATGATAAAATGCAGATCGTCGGCTTTCGAGAACCGGGCTTCTTGTATCTGAACCACTGACTGGGGAGATGCAACCCTTGAAGTCTTCAAACTTGATCAGATGAAAGGTCGACATGTACAACCAGCTCTCCTTTGGGAAAGGAAATGTATTCTTGGTCCATCAAGTGTTGCACTTTGGCTTGAAAAGCCTTGCAATCCTCAGTCGCGTGCCCCTTGGATCCTGCATGATAATCACATTGAACACTAGGATCGTATCCCGGAGGATAGGGCTCTGTCCTTGGTTTGAGGGCCTTAGGTTCCACCAACGAGTTATGAATCAGATGCGGCAGAATCTGGCTGAGCGGCATTGGAACGTGGTGAAGAGGAGCAGTCCTCCTTTCTAGGTTGTTACGAGGCCTATCTTGATTCTGGCGCCGATTGTTTTGCTGCTGAGGAGCACGAGGTTGTTGGTTTCAGGATGAATATTGACCCACAGCTGGAGTAGACACAATACTAGTTTCTCCAACATGCGGCTTCTTTGCATCTTTAGTAGAAACAGGAGCGACTTGGATCTTTCCCAATTTGATACCGCTTTCGACTCTTTCCCCTGCTATTTCCAGATACGAGAAATTTGCAGTCATGCAACCTATCAGTTTTTCATAATACACACCAGGAAGTGTAGCCGTGAACATGTCATTCAACTCTCTCTCTCTCTCTCTCTCTCTCTCTCTCTCTCTCTCTCTCTCTCTCTCTCTCTCTCTCTCTCTCTCTCTCTCTCTCTCTCTCTCTCTCTCTCTCTCTCTCTCTCTCCATCAGGGGAGGTTGTACTCTTGCTGCCAAGTCTCGCCATCTCTGGGCGTACTCCTTGAAGCTCTCAGTAGTCTTTTGTGACAAACTCTGCAGTTGCAGCCTGGTTGGTGCCAGATCACTATTATACTGTTAATGACGCACAAAAGCTTCAACCAGCTCTTTCCAACTACGGATGTGGGTTCTCTCAAGCCCCATATACCATTCCAATGATGCCCCAGTCAGACTATCCTGAAAGAAATGCATTAGCAGCTTTTCGGCTTCAGAATATGCAGACATCTTTCGGAATTATGCTCGGACGTGGACTCGAGGACAAGTTTTCCCTTTGTACTTGTCGAATTCTGGAACTCTGAACTTGGGAGGAATTCTGACTCCTGGAACCAGACCCATATCAGACATATCGAGGCCCAGAGAGTTCTGATTCTCAAAGACCTTCATCTTCTCTTCAATCAGCTTAAACCTCTATTCAGCTTCAGTTGGCATGGCCGCTCCCATATCTCTTATGGAAAAGATATCGCTTTGGTGATCTTCCCAGCGAAGACCGGCGGTTCTATGCCCAGGGTGGGTACTCCCACTAACAACATTGCCATTTCCATTCTCAGCGCCTCCGCCCGGAGGTGCAACAACAACGGGATAGGAGGTGGAACAGAACCACCAACAGGAGGGATAACACCAGCACCTCCATGGACAACACCTTCTTCATTCACCCGGGCCATCAATGGTTGAACTATGGTTCTTAGTTGTTCTTGTCCTGCTGCGACACCCTGCATCATTTCCATGAACTGAGCCATGCGAGCCCTGAGCTCCTGCACTTCGGCTTGAACTTGATCCATTACCCTTTGTTGATTACCTCGAGTGGGATATATGTGAAATCTGACCTGCTCAATCCTTACACTATTGAAAACCAAGCAGAGATAAGAACATGAAGCAACCGGGAACAACTTGCAATGCAAATGAAAATGCAAGATGCAAAATGCACAACATGTCTATGATGATGCAAATGCAAGTGCAAAGATACAGCAAGGGATCAAGAGTGTGTTGTTGATTAGGGAAGACCAAAACTCTGCTCCGTCAAGAACAAACACATCTCTGATGATAAGAACCCTCTGATACCAACAATACTGATTCATTGTCAAGAAAACCAGGTTGTCTGAAGGTCATGGTTTCCTGCAATAACCCGACCCCGCTCACAGGTATGAATCCTATCCACTGACAAGGTATGGAATCCTATGCGTTTCCCAGCGTCACAGACTTTCACGAAATGATGATACGTTCACCATTTCTGGTTTGGCATCATCACTTCCTGAAGAGGCCTCACTTAGCTGAGTCACAAATGATCGGTCCCCAGAGTCGACAACTCTCCAGACCAACAACCCCTCAAGCCCAAAGGGCTGGAAAAGAAGTCAACCAAGAGAATCTCGTCTGAGCATGGATTTTGCGGGACACTAGTACATGAAAAGCATGCATGCGCCCACTACTTTCCACAACTAATGCTAGGTATACACTCAAGCCTAGGTCTGGCTTATCACTCATCAGAGCCCCCCTCCCACAACAGCATAGCAAATAATCATATTATACTGAAAATAAAATGCGGAGAGTAAAGTGCGATAAATAAACGCAAACCCAACAGATAAACACGCAAGCGCTAGGATTGACTCGCACAGGGGACGTTGGGTCCCCAGCAGAGTCGCCAGGTGTCGCTACTACGAAAATAAGGTGCCGACAAAATAGAAGAGTCGCCACCTTTCGTTATTTATCCCACCGAAAGGGAAAGGAAACGATAGGAAAAACCTGACGAAAAGGTATAAGACAAGGTCATCGCAACCATGTCTGGGTTCGGGAGTCGGTTACGCAAGGGGAAGGTATTAGCACCCCTCACGTCCATTGTACTCAACAGGATCCACGCTTGTTGTGTTTATCTGACGGGTTAGTTTAACTATCTACCTATCAAGGCTGGTCTGAAAAGAAAATGACTCGGCAAAGCATCGCGCTTCGTGCCTACAAATTCTCGTCAGAGAACGAGAAATCAGAGTCTACGTAGTTCGGCTAACTACGGGTGAAAGGATGGCGGAAGGTAGCTCGCCAATACGTCAGTATTGTGCCTACGTACTCTCAACCGATATGAGAGATCAGAGCTTACGTAGTTCGGGATAATACGGATTACGGGTTTAGATTCATCTGTTTTTCCGAGTAGGGTTAACAAACAGTTCCAGCAGTTTGGTGTATGCAGCTTGCTCGTCGGAGACTCGTGCGTTACCGTTTGCAGTAGAACTGAGAGTTAACGACACTCTTTTCCTGAAAACGTTTCCCCGAGTTAAGGGCCCACGGGGCAAAAGAGGTTTGAGATTTGTTTTTTGTATTTTACGGAAGAAGTGTTTTTTTATGGATGTTTGCAGTTCATATCGCACTAGAGACTATGACCTAGGAGTGAATGCGTCGCATGTCACCCAAAGGGTACCATACTAAACATCCTGATTATTGGAAGGAAACCCTCCAATAACCATTCCCTAAGTAGCTTAAGGCTCGTAACGTACGATATCAATTAACCTTTATTAATGTTTTAATTTGTATGGAGATGAGAAAGAAGGGACACAACTAAGGGGAAACTATCAAGTCCTAATAGTTGTCATGCCATGGATTCATCCTATGGTTGTGGTTTGAAACAGGGAACTCCTAGATGTTATCATGCAAAGGCTTCAGCCTAAAGTATAATCATCACTTCCTTAAACAAGGAAGTGAGAATCCTAGGGGATCATGTCAATGGGAAATAGACAACAGACAAACATATGCTAAACATCAGTAAAGCCGATAAACAGAAAAGAAAACAGTGAAGATGCAAATGCAATGCAGCAATACAAGCAGAGGAAGAGACTCAACCTCTAAGCAATCAAGCAAATAAAACAATCAAGCAAAGGGAGGGTCACCTCAACCTTTCAACGCAAACACATCAGATAGAAAGAGAAAAACAACACACAGGCAATGGGAGGATCACCTCAACCCTTAATGCAAGCAAGCAGAGGGAGACCCACTTAACCTCTTAATGCAGTCATGCACCTACACTTAGACTATCCTAAACATGAGCTACCCTAGTGCAACACACCACTCAATCATGAATGAAGGAAAGAAATTATGACAAATAAGGAATTCATTCCACAAGTAATCAAACAAGGCATCTATCCTAAAGAATGGAATTGATGATGGGATGCATGTTGTATACTAAAGGTATCCACCATGATGTTTAACCAATCATGGGTAATCAAGAAATAAGGTGATACATGTTGTATACCAAAGGTATCCACCATGATATTCAACCATTCATGGGAGATTAGAGATGAAGGGAAGCATGGTGTATGCCAAAGGCATCCACCATGACACTCTACCATTCATTGGGATATTAAAATGAAGGGAAGCATGGTGTATGCCAAAGGCATCCACCATGACACTCTACCATTCATGGGAGATTTAAATGAAGGGAAGCATGGTGTATGCCAAAGGCATCCACCATGACACTCTACCATTCATGGGAGAATCATCTTCCTAAGAGGCTTCAAGAGGAACCCTAAGGATTAGTCAAGGATCACCTAAACTAAAAGGGATTAAAGGCTCTATCAAGGCCTAATCTAGGTTCTTAGTAAGTCTCAACCTAAGCTTGATCCTATCAAGGAGCCATTAAAAGCTTAAAGTTAACTAAAGGTTCACCTTTAAGTCTAAACTAAGGGGAAAGCTAGATTAGGATCACCTAAACATCATCACCTTGCAAAATGGGGGAATAATAGGAAATCAATTCTAAAAATCCTAAGAAAAATCCTAGATGATCCTAAATGTGTTAGGAGTCTATGGTTAAAGTTTCAAGTCCAAACTATAAGTCTAAGTATACTAACCAGAAAGCTAAACCTAGATATATGCTATGGGTGATTCAAAAGGAAAAGGATCTAAAGATGTGCTTCAAAACTATACCTAATGGAATCTAAAAAATGCAAGAAAAATCATACAATATCCTACAGTGTATCAACATTCACCATACAAAAAATCAGAGATTAAATCCAAGCATTGATATGGAAACAAAAATCTAGAAGTTAACATGGCATTATTTCTATTCATGGAAAAGCACATAAAAGAAAAATACAAAATTAATTGAAAAACATTTAAAATCAAAATAAAAAATCATGACAAAATTCAACACACATTCAAGTATCTCCAATATTTTTATCATGATTTATGGACATCATTTAATGTTTTTTCTGAATTAAAAATGAAGAAAACAATAAAAGAAAAATAAAAGAAACACTAAAAGAAATGATAAACAAATGGTACCAATAGCAAGAAATAATAGTGCAAAAATGAAATTGGGCCTCCCTAGGGGTGCAAACAGCACGCGGTTCGCTAGGCCCAGCAAGAAAATTGACCAAAAATCTGATAATCAAGTACATACATGTTGACTAGAGTGTACAATAGGAAGCAATCTGGATCACTTGATCAAATGGAGGTAATCACATCAAGTGGCTCATGTAATGCCAACACATTAATGAAATAAAGAGGAATATAGAGTAATTAGTCAAACGAGGACTACCGAAAGTCTTAATCATGACCACACACGGAAAAGTACACGAATCGGACGGACGAGTCGTCGTCTTCTTCGCTCAACCTTGCCGGCGCCGGAAAAAGTTTTCCAGTCACCCCCTCCGACGCTTCGGCCGCCTCAGTTTGGGAGCTCCAACATGGCTCCTTCGTTTTTCCACCATTTTTGACGTTTCTTTAACCAATCTCGCGTGATTTTTCGTGTAGAATCCAAATATGCACTTGTTTTCACTTTCCTCAATTAAAACTCAAAAACCATGAACATCAAGAATCACTCAAGAAATCTCAACTTTCACAAAACGTAAAATTGAAGCCACTAATCTCTTCCTCTCACTTCCTACATCAACAATCTATGTTTCTTTTCCATTTTCATCCAATAATTAGAGAGAAATTCAAACTACAACCTAAGGTGCTCTGTCAAGAATTGTCATGAAAATTAACCGCTCTAATCCTAAAACGTTCTACACACTCTAAGGATCACCATCATGTGAAAATAGCATAGAAATTCATCAAGAACAGAGCTTATGGATGAAAGATAAGAACCTGGTTTTGAGCTTCAATGGAGACTTGAATTATGGATGAAGCTTCAAGCAAATCGTCCAGAATCCATCAATGAACCTCACTGAAGCTTTTTGCAATGGGGATTTGGACTGAAAATGGCTCTATCTTCAAAATCAATTTTCCATGTTTCTCCACTTTTCCTTAACTCAATTTTATGTTATCTTCCACCAAATTTTGTTATGGCAGTTAGGAATCATCCAAGAGGTTTTATGCAATGGACCTAGAGTGATTTGAAGCCCATTGGAAGCCCATGGCAGCCCAACTCAAAATCCAAATTTTTGGTTATGGAGCTTTGTGAAACACCTCAAAACAGAGCTATCAAGCTTGCTCAATGATTCATTATGGTCCCTTATGATGTAAGGAAGATGTGTGGATAGGATTGAGGCCTTGGAAGTGAATGGATGGTTGATTTCCATTGTGTTGCTTTTTGGTGAAGAAATCTTGGATTTGGCATAGCAAATGAATTCAAACTTGACTTCTGATTTTTCCAATGTTCTTAAAACATCATTTGGACTCAAAACAAGCACAAGTATGGCCTAATTTGGTTCCAAAATGAATTGGTTTGAATTATCCCTTTTCAAGCTTCCTTTTATGATTCATTCATGAATTTTCTTTAAGCATTTCTCATTCTAACCTATATCAATGGATTCTTGGGTCATGGTTGGACACATAACATCATTTGAACAACTTTCAAGTTGGACAATATTCCATTTGAGGTGTCTAAGTTGATGAAATTGACCCATAATCAAAAATGACCTATAGTTTCAAATTCCCAAAATACCCTTATCTTGCAAATTTTATAACTTGAGTTCTACAAATCCAATCATGGACTTCTAGTACTTTCTAGAAATCTAAGAAGATAAGGAACAACATTCATGTTGGCCAAAAGTTCATGAGAATCATCTTTATAGGTCAAAAATGGCATGCAAGTTGGTTGACTTTCAAGCTCCAAATTCACATTCATCTGATGACCTGTAACTTGTCTGACTCATAACTTGAGTTCTATAAACCCTATCAAGGACTTCTAGTACTCAAATTAAATTTATGATCATGCTCTACAACAATCATGTTGGGGTCAAGGTGAGATGAAAATCACATCTTGAGTTATGTGGTATTGAAGTTAGGCACCAAACTAGGGGATTTTACACTGTCAAGCATAGCAACCCTAGCCTAGGAACTCCTCACACTCTTGATTCATGATGAGTTGACCTTGGAATCATCCCTTGGGAATATTAATACATCAATCCATGATTACATGGCTTTGGAATTATGTATCAACCTTCTTCAAATCATCTGTTGACTCAGGGTTGACCAGATGAACCCCTAGTTGTACCAATCTTAGTTGTGGCTTCGTATTCTTTGCATAATGACCTGTCTAGGCTTCAAAATTACTTTCAATACTTCTCATGAGCTCTCTCAAGGTCTCCATTCCAACTCCATGGGTTTAGAATCATCAGATGACTTCCCACAACTCTCAAGTTAGGAGGCATACACTCTTATATCCAACCTTCTCTCTGAGGATCTTTACCTTCTTTGATGAGGATATTAACCCTTGAACACTTGAATAAACCTCTTAGATAGCTTCATAGCTTTGGTAGCCTTGTGTTGGTAGTCATACCTCTTGAGCTCCTGCATACATGTCAATGCAATGCAGATGATAATGCTAGAATGAATGCAATGAAACACAAGCTAGGTAAAGCAAAAGGTTAGGCAAATTTTGGGGTGCAACATATACAAGTCAAGAGAATCATGCATAAGTCAAAACATTACTTATCATGGAAAATTAAGTAGAGGTAACAACCAAAACATATTTGAACAAGGGTTGTGTGACAACAACATGTTAATTATGGTGAATCATATTAAACAAGAAGGTAACAACCATCATGTAAGAGAAGTTCAATCATGGAAGATGAGAAACATCTCAAAGGTGATTCATGCAAGCATAACATATTTCAAAGAAAAATAACAAGTGTTTAAGAATACTCGAGGAAAGGTATGATAGACATGAAGCATATGTACATTCAAACCAATTGATCACGGAAGAGAATCACATGTCAAGGGCAAGGTAACAACCAAGGTTTTATGATATTCAATCATGCATTCTCATATGAACATGAACTTGACAAAAGCAATAACCATCATGTAACAACAAGGGTATCCAAATTCACAGATCAAGTGAGGTTCATACAAGATATATTGGGTGCATACAAGTGAGATGAATCAAATGAATCAATCAAGAGATAAAAAAGAAACCTAAGAAACCCTAAAAAAAGTCACAAACTTTGGAAATGCACAAGTACCAAATAAATAAATCTTTTTGGATTTTTCTTGACATAGACAAAAAATAGACATTCTTATGAGCATTTAGAAAAAAGAGTGGTATCAAAATGATAAAAATCAAGAGTTTTTATTAAATCAATTTGTGAAAGAAAACATGAAAACAAGGCATTAAAAATATGGGAATACACTCAATGGGGTTTGAACCCACACTGCTAGGGTTCTTGACTCAAAACATTAGCCATCCAACCAACATGTGCATTGTGAATCATAGAGGGAAGCAAGCAAATATATGTGAAACAAGCCTTAAAAATGAGAAGAAAAAAAAAGCAAAAGGGTGATTGCTCGGACTCGACCCCTGGTCAGGAAAGGCAAGAGAGTACTAAAGCGTGCATGGTAAACCACTAGGGCGGTGATACATCCATTGTATCACCTCCCTAAATAAAATCATAAGCCTGAAGATGACCTGAAGTTCACCAAAGGCGCCATGGCCATGAACATCACCATCAACAATATTTTCAGCTTGCAAAACAACTTGTAGCTTCCTCAATACTTAATGAAATTCAATGAAACAAAAACCAATCTTGCTATTCTTTTCACAAGTAATTCAGTGGTACCATTGGTTTTGGCTAACAATGTCTCTAAATTAAAACACAATAGCATATCTCAACAAGCTTCAAATTTTCAATTTCTATAGCAAAGTCTCAATCAAACATGATAAGCAGCAAAAAATGGTTGTAATACCTCACATATGACGTATTAAACATGTTTATGACTAGTGGACATCAAAGCATAGCATGGTTTGAAAAGTTTCAGTTCAGAGTAAACCTACCTCTTGGAGCAAACTTGATACTTCCACAACAGTTGATGCAGAAATGTTTTGAGGCTTTGGACACCTCAAGTTGACCTCTTAAGAAGCTTTGAAGTGCTTAGAAACACTTGGAATAGAATATCACTTCCTTCTTGCAAAATGAGGAAAATGGAATCTTGAGTTTGGTAAAAATGGTCACACAGTTGGGGAATGATGTTATGGACACCTCAAGACATGTTTGAGTGTTGAGTTTGTGTGATCAAAGTGCTTGAATGTGGTCAGAATGAAGTTATGGGATAGAAGATGCAGAAAGTCAACAAAACTTGGTTTTGAAGGTTGACTTTCTGTTCTAGCAGGTCTTGAATTGAAATGAAGGTTTAGACACCTTCATAATGTGTTTGAATAGGTTTTTGAGTGGTTTGGTGTTTGGAAATGGAGCTAGCTATGTTTGTGCAAGATTGAGATTCTTGGCACAAAGTGGTGTTTAGTTTGCGAGATGCTGATTTTTGGAGGTTTAAGGGTATTTCTATTTCTCTTAGCTCTCTCAAATCTCTAATTTTTTGCCTCTTTTGAATCATTAATTGGGCCTCTATTTATAAGTCAAGGATTGAGATCAGGTTATGCAGAATTTGTAACTTGGTAGTTCCATGATTTGGTTGGATTCTAACTTGAGGTTTGGTGATTCTACATGGTTTCAAGATAAAGGTACAATGAGATCTTGAGTGGTTGGATACTCTAGATATTGCTTCTACATATGGAACAAGTTACGGTCTCAAGAAAAACCAGTTGTACTTAGAGTTGCTTTTTGAAAATGGCATTCTCAACCTTTATGTGAAAAACATCCATAAATGGCATGAAACTTGAATCATGGCTCAAACCTTTGTGTAATGACTTCAAAAGTAGTTCAACCTTCTGATTATAGGTAGATATGCAAGCTTCAAGGTTGTCAATCAAAGGATTTTGTATATTTGCTTGATCTTGGAACTTGTTCTTGGCATGAAAATGACCAAAACTTCAAGTGTGGAGGGCTGACTTTCCTCCTTCGAAACTCATAGCTCAAAAATGGTATGGCTGAGTTCTTGTACTTTCTGAAAATCCCTAAACATACTCTACAAATTTCATGTTTGGTAAAAGTCTTAAATCCAAAGGGATCATGATGAAAATTGGCCTTAAAGTTGGCTGAAAATTGAAGTAACAAAGTTGTCTTGAAAAATTTCTAAGTGTTAGAAGATATTTCCAAACTTTGAAGCTTCATAACTCAAAATCTAAATATCTTTTTTTGATAGGTCAATAGGACACATTTTTAGTACACGAGGAGATCTTTAAATTGATCTTTGGAACTCAAAAAATGGATGTGTGGATTGAAAGTTATGGTCTTTCAAAGTTGGTACCAAAATTAGGGTTTCCTCCCACACTTAGAAAAAATTCAAGTTATCCAAGTTTTCTTCATTTGCAAGAAACTCTCAAATCTTGATTTCTTCACCATCAAACTCATTGATTAAACATATTTTGATGAAATTTGGCTTGGAAGCTTCAATTTGAACCAAAAACCCTAAAAGTCAATGAGTTGACTTTGTTAGATGAATTTTGTATCAGGTGAATTCAACTGTGTGATATTTAATAAATCTTCCTCTTGAGACATCTCAAACATCCTAGATAGGCTTCAAGGATGTATATGAACATTTTGAATCATTCCCAAGGCTTGGGATCATTCTTGGATCAAAAGTCAAAGGCACAGTTGACTTTTCCTAACAAAACCCTAATTTGGGGCCAGATGAAATTGGGCTTCAATTGAACTGTAATGAGATAAATTAGCACTTGATTCTTGTTGAATATAAGCTCCTTAAATGTAGGGTAACTTTATTTGATGATGACCAATCCAAAAGATTGACGGATTAGGAAATAGTCCTCTTGATTCCCAAGGTGCAAAACCCTAATTCAGATGAATCTCAACAAAAAAAACTTGAAACAAGGTTAAGGTTAGGAAAAAAATGCTTGATGCTCCTAGAATGGTAATGGAGTCTAGGGTTTAAAATTTGGGGTATGACAGTTGCCCCTATTTAAATGGCTTTACCAGATGGTATGAGATATGACAATCTCTATAAATGACCAAGCAAAAGTTCATGGCATGGTTGGAAATTCAACATAAATTTACGTATAAACATACACTTAAAAAAAGAATTGAATCAAGTGGAAACAAGTATGAATAATTATACAACATTACACAAGATTCACATAAGCTACAAATGGTTCAAACATGTCCATATGTGCAAAGAAGATCAAAGGAATCAACCAAAGAATCAAAGTGGTCTTTAAGAAAACCCTAAAAATTCTAACACTTCAAACATAAATAAATTCCATAAAAAAAATATTTTTG
This sequence comes from Lathyrus sativus, assembly GCA_963859935.3. Lineage (NCBI taxonomy): Eukaryota > Viridiplantae > Streptophyta > Magnoliopsida > Fabales > Fabaceae > Lathyrus > Lathyrus sativus. The sequence continues at coordinate 197,440,141 of OZ012737.1, forward strand.
GGAATTTCTTGATATCACAACCAAATAGGAAGCAGCATGAACACATATAAAAAAGAATGGATCAAAAAGCCTGAAAAATGAAGGATTTGTGAGGTTTCAAAGTTGTGAAGAAAATGGAAGAAACTAAGTCATAAAAATAAAGGGAAGTGGTTTGGCCATGTCTTGAGCACGCCTCCTCTTGGTTCAGGTTAAAACACTTAACCAACTGAGCCATGTGAATGGCTTGTACACAACACACGCATGCTAAAATAAATATAATAACAGGTTCTAAATGCCTAATGCGCAGAAAATAACCAAAAGGGTGATCACTAGGGATCGAACCCAAGACATAGAAATCACAAGACATGACAAGGCAAAGGTTACGCCATTGGGGTGTCCTGTTTCACCCAATATCATACTAACTCAAATAATATATATTTTAAAACAACACCAAAATGGACAAGACAACGCTCAGTTAGCGCCACCTCACATCCAACTCAGCTTCTTCTTCTTTCTTTCTATTATTTTTTCTTTCTCTCTCCCCGTGCCCTAACTCAATACCACTATCAGAATTTCAACTCAACCTTTCTCCCTCAAATCTCAACCATTTTAAGTTTTGTAAAAAATAAAGTTGAATAATTTTTTACAAGGATTCTGAATATGTCATCATCTCGTCCTAAAACTAACTGTCTAATTCACAAATTACTCAACAACAGTGTAACACACATATACTTCAACATGTTAAAACATCACACATTCAACTCATATAATGCATCCAAAACTTCAAACAGATTGTGCATAGTGTAGACTACATTTTTGCTTCAAAAATGAGATATTAGAAATGCATGGATTAAGAGGTTCAAGGAACACGAAGCTTACCTCTTGGAGTAATTCCAAGGCTTCTTAAAATTCTTGCACAGAAAGAAAATAAATGCCTCTTTAACCTTGTTGGCCCATGGAGAGAGTATTCAAATGATTAAGTTGATTGGAAATGGCTTCAATACTCCAACCCGATCCTTCTTGCAAAATGAAGTTTGAAAAAGGTGATTATGGTAGGGCTTGATACAGAACTTGTTAAAAGGTTGGAACAAGCTCTATTTAGTGTTTAAGGTAGGTTTGTGGTGTTGGTTTGCAAAATGCACGAGAGAAATGTGTTTGGTTGACGATTTTGCAAACCTGAGGTGTTTTTGCAAATTCTGTTGGCTAGGAGAATACAAAGGTTTTTGAGGGTGAGTTCTTGTGTTTTTTTGTGTTCTGAAGGCTTAGAGGCTCTCACTATTTATAGGCAAAGTGGAGAGTTTGAGAGCTCTGCAGAATCCAAGTTCATGTAACTTGGTTTGGTTGAGATACAACTTGGTTTGTTGAGAGGTTTTGTGGTTCCAATGACCAAGTACAATGTAGTGTAGGGTGGTTGAAAGGTTTATTCTAATCCTTTGCAAAAGGTTTGTGAAGAAAAAACAATTATAATGCTCAAGACAAGTTGACATTGGTTAAAGTAGCTTTACAAGAATGGCATTGTCACCTTTGTGCCAAAAATGGGAAGATATTTAAAATAAAGCCTTAACCACTTGGACAATGCACCAAAAGCATGTGTACTTATCTTATTTAAACAATATTTACAAGAAAAAAGGTCTTCCAAACGAAATCATGAAGATTTGAAGTGGTTTTGCAACATGAATCAACATGGTCATGACCTAGAAATTAAGTTTTAGGACCTCAACTTCTTCTCTTCAAAACTCCTTGCTCACAAATGCTATGGAGAAGTTCTTGTACTTTTTAAAAATCCCCAAACATGCTCTACAACTTTCATGTTTGATGAATTTCTTGATTCTCAAGGGATCATGGTGAAAACTGGCTTCAAAGATTGTTGCATTTGATGACAAAATCTGCCTTGAAAATTCACCAAGTGTTTAAAGATTTTTCCAAGCTTTGAAGCTTCATAACTCAAAATCTAAGCACTTTTTGACCATGGAACAGTTTTGCACTTTTTTAGTATGTGATGAGAGCTACAAATTGACTTTTGTAACTCAAAAAATGGATGTGTGGATTGAAAGTTATGATTCTTCAAAGTTGGCACCAAAACTAGGTTTTTTCTCCATACTTTGAAAATTTTCACTTCATTAACTTTGCCCCATTTGCAAGAAACCTCCCAAATCTTTATTTTTCATGTTCAAATCCGTTGATCAAACATGTCTTGATGAAATTTGGCTTGAATGCTTCAATTTGGACCAAAAACCCTAAAAGTCAAATGGTTGACTTTGTCCGATAAGACTTGTGTACTAGATGAATTTAATTGTGTGATTTTCAGTGATCTTGTATTCTTGAACTTTTGAAACATCATGGATGGACTCCAAGAATGTATATGAGCATATTGAATCATTTCCCAAGACATGGGATCATGCTTTGATCAAAAGTCAAGGGCACAATTAACTTTTCCTGATGAAACCCTAATTTGAGGGCAGATGAAGTTGGGCTTCAATGAACTTGTAGTGGGACCCAGTTGTACTTGGTTATTGATCAATCCAATACATTGACTGATCAAACAAATATCTTTTTGATTCCCTTGGGTCAAAACCCTAATTTAGATGAAATCACACAAAAGTAAACTTGAACATGGTTAGGGTTAGCAATGATATGTTTGATGTTCTGAGAAAGATGACTGAATATAAGGGTCAAAATTTGAGGTATGACAGTTACCCCTATTTAAGTATCTTTACTGGATGACATGAGCGATGACTATCCTCATAAAATCTAGGTGAAAGGTATTTAAATATAGCAGACCGAAATTTTTTCTCTTTGAAGCAATGTTATGCTAAGGACGAAAAAAACTATGCAAATGCTGACATGCCATGAACTCTAGCATGATAATATGATAGATGCAAAAATACAGACGACAACAAAAGCAAACATGGATAGAGTCAACATAATGAGTAACCACTCACTAGGGATGACAAACACTAGGGAAATCTAAAATGATCAAACATAGGTTCAGACATGACCAGGATGATACTCTTGAGGAAGATTCTCCATTGGAGATAGAACCAAATAGGTGGTCTCCACTGGGGAAAAAACAGAGTCAACAGATTCAAACATGATCAGCAGATAAACTGGAAAGTAAAAAGAAGATAGAAAAATCTTTACTAGGAACAAAACCAGAAAGAAACATGATCTCCACTGGGGATCAGGTTAAAACAAAGAGTTGACCTCTGACAAGAGAAACTAACAAGGCAAGAATGATCTTCTAACAAGGACCAAGCCAAATAAGGAATTTTCTCAAAGTGAAGAGTTCAAACGGGATCTTCAGGAAACGACAGGGAAAGAAAATAGGACAAGTTAAATTTGGAATATGCCAAGTGAGTTGGACTTAGAAAATGCCCATAAGATCTGGACTTCGTGGGGGACGTTGGTAATAGCCAACAATCAAAATATAACAGAGTTGGGTGCAAATGCCAATAACCATTGGACTTAACAGTTCCAGTAACTACTGGACTTCAAAGAGAGGATTGGTAACAACCAAATACTCCACTACCAATAACAATTGGGTTTTCAATAATGCTAGTGACGACTAGACTTTAAGCAGGTTGGTGACAACTAGATTAACAATACCAATAACAATTGGATTTAAAACAATGCCAGTAACTATTTAACTTGAAAAGCTGGTAAAGACTAGATTAACAATACTAATAACAATTGGATTTAAGCAATGCCAACAACGACTGGACTTGAAAAGACTGGTAACGACAAGATTGAAAATATCAATAACAATTGGATTTAAACAAATCCAGTAATGACTGGACTTTCAAATAACACCAATAACCATTGGACTTTAAAGTAATGCCAATAACCATTGGACTTTAAAGTAATGCCAATAACCAATGCACCTTAAATAATTCCAGTAACCACTGGACTTTAGATACCAATAACCATTGGATTTTAAAGTAATTCCAATAACCATTAGACTTTAATTGAGGACTAGTGACAACCAGACTAACAATACCAATAACAATAACGACTGGTTTCAAGCGATGCCAGTAACGACTGGACTTTAAATAGGAACTGGTGACGACCAGATTAACAATACCAATAATGATTGGATTCGCAACGAGTACCAATGATAATTGAACTTTCACCGAAGATTGCTAGTAATGACTAGACTTCAGGGGGAAAGGCCGGTAATGACCAAACAAAAGATATCAATAGCAGAAGGAGCCAAAAGGAGGGGCTAGTAATAACTAGACTTCAAGGGAATACATGTCGCACCCATAATCTACAAAATAAACCAGTGACAACTGGGGTAAAGACATTGGTGACAACCAAGAATCGGAAAAACAGAGGATGCCAGTGACAACTGGACTTAACAAACAAGATGTTGGTGACAACCAACAATATGGAAGCATGCTAAATGCACATGATATGGAATGATGCTAATGATTAATGATATGCAAGAGTTGACTCTAACGATAGGAAAGGAATCTGGAGACTCAAAGGGGAAGATAGATAAATATAACTACTTTGTTGGGGAGATAAGGAATCACACTGAATTCAAGGGATCAAGGTGTCCAAAGGTTCACTGGGAAATAAACCCACTCCACTTGAGAAATATAAAGCTCAAGAAAGCTTGCTGGAAATGGCAGTGTAATTAGGCATCCACTTCCCACGTATGTCCTTATGAACTGGTAAGATATTTTTGAGTACAAGTTCCCCTCCTTGGAACTCTCGGACACGAACCTTCTTGTCAAAATCTCTCTTGATCCTTTTTTGATACAACTGACCATGACACATCGCAGTCATGCGCTTCTCATCAATGAAGTTCAGTTGATCAAATATTTCTCTGACCCATTTCGCTTCATCAAGTTTGGCTTTTATCAGGACCCTTAGAAATGGTATCTCAACTTCAATGGAAAGAACTGCATCCATCCCATATACCAATGAAAAGGGGGTTTCCCCTTTTGAAATACGAATATACATTCTATATCCAAGCAAGGTGAATGGAAACACTTCATGCCAATCCTTGTAAGTCTTTACCATTTTCTGCAAAATATTCTTGATTTTTTTGTATGCAGCTTCAACAGATTCATTCATCTTCAACGATAGGGAGAAGAGTTGTGATGTTCGATCTTAAAGTTATCACATAGCTCTTTCATTGTATTGTTATTCAGATTGGTTCCATTATCTGTTATGAATCGGCTTGGGATTTCGTATCGGCAGATAATCTCCCTTTTGATAAAACGGGTAACCACTTGTTTAGTCACGTTGGCATAAGACGTAGCTTTAACCCACTTCGTGAAGTAGTCAATAGGAACAAGGATGAATCAGTGTCCATTAGAATCCTTCGGCTCGATTGCTCCAATCATGTTGATGCCCTACATAAAGAATGGCCAAGGTGATGACAATATGTTTAGCAATGTTGGTGGTACATGCACCTTGTCTGCATAAATCTGGAACTTGGGCATTTCCTGGCATATTGGATGCAATAAGTTTCCATAGTCAACCAGTAGTATCCAACTCTTAGAATCTTCTTGGACATGGCATATCCATTGGCATGAGTTCCAAATGTTCCTTCATGAATATCTTGCATTAACAAGTCCGCTTCTCGTTTGTCGACACACCTAAGCAAGACCATGTCATCATTTTTTTTGTAAAGCACATTATTACTGAGGAAGAACTTGGATGCCAATATCCTCAAAGTTTTCTTGTCAAGAGATGTAGCGCTAGCTGGATACTCTTGGCTCTTTAGATAATTCTTAATATCGTGAAACCAATGTTTACCATCTGTTTCTTCTTCTACCATCTGACAATAAGCAGGCTCAGGATTCCTCTCGATTCGGATGAGTGTCGCTTCATTAACAAATCTGACCTCCACATTGAGGCTAGCATGGCCAATGCATCAGTGATGTGATTCTCAGCCCTCGGGGCATGTTTGAAAGTGATCTCATCAAAGTATTCGACCATTTCCACAATGTAAGCTATGTACGGGATTAACTTCTCATATAGGGTCTCCCATTCACCTTTGACCTGATAAATCACTAAGGATGAGTCACCACTCACTTCAAGAATTTTAATGTGAAGGTCAATTGCTACTTCTAGGCCTAAGATGCAAGCTTCATGCACGACCATATTATTGGTATACTCAAAGCATAACCTGATTGTGAACAGAGTGTGACCACCATCTAGATTCATCAAAATGGCGCGTATTCCATGCCCATTGTAATTGGAGGAACCATCGAGCATCATCTTCCACCGGGAACTGGGCTTGGGACCCTCATCTAGACCTGGCTCTTCATAATTCTTCTTTATCAACATAATATCTTCATCGGGGAAGTCAAACTTCAGAGGTTCATAATCTTCTACCGGTTGATCGGAAAGGTAATCTGTCAAGATGCTACCCTTGATAGTTTTCTGAGCAATGTATTGAATGTCATATTCCAAAGTAGTATACTTCATCGGATCTATTTCTGAGATCAACAAAGTAGTATGACAGATCATGTATTGCCTCAAACGCTTGGTAGCCCATGTCAAAGCACAGAAAGTCTTCTCTAAAAGTGAATATCGACTTTCACAATCAATGAACTTCTTACTCAAATAACAGACGGTGTGCTCTTTGCATCTAGACTCGTCTTGTTGGACCAACATGCAACCCATTGATCCTTCAAGCACAATTAAGTACATGAAAAATGGTTTTCCAAGAATAGGAGGAATTAAGATCGGAGGTTCTTGAAGGTAACCCTTGATCTTATCAAAAGCTTATTGATAATCTGAATTCCAAACAACTGTCTGATCTTTGCGCAACAACTTGAAAATTGGCTCACAGGTAGGAGTCATATTGGAAACAAATCTAGAGATATAATTCAGCCTTCCAAGGAAACCTCTAACTTGCTTCTCAGCCTACGGAGCTGAAATCTCTTGAATAGCTCGAACCTTGTCAGGATCCACCTCAATCGCTCGTTGACTAACGATGAAACCGAGCAGCTTTCCAGGTCTTACCCCAAAAGTGCACCTGGCAGGATTTAGCCTTAACTGATATTTTCTAACCCTCTCAAACAACTTCAAAAGATGATCCAGATGATCCTCTTCACTCTAAGACTTGGCGATCATATCATCGACATACACTTCTATCTCTTAGTGCATCATGTCATGAAAAAGTGTGACCATAGCTCTATGATAAGTGGCCCTAACATTCTTCAGACCAAAGGGCATGACCTTATAACAATAGGTCCCCCAAGGAGTGATGAAAGTAGTTTTTTCGGTATCATCTAGGTCCATCTTGATTTGACTGTAACCAGATAACCCATCCATAAACGAGAAGACTGCAAAACATGTTGTATTGTCTACTAAAGTGTCAATATGTGGCAGAGGGAAATCGTCATTTGTAATAGCTTTGTTCAGATCCCTATAACCCACGCACATTCTGAATTTTCCATCTTTCTTTGGCACAAGTACAATATTGGCCACCCATTCTGGATATTTTGACACTGCCAGAAAACCTGTATTAATATGCTTTTTGACCTCATCCTGAATCTTGAGAGCCATGTCAAGCCTAGTCCTTCGGAGCTTCTGTTTGAAAAGCGGACATTATGGTCGAAGCGGTAATTTGTGAACCACTATGTCAATGTCTAAGCCAGGCATGTCTTGGTATGACCAAGCGGATACATCAACATACTCTTTTAAAAGCTTCACCAGTCTCTGCTTGATATCTGCCCCAATCTTGACCTCTTTCTTATCTTCATCGGTGTCAAGATTAATAACACCCACTTGCTCCTTGTGAGGTTGAAGGTCTGTGTACTCATATTCGACCATCTTTGCCAGTTCATCCAGAATCTCAAAATCTTCATCATTCTCATCTTCGGCTTGGTATATGGGTGAGTTGAAGTCAGGAGGGAAAACAAATTCATTGGATTCAACGGGTTTTGGAGTTTCTCTGCATGTTTTGAATGGCTTAATTTATTAAAACACACAAAGATAGGTGCAACCGAACAAAAGAATTTTTTTTTTTTTGGTTTTCAAAAGATTTCCATTTTCTTTAAAGTAAAAAAACAAAAACGCAGTAAGTGAAACAAAATGAGGAGTTTAACAAAACATCTTCATTAATCATAATAACTTTGAAAGCACGGGGCCCTACAAAATGATCCTATAGCCTTGGGAACGGCTATGGAAATTTGAAAACAACAAAACAGCAGAAAAAACAACAACAAATTACTTCAGCATATGAAAGATAACAGGAATCTGAACAGTTTTCCAGTTGTCTAAAGCGGCTTTGCAATGATACACTAGGTGATCAACATCTTCTTCTTCAAAATCCTCTTCAACGACATTGATTTGGAAACCCCCACTGATAAACACTTCTTGAATGGTCTTCGGGCTTCCTTTGACAAAAGTTGATGTTCCATCACAAGTTGGTTTGTAACCCAACCCCTGGCGACCTAATCTTGCTTCCACTTCAATAACCTCTCCCTAGCCTGTAGGAGTACCTTCTTCTAGCGTAGACCTTATACTTTGAGTAGACCCGAAGGATGGACCACTTTTAACCATTGTTTCTTCCATCTCCACCATCACAACGTTAGCTATCTCAAGTGCTTGGAAAGAAGTTTCCAATGCATCTTCATCAGCCTCAATATATCTAAACGATGATAGGTTGCTCACCATCAAGTCTTATTCACCATGTGCAATTACCAGTTTTTCATCCAAAACGAATTTCATCCTCTGATGTAGGGTAGAAGTTATTGAACCAGGTGCATGAATCCATGGTCGTCCCAACACGCAACTGTAAGCTGGATTAATGTACATCACTTGAAACATAATGTCAAACACATGGGGACCTATCATAACGGGTAGCTCTACCTCTCCAACAACAGTCATCCTTGAACTATCAAAGGCTCTGACAACCAACGATGTTGGCCTCATGTTTTCCCCTTTATATGCCAGTTTGGCGAGCGTCTTCTTGGGCAACACATTCAGAGAAGATCTGGTATCAACCAAAACTCACACCAAAGCATCTTCTTGGCACCTTACAGATACATGCAACTCACAATTATGATTAAGTCCCTCTCTAGGCAACTTTTCATTTCTGAAACTCAGAGTGTTGCAAGCAATAATATTGGCAATTACAGAATCGAATTGACGAATCCTTATGTCCTATGTCACATGTGCCTGAGCTAACACCTTTTGTAAAGCTTCCATGTGAGCGGGAGAATTCATTAAGAGAGACAAAATCAATATCTTGGAGGGAGTTCGGTGAAGTTGATCAATGACTTTATAACCACTTTTCCGAATGATCATCAGAAGTTCAGCATCTTCTTCGTTCGACATCACTTCTTTGTTTTTGGTAGGCATAGTAAGAGTTGTTTGTTTCGAGGAACCACATTTATTTTGGGCTAATAAATTCAACCATTGTCGATCATTTTAATAGTCCCATCAATATTCATCACACTTTCTTGGTTACTCTTCACTTCTTCATTCTAAACAACCTTTCCTGACTCTTGATCGATCACAGTCATGTCATACTTCCAAGGAACATCTTTTGCATCCTCAAAGTGAAATGGACTAGGCTTTTGAATGATGATCGGTCTAGGTTGACCGATTGCTGAAACAGTAGGCTTAGGGATGTTGAAAATAGGCCTAGCAATATTGAAGATCGGAGTCACCGAACTAGAGTCAAGCACATTGAACATGGTCACGTTTTCACTAGTTTTTGGTAGATTGAAAATAGGCTCAAGCACTGATACCTCTTCCCTTCTTATTTTACTGCATACTTGTAAAAATCCATCATCGATCAACCTTTGAATATCTCTTTGAACCACACAACATCCTTTGGGGTCAATAGCACACTCTTCACAATCAAAATAAACACCTTCTATCAGACCAGCCTCTACTAACTTTTCATGGAAAGACCGCAATGGAGTTTTGATTTTTAACACATCAAGGATTACCTTCTCATCAGACGCCTCTTCTATAGCATGGACTCCCCCATGGTTAGGCATGGGATTATTCTTAACACTTGGTTTAACATCACCGAAAGATAAGATCTCTTTCTCCATTACTTCCCTGATGATATGTTTCAGAGCAAGACATCCCTCTAGATCATTTCTGGAATCACCCTCATGAAATAAACAATGAGCGTTCGGTTATAGTAAGGAAATGAAGTATCTGAGGGCAATCCCAATGGTCTAGTTGTTATCATCCCTTGTTGCACTAAAGATGGGTGTCGTTCAGTAAAAGTCATCAGGATTGGAAGGACGAGAGGTTTTCCCGCTAGTCTTCTATTTTGAAAATTCTTTCTGGGAGCTTGAGCTCGAGGTTGTTGTTGTTGGTAAGCCGGAGCATTGGGTGCTCGTTGATAGCTTTGTTGTTGTTGCACTGGTTAATAGATTGGTGCTTGCTGCACTGTTTGATAAGCTTGAATTGGTCTGTTGAATATGGGTGTGGCAGCTGCCACATATGGTTGCTGGGCATACTGCACAAGGTACATCAGTTGCTGAACATAACCTTGTTGAGGTTTTTAATATTGCTGGTAAAGTTTTTTTTCGAGATTGGTTCCTTCTATCTACTGATACAACATTTGTCTCTCCTTCCTTTTTCTTGTGAAAACTGCTACCAGACTTCTTTGCATTATTATTGATTGAACTGCCAGAAGCATTAGTCATTTTCCCATTCTTCATTCCCAATTCCACCCTTACACCTACAGCCACAATGTTAGAAAAGTTGGTTGTCAGACTAATGATCATCTTCTCATAAAATTATGGCCTCACCGTGTCTACAAACCAATTAGTCAGCTTTTTCTCGGTTAGAGGAGGCTCTACCTGAGAGGCAGTCTCCCTCCAATATTGTGCATATTTTTTAAAGGACTTAGAACCCTTCTACGACATGCTTAAAAGTTGCCTTCTATCTGGAGCCAAATCCATATTGTATTTTTAATGCTTAACAAAAGCATCAGCCAAATCTTAAAAGCTATGAATGTAAGACTGATCTAAGCTTAGATACCACTTGGCAGATGCCCCTTTCAAACTATCTTGGAAATAATGGATCATTAACTTATCATCGTCCACATGAGCGGCCATTCTTCTGTAGTACCTAATCAAGTGTGTCTTTGGATAAGTTACACCTGAGTATTGCTCAAAATTGGGAATTTTAAACTTTGGAGGGATTACAAATCTAGATACTAGGCACATATCTCTGGCGTCAGTACCAAAGATGTTGTTTCCTTCCATTGCTCTAACTTTTCTTCCAATGGTCTCTACACTTTCCTTCAGCCTTTCATGGCATTCGTCCCCTTCTTCAGGCATATTGGGGATCTCATATACTTGTTGGTTGTGAAAATAAGGACGTGTTTGAGTTTGCACAATAGCCGGAGTATAAGTTAGAATAACTTGAAAATTTTCTAACCCCAAAGGAATTGCTTGTTTAGTAGTTGGAATTATGAAAGGTGGAGGCACAAAACCCTGAGATATCCATAAGGTGGCACATTTGCAGTATTAACCATTGTTGGCATCAGTTCCATAGTTGCATTGATGATTTTAGAAACTACAGTGGTTTGAGTGTCTATCTTCACTTTGATAACCTGCAATACTTCCATGATCTTCCCCACACTTCTGCGTAAGTCTTCAAGTTCATCATTAACTCTTTCCATTTCCATGTTTTGTTCAGCCATCCTTTGACGAGCTCGGGCTCGGGTGTTGTACTGGTGTTGAGAATTCAGTGTGAACAACTGGAGAAGAGAAAACAAGATGAGCCACATAAGAGAAAATGCATATGCAATGCTCATGAATGCTAACGAAAATGTAAAAGCAAAACATTCAAGGAACCCAAAATTTTGTTTACAAACATTATAACAATGAAGAATAAACGCAGAGCAGAATAACACTTCCATAAATTAAAGACTGAGAGTTTTACAAAACATTCATTACACATTCACAAGCCATAGTACACGTCTTAATACAAAACAAATAACAAATTATAGAAACTAAAGGCCTAATCCTTCTGACGAAAGGATCCTTCATCTCCTTGCACATTATCTCCTTCATTCTGACGGAGCAGTTTCTAAAGTTCTTCATTTTCTTGAATGGCCATGAAATATTTGTTCCTCCAAGCCTTCTCCTCCCTTTTAGCTTTAACCAAAGCAGTCTTCAATTACTCCATGGAGATGGGATCCTTTGGAGTCACAGGGATTAGCTCAAAACGAGTGTAGAAAATCTTCAAACCTCTCTCCTTAGCCCATAACAAGTAAGGTTCTAAGACAGGGCAGTCAGGGTATCCCAAAGTAGTCATCCCCTTCGTATGAATTTGACGTCAGGCGTATACAATTTGAGCCTTAAGCACAAGGTTTTCTCACTCTTCAAAGAAAAATCTCTTCAAAAAGACTGGATCAGGCTCATCCTTCATTGAGTATCCAAGCTGTCAGCGAGCTAGGATAGAGTTGTAGCTAATACATCCTTTCGTGCCAAGAAGAGGCATGTTAGGGAAATCTCTGCAGCTATGGATCATGGCAACTCCTTCATACATGGTATCATACCAATTAATATCTGAGTGCTTGAGTGATAAAATCTTTTCTGTCCACGAGAGTCCATCCTTCATATCCCAGAGTAGTGTTGACCTTGGCAAGTGCGAAATAAACCACTTGTAAAAGAGAGTTGTGCAATAGATGATCTGGCCTTCCCTATAATAGCTCTTCAGGTGGATGGAAAAGTACACATCAGCCAACAGAGTGGGAACAAAATTCTTGATCAGGAAGATGTTGATAGCATTCTCGTCGACAAAGTCGTCAACATTTGGGATGGCATCAAAGGCTTCTGAATCCTTCATATTGGTGTAATTTTGAGCTTTCTCAAACAAAAACATAGTGGGTAATCCAGAGAAACCTCCTTTGACAGTCATATGAGCCTGTATTTTTGTCAGCTCTAGGTGCACAACCTTAGCAACATCCTTTTCACTTGGAGTCCCTTCTCTTCCAGAAAATGGCTTAGAAGTGACGCATAATCCCATCAACATAGAGTATTCCTCCAATGTCGGAAATAATTGATAATCTGAAAATGTGAAGCAATGATATATTGGATCGTAAAAATGCACAAGCGCCACTAACATCTCTTCATCCACTTGGAGTTTCAGCAATGGCAAAATACTCCCAACTTTGGACTTTTGATTGTGTATCTTGGAGTTACACTCTTTCTATAATCCATTCTATAATGTCTGGAAAACAAATTTAAGTTCCTTTAATGGTTAGCAAAACATGAATGCGATGCGAATGGAATTGGTTTTAAGGAACTCAGGAGATAAACTGCAATGAGAAACACTTTTAAAAGAAACTTCAATTCATTAATAATGGGAAAAGTTATAACTTTGAAGTACAAAACAAGAAACTCAAAATACAAAAGGAGACAACTAGGCCCAATGGGTCTCAAAAAGATCCTATCTAAGAAGTTCATATCCCATGCATCCTCTTCTGCCTCTTCAACTCGATGTTCTCTAACACAAGCTTGTTGCTGATCCCTTTCCAAGCACCAGATGTAGGAGGAATGTCTGAATACTCATGAGTACTGGGAACTGGCTGCATGCTAGAGAAAAATAAATTCTCTTGCACTACATGCCTCTCTACAACATGCCTCTTGAGTAACTTGATCGAGTCACCTTTCTCTATTAACTGCTTTTTCATCTTGGTCTGTTCAGCATAGATGGTACGACACTTTCCTTCTCGTGTGTCTTGTTCAAGCTTCATCCTTGACAACGCTTCTTGATACTCTTCCATACACTTAATAGGAATGGTAGAGGGTGATGCAACAACAGGCTGTGAAGGCTTCTAAAAAAGATATGGCATCTTGAGGTCACGAGCTCAAGATCAAACCCACTGAGTGAAAGGCTTAAAAGCTACACAGTTCCTTCATCCTAAATCATTCTTAGTCCTATTATGAATTGTCCTCCAAGCATGTGAAACTCTACCCTTAGTCTCTACACTAGCCTCCTCATTAAGATAAAAGAAACCAGACAATGGGATATTGCTAGGCTTTTCCTTCATGGGGAACCCAAATTTACGCCTCGCAAGAATAGGATTGTAGCTAATTCCCCCTCGGATACCACGAAGAGTTACGTTAGGAAAGGACCACAACTATCAATGATGACCCTCTTGTCTTAGGATGGATCATACCAATGCACATTGGTGTGAGTAAGAGACATGAGTCTTTAAGACCATCGATGCTTGTTTGGATTTTCCTTGAAGAGCTTAGTCTGAGGTAAGTGTGAAATAAACCACTTGTAAAGTAAAGGAGTGCAACACAGGAGGGTCCCACGCCCCCTTAAGGGTCCTATGATGAATAGAGGGATAAGTATCACCAAGTAGTTTAGGTACAGGGTTCCCACTTAGGAAGATTCGAATGGAGTTGACATCCACAAACTCTTCAACATTAGAGAACAGAACCAACCCATAGATTAGTAGTACGAGGATAGCTTCGAAGGCGTCCAATTTATTCATCTTGGCTAAGAAAAAAGCTTTCACTATTAAAAACTTTGAGTTTAAACCTTTGATTCCTCTCTTGGTAGTAAGGTTAGCTTTGACTTCGGACATCTCCAAGTGAATGCCATCTGTAATATCCTTTGGTGATGGAATCTTCTCTAAACCACTAAAAGGCTCCTTATCCAATACTGGCAGACCAACCCAATATGAATACTCCTCCAAAGGTGGGATGAGCTGATAGTCGGGAAAAGTAAAACAATGATAGAGGGGATCATAAAATTTCACAATAGTGTCGAGAACTCCCTCTTCCATCTTGGTCTTGATAATACTTAACAGTTTTCCATGGCGCTTTTTGAAATCATCAGGAAATGACACCAAGGCTCCTAACTTTCTCAAATATCCCACGTGGTGACAACAAATAAGTTACAACATCTAAACATTCATGAAGTATAGTTCTAACAAGACAAAAATAGTATGGATACAAGTTAAGTTCAAGATTAAGGAAAGCATGCATTAGGGTTTCAACATAGTCTTAAACAAAATGGGAACTTCACAAAGATTCACACAAACATTCATGTATGGCATATCAAATATCATATGAACAAAATTGAGACATTGATTAAACAATTAAACATGGTACAAGTTTGAACATGTTAAGACAAGTAGGTAACAACCTAAACATGTGTGCTAGGGTTCAACATGGTCATGAACAAAGATGGAAACATCACAATGATTTAAACATACAAACATGTATTTCAAAAGCATATAATACAAAAGTCAACGATTTATGAACATCTAAACATGGTAGGATTAACACAAACTCATATATACACATCAAAGTCAGGTAGAACATGGGAAAGAGTCACATGTTAGAGGCAAAATGACCAAGCAAAAGTTCATGGCATGGTCGGAAATTCAACATACATTTATATATAAACATACACTTTAAAAAACATAGAATAAAGTGGCAACAAGTATGCACAATTCTACAATGTTACACAAGATTCACATATGCTGCAAATGGTTCAAACATGTCCATATGTGCAAAGAAAATCAAAGGAATCAACCAAAGAATCAAAATGGTCTTTAAGAAAACCCTAAAAGGTCATACATTTTAAACATGCATAAATTCCATAAAAAATAAATATTTTTGGGAACTTTTTGATATCACAATAAAATAGGAAGCAACATGAACACATAGCAAAAAGAATAGATCAAAAAGCCTAAAAAATGAAGGACTTATGAGGTTTCAAAGTTGTGAAGAAAATGGAAGAAACTAAGTCATGAAAATAAAGGGAAATGGTCTGGCCAGGTCTTGAATACGCCTCCTCTTGGTTCAGGTTAAAACAGTTAACCAACTAAGCCATGTGAATGGCTTGTACACAACATGCGCATGCTAAAATAAATATGATAATAGGTTCTAAATGACTAATGTTCAGAAAATAACCAAAAGGGTGATCACCAAGGATCTAACCCAAGACATAGCAATCACAAGACACGGAAAGGCAAAGGTTACGCCACTGGGGGGGTCTGTTTCATCCAATATCATACTAACTCAAATAATATATATTTTAAAGCAACACCAAAATGGAAAAGTCGGCGCCACCTCACCTCCAACTCAGCGTCTTCTTCTTCCTTTCTATTCTTTTTTCTTTCTCTCTCCCCGTGCCCTAACTCAATACCACTATCAGAATGTCAACTCAACCTTTCTCCTTCAAATCTCAACCATTTCAAGTTTTCTAAAAAAAACAAATTTGAAGCATATTTTACAAGGATTCTGAATATGTCATCATCTCATCCTAAAACCAACTTTGTAATTCACAAATTACTTAACAATAGTGTAACACACATAGACTTCAACATGTTAAAACATGACACATTCAACTCATATAATGCAACCAAAGCATCAAACGAATTTTGCATAGTGTAGACCACATTTTTGCTTCAAACATGAGACATTAAAAATGCATGGATTAGGAGGTTCAAGAATATTGGAGCTTACCTCTTGGATTATGAGATTCCTGAGGTGTTTTTGCAAATTATATTGGCTAGGAGAATGTAGAGGTTTTTGAGGGTGAGTTCTTGTGTTTTTGTGTCCTGAAGGCTTAGAGGCTCTCTGTTGCACCCCAAAATTTGACCAACATTTATTTACCCATCAAGAGTTGTATGAGACTTTGAAGCTAGCCAAGAGAGTTATTCAAAGGTTCAAAGGTTGATATCATTGTCAGAGAACTCAAGAGATCCTCAGAGAGATTGGTTGAAACCAAGGTTGTGTGCCTCATAACTTGAGAGTTGTGAGAGCTCCTCAGATGATTCTGAGACTGTGAGGATGGACTTGAAGCTTTGAGAAAGCTTGTGATATGTCTTGAAAGCCATCATGAAGCCTAGAGAGGTCATTGTACAAGAATTCAGAAGATTCAACCATGACTGGTAGAATTAGGGTTTGATTGGGTCAACCCTAGGTCAACTGATGATTTGGAGAGGGTTGAGACCTAATCCAAGAGCCATGTGATCATGGAATGATGTATTGAGATGTTATAAGGATGATTCCTAGACCAAATCATCATGATTGAGGAGTTTGAGAAGTTTCAAGCTAGGGTTTCTAAGGCTTGACGGTGTAAAATCCCCTAGTTTGACCCCTATCTTCAAGGCAATTTAGCTCAAGATGCGATTGTCATCTCATCTTCCCCACAACATGAATGTTGTAGAGCTTGCTCTTAGATTTAATTTGAGTACTATAAGTCCTTGATAGGATTTGTAGAGCTCAAGTTATGGCTTTGACAAATTACAGGTCATCTGAGGTATGTGAATCTGGGTCCTTGAAAGTCACCCAACTTGCATCCAACTTTTGCCCTAGTAGGATGATTCCTATGGATTCTTGGTCAACATGAATGTTGTAGAGAATCTTCTTAGCTTTCTAGAGAGTACTAGAAGTCCTTGATAGGATTTGTAGAACTCAACTTATGGCTTTGACAAGTCAAGGGCATTTTGGTCATTTGGAGGTTATAGGTCATTTCAAGCATAAGGCCATATCTCCTATTTCCAAGCTTCAAATGGAAAAATATTCAACTTGAAACTTGCTTAGAATGATGTTCTAAGGCTAGTAGGGAGGTCATGAGATGTTGAAAAGGCTTGTATCAAAAAGTGATAAAATGGCCTAAAATGGAGGCATAAGTTAATTAAGGTGAAATTGAAAATTGGAAATCACAAGTTATAAATCCAAACCATGTCATATAATAGCTCATTTTGACTCCAAATGACATTCTAAGAACAATGGTTCAGCCACAATTTTGATTTGGGGCTTGGATCATAGGGCGGCTTTGGAATTGGCTTACTTGCATATTAAGGCACCAAAGCAAAACTCAACCAAACTCAATAAGCACATTGGTTATGCATTGTAACTCATCACAAATCTCATATGGGGAGAATTTCAAATCAGAAACAAGGGTTACAAGGGCTATGGCATGAGATAGCATGTAAGGAGAATTGAAATCAAAATGTCATGACATGAAAAGTTCAATTTCTCATTGGATGATCCTAGATGGTTCTAGATGATTCTAAACCACTCTATATAACATATGTAACTTGCTCAGATGCAAGGTTGGTGAGAATTGGTGCAGAGAAGAGAGAGTGAAATCAAGAATCTTCCATTGCAAGTCAAGTTCCAATTCTTCATTCTTCTTCATTTCCATCCATTTTTTCTTCACAAACACATTCCATAGATCCCTCTGAGTGTGTGCATACTGAATTGAAGTTCCATTGATGGAGGATTGAAGGTTTGGCCATTGGATTTGCAAGAAGCCATTCATACTCGGATCTTGAAGTGCAAGCATTCTCCCTCCAATTTTTTGCAAACAGAAGAAGTATCATCATCCAAGGAACATTTCTGAAGAGTTTCAAGTGCTGAATTGAAGATCTACCACCACTACCATACCAAGAAACCAGGTTTGCAAAATATCTATCACCTCATTATTTAAGCATTGATAGGTTGAATTATTAGTGTAGAATGGTTAGAGACACCTAGGTGATGAATTCTGAAGAGTTTGGGATCAGTTGGTGGAGTTTGAGAGTGTGACACCATTTCTTTATGGAGCAAGAGCTTGTGATATAGTGAGTGATAATACAAGTTTGATAGCTTGTTTTAACCAGTGGAATGTGGTGATCATGTTAGTATAAAGAAATCTAAGGTTGGTTGAAGTTGAGGATTAATCATATGTTGAGGTGCACCATCGGGTTTTATGATAGAGACCCTTTCAATGAAAACCAAGACTAGGATCGTGATCAGGGAGAAAAACTGAGCAATTTTGTGCTTTGAATTGTTGAATTTGATGCTGTTATGAGGAGGTACGAACAGGTAGAAGATGGCTGCATGAGCTCTGTTCACGAAGCTTTCATGGCAAACCCTAGGCTGGAGGTTAGGGATGAAGTCTGGGTCGTGAGATGCCAACTTGACCATTGACCTGAGAACTAATCCAACGGACGAGGTTTAATTTCATTTTGGAGGGAAGCCAGAAACGAGTGAAACGCACCGTTTCATTAAACAGTGGTTTCTTGGGCTTAAGTGAAGCTTGCTAATCCCACCCCCTTCATGGCCCAATTGGTTTCTGAACTATATTTTGTTTCTATTCGCACCGTGGTCTTTTCCTTTTTCTTTTATTTTTCTTAATTGTTTTCTGATTAATAAATGGGCCTAGCGCTTCACTTTCTGAACCCCCCATTCTGGGGCCAAGCGCATAATGAACTATGTCTGTTTGCTAGCTGCACCCCATCCCCTCATAGTTCCATTTTCTTTTTATCATTTTATTTCAAACTTTGGAAAATCATAATAAATGGAAAAATAATGATTTTTTAAGTGGGAATTTTGTCAAGAAAAATATAAAATAAAAATATTTTCCTTTCATGCACTATTAATATTTTTTGTATATTTTCTACTTTTATTGCATTTTATTTCTTTTATGTTGATCCATGATTTTGTAGAATTTTGTTTAGGTAGTTCCCTTAACATTTTTAGGCCATTCTTTTTAGGATGGTTAGATATAAGCTTTAGCTTCCCCTTGGATTTATTCCATAATATTGTGATGAATTTTAGGATAGTTTTGATTAGGTGATTTTAGGTTGTGTAGAATTAGGTTAATCCTTAACATAGGTCCACAATAACCTTAGATTTTTGGGTTTTTAAGTCAAGTTAGGTATTGGGGAATATAAGGGCATTAAGGGTAGGTATGTAGGATCCCTTAGAAATTATATTAGGATTTAATATAGTAGTATACTATTTTTAGATGATTTTTGTAGTTGATGATTGTTTGTGTTGCCCTTGTGGGCTTGTATTGTTGTTTGCTTTGCTTTGTGGGCTTGGAGAGCTTGGTATTGTTCTAAGGAGCATTGAGGAGCATAGTAGAAGACTTGAAGGAGCATTGAGGATCTTGAAAGCTTGATCTTTTTTGTTTTGTTGATTGTTTTAGGGTTAGGAATTAGGAAGAGTTTAGACCTAGTTAACTTCTTTCTTAAACATGGATGGTATCTGTCACCTCCATTCCTCCCTATGATTCAAAGTCCTTCCATGGTATACACCTCTCTCCTTTGGAGGGATAAGTGATGTACCTAGGAAGTATAACTTTTGAGGGAACCATTCCTTTGATGTTGAACCCTTATAGGTCACCTTTGGTGGTCAGTAAGCAGTTCAATATCCCCAGCTTATCCAGTAAGTGATTTCATCTGGTTTGATTATCTTGAGAGATGTTGAGCTTGAGTGTGAAGATGAAGACTTCATTGCAGAGTGTAGAAGAGGATGAATCCTTGAGCATTGCCATTCCAGCTGAGGCTTGAAGAGCAACAAGAGCTAGTTGATACTTGAAGATCCCTGAAGATTAGGTGAAGCCTGAAGGTGGAGCTGATCAAGAAGCTGAAGCTTAAAAGAGAAGATAAGTTGAAACTTATGTTGAAGGGTTGAAACCTGGAAAAGCAAATTGATATTTGTCAAGAGTAATTGGAAGTCTGAAGACTGAGTTGCTGTTGGAAAAGCTGAAGCTTGAAGTTGAGAGGAATTGGTCTCATCTTTTTCTTTTGCTGTATTGACATGTTTTGTTTGACTTGCTTGATGCATTAGAATAAGTCCATATCTAGAATAGGTAGAATCTAGGAGCATGATTGCACTAGAGGTTGAGTTGCTCCCTATGCTTGTATTGTTACTGTGTGGCTTTGCTTGCGGGTATTCGGTAGAGCCCAGCTCCCTTGCTCATGTGGTTTGTTTGTCTGGTGGCATTTTATTTCATTTTATCTGTATGATTGCAGTTTACTGTTATTGCTTGATAGCATGTTGTTTTATATTTCAGTATGATTACTGTTATCCATTCTGGCTTGAGGTTGAGATGAGCTTGTGGAGGCTGAAGCCCCACACACATTTCCTCCCTCACTTGCATTGCATGCATTTTACTGTTAAGCTGATGCTTTGTCTGTTTTGGTGTATCATTGACATGATCCCATAGGACTCTCATTTCCTTTGATAAGGAATTGATGATAGAATTTTAGGTTGAAACCTATGCATGACAACTTCTAGGAGTTCCCTGTTCAAACCTCAACCATAGAATGAATCCATGGCATGACAACAGTAGGACTTGATAGTCTCCCTCCTAGTTGGGCATGTTCTCTTCTCATCTCAAAACAGTTTAAGATACAGTAATCATGAATGATTTCTTTCGTACGTTACGAGCCTTAAGCTATCTGAGAAAGGATTGTGGGAGAGTTTCTTTTCCACAGTCTGGATGTTTAGTATGGTACCCTTTGGGTGACATGCGACGCATTCACTCTCAAGTCATAGTCTCTAGTGCGATTGAAATCACAAACACAATAAAAAAACACTTCTTTCGTAAAAGACAGGAAATAAACCGTAGTTTCCCGAACTACGTGAGCTCTGATCTCTCATACCTGTTGAGAGTACGTAGGCATAAGATGGCGATGTCTTGGCGAGCTACCTTCCCCCATAACCCGTCGTAGGCCGAACTACATTGACTCTGATTTCTCATTCTCTGATGAGAATACG
The DNA here is from genome assembly GCA_963859935.3 of Lathyrus sativus. Taxonomy (NCBI): domain Eukaryota; kingdom Viridiplantae; phylum Streptophyta; class Magnoliopsida; order Fabales; family Fabaceae; genus Lathyrus; species Lathyrus sativus. The sequence continues at coordinate 197,461,596 of OZ012737.1, forward strand.
TAGGCATAAAGCGCGACGCTTTGCCGAGTCATTTTTCTTTTCTTTTTTAGCCAGCCTTGATAGGTAGATAGAATAAAGCCAACCCGTCCAAGTAAACACAACAAGCGAGGATCCCGTCGAGTACGACGGACGTGAGGGGTGCTAATACCTTCCCCTTGCGTAACCGACTCCCGAATCCAGACAATGGTTGCGACGACCTTGTCTTACCCTTTTTCGTCAGGTTTTTCCGATCGTTTCCTTTCCCGCTTTGAGGGATAAATAACGAAAGGTGGCGACTCTTCTGTCATGCCGGCACCTTATTTTCGCGCAAGCGACAGCTGGCGACTCTGCTGGGGATTCCAACGGTTCCCTGCCAGAGTCAATCCTAACGCTTGTATGTTTACTTGTTGGGTTGCGTTTATTTATCGCATTTTACTTCTCGCACTTTATTTCCCGCATTTTATATTCAGTATAATATGATTATCTGTGCTGTTGTGGGATGGGAGTTCTGATGAGTGAGAAGCCAGACCCAGGCTTGAGTGCATTATAGACTTAGAGTGGAAATTAGTGGGCGCGTGCTTGCTTTGCAGGCACTAGTGTCTCATGAAATCCACGCTCAGACGAGGTTCATCCGGTTGGCTTCTCTTTCAACCCTTTGGGTTGAGACAGTTGCTGGTTTGGTGGATTGTCGACTCTGGGGACCGATCATTTGTGATTCAGCCGAGTGAGGCCGCTTCATGAGCTGGTGATGCCACACCTTCTGGGTATCGTATCACCCCTCTTGAAAGTCTGTGACGCTGATGAACGCATAGGATGCCGTACCTTGAGTCAGTTTAGGTCCATACCTGTGAGCAGGGTTGGGTTTATTGCAGGAAACTTTGACCTTCAGACTACCCGGTTTTCTTGACAGTGGATCAGTTTTGTTGGTACCAGGGTTTCTCAGTTGCAGATTTGTCTGTTCTTGATAGAGCAGGTTTTGATCAGAGGATCTTATCATCAGGTGTATGTCTGTTCTTAATAGAGAAGGTTTTGATCAGAGGATCTTATCATCAGGTGTATGGCTGTTCTTGATAGAGCAGAGTATTGTCATCAGTTGTTTGTTCTTGATAGAGAAGATTTTTGGGGTCTGAAGATCTCATCAACAGATGTTGTTTGTTCTTGATAGAGCAGATTTTTGGGGTCTGAAGATCTCATCAGCAGATGTTGTTGGTTCTTGATAGAGCAGATTTTTGATTGGGGTCTGAAGATCTCATCAGCAGATATTTCTTGATCATACATCAGAGGTCCTTATTATCAGACATTTGTTCTTGACAGAGCAGAATTATGATCCTGGGTATATGGTCCTATCAGATGGTTGTTCTTGGCAGATCAGATTTGTGGTCCTACAACGGGGTTTTCTTCTTACCAGTGGTGGTTGATACATAATCTCCACAGCAGCAGTTGCTTTGGCCTCCTATTGCATGATTGCATTTTGCATTAGTTTGCATGTTCATTTGCATTCCATTAACGTGTGTCTGTGTTGCAGGTACCGTTTTCCCCGATCCAGGATTTCTTGCCTCCTATTGTATCGTTATGGGCTCTCTAAGGAAGACCGTGGCTTACAAGTTCCCTGTCCCTGATGTGGTTAAGCTGACTGGTTTGATAGGTCTAGCAGATGATTCTGTGAGGGATGAGTTCAGGAAATCTTACGGCAGGTTGCTCAGCTTGGTTCGTAAGCCTTCTGTGTTCGAGTTGAATGGGTTGCACGCTCTGCTGCAGTTCTATGACCCTCCGCTGAGATGTTTCACCTTCCAGGATTTTGTTCTCGCACCCACGCTGGAAGAGTATGCTGATTTGCTAGGTGTGCCTATCAAGAGGCAGATGCCTTTTGTTCATATGGATGCTGAGCCTGATCTGGCTGGTTTAGCTCCTTCACTTTACCTGGACGCCTCCGAGTTAGTATTGACTAGTTGGAACAAGGTTCCTGGGTTCTCTTTGCAGTTTCTGGTAGGTAAAGCTCAGCAGTGTGCCAAGGACGGATGTTGGGTCGCGTTCAATGCCATCCTCGCTATATGCATATACGGCATTATTCTGTTCCCTAATATGCCCGATTTTGTAGACTTTGATGCGTTTCACATCTTTGCTTCAGGGAATCCAGTCCCTACCTTGATAGGAGATGTCTATCACTCAGTCCACTACAAAAACGAGAACAGAGGGGGAAGAATGTCTCGTGCTGCGTACTCTTGCTGTACAAATGGCTTGATAGCCATCTGCCCAAGAGGGGTCCTTTTGTCTTGTCTGCTGCCACAGCTGAGTGGCCCGAGCGTCTGATGAGTTTATCTGCAGAGGATATTGACTGGTTCGACAGAGATAGGTTGGGTACTGAGGTGATCTTCAGTTGCAGCGGGTTTCCAAATGTACCTTTGATAGGTAGGAAGGGCTGTATAAACTACAATCCATCGTTGCTGGTTCGACAGTTCGCGTATGCTTTGAGAACTCCGCCGAAGGATGAAGAGGTACAGGAATCTCTGTACCTCACTGGTATTCTAGAAGGGGATTTGTTGTCCAAGCTTCAGCGCGCATGGAATGGTATCGGTAAGCGAGCAAAGCCTTTGCTGGGAAAAAGCAACAATCAAGCCTACCCTTCGTACGTAACTTGGATCAGAGCCAGGGCCAATGCTATAGGGATGCCGTTTCCTCATGCCAAGCCAGAAAGCCCTCCAATGATCGAAGAGCCTACTACTGTGCCTACTCATCAGCATAACCAGGTATTAGCTGAGCGGGATGAACTGAAGCGGGCGAACGAAGAACTGGAGAAGGAATTAGCTCAGCTCCGAAGCGAGAGGAACGAAGCTGTTCATTCTTTCAAAAGGCAGAAAGAGTTGGTGAACCAGCTAGGTACAGACCTGACTAAGCAGATAGCCGAGCGTGAACGCATGGGTCGAGACTTCAAAGCTGTCAACGACGTACTAGCTACGAAGAAGTAACACTTGGACGAGGCATATCGTAGGATATCCAAGTTCAACCAGCACTGGAAGGCTTCCCTGGCCACCAGGAAAGAGCGGGAGGATAAGCTGATGCTGCAGATCTCCAAGCTGGAAGCCCAGGTGAAGGACAGTGAAAAGAGGTTTGATGAAGAAACCGTCTGCAGATACGCCGCCGAAGGCCAGCTCAACAAAGCTCTCGCTAACCTGAAGGAGCGCAAGCTATCGTTTGAGTCTAAAAAGCGGAAATTAGAAGATTGCTTTGGCGAAGGAGCATGGGAAGGTTCAATCGAAGGACTTCAGTATACCATTGTGCAGAGGGAATTACTCGTCGAGGGGTTGCTCACTCTTCCAGATCATCCAGAGACGAAGGAGTTGTTAGAAGAGTATCGCGCCCGTGGCCGTACTTGACTATTTGTATTCCTTTTGCTTTGATCATTGTTGTATGCTGACCATCACCAGGCTTGTTGGCTGAGGTCACACTGTTGTACTCGCTGATGCTATGTACTGCCTTGATAGGCTTTCTTTATATATGAGATTGATGTTTCCATGATTGGACTCAGACTTCTTCTTCTTATTATTATCAGCACTGGCACTCAGGCACTAGGATCGGGGGAAATCTCCCAAACAGACAGACACACGCATGCATTTGCATGAAGCATTTGCATGGCGAGCATTTTGTTGTTTTTCCTAACCCTTTAGTGTTTACAGGTTTTTCAGGTTTACAGGTCCCAGGCTGTTTCCGGTGGTTCCAGGATTGATCAGAGACTAATTCATCGTTATCCGACTAGAGCTAATCAGACCAGGATCATGGATCAAGTGCAAACAAATGTTCAGGAGCTCCGCGAGAGGATGGATCGCTTCATGGAACTCATGCAAGTGGTCGCCAACGGTCAAGATCAGCTCAGAACTTTGGTTCAGCCTTTGATCTCCAGGGTTGATAGCAACGTCATACTCCATGGCGGGGCCGTGCCTACTCCTCCACCAGTTGATGCTCCACAGAATGGTGTCCCCGTGGCCGGGGGCAACGGCAGTGCTAATGGCAATGTGATGGCCAACATCGGACTCAATACGACGGGCGTCGGTAATGGGAGTCTGGGAGCTAATGTCAACATCGGGTCGGGCAACGGCAATACAGGCGTCGGGAATCTGTTGGTGCCTCAACCATGGCTTGAGGATCATCAGGATGATGTGTTCTCTCAAAGAGGTGCTGAAGGGGAGCTGAATGCTGAAGCGCGGCTCAGATTCAAAGCACTTGAAGATAAAATAAGAGATATTGAGAATCAGAATACTTTGGACGTTGACATGTCCAAGCTGGGATTAATTGCTGATTTCAAGGTACCTCCTAAGTTCAGGGTACCTGACTTTGAGAAATATAAGGGCACCACTTGCCCTCGTGTCCACCTTAGATCGTACTACAGGAAGATGTCTGCCTATTCAGAGGACGAGAAGTTGCTGATGCACTTCTTCCAGGACAGTCTTTCCGGACCATCCCTCGAGTGGTACATGGGCCTGGAGCCCACTAGCGTGCGCACATGGAAGGATCTCGCTGAAGCGTTTGTCCACCATTACCAGTACAACAGCGACTTGGCCCCGAACCGAGTCCAGCTGCAGAACCTGTCGCAGAGGAATAATGAAGGATTTAAGGAGTACGCCCAGCGGTGGCGCGAGTTGGCAGCCCGGGTTCAACCGCCGATGGTTGAACGCGAGCTCGTGCAGATGTTTGTGGCTACCCTCCCGGGGGTTTACTATGAAAAGTTAGTCAGCGGTATGTCTAGGACGTTCTCAGCTCTCATTATCATGGGCGAGCATGTCGAGAATGGAATCAAGATCAGGAAAATTCAAGGTGAGTCATCCTCAGCTGGAGGAGGTGGAAAGAAACCTTATGCTGGTAAACGACGAGAAGGAGATGCGAGCGCTGTGACCAACGCTCGAAGGAAGGGCAAAGGCCCTCAGCAACAGATAGCCAGTATAAATATCCCAGCAGCTCCGCAGCAGCAGCCGCAACCGAATCCACAGGGATATAGAAAGTACCAGAATCGGGCATCTTTGGAAAACCGTCACTTCGAAGCACCGCCCATGTCGTATGCGCAGCTCTTGCAGACTTTGCTTCAGCTTCAGTTGGTTCAGAAAAGGACGATGGCTCCCTTGACAGGGGCACCTCCACCAGGGTACGACGCAAATGCCACTTGCAATTTCCACTCAGGGGCACCAGGCCACACAATCGAGAACTGCAAAGCCTTTAAGCACAAGGTGCAGGATTTAGTAGATGCCAAGATCATTAACTTCTCCGATAATGTGCCCAATGTCACGAAAAACCCTATGCCGAATCATAGGGGAGGCGGAGTGAACGCCATTATCGAAGAAGAGAGTGCAGATCTGTTGACTGATGTCAGAGACCTAAAGACGCCGCTTAGCTTCGTTAAAGCTAAGTTGTTGAAAAAAGGGTTCTTTCCAAGATGCGGAGAACTATGCATGGACTGTGCTACACATTCTGATGGATGTGAGCAGTTGGTTGAAGGAATTCAAAGTCTGATGACTGAGGGGATTCTGCAGTTTAGCCGGAAGGCTGAAAGTGTATCAGGAGAGGTAGTGGTGAAGCAGGCCGATGAAGTCGCCACCATCACCATCCCTCGCCAGCCGATAACCATTTCTGCGCCCAGACCGCCTACAATCACCATTACCAAAGCTGGGCCGATACCATTCGAGAGCACTAACGCCGTTCTGTGGCATTATGGGGCTGAAGTCTATTGCAACGGACAAAGGTTGGAGCTGGAGCCGTATGGGTCGACTGTGGAGAGTCTTGCAGGAATCAGTGGTATTACTCGCAGCGGAAGAGTATTTGCACCGCCAGAGGTCGTGGCAGATAAAGCGGTCAGAGCTGATGCGGCCGATAAGGGTAAAAGCAAAGTCGTCGAAGAAGTCCCGTGTGGGGCAGAAACAGATTTTCTTGTCAAAGATGCCGAGGAGTTTATGCGGTTGATCAAAAAGAGCGACTACAAGATTGTAGACCATCTCCATCAGACGCCCTCGAAGATTTCTATTCTCAACTTGTTGCTGTGTTCTGAAGCACACCGCAACGCGCTGCTGAAGGTGTTGAACGCTGCCTACGTACCGCAAGAGATATCGGTGAATCATCTAGAAGAGGTAGTAGCCCACGTAAATGCTGGCAATGGGCTAGGTTTCACAGATCTAGAGCTGACACCAAAAGGGAGGAATCACAACAGCGCCCTGCACATCTCGATCGAGTGTAGGGGCACAATCATGTCGCACGTGCTGGTGGACACGGGTTCGTCGCTTAATGTGCTTCCGAAGAAGGCATTAATGAAGTTGGACACTCGCGGAGTGGTCTGCACACCCAGTGATATGGTGGTGAAAGCATTCGCCGGAACTAAACGCCACGTTTTCGGGGAGGTGACCCTGCCGGTCCAAGTCGGTCCGGAAACGTTCGACACGGTCTTTTATATTATAGACATCATGCCTGCCTACAGTTGCCTCTTGGGCCGGCCATGGATCCATGTTGCTGGTGCCGTGACCTCCACGTTGCACCAAAAGCTCAAATATGATGTCGGAGGAAGCATCGTAACCGTGTGTGGCAAGGAAGACATAATGGTGAGCCATTTGTCATCCTTTAAGTATGTTGAAATGGATGGCGAAATCCATGAAACTCTTTGCCAAGCGTTCGAGGCTGTCAAAGTGAAAGAGGTAGCTCCTGTAGTCACAGAAAAGCCAGAGATGAATCTCTCCTCGTTCAAGGAAGCTCGGGTCGTTGTTCAAGCTAGATCTACCCCAGGCTGGGGGCATATTTTGGAGATACCGAACAAGCAGGATAAGTTTGGGTTGGGGTATTCTCCTGAAGCTGAAGCTTCTTCTTCTTCGTCTAGCAGTGCGTCTCGAGGTAAGGGGCCGATCCTATTTACCAGTGGCGGAGTGATCTTCGAAAGCATCAACACGACGTCTGAAGACAGCGGGGATAGCGATTGTGACCTCGACTCTTGGATTCAGCCAAGCAAGCCGGGTGAGAGACTCAACAATTGGACCATCAAGGATATCATCCCGATGAATAGTGAAGAGTAATGATTTGCTTTTTTCCAATCATTGTACAACCCTATGTCCTACCCGGGGCATAGCGGTTTTATTGTCAGGGCCTTGTTGGATTATGTACATGCATTTTGTTAATAAATCAAAGGCGTTTTCTTCGTATTCAAATATTGTGATCTCTGTTATTCCTGTTTTATATTTGTTTTGAAAAACAGTAAAATGGCAATGGGGTTTGTGCAAACCTGCATATTCTTGTTTTAAACTTAACCCTTGTTATTGCAGGATCCACATAACAGATGACATCGACTCTGGACCTTCTACGGCTCACTTCGACTTCGATTGCCCGATCTATCAAGCCGAAGAAGAGATTGATGAAGACGAAGACCTTCCTGAAGAGTTGGCCCGCTTGTTGAAACAAGAGGAAAAGGTTATTCTGCCTCATGAGGAGGAGATCGAAATCGTGAACCTGGGTTCTGAAGAGCTCGTCAGAAATGTCAGGATAGGGGTTGCGCTGCAGAATGATGCCAAGCAGAGATTAGTCGATATGCTTCAAGAGTATAGTGACGTCTTTGCTTGGTCATACGAAGATATGCCCGGACTTGACGCGGACATCGTGGTCCACCACTTGCCGCTACGAGAAGATTGCCCTCCCGTCAAGCAGAAGCTTAGGAGGACGAGACCAGATATGGCCGTTAAGATCAAAGAAGAAGTGCAGAAACAGCTCGATGCTGGCTTCTTAGTGGTCACCACTTACCCTCCGTGGGTCGCCAACATAGTGCCTGTACCTAAGAAGGACGGTAAGGTACGCATGTGCGTCGATTATCGGGATTTGAATAGGGCGAGCCCTAAAGATGATTTCCCGTTGCCTCATATCGATGTGTTGGTCGACAACACAGCCCAATTCTCCGTGTTTTCATTCATGGATGGCTTCTCCGGTTACAACCAGATCAAGATGGCGCCGGAGGACATGGAGAAAACGACGTTTATCACCCCCTGGGGAACATTCTGCTATAAGGTAATGCCCTTCGGTCTGAAGAATGCAGGGGCCACTTACCAACGAGCAATGGTGACTTTGTTTCATGACATGATTCATCATGAGATTGAAGTCTATGTTGATGACATGATTGCGAAGTCCCAAACGGAGGAAGAGCATCTGGTCAACTTATTGAAGCTTTTTGAAAGGCTTAGGAAGTTCAGGTTGAGGCTGAATCCTAACAAATGCACTTTCGGAGTGCGGTCCGGAAAGTTGCTGGGGTTTATCGTGAGTGAACGAGGCATCGAGGTTGATCCTGCGAAAATAAAAGCCATTCAAGAAATGTCAGCGCCGAAAAAGGAAAAAGAAGTTCGTGGTTTCTTGGGCCGAATAAACTACATTGCAAGGTTTATCTCTCAGCTCACGGCCACTTGTGAACCGATGTTCAAGCTTTTAAAGAAAGATCAGGCGATTACCTGGAATGAGGATTGCTAGAAGGCATTCGACAAGATAAAGCAGTATCTCCAAGAACCTCCAATCTTGATACCCCTAGTGGCTGGACGATCATTAATCATGTACTTGACAGTTCTTGAGAATAGTATGGGGTGTGTTCTCGGTCAGCACGACGAGACGGGCAGAAAGGAGCATGCCATTTACTACTTGAGTAAAAAGTTCACTGACTGTGAATCTCGATACTCGATGCTGGAGAAGACGTGTTGTGCACTAGCCTGGGCTGCCAAACGTCTGTGACAGTACATGCTCAATCACACCACCATGCTAATTTCGAAGATGGATCCGATCAAGTACGTCTTCGAGAAGAAGGCTCTTTCGGGCAGGATTGCCAGATGGCAAATGGTGTTAACGGAATATAATATTCAGTACGTGTCCTAGAAGGCCATCAAGGGAAGCGTATTGTCTGATTACCTTGCCGAGCAGCCGATCGAGGATTACCAGCCGATGAAATTTGAATTCCCTGATGAGGATATTATGTTTCTCAAAGCGAAGGATTGCGATGAGCCGTTGCCCGACGAGGGGCCAGATAGGAAATCCCAGTGGAAATTGATATTCGATGGAGCGGTTAATTCCTATGGAAGTGGCATCGGGGCGATCATCACGACTCCCCACGGATCCCATATCCCGTTTACTGCGAGACTGACGTTTCTAGTCACCAATAATGAGGCGGAGTACGAAGCATGCATCATGGGTCTAGAAGAGGCAATTGATTTGAAAATCAAGAATCTAGACGTATATGGTGACTCAACGCTTGTGATCAACCAAATTAAAGTGGAGTGGGAGACTCGTCAATCGAATTTGGTGTTGTACATGAATTATGCCAGAAGGCTACTTCCGTTCTTTGATCGAGTGGAACTCCATCATGTGCCCAGGGCAGAAAATCAAATGGCTGATGCCTTAGCCACGTTGGCTTCAATGTATAAATTCAATTTTTGGAATGAGGCTCCAAGAATTGTACTTTCCCGTCTTGATAGACCGACATTCGTCTTTGCAATCAAGGAAGCCGCCGACGGCAAGCCAAGGTTCCATGACATCCAGACTTTCCTTATGACTAAGGAGTATCCTGCGGGTGCATCAACCCAGGATAAGAAGACTCTGAGGAGGCTGTCTGGAAATTTTTATCTCAATCCTGATGGAGTGTTGTATAAGAGAAACCACGATCTCGTGCTACTCAGATGTGTAGATGAGAAAGAGGCGAGTATGCTCATGGAAGAAGTCCATGAAGGCACATTTGGTACGCACGCCGGCGGGCATGCTATGACGAGAAAGATCCTGAGGGCAGGATACTACTAGCTGACGATGGAATCGGATTGCTTCAGGTTCGTGAAGAGATGTCATAAATGCCAGATTTATGCTGATAAAGTTCATGTGCCGTCGTGCCCGTTGAATGTCATGTCCACCCCGTGGCCGTTCTCCATGTGGGGCATCGACATGATAGGCAAGATCGAGCCCACTGCATCCAACGGTCATCGCTTCATTCTAGTAGCTATCGACTACTTCACCAAGTGGGTGGAGGCAGCCTCGTATGCTAATGTGACCAAGCAGGTGGTGGCTAAATTCATAAAGAGGGACATCATCTGTCGTTACGGAATTCCCGAGCGGATCATTACTGATAATGGTTCGAATTTGAATAACAAGATGATGAAGGAGCTGTGCCAGAGTTTCAATATTGAACACCATAACTCATCTCCTTACCGGCCGAAGATGAATGGCGCCGTTGAAGCAGCCAACAAGAACATAAAGAAGATTGTTCAGAAGATGGTTGTGACCTATAAAGATTGGCACGAGATGCTGCCATTTGCGTTGCACGGTTATCGTACGACGGTACGTACTTCAACAGGGGCAACCCCTTTCTCCTTGGTGTACGGTATGGAAGTTGTCCTACCGTTAGAAGTGGAGATCCCTTCTTTGCGAGTTTTGGTTGATGTGAAACTCGACGAGGCAGAATGGATTACAAATCGTCTGAGCCAACTCAGCCTGATGGACGAGAAGAGGTTAGCATCGATTGCGCTTGGTCGTCTGTACCAAAGCCGAATGAAGAAATCTTATGATAAGAAGGTGCGTCCTAGAAGCTTTCAGACGGGTGATCTCGTCCTGAAGAAGATTCTTCCTCCACACTCCGATCACCGGGGCAAGTGGACTCCGAATTACGAAGGTCCGTACGTCGTCAGCAAGGTCTTCTCGGGAGGAGCTTTGTTGTTATCCACGATGGATGGCGAAGATTTTGCATCCCCGGTGAACGCGGACGCAGTTAAAAAATACTTTGCTTGAAAGTGACCCGCTGGACAAAAAAGGAGAGTCCAGGCAAAAAAAGGGGCATCCCGGCGAACCAAAAACAGAATAAAAAGGTTTGGGCAAAAATTAGGGATATAAATTGAAAAAATGTACACCCGCGAAGTCGAAAACCTACACTGGGCGGCTTCGGCAAAAAAGGGTATCCCGGTGAACTGAAAACCCGCAAAGGGCGGTTCACGCAAAAGTTAGGGATTTGAAAAAGCAAATGACTGTGTTCCGCGTGTGGACTTTCTTTGTTTAGTGGGTTGGAGGACCTGAGGGCCGTTTATCTGAATCAATCTCTTCCGAAGCTGAAGCGTCGGAGAAGTACCGAAGTCGAGTGGGTCATAGAGGGATCAACTCATGGTGTTCGTCTACGCCTCGTTGCCGACATTTGTATATACTTATGTATATTTATGTTTTATTTTTGCGCGGCTTCCTCATTCCAGGAGCTTGCATCTGTTGTAAAACATTTTTACCCATTCAGGGTTTCGTTATCAATAAAATGCATACTATTCAGCAATTCTGTTTGCCTGTTTAGCATTTATCTGTTTTGTTTGCGAAAAAGAACGCCGATGTTTTTGATAAAATGCGCATACATAAACTTACTGGCCTAGGCCATTGATTGTTGAAACAATTAATTACTTGAATATTGTCACGAGATAATAACCTTGATAGGTCCCTTTGAGAAGGGTATCTTGTCTGTTTGTTTGTGTTGTTACAGGTGTAGCATATTCCAGACAGTGCACCGTGCGCATCCCCGAAGCAGGATGATTCCTCCTTCTCCAGCAGAGTTCAGTAGCCTCTCCCCGCAGAGTCTGAACGCGAGATAATGAGCATTGATATGTCTCCCCAGATAGAGATGATTCTCTCCCCTAATCAGATGCGTTCTGAAGGAGCGGCATCCCCCCAGCTGAGTCAGGCGCCGAAGCATGATTTCTTTCCCCCAGCACTGGGTCACAAGTGCAGGTTTCGTAGGAAACTATTCGTACGCCGAAGTATGCAACAACTGATGGTGTCGGACTGAAGTCTCCAGCGGAATTGAAATTCCCCACTAGAGTCGTACTCTCTCCCGAAGTCGGATGATTCCTTCTCCCCCGGCGGAATTGAGATTCCCCCCCGCAGAGTCGTATTCTCTCCAGCGAAGCAGAATGATTTCTCCTTCCTCAGCCGAGTTTGCAGATCCCCAAGAGAGCCGAGTCCTTGGAAGCTGCTCCAGTCATGATTGGTTTTCCCCAGTAGAGTGTTGAACAGCTGAAGTTGTTTCCCCACAGAGTCGTTATCTCCAGAGAAGTAGCCGAGAAGGCCGCGCAGTTTATTCTCGCGATTGACATCGTTTTCCCTCAGCAGGTCCAAGTTCCCGTAGAGCGTCGTTCCCCCGCAGCAGTCAACTGAAGTTGCGCCCCCTGCGGAGTCCAATTGAGATTGGCGTGACCATGATCTCCTCAGCAAGATGATTCCTCTACCTGAGTAGTTCTTTCTCCTTGACAGGAGGATTCTCCCTTCGGCATTTATTTTGCTGACAGGATCGCATCATTGTGCATGATTGCATAGCATTTATCATAAACGCATAACATTTCCACTGCGTGGAGCATGGTGCCATTGCTGAAGCATATGCATAATAAACATGATCTAGGTTGTTACCGTTCTTGTTTTGCAGGTGTTCCGCCGCAGAATCGATTGCTCAGGATGATTCCTGACATTCTCCCCAACGAAGATGCTTGCTCAAGATGATTCTTGGGATCCCCAGCGAAGTCTTCAGTTCAAGATGATTCTTGAATTCCCCAGAAGGGTCGTTTACTTAAGATGATTCTTAAGACCCCAGTGCAATCTCCAGAGTTGGTCGCTCAAGTTGATACTTAGAGTCCCCAGTAAAGGTTACCCAGGATGATTCCTGAAATCCCCCAACAGAGTGTTCGCTCAGGAGGACCCCTGAAATCTCCAGGTTGGTTATCGGTTCAAGATGATTCTTGAAGGCCCCCGGCGGAGTTATTTGTTCAAGATGATTCTTGAAGTCCTCAGCAGAGTTGATCCATCCAAAATGATTTCTGGACCCCCGGAGCGGAGTTACTTGAGAGTTCTCCAGATTCCCCAGCGAGGAAGTGTCCTCCCCAGCAGGTTTTCTAACGGCGAAGTTGAAATCTCCCGTGAAGACTCCATGATTGAAGTCCAACCGTATTAATGATGCAGATCTCTCAGCTGATGCGGAGTGCCTGATGGCAGTGGTTTAGATATTCCCAGTTGGCTCATGATTGACCAAGAATTCTATGCCTGACTTGCTGACGAAGTCCGGCTGATGCCCGACAGTAATGCGGAATGCCTGATGGCATGATCAACCTGATGGTTGAAGTCCGGCTGATGCCCGACAGATGTCTTTGAGTGCCTGATGGCATGATCAACCTGATGGTTGAGGTCCGGCTGATGCCCGACAGTGTTTTTTGAATGCCTGATGGCATGATCGACTATGTATTACCGGTTGCCGTGTGACCAATTCCCCAATGGAGTTTCGTCACCCTGACGGCGAGGTCAGACGATGTTGAGAGTTGACGGCGAAGTCAGATTATATTGAGTACTTGACAGCGATGTCGGGTGTTTCTCAGAGTTATGTTTGGTTGACGGCGATGTCAGATTTAGTTCTCCAGCGGCGATGTTGGATGTTTGTTTCTGGCGGAGATGTCAGTTGATTTAGTTTTCCAGCAGCGATGTTGGGTGTTTTGGTTCTCCGGCGGCGATGTTGGGTGTTTGGTTGTCTGGCGGCGATGTCAGGTGGTTTGGTTCTCCAGCAGCGATGTTGGATGTTTGTTTCTGGCGGCGATGTCAGGTGATTTAGTCTTCCAGCGGCGATGTTGGGTGTTTTGGCTGTCCGACAGCGATGTCAGATTCTTTAGTTCTCCAGCGGCGATGTTGGGTGTTTTGGTTCTCCAGCGGCGATGTTGGATGTTTGTTTCCGACGGCGATGTCAGGAGATTTAGTGCTCCAGCGACGATGTTGGGTGTTTTGGATGTTTGTTTCTGGCGGCGATGTCAGTTGATTTAGTTTTCCAGCGGCGATGTTGGGTGTTTTAGTTCTCCAGCAGTGATGTTGGGTGTTTTGGTTGTCTAGCGGCGATGTCAGGTGGTTTGGTTCTCCAGCGGCGATGTTGGATGTTTGTTTCTGGCGGCGATGTCAGGTGATTTAGTCTTCCAGCGGCGATGTTGGGTGTTTTGGTTGTCCGACGGCGTTGTCAGATTCTTTAGTTCTCCAGCGGCGATGTTGGGTGTTTTGGTTCTCCAGCAGCGATGTTGGATGTTTGTTTCCGACGGCGATGTCAGGTGATTTAGTTCTCCAGCGGCGATGTTGGATGTTTGTTCCTGGCGGCGATGTCAGTTGATTCAGTTTTACAACGGCGATGTTGGGTGTTTTGCTTCCGGCGGCGATGTCAGGTGATTTAGTTTTCCAGCGGCGATGTTGGGTGTCCTGGTTGCCTGACGGCGAGATCAGGTGGCTGATAACAATGATAGAGGAATTCAATGTGGATGACTGACGACAAGGTTCAGATCAGTAAGTCTCCAGCTAGTTGTCGTGCAACTATTATTTCAGTGTTAGAAGATTCGTTCCTGCCAGAGTACCGTGTACTTGTGCAGTTGGCAAATTTTCGGGTTTATCGGTATTCAACCGTCTCGCACCTTGATTGGCTGAGAGTCGTTCACTCCTCACCCAGTCAGGTTCAAGCCGTTTCAATAGGGGCAGCTGTTGCACCCCAAAATTTGACCAACATTTATTTACCCATCAAGATTTGTATGAGACTTTGAAGCTAGCCAAGAGAGTTATTCAAAGGTTCAAAGGTTGATATCATTGTCAGAGAACTCAAGAGATCCTCAGAGAGATTGGTTGAAACCAAGGTTGTGTGCCTCATAACTTGAGAGTTGTGGGAGCTCCTCAGATGATTCTGAGACTTTGAGGATGGACTTGAAGCTTTGAGAAAGCTTGTGAGATGTCTTGAAAGCCATCATGAGGCCTAGAGAGGTCATTGTACAAGAATTCAGAAGATTCAGCCATGAGTGGTAGAATTAGGGTTTGACTGGGTCAACCCTAGGTCAACTGATGATTTGGAGAGGGTTGAGACCTAATCCAAGAGCCATGTGATCATGGAATGATGTATTTAGATGTTATAAGGATGATTCCTAGACCAACTCATCATGATTGAGGAGTTTGAGAAGTTTCAAGCTAGGGTTTCTAAGGCTTGACAGTGTAAAATCTCCTAGTTTGACCCCTATCTTCAAGGCAATTTAGCTCAAGATGCGATTGTAATATCATCTTCCCCACAACATGAATGTTGTAGAGCTTGCTCTTAGCTTTAATTTGAGTACTAGAAGTCCTTGATAGGATTTGTAGAGCTCAAGTTATGGCTTTGACAAATTACAGGTCATCTGAGGTATGTGAATCTGGGTCCTTGAAAGTCACCCAACTTGCATCCAACGTTTGCCCTAGTAGGATGATTCCTATGGATTCTTGGTCAACATGAATGTTGTAGAGAATCTTCTTAGCTTTCTAGAGAGTACTAGAAGTCTTTGATAGGATTTGTAGAACTCAACTTATGGCTTTGACAAGTCAAGGGCATTTTGGTCATTTGGAGGTTATAGGTCATTTCAAGCATAAGGCCATATCTCCTATTTCCAAGCTTCAAATGGAAAAATATTCAACATCAAACTTGCTTAGAATGATGTTTTAAGGCTATTAGGGAGGTCATGAGATGTTGAAAAGGCTTGTATCAAAAAGTGATAAAAATGGCCTAAAATGGAGGCATAAGTTAATTAAGGTGAAATTGAAAATTGGAAATCACAAGTTATAAATCCAAACCATGTCATATAATAGCTCATTTTGACTCCAAATGACATTCTAAGAACAATGGTTCAGCCACAATTTTGATTTGGGGCTTGGATCATAGGGCTGCTTTGGAATTGGCTTACTTGCATATTAAGGCACCAAAGCAAAACTCAACCAAACTCAATAAGCACATTGGTTATGCATTGTAACTCATCATAAATCTCATATGGGGAGAATTTCAAATCATAAACAAGGGTTACAAGGGCTATGGCATGAGATAGCATGTAAGGAGAATTGAAATCAAAATGTCATGACATGAAAAGTTCAATTTCTCATTGGATGATCCTAGATGGTTCTAGATGATTCTAAACCACTCTATATAACATATGTAACTTGCTCAGATGCAAGGTTGGTGAGAATTGGTGCAGAGAAGAGAGAGTGAAATCAAGAATCTTCCATTGCAAGTCAAGTTTCAATTCTTCATTCTTCTTCATTTCCATCCATTTTTTCTTCACAAACACATTCCATAGATCCCTCTGAGTGTGTGCATACTGAATTGAAGTTCCATTGATGGAGGATTGAAGGTTTGGCCATTGGATTTGCAAGAAGCCATTCATACTCGGATCTTGAAGTGCAAGCATTCTCCCTCCAATTTTTTGCAAACAAAAGAAGTATCATCATCCAAGGATCATTTCTGAAGAGTTTCAAGTGCTGAATTGAAGATCTACCACCACTGCCATACCAAGAAACCAGGTTTGCAAAATCTCTGTCACCTCATTATTTAAGCATTGATAGGTTGAATTATTAGTGTAGAATGGTTAGAGACACCTAGGTGATGAATTCTGAAGAGTTTGGGATCAGTTGGTGGAGTTTGAGAGTGTGACACCATTTCTTTATGGAGCAAGAGCTTGTGATATAGTGAGTGATAATACAAGTTTGATAGCTTGTTTTAACCAGTGGAATATGGTGATCATGTTAGTATAAAGAAATCTAAGGTTGGTTGAAGTTGAGGATTAATCATATGTTGAGGTGCACCATCGGGTTTTATGATAGAGACCCTTTCAATGAAAACCAAGACTAGGATCGTGATCAGGGAGAAAAACTGAGCAATTTTGTGCTTTGAATTGTTGAATTTGATGCTGTTATGAGGAGGTACGAACAGGTAGAAGATGGCTACATGAGCTCTGTTCACGAAGCTTTCATGGCAAACCCTAGGCTGGAGGTTAGGGATGAAGTCTGGGCCGTGAGATGCCAACTTGACCATTGACCTGAGAACTAATCCAACGGACGAGGTTTAATTTCATTTTGGAGGGAAGCCAGAAACGAGTGAAACGCACCGTTTCATTAAACGGTGGTTTCTTGGGCTTAAGTGAAGCTTGCTAATCCCACCCCCTTCATGGCCCAATTGGTTTCTGAACTATATTTTGTTTCTATTCGCACCGTGGCCTTTTCCTTTTTCTTTTATTTTTCTTAATTGTTTTCTGATTAATAAATGGGCCTAGCGCTTCACTTTCTGAACCCCCCATTCTGGGGCCAAGCGCATAATGAACTATGTCTGTTTGCTAGCTGCACCCCATCCCCTCATAGTTCCATTTTCTTTTTATCATTTTATTTCAAACTTTGGAAAATCATAATAAATGGAAAAATAATGATTTTTAAGTGGGAATTTTTGCTCCCATTTAATATTTTTGTCAAGAAAAATATAAAATAAAAATATTTTCCTTTCATGCATTGTTAATATTTTTTTGTATATTTTCTACTTTTATTGCATTTTATTTCTTTTATGTTGATCCATGATTTTGTAGGTTTTTTTTAGGTAGTTCCCTTAACATTTTTAGGCCATTCTTTTTAGGATAGTTAGATATAAGCTTTAGCTTCCCCCTGGATTTATTCCATAATTTTGTGATGAATTTTAGGATAGTTTTGATTAGATGATTTTAGGTTGTGTAGAATTAGGTTAATCCTTAACATAGGTCCACAATAACCTTAGATTTTTGGGTTTTTAAGTCAAGTTAGGTATTGGGGCATATAAGGGCATTAAGGGTAGGTATGTAGGATCCCTTATAAATTATATTAGGATTTAATATAGTAGTATACTATTTTTAGATGATTTTTGTAGTTGATGATTGTTTGTGTTGCCCTTGTGGGCTTGTATTGTTGTTTGCTTTGCTTTGTGGGCTTGGAGAGCTTGGTATTGTTCTAAGGAGCATTGAGGAGCATAGTAGAAGACTTGAAGGAGCATTGAGGAGCTTGAGAGCTTGATCTTTTTTGTTTTGTTGATTGTTTTAGGGTTAGGGATTAGGAAGAGTTTAGACCTAGTTAACTTCTTTCTTAAACATGGATGGTATCTGTCACCTCCATTCCTCCCTATGATTCAAAGTCCTTCCATGGTATACACCTCTCTCCTTTGGAGGGATAAGTGATGTACCTAGGAAGTAGAAATTTTGAGGGAACCAATCCTTTGATGTTGAACCCTTATAGGTCACCTTTGGTGGTCAGTAAGCAGTTCAATATCCCCAGCTTATCCAGTAAGTGATTTCATCTAGTTTGATTATCTTGAGAGATGCTGAGCTTGAGTGTGAAGATGAAGACTTCATTGCAGAGTGTAGAAGAGGATGAATCCTTGAGCATTGCCATTCCAGCTGAGGCTTGAAGAGCAACAAGAGCTAGTTGATACTTGAAGATCCCTGAAGATTAGGTGAAGCCTGAAGGTGGAGCTGATCAAGAAGCTGAAGCTTAAAAGAGAAGATAAGTTGAAACTTATGTTGAAGGGTTGAAACCTGGAAAAGCAAATTGATATTTGTCAAGAGTAATTGGAAGTCTGAATACTGAGTTGCTGTTGGAAAAGTTGAAGCTTGAAGTTGAGAGGAGTTGGTCTCATCTTTTTCTTTTGTTGTATTGACATGTTTTGTTTGACTTGCTTGATGCATTAGAATAAGTCCATATCTAGAATAGGTAGAATCTAGGAGCATGATTGCACTAGAGGTTGAGTTGCTCCCTCTGCTTGTATTGTTACTATGTGGCTTTGCTTGCGGGTATTCGGTAGAGCCCAGCTCCCTTGCTCATGTGGTTTGTTTGTCTGGTGGCATTTTATTTCATTTTATCTGTATGATTGCAGTTTACTGTTATTGCTTGATAGCATGTTGTTTTATATTTCATTATGATTACTGTTATCCATTCTGGCTTGAGGTTGAGATGAGCTTGTGGAGGCTGAAGCCCCACACACATTTCCTCCCTCACTTGCATTGCATGCATTTTACTGTTAAGCTGATGCTTTGTCTGTTTTGGTGTATCATTGACATGATCCCTTAGGACTCTCATTTCCTTTGATAAGGAATTGATGATAGAATTTTAGGTTGAAACCTATGCATGACAACTTCTAGGAGTTCCCTGTTCAAACCTCAACCATAGGACGAATCCATGGCATGACAACAGTAGGACTTGATAGTCTCCCTCCTAGTTGGGCCTGTTCTCTTCTCATCTCAAAACAGTTTAAGATACAGTAATCATGAATGATTTCTTTCGTACGTTACGAGCCTTAAGCTATCTGAGAAAGGATTGTGGGAGAGTTTCTTTTCCACAGTCTGGATGTTTATTATGGTACCCTTTGGGTGACATGCGACGCATTCACTCTCAGGTCATAGTCTCTAGTGCGATTGAAATCGCAAACACAATAAAAAAATACTTATTTCGTAAAAGACAGGAAATAAACCGTAGTTTCCCGAACTACGTGAGCTCTGATCTCTCATACATGTTGATAGTACGTAGGCACAAGATGGCGATTTCTTGGCGAGCTACCTTCCCCCATAACCCGTCGTAGGCCGAACTACGTTGACTCTGATTTCTCATTCTCGGATGAGAATACGTAGGCATAAAGCGCAACGCTTTGCCGAGTCATTTTTCTTTTCTTTTTTAGCCAGCCTTGATAGGTAGATAGAATAAAACCAACCCGTCCAAGTAAACACAACAAGCGAGGATCCCGTCGAGTACGACGGACGTGAAGGGTGCTAATACCTTCCCCTTGCGTAACCGACTCCCGAATCCAGACAATGGTTGCGACGACTTTGTCTTACCCTTTTTCGTCAGGTTTTTCCGATCGTTTCCTTTCCCGCTTTGAGGGATAAATAACGAAAGGTGGCGACTCTTCTGTCATGCCGGCACCTTATTTTCGCGCAAGCGACACTCTCTTTATTTATAGGCAAAGTAGAGATTTTGAGAGCTCTGCAGAATCCAAGTTCATGCAACTTGGTTTGGTTGAGATGCAACTTGGTTTGTTCAGAGGTTTTATGGTTCCAATGACCAAGTACAGTGTAGTGTAGGGTGGTTGAAAGGTTGCATCTGATCCTTTTCAAAAGTTTTATGTAGAAAAAATAATTACAATGCTCAAGACAAGTTAACATTGGTTAAAGTAGCTTTACAAGAATGGCATTGTCACTTTTGTGCCAAAACTGGAAAGATCTTTGAAATAAAGCCTTAACCACTTGGATAATGCACCAAAAGCATGTGTACCTATCTGAGTTAAATAATATTGACAAGCAACAAGGTCTTCCAAACAAAATCATGAATATTTGAAGTTGTTTTGCAACACGAATCAACATGGTCATGATCTATAAATCAAGTTTTAGGACCTCAACTTCTTCTCTTTAAAACTCCTTGCTCACAAATGCTATGGAGAAGTTATTGTACTTTTTGAAAATCCCCAAACATGCTCTACAACTTTCATGTCTGATGAATTTCTTGATTCTCAAGGGATCATGGTGAAAACTGGCTTCAAAGATTGTTGCACTTGATGAACAAATTCTGCCTTGAAAATTCACTAAGTGTTTAAAGATTTTTCCAAACTTTGAAGCTTCATAACTCAAAATCTAAGCACTTTTTGACCATGGATCAGTTTTGCACATTTTAAGTATGTGATGAGAGCTGCAAATTGACTTTTGGGACTAAAAAAATGGATGTGTGAATTGAAAGTTATGATTCTTCAAAGTTGGCACCAAAACTAGGTTTTTTCTCCATACTTAGAAAAATTTCACTTCCTTAACTTTGCCCCTTTTGCAAGAAACCTCCCAAATCTTGATTTTTCATGTTCAGATCCATTTATCAAACATGTCTTGATGAAATGTGTCTTGAATGCTTCAATTTGGACCAAAAACCCTAAAAGTCAAATAGTTGAGTTTGTCAGATAAGGCTTGTGTATTAGATGAGTTCAACTGTGTGATTTTCAGTGATCTTGTATTCTTGAACTTTTCAAACATCATGGGTGAACTAAAAGGATGTATATGAGCATATTGAATCATGTCCCAAGACTTGGGATCATGCTTTGATCAAAAGTCAAGGGCACAATTGACTTTTCTTAATGAAACCCTAATTCGGGGCCAAATGAAGTTGGGCTTCAACGAACTTGTAATGGTACCCAATTGTACTTGGTTCTTGATGAATAGAGGCATCTTAAGTGTATTCAAACTTGATTGGTTGATGATAAATCCAAGACATTTATTGATCAAGCAAATATCCTCTTGATTCCCTTGGGTCAAAACCCTAATTCAGATGAAATCACACAAGAACAAACATGGACATGTTTAGGGTTAGCAATGATATACTTGATGTTCCTATAATGACGATGGAATCTAAGGGTCCAAATTTGGGGTATGACAGGTTTGCTTTAATTTCTTCATTACATCCCCATTCTACAAAATCTACCCCTCATTCCCATGAAGTGTAATAATTTTATCACTTTCATCTTGATTGTGTGCTTTATTCAATTGTTAATCAATTCATGTATCACATCAAACCCTTTTTAAAAGAACTAATTCTCGATTTAATGTCGATTCATTTTATGCCTTATGAGTTGATCGTTTTTTAAGCATCTTCATCAACCTCATGCTCACACTTGCACACATTCATAGCTTATTCTTGAGCTTTCTTACATGAGACTTATTCAATTAATTAATTCTAATTAGTCGTCTAAAAGGCTAGCCCACTTTGCTACTGCACTTGTAATTTAAATTCGATTCAATTGCTTTATCAGTTTCCTTTATTTTACTAGCTTTTTTATATTTTGTCCTTGCATGATAAATAAAGTCAATTCACCCCCGCATTCTTGATCCATACATCAAGTCATGCCCAACTTGTAAGTCGACTGCTTCATGCGTCGCCATCAACCTTTTCCATATCAAACCATTTTCAACCTCATCTTGCAATAAAACCCTTGATCCAATATCAAGCGGTCTTTTCTCAATAAACTCAAAAACACAATAAAAGGCAATTAGGATTGCGTGTCATGAGCCTTAAGTGGCGGAGAATGAGTGAGAATGGAGCTTTCCTACAATCACTCTGAGTATTTCTGACATAAGATATTTAGCTTGGTGATTCGAAATATTCACCTCTACCCATAGTCTTTAGCACAATCAAAATCAAAAACACTCTTCTCAAAAACCTAAATTCAGCATTAAACACATCAAACTTGTCTTTTCTCTCCCCCGTGCAATTGTATTTCTCAAGACACTAATTCCTCGCCCCTATGCGATCCACAACTCAAACACTTTTTCTCAAAGAACATTGTTTAGTCCTTTCTATCACAAAATAAACCAATGCTTCAATCTCCCCTACGAGCAGACAAGCCAATGTTGAGCAGTTAGAATGTGATCTAAACACTCGTTCGCTAAAAAACACAAACCAACATGTCGTAGTCCCCTAAACTACGGAGCTCTGACTTCCTCATTACACTATGAGGGTACATAGGCATAAGATTGCAAGATCCTGGTGAGCTACCTTTTTCTTTTTACCCCAAACCTTTTCCCCGTAGTCCTCCAAACTATGAATACTCTGATTTTTCATTTTACAATGGAGATATGTAGGCACAAGGGTCGCAATCCTTGGCGAGCACCCTAATAAAAACCATTCATTTCCCCTTAGCAAGTAACCTTAGCATAAAACCATTTTACAATCCCATTTATTTTCCCTTTTGCATTATTCACTTAGAAGAAAGTAAATAAGCATGTGCTAACATTCAATCGCAAATCTAACTAAGAGGTTTTCTTGAGTACAACGGACATGAGGGGTGCTAATACCTTTCCCTTGTGTAATCGACTCCCGAACCCTAATGTGGTTGCGATGACCATTTTCTTGTCTTAAAGGTTTTATCGATATTTTCCTATTCCTTCATTGGAATAAATAAATTTTGGTGGTGACTCTACTCGAACATAAATTTTTTTCGCGTCCATCGCGAAGGATCATATTTTTTTTGAGGTATGACGCATATCTCTTCTGATGTATGAGCAACCCCTTTCTACACTTGTGAAATTCAATGCCAAGGAAAAATGTTATTAGACCAAGGTCAGTCATCTCAAACTCCTTCAGGAGATTTGTAATTCCTCATATTGCTTTCAGGATCAACGACTGACCCCACAAACCAACACGGGTCTTTTCAGCATGTTTTATCCTCACTCACACGCTTTCATGGAAATTCCCAAAAGGTCACTCATCCAAATAATACTCCAAGTTAATCACACTTAACTATGGAGTTCTTATTTGTTAGGC
Source organism: Lathyrus sativus (assembly GCA_963859935.3). Classification (NCBI taxonomy): domain Eukaryota; kingdom Viridiplantae; phylum Streptophyta; class Magnoliopsida; order Fabales; family Fabaceae; genus Lathyrus; species Lathyrus sativus. The sequence goes on from OZ012737.1 coordinate 197,484,681, forward strand.
TACCGAAAAGAATATGCATACTATCGGTATAGGTAGTACCGATCAATCCTTATAAGCCTTCCTTCGCCCATGCAGTCTCATATCTGCACAGCCTAAGAATCCTCTCATTTCTACGTAAATTTGGGTGACCACTTCCCGCCCTCTTCGGTCTCGGGTGTTACAACCACTTGCCACCCTCTTCAGTCTTAGGTGTTGCATGCCCACTAACTTTTGCTTAGTTTATCCTTGAAACACATTGCATTGGGAAAGGTCTTCTCTAATTCCATTTGTAACACCTCATGCTGCTTTCAGGATTATCGATTAACCCCACAAACCAACACGGGTTTTTTTAGTATACTTTGTCCTGACTCACACGCTTTCCAAGAAACTTCCTAGAAGGTGACCTATCCTAACACTACTCCAAGTCAAGCCCACTTAACTATGGAGTTCTTATTTGTTAGGCTACAAAAAAAGATGCATCTTGTTTGTATAGGTAGTGTCAATCAATCCTTATAACCCTTCCTTCAACCATGCATTTTTTAGCTGCACAACTTAAGGATCCTCTCATTCTGATGTGAATTTGGGAGACCACTCTCTGCCCTCTTCGGCCTCGGGTGTTACAACCATTCCTCACCCTTTTTGGCCTCGGGTGTTATAAGATCAATTTTGAATTCAGTAATATAACCTTCATTGATGCCCGTAATCAATAAATCATCAACATTGAAACATACGGTGATCACACCTTTGCTTGTATCTTTCTTCACATATAATCCATGTTCAGATACATATTTACTGAATCCTATCTCTTCTAGAAAAAACATCAATTATCTTGTTCCAAGCCCTGGGTGTTTGCTTTATCCCATACAACGCCTTTCTCGACCTGTAAAACTTGGATTCGTGATTTTCCACAACAAAACCAGGTGGTTGTGCCACATACACTTCTTTTTCTAATGGACCATTCAAAAACTCATATTTGACATCCATTTGATAGATATACTAATTTTTGTTATTTGCAATTCTAACAACTAGCCTAATGGTTTCAATTTTAGCCATTGGTGCAAACATTTCTTCAAAATATATGCCTTCCTTTTGCAGATATCCCTTTGCCCCTAATCTAGTATTATGCTTGATCATTTCACCTTTGGAATTTTCCTTCACCCTTTGCACCCATTTCACATCAATTAACTACTTTCCTTAAGGTAGATCTACTAGTTCCCCTGTATTACTTTTCTCAATTGAATCTAGTTCCTTCTTCATTTTACATATCTATTTTGGATCACTCTGTCGCATCACTGCAAAGAGGGGGTCAACAAGGACATAAGAGTCGCCACCGTTCGTTATTTATCCCAAAAGAGGGAAAGGAAACGATTAGAGAAAACCTACGAAAAAGGTAAAAGACAGGTCATCGCAACCAAATCTCGGGTTCGGGAGTCGGTTACGCAAGGGGAAGGTATGAACACCCCTCACGCCCGTTGTACTCAACGGGATCCACGCTTGTTGTCTGTCTAAAAGGGTGTTAATCTATAAGGCTGGCTCACAGGGACAAAAGAAAAGAAAAGAGACTCAATAGATCATCGACGCTCTATGCCAACGTACTCCCTCGTGCAATGGGAAAGTAAGAGTCAACGTAGTTCAGAAAACTACGGGTGAAGGTGGGGAAGGTTGCTCGAAAAACTACCGGAGCTCAGGTGAAAATTCTCCATAAAATGGCTGATCCTTATACCAATGGAAAACTGAGCTTGCAAGGGTTTCAAATCCAAGATCCAAACATTAAAAAGGTTCATGAAATAAGAGAATCTAAGGCTTGAAGTTTGAGATGCACATACTGAAACTTGATCAAACATGAACAACAACTATGCAAACATGGCCTACTCAACGTAGGGCTTCAAATGCAACCAGTATGAGCCTAAATCATGGTCTAGAATGAGAGAATTAAGAGATGAAAGCTTACTGAACGGAGCAACTCCATTGGTTCTTCAGATGCGTGCAAGCTTCACTCTCTTGCTTCAGTTTCACTCCAAATGCTACCTAGAAGAAGAATCAAACTTCAATTTCAATTGATTTGCAAAGAAAAATGGAATTTGAAGTTGGAAAAATCTTGAGAAATTTAAATCTGAAATTGCTCTCTCTAGCTCCAATTGCGCGTTCTGAGCTTCTAGGGCAAGCTCTCAGCTTATATATGATGGATTTTAATGTGTCATGCATGCCCATGAAGCCTCAATTGTGAGATTTGAAAATTTGCCCAAATAAGAAACCTCACTAAAGCACACATGTTTTGCTTCATTCACACATGATAAGTGCACTAATCTGCAACATGTGAGGTGTATTTTTCAATTGAATTGAGTTGGGCTTTTGATTTGGTCCACATTGTGAGTTTGAAGTGGAAAATTTCTCATGAAGAAACTTGAAAATGCCTTGTTTCCATGCATTTGGTACCAAGTAAAATTGTGAAATCTTCTCATGATCTTATTGTGGTGTGAATTATTTCAAAATGAGGGGTAAAAGGGACCTATAATGAATCCATTTCATGTCATACTTAAAAGTCCATATTTCATTTGAAAATTCTTCCACATGGCCATATAAATCCATAATTCAAATGATTCTTGAGTTCTATGATGTAAATGAGGTCTTTATGAACAAATTTCATGTTGGATGGAAGTGGATTTTAGGTACATAAGTTCATGTAAATGACCTATAAAACAAATGACATATAATGAAATCTTCCCAAAATACCCTTGCCTTGACAAGACCATAACTTGAGACGTACAAATGATATCAGGGACTTCTATGACCTTTTGGAAAGCTAAGATCATGAGGAACAACTTTCATGTTCACTTGAAGATGAGGAGAAACTTGATTCTAGGTTAAAAGTGCCTTGGAAGTGAGTTGACTTTTAGTTGACCAAAAATAAGTTCATCTGAGACCCCTAACTTGTTGGCATCATAACTTGAGTTCCAAACACTCAATGAATGAGTTCTAGTACTCAAAATAAAGCTTAGAAAATACCCTTTAAGTTTAATGTTTGCATGAAAATTAGATTGAACTTGTATCATATGGTAAATTATCCTTGAAGTTAGGCACTAAAGAAGGGGATTTTACAATGAGATCCTCTGAAACCCTAATTTTGTAACTCCTGGAACTCTTGACTCTTCTTGATTTGAACTTGAAATGACATACTAAACGTCTCAAGATAACTTCCCATAGCCTCAATGACTTAGAATTAAGTCTCAAACTCTCTCAAGTCCACAGTTGACCTTGAGTTGACCAGATGAAACCCTAGATTCACATCCTTTGACTGTGACCTCTTGCAGATGAAATAAAAGCCTAGACAAGCTCCACAATGCCTCTTTTCCTTGTTGTTTTGCTCATATTTTCTACTTCGCCTATATTTTTTGGCGCTTTAAACATCGCAAGAACGGTTCCATAATTGATGTAATGGATTTTTGTTAGATGGTAATCAATTACAACTTGTTGTAAGTCCCTCATTTCATCAAAAAAGGCAGCCAACTGCTAAGATCATCTCAACTCTACTAGGAAAATCAGCCATGGATGGCCTCCTAGATCATTGAAAATCTTCTAGGCTACGAAGTAAACTGCTAGGGATAACCTCTACTCTGCTGTAGATTTCAACCTGTTAGAGATTAAATCCAAACCGCTAGGGGTCAACAAATAAGATTTACTGGGAATCCATCCCAAACTCTCTCTGTTGAGGATGAGAAACAACCCAATCCAGCAACTCCGTTGGGGATTACTCAATGATGGAATCACCATCGACCTCTGCTTGGGGAATGAGTCAACGACCTAGACTCTGAGGGAAAAGGAGTCAAAGACATAGACTTTGAGGGGAAACGGGACTCTGAATCCACTCCACTGCTGAGGATAATCCCAAATTTGTCGGGTGAAGAGAATCTCAATCTCGACCTGCTGGGGAATAAACGCATACATTCGATCTGCTGGGGACAAGTGTACACGCTCAACCTGCAAATGTTCAAACAAACAGGATATCCTGCACAACGGAAACTATCTTGATCATCATCCGTGACCTCTTTCAAGCAAATCAAATTTTTAATGATTGTCAGTGAAGCTCACAAGTTTATGTATGCACAGTTTGATCAAAAACATCAGGCGTTTTTTGCAAACAAAACAGTAAAAGCTAAAACAAGACAACAATTTACTGAATAGTATGTACTTCATTTATAAGTGTCCTGTAAATAGGCGGATTTTAAAACAGATGCAACTCCTGAAAAGAGAAAGTTGCCCAAATTGTTTACAGAAATGCATTAAGATATACAAAATGTCGGCAATGTGGTACAGACAACCACCATGTGTTGATTCATCAATGACTCACATGACTTTGATGCTTTTCCAATGCTTCGTCCTTTGAAGAGACTGATTTCAACGAATGGCCCTCAGGTCCTCTCATAATCTACTATGTTCTGAAGATCAACATGCAGACCGCAGTCATTTGCTTTTCAAATCCCTAACTTTTGCCTGAATCGCCCTCGCGGGTTTTCGATTCACCGGGATACCCATTTTTTCCAAAGTTGTCTTTTTAGGTTTTCAACTTTGCGGGTTTACATCTCTTATTTTTATCCCGAACCCATTATTTTTTATGGTTCGTCGGGATGCCCCATTTTTGCCTGGATATTATTTTTCTTTCCAGCGAGTCTCTTTAAGCAAAGTATTTTTTAACTGTGTCTGTGTTCACAGGGGATATGAAATCTTCACCATCCATGGTTGACAGTATTAAGGTTCCTCTTGAGAAGACTTTCCTTGCGACATATGAACCTTCGTAGTTGGGAGTCCATTTGCCCCTGTGATCTGTCTGTGGAGGGATAATCTTCTTATCAAAATATTTCTTCATCCTGCTTTGGTACAAACGACCATACGCAATGGACGCTAATCTCTTCTCATCCATCAGGCTGAGCTGATTCAATCTATTCTTCACCCATTCTACCTCATCGAGTTTGACCTTAACCAAAACTCTCAAAGAAGGAATCTCGACTTCCAATGGTAGGACAACTTTCATACCTTACACTAGCGAGAAAGGGGTTGCCCCAGTTGAAGTACGTATCGAGGTACGATATCCGTGCAGCGCAAAGGGAAACATCTCGTGCCAATCTTTGTAGGTCACAACCATCTTCTGCACAATCTTCTTTATATTCTTATTGGCCGCTTCGACAGCGCCATTCATCTTCGGACGATAGGGAGAAGAATTGTGATGCTCAATCTTGAAACTCTGGCACAGTTCCTTCATCATCTTGTTATTCAAATTCGAACCATTATCAGTAATGATTCTCTCGGGCACTCCGTAACGACAGATGATATCCTTCTTGATAAACCGGGCTACCACTTGTTTGGTGACATTGGCATAGGAAGCTGCTTCAACCCACTTAGTGAAATAATCAATTGCCACTAAGATGAAGCGATGTCCATTTGATGCGGTTGGCTCAATCTTGCCAATCATATCAATGTCCCACATGGAAAAGGGCCAAGGAGACGCCATGACATTCAAAGGACTCGGCGGCACATGAATCTTATCAGCATAAATCTGGCATTTATGGCATTTCTTCGCATACTTGAAGCAATCAGACTCCATAGTCAACCAATAATAACCTGCCATCAACAGCTTCCTAGACATGGCATGTCCGCCTGCATGTGTTCCGAAAGCGCCCTCGTGAACCTCTTCCATAAGCAAGCCTGCTTCTTTTTCTTCCATGCATCTCAACATAACTAAGTCAAAGTTTCTTCGATAGAGTACACCATCTTGGTTCTGATAGAAATTTCCAGATAACCTCCTCAAGGTCTTCTTATCCCGGACCGAAGCCCCAGGCGGATATTCCTGGATCTTGAGAAAATTCTGGATATCATGATACCACTGCTTCCCATCTAATGCTTCCTGTATTGAAAAAATGAATGATGACCTATCAAGGTGCGAGATGACAATTCTCGGAGCATCATTTCAATAGTTCACTTTATACATTAAGGATAACGTAGCCAAGGCATCCTCCATCTGATTCTCCTCTCTTGGCACATGGTGAAACTCTACCCTATCAAAGAAAGGTAAAAACCTCCTCGCAATGTTCATATAAGGAATCAGATTAGGCTATCGGGTCTCCCACTCTCCTTTGATCTGATTGACCACCACAGCTGAATCACCATAGATATCAAGGTTTTTTATTCTCAAATCAATCGTTTCTTCAATACCCATGATACATGCTTCATATTCAGCTTCATTATTGGTGCAGAGGAACGTTAACCTGGCAGTGAATGGGATATGAGAACCATGGGGAGTTGTAATGACTGCCCCAATTCCATTAACGTATGAATTAACAGCACTGTCAAAAATCATCTACCATTGGGAGCCTGGCTCAGGACCTTCATCAGGTAACGAATGATCATAATCCTTCATCTTTAAGAAAATGATATCATCATCAGGAAATTCAAACTTCATAGGTTGATAATCGTCAATCGGTTGCTCTACAAGATATTCAGACAGAACACTCCCCTTAATAGCCTTTTGGGAGATGTATTGAATGTCGTACTCTGTCAAAACCATCTGCCACCTGGAAATCCTTCCCGAAAGTGCTTGCTTTTTGAACACGTACTTAATCGGATCCATCTTTGAAATCAGCATGGTTGTATGGTTTATCATGTATTACCTTAGGCGTTTGGCAGCCCAAGCGAGTGCACAACACGTCTTTTCCAACATTGAGTATCTGGACTCACAATCTGTGAACTTTTTACTCAAGTAATAAATGGCATGCTCTTTTCTTCCCGTCACATTGTGTTGACCGAGAACACAACCCATGGAATTCTCAAGAATCGTTAAATACATTATTAATGGTCTTCTAGCCAATGGAGGCATCAGTATCAGAGGCTCCTACAAATACTCTTTTATTCTTTCAAATGCCCTTTGGCAATTTTCATTCCAGACCACCGCTTGATCTTTCTTTAACAATTTGAACATTGGTTCACACGTGGCTGTGAGGTGAGATATGAACCTTGCAATGTAGTTCAATCTACCCAAGAAACCACGAACCTCTTTCTCAGTCTTCGGTGCTGGCATTTCCTGTATAGCTTTTATTTTTGCAGGATCGACCTCGATTCCTTTTTCACTGACTATGAACCCCAGTAACTTTCCTTACCATACACCAAAAGTGCACTTATTCGGATTCAACCGCATCCTGAATTTCCTTAGCCTTTCAAATAGCTTCAAAAGATTTACCAAATTCTCTTCCTCCGTTTGTAACTTCGCGATCATGTCATCAACATAGACCTCGATCTCATGATGAATCATATCATGAAACAAAGTCACCATTGCCCGCTGGTAGGTTGCCCCTGCATTCTTCAATCCAAAGGGCATTACCTTATAGAAAAAAGTCCCCCATGGTGTGATAAAAGTTGTTTTCTCCATGTCTTCCGGGGCCATCTTGATCTGGTTATATCCGGAAAAACCGTCCATGAAGGAAAACACTGAATATTGCGCGATATTATCAACAAGTACATCAATGTGGGGGAGCGGGAAATCATCTTTCGGGCTCGCTCGATTGAGATCACGATAATCTATACACATCCTTACCTTACCATCCTTCTTTGGTACAGGTACAATGTTAGCGACCCACGGAGGATAATTCATCACGGCAAGAAATCCTGCGTCCAACTGCTTCTGGACCTCTTATTTGATCTTTACCGCCATGTCTGGTATGGTTCGTCTTAGCTTTTGTTTCACGGGTGGACACTCTTCTCGAAGGGGTAAGCGATGAACCACAATATCCGTATAAAGTCTGGGCATATCTTGGTATGACTAAGCAAAGACATCTTTATACTCTCGAAGCATTTCAACCAGTCTTTGTTTGACTTCACTCTGCAACGCAGCCCCTATCCTGACTTCCTTTCTGGCTTCCTCGGTGCACAAGTTGGTGACCTCAATTTCCTCCTGATGAGGTAGAATAACATTCTCTTCCTGTGTCAGGAGCCTGACCAGCTCTTCAGGCAGGTCTTCGTCTTCCTTAATGTCTTCTTTAGCTTGAAATATTGGATTATCAAAGTCATACCAAGTCATAGACGAGTCTGAGTCAGTGGCATCTGCAATGTGAAACCTGCAATGATGATGATTTAATGCTTAAAATGATATGCAAACAAGCACAAACCACATTGCCATTTTATTGTTAAAATAAAACAAGAAAAACAGAGATCACAATATTTGAATGCAAAAAAAACGCCCTTTGATTAATGATAAAATGAATGTTCAAACATAAAAGATAAGGCCCTTTAGACACAGACCACTATGCTCCGGGTAGAACATAGGGCTACACATAATCAAGAAAACAGGAAAATTAATCTTCACGAGTCACTTGGATAACTTCCTTGATGGTCCAGTCGTTCAAGCTCTGACCAGGAATACATGGCCGGATCCATGCATCCATGTCGCAGTCACTATCCCCTTCTTCGTCAAACACGACGTTGATCTGATCAAAAATCACCCCATCACTAGTGAATTGGACTGGTCCCCTGTAGCACGGCGCGCTGTGTGAAGAAGAAGAAGATGGGTTGTACCCCAGTCCAAACTTGTCCTGTTTATTGGGAATGCTCAAAACTTGCCCCCAACCCTGAGATGCTCCAGACTTCACCACTGCCTGTGCTTCCTTAAAAGACGACATAGCAACCTTAGGCACGCTGCCCACGACTGGTGTCTTCTCTTTAATCTGGAGGGTTTCGAAATCTTGGCACAAGGTTTTATGAATCTCGCCGTCAACCTCTACATATTTGAATGAAGACAAGCGGCTTATCATAATATCCTCTTCCCCGCAAACAGTAACAATGGTACCGCCCACCATATATTTCAGCTTCTGGTGTAGAGTTGATGTCACAGCTCCAGCCGAATGGATCCAAGGTCGTCCCAACAGACAACTATACGCCGGCTGAATATCCATAATGTAAAACACATCATTGAAAACCTCTGGTCCAACTTGGATTAGGAGAGTCACTTCTCTGAAAACGGACCTTCTTGTCCCATCAAATGCTCGTACAACCAAATCACTTGGGGTGCACATTACTCCCTGGGTGTCCAGCTTCATCAAAGCTTTCTTGGGTAGCACATTAAGTGATGACCCAATGTCCACCAGCACATGCGACATTACAGCCCCTCTGCATTCAATGGAAATATGTAGGGCGTGATTATGGTCTCTTCCTTTGGGCGTCAAATCAAGATCTGTAAACCCTAGCCCATTTTCGGTGTTCACATGTTCCACCACTCCTTCTAGTTGATTCACAAAAATATCCTGTGGCACGTACGCGGTATTCAGAATCCTTAACAAGGCATTCCGATGTGCCTCGAAGCACAGAAGTAGATATAAGATTGAAATCTTCGACGGAGTTTGTTGCAAGTGGTCTACAATCTTATAATCACTTTTCCTGATCAAGCGTATAAACTCTTCTGCATATTTCAACAAAGTTTCTTTCTCACCACTCTGAGAACTCTCTTCAACCACAGCTTTTTCTTTTCCCTTATCGGACCTTTCAGCATTCACTTCCGGAGGTGAAAATACTCTTCCACTTCTGGTTATTCCACCGGTTCCTACCAAATTACCAACAGAATCTAATGGTGAACTCTTCAGCTCTTGCCTCTGACCATTGCAAAAGACCTCAACCCCATAATTCCATGGGATCGCCTTGGTACTCTCGTAAGGTATGGGTCCCGCCTTAGTGATTATAATGGTGGGTGGCCTTGGCGGCGCAGAAATAGTGATTATTTTGTAAGGAATGGAAATAGTAGCCACTTTATCCTTCTCTTTATCAACTACTTTCTCTCTTTCTCCAATTCTATCAAACTGTAGAACACTCATCCTTTGAACATGACCCTTCAATTTTTCATATCCCTCAGGATAGGTTAAACAACTTGTGCAGTCTCTGTCACAACCGGGAAATACTCCTCCACTCAATAACTTATCCTTCACAAAACTCAACGGAGTTTTCAGTTCTTCAATATCGGTCACCATATTCAAACCTTCCTCCTCGATAATGGCGTTTACCCCAGCCACCCCATTATTAGGCATGGGATTTTGCACAACGTTAGGCGCGTCGTGAGAAAAGTTGATAGCCTTATTGTCGATAAGGTCTTGCACCTTATGCTTGAAGGCTTTACAATTATCAATGTTATGGCCGGGAGCACCGGAGTGAAAATCGCACCAGGCATTGACATTATACCCTGGTGGTGGTGCGTCGGTTAAAGGAGCTAGCGTCCTTTTCTGGATCAACTGTAATTGCATCAAGTGTTGTAGTAACTGTGAGTAAGGCATCAGCGGTGCATCAAATTGTCTATTCACTGCTCTTCCCCGATCTTGGAATCGTCACTGTGCATAATTTTGTTGTTGTTGTTGCTGTGGTTGTTGTTGCTGTTGTTGTGGTGTAGCTGGGATTGTAATGCTTGCGACCTGAGGTTGCTGCTGACGATATTGCTGATTTCTGTTCTTATTTCTGCTTCGGAAACCTGATATTGCATTTGTTTCCCCCTCTCTCTTCTTATTGCCAAAACTTTTCCTACCTCCTCCAGCTGAGGATCCTTCTCCGGCCTGTATCTTCCCCAGTTTGATTCCATTTTCAACCCGCTCTCCTGTAATGATCATGTCTGAAAAACTACCCGACATGTTGCCTATCAACTTCTCATAATACACTCCCGGCAGTGTAGCAACAAACATGTCAATCAGCTCCCTCTCCACCATGGGAGGTTGGACTCTTGCGGCAAGCTCGCGCCATCTCTGGGCGTATTCCTTGAAACCTTCATTACTTCTCTGTGACAGGTTCTGCAATTGTACCCTGTTTGGTGCCAAATCATTGTTATACCGATAATGCCTGACAAAAGCCTCAGCTAAATCCCTCCAACTTCTGATGTTGACCGGTTCTAGACCCATATACCATTCCAGGGATGGACCAGAAAGACTATCCTGGAAGAAATGCATGAGCAGATTCTCATCGTCGGAGTATGTAGACATCTTTCGATAATAAGAGCGGAGATGCACCCTAGGATAAAATGTCCCCTTATACTTATCAAAGTCTGAAACCTTAAACTTCGGAGGAATCTTCATGTCTGGGATCAGCCCCAGATTTGACATATCCAACCCCAAGGAGTTCTGATTTTCAAAATTCTTCATCTTTTCCTCTATCAGCTTAAACCTTCTGTCTGCGTCAGACTGCAGACCAGCACCAAGCTCTCTCATAGAGAAAACATCATCTTGGTCATCCTCATCCCACTGAGGGCCAGTATTCCCATGTACAACACATGTCGCTCCTAGAATGTGAACTCCAGTCTGATTTCCTCCACCCGGAGGGCTCAACAGCCGTTGGAATGGCAGTGACATGAGGGGTGACATTGTCAGCTGTAGGAGGTATAGCAGCAGTTCCTCCATGTAGAACCCCATTCCCGTCAACCCTTGCAATCAGAGGTTGCACCAGTGTTCTCAGTTGTTCCTGGCCATTGGCAACCCCTTGCATCATATCCATAAATTGGGCCATACGGTCATGAAACTCCTGCAACTCGAGTTGAATCTGGTCCATAGCTTTGCGTTGATTTCCCCTGGTAGAGTAGCGATGAATCGCTTGGTTTTCAATCCTGAAACAAGCTGAACAAACCACAGAAAGGAGATAAGGTTAACAGAACCTGGAACACCTACGATGCAAAATGATGCAGTATGTAGACATGCAAATACGCTTCAGGGAAATTTTCCCCTTGATTCTAGTTTCACGGGAATAACAGGACAATGGAGAACCAACAGATAAAGTCATACAACCTTCTCATAAATAAATTGAGAACCAGAGTCAATACACAATACATCATCGAGGAAGTACAACAGAATCAAACACGACCCCATCCAACAATCCTGGTGATGGTCAAGATACAACATAACAACAAATACTAAAGGAGAAAATACATCAAGTGTGACAGCGAGTATGGAACTCTTCTAATAACTCCTTCGTATCTGGATGGTCTGGCCTAGCAATCAATCCTTGGATGAGCAACTCCCTCCGACTAATGGTAGCCTACAAGCCCTGAGCGTAATCTTCCCAGGCGCCTTCCCCAAATGCTTCTTCAAGCTTAGGCCTCTTCAGATCCGCTCGTAACTTGTACTCTTCCAACGTTGTAAGAGCTTCATTCAACTTGCAGTCACTTTTGCATCGGCGTGAGGATTCAACTATATCTTTCTCCTCTTTCACCTGAAGTTGAGCTTTCAACCTGACAATTTTTTGCCGCAGTCCATCTTCTCGTTCTTTGTTGTTAGTCATAATATCGTTCCATTGAGCATTGAATTTAGATATATCTAGATGTGCTCTTTCTAGATCCTTCTTCTTATCTTTGAGGATATCACTAGCACTCTTCAAGTCTCGACCCACTCGTTCTCGGGAGCGAATCTCCTCTGTTAGTTCTCTACCCATCTTGTTCACCAGCTTTGTCTGCTTCTTAGATGAGTAGGTAGCTTGATTCTTTTCACTTCTGAGCTGCATAAATTCCTTTTCCAACTCCTCATTTACTTTGCGTAATTCCTCCTTCTCGGACCATAGTTGATTGTATTTCTGAATATCAATTGTTGTTGGCTCCTCAATCATCAAAGGATACAAAGGTTCTCGGACTAGAAATGGCAACAACAATCTCCCAACTATTTCCTAAATCCAAACCACATAAGGCTCATATGCTCTGCTATTGCTCTTTCCCAAAGAAGGCTTCCCCTTTCGGTGAATTTTACTCCAGGCCTTCTCCAATCTGATTAGGGTCTCACTGTCAATCAAGCCGGTAAAATACAGAGATTCCTGTATTTCTTCTTTCTTCGGAGGTTCCCTTAGAGCATAACCAAATTGCCTCACTGCAAGAGCTGGATTGTAGTTAATACCACCCTTTCTTCCAATCAAAGGGACATTAGGAAAACCACCGCAACTAAAGATTATCTCCATACCCAAGAAATCCCGGTTAAACCATACAATATCCTCAGAAGTCAACCCCATAAGCCTCTCTGACCAATCAGCGGTGTCTGAGATGTCTACAAATGGACCAGACTTAGGAAGATGACTCATAAACCATCTATATAGGAGAGGTACATAGCAGGAGACATTCTTCCCCCTCATATTCTCATTCTTGTAGTGCACAGAGTGATACACATCTCCCAAGAGTGTCGGCACAGAATTCATCGAGACAAAGATATGGAAAGCATCCAAGTCCACAAAGTCTGGAATGTTTGGGAATAGAATTATGCCGTATATGCATAGAGCCAAGATAGCATTAAAGACAATCCAACATCCTTCTTTTGCAAAATGTTGAGCTCTACCAACTAAGAAAGGCAATGGGAAACCAGACATTCCATTCCTCCTAACCATCTTCCCTTCCAACTCAGAAGCATCTAAATGAAGTGAATTTGCAAGCATAGTTAAGTTAGGCTCAGTTTCAGAATGATAAAAAGGCATCTGATCCAGAGTAGGAACTCTTAATAACATGGAAAACTCCTCCAAAGTAGGCATCAATACATTCAGGGAAAGTGAAACATCTCAGCTGAGGGTCATAGAACTGAAGCAAGGTGTGAAGACCTCCTAACTCAAATATTGAAACTTTACAGACACAACCCAGAAGCTTCTCATACTCTTTCTTGAAATCTTCCATCACATTGTGATCAGCAGCAGAAATCAAACTGAGTAGAGACCCTATATCTGGTGTTGGAAACTTATACACAACTGTCTTCTTCAAACAACTCTCCATGTTAACAAGGAATTGGTTTACTAGAATCAAGAGGAGAATATGCACCTGAAACATAAATACATGTCAATGTTAAAATGCAAATGAATATGCAAATGTAACAGGGGACCAAGATTACCGTGTCGTTGACTGAGATGAACCAACGCTTCGCTCTGGCTAGAACACATCACTGACATAAGAAACCCACAATATCAAGGATCAAAAGTTCACACTGACAAGAAAACCAGGTAGGTTGAAGGTCAAGGTTTCCTGCATAACCCTCCCCACTCACAGGTATGAACCTATCTCTGATAAGGTTTGGCATCCTATGCGGTCATCATCATCACAGACTTTCGAGAAACGATGATACATTCACCATTTCTGGTTTGGCATCATAGTCTAATGAAGCGGCCTCACTTAGCTGACTTCCAAATGATCGGTCCCCAGAGTCGACAATCCTCAGATCCAACATCCTCTCAACTGTCCAAAACAGACTGGAAAGGTAGTCATCAAAGAGAATCTCGTCTGAGCGTGAATTTTGTGAGAACTAGTGCATGTCAAACATACAGGTTCATCACTACTTTCCACTTCTAGTACTAGGGTTATACTCAAGCCTGGGTTTTGGCTTATCACACAATGGAACATTCACACCTAACAACATAACAATATGATATATAAAATGTTGAAAGTAAAATGCAAATGCAATAAAATACAGATACAACATAAATGCACATATACACACACCCCAAAAATAACACACAAGCACTAGGGTTGACTCGCATAAGAGATGGGAAGTGTCCCCAGCAGAGTCGCCAGTTGTCGCATCGCTGTGAAGAGGGGTCGGCAAGGACAGAAGAGTCGTCGTTGTTCATTATTTATCCCAAAAGAGGGAAAGGAAACAATCAGAGAAAACCTACGAAAAAGCAAAAAGACAGGTCATCGCAATCAAATCTCTGGTTCGGGAGTTGGTTACGCAAGGGGAATGTATGAGCACCCCTCACGTCTGTTGTACTCAATGGGATCCACACTTGTTGTCTATCTAAAAGGGTGTTAATCTATAAGGCTGGCTCACAGGGACAAAAGAAAAGAAAAGAGACTCGATAGAGCATCGCCGCTCTATGCCTACATACTCCCTCGTGCAATGGTAAAGTTAAAGTCAACGTAGTTCAGAAAACTACGGGTGAAGGTGGGGAAGGTTGCTCGCCAAGACATCACTGTCTTGTGCGTACGTATCCTCGTCTGGTATGAGAAATTAGAGCAAACTTAGTTCGGGCTGACACAACCACAGGTTGGTTCAAGTGTTTTAACTGAGTAGGGTTAAACCTTCGTTCTAGCAGTTAGGTGTATTACTGCTCGACCATTGAAGACTTAGGCGTTACCTGTTTGCGGTAGAACCTAGAGTTAACACTCTCTTTCTGAAAATTATTTTCCAAACAATCCCGAAGGATAAAAAGGTTTGATATTTTGTTTTGTGTTTTTTATGAAGAAGTGAATTGAATTAGATTTGTAATTCATGTTGCACTAAATACTATGACTTGAGAGCAAATGCATCGCATATCGCCCAAAGGGCATATGCTAAACACTCTAGACAGTTGAGAGGAATCCCCTCAACTATCATTCCCCAAGTACTTAAGGATCATAGCGTACAACACTTATTATCCTTTATTAGATGTCTTGAAGAAGTTTTGAGATGAGAAGAGAAGACGCAAACTCTAAGGGAAACTAATCAACCCTAATGTTATCATGCAATGTGCTCCTAAGTGTCGCTACTGCGAAAATAAGGTGCCGGCAAAACAGAAGAGTCGCCACCTTTCGTTATTTATCCCTCAGAACGGGAAAGGAAACGATCGGAAAAACCTGACGAAAGGGTATAAGACAAGGTCATCCCAACCATTGTCTGGGTTCGGGAGTCGGTTACGCAAGGGGAAGGTATTAGCACCCCTCACGTCCATCGTACTCGATGGGATCCACGCTTGTTGTGTTTATCTGATGGGTTGGTTTTATCTATCTACCTATCAAGGCTGGCTTAAAAAGAAAAGAAAATTGACTCAGCAAAGCATCACACTTTATGCCTACGTATTCTCATCAGAGAATGAGAAATCAGAGTCAACGTAGTTCGACTAACTACGGGTTACGGGGAAGGTGGCTCGCCAATACATCCGTATTGTGCCTACGTACTCTCAACAGGCTTGAGAGATCAGAGCTTACGTAGTTCAGGATAATACGAATTATGGGAATTCAGATTCATCCGTTTTATCGAGTAGGGTTAACAAACAGCTCCAGCAGTTTGGCGTACGCAGCTCGACCCTTTGAGACTTAGGCGTTACCGTTTGCGGTAGAACTGGGAGTTAACGACACTCTTTTCTTCAGAAAACTTTTCTTTGACTTATGGGCCCACGGGGCAAAAGGTTTGAAGTTTGTTTTCTGTCTTTTACGGAAGAACTGTTTTTTATGGTTGTTTGCAACCAATATCGCACTAGAGACTATGACCTGAGAGTGAATGCATCGCATGTCACCCAAAGGGTGCCATACTAAACATCTAAGCTGTCGAAAAGAAACTCTCCGACAACTCTTTCTCAGATAGCTTAAGGCTCGTAACGTACGACGTCAGTTAACCTTTATTACTGTATTTTGATTTGTTTGGAGATAAGAAGAGAGACGGACAACTACAGGGAGACTATCAAGTCCTACTGTTGTCATGCCAAGGATTCATCCTATGGTTGAGGTTTGAAACAGGGAACTCCTAGAAGTTATCATGCATAGGTTTCAACCTAAAGTTCTAATCATCACTTCCTTATCAAAGGAAGTGAGATTCCTAGGGGATCATGTCAATGATAAACAGAAACAGATAAAGCATCAGCTTAAACAGTAAACAGATATATAGTAAAATGCATGCAATGCAAGTGAGGGAGGAAATGTGTGTGGGGCATCAGCCTCCACAAGCTCATCTCAACCTCAAGCCAGATGTGAATAACTGTAATCATACAGAAGGAATAACATCCTATCAAGCAAAACATAATAACTGCAATCATACAGAAGAAATAACATGCTATCAAGCAAAACATAATAACTGCAATCATACAGAAGAAATAACATGCTATCAAGCAAATAACAAACCACAAAGGCAAGGGAGATGGGCTCTACCAAATACCAGCAAGCAAAGCCATACAGTAACAACACAAGCAGAGGGAGCAACTCAACCTCTAGTGCAATCATGCCCCTAGCTTAAATCAGTCTAAATATGAACTTATTCTAATGCATCAAGCAAATCAAACAAGCCACACCAACACAGTTGCACAGAAAGCAAACAGACAGGAAAGAAAGAAAATCAACAGCTTCCACAACTTCACAGCAAAGCTCCTCTGACAGTAGCTTAGTCCTCAGTCTTCAACTGCTCTTCAAGGCTTTCATCTTGACTAGCAAGTGTCAACTTGGCTCTTCAAGCCTTTAACACATCAAACACAAGTATCAACTTATCCTTTCTTCTTCAGGCTTCAGCTCCAAAGTACTCCACCTTCAGGCTTCAATCCCATTAGCAAGCATCAACTTGTTCCTTCAGGTACTCCAAGCATTGAACTCACAAGTATCAACTTGCTTTCCAACCTCAAGCTTCAACTTCTTCATTCAATCTCCAATGGATTCCCCTCACAAGTATCAACTTGTTCTTCATCTTCTTCAAGCTTCAGCTTCCATGACAGTCTTCAAATACAAAGAAGTAGCAACCTCTAGCATCTTCAATATTCTAAGAAGGAATTCCATCCTCTAGCAAGGGAGAAAGATTCATCTAACAAGATCCAGGTTTGGATGATTGATAGCAGAGTGAAGACCAAAGGTCACCACTAAGCATCCTATCATCAGAGAAATGGACCCTCAAAGGTTCTACCAACTTGTGAAGAGCCACACATCCTACCAAAGGAGGGATGAGGCCTTTACAAGGGGACCTTACATCATAGGTAAGAATGGAATTGATCAACATCTTCCATGTTTATGAAGGAAGAGAATCTATCTAGAAGCTCTGCCTACAAACCCTAATCTTAACACCTAATCAACACTCAAACCAAAAGAAGGGAAGTCTTCACATCCAAGCTTCATCAAGCCTTCCATATTAGCCCAAGCTTGTCTTCAACACCATCCAAAAGCAAGATAAGCACAACCCTAGTCTAAGGGAACTAATGAAGTCATTCTAGTTGAATTAGCAAGTTAGGATCACCTAAAACCTAGTACTAAAGTTAATCTTAGCTAAAATACTAAAACCAATTGTAAAACCCTACAAAAATAACTATGGGACCCTAATTCAATCATGAATCTACCATACAAAATTCAGAGGTTGAATCATCCACCAAGTTCTAGAAATTAAACCTAAATCACAAGGTACTAACCATAAACCCTAAAGATAGAACTCCTAAAATTTCAACTTAAAACTACCACCTACATTCATCACAAAAATGTGATAAACATCTAAGGGGATCATGCATATCTATGCTAGCTACACACAAAAAATCAAGGCAAGAATCATCACCAAGTGCTCAAACCAAATTCATCAAAACAAGGTATCAACCATGGTTATTTTAATATTAATTAATATTAAAAAAATGCAAATAAACTCAAAAATGCATGAATTATTAATATTTTTTATCTAAAAAATTCTAGATTCAATCATGAATCAATGGAAAAAAATTTGGAATTAATTGCTTAAT
The DNA here is from genome assembly GCA_963859935.3 of Lathyrus sativus. Lineage (NCBI taxonomy): Eukaryota > Viridiplantae > Streptophyta > Magnoliopsida > Fabales > Fabaceae > Lathyrus > Lathyrus sativus. The sequence goes on from OZ012737.1 coordinate 197,503,074, forward strand.
TTTCCTATTTTTTATGAATTATTTCCTAAGTCACATGAAACAATGAAAAATAAAGGAAATTAAAAGAAATTAACAAGCGCGCGTGGCAAATAGCAAAAATAATCAGTTCATTTCAATGTTTGGGCCAGAAAGGGGTGTGGTTATCAAAACGCGTGTTAGGCCCACCCATTAATCAGAAATAATATGGAAAATCAATGATAATAGGAAAATGTTTGTGGTAAATAGCAATGCATTCCTTTGCAAATCTTGATGGGCCTCCAAACAAGGGTGTGGATAACAACATTTCACTAAGCCCACCCAGGTACACTTAGTGATACAGTGCATTTGGTCTCTCTCATAGCTCCTTTACTGATTGAAGCTAGCTCGGGGCCGTTGGATCTTCCTTCAAGTCAAAGTCCACACCTAATCTCACGGCCATAACATCATCTTCCCCATTTCAAAAATCTGGAGGGAAGAACCACCATGGATGAACAGAGCTTCATATCTTCATCTTCCCCAATCGTGCTCCTCTAATATCTCACCAAAACTCAAACCTAAACATCCTAACTCGCTCATTCTTTCACAAAGAATTCAACCATGCCAATCAATAATCTTGAAGCTCAATCAATCTCAAAACACGATACAAATCTCATAAACTGCTCAAAATTCCATCATCACTATTCTTCAAATTGAAGTGCCTAACCTCATCACCACTTCACCCTGATTAATTCTAACTATCAAACTAAGATTATACACCAAGAATCAGCAAGATATGGTCCTCTCAAGAAATCTGGTCACCTAACCAATTGTCTCTAAATCATGCAAATTGTTACCAGAAAGCTCCTAGCAATAATCTACAATGACTCTAACCTATCAAAACCTAAAGAAACTACATGAATCAAGCCCTAGGATGAGAATTACATACCTACAAATTTTGAATGCACAGAGCACTGAAACCTTCAAATCAACCTTCAAGAATCTCCAGATACCTTCACTAACACCAAATGAAACTTCTGTATGCAACAAATTGGATTGAAACTCCCTGAATCCTTGAATTCGATTTTGACTTGCAAGCTATGAACTCAAAGTGCTCTCTCACGATTTTTCTATGATCTTGGCTTGAATTCTATCTGGAATCACTCATACACTCAAGAGGAAGATGTTGAAAGCAAGAATTTGGATGGAAATGGATCAAAAGTGTGTAACCGAATTTGATTTGCAAACAGAAAATTCAGAATCCAATCTCTCTTCTCTCTCCCAATTCTCACCAACCAATGCTCTGAACCAGTTCTAATGCTTATATAGAACCAGTAGGAATGATCTAGAAGTTTCTGAAACCATCTATATGAGATATCCAATATCTCTTGCTCTTGAATTTTTCATCTCATGCTCATCCATGACAGTTTTGCTTTGGCCAGTTGCAGCACCTCATTCTCATCCAAATTCTCCTCAAATGACATTTTGAGATGTGTTTGGATGGATTGGAACCTTGGTTTTGATCTTGTGCATAGTTTGGCATATATAACTTACATCATAAGCTACCAAATGCAAATCTTTGAATTGGGCCTCAAATGAAAAAACTACTATTGTCATTGTCTTTAAAATGTATTTTCCAATCAAAATGACCTATAAGTTTGTATCATTTGGACATAAATCAATTTATTTGAATTTCTTGCCTTTTATGCCTTTTAATTCTTTCTTTTTTCAAAATTTCTTGAACCAAGTCTCTCCTTGAGCCATTTCAATGCCTCCTTGATGCATGGTCAAGGTTAAAATACCATTTTGAGAAACTTTCTAGTTGGACAAAATTTCATTTGAAGCCCCTAAGTTGGTGAAAATGGCCTATGATCACAAATGACCTATAATCACCAAATGTCCAAAATACCCTTGACTTGTCCAAGCCATAACTTGAGTTCTACAAATCCTATCAAGGACTTCTAGTGCTCTCTATAAATATAAGAGGATAAGGAACAACATTCATGTTGACCAAAAGTTCATAGGAATCATCCTTCTTGGGCAAAAGTTTCATGCAAGTTGGGTAACTTTCAAGCTCCCAATTCACATTCCTCAGATGACTTGTAACTTGTCAAAGCCATAACTTGAGTTCTACAAATCCTATCAAGGACTTATAGCACTCAAATTAAATCTAAGACCATGATCTACAACAATCATGTTAGGGGTAAGATGAGATGGCAATCACATCTTGAGCTAAATTGCCTTGAAGATAGGGGTCAAACTAGGGGATTTTACACTGTCAAGCCTTAGAAACCCTAGCTTGAAACTTCTCAAACTCTTCAATCATGATGAGTTAACCTTGGAATCATCCTTAGAACATCTCAATGCATCAATCCATGATCTCATGACCCTTGAATTATGTCTTAACCTTCTTCAAATCATCAGTTGACTTAGGGTTGACCCAGTCAAACCCTAGCTGCACCACTCATGGCTGAGCCTTCTTAATCTTGCATAATGACTTGTCTAGGCCTCAAAGTGATCTTCAAAACTTCTCATGAGCTCTCTCAAGACCTCAAGTCCAAATTCATGGCTTCAGAATCATCTGATGGCTTTCCATAACTTTCAAGTTAGGAGGCACACACTCTTGGTTTCAACCATTCTCTCTGAGGATCTTTTAACTTCTCTGACAAGGATATCAACCCTTGAGCACCTGAATAACCTTCTTAGCTAGCTTAAAACTCTTTTGTAGCCCTTGATTGGTAATCATACCTCTTGATCTCCTGCATACATGTCAATGAAATGCAAATGATAATGCTAATGTGAATGAAATGAAACACAAGCTAGGTAAAGAAAAGTTGAGCGAATTTTGGGGTGCAACACTAAGATTGAGATTAAGAGATGAAAATACTATCCTAATGTTATCATGCTTGGATTGAACACTTAATGTCTCTCCTACTCCCATCCTAAACGGAGGGACTAGGAATCCTAAGGGATCATGGCAAAAGACCAAGAAAACACAAGATAAATCAATCACAAATGAGATGCAAGAAAGAGATGAAGTTGACTTAAACAAGTCAAGAAGAAATGCAAACATGGTATGCAAGATGCAACACAAGCAAAAGATGAAGCAAAATGACTTAAACAAGTCAAAGAAAAAGTGAGATGAAATGGGAGAAAAAGTGTAGATGGGAGAAAGTAGCTTGGTCAGCAAGCACATGAAATATATCTCAACCACACTCAACACATTGATCATGCAAAAGAGAGGAGCAAACAACTGCTCAAAGATGATCCATCATTCAAGACAAACTCAAAGTATGCACATGGACACCAAATTGTCTTGAATGATTATCCAAACACAAGGGACAGAAGTGAAACCATGAGAGAAAGATGCCAAAACCAAATGGAAACCAAGGCATAAACAAGCTACAAGTTAGGGCAAGAGAAAGAACCAAAGTTCAAACCACATTCAACACCTAAAACCAAGTGGAATGCCCTAATTCAAATTGACTTGTAACACAAGCTACACAAGTGTGTGACCTATAAATGCAAAGCCAACACCTTAATCATGTCAAGAATCAGAATCAAGAGTCATAGGGTGCATATGGGATCCATCAAAGTCATTTCCCAAAGAAACTAGGCCAACTAGTTTGTATGAACTTCATCTAGGGTGACTTGACTTGCAAGGTTCACCAAAAATAGAAGAAATATTCAATAAATCTCAAATAAAATACACAAATCAACCAAGTATGTTGGAAAACAGAGACCAAAGTTTCAAAACCAAATTCAATTCAAGGCATCACCAAATTATTTGATCAACTAGGGTGCTCCACCTTACTGAATTATAATCGATGGTCAAACAAAATCAAAGCAAAGTCAAACAAAAAATGATCAAACCAAGACCAAAATCAGCCTCAAAGGTACCTCAATCCATCCTTTAAATGGAGAGGAAACCTCATTCATTGGTGATATCAAATGGTAGCTCAAGTATGGATGATCAAATGAAAACAATATTAAAAACCTCTCCAATTGCAAAATTCAAATTAAATTGCAAAATAAAATAAAATCAGAATTAAAAATTATAGACAATTAATTAAGGTTTTAAAATGATAGAAAATATTTTTTGTGGAATTTTTGGACAATTGGAGCTATTTTTAATAATTGCAAATCAAAACAGAAAATAAAATAAAAATAAAAAACAATTGGAAATGAAGGGAGGTGCACAAGCAATTCCCAGAACAACTGAAACCAAGAACAAACACGTTTGGGCTCCAAATGAGGGGGGGACGAATATCAATTCAAGCCCAATCCACCAGACTCAGCTCAACACTCAAAACACCCCGTTTCATTTAACGGACATGGAGTCAACAAGCCACATGGATCCAGTCAAACCAATCACAACGTAAAGCAAGCAAGTCAAGATTTCAAACCAAGCCACCTCAGCTCACCGGAGCTCAGGTGAAAATTCTCCATAAAAATGGCTGATACTTATACCAATGGAAAGCTGAGCTTGTAAGGGTTTCAAATCCAAGATCCAAACATTAAAAAGGTTCATGAAATAAGAGAATCTAAGGCTTGAAGTTTGAGATGCACATACTGAAACTTGATCAAACATGAACAACAACTATGCAAACATGGCCTATTCAACGTAGGGCTTCAGATGCAACCAGTGTGATCCTAAATCATGGTCTAGAATGAGAGAATTAAGAGATGAAAGCTTACTAAGCGGAGCAACTCCGTTGGTTCTTCAGATACGTGCAAGCTTCACTCTCTTGCTTCAGTTTCACTCCAAATGCTCCCAGGAAGAAGAATCAGACTTCAATTTCAATTGATTTGCTGAGAAAAATGGAATTCGATGTTGGAAAAATCTTGAGAAATTTGAATCTGAAATTGCTCTCTCTAGCTCCAATTGCGCGTTCTGAGCTTCTAGGGCAAGCTCTCAGCTTATATATGATGGATTTTAATGTGTCATGCAGGCCCATGAAGCCTCAATTGTGAGATTTAAAATTTTTCCCAAATACGAAACCTCACTAAAGCACACGCGTTTTGCTTCATTCACACATGATAAGTGCACTACTTTGCAGCATGTGAGGTGTATTTTCCAATTGAATTGAGCTGGGCTTTTGATTTGGTCCACATTGTGAGTTTGAAGTGGAAACTTTCTCATGAAGAAACTTGAAAATGCCATGTTTCCACGCATTTGGTACCAAGCCAAATTGTGCAATCTTCTCATGATCTTATTGTGGTGTGAATTGATTCAAAATGAGGGATAAAAGTGACCTATAATGAATCCATTTCATGTCATACTTAAAAGTCCATATTTAATTTGAAAATTCTTCCACATGGCCATATAAATCAATAATTCAAATGATTCTTCAGTTCTATGATGTAAATAAGGTCTTTATGAACAAATTTCATGTTGGTTGGAAGTGCATTTGAGGTACATAAGTTCATGTAAATGACCTATAAAACAAATGACATATAATGAAATCTTCCCAAAATACCCTTGCCTTGACAAGACCATAACTTGAGACGTACAAGTGATATCAAGGACTTCTAGGACTTTTTGGAAAGCTAAGATCATGAGAAACAACTTCCATGTTCACTTGAAGTTGAGGAGAAACTTGATTCTAGTTCAAAAGTGCCTTGAAAGTGAGTTGACTTTTAGTTGATCAAAAATAAGTTCATCTGAGACCCCTAACTTGTTGGCATCATAACTTGAGTTCCACACACTCAATGGATGAGTTCTAGTACTCAAAAGAAATATTAGAACATACCCTACAAGTTTCGTGTTTGCATGAAAATAAGATTGAACTTGTATCATATGGTAAATTGTCCTTGAAGTTAGGCAATAAAGAAGGGGATTTTACACTAAGATCCTTTGAAACCCTAATTTAATAACTCCTTGAACTCTTGATTCTTCTTGATTTGAACTTGACATGACATCCTAAATGTCTCAAGATAACTTCCCATAGCCTCAATGACTTAGAATTAAGTCTCAAACTCTCTCAAGTCCACCGTTGACCTTGAGTTGACCAGATGAAACCCTAGATTCACATCCTTTGACTGTGACCTCTTGCAGATGAAATAAAAGCCTAGACAAGCTCCAAAATGAATTCCAAAGCATTCAATGAGCTTCTCAAACATATTCTATCCACAACAATGATCTTATGAACCCTTGATGATCCTCTGTTGACCCCAAGATAGGAGACAAACAACACACATCAATCCTTCCTATGAAGGAGCTTTGACAACCTCATGGTGATGATAAACACTTGATGATCTGAATAAACACTCTTGCTTGAGCTTGAAACCCTTGAGACTCTTCTCTTGAATGGCACACCTCTCTTGATCCCCTGTTAAGAACAATGCTATGCAAATGCAAATGCTAAAATGAAATGAAACATAAGCCAAGTACAAGAAAAGGGTTGGTCAAATTTTGGGGTACAACACACTCAAGGCCTCCTCCATTTTCACAGGTTTAAATTCAACCATGAGTGCAAAATAGAAAAGATCACCATTGTCGTTTACTTCATTATTCGAGAAAAACTCACAACTTTGTAGTCTCGCAAGCATGCCTCTTTTCCTTGTTGTTTTGCTCACATTTTCTACCACTTAGACTTCCTCGCCTGTATTTTTTGGCGCTTTAAACACCGCAGGAACGGTTCCATAATTGATGTAACCGATTTTTGTTGGATGGTATCAATTACAACTTGTTGTAAGTCCCTCATTTCATCAAAAAAGACATCCAAGTATCAGTTGAGTGATATACCACAAGTATCAGTTGATCTCTTTTGTCATCTAGCTTCCTTCAAATCTCATCTTGAACATGTCTATATGCCACTGAACTAAACACCTTCAAGTGACTCATATTTTGTTTGACTCCTGACCATAATTCTTCTGGTGTGATATTTTTGAAGGTGTGAAAAGTACACAAGAAGGGGGGGGGGGTTTATTATGTTTCACGTTCTCTTTTAATTTTATTTCTAATAAAAGTTTCAGAATCAGAATTTATGTACAGATTCTGAGTTAATTCGTGTAGTAGCGGATATAACATAAGTAAATAAAATGAAAGTAGAAGACACAAAAGATTTATACTAGTTCCTCCCCTAACTGAGTGATCGACTATTTAGTATGCCTAAATGCTTCATGACTGCAAGTGCACAGTTTGATCGTGTAGTTTTAAAAGATTATAGAAACCAAAGGACCAAGAGTCGATCTACCGTATCTAATGCTACTATGTAAAGCTAAGGCTAATGAATTTCTAATTTTTGGGATGTGAGAAATAAAATAAGTATGGAATTAAAATTCTAATTAAATTAAGATATTGCTAAATATCGGTATATAATCCTATCAATCATCGTGGGTTCGGTAATTCGTGGACGTTTAGTTTAAAAAGAAAGAATTGTTATTCTTTAGAAAATACCCATTCAAAAGCCCTTATCTCACACTCTCGTTCTCTTGACTTAGACTATGCTCTCAAATCAAAATGCGGCTTTCGCTCTCTTATTTTGCAGATAAAAACACTTTTTGAAAACAGATAGATCCTAATTAAACTCAAAGCGCTCTTGCTGTGTTTAAGCCTAATGTTCAATTTCAGCTATCCGATTAAAACCTCAAACTCTCGCTCTGTTGATTTTAACCTTCGTTACTTTCTCACTCTCGTGACAAAATTTATTAATTTTGGCAAAAGAAACAGAGACCAGAAACATTTATTTCATTAAATTCTACGTCACGGTTTATTTAACCCCCTCCGACCGATCGTAATTACATACTGATACTCAGGGTTTTAGCCAAACATGGCTTCATATTTTTACTAAATTAAATCCTAATACTAACCAGACGATATAAGGAATACATAAAATTAAAGCGATAAACAATAAAGTAGATAAAATAAAAACCTAGATATTAGTAGAACTTGGATTTGATTTTTGAAGGCCGGCTTGTAGTGTCGTTACGATGTTTACAACCTCTTCGAATCAATCCTAAACTAATGGCATAAAAATTTTCCTTACAAAGCCTTCTAAAAATAATGCAGAGAAAAACTAAAACAAAAGTAGAAAAAATACTTAAACTAAAACTGAAAAATCAATGCTTGCCTTGCTTCCAAAACTGCTCCCTTTTTATACTGTTAGTGGGCAATGGTTACATGGCCTTGAAGCTTCAAATGAGGAGACAAATCCAGAGGAAATGCAGTGAGGAAGTTGAGAAAAATCAGGAAAGATCATGGAGAAAATTCAGGGGAGGAAGTGGCAGGCGCCACTTCTCGTTCATGTAGGGGTAGGAGTTGCCTCTTTCCTAATAGTTAGGAGTGGCACTCGCCACACCCCTTCTATGTGGCAGCCTCCACCTTTCTTGTTGTTTCTAGGTGGCAAACGCCACCTCTCCTCCATGAGGCAGGCGCCTCATCCAAGTGGCAAGAGCCACTTGGTATGTGGTGGCCCCCACACCTTTTCTTTCCTTTCTATTTCTTTCTTCTTCTTTTCTTTCCACGGTCTTTTCTTCCTCTTTTCTTTCCATTTCCTTCATTTATTTCTCCTTTTATTCTTTTATTCCAAATTTATAGTAACCTACAAAACAGAAGAAAATAGAGGTGTAATCGAAGATAAATCAAATAAAACAGTAAAAGAAACAGATAAAATTCATGCAAGTCAAGTCAAATATCCGATATAATTTCGCGTTATCAAACTCTCCCAGACTTGAACCTTTGCTTGTCCTCAAGAAAATAAAACATATGCGTGGAATTCAACATGACATAACTCAGATCATGCATTGTTGCGAGACTTTCATACGAAAGATAGGTACTAGTAAAAAATACTAAGGATACTATAACGACACAAAATCACTAAGTGTAATCAAAAACTTCCTATCTGTGCAGACAAGTTCGAATCATGTTATTATAACTCAGACTATTTGTTTTCACCTTTTTTCATTCTCGCGCAATCACATTAAACCCGTTATCCCGCACGCCCATGGTAAGTAAACCTGTTGGTGTTCATTGATCTCTTTTTTTTCAGAACTTTTTTTTCACATTCTTTTTCTTGTGTATTTTTGAATTTCAAGAGTCCAATCTGTTGGGCTAAATGGTTGGGTAAGGACCACCTAACTTAGTAAGAGCATATCCTTCTTTCACTTTAATAATTCTATTCGATTCTTTTATTTTTGAGATCAAACAGGTATTTGCATCGGTTTATTACTTAGGTTGTGCTTCAGGATGGTGTTGACTGCTAATATAAACTACTCAAGAGGTTACTCTAAAATTTTAGGCTTCGGCATAATAAGTACTCAAACTCATCAACGACTTAAGGGGGTTCAGGGTGTCAAGACGGTACAGATATTATCAATACTTTTCCACATCTCCCGAACTCAGTCTAAATCAAGAAATATACTTTCTGGGTCAGTGTCATGGTTTAATCCAACAATTAAAAAAATTCTGTTATGGCTCAAGAATTTGGGAGAATCCGAAAAGTGACGGAAACTATCTAAAGTGACTCGACAACACATGAATTTATTTTATTAGCGAAAAAATTAAGCAGAAAATCAAAATTTTAAAATCTACCTAAAAAATTGTAAATAAAGGAGAAAACAATAAATAAAAGCGGTAAAGCTTCCTCTCGCACACTTAAATCGAGCATTGTCCCGAATGCAACGAATTAAGGTAAGAAAAGAAGGTGGAACTTGGAAATTCTCTATCTGCGGCCTCTATCGCGAGTTCGTGCCCGCCTGCCATTTCCAGGTGGTCAAGTGGATCTTCTGGATCTGCCGCACGTACTGATAAGTCTTCCATCTCTGCGATTCATCCTGACATGCTGTGTTGTTCGCTTTGCATCTATCTGAGAATCTGCATCATCTCGGCCTACTGGGCCTCGATGCTCTAGATCCTCTAATCTTACTGAGCGTCTAATTCGCTCCGTCGTAGCATTTCAGCATATATTTCGTCTAGAGTGTGTCGTTACTGCAAAAAAAGGTGCCGGCAATGACAGAAGAGTCGCCACTGTTTGTTATTTATCCCAAAAGAGGGAAAGGAAATGATAAGAGAAAACCAAACGAAAACGGGAGAAGACAGGTCATCGCAACCATGTCTCGGGTTCGGGAGTCGGTTACGCAAGGGGAAGGTATTAGAACCCCTCACGTCCGTCGAACTCGACGGGATCCAGACTTGTTATCGACCTAAAAGGGTGTTTACTATCTATGCTAAAGGTCTCAGGAACAAAAGAAAAGAAAAGTGACTCGGCAGAGCATCGCCGCTCTGTGCCTACGTATTCCCTTGTGCAATGGGAAAGTCAGAGTCAACGTAGTTCGGCTAACTACGGGTGAAAGGTGGGGGAAGGTTGTTCGCCAAGACATCGCGTCTTGTGCCTACGTATTCTCATCTGGTATGAGAAATCAGAACAAACGTAGTTCGGGCGATAAGAACACCGGTGGGTTCGAATGTTTTTACCCGAGTAGGGTTAACAGCTAGTTCTAGCAGTTAAGTGTATGTTGCTCGACCATTGGAGACTTAGGCGTTACCTGTTTGCGGTAGAACCAAGAGTTAACGAAACTCTTTTTTATGAAAAAGGTTTTCCATTTTTAAGGGTCCCAAAGGACAAAAATGATTTGAAGTTTTTTTTGAAGTCTCTTAGAGAAGAAGTGTTTTGAGTTTAATTTGTAACTCATGTTTCACTAAAGACTATGACCTAAGAGCAAATGCGTCGCATATCGTCCAAAGGACATACACTAAACACTCTAGACAATTGAGAGGAAGCCGCTCAATCATCATTTCCCATGTACTTAAGTCTCGTAGCGTACAACATTCATCATCCTTTATTAAGTGTTTTAAAGGTGTTTGAAGATGAGAAGAGAAAGGACGCACTAAAGGGAGACTAACTCATACCTAGTAGTTGTCATGCAAAATGATCCTAAGATTGAGGTTAGGGGGATGCTACCTAATGTTCTCATGCATGGTTCAAGTCCTAAGGTCTATCATAATCTCAAAGAGATTAGAGAGCCTAAGGGAGCATGGTAAAGAGAAGAGAAGAAAAGAGAAGCATAAGATAACATGAAAGATGCACGGATGCACATGCAATGCAACACACAAGCAAAGGGAGGAAAAAGTGTGGGGTAAACACATCCACAAGCACATCTCAACCTTTATTAATGCAAGAAAGAAATGCTAAAAAGAGAAAGCAACACACAAGCAAAGGGAGGAAAAAGTGTGGGGTAAACACCACCACAAGCACATCTTAACCTTTATTAATGCAAGAAAGAAATGCTAAAAATAGAAAGCAACACACAAGCAAAGGGAGGAAAAAGTGTGGGGGAAACACTTCCACAAGCATATCTCAACCTTTATTAATGCAAGAAATAAAATTCAAAGAGTTAAGATGAAAGAATGCACATGAAAAAGTTCAAGCAAACATTCAACAATGGGATGAAATGGGAGACATAATCCTACATCATTCAAACATCAACCATAATCCTTAAGGCAAACTCAAAATGAAAAGGATATGAGGACACAAATTAAAGGAAGGATGGGAGGCAATATGGGAACCAAAGGAGCTCATAAGGGCACTCAACCAAACACAACACATTCAATATGCAAGCAAATCAAATAAAGTGTCCTCAAAGGCTCACTATTTATGACATGCTTCAAGTTCCTCCAAAGGAGGGACTAAGCCTTCATAAATAGGATCCTTAAGTCATAGGACAGAGGTATAGATGAGGATAGAATATGATCAATTTAAAGGAAGAGAAACACACAAGGGAATGCAAACAAAAGCATGTAAAAGATTGAAAACATTCACGCATATTCACAATTAGACACCCTAATGTAAGGCCTAAAAGGAAAGCACATTTCAACTAGTTATGAACCAAATTATGACCTATAATTGAACCTACACACACTTAAATATGTCTATAACATGAATCCACAAGAGTTAGAGGTTCAATCAATGCACAAAAGTCATTCTCAAAGCCTATTAGTTCAAGCATATGTGTAAACATCACTTAATGATAACCTAAATGGAAATTACCCTAAAAATGGTAAACATGCTCAATAATTACCAAATAAAATCCTAGGTGACCCCTAAGGTGTTAGCAACCAGGGGTCTAAAGCATGATGAAAAGTCCAATCAAAACTATGCAAACAGAATTTAAAACCTAAGGGTACACAAAATGCGAGGATGAATCGAGGGTCACTAAAACTAGCCTAAAATCCATCAAACCAGAGGTAAAATGGTCTTAAAAAATCATTCAACATATCATGAACATGAGAAACAATTATCAGCCGTTGAAAATGAAAATCACTCAAGAAATAAAATCAAGAACCAAGAGGAAGCAATTTTAAGTCAATTAAAACACCTCAAAAGTGAAAAATCATATTTAATTGAAAAATAACCCTAAAAAATAAAATGAAAATTCTTAAAATCAGCTAACATCCCAAAACGTGTAAAAAATATTTTTTTCAAGATTTTGAGGTCATTTGAGGTATTTTTACTGAATTAAAATTCAAACATAAAATAAAATGAAAAAAAGAAATAAAGAAAAAGAAAAAGAAAAAAAGCGCGTGATGAATAGCAATTGAAATCAGTTATATTCAATGGGCCAAGAGTTCAGGGGGTGTGGATAGGAGTGTGAGCCCAAGTCCAAAGCACAACTCAGTGGAGCAAAACTCACTGTTTCACTAAATGACGTGGATGGTCAATGGCACGCGTGGACGGGTCAAAGCAATCAAATGCAATCAGGACCATTGGTTTGGGATTAGTCAAAGATTCAACAGGCTTACATGGCAGCCACATATGCGACGGGGGGAAATAACCAGACGGTGGCCTCCCAAACTCAGGTCATCTTTTCCGGTTGGCTTGCCGAAGAAGAAGGAGTGAAACTTTACCAAAACATATAATTTCTTATACCAAAATGATCCTCTCCTCATGATGATGAACACCTGACCACTTGAATAAAACCTCTTGCTTAGGCTCAGACCCTGGGTAACCTTCTCTTTCTATGCACACCTCTCATAATCCCCTGCAAATGAACAATGGTATGCAAATGCAAATGCTAGAACAATGAGATGAAACATAAACCAAGTTAGAAAAACGTTGGGCAAATTTTTGGGGTATAACAGCTGCCCCTATTCAAGCGACTTGGACCTGACTGGGTGAAAAGCGAACGACTCTCGAACAGTCAAGGTAAAAGACGGTTGAATACCAACGAACCCGAAAATTTGGCAACCGCAAAAATAAACTGCAAACTCTGGTTGGGGATAATAATCTCCAGAACTAACTGAATTGAAGGTTGCAACGTCGACACGCCGATGGAAGAAACATCTGACATCGCCGCCAGACAACAACACTAAGTCGGGAAAGCATCTGCTATCACACAGCTGATAATGCACCTCTGACTTCGCCGTCAGACCTCTGCATCAATTTAGAAAAACACTTGACCTCGCCGTCAAATAATAACATCAATTCTGAAAGAAGATGTCCCTGACCTCGCCGTCAGGCTTCTGACCTCGCCGTCAGACTACGACATCAAGTCGCTAACATATCTGACATCACCTTCAGAACCATTGAACATAATAAGTAGTAAACGAATTGGCTCAACACACAGCTGAGAAGGATCATCTGACATCGCCTCCAGACCTCTACAAAATTGATACACATCTGACATCGCCGCCAAACAACCACAAAGTTAATGAATATCTGACATCGCCGTCAGAAAACCACGAAGGTGATGCACATCTGACATCGCCGCCAAAAAACCACGAAAGTGAAACACATCTGACATCGCCTCTAGAAAACCACAAAGTTAATGAACATCTAACATCGCCGTCAGAAAACCACGAAGGTGATGCACATCTGACATCGCCGCCAGAAAACCACGAAAGTGATACACATCTGACATCGCCGCCAGAAAACCAAAAAATCTGACATCGCCGCTAGAAAACCACGAAATCTAACATCGCCGCCAGAAAACCAAGAAATCTAACATCGCCGCCAGAAATCTACAAAGTCTGACATCGCCGCCAGAAATCCACACACATCTGACATCACCACCAGAAATCTACGGGGGATATACACCTGTCATCGCCGCCAGGCATTTGCAAAGGATGAAACAACCTGACCTCGTCGTCAGGTATCCATGCAATTGGGAAACATCCGACATCTCTGCCAGACAACCACGAAGTTGATAAACATCTGACATCACCACCAAAAATCTGCGAAGTTGATATACACCTGACATCAGCGTCAGGAATCCACAAAGTTGATAAACATCTGACATCGCCGCCAGAAAGATGTGGGGACAAAACATCTGACATCGCTGCCAGAACTCTGTAGGGGATAAAACATCTGACATCACCGCCAGGCAAACACAATGTTGAGAAACATCTGACATCACCGTCAGACAAACACAAAGTCGATAAGCATTTGACATCGCCGTCAGGAACCTACGGAGGATAACATCTGACATCGCCGCCAGGAAATCCATGAGTTTGGTACACATCTGACATCGCCGCCAGGTCTTTTTCTTGATAAAATACAAACACCAAATCTGAAGACAGAGACTTCTGGCATCGCCGCCAGGCCTTCGCTAAATAAAAGCGACCATCATACCCAGAGGTAAAAAACTTCTGACATCACCGCCAGACCTTCGCTAAATAAAAGCGAGAATCAAATCCAAAGGTGAAAACCTCTGACATCGCTGCCAGACCTTCGCTAAATAAAAGAGAGAATCAAATCCAAAGGTGGAAACTTCTAACGTCGCCGCCAGACCTTTGCTAAATAAAAGCGAGAATCAAATCCAAAGGTGAAAACTTCTGACGTTGTCGCCAGACCTTCGCTAAATAAAAGCGAGAATCAAATCCAAAGGTGAAAACTTCTGACATCGCCGCCAGACACCTATAAGGGATAAAACAACCTGACCTTGCCGCCAGGTATCCACGCAGTTAAGAAACACCTGACATCGCCGCCAGACAACCACCCATCTAGTAAACATCTGACATCACCGCCAGACAAACATACTGTTGATATTGATAACTGTCTGACATCGCCGCCAGGAACCCGCTAAATAAAAGCGAGCCACAAACCCGAAGGTGAAGACTTTTGACATCATTGTCAGGAGTCTACGAAATTGGTTCACATCTGACATCGCCGTCAGTAACTTGTATGGGATGAAGAATTTGACCTCGCCGTCAGGCATCCGTGCAGTTAAGAGACATCTGACATTGCCGCCAGACCAACACAGAGCTAATAAGCACCTGGCATCGCCGCCAGGCCCCTGTTAAATAAAAACAGGCACTGAACCCGAAGGCAAAGACATCTGACATCACCGTCAGATCAATACAAAGTTAAGAAAGTCATATGATAAACATCTACAAACCAATATAAAATTGCTGAATAGAACAAATCCTCGAACCCGAAGACCAGATCAACCCGTAACTGATACACATCTGACATCGCCGTCAGGCAGCCGCTAAATAAAAGCGAGCATCTGACCTTACCATCAGATCAACACAAAGTCGATAAACTTCTGATGATAAATCCCAAAGGAACTCCGCTGGGGGAAGAGAAAACTTGAACAAGTAACTCTGACGTGGAGTAAATGATAAGATGACCATATATATCACCATTCTAATGCCAAAGTCTGAACGTCTGTGCAGACAGAGAGAATAATACCACCACTAGCCACGTTCTAAACCCTGTGGGGGATACAGAAATCAACCATCTGTTGGAGATACACTGGAAAGTAAAGAGGTAGCAACCAGGCTTATGTTCCAAATGCATATGTTTGAAAATGGCGTAATGCTCCATATGAAATGGAAATACTACGCGTTTGGAGGATGCTATGCACGAATGCAGATGCAACAGTACCGAATCAACAAAGTAAATGCTGGAGATACGGAGACCACCCTGCTGGGAAAAGAAAACGACCCTGCTGGGGATAGTTAGCACATGCCAGTAAATTGGACTTAAGCTGGGGAAGCAAGCCTTGAATAGCTTCCTGAAAGAAATTTCCTGAATAGAAAACGAACATGCTGTGGAGATAGAACAATCTGCCAGACAGTAATTCTACTCTGCTGGGGATTATATCAAATCCTGCTGAGGAAAATGCCATGAATGGCCTTCCAGAATAAAACCTTCTGGAGAATAAGAGACCCTACTGGGGGAAAAAAAGAACCACACACGGGAACCCATCCGCCTGCTGGGGAATCAACGAATCTGCGGGGGATAACGATCTACCTCCCGAGATTAACCACGTTCTACTAGGGACATCAGCCCTAAATAGCTTGCCAGAATATAACATTCTGGGGAACAGGCACCTCTGCTGGAGAAACGACGCAAACTGCAAAGACCTAACTCCAATATACTGGGAGTACTCAGCTAGGGAAGAGACATTTCCCCTTCGACTCCACTGGGGATAACGCAATGAGAGAATCAACATCAAACTCTGCTTGGGGAGATGAGGAATGGACTCATCAATGACAACTTAACCTCTGAGGGGATACAAAATCACCTGCCCAGACTCTGTGGGGATTACTTACTCTGCTGAATAAGCCAATCTTGCACCACCGAGGAATGAGTGCACCCAGACAATCTACTTGAGCTAAATTTGTATTGACCAACTATTGGGGAAGATTCCACACCTACTCGATGGAAAGAAATCCAATCCTGACTTGCTGGATAGTAAGCACATATCTGCAATCGGCAGGGACTAATGTGTACCGACCAACTGCCGGGTATAAGCATACACACTACCTGCTCACAACTCTACTGGGGATAGAGATAAAACCTCCAATTGCTAATGACGGACTCTGGTTGGGGAGCTAACCTTGCTTGAGTAACTGCCCCGGTGTAGTTCAATTTGCCCTAGTCTAATCTCTAGGACGAAAAGGAAACCTTGCCATGAAACGACCTCGAGATGGCTTATCCCTAAATTTGTAACATGAAAAGGATTCGCCCCCAATTTTGCCCTAGCCCGTGGGATCTCTGCAACATCTTCCTAGAAAGGAAACCTGAACTTTCTGTACCCTATCGGTTTGGTATGATCTGCCTTAGCATTTTGAACCTCGAAGAGGTGCTCATATTAATTTCCCTCTGGCCAAGAATAGCTTATGTTCTCTTAGGGTGGCCTGCCCCAGCTTCGCAATGATTTTGCCCCTGATTGGCTGATTGGTGGAGCAGTACCCCTGCGAGAGATTTACCGAATCTCGACCTGATTGCCCCGAATTAACTGTCCTTTGGATGGCTGACCCCCCATGATATGGTCATTTGACATAGCTTGCCCCGGATTAACAGAGTATTCCAGCATTCTGCCTTCTATCCTGATTAAACTTCCCACGGTGGAAACTTTCCTGATTCAAGTGCTTACTCGAAAGTAAAACAATGTTTTGCATACAAGATATATTAATGCAATGCATATGACAATTTTGACATCCAAGTCTGTTCACTGGAACAAATTTGTGACATATAATAGATGAAATCTTTTATCAAAATGTCAACATTAATATAACGTTGTAAGAGGAATCCTTTTAGGAGTCAGTTTCGACGCGATCTTTACCGAAGTATGCTTTCGAAACAACTCTGCATCAATTAGGACTTTTGAAGGTTGTAACGTGGTCAGGTTCACGGTTAAGAAAGGATATAAGGCTCAAATTTTATTTTAACCCACCCATTCTCCTTGATGTTCTCCAATCCTACGTTCGGCTAATTCGACACAAGCGCTCACCTTTCAAAGGTTGAGTGACAGGAGTGATGGTTCAAGAAACCACAAGTTTTTGGGAGTGACAGTCACTCGCTTTTCGCTTTTTGGAGCCTGGAGTCACACGACTTGTTTGTTCGAGTATTTTTCTTTTGTCATCCTTTTCGCTTTTTCCCTAACTTTTGCCATGAGTGGCTCTTTTGAGCTTCTTTTCTTTTCGGAGTCCAGCGGGATGACCTAATTTTTGCCTAAGTCGCTTATTTTCAAGATTCGACTTAGCTAGCTTCTTCTTTTCATTCTTTTTTCCCTTTTTTTGTGAACAAATCGTGTGACACCGGCTTGTCTGACTCGTTAAAGGGATTGTGACTGTTTCACTCCTTGGTCGGTGATGGATACCCATTGTGGGTTTTTTAGGCACGACCTATATAGGTATGATTGACCCTCGAACGGGAACACTCCTTTCACAATTTGGACGCTTGGTCAAATTAACTGACACCTACTCTTCCCCGGGTTAAGATTGAGGGTTTTTTCGTTTTTCAGAAAGCAACTCCTACTACTAGGCTCAAAGGGGTTGACAAGGGATTATCATCCTTATATCTCTGGTGTTTAGGAATTTGAAACAATGCTTGTACATCATCAGTAGTTTTTAGTCAAAAGCATACAATAGGAAGTTCGTCTTTCAATTTTGTCATCCTCCCCAGATTCCGCTTAAACAAGCGTTAGACATCAATTAAAAACATAAGTGAGCACAAATGGATTTGATCAAAACATGCATTTTCATTTCATTATCAATATCAATTGAAAACAATACAGTTTTATAAGGGAGATTTGCATTTAAACGGGAAAGAAACTACAAATGCAAAGAAATGACATGATAAAACAGAGGGTGCTAGCTTCGGGGAACCGACTTTCAAATCTTGACTTACTGTTGAGTCATCCATCTTCAAACTCAATCAGATGAGAGGTCGACATGCATCCTCAATCTTCCTCTCAGAAAGGAATTGTACCTCTTGTCAATCAACTGTTGCACCCTGGCTTGAAAGGCCTGACAATCTTCAGTTGAGTGCCCTATGGATCTTCCATGATATCCACATTGCACACTGGGATCATACCCAGGAGGGTATGGCTCTGGCACCGGCTTGAGAGTCTTGGGCTCCACCAATGAGCTCTGAATCAAATGTGGCAGAAGCTCACTGTACGGCATATGAATTGGATGAAGAGGAGCATTCCTTCTTTCCAAATTGTTGCGATGCCTATTCTGATTCTGGCGCCGATAGTTTTGCTGCCGAGAAATATGAGGTTGTTGGAGCTGATTAGGGATATCCTCGAGTTCAGGCACTTTTTCCCTCAGACTTAGCCCAGGAACCGGCAATAGCTATGGGCACGGAGATTCAGAAGTCAAAAATTGCAAGGCATCCTCTTGGCCCAATGCAGCTTCTGGGACGAAAGCATGAATGCCCACCTTTTCTGTAGTGATTGGAATGAGATCATCTGCTACACTCATGCCGCCCGACGCGAATTTAACTTCCTTTGAATCGATTAAATCCTGAACTATGTGCTTAAAAGCTTTGTAGTTCTCGATGTTATGCCCCGGTGCCCCAGCATGGAAATCACAATGGGCACCTACATCATAGCCTGGTGGTGGCTCACCAGTTAGCAGAGACAACTTCCATAGTTCGACCAACCGAAGCTGAAACAAGACTTGCAACAATTGAGTATAAGCCATAGGGACCTGGTCAAATATTCTCTCAAGTTGCTTCGTCCTTTGACCATACCTCATAATCTTAGGATTGCCTTGGGGAGCAAGAGGTAGCTACTGAAGTGGCAAATCCGGGATCTCAGGTTGTGCAGCAGATCTTTGAGGCACATCACGCCTTAGGAGAGGTTTCACAGACAAAAGTGGAACAAGCATCTCTACTGCAGCTTTAGGCACCTAATCACCCTCCTTCCTTAACACATTTCTTATTACCTCTGTGACCAGGCTCATCTGGGTCTTTAGTTGCTGAACCTCCTCCTTAAGCACTTTCTGCTCTAGACATAAGGTTCACATACTCGCTATGAACTGCCCCATCTAGCCCCGGACTTCCCTTAACTCTGCTTGAACTTGTTCCATTATTGTTTTCTGATCCCCTCGAGTTGGATATCTGTGGAAACTAAACTTCTCAATCCTATTACTAACGGACCCCAAACAGAGATAAGAACACGAGGCTACCGAGAACAACCTGCGATGCAAATGAGAATGTAAGATGCAAAATGAAAACATGTCTATGTGTTTACAGGGAGATCTCCCCCTTGATCCCAGTGTCAGTAAACAAGAGCAGCAGAGATGTACACCATGACAATCCTCTCATATATCAGGTAAGATCTATCCTGAAGGTTTCAAAGATGCTAGGCTTAGCCATGGAAATCAAACCAAATAAAGGTCCTAACTCAGGTATCGGAAACTTGGATACAACAAACATCTTTCTGTCTACTTCCCTCTTTACAGCAAATCAGTACCAGGATCAAGGGAAAGACGAGAACCTTTCAAACACATAGACATGCAATGTTAAATGTAGGATGCTTATGCAAATACAAATGCAACGGGGGATCAAGATTGATGTGTTGTTGATCGAGAAGAACCGACACTTCGCTTTGGCAATAACATAGCATAACTCTGATAATAGGAACCTCTGATATCGGGAACACAAATTCACACTGCAAAGAAAACCGGGTAGTCTGAAATTCAAGGTTTCCTGCACAACCCAATCCTTCTCACAGGTATGGACCTATCCACCGATAAGGTTTGGCATCCTATGCGTTCATCAGCATCACAGACTTTTGAGAAACGATGATACGTTCACCATATCTGGTTTGGCATCATAATCTCCCGAAGAGGCCTCACTTAGCTGAATCACAAATGATCGGTCCCCAGAGTCGACAATCTTCAGATCCAAAATCCCCTCGAGCCCAAAGAGCCAGAAAAGAAGTCATCAAAGAGAATCTCGTCTGATTGCGAATTTCATGGGAACTAGTGCGAGAAAAGCAAGCAGGTTCACCACTACTTTCCACTACTACTGCTATGTTTGTACTCAAGCCTGGGTCTGGCTTATCTATCAATGGAACAATTCCCTCCCCACAACACAGTAAAACTGATATATACAATGCTGAAAGTAAATGCGGGAAAGATAAAGTACATATATACAACACCCAAAGATAAACAAACAAGCGCTAGGATTGACTCACATAGGGGATGTTGAGTCCCCAACAGAGTCACCAGATGTCGCTACTGCGAAAAAAGGTGCCGGCAATGACAGAAGAGTCGCCACCGTTCGTTATTCATCCCAAAAGAGGGAAAGTAAATGATCAGAGAAAACCTAACAAAAACGGGAGAAGACAGGTCATCGCAACCATGTCATGGGTTTGGGAGTCGGTTACGCAAGGGGAAGGTATTAGCACCCCTCACGTCAGTCGTACTCAACGGCATCCACGCTTTTTATCGACCTAAAAGGGTGTTTACTATCTACGCTAAAGGTCTCAGGGACAAAAGAAAAGAAAAGTGATTCGGCAGAGCATCGCCGCTCTGTGCCTACGTATTCCCTCGTCCAATGGGAAAGTCAGAGTCAACGTAGTTCGGCTAACTACGAGTGAAAGGTGGGGGAAGGTTGCTCACCAAGACATTGTGTCTTGTGCTTAGTATTCTCATCTGGTATGAGAAATCAGAGCAAACGTAGTTCGGGCGATAAAAACACCGGTGGGTTCAAATGTTTTTACCCGAGTAGGGTTAACAACTAGTTCTAGCAGTTAGGTGTATGCAACTCGACCATTGGAGAGTTAGGCGTCACCTGTTTGCGGTAGAACCAAGAGTTAACGAAACTCTTTTTTATGAAAAAAGTTTTCCATTATTAAGGGTCCCAAAGGACAAAAATGATTTGAAGTTGTTTTTGAAGTCTTTTAGGGAAGAAGTGTTTTGAGTTTAATTTGTAACTCATGTTGCACTAAAGACTATGGCCTAAGAGAGAATGTGTCGCATATCGTCCAAAGGACATACACTAAACACTCTAGGAAATTGAGAGGAAGCCGCTCAATCATCATTTCCCAAGTACTTAAGTCTCGTAGCGTACAACATTCATCATCCTTTATTAAGTGTTTTAAAGGTGTTTGAAGATGAGAAGAGAAAGGACGCACTAAAGGGAGACTAACTCAAACCTAGTAGTTGTCATGCAAAATGATCCTAAGATTGAGGTTAGGGGAATGCTACCTAATATTCTCATGCATCATTCAAGTCCTAAGGTCTATCATAATCCCAAAGAGATTAGAGATCCTAAGGGAGCATGGTAAAGAGAAGAGAAGAAAAGACAAGCATAAGATAACATGAAAGATGCAAGGATGCACATGCAATGCAACACACAAGAAAAGGGAGGAAAAAGTGTGGGGTAAACACCTCCACAAGCACATATCAACCTTTATTAATGCAAGAAAGAAATGCTAAAAAGAGAAAGCAACATACAAGCAAAGGGAGGAAAACGTATGGGGTAAACACCTCCACAAGCACATCTCAACCTTTATTAATGCAAGAAAGAAATGCTAAAAAGAGAAAGCAACACACAAGCAAAGGGAGGAAAAGTGTAGGGTAAACACCTCCACAAGCACATGTCAACCTTTATTAATGCAAGAAAGAAAATACAAAGAGTTAAGAAGAAAGAATGCACATGAAAAAGTTCAAACGAACATTCAACAATGGGATGAAATGGGAGACATAATCCTACACCATTCAAACATCAACCATAAGCCCTAAGGAAAACCCAAAATGAAAAGGAGATGAGGACACAAATGAAAGGAAGTATGGGAGGCAATATGGGAACCAAAGGAGCTCATAAGGGCACTCAACCAAACACAACACAATCAATATGCAAGCAAATCAAACAAAGTGTCCTCAAAGGCTCACTATTTATGACATGCTTCAAGTTCCTCCAAAGGAGGGACTAAGCCTTCATAAATAGGATCCTTAAGTCATAGGACAGAGGTATAGATGAGGATAGAATATGCTCAAAGTAAATAAAGATAAACACACAAGGGAGTGCAAACAAAAGCATGTAATAGATTGAAAACATTCACGCATATTCACAATTAGACACCCTAATGTAAGGCATAAAAAGAAAGCACATTTCAACAAGTTATGAACCAAATTATGACCTATAATTGAACCTACACACACTTCAATATGTCTATAACATGAATCCATAAGAGTTAGAGGTTCAATCAATGCACAAAAATCAGTCTCAAAGCCTATTAGTTCAAGGATATGTGTAAACATCACTTAATGATAACCTAAATGGAAATTATCCTAAAAATGGTAAACATGCTCAAATATTACCAAATAAAATCCTAGATGACCCCTAAGGTGTTAACAACCAGGGGTCAAAAGCATGAGGACAAAGTCCAAATAAAACTATGCAAACAGAAATGAAACCCTAAGGGTACACCAAATGTAAGGATGAATCGAGGGTCACTAAAACTAGCCTAAAACCCTACCTAAAATCCATCAAACCAGGGGTAAAATGGTCTTAAAAAAGCATTCAACATATCATGAATATGAGAAACAATTATCAGCCGTTGAAAATGAAAATCACTCAAGAAATAAAATCAAGAACCAAGAGGAAGCAATTTTAAGTCAATTAAAACACCTCAAAAGTGAAAAATCATATTTAATTGAAAAATAACCCAAAAAAATAAAATGAAAATTCTTAAAATCAGCTAACATCCCAAAACGTGTAAAAAATATTTTTTTCAAGATTTTGAGGTCATTTGAGGTATTTTTACTGAATTAAAATTCAAACATAAAATAAAATGAAAAAAGAAATAAAGAAAAAGAAAAAGAAAAAAAGCGCGTGATGAATAGCAATTGAAATCAGTTATATTCAATGGGCCAAGAGTTCAGGGGGTGTGGATAGGAGTGTGAGCCCAAGTCCAAAGCACAACTCAGTGGAGCAAAACTCACTGTTTCACTAAATGACGTGGATGGTCAATGGCACGCGTGGACGGGTCAAAGCAATCAAATGCAATCAGGACCATTGGTTTGGGATTAGTCAAAGATTCAACAGGCTTACATGGCAGCCACATATGCGACGGGGGGAAATAACCAGACGGTGGCCTCCCAAACTCAGGTCATCTTTTCCGGTTGGCTTGCCGAAGAAGAAGGAGTGAAACTTTACCAAAACATATAATTTCTTATTCCAAAATGATCCTCTCCTCATGATGATGAACACCTGACCACTTGAATAAAACCTCTTGCTTAGGCTCAGACCCTGGGTAACCTTCTCTTTCTATGCACACCTCTCATAATCCCCTGCAAATGAACAATGGTATGTAAATGCAAATGCTAGAACAATGAGATGAAACATAAACCAAGTTAGAAAAGGGTTGGGCAAATTTCGGGGTGCAACAGAGTGGCTGGTGTGTCTTTGCTTCTTCTTGGTCTACGCCTTGAGGATGTATCTGCAACATTATCAGAAGCGACACGTGTACTGTGTGGATGTTAGTGTCGTCCCCGCCAGTAGCAGCATTCTCAGGAATGTGCACGGGGACTAGGTCATCAATATAATAGTAGTTATCAGGGTTACGCACATCCGTGCGATCAGGGTTTGGTAAAATAATATTTAGGAACACTTGTTTATTTATCATTAAATCATAGTTCTCGTCTCTCCGTCTCCTCACCATTTTCATACTCCTAATCATATATATATATATATATGGTTCTTGGTGGCAGGGGTGTTAAAGATGAAAAGTTATTTTGTAGGCCGAGAATTCGGCCTAGCGTAGTTATCAAGCCACCAACAACTATAGCTCTTTTCTTTGCGGTGGTTATCGCTCTCATGTGAGTGAACAAAAATGGGACGGTGTTTATTTTCTCGCCGGTTGCTATAGCGGTAAACAAATAGAAAAATTCTGCTTCGTTTACTTTATTAGAATTTGACCTTCCGAAAATGGTACATGCCAACAGTTTTCGCAAATAGCGCACCGACGGGTTTTGAATTTACGAGGCTCTATTGCCTTCGAAACTGTGGGTTACCATCCCCGTTATCGCTCTCCAGAAATATTTATATGCGCTTAGCCATCTCTCACCCTTTGGCACATCATATTTAGCATCATCTCCGTATGGACATTTAAATAAGACGGCTAATCCGTTGAAAGTAAACGTATATTCAGCATTAAATAGACGGAAATGGATGTTTCCATTAACATCATAAATCAGTGAGCTAAGAAATTCGAGAGTCGGTTACATGTAAACAGCATCTTTAAATGATAAAAGGTAGGTTAAACCTAGTCTTTCTAGCATATATTATACACTGTATTTTAGTCCTAGTGCTTCTAAATAGGGTACATCAGCATGCCTTGTCGACTCGATTTCTCTATTCAGTAGAGCTGCATATAGCTCTGATTGCTTCTCGCCTACTTCAGCTTCTCTGAAAATGATTTGATATGTTGCCATGATGGTAGCTTAAAAATGATATTGCTGCTTCTTTTTGAGTTTTGTGAATGAATGTGGTTGATTGTGTTTTGATATGTTGGTGAAGGTCATATAAATAGTGGATTTATAGTGGTATACGAGTAAATGTGGAGTAAATGAGGTAGTTGGGTTGGTTTTAATTTAATGGTGGTCAACAAAATCAGAAATGGCAGGCAAGGTGTAATCTATGCAAGCTAGTGAGATACCACGTGTGAGTGTGTATGCAAAAGGAAAAATGAGGTGGCAGACATGCATTAAGTAGGAGTGTGACGAGTGCCACTTCCTTTAGGAAGGTGTGTGGCGAGTGCCACCTCTTGTTGGGGAGTGTGGCGAGTGCCACAAGCAAGAGTGGTGACTGCCGCACCTTTTCCTTTGACCAAGGTGGCGAGTGCCACCTTCTTTTGGTGAGGAAAATGACAAACCTTTTTTTGTTTTTTATGGTATTTGATAAAAATGAAATAAAAAATTCTTCTAGTAATGAAATGGAAAAATAACAAAAATTATAATTGGAAATTAAAATTAATAATGATAATTAAGAGATAAAATAATCTGTTACAAAATCCGTAAAATTGCAAAAACAGCAAACGATAACAATGTCTGAAAAAATAACAATGTCCGAAAAATAAAGGTAAAGGTTCTCTCCCATACTTTAATCAAACAGTGTCTTCACTGTTCGAAAGTGTGAAGATTGGAATGCAAGAATGTATCCAAGAAATCAGCCACGAGGAGGAGGTGGAGGAGCAATAGAGGAAAGATGTTGATAGACGTGATCTAATTGTTCCATCACCACATCCATGAACTGATGAAAATCCACTCGTAGAGTTGTAAATTCTCCTCTAAGGCCAGCAATGTCCGTTTCCAGCGCGCGAATGGCAGCAATATGATCCACTGGTTAGGCAGCAGGCACAGCAGGAATGCTTGAGCCAGAGTCAGAGAGATAGTCATCATACTGGTCATAATGGTGATGACGAGAAAACGCATCGACTATATCGCTAGATTTCATTGACGTTTTATCGCGCATTCACCGTTTTAACGCTCGATTTCTCGAGTTTTTCTTACTATTTTGCAGGTACACCATTATGTGAGGCCGAATCATGAATTAAGAAGAAAGGAACGAAAGAAACCACAAGAAATGAAGCAAGGCAGAAGCCTGCAAAAAGTCTGCATAATTTGTAACAGCCACGGTCGTTACAAGGGTGTCACGACCGTGACACCCCAATTTGGGCCATCACGACCGTGAGGAAGTAGTCACGACCGTGACACTAAAAAAACTCCACATAACGAACGTGAAGACCTTGTCACGCCCGTGACAAGGATAAAACTTAGTTTTGACTCAGACTACGCCAAGCCACCACTGAAGACCACTTCTCCTAGTAATTCTCCTCAAGGCAGCACGTGAAGACGACTTCTCCCATTTTCTGCTGCCACTTTCCAACATTTTCTCAACCACTTCAGCAAAGCCCAAGAAGAAAGAGACCAAGACACCAGCCCATCAAAGGCTCTATAAATAGTACCAGTTGAGGTGAACTGAGGGACAGACTTCATTATCCAAATTTCCTGCGGAAGCTCTGCCGAATTACCTTACCACCAGAATTATTATTCCAACATTATTTTATTTCCTGTCTTGTTTTATTTGTATCCAAACCAACCGTGTAACAATTTCCAACATTAGGGAATTGTTATACTTTTATTTGTTTCCAGCCTTCAGCATTCGTTTTAATTTTTATTTCCGCCTACTCCAAGCCTTCCGATCTGTGGAAGAAGGAGTCTACTCAGATATTTGTTAATCAGGTTTTTCAATTTATTGCACTTAATTTAATTATAATGTCTATTTATTTTTCTGCCATGAGTAAGTTATTATTTAATTCTGTGTCTGATTCAATCTCGATGAGTAGCTAAATACCTTAGGGCGGTATGTAGTTATAACAACTTAACCGGTAAAATATAACCATAGGCTAAAATAATTAATCACTTAACATTCTGGCTGATACTTTTTAATTAAAATAGACCTTTTCGTTACGAGAGTAAGAAAAGGGTATTAGGTTGGGTCAAGACCACGAGAGTGTGAGATCTTAACCAGATAGCTAAAGTTAGGCATTTAAGTTAAATACAGCGAGAGCGCTTTAAGATAAATTAGAATTATTTAGTTTCCAAAAATTACCTCTAAACACTTATGGGCTAGCGAGAGCAGGCATAGGGCTTTAGGGATAAGATCTGATTCAAGACCACGAGAGTGTGAGTTGAGGGTATTTAAACTAGTAATCTCTACCGAATAGATTAAGTGAACATCTTTATAAGCCTAGGTTAGATTGACCCACCTAAGTTAGTATAATTACATACCGACCGTCTTAGTATTATTTTATTAAAAACTTAAATTTAATTCCGCCTTCAATAGTCTTAGAAAACCAACAACAATCGTGACAACTATTCGCCTTAGCTAAACTAGAAGTTCATCTAGCACTAAGTAACGATAGAATCCCTGTGGATCGATAATCTTAAATATTACTTCGATAGGCTGTGCACTTGCAGTAAGATACCGCTAGACGCATAAGTAGACACGTCTTTAGCCCATCAAGTTTTTGGCGCCGTTGCCGAGGATTCCTTAATTTAGTTACTAGTGCACTTAGGTAGCATTGTCTAGACTAAGGTATCAACTATTTAATTTAATCTAATCTCCGAGTGTATGCCAAGTACTCGCTCTAAAAGCGAAGACTTGCAACCTCTAATCCCTGAATCGGAACGCTTCTTACACGTAAGAAGACGTATATTCGATTTCGAAAATAATTCCAATATTCCAGATCTTCAATTAGATCCGCCTGAACCAGTCGTTAAATCAGAAGACGCAGGGATGGCTGAAGAACAAACTCATCCACTCTAGTATTACGCTAATCCTTCGCAAGGTGAACCGCATTCAAGCATTGCAGCACCGGCTATCAACCGAAATGATTTCGAACTAAAACCTTCGTTGATATCAGCCGTGCAACAAAATCAATTCGCCGGAAATCCTACCGAGGATCCGAATCTTCATCTTTCGATCTTTGTGCAATATGCAGATACCGTAAAAGCCAATGGAGTTACCCAAGAAGCTATTAGACTACGTTTATTTCCTTTTTCGCTTCGAGACAGAGCAAGAGCTTGGCTTCAATCTCTGCCTTCGAACTCAGTAACTACGTGGGCAGAACTTAAGAAAGTTTTCTTGAATAGGTATTTTCCACCTAGCAAGACAGCTATGCTGAGAGCTCAGATCAACGGATTCAAGCAAAGAGAAAGTGAATCATTATTTGAAGCTTGGGAACGCTATAAGGATCTACTTAGACTTTGTCCACATCATGGACTAATAGACTGGATGGTCATCCATACCTTCTATAATGGACTCTTGTACAATACAAGAATGACAATTGACGCTGCCGCGGGTGGTGCATTGATGGACAAAGAATATCGTGATGCCTATGCACTTATCGAAAGTATGGCTCAGAATCATTACCTTTGGGGAAGCGAGAGAGTCGCAACTGAGAAACCAACAAAAGGAGGTATGTACGAAGTAAGTAGTATGGACCAAGTCAATGCGATGTTTGACCAACTAAGCCAAAAGATCGATAACTTGGCCATAACACCTGCAGCCACCGTGGCTGCAGTAACACCTAACTGTGAGATATGTGGAGTCCCAGGACACGAAGTCTCTGATTGTCAACTATTGACAGGAACTCCCAGTGATCAAGTGAATTATGCTCAAGGAAACCCTTACTCAAACACATACAACCCAGGTTGGAAGAATCATCCGAACCTCTCCTATAAGAACAACAATGCTTATTACGCACCAGGTCAAGCACCAGCTACATCACCAGGATATCAAAAGACTGCTCCTAATATCCCTAGAAAATCGAACCTTGAATTGATGATGGAGAGCTTTATAGCTAGCCAATCTCAGACAAACAAGGACTTCTTAAACCAAAACATTCACACTAGTGAGCAGATTAAACAATTAGTGAGCAAAGTAGATGCATTAGCTACACATAACAAAATGCTTGAAACTCAGATTTCACAAGTAGCTCAACAACAAGCACCTACTGCTGCACTAGCTGGAGTATTCCCTGGACAACCTCAACCTAACCCGAAAGGACATGCTAACGCTGTAATATTAAGAAGTGGCAAGGAACTTGACGGACCTACCGATCCAAGACTTGACAATCCAGCCATGTACCAAAAACCGGATAAACCGACTGAAGTGGTGAATGATCCAGAAGAAAAGGAAGATGAAAGTCGAGAGGTAGTGGAGAAAGAACAACCTTATGTGCCTCCACCACCCTATAAACCACCAATTCCGTACCCTCAAAGATTAGTAAGTTCCAAGACGACGGGTCAATTTAAGAAATTTGTCGAACTTCTGAAACAGTTGAATATTACTATTCCGTTTACAGAAGCAATTACCCAAATACCCTCGTATGCCAAGTTTCTAAAAGAAATCTTATCCAATAAGAAAAAGATAGAGGATAACGGAACAGTTACACTTACTGCCGAGTGTAGCGCCATAATTCAGAATAACATGCCTCCTAAGCTAAAAGATCCAGGAAGTTTCTCTATACCCTGTGTAATAGGAAAATTCGTCATTGACAAAGCTCTGTGCGATTTAGGAGCCAGTATCAGTGTTATGCCCTTAACGATTTGCAAAAGGCTAGACATGGGAGACCTAAGACCAACTAAAATGTCTGTTCAACTAGCCGATCGCTCTGTTAAATATCCTGTAGGCATACTAGAAAACGTCCCAGTACGTATAGGACAATTCTACATTCCTACTGATTTTATAATCATGGACATCTCTGAAGACTCCACTACACCTATCATACTAGGAAGACCATTCTTAGCTACCGCCGGAGCTATAATAGACGTAAAAAGAGGAAAGCTAACCTTTGAAGTAGGTGAAGAGAAAGTTGAATTTGTTTTAACACAATTCTTACAATCACCAGCTATAGAGGATACATGCTAT
The DNA here is from genome assembly GCA_963859935.3 of Lathyrus sativus. Taxonomy (NCBI): domain Eukaryota; kingdom Viridiplantae; phylum Streptophyta; class Magnoliopsida; order Fabales; family Fabaceae; genus Lathyrus; species Lathyrus sativus. The sequence goes on from OZ012737.1 coordinate 197,533,157, forward strand.
CTAATGGACGTAATTGACGAATGTGTAAGAGAAATGGAACTGGAGGAGACCACTTATTCTGAAATAATGAAAATTCAAATCCCTCCAATTCTCGAAGATGATAATTGGCGAAAACCGTATCAGGATGATAGTCTAAGCGAAAGTTTAGCACTTACACCAGATCCCATGCCAAGTAAAGATAAACCTACATTAGGATTAAAAACTTTACCTAATAACCTAAGGTACGAATTCTTAGACGTTGAATGTAAAAGACCAGTTATAGTAAATTCCAGTTTAGGAACTATAGAGACAAAGAAACTTTTAGATGTCTTGAAGAAATATCCAACTGCATTAGGATATAACATATCTGATCTCAAAGGAATATGTCCTTCAGTTTGCATGCATCGCATTCTGCTTGAAGAAGATTGCAGAACCTCCAGAGAGTCTCAAAGAAGAATAAACCCAACCCTTAGCACTGTAGTAAAGGAAGAAGTCAAGAAATTATTAGATGCCGGGATAATATATCCAATCTCTGATAGTGAATGGGTTAGTCCAATACATGTAGTGCCAAAGAAAGGAGGTATCACTGTGGTGAAAAACGCACAAGGCGAATCGATATCGCAAAGAGTAGTGACGGGATATAGAGTGTGCATAGACTATCGTAAACTAAACAAAGCCACTCGAAAAGATCATTTCCCACTACCTTTCATAGATCAAATGTTAGAACGATTAGCCAAGCATTCTTACTTCTGTTATCTTGACGGTTACTCAGGATTTTTCCAAATCCCTATCCATCCTGATGATCAAGAGAAGACTACATTCACATGTCCTTATGGAACGTTCGCTTATAGGCGAATGCCCTTTGGATTGTGTAACGCTCCTGCAACCTTTCAAAGATGTATGATGTCAATCTTCGCAGATTTTATAGACAACATCATGGAAGTGTTCATGGACGATTTCTCTGTATGCGGGCAAAGTTTTGAAGGATGCTTATCGAACTTAGAAATGGTGTTAGAGAGATGTGTAAAAGTGAATCTCGTGCTTAACTGGGAGAAATGTCATTTTATGGTCAACGAAGGAATAGTATTAGGTCATGTAATATCAGACAAGGGAATTGAAGTTGATAAGGCTAAGATTGAAGTAATAAAGGATCTTCAACCCCCTAAAACCGTTCGAGAAATACGAAGCTTTTTAGGACACGCCGGTTTTTACCGACGATTCATCAAAGATTTCTCGAAAATTACTAAACCTCTTACTGGTTTATTAATGAAAGACGCTGAGTTCATATTCAATGAAGATTGTCTTAAAGCATTTGAAACTCTAAAAACAGCCCTCATCACCGCACCAATCATGCAACCCCCTGACTGGAGATTACCTTTCGAAATCATGTGCGATGCGAGTGACTATGCTGTAGGCGCCGTCCTGGGTCAGAGAAAAGAAAAGAAACTCCATGCGATTTACTATGCTAGTAGAACCTTGGATTCTGCCCAGATGAACTACGCCACTACAGAAAAAGAATTGCTAGCAGTTGTCTTTGCGCTTGACAAATTCCGCTCTTACCTAGTCGGAGCGAAAATAATCATTTACACAGACCATGCCGCTATCCGATATCTATTAACTAAGAAAGATGCTAAACCAAGACTCTTAAGATGGATTTTACTCTTACAGGAGTTTGATCTAGAAATAAAAGATAAAAAAGGTACTGAAAACGTCGTAGCGGACCATTTATCTAGAATAGAAGGTATTAAACCCGAACAAGTGCCGATTAACGATGATTTTCCGTTTGAACAACTGATAGCACAAATAGGAAGCGACCTAGCTCAGTTAGATATAGATGAACCAGAACCCATGGAAACAATACAGACAACTGTAGGACTGCCATGGTACGCTGATATTGTCAACTACCTCGCCGCAGGAGCTCTTCCACCAGATCTAACCTATCAGCAGAAAAAGAAATTCTTTCATAACCTGAAACAGTACTATTGGGATGAACCATTATTGTTCAAAAGAGGACCAGATGGAATCTTTCGCCGATGTATTCCCGAAGAAGAAATAGAAGATGTCATTGCTCAATGTCATTCATCTCCTTATGGTGGACATGCAAGCACTTCCAAGACTTGTGCAAAAATCTTGCAAGCCGGCTTATACTGGCCTAATCTATGGAAGGATGTCCACATCGCTGTTATAAGTTGCGATCGGTGTCAACGCACCGGAAATATTTCAAGAAGAGATGAAATGCCCCAAAAGGGAATTTTAGAAGTAGAAATCTTCGACGTCTGGGGAATATATTTCATGGGACCATTCCCATCATCTTTCGGTAATAATTACATACTCGTAGCTGTTGATTATGTTTCAAAATGGATCGAAGCCATAGCTTCTCCTACAAACGATGCACGAGTAGTAATGAAGCTTTTCAAAAACATAATCTTTCCCAGATTTGGCGTGCCTCGACTCGTCATAAGTGACGGTGGCTCGCACTTCATTTCAAAAATCTTTGACAAATTACTATCTAAGTATGGAGTGAGACACCGTGTGGCTACACCATATCACCCACAAACAAGTGGACAGGTCGAAGTCTCAAACAGAGAGATTAAACAAATCTTAGAAAAGACTGTCGCCATATCTCGGAAAGATTGGTCATCTAAACTTAATGAAGCTCTATGGGCTTATAGGACCGCTTACAAGACACCCATAGGTACTACACCTTTCAAACTAGTTTATGGAAAATCTTGTCACCTCCCAATAGAACTAGAACACAAAGCTTATTGGGCGATCAGAACTCTCAATATAAACTATAATGCTGCAGGAGAAAAGCGAATCCTAGACATTAATGAATTAGAAGAATTACGGTTAGATGCATATGAAAATGCTAAGATATATAAAGAAAGAACTAAGCGATGGCATGATACACGCCTATCCAGGAAAGAATTCAGTGTGGGAGACGTTGTACTCCTCTTTAATTCAAGGCTTAGGCTCTTTCCTGGAAAATTAAAGTCTAGATGGTCAGGACCCTTTGATATAACTAAAGTATTCCCAAGTGGAGCAATAGAAATTAAGGGAAAGGATAGTGAGCCATTCACAGTAAACGGACAACGTCTAAAACACTATCATAAAGTTGAAAATAGAGGTTATGCGAATAATCTAAAGCTTTTAGAATTGTCCACCAATTCCCCCCGATTAATCTAAAACAAAGCATTACGTCAGGCTTTTGACAATAAAAACAGCGCTTAGTGGGAGGCAACCCATTTACCTATTTACTTATTTAAACTATTCTTTTCTTTTAGAGCATTTTTAATTATCGTTATTACTATTTGTTTAAATTGTTTTGTCAGTTTTATTTTACATCACATTTATCGCCATTACATTTCAGCATCTCATTTTCTTATTTTTATCTTAAATCACTTTTTACAGATTTTCTAAAGTCTTTTCCACTGATTTGTTTCCACCGTATTCTCACTGACCATGGCTAACCAACCAATTAACTATATGGAAACCAAATTTAGAGGTAGGAACCAAAGAATGAAGTTCGAAGAGTTATCACAGAGGCAAATGGATTTGACCCTGTACCCAAATGATAGGACTATGGAAACCTTAGGTATACATGACAGCGTCATGTACTTGTTCAACCGACTCGGATGGGAGAATGCAATGATCCAACACAAGTTTGCGACTTACCGTGAGCTCACCCTTGAGTTCCTTAGTTCCCTACTTTACCTACCTGAGCGCGGTTTTGGGTCTAGTAAAGGATTCATTAGTTTCCGCCTATTTGGAATAGAATACGACTTTCACCATAAAGAACTAGCTGACCTGTTAGGATTCCCTAGTGGACCTTTTGCTTTTACTACCACACAGGTAGAATTGATGGATGTGGAGCTAGATTTCTTTTGGGGAACTCTGACCGGAAACTACCACCCTGAACCAAATAACATGAACAATGATGAGATCCATAATCCTGCTCTCCGTTACTTCCACAAATTCCTCGCCCATACCTTCTTTGGAAAAGAAGAAAACATTACCGGAGTCTCTAAGGATGAATTATTTATTATGTCATGTTTTAATACTGGACAGTCTGTTAATGGTGTACCTTTCATGATGCAAACCTTCACCCGCATCCAAGACGAACCTGAATTACCTATAGTGGTAGGAGGTCTTGTAACCATGATTGCTGATGCCCTAGGACTTCTGGACAGGTGCACCCGTCTGGGAACCATCCGCCTAATGAATCTTAAATTCTGCTTCAACAGACATATCATAAGGAATTTAGGACGCCCACCTTTTGAGTACCTGATCCGGAACGAAGTAGTCACCCTGTTCACATTGCCCAATCATGCTAAAGTAAGTGTTCATAATAAGGATAATTGGCTTTATGAGTTAAACCCACCTGATTATCCAGCCACTCCTGAAACACCTCAGTCCCACAGGATAACAGATGATATAATGACCGCTGTTGAAACTGACCCTGAGACACCTCCTGGATACCATGACACTGACCCAACTGACAAAGTTCATGAAACCCCTGGAGCGAATCACGGAGAGTACGCTAACAACTTACAGAACATCATGCACACTCTCAATGCCTACCAAACCGACATTAATCTATTCAGAGAAGACATTAAGAGTATGCGATTGGACATCATAGGATTGACTGACATGGCCTGCGAACAATTCTATCATTTGGACTCCGCCATCGAAGACCTGAAGAAACGCCTTTGAAAAGGCTATCAGTGATTTAGTTTATTATTTTTCTCATTATTTTTCCTCATTATTTTCATTTCCAGTTAAATTTATCTTTCGCAACAATTTCATAACATCATTTCCGTTTATGTAATTTCAATTTTTCTTTATGCCATGCACTTTTTATTTCAATTATTTCTTCATTTTTTAGCAGCTTATATATTTTTTCTACTTTTTCTATACACTGTGTGACCATATACTTATGACTACATTATTTTATCTTAGGTTCGTATACTACTGTGTTGCAAATGATATATAATATGGTGTGTGTTAATATAAGTGCTACTAAATAAAATAAATTATTATTAATTTATAAATAACATGAGACAATGTTCTTTTCTGGGAATTATTCAGCACAACACACCCTCACGGTCGTCACACCCCACTTACGATCGTGACGTGCTCATTTAGCGTGTCACGACCGTCACGCCTATGTCACGACCGTGACGACCTCTATTACAGAGATCGTGAGAAACAGAACTGTTTCTCATCGTGTCCACTCTTCTTCTCCATCCATAACCTACCCAAAACATTACCCACTCATTCCAAAACCGCCATAACCTCTCCACTACCCCCATTAATCCTCCACTATCATCAACCATTTCATTTAAACTGTCCCGTACTTAACCCGAACCTCAATCTCCCTCATTCTACCATTCTTCTCACAAAACCTCACAAAATCCTTCAACCCTCACTCTTCACTCTTGCATGTTATGGATTCCATCATCTTTAGAGAAGGCGAAGCTGGAGTAACCCAGAGAGACCGTTTCATCCGCTTCCAGAACCGCGGTCTGCAACCTACCCGGTACATTGCCACTGACTGTCTGCAAGAACTCGGAATGCTGTCCAGCGTTCAAAGCCTACTGCAAACGGTCGGTCTGTGGGACCTCTGTCGTCAGCCTCAGCCTACTTTCGAACTTCTGACGCTGGAGTTCCTCAGCTCTTACAGTTACATCACCTCTTCCGGTTCTCAGAGTCAGCTTACCGGCATCGTAACATTCAGAATGCACGGCCGGGAGTTCAACCTCACACAAACCAGGATCGCCGAGCTGTTAGGTTTCGATCACGGCACCGAAGCCCACCGTCGCGTGCCCGACAATTTCAGTGAACAAGCATTCACTCTGTGGCACGACCTTACCAACACCCGTGCGACCACCTTCCAGAGCCTCAACGCCACACACATCCACAACCCGGCTATCCGCTACTTTCACCGGGTCATCTGCAACACAATCTTTGCCAGAGAAAGCAACCACAAGCTCAACTCCAAGGAGCTTCTGTTCTTATACTGTGCTCTCCATGACGAGCCAATCAACGCTGCCCCCTTTATGCTTTACCACATCCAGGCCATTGCGCACCGAGGCTCCTCCCCGTTCTTTATCGGCGGCATTGTCACCACCCTCGCCATTCAGTTGAGGCTTGGTGACGCGCTCGCTAATCAGCCTCACCTCGCCGCCGAATTCCTGACCATGAGCTACTGCCGGTCCGCCCACCTGATCGCGCAGCGAGAAGATGGCAGGTACAACCCTGTTGTCAATGGCACCGTTTTCCACCACATCACTCTGCCGTCCCGCACCCGCATCGACCCATCCAACCGAGCCAACTGGCTCTTTGTTTTACCAGCAGCGGCCGATCACATCCCGGCTCATGATGATCAGGCAGACGCCCCAGTGGACGAGATGCAGGACGCTATGGATGCAGCTGAGCCTGTCCAGGATATCCCCGAGGCATCTACCAGGCAGCCCCCTGCTCCCGCAGTCACACTTGAGGAGGTCCTACTTGCGATTCATCAGCAGAACCTGATGAACGCCGCTCTGGAGCGACGGCAGAAGGCGCAGTATGATGCTTTACTCGGCACCATTGCTGCCAACCAGGAGGCCACTAATGAGCGATTTGGAGAACTTTTCGGCGAGCTCGAGGCGCTCCGCATCAGCATTACTGCTACCTCCGGCACCGGCTCTGATCCCGACGCGACTCCCTCCAGACGCCACTCTCGCACCAGAGGCCGAGCCCGCGGTCCTCAGCAGCAGTAGTTTACTTTTATGTTGTTTTTCATTTCTAGTCTTGTACTGTATTTGTACCGCATTTATATCACAACATTGAGGACAATGTCTGATATAGTGTGGGAGAGGTACTTTTCATTTCAGTGTACTTTCAATTCCATTGTATTCCTTTTAGCAAATCAATGAAATGAGCAAATCTGTGCGTTATTTTCTTTAATATCGAGCTTTCCCCGATTATTAAGCCATACCATAAAAATATTTAATTACTCGCATTACCCGACTTACCACCGAATGGTTCGTAATTACGAAGCCGGGAACGATTAAACAAGACCAATACAATCTTGACATCTTCGACCCCCTGCTTAAGAAATTCCACCCCGATCACCATCGCGAGTGCACCTTTAGTTTCAGTTCAAAAGTAACCCCCAGTAGTTTATACTAGCAGTCAGCATCGTCTGAACACAAACCACGTGGGGAGCCGATGAATATAAGCGTTTGATGCCTAATCAATAATGATCCTTCATATCTCAATGCAAAATGAAAAGAAATTGCACCAAAGTACACGGTCGCAGATAAGAAACGAGAAATATGAGAAGGAATCCGTTTCGAGTTGGTTCAGAGGTACTGGTTCTGAACTCGGTAGGGCGTGCTACGGCTCGATCCCCCACAACCTCCGAATCGGACAAAACATGAAGGGTTACCACACTCGTGTACCAGACCCCATGCTAAAAAAGGATCAAAATCGCTAACCGGCTACTCCACTACGTGCGTGCGAAGGCAAAGGGCTTAATGTGACTGCGCTAGAACGAAGCCGGGCGAAATAAGATCGAAAAGCTCTAGGTGAAATCGTAATGTGATTGCCGATTGTTTCGCTTGACGGGAAGTCGACGACATAGCTTGTTTCTTGTGTCATTAGTGTATCGGTAGTGTTCTATCGAAGTACCGGACTATCCGACAAAACGATCCACCGTACGGTTTGTTATGGATATGCGCGAATAAAATCTTGTCCGCCGATTTTCAACCGACTATTTGCTTGAGGACAAGCAAAGGTTTAAGTTTGGGGAAGTTTGATGACGAGAAAACGCATCGACTATATCGCTAGATTTCATTGACGTTTTATCGCGCATTCACCGTTTTAACGCTCGATTTCTCGAGTTTTTCTTACTATTTTGCAGGTACACCATTATGTGAGGCCGAATCATGAATTAAGAAGAAAGGAACGAAAGAAACCACAAGAAATGAAGCAAGGCAGAAGCCTGCAAAAAGTCTGCATAATTTGTAACAGCCACGGTCGTTACAAGGGTGTCACGACCGTGACACCCCAATTTGGGCCATCACGACCGTGAGGAAGTAGTCACGACCGTGACACTAAAAAAACTCCACATAACGAACGTGAAGACCTTGTCACGCCCGTGACAAGGATAAAACTTAGTTTTGACTCAGACTACGTCAAGCCACCACTGAAGACCACTTCTCCTAGTAATTCTCCTCAAGGCAGCACGTGAAGACGACTTCTCCCATTTTCTGCTGCCACTTTCCAACATTTTCTCAACCACTTCAGCAAAGCCCAAGAAGAAAGAGACCAAGACACCAGCCCATCAAAGGCTCTATAAATAGTACCAGCTGAGGTGAACTGAGGGACAGACTTCATTATCCAAATTTCCTGCGGAAGCTCTGCCGAATTACCTTACCACCAGAATTATTATTCCAGCATTATTTTATTTCCTGTCTTGTTTTATTTGTATCCAAACCAACCGTGTAACAATTTCCAACATTAGGGAATTGTTATACTTTTATTTGTTTCCAGCCTTCAGCATTCGTTTTAATTTTTATTTCCGCCTACTCCAAGCCTTCCGATCTGTGGAAGAAGGAGTCTACTCAGATATTTGTTAATCAGGTTTTTCAATTTATTGCACTTAATTTAATTATAATGTCTATTTATTTTTCTGCCATGAGTAAGTTATTATTTAATTCTGTGTCTGATTCAATCTCGATGAGTAGCTAAATACCTTAGGGCGGTATGTAGTTATAACAACTTAACCGGTAAAATATAACCATAGGCTAAAATAATTAATCACTTAACATTCTGGCTGATACTTTTTAATTAAAATAGACCTTTTCGTTACGAGAGTAAGAAAAGGGTATTAGGTTGGGTCAAGATCACGAGAGTGTGAGATCTTAACCAGATAGCTAAAGTTAGGCATTTAAATTAAATACAGCGAGAGCGCTTTAAGATAAATTAGAATTATTTAGTTTCCAAAAATTACCTCTAAACACTTATGGGCTAGCGAGAGCAGGCATAGGGCTTTAGGGATAAGATCTGATTCAAGACCACGAGAGTGTGAGTTGAGGGTATTTAAACTAGTAATCTCTACCGAATAGATTAAGTGAACATCTTTATAAGCCTAGGTTAGATTGACCCACCTAAGTTAGTATAATTACATACCGACCGTCTTAGTATTATTTTATTAAAAACTTAAATTTAATTCCGCCTTCAATAGTCTTAGAAAACCAACAACAATCGTGACAACTATTCGCCTTAGCTAAACTAGAAGTTCATCTAGCACTAAGTAACGATAGAATCCCTGTGGATCGATAATCTTAAATATTACTTCGATAGGCTGTGCACTTGCAGTAAGATACCGCTAGACGCATAAGTAGACACGTCTTTAGCCCATCAGTCATAAATCTGTGGGGTCTCAGGGGGTAAAGGTGGAGCTTTAGGTTCATCTAAATCATACAACCAATTATTCAGATTGTGGACACTAGTCGTTTATAATTCGGTAAGGTAAAGAGATGGATGACTCGGTTATCGATCAGGAATTCAAAGGTATCAAGGCCTAGGTCTCGAATGATGTCGCGGTTGAGGCAAAATGGGATATCCATAGGTTGTATAGCACCTAAGGGGTTTATGCTAAGGAGTGGTTGCCTCAATCCAATGGCATTGGCAATGATGGTTACTAGGCCGCCTATAATGATCAATTTGTGGTCGGCTTCTGCGATACATTTAAAATTGGCCATCATGAAGGCAGCCCCATTAATGGGTCGAGCCTGAGAAGCACAATAAATAATGAAAAGCTCATCTTTCGACACTGAATAAATGTTTTCCTCTTTACCAAACAAAGTATGAGCTAGGAATTTATGTAGGTATCGGATAACAGGGTTATGGGTACTCTCATAATACACAATGTTAGGCTCAGGATGATTATTTTCGGATATGCTACCCCAAAAATAATCCAACTCAAGGTTGGATACTAATTCATCTTGTAATATGGTATAAGCATCAGGTTCGATGGGAAATCCTAAGAGTTCGACCATCTCACGGTGGTTAAAGTGGTAGTCCATGTTAAATAATCTAAAAATGATAAGGCCATTACTAAAGCCATACCCGTGGTTGGGCTGATAAATCAGTGAGCTCAGAAATTCTAAGGTAAGCATGTGGTAGGAACTAAATCTCCTTTTGATATCAGAATGCTCCCAACCAATTTGGTTGAGAAGGTACATAACATTGTCCCTAATACCTAATCTAGTCATGGTGAGTCTATCTGGATATAAATTAAGCGACATCTGTCTGTAAGCAAGGGCTTCGAAGCGCCTCCTCTAAGCTCTGCCTACAAAAGTGATGCCCATATAGTCGACTCTGCTCATCTCTAAAGTTAGTAACTAACTAATGCTAAGTTAGCTTGTATATAAGTCGATAATGAACACCAGTTAGTAATGACTAATATGATACATAAATTGCATGTCTATTCTTGGAACAGAAAAGTGAAAAGCATATAAAAGAAATTAAAAATAAAATATTATAAAAATAAACAGTAAAATTAAAAAGAAGTGGGTTGTCTCCCACTAAGCGCTTTGTTTTAAGTCGTAAGCTCGACATAATTTTAAATTCCCCTAAGTGTGGAGATGAGTGTGCAACTCGTCAAGTGTTAGACTTGTGGAGTATTCTCTGTTTTCGATGTTGTGGTAATGTTTCAGGCGCTATCCGTTAACTATGAACGGTTCACTAGATTTTCCTTTTATTTCTAATGCGCCATTTTGAAAGAATTTTATTATCTCATAGGGACCAGACCACTTAGAGCGAAGTTTTCCTGGGAAAATTTTTAGTTAAAAGTTAAATAGGAGTACTACGTCACCCTCAGAAAACTATTTCCTCGATATACACTTATCATGCCATTTTTTAGTTCGTTCTTTATAGATACGGGCATTCTCGTAAGCATCTAACCTAAGCTCTTCTAGTTCATGGATATCTAATATTCTCTTTTTGCTGCGGTAGTAAAATTTAAGTTAAGGGTCTTAATGGCCCAATATGCTTTATGCTCTAATTCTACCGGCAGGTGACATGATTTGCCATAATCTAGTTTTAATGGTGTGGTTCCTATTGGGGTCTTATAGGCTGTCCTATATGCCCACAGAGCTTCGTGTAATTTGGAAGACCAATCTTTCCTAGAGGTCGCAATTGTGTTTTCTAAGATTTTTTTAATTTCTCTGTTTGAAACCTCTACTTGCCCGCTAGTTTGCGGGTGATAGGGTGTTGCTACACGGTGTCAGACTCCATATTTCGTTAAGAGTTTTTCGAAAATCCTCGAAATAAAATGAGAGCCACCACCACTGATGACTAGTCTCGGCACACTGAATCTAGGAAAATTATGTTCCTGAAAAGTCTAATCACTACTCGTGCATCATTGATTGGAGAAGCTAAAGCCTTAATCCATTTTGACACGTAATCAACAACAACGAATATGTACTTGTTACCAAAAGACAATGGAAATGGTCCCACGAAATCAATTCCCTACACGTCAAAGATTTCTACTTCCAGAATACATTTCAGTGGCATTTCATCGCGTCTAGAGATATTGCCGGTGCGTTGGCACCGGTCGCAGTTTATGATCACGATATGGACATCTTTCCATAGAGTGGGCCAAAAGAGGCCAGACTGTAAAATATTAGCGCAGGTCTTTGAAGTGCTCGCATGTCCTCCATAAGGAGCAGAATGACAATGAGAGACTATATTTTCAACTTCGTCTTCGGGAACACATCGATGGAAGATACCATCGACACCTCTCTTGAAAAGCAGATGTTCATCCCAATAATAATGTTTAAGGTCATGGAAGAATTTTTTCTTTTGTTGGTACGTTAAATCTGGTGGAAGAACTCCAGCTGCTAAGTAGTTGACAAAGTCAGCATACCATGGTAGTGTGGTTTCAGTGAAGACCGCTTCCACGACTTCTTTTGTTTTAGTATCATTAGATATTAAAGATCGTTCAACCGTGTTTTCTAACTGAGCTATGAGTCTCTCATAAGGAAAATCATCATTGATAGGCACTTGCTCATGTTTAATATCCTCCAGTCTTGATAAATGATCAGCTACTACATTTTAATTTCCTTTCTTGTCTTTGATTTCTAAATCAAATTCTTGTAGTAGTAGTATCCATCTTAGGAGTCTTGGTTTGGCATCCTTTTTATTCAATAGGTACCTGATTGCGGCATGATCAGTATAGATAATTACTTTTACTCCTACTAAGTAAGAATGAAATTTATCCAAAGGGAACACGACAACTAGAAGTTCCTTTTCTGTGGTGGCGTAGTTCATTTGCGCAGGGTCTAGGGTTCTACTAGCATAATAAATCACATGAAGCTTTTTATCTTTTCTCTCTCCTAGAACTGCTCCTACGGAATAATCACTAGCGTCACACATTATTTCAAATGGTAACCTCCAATCAGGTGGTTACATAATAGGTGTTGTAATGAGAGCTATTTTTAATTGTTCAAAGGCTTTCTGGAATTTATCGTTGAAAATGAATTCAGCGTCTTTCATTAATAAGCCAGTTAGCGGTTTAGTAATTTTAGAGAAATCCTTAATGAATCGTCGGTAGAAATCGGTGTGTCCTAAGAAACTTCGTATTTCTCTTACGATTTGAGGAGTTTGAAGGTTTTCTATAATTTCTATTTTAGATTTATCTACTTCAATCCCCTTATCAAACACTATGTGTCCAAGTACGATTCCTTGTCGGACCATGAAATGGCATTTTTCCCAATTTAACACGAGATTTACTTTTACGCATCTTTCAAGTACCATTTCTAGGTTCGATAAGCATCCTTCAAAACTCCGCCCACAAACAGAAAAATCATCCATAAATACTTCCATGATGTCGTCTATAAAGTCAGCGAAAATTGACATCATGCATCTTTGGAATGTTGCGGGAGCGTTACATAATCCAAACGGCATTCGTCGATAGGAAAATGTACCATAAGGACACGTGAAGGTTGTTTTTTCTTGGTCATCAGGATGAATCGGGATTTGAAAGAATCCTGAATAACCATCTAAATAGCAGAAATAGGAGTGTTTAGCTAATCGTTCAAGCATTTGATCAATGAATGGTAAAGGGAAATGATCCTTTCGAGTAGCTTTGTTTAATTTTCTATAATCAATGCACATTCTACTTCCGGTCACAACTCTTTGTGCTATAGATTCTCCTTTTTCGTTCTTAACAACTGTAACTGCCCCTTTCTTCGGTATGACATGGACTGGGCTAACCCATTGACTGTCAGAAATCGGGTATATAATTCCTACTTCTAACAGCTTTTGTACTTTTTTCTTGACTACGTCGCTCAGAATGGGATTTATCCTTCTTTGATGTTCTCTAGAGGTATTAAAGTCTTCCTTTAGCATAATGCGATGCATACATATAGAAGGGCTTATTCCTTTCAGATCAGAAATGTTTTAGCCTAAAGTAGATGGCTATTTTCTTAGGACATGCAGTAGTTTCGTAGTTTCTATTTGTCCTAAGTCTGCATTGACCATTATTGGTCTTTCAAGCTCGATGTCTAGGAATTCATACCTTAAATTTTTGGGTAATGTTTTAAGTTCTAAAGTTGGTTTCTTTGGGTAAGGCATATGATTGGGTGTTAAGGCTAGGAATTCGCTTAGGCTGTCGTCTTGGTATTCACCACACCAATTATCATCTTCAAAAATTAGAGGTATCGGAATTTTTAGGATTTCTGAATAAGAATTTTGTTCCATCTCCATTTCTCTTATGCATTTGTGGATGACATCTAGTAGAAAAACTGTATCATCTATAGTTGGTGCTTGTAAGAATTGTATCAAAATAAATTCGACTTTTTCTTCACCCACTTAAAAAGTTAGCTTACCTTTCTTTACATCTATAATGGCTCCGGCTGTAGCTAAGAATGGCCTTCCTAGTATGATAGGAGTGTTGGCATCATCTTTTATGTCCATGATTATGAAATCAGTAGGGATATAGAATTGACCTATACGTACCAAAATGTTTTCTAGTATTCCTATCGGGAATTTAACAGAACGATCGACAAGTTATACAGACATCTTAGTTGGTCTTAATTCTCTCATATCAAGCCTTTTGCATATGGTCAAGGGAATTAAACTAATATTGTCTCCTAAGTCACATAGAGCCTTGTCTATGACAAAGTTTCTAATTACACAAGGTATGGAAAAACTACCTGGGTCTTTCAGCTTAGGAGGCATTTTATTTTGGAGTATCGCGCTACACTCAGCAGTAAGTGTAACGGTTTCGTTATCCTCGATCTTTTTCTTATTTGTTAAGATTTCTTTAAGAAACTTAGCATATGAGGGCATTTGGGTGATAGCTTTTCTATAAGGTATTGTGATATTTAATTGTTTCATAAGTTCAACAAATTTCTTGAATTGCCCTACAGTTTTTGATTTAGAAAATCTTTGAGGATAAAGAATAGGAGGTTTATAAGGTGGTGGAGGCACATATGGTTCTTCTTTTTCTTCGGCCTCTTGATCACTACCTTCTTTCTCCCTTATGTTTTAGGTCGATTTCCTTTTCAGTTTCCTTCTTAGTTACTTTTCCAGGATTTTGATACATGGCTGGATTCTCAAGTCTCAGGTCAGTTGGTTCGTCCAATTTTGTACCACTTTGTAGTATGATAGAATTTGCATGTCCTTTTGGATTAGGTTGTGGTTGTCCAAGAAATGTGCCTACAGGAGCAGCAGTAGGTGCATGCTGTTATGCCACTTGTGAAATTTGGGTTTCAAGAATTTTGTTGTGAATGGCTAAAGCGTCTACCTTGTTTGCTAATTGCTTAATTTGCTCAGTAGTGTGTATGTTTTGATTCAGGAAGTCTTTATTTGTTTGGGCCTGGGTGGCTATGAAGTTTTCTATCATTAATTCGAGGTTAGATTTCCTAGGAGCGTTTTGAGCAGCTACGGCAGGTTTTTGATATCCTGGTGGTAGAGCAGGTGTTTGTACAGGTGCATACAATGCATTGTTATTTTCGTACGAAAAGTTCGGATGGTTTTTCCAACCTGGGTTATAGGTATTTGAGTAAGGGTTTCCTTGAGCATAATTCACTTGGTCTGTGGAAACTCCTGTCAAAAATTGACATTCAGGGGCAGCATGCCCATGAACTCCGCATAAATCGCAGTTTGGAGCTACGGCAGCCACGGTGGCTGTAGGGGTTATAGTCAAACTTTCAATCTTTTGCGTGAGAGCATCTACCTTTGCATTGACATGGTTAAGACTGCTTATCTCGTACATACCACTTTTCATTGGAGGTTTCTCTACTGAGGCTTTTTCACTTCCCCATTGATAGTGGTTTTGAGCCATACTTTTGATAAGTGCATAAGCCTCATTGTAGGGTTTATCCGTTAGTGCGCCACCTGCGGCGGTGTCTATTTTCAATCTTGTGTTGTACAAGAGACCATTGTAAAAGGTATGGATGATCAGCCATTCTTCTAGACCGTGATGTGGACAAATCCTTATCATGTCTTTGTATCTTTCCCATGCTTCGAAAAGAGATTCATTGTCCTTCTGTTTGAATCCATTTATTTGGGGTCTTAGAATAGCTGTTTTGCTATGTGGGAAATATCGTGCTAAGAACACTTTCTTCAACTCGTTCCGCGTAGTGACAGATGCGGACGGTAGAGACTGGAGCCAAGCTCTAGCTCTATCTCTTAACGAGAAAGGGAAAAGACGTAGTCTTATTGCTTCGGGGCTGACACCATTTTCTTTTACTGTGTCTGTGTATTGCAAGAACACTGACAAATGTAAGTTTGGATCCTCCGTGGGATTTCCAGAAAATTGGTTTTGTTGTACAGCAGCTAACAATGATGGTTTTAGCTCGAAGGTATTTGCCTCGATGGGGGGAGCAGCAAAACTGTTATGTGGCTCATCCTGTGAAGGGATAGTATAATACTTAAGGGGTCGATTCTGAGGTTCTTTAGCCATAGGTATTGGTAATTCTGGAAAAGGAATCACAGATGGTTGAACGTTATACTTAATTCGAAATTTGTTAATTCGGCGTCTTAAACTAATAAAACGATCGATGTCGTCAATCGGTTGCACAAACTTCTCACCTTTAGAGCTAGTGTTTGGCTTATAATCGACGATTTAAAATAGGGAAATAGTTGCCTTAGTCTACACTATGCAACACTAAAGTTACGATATCTACTAAATTGGTCCCCGACAACGACACCAAAACTTGATCGGCTATTTAGTATGCCTAAATGCTTCGCGACTGCAAGTGCACAGTCTCATCGTGTAGTTTTAAAAGATTATCGACCCCAAAGGAACAAGAGTAGATCTACCGCTATCTAATGCTACTATGTAAAGCTAAGGCTAATGAATTTCTAATTTTTGGGATGCGAGATATAAAATAAGTGCAGAATTAAAATTCTAATTAAATTAAGATATTGCTAAATATTGGTATATAATCCTATCAATCATCGGGGGTTCGGTAATTCGTGGATGTTTAGTTTTAAAAAGAAAGAATTGTTATTCTTTAGAAAATACCCATTTAAAATCCCTTATCTCACACTCTCGTTCTCTTGACTTAGACTATGCTCTCAAATCAAAATGTGGCTCTCGCTCTCTCATTTTGCAGATAAAAACACTTTTTGGAAACAGATAGATCCTAATTAAACTCAAAGCGCTCTCGTTGTGTTTAAGCCTAATGTTCAATTTCAGCTATCCGATTAAAACCTCAAACTCTCGCTCTATTGATTTTAACCTTCGTTACTTTCTCACTCTCGTGACAAAAGTTATTAATTTTGGCAAAAGATACAGAGACCAGAAACATTTATTTCATTAAATTCTACGTCACGGTTTACTTAACCCCCCTCCAACCGATCGTAATTACATACCGATACTAAGGGTTTCAGCTAGACATGGCTTTCATATTCTTACTAAATTCAATCCTAATACTAAGCATATGGTAGAAGGAATGCATAAAATTAAAGCGACAAACAATAAAGCAGATAAAATAAAAACCTGGAAATTAGCAGAACTAGGATTTGATTTTTGAAGGCCGGCTTGTAGTGTCGATACAATGTTTACAACTTCTTTGAATCAATCCTAAAATAATGGTGTAACAATTTTCCTTACAAAGCCTTCTAAAAATAATGCAGAGAAAAACTAAAACAAAAGCAGAAAAATACTAAAACTAAAACTAAAAAATCAATGCGTGCCTTGCATCCAAAACTGCTCCCTTTTTATACTGTTAGTGGGCAACAGTTACATGGCCTTGAAGCTTCAAATGAGGAGACAAATCCAGAGGAAATGCAGTGAGGTAGTTGAGAAGAATCATGAAGGACCATGGAGAAAATTCAGGGGAGGAAGTGGCAAGCGCCACTTCCCGTTCATGTAGGGGTGGGAGTTGCCACTTTTCCTAATAGTTAGGAGTGGCACTCGCCACCCCCCTTCTATGTGGCAGCCACCACCTTTCTTGTTGTGTCTAGGTGGCAAGCGCCACCTCTACTCCATGTGGCAGGTGCCACATCCAAGTGGCAAGTGCCACTTGGTATGTGGTGGCCCCCACACCTTTTCTTTCCTTTCTCTTTTTTTCTTCTTCTTTTCTTTCCACGGTCTTTTCTTCCTCTTTTCTTTCCATTTCCTTCATTGATTTCGCCTTTTATTCTTTTAGTCGAAATTTATGGTAACCTACAAAAAAGAAAAAAAACAGAGGCGTAATCGAAGATAAATCAAATAAAACAGTAAAAGAAACAGATAAAATTCATGCAAGTCAAGTCAAATATCCGATATAATTTTGTGTTATCACTGAGTGTTGTCTAGTCCCCTTGCCTCACAAGAGATTTTCATTATAACCACTTCATGATTACAATAGCTTATGCTTCTGCATAATACTTTTACAATTGCTCAGACTAACTGTCTGAGACATCTCTTACTTAGAGCACATGACTAAGACTTAACCTTTGCTCACACAATCTGACTGAGTCACATGCTCTTCTGTCTTATGGTTGAGACTTTCCCTTTGCTTATAGCATATGTCTAAGACTTCCCTTTGCTCATATCCTCTGGCTGAACCACCTGCTCTTCTAGCCATCCAGACTGAGACTTCCCTTGCTCAAGCTGCACTCGAGACTTCTTGCCCACGCCCCTCAGACAGAGACTTTCCCACTTTCTCAATCAGACTAGTTGAATAAGACTTTCCCAGCTCAAGCACTTAAGCAATGAGACTTATGTGGCTTAAGCATCTTGGCTCAAGACTTGTTGCTTGAATCCTAATGAGATAAGACTTTTTGCTCAAGCATATAGAAGGAGACTTAACCTAAACTACTGAAGGCTCTGCAGAATAGAGAACAAGGTGTACATGATGCAAGTACCAGAGGTATAGAAAATCACCATAAAAAAGATCTAAAGCACTTAAGATTTCTCAGATATACAATGGTAAGAAATCTTAAGGCTTCTACAATTAAAACATAGAACAAAAAATCTACATATTACATTATAGTTTATAATTGCTTGATCTTGCTACTCCTTCATTGTAAGAATCCTTGTTAAGGTTCAAACTTGAATCATCAACCATATATATAGCCTTTACAGAGACTAGTCCTTGAGGAAGTATCTTGATCAAGTATCTTTGCCTTTACTCCATAGTGCAAGAGACGTTGAAGATGGATGCATAGTAGATTCTGAATCCAGTGTGTAACACGTTTAACCTTTGAGTCTTCAAGAGGTTTTGTACTGATAGAGCCATTGGGAGAAGACATCTATAGAACGTTCCAGCTTTTCTTTATCCTTGCAATCTTGTAGACTCGAGCTGACATGCTGATAAGACAATACAACTTTCGTTCAATAGTAAGGATAATCCACAACTTTATCACTAACTCTGAATGGTACCAGATGCTG
Source organism: Lathyrus sativus (assembly GCA_963859935.3). NCBI lineage: Eukaryota > Viridiplantae > Streptophyta > Magnoliopsida > Fabales > Fabaceae > Lathyrus > Lathyrus sativus. The sequence goes on from OZ012737.1 coordinate 197,552,022, forward strand.
ATATACAATTACCAAGTGTAGAAACTCGTTTGAATGTTGAGGCCTTCAGCTCATAGTATGCGTCAAACCACACTAGCAATTGTTCTTCAGACTTTGCCACCAGAAGCTAGCAATGAAGCAACTCCAAGTGTGTCTAAGTAAAACAGTTTCTGATTATTTATGTACAAGAACAAGAACTTGCATAAATAAAACACACATCAAATAAACCATTGTTCTTTTAAAACTTTTGTTATCATCAAAACTAAAAGAGAAAATGTCAAGAACAAATATTTTTCTAACAATCTCCCCCTTTTTATTGACTCTAACACCAAGAACTACTTTTAAAGAAAAAAATAAATTAGTCTTCTTAGTAACATCAGAGTCTGAGGTTTGTAAGCTCCCCCTAAGTCAAACAGTTCCAAGGTTGAGGTTTGTAAGCTCCCCCTTAGTTCCATATTAAAGAAACCCAAAATAAAAACATTTTAAATTCCTTTGGGAACATCAGAGTACGAGGTTTGTAAGCTCCTTCTGAGTCTAATAGGCTGGGTCAGAGGTTTGTAAGCTCTTTCTTAACAATATGTACAAGAGAGTTAAAATACGTTACCCGTTTTAACTTTCTTTCGCAATAGCAGAATATGAGGTTTGTAAGCTACTTCGAGGTCTGATAGGCTAAGTCTGAGGTTTTTAAGCTTTTCCTTAGACCTATTTATAAGAAAGTTAAAAATACGCCTGGGCAAGGTAACGATAAAAGCAGAAAATAAATGATAGGAAAATAAATTACCAATATGTACAGGACAGGTATTTAATGGGTTCAGTTTCCACTTAAATACTTACTATTACTTCTCCCTCTTTTGTCACATCAAAAATAATAAAAGGAAAGAGAAAAAATATCATATAAATGTAACTCAGATCATTATTGTATGATCAGTTTCCAAAGAGGAAGAATAATCAAGTAATAAGAGTCATTAAGGTTTGTAAAGTGCACATTTTGAAGTCTTAGTGGTCGTTACTATTTCAAGAATTAAACAAGGATTAATTTTAGACTCTTGGTGTCCATAGAAGTCATTATAAAAGCATCTAGCTCCTAAGTCATTTTCATCAATCACCAACCTAAGGATATGGAATCAGCAACTTAGAGTCATAATGCATCTGTCATAACAAACGCAACTGAGAGCTCTACAAGCTTGTAAGTTTGATCCCCTTAGAGGCAAACTTCTTCTAAGTCCTCTACAACTGAGCCTCTACCCTCAGCAACACTTTCTACAGAAGAGGAAACTTCAGCAGTACCTGAACAACCTTTAGAAGGAGGTTCAGTCGTAGCTACTTTGAAGCTCATAGAAAAAGCATGAAGAGGTTAAGGAAGAAGAAAATAAAGGTCAATAAGAAGTTGTACTGCTCTCTTCCAGACATAGAAGAGGAAGAAGTGATTGATTCAGAAGATGAGGAGGTAGACTATAACAACAGCGAACGCTGTTGGGCACAAGATGCACTAGCAAGGAATCAATTCTAGAAATCATCTTGTACCCCTCTTCTTTTATTAAAAAAATGTATTCCATCAGTTTAATTAATGAAAAAGTTTATCTTAACCAAGAACTATTTTCAGCATGCAAGTACATTCCAGTAATCTCTTTAGATTTTCTGAAGGTACACTACCAAAGTGAAACTGACATAGAAATGACAATTAAAATAGATCAAACATAAACTCATAGTTATTTAGAGAATCTTAATAGGTTAGACTGCTAGATCACATTTCCAAGAGCCATTATTAAAATGCTAATAAAATTTAATCAGTACTTAAATAATATTAAACATAAGATAATGAATGTAACATGTATATAAAAGAACTCTAGTAAGCTTTCTTCCATCATAACCTAATCCCTAAAATACCAAGATGTATAAGCAAAAGCAAATCTGGATTCCAAAGAGAGATTTCAGGAAGGCAGCACTACTGAATGTAGCAACTCAAGCAAATCAAAGCAAGGCAGCGGTTGAAGAATCTGCAAGAAAACAGACAGCTTTAGAAGTGTTTTCCTCTTCAGCATCCTTTGTGAAGACACACAGAAGAAGAAGATCTTCTGGATCCAGACGCAGAAACAAACAGAGAAAAGAGGCTTTGGAGTTTGCTATGGAAGAATGGCAATATTTCTTAGACAATCTAGACATGTCAGATGATTGTAGGGAACTCCTTAGGACACATCCATTCGACTAGAAAAATCTAATTTTCTTGTAATAACTTCCTTTTTATTAATAAAATAAGTTGCAAACATTTGAGTTCTTTTATCTATTTCAAATTCTCATGAGCAACACGAATAAATATTAATCAATTAAAATTGAACACAAATATGAACAAACTCTGAATTTATTAATAATATACTTAATACAAATATTTCAATAACAATACAAAACATAATTATGCATAAATCTAACATCAGAATCTTTCATAAATAGCTTCAAACTTGCCTCTCCAAATCTTGGAAGAACTAGCCTCGAAACTTATGTTAACCCCTTGTTGAACAAGTAATTCAGAAATAACTCATCCATAAAGAATGAAGAAGAACTTTCCCTTTTGAAAAGAAGAAAGATACCTCTTCAGATGGTCAAACATAACTTGAGGAAGATCAACCTTCAAATCTGAATTAAGAAGTAGAAGCAAATCTTTTTCAATAGGGTCCACTTGGTCTAAATCTTTATCCTTAGGAAGTAAGTTTTAATTTAGAATATGAATCCAAACAACAGAATCAGGAAGAAGATTTGAAACCATTGATGTATTAGATGGATCTACAAAGATATGCCAAGTAAGGAGATAGTGTTCCCAAATAAGAGTTCTTGGGATTTCTCCAATCTCCTCACAATTGATCATATTTGCAATCACTTTAGAGGTTATGTAATAGAAATACCAATTACTCTAGATAGAATAGCATACTCAGAATTCAGCTCAATAATGGGGGCATTGATCCAAAACTCTTTGACAAGACTTGGATAACTGAAACCACAGAGAATCTCAAAGAAGCCATTCACCTTTCTTTAGACACAGTCTTCCAGAAGTTGAAACCAATCTTAAGCAATTCATAAAAATCCACAAACTTTTCATTGATGACAACCAGATGATTCAGAAGAGAATAAACTGAAGAACTCATCTCAGGTTTGGTTTGATCAGCACATAACCAACAAGAAGAGAAGAAGAAAAAGAACTGAACAAGAATCTTACAAGAATAAGAATCTTGTCAAAAAAAGGACACAATGATGTTTCGCAAGACAAGGAATAGTAACAGTAAGTACTAAAATAGAAAACAACAGTATCTAAAGGTTCTTTATCCAGCAAATACTTCAATTCCACTAGATGAGTTTCACCTTTATGAAAAGTTACGTATTATAAAAGTTTTTGAAAAAACTTTTTACTTAAACTGTTCTGACAGTAAAAAAGAATCTTCTTCTGAATCTCAGAAACTGACAACTTTCAGAAGCTATCATCCATAAGAGTCTAGTAAGTCTAGAATTAGACAGGGATATCATCTTCCAGTCACAAGTCTCTAAGGTTCTATTCAGGACTAGCACTTTATCTTGAAACAAGAGTCATGAGTGATAGATTAATATTAAAATTTCTTCTTTAGACAGCTAACAAGCAACAGTATCAACATAAAAGTGAGAAAACTGTTTTCATAAATGTGATCATCATCTAGCTTAATAAGACATTCAGTATAGATAAACGCAATAGAGTTTCTTCTTAAATATCTCTAAAGTTCTTCTTTACAAAAGAACTTTTCTAGAAGTCTAACAGAAACTTTGTATTTATATCTATACAAATGTTTCATCGAATCAAAAGATAAACCATAAAAGAACAAGCATACCACTTTTTTTTTCCAGACTCGATTCAATATTCATACTTGACCAATATATTCTGAACACAACTTTGAGTGGATCCTGACTCAATGGATGTCTAACCATTGATTCCACTACTCTCACCAAATTTAGTACCACCAGTACTTGAATCTGGGTTATTGGCTCTTCTTCCAATAAATGTTGTAAACACCCTTATAGAAGATGCCTCTGCTTCTTTCCTTGATATCTGTAGCAGATACATAATGATACTCATATTTCTATAAGACCATACATGTAAGTACAAACAGACTCCTCTATGCCTTACATCTCAATCTAATAGTAGACCATAAGTCACTCCAAAGTATAAGTCTAGAATGAGATATGATAGGAACATAATCTTGTTTTAAGTAATGTCAACAATCTCATTATCTGGGATTAAATCTTTTGACTTTGAAATCATTAACAAGCTCAGAACCAGTTGGTGTTAGCTATTAGAAATTGACATAAAGCATATCAGAGTATTGTCTTAGTACAGCTGACAAAAATCAAAGAGAAGTTAAAGATTTCTCATAGAAATGTCCTTTAACACAACTTCCATGATGGTCCTCAACCAAGAAGCAATGGAGTTTCGTAAGATATCACCTTAGAGAACAAAATCCATATAACCAAACATTTTGAAACAAGATAGCTTTAACAGCATCTCTTGCTTTTCAATACTTAATTTTCATTTCAGAACACATATGCTTCTTTTCATCTGTATCCTGCACTAATATCAGCTTCAAAGGATTAAACACTTAAGAGCATCTGATATTAGGTTTTGGTAGTGTTTCTTCTTGCTTTCAGATTTGGGAAGTCAGTTGAAATACAAATATTTCAAAAACTTTTGAAATTACTCTTCTATCAACAAATATCACAATCCATTCAGCCAGTATAGAATTCCTTCTGACAAGAAACCTAAATTTCTTATCATTAGTCATTCCAAAGAACTTAAGCTAAAAAGAGAAGGTGATATGTTGAATAGTTTTTCATCATCCAACTTCATTTCTTTCCTTTGAAGACTACAAGACTGTCGCATCGCTGCGAAGAGGAGGGGCCGACAAAGACAGAAGAGTCGCCACCGTTCGTTATTTATCCCGAAGAGAGGGAAAGGAAATAATCAGAGAAAACCTACGAAAAATGAAAAAGACAGGTCATCGCAACCAAATCTTGGGTTCGGGAGTCGGTTACGCAAGGGGAAGGTATGAGCACCCCTCACATCCGTTGTACTCAACGGGGTCCACGCTTGTTGTCTATATAAAAGGGTGTTAATCTATCAAAAGGCTAGCTCACAAGGAAAAAAGAAAAGAAAAGAGACTCGATAGAGCATCGCCGCTCTATGCCTACGTATTCCCTCGTGCAATGGGAAAATCAGAGTCAACGTAGTTCGGAAAACTACGGGTAAAGGTGGGGGAAGGTTGCTCGCCAAGACATCGCCATCTTGTGCCTACGTATTCTCATTTGGTATGAGAAATCAGAGCAAACGTAGTTCGGGCTGACACGACCACAGGTTGGTTCAAGTGTTTTAACTGAGTAGGGTTAAACCTTCGTTCTAGCAGTTAGGTGTATTGTTGCTAGACCATTGGAGACTTAGGCTTTACCTGTTTGCGGTAGAACCAAGACTTAACACACTCTTTCTAAAAATGAGTTTCAAACAATCCCGAAGGATAAAAAGGTTTGATTTCTTTTGTGTTTTTTAAACAAGAAGTGAATTGAGTTAAGTTTGTAACTCATGTTGCACTAAAGACTATGACTTGAGAGCGAATGCGTCGCATATCGCCCAAAGGGCATATGCTAAACACTCTAGACAGATTGAGAGCGAATGCGTCGCATATCGCCCAAAGGGCATATGTCAATTTCAGAAGATCGACTAGATGTCCCTCCTCTGTATGTGACTTTTCTATCATGTCATCAACATAGACTTCCACCTCGTGATGAATCATGTCATGAAACAAAGTGAACATCACCCGCTGATAAGTTGCCCCTGCATTTTTCAATCCAAAGGGCATCACCTTATAGCAAAAAGTCCCCCACGGTGTGATGAAAGTCTTTTCTCCATGTCCTATGGGGCCATTTTGATTTGGTTATACCCAGAGAAACCATCCATGAACGAAAACACAGAATACTACGCGGTGTTACCAACCAACACATCGATATGAGGGAGCGGGACATCGTCTTTCGGGCTCGCTTTATTCAGATCTCGATAATCAACACACATCCTGACCTTTCCATCCTTCTTAGGTACAGGAACAATATTAGCGACCCACGGAGGGTAATTCGTGACAACAAGAAACCCAGCATTCAACTGCTTTTGAGCTTCTTCTTTGATCTTGACTGCCGTGCCAGGCCTTGTCCGTCTCAACTTCTGCTTGACTGGCGAGCAATCTTCTCTGAGAGGCAACCGGTGTACCACAATATCTGTATCCAGCCCAGGCATGTCTTGGTAAGACCAAGCAAAGATATCTTTATACTCACGGAGCATTTCAACCAATCTTCTCTTGACACTATCTTCTAATGCAGCCCTCACTTTAATATCTTTCCTGTCATCCTCGGTACCCAGATTAATAATCTCAATATCCTCCTGATGAGGTACAATAACCCTTTCTTCCTGCTTGAGAAGCCTGGCTAACTCTTCGGGTAGTTCACAGTCTTCGTCAGTCTCATCTTCAGCTTGATAAATGGGATTATCAAAGTCATACGAAGTCATAGCCGAACCTGAATCGATGGCATCTGATAGAAAAGACCTGCATGAGGATGTTATGTTTATTATGCGATGCAACAACCAAAACACATTACCATTTTTCTGTTAAGTGTAAATGCAAAACAAAAACAAGAAAAACAGGGATCACAATATTTTGAATGCGAAACGCCTTTTATTAATGATAAACTGTAAATAACAAGAAGGCCCCACAAATGGGTCACTACATCTTAGGCAGAAGCAGGACTGAACATAATCAAAACAAATGAACATTACTCTGCAGCAGTAACATGAATGATTTCTTCAGTAGTCCAGTTGCACAGCTTCTGGTCGGGAGTACACGGACGAATCCAGGCATCCATGTCGCAGTCACTATCACCTTCATCGTCTTCAACGACATTGATCCGATCAAAAATCACACCACTGCTGGTGAACTGCACTGTCCCCCTGTATTTTGGAATCTGAGAAGAACCGGAGGGTTTGTATCCCAAGCCGAACTTATCTTGCTTGACAGGAACATCGAGAACTTGACCCCACTTCTGAGATGAGCCAGATTCTACAATAGCACAGGCTTCCTTGAGCGACGACATTGAAACCTCCAGACCCTTGGCTGCTACAGGAGACTTCCCCTGAATCTGAACCGTTTCAAAGGCATGGCAGAGCGTTTCGTGGATCTCACCATCCACTTCTACATATTTGAAAGATGACAAATGGCTAACCATAATGTCCTCTTCACCACACACAGTAACTATGCTCCCTCACACCATGTATTTCAGCTTTTGATGCAACGTTGAGGTAACTGCCCCAGCAGCATGTATCCAAGGTCGGCCGAGCAAACAACTCTATGTTGGTTGGATATCCATAATATAGAAGGTTGCATCAAAAATCTCCGGCCCTATCTGAATAGGTAGCGTGATTTCTCCAAATACTGATCTCTTCGATCCGTCAAAATCCCTAACCACCAGATCACTGGGCGTGCACAACAAATCCTGAATGTCCAACTTCATCAATGCCTTCTTTGGAAGCACATTGAGGGATGACCCAGTATCAACCAAGACATGTGACATCAGAGATCCTCTACACTCCAACGATATGTGCAGAGCACTATTATGATTTCTCCCAGCAGGAGTCAGATCTAAATCGGTAAAGCCGATACCATTACCGGCATTCACGTGAACAACTACCCCTTCCAACTGATTGACAGAAATCTCCTGGGGTACGTATGCTGCATTGTTGCACCCCAAAATTTGACCAACATTTATTTATCCATCAAGAGTTGTATGATACTTTGAAGCTAGCCAAGAAGGTTATTCAAAAGTTCAAAGGTTGATACCTTTGTCAGAGAACTCAAGAGATCCTCAGAGAGATTGGTTGAAACCAAAGCTGTGTGCCTCATAGCTTGAGAGTTGTGGGAGCTCCTCAGATGATTCTGGGACTATGAGGATGGACTTGAAGCTTTGAGAAAGCTTATAAAATGTCTTGAAAGCCATCATGAATCCTAGAGAGGTCATTATACAAGAATTCAGAAGATTCAACCATGAGTGGTGGAATTAGGGTTTGACTGGGTCAACCCTAGGTCAACTGATGATTTGGAGAGGGTTGAGACCTAATCCAAGAGCCATGTGATCATGGAATGATGTATTGAGATGCTATAAGGATGATTCCTAGACCAACTCATCATGATTGAGGAGTTTGAGAAGTTTCAAGCTAGGGTTTCTAAAGATTGACAGTGTAAAATCCCCTAGTTTGATCCCTATCTTCAAGGCAGTTTAGCTCAAGATGTGATTGTAATCTCATCTTCCCCACAACATGAATGTTGTAGAGCTTGTTCTTAGCTTTAATTTTAGTGGTGGAAGTCCTTGATAGGATTTGTAGAGCTCAAGTTATGGTTTTGACAAATTACAGGTCATCTGAGGTATGTGAATCTGGGTCCTTGAAAGTCACCCAACTTGCATCCAACGTTTTCCCTAGTAGGATGATTCCTATGAACTCTTGGTAAACATGAATGTTGAAGAGAATCTTCTTAGCTTTCTATAGAGTACTAGAAGTCCTTTATAGGATTTGTAGAACTCAACTTATGGCTTTGACAAGTCAAGGGCATTTTGGTCATTTGGAGGTTATAGGTCATTTCAAGCACAAGGCCATATCTCCTACTTCCAAGATTCAAATGGAAAAATATTCAACATCAAACTTGCTTAGAATGATGTTTTAAGGCTATTAGGGAGGTCATGAGATGTTGAAAAGGCTCATATCAAAAAGTGATAAAAATGGCCTAAAAATGAGGCATAAGTTAATTCAAGTGAATTTGAAAAATGGAAATCCCAAGTTATAAGTCCAAACCATGTCATGTAATAGGTCATTTTGACTCCAAATGACATTCTAAGAACAATGGTTCAGCCAAAATTTTGATTTGAGGCTTGGATCGTAGGGCTGCTTTGTAATGGGCTTACTTGCATCTTAAGGTACCAAACCAAAACAAGGCAAAACTCAATAAACAAGGAAGATATGCATTGTAACTTACCCTAAATCTCATGTGGGGATAAATTCAAATCAGAATGGGAAGTTACATGATGCTTGGCATGAGATACCATGTAAGGAGAATGAGAATTCAAAATGTCATGACATGAAAAGTTCAACTTCTCATTGGATTGTTCTAGGGGGTTCTAGATGATTCTAAACCACCCTATAAGATGTTTGTAACTTGCTCAGATGCAGGGTTAGTGAGAATTGCTGCATAGAAGAGAGAGTGAAATCCAATTTCTTCCATTACAAGTCAAATCCAATTTCTTCATTCCCCTTCATTTCCTTCCATTCTTTTCACACAAACACCTTCCATACATCACCTTGAAGCTGTTCAGATTGAATTGAAAGCATTCCCATGGAGAATTGAGGAGTTGGTGATCCAAGTTTCAAGGTTGCATTTCAAAATCGAATTTCAAGAATCAAGTAATTTCAGCCATTCCTTTTGCATACAGAAGCTAGAAGATTGATCAGTGAAGGAATTTGGAAAGATTCAAGGCTTGAATTGGTGGATTGCTACCTCTGTTCACTCAATTTAACCAGGTTTGCAATTTCTTTCCTACACCTTAATTTAGGCATGGTTAGGTTGAATTATTAGTGTAGAATGGTTAGAGACAATTAGGTGATGGATTTTGGAAAGTTTGAAGGCAATTGGTGACGGTTTTGTTATGATCAAGATTTCTGTTTGGCCTTGTATCTCTTTGGATATTGAGTGATGAGCTTAGTTTAACATCAAGAAATGCTCAGGGAAGAATGAGGATGAGATTAGGACCATTAGTTTCAAGAATTGTTAAGATTGATTTCTGAGTATGTTTTGGATCTTGGATCGGGTTCCTTGATTTAGGAGGTTTTAGTTGATTTTGAGATCATAATCGTGTTCAGCATAAAATTTCAAGTGGATTAGGGTTTTACATTTTAAGAATTGATGGAGAATTGAAGGAATTCGTATGGGGGAAGATGAAGCTCATGGAGCTGTGTTTTAATGGTGTTTCTGCAAACCCTAGGTCCAAGGAAGAAGAAGACCTCACAGCCATTGGATAAGGCGCTGACCACTTGACTTGAGAGCCAATCCCACGGTCCAGATTTGATTTCAGTTTTAGAGGGAAGCCAGCAAGAATGAAACGCCGCGTTTCATTTAAAGAGAAATTCTGGGCCCAATTGCATTTTTAATCCCACCCCCATATGAGGCCCAATTGCATTTTTAACTGAATTTGATTACTCTTCACACCATGTCTTTCTCATTTATTTATGATTTTATTAATTGTTTTTTTCTGAGGAAATGGGCCCAGGTGCATTGCTTTCCAAATCCCCCATGTTGAGCCCAAATGAAATATGAACTGCATATTGTTACTTGTTACACCCCAGCCATTCATTTTCATTTTAGTTTTCTCCATTTTATTTCAATTTTAGAAAATTCATATTAAATTGAAAAATAAAGATTTTTTCATGGGAGTTTTTTCTCCCTTTTCATATTTTTGTCTAGAAAAATATAAAATAAAAATATTTCTCATTTCATTCATTTTAGTATTTTTTGCATATTTTCTTCTTTTATTGCTTTTTATTTCTTTTATATTGATTCATGATTTTGTAGAATTTAGTTTAGGTAGATCCCTTAGTATTTTTAGGTCATTCTTTTTAGGATAGTTAGATACATGTTTTAGCTTCCCCCTGGATTTATTCCATATTTTTGAGATAATTTTTAGGATAGTTTTGATTAGATACCATTAGGTTGTGTAGAATTAGGTTAAACTTCAACATAGGTCCATGATAACTTTAGATTTTGGGTTTTTAGGACAAATTAGACTATGGGACATATATGGATATTAAGGGTAGGTATTTAGGATCCCTTAGAAATTGTATTAGGATTTAATATAGTAGTATGCTATTTTTTAGTTGATTTTTGTATTGGATGATTGTTTGTGTTGCCTTTAGGGCATGTTTGCTTTAGTTGCTTTGCTTTGAGGGCTTGGAGAGCTTGATCTTGTTCTAAGGAGCATTGTGGAGCATAGTAGAAGACTTGAAGATGCATTGAGGAGCTTGAGAGCTTGATCTTTTTGTTTTCTTTTTTGTTGTTTTAGGGTTAGGGATTAGGAAGAGTTTAGATGTAGATGACTTCTTTCTTAAACATGGATGGTATCTTTCACCTCCATTCCTCCCTATGATTCAAAATCCTTCCATGGTATACACCTCTCTCCTTTGGAGGGATAAGTGATGTACCTAGGAAGTAGAACTTTTGAGGGAACCATTCCTTTAATGTTGAACCCTTATAGGTCACCTTTGGTGATCAAATAAGCAGTTCAATATCCCCCAGCTTATCCAGTAAGTGATTTCCTCTGGTTTGATTGTCTTGAGAGATGTTGATCTTGAGTTTGAAGATGAAGACTTCATTGAAGAGGATGAATCCTTGAGTATTGCCATTCCAGCTGAAGCTTGAAGAGCAACAAGAGCAAGTTGATACTTGGAGATCCCTGAAGATTAGGTGAAGCCTGAAGGTGGAGCTGATCAAGAAGCTGAAGCTTTAAGGGAAAAGATGAGTTGAAACTTATGTTGAAGGATTGAAACCTGGAAAAGCAAATTGATATTTGTCAAGAGTGATTGAAGTCTGAAGGCTGAGTTGGTGTTGGAAGAGCTGAAGCTTGAGGTTGAGAGAGGAGTTGATCTGCTTTCTTCTGTTTTTCTTTTCTGTATTGCTGTGTTTTGTTTGACTTGTTTGATGCATTAGAATAAGTTCATATCTAGAATAGATAGAATCTAGGAGCATGATTGCACTAGAGGTGGAGTTGCTCCCTCTGCTTGTATTGTTACTGTGTGGCTTTGCTTGCGGGTATTCGGTAGAGCCCAGCTACCTTGCCCATGTGGTTTGTTTGCCTGATGGCATTTCATTTCATTTTTATCTGTATGATTGCAGTTTACTGTTATTGCTTGATAGCATGTTTTATATTTCAGTATGATTACTGTTATTTCATTCTGGCTTGAGGTTGAGATGAGCTTGTGGAGGCTTAAGCCCCACACACATTTCCTCCCTCACTTGCATTACATGCATTTTACTGTTAAGCTGATGCTTTGTCTGTTTTGGTGTATCATTGACATGATCCCTTAGGACTCTCATTTCCTTTGATAAGGATTTGATGATAGAATTTTAGGTTGAAACCTATGCATGACAACTTCTAGGAGTTCCCTGTTCAAACCTCAACCATAGGATGAATCCATGGCATGACAACAGTAGGACTTGATAGTCTCCCTCCTAGTTGGGCCTGTTCTCTTCTCATCTCAAAACAGTTTAAGATACAGTAATCATGAATGATTTCTTTCGTACGTTACGAGCCTTAAGCTATCTGAGAAAGGATTGTGGGAGAGCTTCTTTTCCATAGTCTGGATGTTTAGTATGGTACCCTTTGGGTGACATGCGACGCATTCACTCTCAGGTCATAGTCTCTAGTGCGGTTGAAATCGCAAACATAATAAAAAACACTTCTTTCGTAAAAGACAGGAAATAAACCGTAGTTTCCCGAACTACGTGAGCTCTGATCTCTCATGCCTGTTGAGAGTACGTAGGCACAAGATGGCGATGTCTTGGCGAGCTACCTTCCCCCATAACCCTTCGTAGGCCGAACTACGTTGACTCTGATTTCTCATTCTCTGATGAGAATACGTAGGCATAAGGCGCGATGCTTTGCCGAGTCATTTTTCTTTTCTTTTTTAACCAGCCTTGATAGGTAGATAGAATAAAACCAACCCGTCCAAGTAAACACAACAAGCGAGGATCCCGTCGAGTACGACGGACGTGAGGGGTGCTAATACCTTCCCCTTGCGTAACCGACTCCCGAATCCAGACAATGGTTGCGACAACCTTGTCTTACCCTTTTTTCGTCAGGTTTTTCCGATCGTTTCCTTTCCCGCTCTGAGGGATAAATAACGAAAGGTGGCGACTCTTCTGTCATGCCGACACCTTATTTTTGCGCAAGCGACATGCATTCAAAACTTTCAACAGAGCATTATGATGCGCCTCCGAACTCATCAACAATGACAAGATAGAAATTTTCGACGGAGTTTGATTCAAGTGATCCACAATTTTGTAGTCAGTCTTCCGAATTAATCTCATGAATTCCTCCGTATCCTTTGAAAGATCATCAATAACAACCTGGGGCTGAGCATTCTCTTCAATCACCGCTTTACGCTTACCCTTGTCATTCTTATCAACAACCTCTGGCGGAGAGAAAACCCTACCACTTCTGGTAACACCTCCGGCACCGACTATGTTCTCAACCGATGAACTTTCGCTTGGCGATTCTATCCATTCTTGTTTCTGCCTGTTACAGAACACTTCTCCCCCATAGTTCCATGGGATTGCTCTAGTGCTCTCGTATGGCATGTGCCCTGGTATAGTAATGGTCACCGGAGCTGGCCTGGCAGGCGCTGAAATATTGATAGTCCGGTATGGAATAGAAATAGTGGCAACTTCATCATTACTCACCTCCTTCACAACATCTTCCTTCACGACTTTGTCAAACTACAGACAACCTTCGTCAATCATCCTCTGAATACCCCTCTTCAAAAGATCACAACCCTCAGGCCGCGCTTCACATTCTAAGCAGTCAGCAAGACAACCAAGGAATACACCCTTCTTCAACAAACAAGCTTTTATAAAACCCAGCGGAGTTTTCAAATCTTCAACATCAGTTATCAGATTCAACTTCTCACCTTCAATAACAGCGTTGGCTGCCGCCACCCCATGATCCGGCATCGGGTTCTGAGTAACATTGGGCCCCTCATTGGTGAAATTAATAGCTTTAGAGTCGAGAAAATCCTGGACCTTATGCTTAAAAGCTTTACAATGGTCAATGTCATGGCCTGGAGCGCCAGAGTGAAAATCACAATGAGTGTTTGCATCGTAGCCAGGAGGCGGTATACCTGTGAGAGAAGCCAAGGTCTTCTTTGGCACCAATTGTAACTGCAACAACCGTTGTAACAACTGAGAATAGGGTATCGGAGGATTTGTGAACTGCCTGTCAGGCATCCGGCGCCTAGCAGGATAAGGACGCTGAGCGTTGCCTTGTTGCGGCCGGGATATTTACAGTAGCAACCTGATGATGCTAACGAGACTGAGATCTTCCCTTACCTTTGTGCGAAATAGCATTTGCATCCCCCTCCCTTCTCTTGGGGTTTGCAGAATACGGCTTCTTTGTTCCTCCCGAAGAGGATCCACCACCATTGGAAATCTTACCAGATTTGATCCCACTTTCAATTCGTTCACCGGCAATCACCAAATCAGAGAAACCTGCAGACATGCAGCCTATCATCTTCTCGAAATACACACCTGGTAACGAAGCCATGAACAATTCTATCAACTCCCTTTCAACCAAAGGAGGTTGTACCCTTGCAGCCAGATCTCGCCACCTCTAGGCGTACTCTTTAAAGCTCTCAGAATTCTTCTACGACAGACTCTGCAATTGTACCCGATTGGGTGCCAGATCACTATTATATTGATAATGACGCACAAAAGCCTCAACCAAATCTTTCCAGCTACGAATATGGGTCCTCTCAATCCCCATATACCATTCCAATGAGGCTCTTGCCAGGCTATCCTGGAAGAAATGCATCAGCAGCTTCTCATCACTGGAATAGGCAGACATTTTTCTGAAGTAAGCCCGAATGTGTACTCTGGGGCAAGTCGTCCCTTTGTACTTATCGAAATCGGGCATTTTAAACTTGGGGGCAATCCTGACCCCAGGAACCAAACCCAGATCAGACATATCCAAGCCTAAAGAATTCTGATTTTCCAATGACCTCATTTTCTCCTCAATCAGTTTGAAACTTCGGTCGGCTTCAGTTGGAAAACCACCATCTAGATCTTTCACAGAGAATATATCATCCTGAATATCCTCCCAATGAGGACCAGCAACCCCGTGCACGGCACACACACTGCCATTACCCGCAATATTACCATTCTCACGAGCAACTCCTCCGCCTGGAGGTACAACAACAGTAGGAATACCTTGAGGAATAGACCCACCAACCGGAGGATGAACAACACCAGCCCCTCCATGCAAAACATCGTCTTCATCAACCCATGCTATCAACGACTGAACGAGAGTTCTCAACTGCTCCTGTCCACTGGCGACAGTCTGCATCAGTTCCATAAATTGGGCCATACGAGCCCTAACCTCCTGCAATTCCGCCTGTACCTGATCCATCACCTTTTGTTGATTCCCTCGAGTAGAGTATCTGTGGAAGCTGAATTCCTCAATCCTGAACTACGAAAACCAAGCAGAGATAAGAACACAAGGCCACCAAGAACAACATGCAATGCAAATGCAAGATGCAAAATGCAGACATGCCTATGTATGTACAGGGATATCTTTCCCCTTGATTCCGGTTTCAATAAACAAGAACAACAGAGATGGATAAGAATACCCCAATAAAACTTCTCATATATCAAGTAAAGCTGAAACAATACTACCAAATGAGAAATATCTGCATACAAAGAAGCATTGATCTCATCCAACATCTTTGGTGATGATCAAGATACAAAATCTACTGAAACTACAAAAGATAAAACTCCTAGTAGCCATGATCTCTACGCCACTCCTGAGACTCCTCAAGCATCTCTTTCGTATCTGGATGGTCTGGCCGCTCCATCAACTCTTGGATAAGGACATCCCTCTTGCGTATCACATCCCGGAGATAATGACAATGATCCTCCCAAGCGTCTTCGCCAAAGGCATCCTCAAGCCTGGGTTTCTTCACCTCCGCCCGGATCTTGAACTCTTCAAGTGCTGATAAAGTCTCTTGGTATTTCTGCTCGATCGTAATCCTGCTGAACGTTTCTAGCAATAGCTCTCTCTCTCCTTAGCCTTGAATTGCGCTTTCAGCTTATCAACCTGCACACAAAGCTGATCTTCTATACTCTTGTTGGCGGTTACAGTAGCATTCCACTGCGCATTGAAGTTGGATATCCTCAGATAGGGTCTATCTAAATCCTACTTCTTACTCTTCAGAACATCACAAGTGCTTTTTAGATCAAGACCGACTTGCTTACATGCTTGTACCTGATCTGCAAGTTCTTCCTTCAACTTGGTCAATAGTTTTGCGTTTGTCTTAGCCAAATACACAGCTTCAGCCTTATCATGCTTCAACTAACTGATTTCCTGCTTCAACTATTCATTCTCTTTGCGCAGCTCTTCCTTCTCTGTCCAAAGCTTGGTATATCTCGAGATATCAACAGTTGTAGGCGGCTCGATGACTAAAGGATACAATGATTCTTCAACAGGAAATGGCAACAAAACCTCTTCAACCCTCTTCCGAATCCAATTCGAGTATGGATCATAGGCTCTGCAATCTACTTTGCCCAAAGAAAGCTTCCCCTTCTTGTGGATCTTACCCCATGCATCTACGAATCGGGCCGAGATACAAGGATCAGCTACACCTGTGAAGTACAGAGATTCCTGCACTTCCTCTTCTTTAGGAGGTCCTTTCAAAGCATAACCGAATTGTCTCACAGCCAGAGAAGGATTATAGTTGATACCGCCTTTCCTCCCTATCAAGGGCACATCAGGAAAGCTACCACAACTGAAAATAAGCTCACGACCCAACAAGTCTCGATCGAACCAGGAAATATTCTTCTCTGTCAAGCCCATAAGCCTCTTCAACCACTCAGTTGAGTTCGCAGAAGTCACAAAAGCTCCTGAGCGAGGAAGATGATCAACAAACCACTTATGCAACAGCGGCGCGCAACAAGAAACCATCTTTCCTCTTCTTTTCTGGTTCTTGTAATGCACTGAGTGATACAAGTCTCCTAGAAGAGTAGGCACGGGATTCTTGGAAGCAAAGACATGAAAAGCATCAAAATCCACAAAGTCAGGTACATTGGGAAACAATAGAATGTTGTAAACACACAGAGCCAATATAGCACTAAAAACTACCCAACAACCTTTGTCAGCATACTCTCGGGCTTTGTCGACCAGGAAAGGCAAAGCAAATGCGGAAACTCTGTTTCTACTGATAACATGACCTGCCAAGTCAGAAGCGCTCAAATAAAGAGTGGCGGACAACTCCTCAAGATTAGGTTCTTCCTCGGAACTGAAGAAAGGCACTTTGTTCAGAATTGGAACACCCAAGATGTAAGCAAATTCTTCCAACGTAGGAACCAACACATAGTCCGGAAATGTGAAGCATCTCAGTGGAGGATCATAAAACTGCAACAAGGTATGAATAGCTCCATGCTCATAAGTCGTAAGCTTACAGACAAACTTCAGAATTCCACCATACTGCTCTCTGAAAGCTACAAGAACACCAAGCTCAGCTAAGGAAATTAGACCAAATAAAGGTCCCAACTCAGGTGCCGGAAACTTATACACAACAATCCTCTTTCTGCTAACTTCCATCTCTGAAGAAGGCCAGTACCAGAATCAAGGGATAGACGAGAACCTATAACACACATAAACGTGCAATGTTAAATGCTGAATGATATGCAAATGCACACATGGGATCAAGGTATCCAATGCTCAAATGCGTTGTTGTGCCGTTGACTGAATTCAACCAGAGCTCCGCTCTAATCAGAACACTGAGATAATACACCAGATAGAACATTCAGGATCAGAATTCTGCACTGACGAGAAAACCAGGGTTGGTTGAAGGCCAGGTTTCCTGCAAAATCCCATCCCTCTCACATGTGGGTTCTAGTCTTGAAAGGTACGGCATCCTATGCGGGTGGTCAGCGTCACCGACTTTCAAAAAACTATGATACATTCACTGTTTCCGGTTTGGCATCATAGTCTAACGAAGCGGCCTCACTTAGCTGACTTCCCAAATGAATGATCTCCAGAGTCGACAGTCTCTCTAACTCAATATTCCCTCAACTGCACCAGACGTGCAGGATAGAATATTTCCAAAGAAAAACCTCGTCTGAATGTGAATTTCACGCGAGCTATTGCGCAGCCAGACGCCACACAAGCTCCCTCTAACCTCTACTATAATCCTATGTGTATACTCAAGCCTAGGTCTGGCTTATCTCTCGGTGGAACAACCCAACCCACAACACTGCAGCAACAGAAATGCAATGCCATAATATACAACAAATAATGTACATAAAGCGAAAATTGTACAAAAATAAACACCCAAAGACACAACAGGCAAGCGCTAGGAGTGACTCGCATTGGGAACCAGAGACTCTGGGTTCGTTCCCCAGCAGAGTCGCCAGCTGTCGCAACTGCGAAAAACACCCGGCAAAAACAGAAGAGTCGCCACCTTTTGTTATTTATCCCAAAGAGAGGGAAAGGAAACAATCGGAAAAACCTGACAAAAAAAGGGAGAAGACGAGGTCATCGCAACCAAGTCCTGGGTTCGGGAGTCGGTTACGCAAGGGGAAGGTATTAGCACCCCTCACCTCCATCGTACTCGACGGGATCCACGCTTGTTGTCTATCTAAAGGTGTGTCAAACTATCTACGCTACAGGCTTGCGGACAAAAAGAAAAGAAAGAGTGACTCGGAAGAGCATCGCGTCTCTGTGCCTACGTACTTTCATCTGGTATGAAAGATCAGAGTCAACGTAGTTCGGCTAACTACGGAAGAAGGGGGGAAGGTTGCTCGCCAAGACGTCGCGTCTTGTGCCTACGTACTTTCATCTGGTATGAAAGATCAGAGCAAACATAGTTTGGGCGCACACGAAACCACAGATTGATTAAGTGTTTTAATCGAGTAGGGTTAAGCAATGATTTTAGCAGTTAGAGACGATGCCTGTTTGCGATAGAATCAAAGCTTAACGAAACTCTTTCTCTGGAAAAAAAAGCTCTGATTAATCCCAAAGGAAAAATGTTTGAATTTGTTTTTGTATTTTTTTAGTGAAGTGAATTAATTCGGTTTGTCATTCACGTTGCACTAAAGACTGTGACATGGAGGCAAATGCGTCGTATATCGCCCCCAAACGGGACGGATACTAAACATTCTATATAAGCGAGAGGAGACCCCTCACTCATCATTCCCCATGTAGCTTAAGGCTCGTAGCGTGCAACGTTTATCGCCTTTATTAAATGAATTAGCATGATTTGGAGATGAGAAGAGAGACGCACGGAAGGTCTAAGGGAAACTCGACCTTAACGTTGTCATGCAAAGTGATCCTAGAGTTTGGATGAAAAGGAGAAACATCTACCCTAATGTTAGCATACTTGGATTGAGCACCTAATGTCTCTCCTACTCCCATCCTAAACGGAGGGACTAGGAATCCTATGGGGATCATGGAAAGAGAGCACAAGAAGAACAAAGGAAGAATCAATCACAAGTAGATAAATGCACACATGAAAAATGCACAATTAGAATGGTGGGAGGGAGGGAAAATGTATGGGGCAGCAGCCGCCACAAGCGCGTCTCGACCTCAACAGCGATGCAAGAATGATGCAAACATGTGGAGAAAACAAGAGATGAAAGCATACGAACATGCGAACGAAAACTCGACTCGAACCACATACAAACATGCAAATAATTGAAAGAATGATCATACATGGCAGCAACATCATGATTGAACAAACACAAATAGCAGCAAATATCCAAAACAATTCAATTCTAATGCATCACACTGATCTATGATGATTCGAATCGAAACGGTATGCGAACATGCAAGAAAACATCAAAATATGGCATTCTGGCACTGTGTTAATCGGTTAACACATACTGTTAATCGATTAACCTATGTAAAACAGCTGAAAATCTGTAAATTCGTAGGTGTTAATCGGTTAACACCAGGCGTTAACCGATTAACACCCTGAAAACTTTGAAAAATTTGAATATTTGAGTTGGTTAACCGGTTAACCATATACGTTAACCGGTTAACACTGTACCAGAAGCAGAAAAAACAGCAAACAGAATCACTTTCCAGCAAATAAACACTTATCCGATCAACCGGATGATCGCATAATCACTTATTCACGAACTTAAACCAGAAAATCATGATTTAAACAGCATGTAAATAGATCAACACAACCAGATCATGGATCAAGAAACTCAAATCAATCACAATTCAATAGAATATGAAGATTAACATGGTAAACGTGCAAATAAGCTTGAAAATTAAATCGGATCAGAAATCCAACCTACGAATCGGAGAATTGATTCGGTAATTGTTGAATCAACTGTAATTGTGTAGATCTAAGCAAAGAAGTCCGGAAAACTTCAAGATCCAAGCTAGTTGATGATGTATGAATGAAGATCCTTCACAATTAAGCCAAATTACTCCAAATAAGCACTTCTACAATCACCTCAAAATCCAGATCTGAACTTGAACAAAAATTAAAGATGAGAATTAATCAAATGATGATGGTAAATGGAGGATTATGCTCAAGAATCTATTGATTCCAATGAAGAATCAATAGTTCCAAGGAAAATGAGCTTTGAGTGAAGGTTTTGGCTATGGAGGAAATTGAGAAAATTGAGAGAGAATTGATCAACTCTGAATTTGAAATGGAAATTATGAAGGTTAGAATGGCTTGCTTTGGAGTAAAATCATTTAAATACTCTCTTGGTATGGAATCCAAAGCAAGGGTTGGAAATTGGTTTGGAAATTATGGTATGGAATGAGGTTTGGGATTTTGGAGGGAAATAAAATTTAACCAAATTTCAAATGAGGTTCTAGATCCTTCCCAAGTGCAAAAATGGGCTTTCAAGTGATCAAAATTGGACCCCAAAGCAAATCCACTTGAAAATTCACGTACAGGGCAAATTCTGCTATGGTTAACCGATTAACCATATGCGTTAACCGGTTAACGCTGTTAAAACTTCAATTATGGGATGATTTTCAAATGGTTAATCGGTTAACCATATGTGTTAACCGATTAACACCTTCAAAAATTTGAATTTGGCGCCTTTTGGTCGGAAATCTGTCCATTTTCCCTATTTCAACTGTTTAGAGCCCTGTTTAGCTGCTGAACCTCATTTTTGACCGTTGTCATTGTGAAAATGCTTCTTATGAGCCTGAATGTTGATTTCTGATCTGGAATAAACCTGTAAAACAGAATAAAATCGATCGCTCGATTGCTGGGCAAAATAAATGTCGAAGCTCTGATGCTCTCTGATCGCTGTTCAATCTCTTGCTCCGAAATGCACCTGAGCCACAAGAATGCCTTAATCCCATGCCTCGAGACCGAATGCTATGCAATGCAAAAATGCTAAATGCGAAAAAAGAAACATAAGCCAAGTATAAAAACGAGAAGGCAAATTTTGGAGTGCTACAGCTGCCCCTATTCAAACAACTTGGACCTGAAGGGAGGAAAAGCATCTGCTTTCAACCATTCAAAGTACAAGGTGATTGAATACCAAAGAACCCGGAAATTTGCACCCCGCGGGAATGCAAAACAGCGACTACCAACCAAGAGTCGGAAAATGACGCGCTGGGGATAACAATTCAATACAATCTGAACTTCATCCAAAAGATGCAAACCAAAAGTCGGGAAAAACGCCCGAAGGATACCAACCAAGAGTTGGGACGAGACCAGCAACAAATACCAACTACAAATCAGGGTAGCGTACTCGGAATACCAACCAAGGGTTGGAACCAACCCTGCTGAGGAACAAAAGCGTAACCAAACAGCTCTGTGGAGACTCCACCGGGGAAAGAGTAGACAAATCAGACGAATCTGTGGAGAATAAGCTTCTACCATAAGACTATAATCAAAGAATTCCATCCAAGAGATGGGATAAGAACCCAAACACCACCAACCAAAAGTCGAGATTACCACAACACCAACCGGAACTTCCCTGACGAGACAACCTCGCTAGGGAGTCAACATCCATCACAGGCCAACAATCTAACTGCATCATCTAAAAGATGAGATAAGAGTTATTCTCTGGGGATAATACCACCCCTACCAACCAAAAGTCGGAATCCACGACTCTGCCGAGGAGGCATGCTGACCAAAAGTAGAAATCAACAACCAGAGTACCAAAGTTAACCAACCAAGTGTTGGAAAATCATCAACAAATCGACCATACCAGATACGGCAACCTCACTGGGGAATCCAAAGCTATCAACCAAGAGTTGGAAATAGACCGACATCCACGATTGACCGTACCGGAGAAACCACAACCACCAACCAAAAGTTGGAAAAATGCCAAATCTCCTTATCAACCAAAAGTTGAAACAACGACTCCGCTGAGGAATAAAGGGAAGACTATCAACCAAAAGTTGGAACACCAAATCTTCTTATCAACCAAGAGTTGAGATAACGACTCTTCAGGGGAAAAAGGAAGACTACCAACCAAAAGTTGGAACAACAATAAACGTCCCAGGCCAAACCTACTGGGGGTAGGGGAATACCAACCAAGAGTTGGGACAACCGCAGGGGAAAACTTCCAACCAAAAGTTGGGAAACAAAGGTACTAACCAACAGTTAGAATCACCATGAAATCTCGTTGATCCATGGTTAGAACACAAGCTGCTAACCAAGAGTTAGGATTGCTGGGAAAAGTCCTCATCGGCCAAAAGCTATTAACCAAGAGTTAGGATAGCTGAGGGACGCTACACGAAGCTGACTCCACCACAGAAGACTACCAACCAAAAGTTGAGATAATCATCCCGGATTATCAACCAAGAGTTGAAATAAAAGGCCACTAACTAAAAGTTAGAACGACGGCTACTAACCAAGAGTTAGAACAACAAGGATTATCAACCAACAGTTGAAATAAAGACTCCGCCCGGGGAAGCCCTAAGATTACCAACCAATAGTTGGGATCACCAAATACAATCAATCATCTGAATTATGCAGGAGGGTACCGACCAAAAGTTGGAATCCACGACTCTGCAGAGAGAAATAACGAACAACCACCAAAAGTTGGAATAACATCCAAATGCCACTGGGTCATCAACCAAAAGTTGAAATAAACAACGATGACCAACCAAAAGTCGGAACAACTCCATTGGGGAAGAACCACAAGCTGGACCAGGGAAAGCAGCACTCATAAGCGACTCACCTGGCGAAAGCGAAAACATTCACCCAAACTACTCAGCTGGGAAGAATCCGGTAAAATACCCGATCCAGAAATCCATCCTGACGCGGATAACACGAAAACCCCTTGATTCAAACAATCTCTGCCGAAAAAGATATCCGGTCCCAAAACACGAAACCTGGCTTATGCTTAAGATGCTTATGTTTGAAAATGGCATAATGCTCCATACGAAATGGAAATGCTACGCATTTGGGAGGATGCTAATTCAAATGCAAAAATGCAAAAGAACCAACCCAGCAAAATAAATTCTAGGGAGAAAAGACCCATACCGCTGGGGAGAAAACTCTGCTTCGGGGAGAGAAATCCACACCGTCGGGGATTAAATATTTTGGGAGCTTGAATAACTTCGCGGGGACATAAGCAATTTGATGCTTAAATCAAGCCTCTTCTGCTGCGAAAACCATCTCGACGGGGGAAAAACAATCGACCACCGAAGATTGACTTTATCCTGCTCAAGAGACTTGCCCTGAACGACATTCCTAAAAACTCCATCCTGCTCGGGGAGAAAATTCGCTCTGCTCAGGATTACATCAAACATCAACCTGTCTTGCCGAGGAATATCAGATACTCCTACTCTACAAGAAACTTGAATCCGCTGGGGAAAACCCAGACTCCTGTTCTACCACTTACTCTATCGAGAGAATCAGCACTGCACTCTGCAGGAGAGAAACCTGAACCAACTCCGTGGGGAAAGGACGTCACCGACGTTGCCTCCGCTGGAGAAGAAAACTGCTGTACAAACCATCCTACCATTGAGGGAAACACCTCTATCCTATTCCGCAGAGAACAAACTCCACCCCGTCGGGGACTCACTTTCTCACGAAGACAAAGCTTTGTTCTGTTGGGGGAGTAACATTTCAAACTTGATAATCAGAATCTGCTGGAGAGGACGCAACTCTGCCAGAGACGAGATGACCACTTCACCGAGGAATCTCTGCTAGGGGAAACAAGCCTCTCGCTTGCTCATGCCCGACTGCACTTACCTGTGGGAAACAAGCCCATTCTGCCGGAAACATCACACTTAATTTGTTGAGAATACTCGGATGACAACAACTGCTACTTGTTGTGACTTGAACTGCTGAGGATAAGGGAAACTCACCTGATTGTGATAACCCTGTTGACCTGCAGAAATGCTCTACATGCGAAATGGTTACCTCAGTTACCATCCACGATACCTATTGATCAAGCAAAGTCAACGCTTTCGTTATGCTCTGTACAGCCTCTTGCTTTCACCTGCAATGTTTACCAAAATAACAGACATTTCGCAAACAAAACAGTAAAATGGACAAGAAAAAGAAAGCTCTTTGAATGAAGTGAATACTTTTATTGATGAAGGGCTTGTAAATAGGCAAATTACAATTCAGACGCAATTCTTGAAAAGAGGTGATTGCTCAAAAACAAGAAAACGAATACAATATACATGTCGGCAATGTGGAAACAGACAACCACCATGTGTCGATTCAGCTATGATCTGTATGTCTTTGATGTTCCCCTTGCTTCGCCTTCTGACAAGACTGACTATCCTGATTCCTTTCCTTCGAGATAACTGCTCACAAACTTACAGATCGAACGCGAACTGTGATCATTTGCTTCTTTAAATCCCTAACTTTTGCCTGGATCTCCCTTTCGGGTTTTCAATCCACCGGGATACCCATTTTTGCCAAAGTTGCCTTTTCAGGTTTTCAACTTTGCGGGTTTACATCTTTTATTTTTATCTCTAATTTTTGCCTAAACCTTTTTCCTTTTTATGGTTCTCCGGGATGCCCCCTTTTTGCCTGGACGTTTCTTTTTATGTCCAGCGGGTCTCTTTTAAGCAAAGTATTTTTTAACCACGTCCGCATTCACAGGGGACGAAAAATCTTCACCATCCATAGTAGATAGTAATAAGGCTCCTCCTAAGAAAACCTTTCTTACCACATACGGACCTTCATAGTTAGGAGTCCATTTTCCCATGTGATCTGTCTGAGGAGGAAGGATCCTTTTCCACACCAAATCACCTGTCTGGAAGCACCGAGGACGCACTTTCTGATCAAAGGCTTTCTTCATCCTACTCTGGTACAAACGGCCATGCGCGATGGCTGCTAATCTCTTTTCATCAATCAAGCTTAGCTGATTCAACCTGGTCTGCACCCATTCAGCTTCGTCAAGCTTCACATCCGACAAAACCCTTAAAGAAGGAATCTCAACTTCTAATGGCAGGACTGCTTGTGTACCATACACCAGTGAGAAAGGAGTTGCCCCGGTTGATGTACGCACCAAAGTACGATAACCGTGAAGAGCAAAAGGCAACATCTCGTGCCAGTCCTTGTAGGTCACAACCATCTTCTGCACAATCTTCTTGATATTCTTATTAGCTGCCTCAACAGCACCATTCATCTTCAGACGATATGGAGAAGAATTGTGATGTTCTATCTTGAAACTCTGACACAGTTCCTTCATCATTTTATTATTCAAATTTGAACCATTATCAGTAATTATTCTCTCCGGAATACCATAACGGCAAATGATGTCCTTCTTTATGAATCGGGTGACCACCTGCTTCGTGATGTTAGCGAAGGACGCTGCTTCTACCCACTTCGTGAAGTAATTTATCGCGACCAGAATGAAGCGATGTCCATTAGAAGAAGTCGGCTCAATCTTTCCAATCACGTCGATTCCCCACATGGCAAAAGGCCAAGGAGATGTCAACACATTCAGAGGAGCTGGTGGCACATGCACCTTATCCGCATAAATCTGGCATTTATGGCATTTTCTGGCGTATTTGAAACAATGGGATTCCATAGTCATCCAATAATACCCAGATCTCAACAATTTTCTAGCCATTGCATGTCCACCGGCATGAGTACCAAAAAAACCCTCGTGGACTTTCTCCATCAACAGGTTTGCTTCAAGTTCATCAACACAATGCAACAAGACCATGTCGAAATTTCTCCTGTACAGAACATCGTCCTTATTCAGATAAAAATTACTAGCTAACCTCCTCAGAGTTTTCTTATCCTTGTTAGATGCCCCAGATGGGTACTCCCGAGTCTTGAGAAAATGCTTGATACCGAAACACCAAGGCTTTCCATCGGATGCTTTCTCAACGGCAAACACAAAAGCAGGTCTATCAAGACGCGTGATGGTGATAGCAGGAGTTTCATTCTAGAAATTCACTTTATACATCGAGGCAAGCGTGGCCAAGGCATTCGCCATCTGATTCTCAGCCCTCGGCATATGGTGAAAATCAACTGCATCGAAGAAAGGCAGAAGTCTCCTTGCATAATCTCTATAAGGCACCAGGTTGGCCTGACGAGTTTCCCATTCTCCTTTGATTTGGTTAACGACCAGTGCTGAGTCACCGTATACATCTAGATTCTTAATCCTCATATCAACGGCCTCTTCCAAACCCATAATGCAAGCTTCATACTCGGCTTCATTATTGGTGCAAGCGAATATCAATCGGGTGGTGAACGGTATATGAGAACCGTGAGGAGTAGTAATGATCGCATCGATTCCATTACCATATGAATTGACTACTCCATCGAAAACCATTCTCCACTGAGATCCTTTCTCAGTACCCTCGCCAGGTAAAGGCTCATCACAGTCTTTCATTCTCAGAAACATGACATCTTCGTCTGGGAAATCAAACTTCATCGGCTGATAATCCTCAATCGGCTGTTCCGCAAGATATTCTGACAGGACGCTTCCCTTAATGGCTTTCTGGGAAACGTACTGAATATCATACTCTGTTAACACCATTTGCCAACGGGCAATCCTTCCGGAGAGTGCTTGTCTTTCAAATACGTATTTGATTGGATCCATCTTCGAAATCAATAGGGTTGTGTGGTTTAACATGTACGGTCTCAAACGCTTTGCGGCCCAAGCAAGTGCACAACATGTTTTTTCCGGCATCGAGTACCTCGACTCACAATCGGTGAATTTCTTACTCAGGTAGTAGATGGCATGCTCTTTTCTACCTGACTCATCCTGTTCACCGAGCACACATCCCATTGAATTCTTAAGAACCGTGAGATACATGATCAGTGGTCTCCCTGCAACTGAAGGCATGATTATTGGAGGTTCCTGTAGATACTCTTTTATTCTTTCAAAAGCCTTCTAGAAATTTTCATTCCACCTGTCCGTTTGATCTTTTCTCAGCAATTTGAAAATTGGTTCACAAGTGGCTGTAAGATGAGATATAAACCTTGCAATGTAGTTTAATCTCCCTAGAAAACCACGAACCTCTTTTCTATTCTCGGCTCAGGCATTTCTTGTATAGCTCTTATTTTGGCAGGATCTACCTCAATACCCTTTTCACTGACAATGAAACCCAGTAACTTTCCATATCTCACCCCGAAGGTGCACTAGTTAGGATTCAGCCTCAGCTTGAACTTCCTCAGCCTTTCAAACAATTTCAGAAGATCGACTAGATGTCCCTCCTCCGTATGTGACTTTGCTATCATGTCATCAACATAGACTTCCACCTCGTGATGAATCATGTCATGAAACAAAGTGACCATCGCCCGCTGATAAGTTGCCCCTGCATTTTCAATCCAAAGGGCATCACCTTATAGCAAAAAGTCCCTCACGGTGTGATGAAAGTCTTTTCTCCATGTCCTCTAGGGCAATTTTGTTTGGTTATACCCAGAGAAGTCATCCATGAACGAAAACACAGAATACAGTGCGGTGTTATCAACCAACACATCAATATGAGGGAGCGGGAAATCGTCTTTCGGGCTCGCTTTATTCAGATCTCGATAATCAACACACATCCTGACATTTCCATCCTTCTTAGGTACAGGAACAATATTAGCGACCCACGGAGGGTAATTCGTGAGAGCAAGAAACCCAACATTCAACTGTTTTTGAACTTCTTCTTTGATCTTGACTGCCATGTCAGGCCTTGTCCGTCTCAACTTCTGCTTGACTGGCGAGCAATCTTCTCTGAGAGGCAACCGGTGTACCACAATATCTATATCCAACCCAGGCATGTCTTGGTAAGACCAAGCGAAGATATCTTTATCCTCACAGAGCATTTCAACCAATCTTCTCTTGACACTGTCTTCTAATGCAGCCCCCACTTTAACATCTTTCCTGTCATCCTCGGTACCCAGATTAATAATCTCAATATCCTCCTGATGAGGTACAATAACCTTTTCCTCCTGCTTGAGAAGCCTGGCTAACTCTTCGGGTAGTTCACAGTCTTCGTCAGTCTCATCTTCAGCTTGATAAATGGGATTATCAAAGTCATACAAAGTCATAGTGGAACCTGAATCGATGGCATTTGGTAGAAAAGACCTGCATGAGGATGTTATGTTTATTATGCGATGCAACAACCAAAACACATTGCCATTTTTCTGTTAAGTGTAAATGCAACACAAAAACAAGAAAAATAGGGATCACAATATTTTAAATGTGAAACGCCTTTTATTAATGATAAACTGTAAATAACAAGAAGGCCCCACAAATGGGTCACTACGTCTTGGGCAGAAGCAGGACTAAACATAATCAAAACAAATGAACATTACTCTGCAGCAGTAACATGAATGATTTCTTCAGTAGTCCAGTTGCACAGCTTCTGGCCAGGAGTACACGAACGAATCCAGGCATCCATGTTGCAGTCACTGTCACCTTCATCATCTTCAACGGCATTGATCCGATCAAAAATCACACCACTGCTGGTGAACTGCACTGGCCCCTGTATTTTGGAATCTGAGAAAAACCGGAGGGTTTGTATCCTAAGTCGAACTTGTCTTGCTTGACAGGAACATTGAGAACTTGACCCCACTTCTGAGACGAGCCGGATTCTACGATAGCACGGGCTTCCTTGAGCGACAACATTGAAACCTCCGGACTCTTGGCTGCTACAGGAGACTTCCCCTGAATCTGAACCGTTTCAAAGGCCTGGCAGAGCGTTTCGTGGATCTCACCATCCACTTCTACATATTTGAAAGATGACAAATGGCTAACCATAATGTCCTCTTCACCACACACAGTAATTATGCTCCCTCCCACCATGTATTTCAGATTTTGATGCAATGTTGAGGTAACTGCCCCAGCAGCATGTATCCAAGGTCGGCCGAGCAAACAGCTATATGTTGGCTGGATATCCATAATATAGAAGGTTGCATCAAAAATCTCCGGCCCTATCTGAATAGATAGCGTGATTTCTCCAAATACTGATCTCTTCGATTCGTCAAAATCCCTAACCACCAGATCACTGGGCATGCACAACAAACCCTGAATGTCCAACTTCATCAATGCCTTCTTCGGAAGCACATTGAGGGATGACCCAGTATCAACCAAGACATGTGACATCAGAGATCCTTTACACTCCAACGATATGTGCAGAGCACGATTATGATTCCTCCCAGCAGGAGTCAGATCTTAATCGGTAAAACCAAGACAATTACCGGCATTCACGTGAGCGACTACCCCCTCCAACTGATTGACAGAAATCTCCTGGGGTACGTACGCTGCATTCAAAACTTTCAACAGAGCATTACGATGCGCCTCTGAACTCATCAACAATGACAAGATAGAAATTTTCAACGGAGTTTGATTCAAGTGATCCACAATTTTGTAGTCACTCTTCCGAATTAATCTCATAAATTCCTCCGTATCCTTTGAAAGATCATCAATAACAACCTGGGGCTGAGCATTCTCTTCAATCACCGCTTTACGCTTACCCCTATCATTCTTATCAACAACCTCTGGCGGAGAGAAAACCCTACCACTTCTGGTAACACCTCCGGCACCAACTATGTTCTAAACCGATGAACTTTCGCTTGGCGATTCTATCCATTCTTGTTTCTACCTGTTACAGAACACTTCTCCCCCATAGTTCCATGGGATTGCTCTAGTTCTCTCGTATGGCATGTGCCCTGGTATAGTAATGGTCACCGGAGCTGGCCTGGCAGGCGCTGAAATATTGATAGTCCGGTATGGAATAGAAATAGTGGCAACTTCGTCATTACTTACCTCTTTCACAACATCTTCCTTCACGACTTTGTCAAACTGCAGACAACCTTCGTCAATCATCCTCTGAATACCCCTCTTCAAAAGATCACAACCATCAGGCTGCGCTTCACATTCTAAGCAGTCAGTAGGACAACCAGGGAATACACCCTTCTTCAACAAACAAGCTTTTATAAAACCCAGCGGAGTTTTCAAATCTTAAACATCAGTTATCAGATTCAACTTCTCACCTTCAATAACAGCGTTGGCTGCCGCCACCCCATGATCCGGCATCGGGTTCTGAGTAACATTGGGCCCCTCATTGGTGAAATTAATAGCTTTAGAGTCGAGAAAATCCTGGACCTTATGCTTAAAAGCTTTACAATGGTCAATGTCATGACCTGAGGCGCCAGAGTGAAAATCACAATGAGCGTTTGCATCGTAGCCAGGAGGCGGTATACCTATGAGAGAAGCCAAGGTCCTCTTATGTACCAATTGTAACTACAACAACCATTGTAACAACTGAGAATAGGGTATCGGAGGATTTGTGAACTGCCTGTCAGGCATCCGGCGCCTAGCAGGATAAGGACGCTGAGCGTTGCCTTGTTGCGGAGCTGCAGCTGGGATATTCACAGTAGCAACCTGATGATGCTAATGAGACTGAGCTCTTCCCTTACCTTTGTGCGAAATAGCATTTGCATCCCCTCCCTTCTCTTGGGGTTTGCAGAATACGGCTTCTTTGTTCCTCCCGAAGAGGATCCACCACCATTGGAAATCTTACCAGATTTGATCCCACTTTCAATTCGTTCATCAGCAATCACCAAATCAGAGAAACCTGCAGACATGCAGCCTATCATCTTCTCGAAATACACACCTGGTAACGAAGCCATGAACAAGTCTATCAACTCCCTTTCAACCAAAGGAGGTTGTACCCTTGTAGCCAGATCTCGCCACCTCTGGGCGTACTCTTTAAAGCTCTCAGAATTCTTCTGCGACAGACTCTGCAATTGTACCCGATTGGGTGCCAGATCACTATTATATTGATAATGACGCACAAAAGCCTCAGCCAAATCTTTCCAGCTACGAATATGGGTCCTCTCAATCCCCATATACCATTCCAATGAGGCTCCTGCCAGGCTATCCTGGAAGAAATCATCAGCAGCTTCTCATCACTGGAATAGGCAGACATTTTTCTGAAGTAAGCCCGAATATGTACTCTGGGGCAAGTCGTCCCTTTGTACTTATCGAAATCGGGCACTTTAAACTTGGGGGGAATTCTGACCCCAGGAATCAAACCCAGATCAGACATATCCAAGCCTAAAGAATTATGATTCTCCAATGACCTCATTTTCTCCTCAATCAGTTTGAAACATCGGTCGGCTTCAGTTGGCAAACCACCATCTAAATCTTTCACAGAGAATATGTCATCCTGGTTATCCTCCCAATGAGGACCAGCAACCCCGTGCACAACACACACACTGCCATTACCCGCAATATTACCATTCTCACCAACAACTCCTCCGCCTGGAGGTACAACAACAGTAGGAATACCTTGAGGAATAGACCCACCAACCGGAGGATGAACAACACCAGCCCCTCCGTGCAAAACACCGTCTTCATCAACCCTGCTATCAACGACTGAACGAGAGTTCTCAACTGCTCCTGTCCACTGGCGACAGTCTGCATCAGTTCCATAAATTGGGCCATACGAGCCCTAACCTCCTGTAATTCTGCCTGTACCAGATCCATCACCTTCTATTGATTCGCTCGAGTAGAGTATCTATGGAAGCTGAATTCCTCAATCATGAACTACGAAAACCAAGCAGAGATAAGAACATAAGGCCACCAAGAACAACCTGCAATGCAAATGCAAGATGCAAAATGCAGACATGCCTATGTATGTACAGGGAGATCTTTCCCCTTGATTTTGGTTTCAATAAACAAGAACAGCAGAGATGGATAAGAATACCCCAATAAAACTTCTCATATATCAAGTAAAGCTGAAACAATACAACCAAATGAGAAATATCCGCATACAAAGAAGCATTGATCTCATCCAACATCTCTAGTGATGATCAAGATACAAAATCTACTGAAACTACAAAAGATAAAACTCCTAGTAGCCATGATCTCTACGCCACTCCTGAGACTCCTCAAGCATCTCTTTCATATCTGGATGGTCCGGCCGCTCCATCAACTCTTGGATAAGGACATCCCTCTTACGTATCACATCCCGGAGATAATGACAATGATCGTCCCAAGCGTCTTCGCCAAAGGCATCCTCAAGCCTGGGTTTCTGCATTTGTCTTAGCCAAATACACAGCTTCAGCCTTATCATGCTTCAACTGACTGATTTCCTGCTTCAACTCTTCATTCTCTTTGCGCAGCTCTTCCTTCTCTGCCTAAAGCTTGGTATATCTCGAGATATCAACAGTTGTAGACGGCTCGATGGCTAAAGGATACAATGATGCTTCAACAGGAAATGGCAACAAAACCTCTTCAACCATCTTCTGAATCCAATCCGAGTATGGATCATAGGCTCTACAATCTCCTTTGCCCAAAGAAAGCTTCCCCTTCTTGTGGATCTTACCCCATGCATCTACGAATCGGGCCGAGATACAAGGATCAGCTACACCTGTGAAGTACAGAGATTCCTGCACTTCCTCTTCTTTAGGAGGTCCTTTCAAAGCATAACCGAATTGTCTCACAGCCAGAGAAGGATTATAGTTGATACCGCCTTTCCTCCCTATCAAAGGCACATTAGGAAAGCTTCCACAACTGAAAATAAGCTCACGACCCAACAAGTCTCGATTGAACCAGGCAATATTCTTCTATGTCAAACCCATAAGCCTCTTCGACCACTCAGCTGAGTTCGCAAAAGTCACAAAAGCTCCTGAGCGAGGAAGATGATCAACAAACGACTTATGCAACAGCGGCGCGCAACAAGAAACCATATTTCCTCTTCTTTTCTGGTTCTTGTAATGCACTGAGTGATACAAGTCTCCTAGAAGAGTAGGCACGGGATTCTTGGAAGCAAAGACATGAAAAGCATCAAAATCCACAAAGTCAGGTACATTGGGAAACAATATAATGCCGTAAACACACAGAACCAATATAGCACTGAAAACTACCTAACAACCTTTGTCAGCATACTCTCGGGCTTTGTCGACCAGGAAAGGCAAAGGAAATGCAGAAACTCTGTTTCTACTGATAACATGACCTGCCAAGTCAGAAGCGCTCAAATAAAGAGTGGCGGACAACTCCTCAAGATTAGGTTCTTCCTCGGAACTGAAGAAAGGCACTTTGTTCAGAATTGGAACACCCAAGATGTAAGCAAATTCTTCCAATGTAGGAACCAACACATAGTCCGGAAATGTGAAGCATCTCAGTGGAGGATCATAAAACTCCAACAGGGTATGAATAGCTCCATGCTCATAAGTTGTAAGCTTACAGACAAACTTTAGAATTCCACCATACTACTCTCTGAATGCTACAAGAACACCAGGCTCAGCTAAGGAAATTAGACCAAATAAAGGTCCCAACTCAGGTGCCGGAAACTTATACACAACAATCCTCTTTCTGCTAACTTCCATCTCTGAAGAAGGCCAGTACCAGAATCAAGGGATAGACGAGAACCTATAACACACATAAACATGCAATGTTAAATGTTGAATGATATGCAAATGCACACATGGGATCAAGGTATCCAATGCTCAAATGCGTTGCTGTGTCGTTGACTGAATTCAACCAGAGCTCCGCTCTAATCAGAACGCTGAGATAATACACCAGATAGAACATTCAGGATCAAAATTATGCACTAACGAGAAAACCAGGGTTGGTTGAAGGCCAAGTTTCCTACAAAAACCCATCCCTCTCACATGTGGGTTCTAGTCTTGAAAGGTACGGCATCCTATGCGGGTGGTCAGCGTCACAGACTTTCAAAAAACTATGATACATTCACCGTTTCCGATTTGGCATCATAGTCTAACGAAGCGGCCTCACTTAGCTGACTTCCCAAATGAACGATCTCCAGAGTCGACAGTCTCTCTAAGTCAATATTCCCTCAACTGCACCAGACGCGCAGGATAGAATATTTCCAAAGAAAAACCTCGTCTGAATGTGAATTTCACACGAGCTATTGCGCAGCCAGACGCCACACAAGCTCCCGCTAATCTCCACTATAATCCTATGTGTATACTCAAGCCAAGGTCTGGCTTATCTCTCGGTGGAACAACCCAACCCACAGCACAGCAGCAACAGAAATGCAATGCCATAATATACAACAAATAATGTACATAAAGCGAAAAACTGTACAAAAATAACACCCAAAGACGCAACAGACAAGCGCTAGGAGTGACTCGCATAGGGAACCAGAGACTCTGGGTTCGTTCCCCAGCAGAGTCACTAGTTGTCGCAACTACAAAAAACACCCGGCAAAAACAAAAGAGTCGCCACCTTTCGTTATTTATCCCAAAGAGAGGGAAAGGAAACGATCGGAAAAACCTGACGAAAAAAGGGAGAAGACGAGGTCATCGCAACCAAGTCCGGGATTCGGGAGTCGGTTACGCAAGGGGAAGGTATTAGCACCCCTCACGTCCGTCGTACTCGACGGGATCCACGCTTGTTGTCTATCTAAAGGTGTGCCAAACTATCTACGCTACAGGCTTGCGGACAAAAAGAAAAGAAAGAGAGACTCGGAAGAGCATCGCGTCTCTGTGCCTACGTACTTTCATCTGGTATGAAAGATCAGAGTCAACGTAGTTCGGCTAACTACGGAAGAAGGGGGGAAGGTTGCTCGCCAAGACGTCGCGTCTTGTGCCTACGTACATTCATCTGGTATGAAAGATCAGAGCAAACGTAGTTCGGGCGCACACGAAACCACAGATTGATTAAGTGTTTTAATCGAGTAGGGTTAAACAATGATTCTAGCAGTTAGAGACGATGTCTGTTTGCGATAGAATCAAAGCTTAACAAAACTCTTTCTCTGGAAAAAAAAAAGCTCCGATTAATCCCAAAGGAAAAATGTTTGAATTTGTTTTTGTATTTTTTTAGTGAAGTGAATTAATTTGGTTTGTGATTCACGTTGCACTAAAGACTGTGACATGGAGGCGAATGCATCGTATATCGCCCCCAAACGGGACGGATACTAAACATTCTAGATAAGCGAGAGGAGACCCCTCACTCATCATTCCCCATGTAGCTTAAGGCTCGTAGCGTGCAATGTTTATCGCCTTTATTAAATGAATTAGCATGATTTGGAGATGAGAAGAGAGACGCGCGGAAGGTCTAAGGGAAACTCGGCCCTAACGTTGTCATGCAAAGTGATCCTAGAGTTTGGATGAAAAGGGGAAACATCTACCCTAATGTTAGCATACTTGGATTGAGCACCTAATGTCTCTCCTACTCCCATCCTAAACGGAGGGACTAGGAATCCTATGGGGATCATGGCAAGAGAGCACAAGAAGAACAAAGGAAGAATCAATCACAAGTAGATAAATGCACACATGAAAGATGCACAATTAGAATGGTGGGAGGGAGGGAAAATGTATGGGGCAGCAGCCGCCACAAGCGCGTCTCGACCTCAACAGCGATGCAAGAATGATGCAAATATGTGGAGAAAACAAGAGATGAAAGCATACGAACATGCGAATGAAAACTCGACTCGAACCACATACAAACATGCAAATAATTGAAAGAATGATCATACATGGCAGCAACATCATGATTGAACAAACACAAACAACAGCAAATATCCAAAACAATTCAATTCTAATGCATCACACTGATCTATGATGATTCGAATCGAAACGGTATGCGAACATGCAAGAAAACAGCAAAATATGGCATTCTGGCACATTGTTAATCGTTTAACACATACTGTTAATCGGTTAACCTGTGTAAAACAACTGAAAATCTGTAAATTCGTAGGTGTTAATCAGTTAACACCAGGCGTTAACCGACTAACACCCTGAAAACTTTGAAAATTTTGAATATTTGAGTTGGTTAACCGGTTAACCATATACGTTAACCGGTTAACACTGTACCAGAAGCAGAAAAACAACAAATAGAACCACTTTCCAGCAAATAAACACTTATCCGATCAACCGGATGATCGCATAATCACTTATTCACGAACTTAAACCAGAAAATCATGATTTAAACAACATGTAAATAGATCAACACAACCAGATCATGGATCAAGCAACTCAAATCAATCACAATTCAATCGAATATGAAGATTAACATGGTAAACGTGCAAATAAGCTTGAAAATCAAATCGGATCAGAAGTCCAACCTACGAATCGAAGAAATGATTCGGTAATTGTTGACTCAACTGTAATTGTGTAGATCTAAGCAAAGAAGTCCGAAAAACTTCAAGATCTAAGCTATTTGATGATGTATGAATGAAGATCCTTCACAATTAAGCCAAATTACTCCAAATAAGCACTTCTACAATCACCTCAAAATCCAGATCTGAACTTGCACGAAAATTGAAGATGAGAATTGATCAAATGACGATGGTAAATGGAGGATTATGCTCAAGAATCTATTGATTTCAATGAAGAATCAATAGTTCCAAGGAAAATGAGCTTTGAGTGAAGGTTTTGGCTATGGAGGAAATTGAGAGAATTGTTCAACTCTAAATTTGAAATGGAAATTATGAAGGTTAGAATGGCTTGCTTTGGAGTAAAATCATTTAAATACTCTCTTGGTATGGGATCCAAAGCAAGGGTTGGAAATTGATTTGGAAATTATGATATGGAATGAGGTTTGGGATTTTGGAGGGAAATAAAATTTAACCAAATTTCAAATGAGGTTCTAGATCCTTCCCAAGTGCAAAAATGGGCTTTCAAGTGATCAAAATTGGACCCCAAAGCAAATCCACTTGAAAATTCAGGTACAAGGCAAATTCTGCTATGGTTAACCGATTAACCATATGCGTTAACCGGTTAACGCTGTTAAAACTTCAATTTTGGGCTGATTTTCAAATGGTTAATCGGTTAACCATATGTGTTAACCGATTAACACCTTAAAAAATTTGAATTTGGCGCCTTTTGGTGGGAAATCTGTCCATTTGCCCTGTTTCAACTGTTTGGAGCTCTATTTAGCTGCTGAACCTCATTTTTGACCGTTGTCACTGTGAAAATGCTTGTTATGAGCCTGAATGCTGATTTCTGATCTGGAATTAACCTGCAAAACAGAATAAAATCGATCGTTCGATTGCTGGGCAAAATAAATGTCGAAG
The DNA here is from genome assembly GCA_963859935.3 of Lathyrus sativus. NCBI lineage: Eukaryota > Viridiplantae > Streptophyta > Magnoliopsida > Fabales > Fabaceae > Lathyrus > Lathyrus sativus. The sequence goes on from OZ012737.1 coordinate 197,589,252, forward strand.
CTCTGATGCTCTCTGCTCGTTGTTCAATCTCTTGCTCCGACACCTGAGCCACAGGAACGCCTTGATCCCATGCCTCGAGACCGAATGCTATGCAATGCAAAAATGCTAAATGCGAAAAAAGAAACATAAGCCAAGTATAAAAACAAGAAGGCAAATTTTGGGGTGCTACAGCTGCCCCTATTCAAACAACTTGGACCTGAAGGGAGGAAAACCATCCGCTTTCAACCATTCAAAGTACAAGGTGATTGAATACCAAAGAACCCGGAAATTTGCACCCAGCAGGAATGTAAAACACCAACTACCAACCAAGAGTCGGAAAACGACGCGCTGGGGATAACAATTCAATACAATCTGAACTTCATCCAAAAGATGCCAACCAAAAGTCGAGAAAAACGCCCGAAGGATACCAACCAAGAGTTGGGACGAGACCAGCAATAAATACCAACTTCAAATCGAGGTAGCGTACTCGGAATACCAACAAAGAGTTGGAACCAACCCTGCTGAGGAACAAAAGCGTAACCAAACAGCTCTGTGGAGACTCCACCGGGGAAACAGTAGACCAATCAGACGAATCTATGGAGAATAAGCTTCTACCATAAGACTATAATCAAAGAATTCAATCCAAGAGATGGGATAAGAACCCAAACACCACCAACCAAAAGTCGGGATTACCACAACACCAACCAGAACTTCCCTAACGAGACAACCTCGCTAGGGAGTCAACATCCATCACAGGCCAATAATCTAACTGCATCATTCAAAAGATGAGATAAGAGTCATTCTCTGGGGATAATACCACCCCTACCAACCAAAAGTCGGAATCCACGACTCTGCCGAGGAGGCATACAGACCAAAAGTCGAAATCAACAACAAGAGTACCAAAGTTAACCAACCAAGAGTAGGAAAATCATCAACAAATCGACCATACCAGATACGGCAACCTCACTGGGGAATCCAAAGCTATCAACCAAGAGGTGGAAACAGACCGACATCCACGATTGACCATACCGGAGAAACCACAACCACCAACCAAAAGTTGGAAAAATGCCAAATCTCCTTATCAACCAAAAGTTGAAACAACGACTCCGCTGAGGAATAAAGGGAAGACTATCAACCAAAAGTTGGAACACCAAATCTTCTTATCAACCAAGAGTTGAGATAACGACTCTTTAGGGGAAAAAGGAAGACTACCAACCAAAAGTTGGAACAACAATAGACGTCCCAGACCAAACCTACTGGGGGTAGGGGAATACCAACCAAGAGTTGGGACAACCACAGGGGAAAACTTCCAACCAAAAGTTGGGAAACAAAGGTACTAACCAACAGTTAGAATCACCATGAAATCTCGTTGATCCATGGTTAGAACACAAGCTGCTAACCAAGAGTTAGGATTATTGGGAAAAGTCCTCATCGACCAAAAGCTATTAACCAAGAGTTAGGATAGCTGAGGGATGCTACACGAAGCTGACTCCACCACAGAAGACTACCAACCAAAAGTTGAGATAATCATCCCGGATTATCAACCAAGAGTTGAAATAAAAGGCCACTAACCAAAAGTTAGAACGACGGCTACTAACCAAGAGTTAGAACAACAAGGATTATCAACCAACGGTTGAAATAAAGACTCCGCCCGGGGAAGCCCTAAGATTACCAACCAACAGTTGGGATCACAAAATACAATAAATCATCTGAATTATGCAGGAAGGTACCGACCAAAAGTTGGAATCTACGACTCTGCTGAGAGAAATAACGAACAACCACCAAAAGTTGGAATAACATCCAAACGCCACTGGGTCATCATCCAAAGGTTGAAATAAACAATGATGACCAACCAAAAGTCGGAACAACTCCATTGGGGAAGAACCACAAGCTGGACCAGGGAAAGCAGCACTCACAAGCGACTCACCTGGCGAAAGCGAAAACATTCACCCAAACTACTCAGCTGGGAAGAATCCGGTAAAATACTCGATCCAGAAATCCATCCTGACGCAGATAACACGAAAACCCCTTGATTCAAACAATCTCTGCCGAAAAAGATATTCAGTCCCAAAACACCAAACCTGGCTTATGTTTTAGATGCTTATGTTTGAAAATGGCGTAATGCTCCATACGAAATGGAAATGATACGCATTTGGGAGGATGCTAATGCAAATGCAAAAATGCTAAAGAACCAACCCAGCAAAATAAATGCTAGGGAGAAATGACCCACACCGCCAGGGAGAAAACTCTGCTTCGGGGAGAGAAATCCACACCGTCGGGGATTAAATCTTTTGGGAGCTTGAATAACTTCGCGGGGACATAAGCAATTCGATGCTTAAATCACGCCTCTTCTGCTGCGGAAACCATCTCGGCGGGGGAACAATAATCGACCACCGAAGATTGACTTTATCCTGCTCAAGAGACTTACCCTGAAAGACATTCCTGAAAACTCCATCCTGCTCGGGGAGAAAATCCGCTCTCCTCGGGATTACATCAAACATCAACATATCTTGCCGAGGAATATCAGATACTCCTACTCTACAGGAAACTTGAATCTGCTGGGGAAAACCCAGACTCCTGTTCTACCACTTACTCTATCGAGAGAATCAGCACTGCACTCTGCTGGAGACAAACCTGAACCAACTCCATGGGGAAAGGACGTCACCGATGTTGCCTCCGCCGGAGAAGAAAACTGGTGTACAAACCATCCTACCATTGAGGGAAACACCTCTATCCTGTTCCGCTGAGAACAAACTCCACCCCGCCGGGGACTTACTTTCTCACGAAGACAAAGCTTTGCTCTGTTGGGCGAGTAACATTTCAAACATGATAATCGGAATCTGCCGGAAAGAACGCAACTCTGCCAGAGACGAGCTGACCACTTCACCGAGGAATCTCTGCTAGGGGAAACAAGCCTCTCGCTTGCTCGTGCCCGACTGCACTTACCTATGGGAAACAAGCCCATTCTGCCGGAAACATCACACTTAATTCGTTGAGAATACTCGGCTGACAACAACTGCTACTTGTTGCGACTTGAACTGCTGAGGATAAGGGAAACTCACCTGATTGTGATAACCCTGTTGACCTGTAGAAATGCTCTACATGCGAAATGGTTACCTCAGTTACCATCCATGATACCTATTGATCAAGCAAAGTCAGCGCTTTCGATATGCTCTGTACAGCCTCTTGCTTTCACCTGGAAATTTTACCAAAATAACAGACATTTCGCAAACAAAACAGTAAAATGGACAAGAAAAAGAAAGCTCTTTGACTGAAGTGAATACTTTTATTGATGAAGGGCTTGTAAATAGGCAAATTACAATTCAGACGCAATTCCTGAAAAGAGGTGATTGCTCAAAAACAAGAAAACAAATACAATATACATGTCGCCAATGTGGAAACAGACAACCACAATGTGTCGATTCAGCTATGACCTGTATGTCTTCGATATTCCCCTTGCTTTGTCTTCTGACAAGACTGACTATCCTGATTCCTTTCCTTAGAGATAACTGCTCACAAACTTACAGATCGAACGCGGACCGTGATCATTTGCTTCTTTAAATCCCTAACTTTTGCCTGGATCGCCCTTTCGGGTTTTCAATCCACCGGGATACCCATTTTTGCCTAAGTTGCCTTTTCAGGTTTTCAACTTTGCTGGTTTACATCTTTTATTTTTATCTCTAATTTTTGCCCGAACCTTTTTCCTTTTTATGGTTCGCCGGGATGCCCCCTTTTTGCCTGGACGTTTCTTTTTATGTCCAGCGGGTCTCGATTAAGTAAAGTATTTTTTACCCACGTCCGCATTCACAGGGGACGAAAAATCTTCACCGTCCATAGTAGATAGTAATAAGGCTCCGCCTGAGAAAACCTTTCTTACCACATACGGACCTTCATAGTTAGGAGTCCATTTTCCCCTATGATCTGTCTGAGGAGGAATGATCCTTTTCAACACCAAATCACCTGTCTGGAAGCACCGAGGACGCACTTTCTGATCAAAGGCTTTCTTCATCCTACTCTGGTACAACCAGCCATGCGCGATGGCTGCTAATCTCTTTTCATCAATCAAGCTCAGCTGATTCAACCTGGTCTGCACCCATTCAGCTTCGTCAAGCTTCACATCCGACAAAACCCTTAAAGAAGGAATCTCAACTTCTAATGGCAGGACTGCTTCCGTACCATACACCAGTGAGAAAGGAGTTGCCCCGGTTGATGTACGCACCAAAGTACGATAACCGTGAAGAGCAAAAGGCAACATCTCGTGCCAGTCCTTGTAGGTCACAACCATCTTCTGCACAATCTTCTTAATATTCTTATTAGCTGCCTCAACAGGACCATTCATCTTCGGACGATATGGAGAAGAATTGCGATGTTCTATCTTGAAACTCTGACACAGTTCCTTCATCATTTTGATATTCAAATTTGAACCATTATCAGTAATTATTCTCTCTGGAATACCATAACAACAAATGATGTCCTTCTTTATGAATCGGGTGACCACCTGCTTCGTGACGTTAGCGAAGGACGCTGCTTCTACCCACTTCGTGAAGTAATCTGTCGCGACCAGAATGAAGCGATGTCCATAAGAAGCAGTCGGCTCAATCTTTCCAATCATGTCGATTCCCCACATGGAAAAAGGCCAAGGAGATGTCAACACATTCAGAGGAGCTGGTGGCACATGCACCTTATCCGTATAAATCTGGCATTTATGGCATTTTCTGGCGTATTTGAAATAATTGGATTCCATAGTCATCCAATAATACCCAGATCTCAACAATTTTCTAGCCATTGCATGTCCACCGGCATGAGTACCAAAAGAACTCTCGTGGACTTTCTCCATCAATAGGTTTGCTTCAAGTTCATCAACACAAAGCAACAAGACCATGTCGAATTTCTCTTGTACAGAACATCGTCCTTATTTAGATAAAAATTACCAGCTAACCTCCTAAGAGTTTTCTTATCCTTGCTAGATGCCCCAGATGGGTACTCCTGAGTCTTGAAAAAATGCTTGATACCGAAATACCAAGGCTTTCCATCGGATGCTTTCTCAACGGCAAACACAAAAGTAGGTCTATCAAGACGCATGATGGTGATAGCAGGAGTTTCATTCTAGAAATTCACTTTATACATCGAAGCAAGCATGGCCAAGGCATCCGCCATCTGATTCTCAGCCCTCGGCATATGGTGAAAATCAACTCTATCAAAGAAAGGCAGCAGTCTCCTTGCATAATCTCTATAAGGCACCAGGTTGGCCTGACGAGTTTCTCATTCTCCTTTGATTTGGTTAACAACCAGTGCTGAGTCACCGTATACATCCAGAATCTTAATCCTCATATCAACGGCCTCTTCCAAACTCATAATGCAAGCTTCATACTCGGCTTCATTATTGGTGCAAGCGAATGTCAATCGGGTGGTGAACGGTATATGAGAACCGTGAGGAGTAGTAATGATCGCACCGATTCCATTACCATATGAATTGACTGCTCCATCAAAAAACATTCTCCATTGAGATCCTTTCTCAGGACCCTCGCCAGGTAAAGGCTCATCACAGTCTTTCATTCTCAGAAACATGACATCTTCGTCTGGGAAATCAAACCTCATCGGCTGATAATCCTCAATCGGCTGTTCCGCAAGATATTCTGACAGGACGCTTCCCTTAATGGCTTTCTGGGAAACATACTGAATATCATACTCTGTTAACACCATTTGCCAACGGGCAATCCTTCCGGAGAGTGCTTGTTTTTTAAAGACGTATTTGATTGAATCCATCTTCGAAATCAATAGGGTTGTGTGGTTTAACATGTACTGTCTCAAACGCTTTGCGGCCCAAGCAAGTGCACAACATGTTTTTTCCAACATCGAGTACCTCGACTCACAATCGATGGATTTCTTACTCAGGTAGTAGATGGCATGCTCTTTTCTACCTGACTCGTCCTGTTGACCGAGCACACATCCCATTGAATTCTCAAGAACCGTGAGATACATGATCAGTGGTCTCCCTGCAACTGGAGGCATGAGTATTGGAGGTTCCTGTAGATACTCTTTTATTCTTTCAAAAGCCTTCTGGAAATTTTCATTCCACCTGTCCGTTTGATCTTTTCTCAGCAATTTGAAAATTAGTCCACAAGTGGCTGTAAGATGAGATATAAACCTTGCAATGTAGTTTAATCTCCCCAGAAAACCACGAACCTCTTTTCTGTTCTCGGCTCAGGCATTTCTTGTATAGCTCTTATTTTGGCAGGATCTACCTCAATACCCTTTTCACTGACAATGAAACCCAGTAACTTTCCAGATCTCACCCCGAAGGTGCACTTGTTAGGATTCAGCCTCAGCTTGAACTTCCTCAGCCTTTCAAACAATTTCAGAAGATCGACTAGATGTCCCTCCTCTGTATGTGACTTTTCTATCATTTTATCAACATAGACTTCCATCTCGTGATGAATCATGTCATGAAACAAAGTGACCATCGCCCGCTGATAAGTTGCCCCTGCATTTTTCAATCCAAAGGGCATCACCTTATAGCAAAAAGTCCCCATGGTATGATGAAAGTAGTTTTCTCCATGTCCTCTAGGGCCATTTTGATTTGGTTATACCCAGAGAAGCCATCCATGAACAAAAACACAGAATACTGCGTGGTGTTATCAACCAACACATCGATATGAGGGAGCGGGAAATCGTCTTTCGGGCTCGCTTTATTTAGATCTCGATAATCAACACACATCCTGACCTTTACATCCTTCTTAGGTAAAGGAACAATATTAGCAACCCACGGAAGGTAATTCGTGACAGCAAGAAACCCAACATTCAACTGCTTTTGAACTTCTTCTTTGATCTTGACTGCCATGTCAGGCCTTGTCCGTCTCAACTTCTGGTTGTTTAGCGAGCAATCTTCTCTGGGAGGCAACCGGTGTACCACAATATTTGTATCCACCCCAGGCATGTCTTGGTAAGACCAAGCGAAGATATCTTTATACTCATGGAGCATTTCAACCAATCTTCTCTTGAAACTGTCTTCTAATGCAGCCCCCACTTTAACATCTTTCCTGTCATCTTCGGTACCCAGATTAATAATCTATATATCCTCCTGATGAGGTACAATAACCCTTTCCTCCTGCTTAAGAAGCCTGGCTAACTCTTCGGGTAGTTCACAGTCTTCGTCAGTCTCATCTTCAGCTTCATAAATGGGATTATCAAAGTCATACAAAGTCATAGCCGAATCTGAATCGATGGCATCTGGTAGAAAAGACCTGCATGAGGATGTTATGTTTATTATGCGATGCGACAACCAAAACACATTGCCATTTTTCTGTTAAGTGTAAATGCAAAACAAAAACAAGAAAAACAGGGATCACAATATTTTGAATGTGAAACGCCTTTTATTAATGATAAACTATAAATAACAAGAAGGCCCCACAAATGGGTCACTACGTCTTGGGAAGAAGCAGGACTGAACATAATCAAAACAAATGAACATTACTTTGCAGCAGTAACATGAATGATTTCTTCAGTAGTCCAGTTGCATAGCTTCTGGACGGGAGTACACAGACGAATCTAGGCATCCATGTCGCAGTCACTGTCACCTTCATCGTCTTCAATAGCATTGATCCGATCAAAAATCACACCACTGCTGGTGAACTGCACTGGCCCCCTGTATTTTGGAATCTGAGAAGAACCGGAGGGTTTGTATCCCAAGTCGAACTTGTCTTGCTTGACAGGAACATCGAGAACTTGACCCCAAGAACCAAACCCAGATCAGACATATCCAAGCCTAAAGAATTCTGATTCTCCAATGACCTCATTTTCTCCTCAATCAGTTTGAAACTTCGGTCGGCTTCAGTTGGCAAACCACCATCTAGATCTTTCACAGAGAATATATCATCCTGATTATCCTCCCAATAAGGACCAGCAACCCCGTGCACCGTACACACACTGCCATTACCCGTAATATTACCATTCTCACCAGCAACTCCTCCACCTGGAGGTACAACAACAGTAGGAATACCTTGAGGAATAGACCCACCAACCGGAGGATGAACAACACCAGCCCCTCCGTGCAAAACACCGTTTTCATCAACCCGTGCTATCAACGGCTGAACGAGAGTTCTCAACTGCTCCTGTCCACTGGCGACAGTCTGCATCAGTTCCATAAATTGGGCCATACGAGCCCTAACCTCCTGCAATTCCGCCTGTACCTGATCCATCACCTTCTGCTGATTCCCTCGAGTAGAGTATCTGTGGAAGCTGAATTCCTCAATCCTGAACTACGAAAACCAAGCAGAGATAAGAACACAAGGCCACCAAGAACAACCTACAATGCAAATGCAAGATGCAAAATGCAAACATGCCTATGTATGTACAGGGAGATCTTTCCCCTTGATTCCGGTTTCAATAAACAAGAACAACAGAGATGGATAAGAATACCCCAATAAAACTTCTCATATATCAAGTAAAGCTGAAACAATACAACCAAATGAGAAATATCCGCATACAAAGAAGAATTGATCTCATCCAACATCTCTCGTGATGATCAAGATACAAAATCAACTGAAACTACAAAAGATAAAACTCCTAGTAGCCATGATCTCTACGCCACTCCTGAGACTCCTCAAGCATCTCTTTCGTATCTGGATGGTCCGGCCGCTCCATCAACTCTTGGATAAGGACACCCCTCTTGCATATCACATCCCGGAGATAATGACAATGATCCTCCCAAGCGTCTTCGCCAAAGGCATCCTCAAGCCTAGGTTTCTTCACCTCCGCCCGGATCTTGAACTCTTCAAGTGCTGATAAAGTCTCTTGGTATTTCTGCTTGATCGTAATCCTGCTGAACATTTCTAGCAATAGCTCTCTCTCCTTAGCCTTGAATTGCGCTTTCAGCTTATCAACCTGCACACGAAGCTGAGCTTCTCTACTTTTGTTGGCGGTTACAGCAGCATTCCACTGCGCATTGAATTTGGATATCCTCATATAGGCTCTATCTAAATCCTCCTTCTTACTCTTCAGAACATCACAAGTGCTTTTTAGATCAAGACTGACTTGCTTACGTGCTTGTACCTGATCTGCAAGTTTCCTTCAACTTGGTCAACAGTTCTGCATTTGTCTTAGCCAAATACACAACTTCACCCTTATCATGCTTCAACTGACTGATTTCCTGCTTCAACTCTTCATTCTCTTTGCGCAGCTCTTCCTTCTCTGCCCAAAGCTTGGTATTTCTCAAGATATCAACATTTGTAGGCGGCTCGATGACTAAAGGATATAATGGTGCTTCAACAGGAAATGGCAACAAAACCTCTTCAACCCTCTTCTGAATCCAATCGGAGTATGGATCATAGGCTCTACAATCTCCTTTGCCCAAAGAAAGCTTCCCCTTCTTGTGGATCTTACCCCATGCGTCTACGAATCGGGCCGAGATACAAGGATCAGCTACACCTGTGAAGTACAGAGATTCCTGCACTTCCTCTTCTTTAGGAGGTCCTTTCAAAGCATAACTGAATTGTCTCACAGCCAGAGAAGGATTATAGTTGATACCGCCTTTCCTCCCTATCAAAGGCACATTAGGAAAGCTGCCACAACTGAAAATAAGCTCACGACCTAACAAGTCTCGATTGAACCAGGCAATATTCTTCTCTGTCAAACCCATAAGCCTCTTCGACCACTCAGCTGAGTTCGCAAAAGTCACAAAAGCTCCTGAGCGAGGAAGATGATCAACAAACCACTTATGCAACAGCGGCGCGCAACAAGAAACCATCTTTCCTCTTCTTTTCTGGTTCTTGTAATGCACTGAGTGATACAAGTCTCCTAGAAGAGTAGGCACGGGATTCTTGGAAGCAAAGACATGAAAAGCATCAAAATCCATAAAGTCAGGTACATTGTGAAACAATACAATACCGTAAACACACAGAGCCAATATAGCACTAAAAATTACCCAACAACCTTTGTCAGCATACTCTCGGGCTTTGTCGACCAGGCAAGGCAAAGCAAATCCGGAAACTACGTTTCTACTTATAACATGACCTGCCAAGTCAGAAGCGCTCAACTAAAGAGTGGCAGACAACTCCTCAAGATTAGGTTCTTCCTCGGAACTGAAGAAAGGCACTTTGTTCAGAATTGGAACACCCAAGATGTAAGCAAATTCTTCCAACGTAGGAACCAACACATAGTCCGGAAATGTGAAGCATCTCAGTGGAGGATCATAAAACTGCAACAGGGTATGAATAGCTTCATGCTCATAAGTCGTAAGCTTACAGACAAACTTCAGAATTCCACCATACTACTCTCTGAAAGCTGCAAGAACACCAGGCTCGGCTAAGGAAATCATACCAAATAAAGGTCCCAACTCAGGTGCCGGAAACTTATACACAACAATCCTCTTTCTGCTAACTTCCATCTCTGAAGAAGGCCAGTACCAGAATCAAGGGATAGACGAGAACCTATAACACACATAAACATGCAATGTTAAATGCAGAATGATATGCAAATGCACACATGGGATCAAGGTATCCAATGCTCAAATGCGCTGCTGTGCCATTGACTGAATTCAACCAGAGCTCCGCTCTAATCAGAACACTGAGATAATACACCAGATAGAACATTCAGGATCAAAATTCTGTATTGACGAGAAAACCAGGGTTGGTTGAAGGCCAGGTTTCCTGCAAAAACCCATCCCTCTCACATGTAGGTTCTAGTCTTGAACGATACGACATCCTATGCGGGTGGTCAGCGTCACAGACTTTCAAAATACTATGATACATTCACCGTTTCTAGTTTGGCATCATAGTCTAATGAAGCAGCCTCACTTAGCTGACTTCCCAAATGAACGATCTCCAGAATCGACAGTCTCTCTAAGTCAATATTCCCTCAACTGCACCAGACGCGCAGGATAGAATATTTCCAAAGAAAAACCTCGTCTGAATGTGAATTTCACGTGAGCTATTATGCAGCCAGACGCCACACAAGCTCTCGCTAATCTCCACTATAATCCTATGTGTATACTCAAGCCCGGGTCTGGCTTATCTCTCGGTGGAACAACCCAACGCACAGCACAGCAGCAACATAAATGCAATGCCATAATATACAACAAATAATGTACATAAAGTGAAAAAATGTACAAAAATAAACACCCAAAGACGCAATAGACAAGCGTTAGGAGTGACTCGCATAGGGAACCAGAGACTCTGGGTTCGTTCCCCAGCAGAGTCGCCACCTGTCGCAACTGCGAAAAACACCCGGCAAAAACAGAAGAGTCGCCATCTTTGGTTATTTATCCCAAAGAGAGGGAAAGGAAACGATCGGAAAAACCTGACGAAAAAAGGGAGAAGACGAGGTCATCGCAACCAAGTCCTGGGTTCGGGAGTCGGTTACGCAAGGGGAAGGTATAAGCACCCCTCACGTCCGTCGTACTCGACGGGATCCACACTTGTTGTTTATCTAAAGGTGTGTCAAACTATCTACGCTACAGGCTTGCGGACAAAAAGAAAAGAAAGAGAGACTCGGCAGAGCATCACGTCTCTGTGCCTACGTACTTTCATCTGGTATGAAAGATCAGAGTCAACGTAGTTCGGCTAACTACGGAAGAAGGGGGAAGGTTGCTCGCCAAGACGTCGCGTCTTGTGCCTACGTACTTTCATCTGGTATGAAAGATCAGAGCAAACATAGTTCGGGTGCACACGAAACCACAGATTAATTAAGTGTTTTAATCGAGTAGGGTTAAACAATGATTCTAGCAGTTAGGGACGATGCCTGTTTGCGATAGAATCAAAGCTTAATGAAACTCTTTCTTTGGAAAAAAAAGCTCTGATTAATCCCGAAAGAAAAATGTTTGAATTTGTTTTTGAATTTTTTTAGTTAAGTGAATTAATTCGGTTTGTGATTCACGTTGCACTAAAGACTGTGACATGGAGGCGAATGCGTCGTATATCGCCCCCAAACGGGACGGATACTAAACATTCTAGATAACCGAGAGGAGACCCCTCACTCATCATTCCCCATGTAGCTTAAGGCTCGTAGCGCGCAACGTTTATCGCCTTTATTAAATGAATTAGCATGATTTAGAGATGAGAAGAGAGACGCACGGAAGGTCTAAGAGAAACTCAGCCCTAACATTGTCATGCAAAGTGATCCTAGAGTTTGGATGAAAAGGGGAAACATCTACCCTAATGTTAGCATACTTGTATTGAGCACCTAATGTCTCTCCTACTCCCATCCTAAACGGAGGGACTAGGAATCCTATGGGGATCATGGCAAGAGAGCACAAGAAGAACAAAGGAAGAATCAATCACAAGTAGATAAATGCACACATGAAAAATGCACAATTAGAATGGTGGGAGGGAGGAAAAATGTATGGGGCAGCAGCCGCCACAAGCGCGTCTCAACCTCAACAACGATGCAAGAATGAGGCAAACATGTGGAGAAAACAATAGATGAAAGCATACGAACATGCGAACAAAAACTCGACTCGAACCACATACAAACATGCAAATAATTGAAAGAATGATCATACATGGCAGCAACATCATGATTGAACAAACACAAACAGCAGCAAATATCCAAAAAAAATAAATTCTAATGCATCACACTGATCTATGATGATTCGAATCGAAACGGTATGCGAACATGCAAGAAAACAGAAAAATATGGCATTCTGGCACAGTGTTAACCGGTTAACACATACTGTTAATCGGTTAACCTGTGTAAAACAGCTGAAAATCTGTAAATTCGTAGGTGTTAATCGGTTAACACCAGGCGTTAACCAATTAACACCCTGAAAACTTTGAAAAATTTGAATATTTGAGTTGGTTAACCGGTTAACCATATATGTTAACCGGTTAACACTGTACCAGAAGCATAAAAACAGCAAACAGAACCACTTTCCAGCAAATAAACACTTATGTGATCAACCGGATGATCGCATAATCACTTATTCACGAACTTAAACCAGAAAATCATGATTTAAACAACATGTAAATAGATCAACACAACCAGATCATGGATCAAGCAACTCAAATCAATCACAATTCAATCGAATATGAAGATTAACATGGTAAACGTGCAAATAAGCTTGAAAATTAAATCGGATTAGAAATCCAACCTACGATCGGAGAATTGACTCGGTAATTTTTGACTCAACTGTAATTGTGTAGATCTAAGCAAAGAAGTCCGGAAAACTTCAAGATCCAAGCTAGTTGATGATGTATGAATGAAGATCCTTCACAATTAAGCCAAATTACTCCAAATAAACACTTCTACAATCACCTCAAAATCCAGATCTGAACTTGCACGAAAATTGAAGATGAGAATTGATCAAATGATGATGGTAAATGGAGGATTATGCTCAAGAATCTATTGATTCCAATGAAGAATCAATAATTCCAAGGAAAATGAGCTTTGAGTGAAGGTTTTGGCTATGGAGGAAATTGAGAGAATTGAGAGAGAATTAATCAACTCTGAATTTGAAATGGAAATTATGAAGGTTAGAATGGCTTGCTTTGGAGTAAAATCATTTAAATACTCTCTTGGTATGGGATCCAAAGCAAGGGTTGGAAATTGATTTGGAAATTATGGTATGGAATGAGGTTTGGGATTTTGGAGGGAAATAAAATTTAACCAAATTTCAAATTAGGTTCTAGATCCTTCCCAAGTGCAAAAATGGGCTTTCAAGTGATCAAAATTGGACCCCAAAGCAAATCCACTTGAAAATTCACGTACAGGGCAAATTCTACTATGGTTAACCGATTAACCATATGCGTTAACCGGTTAACGCTGTTAAAACTTCAATTCTGGGCTAATTTTCAAATGGTTAATCGGTTAACCATATGTGTTAACCGATTAACACCTTCAAAAATTTGAATTTGGCGCCTTTTGGTGGGAAATCTGTATTTGCCCTGTTTCAACTGTTTGGAGCTCTGTTTAGCTGCTGAACCTCATTTTTGACCGTTGTCACCGTGAAAATGCTTGTTATGAGCCTGAATGTTGATTTCTGATCTAGAATTAACCTGCAAAAAAGAATAAAATCGATCGCTCGATTGCTGGGCAAAATAAATACCGAAGCTCTGATGCTCTCTGCTCGCTATTCAATCTCTTGCTCTGAAATGCACCTGAGCCACAGGAACGCCTTGATCCCATGCCTCGAGACCGAATGTTATGCAATGCAAAAATGCTAAATGCGAAAAAAGAAACATAAGTCAAGTATAAAAACGAGAAGGCAAATTTTGGGGTGCTACAAGGCCCCCTAACTATCATTCCTCAAATACTTAAGGCTCGTAACGTATAACATTTATTATCCTTTATTAAGTGTCTTAAGATGTTTAGGAGATAAGAAGAGAAAGACACAAACTCTAAGGGGAATTGATCAACCCTAATGTTATCATGCAAAATGCTCCTAAAGTTGGATTAAGAGGGGAGGAATCTATCCTAATGTTATCATGCAAAGGATTAAACACCTAATGTCTCTCCTACTCCTGTCTTAAACAGAGGGACTAGAAATCCTAAGGGATCATGGCAAAAGACCAAGTAAATAACAGATAATTCAATCACAGATGAAATGAGAAATGAGAAGAAGTTGACTTAAACAAGTCGATGCAATTGCAAACATGATATATAAAGATGCAAAGATATAATGCAAGAATCAAATGATGCAACAAAAACAAATGATCAAAACAAGTTGACTTAAACAAGTCAAAAAGAGTGAGATGAAATGGAAGAAGTTACAACTCCTACAACCATTCAAACATCAATCACTTAAGCAAAGCTAAACACAAAGCAAAAGGCCATGATCAAAGAGAAGATGGGAGAAAGAAACTTGGGCAGCAAACACATGAAAATTATCTCAACCAACCATCCAACAGTGATCATGCAAAAGAAATGAACAAACAAGTGCTAAAAGTGCAAATATGGACACCAAGTCATCTTGAATAAGAGGTAAACCACATGGGGCAGAAGTGGATAATCAAGAGAAAAGCCTTAAATCAAGATGGAAATCAAAGCATAAACAAAAACTAAGTCATGACAAGTAGAGGAAACAAAGTTCCATCACTAATTCAACACTTAAAACCAAGTGGAAAGACATGACTTCTAAGTAACTTGTGAAACAAGTTACACAAGTGTATGACCTAAAAATCAAGAACCAACACCTTAATCATGTTATAAACAAGTGTCAATACTCATGAGGTGCATATGGGATCCATAAAAGTCATTTTCCAAAGGAACTAGGTCAAACTAGTTTGTATGAACACCTTTGAAGGTGACTTAACTTGAAATCTTCACCAAAAATAGAAGGAATGCTCAATTAAATTCCAAATAAAATCCACAACCATGCTAGGTCAATCACAAACCAACATGCAAAACCTCTTGGATAAAAACAACTCAAGGCATCACCAAATAATTCAAGAATCAATGGTGCCCCACCTTATCAAGCAAATGTCGAGGGTCAACAAAAGTAATTCAAAACCAAATGAAAAATGATCTCAAATGTCTAAAACCAGCCCTCAAAACTTTTTCAATCCATCACCTAAGTGAGATAAAAAGTTTGATCCTTGGGGGTATTTGAATGAAAGCCAATGGTCATGATTAAATTAGGGTACACATCAAAATACACCTCAAATCATTAATTCCAAATAAAATAACAAAGTAAATGGAAAATGAAAATAAAAAATATGGAAAATTAAATAACATTTAGAAATGTAAGAAAATGATTTTTGTGAAATTTTTTGATAGTTAAAAGTATTTTTAATAAAAGGAAATGAAAACAGCAAAAGAAATAAAATAAAATGAAATAAAATAACAAGGGAGGTGCAATAGTAATGTTCAGAATGAACTGCATCAAGGCAATTGCGCGCATGGGCCAGAAAAATGGAGGGTGCGAAGAGCAATTTGAGCCCAATCCAACCCAGCCATCAGACTTAAGTGAAACGCAACATTTCACTTAAGTGAGGTGGAGTCAACTCAACACCTGGACACGGTCAAGCGAATCAGAGAGCAACAACTCCCATGGTCTACCTTTCAAACCCAAGCAACATCAGACTGGCCATAAAAATAACCAGACGCCAGAGTTAGGGCTCCGGTCGTCTTCTCCGGCCACCTCGCTAGAGACCAGAGGTCAAAACTCAATAAACATGTCAAAATCTTATACCATTTGAAAGCTCTCAACACAAGGATCACGAATCCACCACTTAAACATCAAAAAGGTTCCTAAATAAGGAGAATTGAAAGCTTGAAATTCATGATGCACATTCTAAAAACTCATCAAACATCCACGAAATTAGTGCAAACATTGCCTATGATACATAGGGCATCAGATGCAGTCCAAAATGATCCTAAAACATGTCTAAAATGGGATAAATTAGAGGTGGAAGCTTACTGAATGGAGAAGCTCTGCTGGCTCTTCTAAGGCACGCAAGTTTCACTTTCTTGTTTCCAATCTGTTCCTTAGGCTATGATGAAGAAGATTCAAGCACCAGTTGAAGTTTATTTGCGAGGAAAATGAAATTTGAAAATGGAAAGTTTTGGAGAATTTTTGAAAAATATCAACTCTCTCACGTAGCAACCTTCTATTCTGATGATTAGGGCAAGTTTTTGAATTTATATATGATGGATTTAAACATTCCATGCAGGCCCATAAAGGTTCATTTGAGAGATTTTCCAACTTTGACCAAAATGTTCATTTTGCATATACACACGGGTTTGCCCCTTTTCCATTCATGTTAGATCAGCAATTAGTCATATGTGGTGTGTAGGAATGAATGGGATTAATTTTGGTTGTTGTAATAAAGGTTGTGCCAAGTTTGGATTCATCACTTTTTAAGTGATTTTGAGAAGAAAAAAAAAGTGGCATATAATGACCTAAACATGTTGGTCCAAATGTGGTAAACTTCTTTATGATTGTGTATTGGTGTGAAAAGATCAAAAATGAGGCCAAAAGGTGACTTGTAATGTAAGATACTTGAACCATGACCAAAAGTCAACATTTCACCTTTAAAATGGTCCACATGATCACATAATGCACCAAACTCCATGAATTTTGAGTCCATTATGAATTTGAGACCCTTAGGCACAAGTTTCATGTTGGTCAAAACTGGATTTGGGGTCCATAAGTTCATGAAAAAGACCATTGAAACAAATGACCTATAATGAACTTTCCAAAATTTCCCTTGTCTTGTGAGATCATAACTTGAGATTTACAAATGATAAAAAGCACTTCTAGGACTTTTTGGAAAGATAAGACCAAGAGGAACAACTTTCATATTCACTTTAAGTTGAGGAGAAACTTGATTCTAGGTTAAAAAAATGCCTTGGAAGTGAGTTGACTTTAAGTTGACCAAAATTACCTTCATCTGAGGACCCCAACTTGTTGGTATCATAACTTGAGTTGTACAAACTTAATGGATGATTTCTTGTACTCAAAATAAATCTTGGAAGATGCTCTACAAGTCTCATATTTTCATGAAAAAGAGATTCAGCTTGCATCATAGGGTAAATTGTCCTTGAAGTTAGACACCAAAGAAGGGGATTTTACACTGAAAACCTCTAAAACCCTAATTTAGTAACTTCTTGAACTCTTGATTTGATATTATCATGACATATTAGATGCTTCAAGATTACTTCCCATGGCTTGTATGACTTAGAACCAAGTCTTGAACCCTCTCAAGTCCACAGTTGACTTTGGATTTACCATATGAAACCCTAGTTTCATATCTTTTGACTGTGGCTCCTGCAGATGAATTGAATGACTACTCAAGCTCCACAATGACCCATAAGGTACTCAATGAGATTTTGCATCATGTCCTATCCAAATGGGTAACCTCATGACCTTCTGATGATCCCCATGATAGGATATAACATCCACACACCAATCTATCCTTTCAAAGAGATTTGAACCTTCCATGATGATGATAAACATTTGATGGCTTGCACAAATACCTCTTGCTTGAGCTTGAAACCAAAGAGACCCTCCTCTTGAATGGCACAATAACTCTTGATCCCCTGCTAAGAACAATGCTATGCAAATGTAAATGCTAAAATGAAAATGAAACATAAGCCAAGTACAAGAAAAGGTTGATCAAATTTTGGGGTACAACAGTTGCCCCTATTCAAACGACTTGGACCTGAAGGGGTAAAAAGTGATCGGCTTTCAAACCTTCAAGGTAAAAGACGATTGAATACCAAAAAACCCAAAAAATTTCCAACCGCAAAAGAAACTATAACCGATAAACTCTGTTGGGGAAAATGTGATAAGATGAACGCATCCATCAAAGCCATCACATTCTGCCGGGGTCTGGATACCACTCAAGCAAGACAAATCATTGGCCGGGGTCTGGATACCACACGAGCTCAAGAAAACAATCGCAACCTGCTGGGGTCTGGATACCACACGAGCTCAAGAAAACAATCGCAATCTGCCAGGGTCTGGATACTGCTAAGGGAAAAAAATATAAACCAACATCGTCGGGGTCTGGACGCACGAGCTCAAGAAAACAATCGCAATCTGCCGGGGTCTGGATACCGCTCAGGGAAAAAAATATAAACCAACATCGTTGGGTTCTGGATATCGCACGGGCTAAAGAGATAAATTGGTGTTAGTCGGGGTCTGGATACCGCACGGGCTAAAGAAAACATCATAATCTGCCAGGGTCTTGATACCACACAGGCAAAAAGATAAACCGATGGAAGTCGGGGTCTGGATACCGCACGAGCTTGAGCCAATTGAACCGGTGAAAGTCGGGGTCTGGATACCACATGGGCCAAAGGAAATATACCGATGTAAGTCGGGGTCTGGATACCGCGCGGGTTAAAGAGATAAACCAGTGTTAGCCGGGGTCTGGATATCGCATGGGCTTAAAGATAGACTGGTGGAAGCTAAGGTCTGGATACTGCACGGGCTTAAAGATAGACCGGTGGAAGTCGGGATCTGGATACCGCAAGGGCTACTGCCAATAAAAACTGGTAGAAGCCAGGGTCTGGATACCGCACGGGCTTGATCCAATAGAACTGGTGAAAGCCAGGGTCTGGATATCGCACGGGCTAAAGAAATAATCCAGTGGAAGCCGGGGTCTAGATACCACACGGGCTTGAGCCAATAAAACCGGTGAAAGTCGGGGTCTGGATACTGCACGGGCTAAAGAAATAATCCGGTGGAAGCCGAGGTCAGGATACCGCACGAGCTACTGCCAATAAAAACCGGTAGAAGCCGGGGTCTAGATACCGCACGGGCTAAAGAAATAAACCGGTAGAAGTCGGGGTCTGGATACCGCACGGGCTTGAGCTAATAGAACCGGTGAAAGTCGGGGTCTAGATACCGCACGAAAGAAATAATCTGGTGGAAGTCGGGGATACAACTGGAAACAAGAGGTAACAACCTGGCTTATGTTTCGAATGCACATGTTTGAGAATGGCGTAATGCTCCATACAAAATGGAAATGCTACATGTTTGGATGCTATGCACAAATGCAAATGCAAAGGAACCACTCTAGCAAAATAAATGTTGAAGAGACAGAGCCAACTCCGCTGGGGATGATCGGGTGCCAAGTACAATTGGACTTTTGTTGGGAGGAACAAGTCCTGGATGGCTTCCTGGAAAAGAACTCTCCTGGGTACAACTGCTCTGCTGAGAACAAAATTCACTCTGTTGGGGATCACATCAACTCTGCTGAAGAAAGTGGCCCTGGATGGCCTACTAGAATGAAATTCTTCTAGGGAACCAACGTCTCGGCTGGGGAAGAACAAATCCACTCTACTGGGGAAATCAACCCTGGATGGCCTTTTAGAACACGACTCTACCGGGGAGTAAAGCAAATTGCTGAGGAATAGCTCCACTCTGCTGGAGATCAAAATCCACTCCGCTAGGGATTAAATCTACTATCTGCTAGGGATGATGAATAAGATTTACTGGGAAGACATCCCAAACTCCCTCTGCTGAGGATGGAGAATAACAATCTCTGAGTCAATCTCACTCTGCGGGGAAGAAACTTACTCCAACGACTTCGCTGGGGATCTGCAGGGGATGAAAATTAATTGGGGAAATATTCTGAAGGAAACTCACTCTGACGAATACCAATGACCAACTGGATTCTACTACGGACAACAACTCCGATGGGGATCTCCCGATGAGGGAATCAGCATCTACCTCTGCTTGGGGAAATGAGCAATAAACTCAACAATATATACATCTGCCTAGGGAATTGAGTCAATGACCTAGACTCTGAGGGGAAAGGAGTCAAAAGATTAAGACTCTGTAGGGACAACATAACTACACTTGTCCCACTGCTGGGGGAATAATCCCAAGTCTACCTACTGGGGATAACCACAAACTTAAACTGCTGGGGAGAAACTAGTAATAATCTGCTGGGGAGAAACTAGTCTCAGCCTGCTGGGGATAACTCTGCTCTGCCGGAGATATCAATCTCGACCTGCTGAGGATAACCCTGACCACACGTAATCTCGAACTGCACATCTTCCTCTTGTGGGGACAGAGACAAGGTGACTTTACTGGGGATGCACCTCTGGAATAGTCTCGGGAATGAGAGCCCTACAACAAATACAAACAAAGTATTCTGCATACAACAAGAGCTATCTTGGTTATTGTCCATGACATCGTTCAAGCAAATCAAAGTTTTAATGATTATTAGCAAAGCTCACAAGTTTATGTATGCAAAGTTTTATCAAAAACATCAGACGTCTTTTGCAAACAAAACAGTAAAAGTTAAAACAAACACAAAAGCTTTCTGAATAATATGTACTTCATTGATAAATGGCCTGTAAATAGGTAAATTTACAATAGATGCAACTCTTGAAAGGAGAGAGTTGCGCAAATAGTACAGAAATGCAAGAAATATACAAAATGTCGGCAATGTGGTACAGACAACTACCATGTGTCGATTCAACTATGACTCGCATGACTTTGATGCTTCTCCTGATGATTCATCTTCCGAAGAGACTAACTTGAATGGTTGACCCTCGGGTCCTCCCAGAATCCATTGTGCTCGTATCACACATAGACTGCAGTCATTTGCTTTTAAAATCCCTAACTTTTTTCCTGAATCGCCCTTGCAGGTTTTCGATTCACCGGGATACCCATTTTTGCCAAAGTCGCCTTTTTAGGTTTTCAACTTTGCGGGTTTACATTCTTTTTATTTTTATCCCTAATTTTTGCCCGAACCCAATCTTTTTATGGTTCGTCGGGATGCCTCATTTTTTCCTGGATTTTTTCTCTTTTTTTTTTTATTTCCAACGGGTCTCTTTTAAGCAAAGTATTTTTTAACTACATCTATGTTCACAGGGGACGTGAAATCTTCTCCATCCATGGTTGACAATAGTAAGGTTCCTCCTGAGAAGAATCTCCTTACCACGTATGGACCTTCATAGTTGGGAGTCCATTTGCCTCTTTGATCGGTTTGTGGAGGGAGAATTCTCTTCAACACTAAGTCACCTGCCTGAAAGCTCCGTCGGCGCACCTTTTGATCAAAAGCTTTCTTCATCTTGTTTTGATATAGACGGCCATATGCAATGGGTGCCAATCTCTTCTCATCCATCAAGCTGAGTTGATTCAATATGTTCCTTACCCATTCTGCCTCATCCAATTTAACGTCAACCAAAACTCTCAAAGAAGGAATCTCGACTTCCAATGGTAGGATAGCTTCCATACCATACACTAACGAGAAAGGAGTTTCCCCAGTTGAAGTACACACCGAAGTTCAATATCCGTGTAATGCAAAGGGACAAAATCTCGTGCCAATATTTATAGGTCACAACCATCTTCTGCACAATCTTCTTGATGTTCTTGTTGGCCGCCTCGACAGCGCCATTCATCTTCGGGTGATAGGCAGAAGAATTGTGATGCTCGATTTTGAAACTCTGGCACAGTTCCTTCATCATCTTGTTATTAAAATTTGGACCATTATCAGTAATGATTCATTCAGGAACTCCGTAACGACAGATAATGCCCTTCTTGATGAATCGAGCCACGACCTGTCTGGTGACGTTGGCAAAAGAAGCTGCTTCAACCCACTTAGTGAAATAATTAATTGCCAATAAGATGAAGTGGTGTCTGTTGGATGCGGTCGGTTCAATCTTATCAATCATATCAATGCCCCACATGGAAAAGGGCCAGGGAGACGCCATAATATTCATAGGACTCGGCGGCACATGAATCTTATCAGCATAAATCTGGCATTTATGGCATTTCTTGGTGTATTTGAAACAATCAGACTCCATAGTCAACCAATAGTAGCCTGCCCTCAACAGTTTCCGAGACATTGCATGCCTTCCTGCATGCGTACCAAAAGCACCCTTGTGGACTTCTTCCATAAGCAATCCTGTTTCTTTTTCGTCCACGCATCTCAACAGAACCAAATCAAAGTTTCTTTGGTAGAGTACATCATCCTTGTTCAGATAGAAGTTTCCAGACAGTCTTCTCAAGGTCTTCTTATCCTGGCTCAATGCCCTGGGAGGATATTCCTGATTCTTAAGAAAGTTTATGATATCATAATACCATGGCTTCCCATCTGAAGCTTCCTCTATGGCAAATACGAACGCTGGCCTATCAAGGCGGGAGATGACAATTCTCGGAGCATCGTTCCAATAACTCACCTTATACAACAAGGATAATGTAGCCAAGGCACCTGCCATCTGATTCTCTGCTCTTGGCACATGATGGAACTCTACCCTATCGAAGAAAGGTAACAACCTCCTCACATAGTTCATGTAGGGAATCAAGTTAGGCTGACAAATTTCCCATTCTCCTTTGATTTGATTGACTACCAAAGCTGAATCACCATAAATATCAAGGTTATTGATTCTCAGATCAATCGCTTCTTCAATACCCATGATACATGCTTCATATTCAGCTTCGTTATTGGTGCAGGGAAATGTTAACCTGGCAGTAAATGGTATGTGCGAACCATGGGGAGTGGTGATGATTGCCCTAATTCTGATGTCGTAGGAGTTAATAGCACCGTCAAAAATCATTTGCCATTGGGAGCCTATCTCAGGACCTTCATCCGGTAACGGCTCATCGGAATCTTTAATTTTCAAGAACATGATATCCTCATCAGGAAATTCAAACTTCATAGGCTGATAATCATCGATTGGTTGCTCTGCGAGATATTCTGACAGAACACTCCCTTTGATAGCCTTTTGGGAGACGTATTGAATGTCGTATTCCATCAAAACCACCTGCCACCTAGAAATTCTTCCTGAAAGTGCTTGCTTCTCGAACACGTACTTAATCGGATCCATCTTCGAAATCGGCATGGTTGTGTGATTCAACATATACTGCCTTAGGCGTTTGGCGGCCCAAGCAAGTGCACAACACGTCTTTTCTAACATTGAGTATCTGGATTCACAATCTGTGAACTTTTTACTCAAGTAATAGATGGCATGTTCTTTTCTTCCTGTCTCGTCGTGTTGACCGAGAACACAACCCATAGAGTTCTCAAGAACCGTCAAGTACATTATCAATGGTCTTCCTGCCACTGGGGGCATCAGTGTCGGAGGCTCCTGCAAGTATTCCTTTATTTTTTCAAATGCTCTTTGGCAATTTTCATTCTAGACTACCGCCTGATCTTTCTTTAACAGCTTGAACATTGGTTCACACGTGGCTGTGAGGTGAGATATGAACCTTGCAATGTAGTTCAATCTACCTAGAAAACCATGAACCTCTTTCTCTGTTTTCGGTGCTGGCATTTCCTGTATAGCTTTTATTTTTGCAGGATCGACCTCGATTCCTTTTTCACTGACTATGAACCCCAATAGCTTTCCTGACCATACACCAAAATTGCACTTGTTCGGGTTCAACCTTAGTCTGAATTTCCTTAACCTCTCGAACAGCTTCAACAGATTCACCAGGTGCTCTTCCTCCGTTTGTGACTTTGCGATCATGTCATCAACATAGACCTCAATCTCATGATGAATCATATCATGAAACAAAGTGACCATCGCCCGCTGATAGGTTGCCCCTGCATTCTTCAATCCAAAGAACATTACCTTATAGCAAAAAGTTCCCCACGGCGTGATAAAGGTCGTTTTCTCCATGTCCTCTGGGGCCATCTTGATCTGGTTATACCTGGAGAAACCGTCCATGAAGGAAAACACTGAATATTGGGTTGTGTTATCAACAATCACATCAATGTAGAGAAGCGAGAAATCATCTTTCGGGCTCGCTCTGTTTAGATCACGGTAATCTACACACATTCTTACCTTACCATCCTTCTTAGGTACAGGTACAATGTTAGCGACCCACGGAGGGTAATTTGTCACTGCAAGAAATTTGGCATCCAACTGCTTCTGAACCTCTTCTTTGATCTTAACTGCCATGTCTGGTCTGGTTCTTCTTAGCTTCTGTTTCACTGGTGGTCACTCTTCTCGAAGAGGCAAGTAATGAACCACAATATCCGTATCAAGTCCGGGCATATCCTCGTATGACCAAGCAAAGACATCTTTATACTCTCTGAGCATTTCTACCAGTCTTTGTTTGACATCATCCTCTAAACCAGCCCATATTCTGACTTCTTTTCTATCTTCCTCTGTACCCAGGTTGACGACTTCGATTTCCTTCTGATGAGGCAGAATAACCTTCTCTTCTTGTCTCAACAACCTGGCGAGCTCTTCAGGCAGGTCTTCATCTTCCTCAATCTCTTCTTCAGCTTGAAAGATTGGATTATCAAAGTCATACTGAGTCATAGATGAGTCTGAATCGGTGGCATCTGCTATGTGAAACCTGCAATGATGATGATTTTATGCTTAAAATGATATACAAACAACGCAAACCACATTGTCATTTTATTGTTAAAAATAAAAACAAGAAAAACAAGGATCATAATATTTGAGTGCAAAAACTCCCTTTGATTAATGATAAAACAATTGTTCAAAACATAAACAAGGATAAGGCCCTACAGACAAAGACCACTACACTCTGGGTAGAACATAGGGCTACACATAATCAGAACACAAGATAATTACTCTCCACGGGTCACTTGGACAACTTCTTCAATAGTCCAGTTTCTCAGGCTTCGGCCGGGAACACATGGTTGGATCCATGCATCCATATCACAATCACTATCACCCTCATCCTCGGACACAATGTTGATTCGGTCAAATATCACCCACCACTTGTAAACTAGATCGGTCCTCTGTAGCGCAGAGTGCTTTGTGAAGAAGAAGACGACGGGTTATACCCCAATCCATACTTATCTTGCTTATTGGGGATACTCAACATCTTCCCCCAACCTTGAGATGATCCAGACTTTACCACAGCTTGCGCTTCTTTGAATGAAGACATAGCAACCTTAGAAACTCTGCCCACCACTGGCGCCTTCTCTTTGAGTTGGACTGTCTCAAATGTTTGGCATAGAGTCTCATGTATCTCCCCATCAACTTCCATATACTTGAACGAGGACAGTTGGTTGATCATGATGTCCTCCTCACCACAGACGGTGCCAATGTTACCCCCCACTATATACTTTAACTTCTGATGCAAGGTCGACGTCACTGCCCCTGCCGAGTGAATCCAGAGCCGACCTAACAAGTAATTGTATGCTGGTTGGATATCCATTATGTAGAAGACAACATCAAAAACGTTGGGGCCAACTTGGATAGGAAGAGTCACTTCTCCAAACACAGACCTCCTTGTCCCATCAAATGCTCGCACAATCAAATCATTAGAGTGCATATTACTCCTTGGGTATCAAGCTTCATCAAAGCCTTTTTGGGAAACACATTAAGTGAAGACCCAGTATCCATTAGAACATGAGATAATACAGCTCCTCTGCACTCAATGGAAATGTGCAGGGCGTGATTATGGTTTCTTCCTTTAGGTGTCAAGTCCAGATCAATAAATCCTAATCCATTTCCAACATTCACATTGCCACCACTCCTTCCTGTTGGTTCACTGATATCTGTTGTGACACATACGCAGTGTTTATAATCCTCAGAAGGGCATTCTGATGTGCCTCAGAGCACAATAATAATGATAAGATTGATACTTTTGACGGGGTTTGTTGTGGATGGTCCATAATCTTGTAGTCAATTTTTCTAATCAGACGCGTGAATTCCTCAACGTCTTTCAACAAAGCATCCTTCTCCCCCTATTGAGAACTTTCTTCAACAACGGCCTTCCCCTTTCCTTTATCCGGTCTTTCAACATTAGCCTCTAGAGGTGTAAACACCCTCCCACTTCTCGTCATTCCGCCTATTCCCACCAAATTATCCACAGAATCAAACGTCGTTCCCTGAAGCTCTTGTTTTTTACCATTACAAAAGACTTCAACCCCATAATTCCATAGGATCGCTTTAGTGCTTTCGTAAGGCACAGGCCCTGCCTTGGTGATTATAACAGTAGCTAGCCTTGGCGGCGCAGATACGTTAATGGTTCTAAAAGGAATTGAGATTGTGGCAACCTTATCCTGCTCTTGGCCAATCACCTTCTCATCTCTCTCTTCACCAATTATGTCAAATTGCATCACACCTTCATTCATTAATCCCTGCACATGATTTTTCAAGTCATCACATCCCTCAGGATGGGCCAAACAACCTTCACAGTTTTCTATACATCCTGGAAACACTCCACCCTTCAACAGCCTACTTTTAACAAAACTCAAAGGAGTTTCCAGCTCTTCAATGTTGGTCACCAAATTCAAATTCTCTTCCCCCACAATAGCATTTACCCCAGTCGCTCCATGGTTGGGCATAGGATTTTGAACAACATTGGGCGCATCATTTGTAAAATTTATTGCCTTGCTATCTATAAGGTCCTGAACCTTATGTTTGAAGGCCTTACAATTGTCTATATGATGGCAGGGGGCACCTGAGTGAAAGTCACATCTGGCGTTTGCGTCATACCCTAGGGGTGGCGCGCCAGTCAAAGGTGTCAGCGTCCTCTTCTGAACCAACTGCAGTTGTATGAAATGTTGTAACAATTGTGAGTATGGCATTGGTGGTGCGTCAAAATGTATGTTCATTGTCCTTCAGCGGTCTTGGAACTGCCGCGGTGTGTAATTATGCTGTTGTTGTGGACGTTGTTGTTGTTGTTGTGGTTGTACTGCTGGAATAGCAATACTCGCAACCTGAGGCTGTTGCTGATGATATTGTTGATTTCTATTTTCTATTTCTGTTGTTATTCCTGTATCCTGAGACCGTGTTCGTCTCTCCTTTCCTCTTCTTGTTACCGAAGTTCTTCCTTCCTCCTCCAGATGAGGATCCCTCTCCCACCTGGATCTTTCCCAATTTAATCCCATTTTCAACTTGTTCACCAGTGATGATTAAATCTGAGAAGCTACCAGACATATTCCCTATCAACTTCTCATAGTACACACCAGGCAGTGTACTACAAACAGATCAATGAGTTCCCTCTCCACCATAGGAGGTTGAACCCTTGTAGCAAGTTTGCGCCACCTCTGGGAGTACTCTTTAAATCCCTCATTACTCCGTTACGACAGATTCTGCAACTGCACACGGTTAGGCGCCAGATCACTATTATATTGATAGTGTCGGACAAAAGCCTCTGCCAAATCTCTCCAGCTTCTAATATTGACCGGCTCCAAACCCATATACCACTCCAAGGATGGACCAGACAGGCTATCTTGAAAGAAATGCATCAGCAACTTCTCGTCATCAGAGTACACAGACATTTTTCTATAGTATGAACCGAGGTGCACCCTGGGACAGGTCATCCCCTTGTATTTGTCAAAGTCTGGGACCTTGAACTTTGGAGGGATCTTCAGACTTGGGATCAATCCCAAGTTAGACATGTCCAAACCAAGAGAATTCTGATTTTCAAGGTTCCTCATCTTCTCTTCTATCAATTTGAACCTTCTGTTTGCATCGGACTGCAAACCTGCTCTCAGATCTCCCATGGAGAAAATATCATCTTGTTCGCCCTCTTCCCACTGAGGACCAGCATTTCCATGTACAACGCATGTTGCCCCTGGAACATGGACTCCATTCTGATTACCTCCACCCGGAGGAATAACAACTGTTGGGATGGCAGTGGCATAAGGAGTGCCATTGTCAGCTGGAGGAGGAACATCAGTAGTCCCACCATGCAGAACTCCACTTCCACCAACCCTAGCAATCAGAAGTTGAACGAGTGTTCTCAGCTGTTCCTGGCCGTTAGCGACCCCTTGCATCAGGTCCATGAATTGTGCCATGCGGTCACGGAACTCCTGTAGCTCAAGTTGAATTTGGTCTATGGCCTTTTGTTGATTTCCCCTTGTTGAATAGCGGTGAATCGTGCGGTCTTCAATCCTGAAACAGTGTTGAGAAAACCACAGAAAGAAATAAGGTAAACGGAACCAGAACACCTGTAATGCAATATGAAAAATGATGCAAAATGCAGACATGTAAATATGGTTCAGGGAAATCTTCCCCTTGATTCTAGTTCCACGAGAACAATAAGATAATGGAGAGCCAACAAATGAAGCCAAAGAAATCCTCTCATAAAATGAGAACCAGAGTATCAATACACAACACATCACCAAGGAAAATACAACTGAGTCAACACGACCTCATCCAACAATCCTGGTGATGGTCGGAGTATAAAACAACAAAGGAGAAAAGAGAAAATTCATCAAGTAAGATGGAGAGTCTGGAACTCCTCCAACAACTCCTTCGTGTCAGGGTGATCAGGCCTAGAAATCAGTCCTTGAATAATCAATTCCCTCCTGCTGATGGTATCTTGTAAGCCTTGAGCATAATCTTCCCAAGCGCCTTCCCCAAATGCATCCTCAAGTTTGGGCTTTTTCAGGTCTACTTGCAGCTTGTACTCTTCCAACGTTGCAAGAGCTTCTCATAGTTTGCGGTCGCTTTCATACTGACGAGTAGATTCTCCAGGAACTTTTTCATTCATGATTCGGAGTTGAGTCTTCAACCTGTCAATCTGTTGACGAATCCCATCTTCTCTTTATTTGTTATTGGTCAAGATAGAATTCCATTGAGCGTTGAACTTTGATATTTCCAGGTGTGCTTTCTCTAACTCTTTCTTCATATCTATGAGAATATCATTGGTGCATTTCAAGTCTCAACCCACTCACTCTCGGGCATGAGTCTCTTCTGTCAATTCCCTACCCATCTTGTTCAACATCTCTGTCTGCTTCTTGGATGAGTAGGTGGCCTGATTTTTATCACTTCTAAGCTGAATGATTTCCTTCTCCAACTCTTCATTCGCCTTGCGTAGTTCTTCCTTTTCAGCCCACAGTTGATTGTATTTCTGAATATCGACTGTTGTTGGCTCTTCAACTACCAAGGGGTACAAAGGTTCTCTGACTGGAAAGGGTAGCAACAGTCTCTCAACTCTTTCCTGGATCCATTCCACGTATGACCCATAAGCTATGCAATCACTCCTGCCCAATGAAGATTTTCCTTTACGGTGAATTTTACCTCAAGCCTTTTCCAATATGATTAAGGTCTCATTGTCAATTAAACTGGTGAAATACAGAGATTCCTGTATTTCTTCTTCCCTCGGAGGTTCTCTTAGAGTGTAACCAAACTGTCTGACTGCGAGAGCAGGGTTATAATTAATGCCCCCTTTCTCCTAATCAATGGAACATTGGGGAAATTACCACAGCTGTAAACAAGCTCCACACCCAAAAGGTCTTAGTTAAACCATACAATATTCTCGGTGGTTAAACCCATAAGTCTTTCTGATCAATCAACAATGTTAGAGATGTCAACAAAAGGACCAGACTTAGGCATATGCAAAATAAACCATCTGTACAGGAGAGGCACACAACAGAAGACACTCTTCCCTCTCCTGTTCTTATTCTTATAGTGGACAGAATGATAAACGTCTCCTAAGAGTGTTGGCACATGATTCTTGGAGGCAAAGATATGGAAGGCGTCCAAGTCAAAAAATTTCAGGATATTGGGAAACAATATTATGCCATAAATACAGAGATCCAAGATGGCATTGAAGATAATCCAACATCCTTCTTTTGCAAAATGCTGAGCTTTAACCACCAAGAAGGGTTATGAGAAACCAGGTACACCATTCCTCCAAATCATCTTTCCATCTAATTCAGAAACATCCAATTGAAGAGAATTTACTAGCCTTGTCAAGTTGGGCTCTGCCTCAGAATGGTAGAAAGGCATCTATTCTAAAACTGGAACTCCTAGCAGCAAGGAAAATTCTTCCAAAGTAGGCATCAATACATATCCCGGGATGGTGAAACATCGCAGTTGAGGATCATAGAACTGAAGCAATGTATGCAGACCTCCTAACTCAAACATTGAAGCTTTGTAGACATAACTCATAATCTTCCCATAATCTTTCTTGAAATCTTCCATCACACTGTGATCAGTTGCAGAGATCAAACTGAGCAAGGACCCTATATCTGGTGTTGGAAAGTTGTACACTACTGTTCTCTTCAAGCTGGGCTTCATGCTGACAGTGGATTAGATTACTAGAATCAAGGAGAAAATATACACCTGAAACACAAATACATGCAAATGTTAAAATGCAAATGAACATGCAAATGCAATAGGGGATCAAGATTGCTATGCTGCTGACTAAGTTGAACCAGAGCTTCTCTTCGGCGAGAAAATAACACAGCACTGATATAAGGAACCCATTGTATCAAGGATCAAATGTTCACACTGACGAGAAAATCGGGTAGGTTGAAGGTCAAGGTTTCCTGCATAACCCTCCCACTCACAGGTATGGACCTATCTCTGATAAGGTTCGGCATCCTATGCGGTCGTCAGCGTCACAAACTTTTGAGAAACAATGATACGTTCACCATTTCTGGTTTGGCATCATAGTCTAACGAAGCAGCCTCACTTAGCTGACCCCCAAGTGAACGGTCCCCAGAGTCGACAATCCTCATATCCAACATCCTCTCAACTGTCTGAAACAGACTGGAAAGGTAGTCATCAAAGAGAATCTCGTCTGAGCGTGAATTTCGTGAGGACTAGTGCATGCTGCCATATAGGTCCTCACTACTTTCCACTCTAATGCTATGTATATCCTCAAGCCTGGGTTTTGGCTTATCACACAATGGAACAAACCAACCCAACAGCACAGCAATATGATAATAATGCGGAAAATAAAATGCAAATGTGATAAAATACAGATATAATACAAATGCACACATATAAACCCAAAGATAAAACACACAAGCGCTAGGATTGACTCACATAGGGGATGGGAAGGGGTCCCTAGCAGAGTCTCCAGTTGTCGCATTGCTGCGAAGAGGAGGGGCCGGCAAAGACAGAAGAGTCGCCACCATTCATTATTTATCCCGAAGAGAGGGAAGGAAATGATCAGAGAAAACCTACGAAAAAGGGAAAAGACAGGTCATCGCAACCAAATCTTGGGTTCGGGAGTTGGTTACGCAAGGGGAAGGTATGAGCACCCCTCACGTTCGTTGTACTCAATGAGATCCACGTTTGTTGTCTATCTAAAAGGGTGTTAGTCTATCAAAAGGCTGGCTCACAAGGACAAAAGAAAAGAAAAGAGACTCGATAGAGCATCGCCGCTCTATGCATATGTATTCCCTCGTGCAATGAGAAAATCATAGTCAACGTAGTTCGGAAAACTATCGGTGAAGGTGGGGGAAGGTTGCTCACCAAGACATCGTCATCTTGTGCCTACGTATTCTCATCTGGTATGAGAAATCAGAGCAAACGTAGTTCGGGCTGACACGACCACAAGTTGGTTCAAGTGTTTTAACTGAGTAGGGTTAAACCTTCATTCTAGCAGTTAGGTGTATTGTTGCTCGACCATTGGAGACTTAGGTGTTACCTGTTTGCGGTAGAACCAAGACTTAACACACTCTTTCTAAAAATGATTTTCAAACAATCCCGGAGGATAAAAAGGTTTGATGTTTTATTTTGTATTTTTTAAACAAAAAGTGAATTGAGTTAAGTTTGTAACTCATGTTGCACTAAAGACTATGACTTGAGAGCGAATACGTCGCATATCGCCCAAAAGGAACGCTAAACACTCTAGACAGATTGAGAGGAGGCCCCCCAACTATCATTCCTCAAATACTTAAGGCTCGTAGCATACAACATTTATTATCCTTTATTAAGTGTTTTAAGATGTTTAGGAGATGGGAAGAGAAAGACACAAACTCTAAGGGGAACTGATCAACACTAATGTTATCATGCAAAATGCTCCTAAATTTGGATTAAGAGGGGAATAATCTATCCTAATGTTATCATGCAAAGGATTGAACACCTAATGTCTCTCCTAGTCCCGTCCTAAACAGAGGGACTATGAATCCTAAGGGATCATGGCAAAAGACCAAGTAAACAACAGATAATTCAATCACAGATGAAATGAGAAATGAGAAGAAGTTGACTTAAACAAGTCAATGAAATTGCAAACATGATATGAAAATATGCAAAGATGGAATGCAAGAATCAAATGATGCAACAAAGACAAATGATTAAAACAAGTTTACTTAAACAAGTCAAAAAGAGTGAGGTGAAATGGGAGAAGTTACAACTCCTACAACCATTCAAACATCAATCACTTAAGCAAAGCTAAACACAAATAAAAAGGTCATAATCAAAGAGAAGATGGGAAAAAGAAACTTGAGCAGAAAGCACATGAAAATTATCTCAACCAAACATTCAACAGTGATCATGCAAAAGAAATGAACAAACAAGTGCTAAAAGTGATTCATTATTCAAGACAAACTCAAGGTGCAAATATGGACACCAAATCATCTTGAATAATAGGTAAACCACATGGGGCAGAACTGGATCATCAAGAGAAAAGCCTTAAATCAAGATGGAAATCGAAGCATAAACAAAAACCAAGTCATGGCAAGTAGAGGAAACAAAGTTCCATCACCAATTCAACACTTAAAACCAAGTGGAAAGGCATGACTTCTAAGTAACTTGTGAAACAAGTTACACAAGTGTATGACCTAAAAATCAAGAACCAACACCATAATCATGTTATAAACAAGTGTCAATACTCATGAGGTGCATATGGTATCCATAAAAGTCATTTCCCAAAGGAACTAGGTCAAACTAGTTTGTATGAACACCTTTGAAGGTGACTTGACTTGAAAGCTTCACCAAAAATAGAAGGAATGCTCAATTAAATCCCAAATAAAATCCACAACCAAGCTAAGTCAATCACAAACAAACATGCAAAACCTATTGGATAGAAACAACTCAAGGCATCACCAAATAATTCAAGAATCAATGGTGCCCCACCTTATCAAGCAAATGTCGAGGGTCAACAAAAGTAATTCAAAACCCAATGAAAAGTTTGATCCTTGGGGGTATTTGAATGAAAGCCAATGGTCATGATTAAATTAGGGTACACATCAAAATACACCTCAAATAATTAATTCTAAATAAAATAACAAAGTAAATGGAAAATGAAAATATAAAATATGGAAAATTAAATAACATCTTGAAATGTAAGAAAATGATTTTTGTGAAATTTTTGTTTAGTTAAAAGTATTTTTAATAAAAGGAAATGAAAACAGCAAAAGAAATAAAATAAAATGAAATAAAATAACAAGGGAGGTGCAATAGCAATGTTCAGAATGAACTGCATCAAGGTAATTGCACACATGGGCCAAAAAAATGGAGGGTGCGAATAGCAATTTGAGCCCAATCCAGCCCAGCCATCAGACTTAAGTGAAACGCAACGTTTCAATTAATTGAGGTGGAGTCAACTCAATACCTGTACACGGTCAAGCGAATCAGAGAGCAACAACTCACATGGTCAACCTTTCAAACCCAAGCCACATCAGACTGGCCAGAAAAATAACTAGACGTCGGAGCTAGGGCTCCGGACGCATTTGTAATGTAAGATACTTGAACCATGACCAAAAGTCAACATTTCACCTTTAAAACGGTCCACATGATCACATAATGCACCAAACTCCATGAATTTTGAGTTTATTGTAAAGTTGAGACCCTTAGGCACAAGTTTCATGTTGGTCAAAATTGGATTTGAGGTCCATAAGTTCATGAAAAAGACTATTGAAACAAATGACCTATAATGAACTTTCCAAAAATGCCCTTGTCTTGTGAGATCCATAACTTGAGATGTAAAAATGATAAAAAGGACTTCTAGGACTTTTTGGGAAGCTAAGACCAAGAGGAACAATTTTCATGTTCTATTGAAGTTGAGGAGAAACTTGATTCTAGGTCAAAAATGCCTTGGAAGTGAGTTCACTTTAAGTTGGCCAAAATTACCTTCATCTGAGGACTCCAACTTGTTGGTATCATAACTTGATATGTACAAACTCAATGGATGAGTTCTTGTACTCAAAATAAATCTTGGAAGGTTCTCTAAAAGTCTCATGTTTTCATGAAAAAGATATTGAGCTTGCATCATAGGGTAAATTGTCCTTGAAGTTAGACACCAAAGAAGGGGATTTTACACTGAAAACCTCTGAAACCCTAATTTAGTAACTTCTTGAACTCTTGATTCCTCTTGATTTGATCTTATCATAACATCTTATATGCTTCAATATGACTTCCCATGGCTTGTATGACTTAAAACCAAGTCTTGAACCCTCTCAAGTCCACAGTTGACTTTGCGTTGACCAGATGAAACCCTAGTTTCATATCTTTTGACTGTGGCTCCTGCAGATGAATTGAATGACTACTCAAACTCCACAATGACCCCTAAGGTACTCAATGAGCTTTTGCATCATGTCCTATCCAAATGCGTAACCTCATGGCCTTATGATGATCCTCTGATGATCCCCAAGATAGGAGATAACATTCACACACCAATCTCTCCTTTCAAAGAGCTTTGAACCTTCCATGATGATGATAAACACTTGATGGCTTGAATAAATACCACTTGCTTGAGCTTGAAACCAAAGAGATCCTCCTCTTGAATGGCACAACAACTCATGATCCCCTACTAAGAACAATGCTATGCAAATGCAAATGCTAAAATGAAAATGAAACATAAGCCAAGTACAAGAAAAGGTTTATCAAATTTTGGGGTACAACAATGACAAACCTTCAGAAAAAAGTTCAAGATGTAAACATAAAAAAACTGTGACTTAGATTTAAGTCAAGGAACAATCTTCTCAAAATTTGTTTGAAAATATTATATGAATTGTAACTACTTCAAGCTTCAAAGACTGATCCCCACAAACCCAAGCACAAGATTTCAATGATAGTCCAAGCATCATACATATCAATGATGTTAATATACTCATAAGTGAGATAGTGCATCTACGAGAATGCAACTACCTCTAAAGATATTCAATATGCATATTCTGAGTTGGTGAAAGAGATTTTCAAAATTATCATCTTTAACACCATCAACTTCTATAGTAATACCTTTTTCGAGGATACTTTATAGACCTTCAGCAACCTTTTATCAAGTACAATGAATTAAAAATATGTTTAGCTTTTGGCATCATTTAAATTCAGTGGAGTCACCCATTTAAATATGGTAGGAAAAGTCGTATGATGTTTTTCATGTGGCACTTTATTCCTTCTTGAAGAAGAAATATATTTTTCTTATTGGATCATTATTTATGCCACTATTAAGTGTTAAGCATAGACCATGCTCTGATACCAATTGAAGGTGTGAAAAGTACACAAGAAGCAGGTTGAATTGTGTTTCACATTCTCTTTTAATTTTACTTCTGAATAGAGTTTCAAAATCAAAACTGATGTTCAGATTCTGAGTTATTTCGTTTGGCAGCAGATATAACAAAAGTAAATAAAATAACAGCACAAGACACAAAAGATTTATATTGGTTCCTCCCTAACTGAGATTAGTCGAGTCTCCTTGCATCACAAGAGATTTTCATTATAACCACTTAATGATTACAATGGCTTATGCTTATGCATAAGACTTTTACAACTACTCAGACCAACTATCTGAGACTTCCCTTGCTTAAAGCACATGTCTAAGATTTAACCTTTGCTCACACCATCTAACTGAGACACCTGCTATTCTATCTTCTGGTTGAGACTTTCCTTTTGCTTAGAGCACACTTCTAAGACTTCTCTTTGCTCACATCCTCTGACCAAGCCACCTGCTCTTCTGGCCTTCTAGACTGAGACTTCCCTTACTTAAGCTGCACTTGAAACTTCTTGCTCACGCCCCTCAGATGGAGACTTCCCCACTTACTGAATCAGACTAGCTAAATAAGACTTTCATAGCTCAAGCACTTAGCAATGTGACTTATGTGGCTTAAGTATCTTGGCACAAGACTCGTTGCTTGAATCCCAATGAGACAAGAATTTTTGCTCAAGCACATAGCAAGAGACTTAATCTAAACTAATGAAGGCTCAGCAGAATAGAGAATAAGGTGTACATGACACAAGTATCAGAGGTACTAGAAATCACCATAATAAAGACCTAATGCACTTAAGATTTCTCATATATAAAATGGTAAGAAATCTTAATGCTTTTGCAGTTACAACCTAAAACAGAAAATCTGCATATTACATTAGAGTTGATAATTGCTTGATCTTGCTACTCCTTCATTGGAAGAACCCTTGTTAAGTTCAAACTTGAATCTTCAGCCATATATGTAGCCTTTGTAGAAATTAGTCATTGAGGAAGTTTCCTAATTAATTATTTTTTCCTTTACTCCAAAGTACAAGAGACGTTTAAGATGGATGCGCAGCAGATTCTGAATCCAGTGTGTAACGCGTTTAAACTTTAAGTATTCAAGAGTTTTTGTATTGATAAAGTCGTTGGGAGCAGACATCCATAGAACGTACCAACGTTTCTTGAGCCTTGCAATCTTGTAGACTCGAGCTAACAGGATGATAAGACTATACAATTTGCTTTCAGTAGTACAGATAATCCACAACTTTATCACCAACTCTGAATGGTAACAGATGCTGATATACAATTACCAAGTGTAGAAACTCGTCTGAATGTTGAGGCTTTCAGCTCAAAGTCTGTGTCAAACCACACTAGCAATTGTTCTTCAGAATATTCCACCAGAAGCTAGAAATGAAGCAACTCCAAGTGTGTCTAAGTAAAACAGATTCAAATTATTTATGTACAAGAACAAGAACCTGCATAAATAAAACACACATCAAATAAACCATTTTTCTTTTAATACTTTTTTTATCATCAAAACTAAAAGAGAAAATGTCAAGAACAAATCTTGTTCTAACAATTTTCAGCTTCTTTTTTGGAAATATGTCGTTGTGGACATTATTTCCCCTTCATAATTCTTTTGGAAAGTGCTTCCCTTTCAACTTGCTTCTTACCATGTTCATGGTTGATCTATTCTTTCTCTCAGCGACTCCATTTTTTTTGACGCATATAGGGTGACACTACTTTATGAATGATACATTATTGATCACAAAATTTACCAAAATCATTTTAGACGCACTCACCTCCGCCGTTTATTTTGAGTGTTTTGACTTTGTGAACACTTTGTCTTTCAACCATGGACTTGAACTTCTTGAACACTTCAAACACCTCATATTTTCCCGTGATTAGGTATGTCCATAGATTTCTAATATAATCATTAATAAATTTGATAAAGTACATATTACCTCCATTTGATCCACTTGCATAGGTTCACAAACATCTGGAAACACCACCCCAAGATGACACTTGGTTCTACATTCTGCATCTTTGCTAAAACTTCCTCTTTGATGCTTGGCCTACGCACATTTTTCACAAACTTCAGTTGGAATATTGATCAATGGTAGCCTCGTAACCATGTTGTTGTTTTTTTTGCATAACATTGAGATCTCTAAAATTCATTATGCCCAAGGCTATGGTGCCAAATCCATTCCTCCCTGCTAGCAGATATTCCAAGAAACCTATGCTCAATCACTTTCAAATCAAACTTGAAAGTTCTATTCTTAGCCATAAGAGCTTTTAAAGTCAAATTTTAATTTGAATCCATAACTTTTGCCACTTTAGTTTTCATGTGAATCTTGTAATTCTTTTCAAGCAATTAACTAATGCTTAAAATATTACAATTGGTTCCATGAATGTAAATAAAATTTTTAATCAAAGAATTCTCACCATTCTTTCTCTTGATTAATACATCACCAATCCCCTTTGCTGCTAGTGTGATGTCATTAGAAAAATGTCACTTTATTCTTTATGGCTTGATTGGTTTTTACAAAGCAACCCTTCCTTCTAATCATGTGTGTTGAGCATTTGGAGTCACAGTACCAATGATCACTGCATGTTGCATATTCTCTCATGGTCACCATCAAATTTTCAACTAGTGGTAAACGATTAGAGCAGGCTGGTAATCGATTACTACTACCCTCTGCCACTTATGGTAATTGGTTACAACCATGTGGTAATCGATTACTGTTGCATTCTCTGTTATATTATGCTTAAGTAATCACCATAAATAGTGTGTTCTCACCATCATTTTCTTACCTTGTAATCTTTGCTTTCGTTTATTGTGAATCTTTATTGTTTGCATAGCATTCACAAGAAAAATATCCAAACTTTTGACAATTGTAACATTGGGCATTGCTCTTATCAACTTTCTTCATTTACCTCTCCTCTATTATTACCACCTCTCTGATTGCTTGATCCACCACCTCTACTGTTGTTGTTTTCACCCTTTTGTAATGTTGAATTGTTGAAATTTTAGAAGTCTCTTCCACCATTGTTCTGATAGTTTTCTCTATCTCTCTTCATGAACCACTTTCCCTTTACCTTCTTGTCTCTTCCACTGAAATGGGCTGCAAGGCAATCTCAGCCTTTGCTTTATCAACTTTCCTCTCCTCTATTCGCTACTCATAAACCTCAAGAGAACTCCCTTTGCAATTATTTTGTGCTCATTGTTGAAAGATCCTTAGACTTTTCGATTGCTACCACCACGTTATTGAATCATGATGTTAAAGATCTCAAGATTTTACCAACCATATATTGCTTAGTGATTGTGTCTCCACATGTCTTCACTTGGTTTACCAATCTTGTGATTCTTGTAGTGAATTCACTAATAGTCTCATTCTCTTCTATCTGAATCAATTATAGTTGCATCTTGTGATTTTTAACCTCACCACCTTTACTTTATCAGCTCCTGCATAACTTTTTTTTGGAATTTCGCGAGCTTCCTTTGAGGTTGTGCAATCACCAACCTTCTCAAAATTATCATCATCAATACACTGATCAATCAAATAAAGAGCTTTTAAAATTTTCATCTTTTCTTTTGTTGTGAATTGATATCATCGAGAACAAACCAAAATATGAGAAAATGATTGAGGTTCTTGAACAAACACAAGAAACCCTATTAGAGTTTACAAAAGATAGAAAAGAACGAAGAAGAAGAATAAGAACTGGTTAAATCTGTTTACTATTCACTTTCTCAATAAAGGTTCAAATATTACAAGTAAATACCAACAATTAACCTCTCTCAACAACCTGAGAGAACTAGTCTATTTATAGGCTACTAAGCTAACTTAGGCTACAAGCTAACTTAACATTTGGGCTTACAAGCAAGTCCCAATTCGACATGCTAACTTAAACATAAAGCTAACATATTTTGACAGCATGCTTGAATAGACTTTGAATCCAGTATGCACAACTCTTATTAAACCATCAAATTACCCTTGTCGACACTAGAGTTCATCCAAATACCACAAATATCCACCTTGGAACAAACTCTACACTAACAAGGGAACAAACTAGTTTTTATCATGCAGCTTTATCAATTACATACAATGGAAAAACTTGCTACTTGGAAATATCTTGGTGATCATATCAGCAGTATTGTCATCAGTTGATACCTTCAACACTTGTACTTATCCATGCTCGATTATTTCTATGACGAAGTTCAACCTCACATTAATGTACTTGGTTCGCTCATGATAAGATGAATTCTTTGACAGGTATATTGCACTTTAATTATCACATTTAACAATGGTAACTCAACCTTGAAGTTTCATCTCCTTAGCAAAACCTTCAAGCCACAATGTTTCTTTCACAACTTAAGTGGGAGAAATATATTCTGCTTCAATGTTGACAAGGCAACAACCTTCTAAGGTGTTGCTTTCCAACTGATTGTTATGACAAACATAGTGAATACATATCCAGAAATAGATTTTCTAGAATCCATATGACCTATATAATCAGAGTCGACAAGTCCTCTGATTTCTACTTTACTATCATCACCACAAGCTCCACCATAAATCAGGACTCTGCTCAGAAACCCATCGATGTACCTAAGAACCCACTTTAATGCTTACCAGTGCCCCTTCCCAGGATTGGCCATATACCTGCTTTTAAGGCTCACTTCGTACACTATGTCTGGCCTCGTACTGACCATAGCATACATCAAAGAACCTACCATACTAACATATGGAATGTTATTCATATAAGATCTTTCGACTTCAGTACTAGGACTTTGAGTCATATACAGCTTGTATTGAGGATTAGTCAATGTTAGAACATGCTTTGAATTTGACATACCAAACTTGTCGAGAATCTTCTTTAGGTATGTCTCTTGAGATAAGCATAATCTCATCTGCTTTCTATCTCTCCGGATGTTAATCTCAAGAATTTTGGAGACACCTCCCAGATCCTTCATGTCGAACTCCTTATCAAGTTCAGCCTTCACCTTCATAACATCTTTGACACTATTTCTTGTTATGAGGATGTCATCCCCATAGCAACAAAATAACAAATGAATTTCTGAGTCGAAATATGAAGTAAACACAGTGGTCGAACTGGATCCTAGTGAAACTTATGTGTACCATGAACTTGTCGAATCTCTTATTCCATTGTCGAGGAGATTGTCTCAGTCCATACAAGGGCTTATTCATCTTACGCACATAGTCTTCCTTTCCTTTTTCTGTATACCCTTCAAGTTGCCTCATCAGGATTGTTTCATCTAGATCACCATACAAGAAGGTTATCTTCACATCCATCTGTTCAAGTTCTAGGTTGAACTTTGTCACCACGGCTAATAACATTCTAATGGATCTATGCTTTACAACAGGTGAGAACACATCATTGAAGTTGAAACCTTCTTTCTGAGTGAACCCCCATAAATCAACCTTTCCTTAAAACGCTTCGGCGTCACTCCTTCGATTCCTTCCTTAACATTGAAAATCTACTTACAGTTGGCTAAATGGGCCCCTGTAGGCTTCTTGATCATCTCTCAAGTTTTATTATCATGGAGAGGTTTCATGTCATCATCCATTGCTGTCATCCATTCAGTCTTATCTCGACTCCTCATAACTTCCTTATAGTCTATAGGTTCTTTGTCATGAACCTCACTTGCAGAGATTAAGGCATAAGCTATGAGATCTACATAACCAAGTCTCTGAGGTGGATTAATGAATTTTCTCGACATGTCCCTTGCTAGAAGGTAGTCATTATTAGTCTCCTCATCTTCGACAACAGCTTCTGCTTCTTCTTTAACTTCATCTGGGTCATGTAATTCAGCATCACTATGCTCCACCTCAACAGGAATCTCTTTTTGTTCTAGCTCTTCTTCAGAGATCTTTGAACTTCGACCAATATCGTCTATTTTCTTGAATGTCATATTTGCTTCATTGAAAACTACATCTCGACTTGTGATACAGCGCCTATGACTTGGCTCTAGGCACCATAACCTATAAGCTTTGACTCCTTCAGGGTATCCGAGGAACATACATCCCAGAGCTCTAAGTTCGACCTTGTCTTGCCTAATATGAGCATAGACTAAACAACTAAATACTCTAAGTCTATCAAGACTAGGTGGATGTCCCGACTAGACTTCTTCAAGTGTCTTTATTCCCAAGGCTGTCGAGGGACACCTATTTATCAAGTATGTTGTAGTCGCAGTAGCTTCTACCCAAAACATCTTAATCCTGCACTTACCAACATGCACCTCACCCTTTCCATAATGGTTCGATTAAACCTTTCAGCTAAACCATTTTTTTGAGGAGTCCCTGCAGTAGTTTTATGCCTTACAACACCATACGCAGCAAAATAGCTGTCAAAAGCCTCATTGCAAAATTCAAGACCAGTGTTGGTCCTCAACCTTTTGACCTTCCTCCCAATTTGGTTTTCGACCAGAGTCTTCCAACTTTTGAACTTTTCAAAAGTTTCATCCTTAGTCTTTTGGATGAATACCCATAACTTTCTGGAGTAATCATCAACTATGGATAGAAAATACTTTACAGCTGAGTGTGAAGGATTCCTTGTAGGCCTCTAAAGACCAGCATGAACGCAACCAAGGGGTCCATGTGTTCTTTGTTTACCTTTGTTAATCTTCATTCTACAGGATTTACCAAATACACAAGGTTTACAAAGCTCCAGTTTTTCGACCTTGTCACCGCCCATTAGATTTTGTTTCAACAATTCAACCAGGCCTTTTTCTCTGACATGGGCAAGTCACTTGTGTCATAGCTCAGTCTTCAGCACAGGTTTCATGGATGCCACATCTGCTGAACCACTTACAACTTCATCCTCAAGGGTATTCAAGCCTTGTTTCTTCATGCCTCTCAAGGCTTCCTTCGACCCCTTCATTACCCTTAGGATGTTTTGCTCTCCTTTGAAAACATATCCTTTCTTGTCGAATTCACCAAGAGAAATCAAATTCCTCTTAAGATCAAGTACATACCTAACATCAACCAATAGCCTTATTGACTCATCATGAAGCTTGAATCTCACTAATCCAATACCTGCAATTTTGCAAGCTTTGTTATTTCCCAGCAACACTGATCCACCATCTTAATCATAATTCCTCAAACACGTCTTTGTTTGGATTCATGTGCCAAGTACACCCTGAATCCATAATCCACTCCTTGCTAGAGTCACTACTTGAAACCACTAGGACATCAGATGATTCGTAACCATCTTGCACAATGGCTGTATTACCATTACCTTTTCCACCTTGATTGTCTAGTCGATTAGGCCATACTTTTCTTGTACGACCCTCCTTCTTACAATGATAACACTTAATAGTAAGAGAATTACCACCATAAGAATTTTGTAAAACTTTACCCTTCTTCTTCTCAAACCTACCATGTTTCTTCAAGAATTTCCCCTTAACAGATAAGCCTTCACCAACAGAAGGTGGCTTGTGCTTCTTTCATTCGTTCAAATTCTTAAAGTATAAGGCAGATTGAACATCTTCAAAGGTCAACAACTCTCTTCCATACAAGAGAGTTTCTTTGAAGTGAGTATGAGACTTAGGTAAAGAGCACAACAATAGAAACACTTGATGTAACACCCTAAAATAATTGTAATATTTATTTAATTGATTTATTATAATGTTTCGTGGTTTTCGGTGAATTTTGATGAAATGTTATCATGGATGGTGTATTTGTATGGTGTTGTAGGATATTGATGAGCAAGGGGAATAATTAAAGTATTTAGAAAATAAGTGATGAAATGGAATTATTTTAGTGATAATAATAATAATAGATAATTTCAATAATATTATTTAGATTATTATTATTAATTAAAATAAACAGAGGTAGAACACTAAGGACAAGGAAGTCTTTTGGTGAGGGAATAAGTGAGGATAAGATGGGAAAACCATAATAAGGGTCCAAGGGGTAAGAGTGACAAAAGAAAAGAGTGAGTGGAGAAGTTCACTTTGTACAACCGTGAAAGGTTGGAGAAACTGTGAAGGGAGAGCTAGAGCACAGAGAACCAAGGAGACCATCCGTAGAACATAGAGAAAGAAGTCAATTGCTGAGATTTCTAAGGTATGCGGAGTATCACTTACCATTATAATTGATATAGAGTTAGAGGTATGTATGTAGTTGGGGTTATAGGGGATTTTGGAAGAATATGATAAAATATGACAAAAATTGGTGATTTGGGAATGTATAAGAGTAGGGTAATTGATGTAGATGTTGTATATAATGTTGTGTTGTTGTTGTAGTATGTCGCTTTGTGATTGATATGCATTTTCGACTTGAAAGGTATTGGAATCGCAAGGTAATTTGGGTCTGAACTGGTGCAGAATCGCAACTGAGAAGTTGTAGGTTCGCATATTTCGCTGGGCGAGCTTCCCGTGTCGCCAGGCGAAGCATTTTTGCCCCAACCTCGCCAGGCAAAAGGAGAGGCGAAAGGAGGGTGAAAAATAAGTGCTACTGGAATTTTTCTGGGGAAGGTTTTTCGCCCTTGCTCCACCGAGTGAAGCCCAGGCGAGCGAACTGCTTCGCCGAGCGAGCACCAGGCGAGCAGGAGCATTTTTTTAATTTATTTTGTTTTGTTTCCTTTTCTCGTGTGATTTTGTTCTTTTGTTGACCTTGTGTCGTTGGGCAGTTGACGTATTGTGTATTAATGATTTTAACGTGATGAAATGTGAAGTCTTATGGTGAAATGTGATGTAAGCAATTGATGTTATTCTATGATGTTTTGGATGAATTCTCATGAATGATGATGCAACTTTGAAGATCCTATGATAGTGAATACTATGAAGTCTACATCATTCATTCATAGCATATTTAGGACTTCGGTCCAGTGTTGAGGTTAGGACTTCAGTCTATCTTGGCTTTAATCCCATTGTATGGATTGAAGTGTTTATGATGTGCTCCAATTCCAAAGAGCAATCGATCT
Organism: Lathyrus sativus; assembly: GCA_963859935.3. NCBI lineage: Eukaryota > Viridiplantae > Streptophyta > Magnoliopsida > Fabales > Fabaceae > Lathyrus > Lathyrus sativus. The sequence continues at coordinate 197,633,659 of OZ012737.1, forward strand.
TATAGTGGGGATCTCTAGAGGGTGATGGCCCAGTGTCCATCAAATGAATTGGTACCACATGCATGAATCTGGTTGTTGCATTTCATACTATGTGGCATTGCATAATTGTGATAAAGGATGTTATTGATGATGTGATTTTAAGTGACGATGATGACTTATTGATGCTTATTTTGTTGATCCTATTGTACCTGCATATCTTTTCTTTATATCTCATATAATGAATTGTGGTTACTCACCATGCCTGTTTGAATGTTGCCTCCACGTGGGTAATGTGCAGGTGATCAGGATTTGCTCTCTTGGTGCGTGAAGGTGTAGCATTTGGAGAGTTTAGTTTTTTTTCCGTTGAACTTAGGAGGTATCTTGCTCTGATATGTAACATCGGGTCGGGATGTCTATGGGTGGAACTTTTTTGTTTTAGTTTTATACACATGATGTCACAATGTTGTTACTATTTTGTCATTTTATATTTTAACTACTTAAGATCATGATTTCTGCTACATTGTAGTTTTGGTTGCATTTACTGGTGAAATAACCCATGTTATGGAGAAATATGTTAATTGATGTTTTATGACGAAATGTGGCACCCTTATAGTGATTTACTCTGATTGATTTATCTTTAATGAATTAATTTATTCACGAGTACATTGTGAGGTAAAAAGGTGTTACATTAGTGGTATCAGAGCAGGTCGGTCCGTCAGGCCAAGTTTTTGTATCATGTCAATCCCTATTAGTCAGCGAGTGTGTGTACACTGTCGATGAATTGTTCCTTCTAACATTATGGTTGGTGTGCAGAATGGCTGGGAGAAATGATTGTGATATTGCTGACAAGTTGGAGTTGCTTGCTTAAGCAATGGCCCAGGATGCACAGAACAATAAGAATTGAGGGGCTCCTAATGAATTTCATGCTTTGGGGAGGTTCCAGAGGAACAATCCGCCAACTTTCATGGGCACCTATGATCTAGGGAGTGCGCAAAAGTGGCTCAAAGTGATTGAGAAGATCTTCTGAGTGATGGCATGCACTAACCCTCAGCAGGTACAATTTGGTACTCATATGTTATCGGTAGAGACTGAAGATTGGTGGGATAACACCCGTCAGAGATTGGAAGATGCTGGTACTGAGATAACTTGGGTTTTATTTAAGAAAGATTTCCTGGAAAAGTATTTCCTTAAGAATGTTCATGGTAAGAAGAAGATAGAGTTCCTTGATTTGAAGAAAGTAAACATGACAGTGGTGGAGTATGCTGCAAGATTTGAGGCGTTGGTGAAGTTTTGCCCACATTACAACCCTATTGATGCTGAGATTTCCAAATGCCTTAAGTTTGAGAATGGGTTGAGACCGAAGATCGAACAGGGTATTAGATACCAATAGATTCGTAGGTATGTTGAACTGGTTGGAGTTCAACTATGTCCAAATCAACTATTGTAATAAGACTGTGGAGTTTCCTGATTTTGGTAATAATGGAGAGTTGATGTTCTTGTCTGCTAAGCAAGTAGACGAACATCTAAAAGACGAAGCTTCGATGTTTGCACTATTTATGTTGTTGCAATATGATCATGAGGCTGCGAGTGTCGAATTACCTGTTGTCCGTGAGTTTGCAGATGTATTTTGGGATGACATAAGTGATTTGCCTCTAGAGTGTGAAGTAGATTTCGCGGTGGACTTGATACCATGCACGAGTCCGGTGTCAATGGCTCCTTATCGGATGTTCGCTTCCGAGTTAGAAGAATTGAAGAAACAATTGGAAGAATTACTTAAAAGAAGTTTATTCGACCGAGTGTTTCTCCGTGGGGTGCTCATGTGTTGTTAGTTAAGAAGAAAGATGGTAGTATGAGGTTGTATATTGATTACATGGAATTGAATAAAGTGACTATCAAGAATAAGTATCCACTTTTGAGGATTGACGATTGGATGGATCAACTAGTGGACACTTGTGTGTTTAGCAATATTGATTTGAGGTCTGGCTATCATCAGGTTCGGGTTAAGCTTGATGATATTCCGAAGATAGCTTTCAGGACGAGGTATGGTCACTATGAATAAACTGTGATGTTGTTTGGTATATCCAATGCACCTGGTGTGTTCATGGAGTATATGAATTGGTGTTCATGGAGTATATGAATCGGATTTTTCATGAGTATTTAGATAAGTTTGTTGTAGTTTTCAATGATGACATACTGATATACTCGAAATCTGAAGAAGAGCATATTGAACATTTGCGTATGGTGTTGCAAGTGTTGAGAGAGAAGAAGTTATATACAAAATTGTCTAAATGTGAGTTCTGGTTGAAGGAAGTGAGTTTCCTTGGCCATGTGATATCTATTGGTGGAATTGCAGTAGATCCTTCTAAGATTGACGTTGTGTTATAGTGGGAGACGCCGAAGTCTGCTATGGAAATACGAAGTTTTCTTGGGTTGGTAGGATATTATCGCAAGTTTATAGAAGGTTTTTCTAAGTTAGCATTACCTTTGACTCAGTTGACTCGAAAAGGGAAAGCTTATGTGTGGGATGTTGCATGTGAAGAGAGTTTTATGGAATTGAAGAAGAAATTGACGACCGCTCAGGTATTGATCTTACCTAATCCGAGTGAGTCTTTCGTGGCATACTATGATGTGTCGAAGATGGGTCTTGGTGGAGTATTGATGCAGAATGGTCAAGTCGTTGCTTATGCTTCGAGACAATTGAGGATTCATGAAAGGAATTATCCTACTCAAGATTTAGAGTTGGCAGTTGTGGTGTTTGTATTAGAAATTTGGAGACATTATCTTTTTGGCTAAATTTGAGGTGGTCAGTCATCATAAGAGTTTGAAGTACTTATATGATCAGAAAGAGTTGAATATGAGGCAGATGAGGTTGCTGGATTTGTTGAAAGATTATGATTTTGATTTGAGTTGCCACCCTGGTAAAGCAAACACGGTGGCTGATGCATTGAGTAGGAAGTCATTGCATATGTCGATGCTTATGGTGAGAGAATTGGAATTAATTGAGCAATTCTGAGATCTGAGTTTAGTATGTGAAGAGACTCCTGACATTGTGAAGTTAGAAATGTTAAAACTGACGAGTGGCATTCTCGAAGAAATCAGAGAAGGTTAGGAATCTGATTTGAGATTGGTTGGTCAATTGGCCTTGATTAACCAAGGTAACGGAGGCGAATTCCAGATTAATGAGAATGGCGTGATGAGGTTCAGAGACCGAGTATGTGTTCTGCATGTTCCAGAAATTAAGAAGAGTATTCTAGAGGAAGGACATTAAAGTAGGATGAGTATTCATCTCAGTGCTACAAAGATGTATCAGGATTTGCGAGAGTTGTTTTGGTGTCCAGGTATGAAGAGGGATATTGCTGAATTTGTTTATGCCTGTTTGACTTGTCAGAAGTCGAAGATTGAACATCTAAAGCCTTTGGGTATGATGCAACCGTTGAATATTTTGGAATGGAAGTGGGATAGTATTTCCATGGATTTCGTGTTGGGGCTTGCCGAAGACTGTGAAGGGGAATGATTCAATTTGGGTGATTGTGAATAGATTAACTAAATCGGCCTATTTCTTACCGATGAAGATTAATCATTCTATGCAGAAGTTGGCAGAGTTGTACATTGAGGAAAATGTGAAGATTCATGGGATACCTTCGAGTATTGTGTCAGATATAGACCCCAGATTTACGTCGAGATTCTGGAAAAGTTTGCAAGATGATTTGGGTACTAAGTTGAGGATGAATTTTGCATATCATCCGCAAATGGATGGATGGACAGAGAGAACTATTCAATCTTTGGAGGATTTGCTAAGGGCTTGTGTGTTGGACCAAGGAGAGTCTTGGGATAAACACTTTCCATTGATTAAGTTCACATACAACAACAGTTTCCATGCTAGTATTGGGATGGCACCATACGAAGCATTGTATGGTAGGAGGTGTAGGACTCCATTGTGTTGGTATGAGTCAGGCGAGAGCGTTGTACTCGGACCTGAGATTGTGCATTAGATAACTGATAAGATTAAGATGAACCAAGAAAGGATGAGAGCTTCGCAGAGTCGCTAGAAGAGCTACCATGATAAGAGGAGAAAGTTACTTGAATTCCAAGAGGTACATCATGTATTTTTGAGAGTTACAGTAACTGGTGTGGGTGAAAAATAACTCGCCAGGTGAAAGGAGAGGCGAAAGGAGGGTGAAAAATAGGTGCTACTAGAATTTGTATGGGGGAGGATTTTCTCCCCTGCTTCGCTGAGCGAAGCCCAGGCGAGCGAACTGCTTCGTCGGGCGAGAAGGAGCAGATGTTTTTTTATTTATTTTGTTATGTTTCCTTTTCTCGTGTAGTTTTGTTCCTTTGTTGACCTTGTACCATAGGGCATTTGACGTATTGTGTATTTATGATTTTAACGTGATGAAATGTGAAGTATTGTGGTGAAATGTGATGTAAGCAATTGATGTTATTCTATGATATTTTGGATGAATTCTCATGAATGATGATGCAACTTTGACGATCCTATGATGGTGAATACTATGACGTCTGCATCATGCATTCATAGCATATTTAGGACTTTTGTTCAGTGTTGAGGTTAGGACTTCGGTCCAGTGTTGGCTTCAATCCCATTGTATGGATTGAAGTGTTTATGATGTGATTTGGTTCCAAAGAGGAATCAATCCTATGGTCGGGATCTCTAGAGGGTGATAGCCCAGTGTCCATCAAATAAATTGGTACCACATGCATGAGTCTGGTTGTTGCATTTCATACTATGTGGCATTGCACAACTGTGATAAAGGATGTTATTGATGATGTGATTTTAAGTGACGATGATGACTTATTGATGCTTATTTTGTTAATCATGTTGTACCTGCCTATCTTTTGTTTATATCTCGTATAATGATTTATGATTACTCACCCTACCTGTTTGAATGTTTCCTCCACGTGGGTAACGTGCATGTGATCAGGATTTGCTCTCTTGGTGCGCGAAGGTGTAGCATTTGGAGAGTTTAGTTTTATATTTTTTTTGTTGAACTTAGAAGGTGTCTTGCTCTCATTTGTAACATCGGGTCGAGATGTCTACGAGTGGAACTTTTATGTTCTAGTTTTATAGACATGATGTCACTATGTTGTTACTATTTTTTCGTTTTGGATTTTAACTACTTAAGATCATGATTTCTGCTACATTGTAGTTTTGGTTACATTTACTGGTGAAATAACCCGTGTTACGGAGCCGGATGTTAATTGATGTTTTATGAAGAAATGTGACACCCTTGCGGTAATTTACTCTGATTTACTTATCTTTAATGAATTAATTTATTCGCGAGTACATTGTGGGGTAAAAGGGTATTACACTTGATCTTCATCATCAATCTTGACCTCGATATTCTCAAGATCAAGAATCAACTTATTAAACATATCCAGCTGCTTAGCCAAGGCGTTGTCTTCACTCATCTTGAATGAATATAAAGCTTTCTTCAGGTAGAGATAATTAACCAATGATTTAGTCATATACAAACCTTCAAGTTTTGTTCACACACCAGCTGTAGTTTTCATCTTTGAAACCAGCCGGAGAACCTTATCACCAAGGATCAACACAGTGGCACTGTGAGATTTTTTGACCATCGTTGTCTTCTCCTTCTCCAATAGGGCAGCATCCATCTTCTCTAGTCCTTTCAATGCTTCTAACAAACCCTGTTGAACAAGATGGGCTTGCATCTTCAAACGCCACAAACCGAAATCAATCTCAAACTTTGTTGACAATATCTTTTCCTCCACGCTCATCGCACTAGTTTGTTGTGAATTGATATCATCAATAACAAACCAAAATATGAGAAAAAGATTGAGTTTCTTGAACAAACGCAAGAAACCCTATTAGGTTTAACAAAAGATAGAAAAGAAGGAAAAAGAAGAATAAGAATTTGTTAAACCTAATTTACTATTCACTTTCTCAATAAGGGTCCAAAGCTTACAAGTGAGTACCAACAATTAACCCCTCTCAACAACCTGAGAGAACTAGTCTATATATAGACTACTGAGCTAACTTAGGCTACAAGCTAATTTAACAATTGGACTTACAAGTAAGACCAAATTTGACATGTTAACTTAAACACAAAGCTAACATATTTCGACAGCATGCTTGAACAGACTTTGACTCCAGCATGCACAACTCTCGTCGAACCATGAAATTACCCTTGTCGACACTAGATTTTGATCCAAATACCATATCTTCCTTATACTCAATCCTTTATGCAGCAATTGCCCCTTCTACAAGTGGATTAACATCATTCTTGATCACTTCAAGAACATTTTGATAACCAAACAACACATTCATTTGTCTGCACCACTTATTGTAATTCTTTACATCGAGAATTGAGAGATTTGCATAAATTCTTTCATTTGAGATTGGGAGAATTTTTGCACACTTAGTGTTTGATGAAAAACTTTACTCTAGTTTTGTGAAACCAAGATCTTGATGCCAAATTTTGAAGTAAATAGTCACAGTTAACACTAATGAATAATGTGAAGAAAGTGAGAGAAATTTGGGTAATATTGTGTTCTCTTATTTTATTAAACGCAATGTTATATTTGTACAATTACACAACACCAACTAACCAAATAAGATGTAAAAAACACAAAGTTTAAAACTCGTAATCGATTATGATCTTCAAAAATCGATTACGATGGTGCTTTGAGTTACATATTTCACAACAACTATAGAGAGTATTATGTTAAACAAACTAATTCATTATGTTTTGAATAATTAAAAGCAAATACTTTATTGTCATAGAAGGTTTTCTTGCAACTAATCTGAAATAGTAAGTAGTGGAAGAGACAAGTGTTAAAGAATTAACGCAGTTGTTTAAGTTGTGGTGACTCTTGGAGCAATTTTGGTTGTATAAATCCATTTTCTGCATGTTTTATTTTGAGACCAAAATAACTGAGTGCAAAGCTTCATAGGCAAGGGATTCACAGACCTTCTGCTCTTTTCTACCTTGGTAACATCCTAACAATTTAACACCCTTTTACTCCAACAATATAACTAAAATGATTCTTTCCTTATTCGTTGAGGTTCCTTTTTCATTGTTCTTGTGAAAATTGTTGTTGTAGTAGCAAGGCAAATATTATTCCTTCAAATAGATAATGAGAATGTGTGAAATGTTATTTCTAACTAGGACATTTTCTTGATTATTTAATGGATAAAGAGTATAGGACAATATGTTTAGAATTAGATGAGTGAGGAATAGAGGATATAATTAGGAAAATTTTGTAAACTCCTTGTTTGGTAGGTTATCTCTATAGAGTAAGTTTCATCTAGGTTAACTTCTTGGTGGTAAAAATTATTGGACTTTGTACACGGTTTGTTTTCAATAAATAGTTTGACAAAATTATCATTTCTAATGATGCAAAATAAATGAATGTGACAAAATGTATATATAATAATTTTCAAGAAGCAACAGTTGTTATGATTTAGTTATATGCAAATATTGTGAGACTCACACACAATCATGATTATCAAGGTTCAAATTTTAATAATGGTATCCAACCTAACAATTTCAGGTTCAAATTCTTGTGATTGTATCCAGCCTAATAATATTGACTTCTGTCAATTGAGATAGAACTTGTAGGCAATTGTGTGTTTCATTTTTGATACATAATAAAAATCGGTCGATAAGGCTAAAAAAATTGTTTAAAAATTGATATGAAAAACTTAAGTGAAGTGATTTTAGAAATTAAAATCATAAGAGAAAGAATTAAAACACATAAAATAAAAGTAACTTAAAATTTTAATAATTTAAATTGGATTTAATATATTGGATATAAAATTACGGACAAATAAAAGGAATTTCTTAATGCATTATTGCATTACGTGAAAATATTAAAATTGATAATAGAAATCTAAAGGATCTATCTTTGAAAATTAGATGTAAGTCTAATGGTTTTATGTCGAATGAGGATAACATGTGTTCGTAATACATGGATTTAGCATCTTTAAAATTTTCTCTTTTGAGTTTTCAATTAAATTTGAAATTCACTGTCTTCATAATCTTGTCACATCCATATATAGTAGATTTTTTCTATTAGAGTTGTCAATTAATGATGTTTTGTTTCAACTCATTTTTGAACCCTAACTTCAATGGCAGACACGATGAACAACGAAAGGGAAAAGTGCAATGAAGAATACGATGAAATCGACCAATCTATTCCCCAATAGCACTAGTGTCATTCTAGTATCAGAAAGTATGGAAGGTCTCAAGTGAGACAATTTGGGTGGAAGAAAGAAAATGAAAGGCCAAATTATAAAAAAATAAATAGTGTGAACACATAAAAATAAATAAAATTATAAAATAAGCACCCTAAAAAAACAAATTTAGTGAGTCACAAAAGGACAAAGTCAGAGGGCTTTCATATTGCAATATTATAATCTAAATTTTTTCAAAGGAGTAAAGAGAAAGCTCATATGACTTGGCCAATCTTAACCTTTATTATATTAAACAAACTACCTATTTCATTATTTTTTTTAATAATTAAAAGCAAAGACTTTTCATTATTATTGTTTATGGAACGTTTTCTTGTGACTGATCTGACACAAAGCAAAGTAACTATAGGTAGTTGAAGAGATTAGTGTTGGAGAATGAGCATAGTTGTTGAAGTTGTGGTGGCTCTTGAAGCAGTTTTGGTTGTATTCATCCATTTTCTGCATGTTTTGGTTTTGAGACCAAAATCACTAAGAGCAAAGTTTCATAGGCAAGGGATTCATGGACCTTCTCCTCACTTCTACTTTGGTAACATCCCACAAATCAAAACCCTTTTACTCCAACAACAAACACAAGTCAAACAACAAGAAGATGAACATGTTTCTGTTTCTGTTTCTATATCTCATAGCTGGACTTCAAATTTGCTCCCTCATATTCACAACTAGATAAATCAATACGGTCAACTACTCTTTCCTTTCTCATACTTATTTCTTTTTTTTAATACAAAAACAAATCTAAACTTCCAATGGATTTTTGTGATATTTTAGTTTGATGGTTAAGTTGTATAAATGTTCTATAGTTTATCAGATTCTTCCAAAATATGAAATGATTAGGCTAGCAGGGTCTTGGTTTGGTTTGTTAACTTGTAACATTTTCAATTCCATTCAGAAAGAATCAATTTCACAATTATAACATGAGTTAGTCTTATGGAATCTGACTCGAGTTTCCGTCAAGATTCTCTCGCACCCACACCTCTGAAAAAAGATGTGTATGTGGTAGTGCCAGACACCAAAACCAACACGATGCTAACATTTGTGATTATGTTCAATTGTTATTGGCGTGTCTGGTGTTGGTGTTCGTGTGTGTGTTTGTGCTTCATAGTTTGTCCTTAATTCTGGTGTTGGTGTTCGTATCTGTGTTTGTGCTTCATAGTTTGTCCTTAACTCTCAGAGTTCGGACGAAAGATAAGTTATACTGTTAGTTTTAAGTACAAGACTTTGATTTTGATTTAGTACATGCAGGTTCAATATATTTGTTTTCTTCAGGGAGTATACAATGGTTAATGGTGGTAGATATGGAGATGGTGAAAGAAATCCTCTTAAACACCTCTTTGAATCTAGGGAAGCCTTCTTATCTTTCCAAAGATATGGGTCCTCTCTTGGGCTAAGGTATAGTATCTTCAAGTGGGCTTATTTGGGCTCATCATAGGAAGATAATCGCGTCGGAGTTCTACCTAGACAAAGTGATAGTAAGTGTACAATACTATGCTAAGATCTTGAGTATAAATGTTGATTAAAATAGCATTATGATTATTTTCTTTTTTATGCAAATGATGTTGAAGGCAATGGTTGATCAAATAATTTACTCCACAAACATAATGTTAAGATCTTGAGAGTGTAGAATAGTGTTGCACCCTAAAATTTGCCCACCCGTTTTCTAACTTTGACTGGCTTTTGCTTCGTATTTCATCTGCATATCATTTAGGTAGATCATTTCTTGCATACTGTCATTGTTATCAGCCGGATTGAATTTATCAGGATTTCAGCCGCTTTACTCGCATTTCAGGCGTTCTAAAACAATTCAAATCAGAAGTTGCATGTGGAAATCGAGCGAAAGTCGCTTTCTTTTTGGTAATTCAGTCCGTACTGATAATTTTGGCGCATTTCAGTGCTCGCCCATTTTTCCATGGCATTTTGAATTTTTATTGTTATTTTTGCTTCGTATATAATTATATAGTTTTAGCTAGAATTTTATTAATTTTCATAGAAATAGAATTTTATTTGGTTTTAATTAGATTATTTGAATAGTTTCTCTTTAGTTTTTAATTTAGATATTAGATTTTATTTGCTAGAAATAGTTAGTTTTTAATAGGATTTTAATATAGTTTTTTAAAATGGTTAGAATATAGTTTTTAAATAGAGTTTTATTAGATATTTTTGTTTTAAATAGAAAATATTGTTTTATTAGTTTTTTTAATTGATTAATTAGTTAGGATTTTAGCTTAAATTAGGATTTGGATTATTTTTTAGAATTAACTAACATTGTTTTTAACTAAATCAGCTTTTATTTGTTGTTAGAGTTTTTATTAAATTAGTTTCATCTAATCAACATCAGTATTTATTGACTAACTTTTCCATTAATTAATCACGGTGCATTAGTCATTAGAATTTCATTAACTTCTTTAATAGTTTAATCAGCATATTATATTCATTAACATGTCATTTTCAGCTTTTAATCAGCATTAGTCAGATTTTTCAGTGCCACATGTCAGCTTCTGGGGGATATAAAACACTGTTCATTTCCTTCCCCAACCAACCCTAGAATTCTGCGCAGCCACCATCATCTCCTCCATCCTCTACCTTCTTCATGCGCATTTCAACTCATCTTCTTCGATTACCCAGAACTTCATCACCCTCGCAAACTCGACATCATCATCTTTAAGCTTCAAAACCAACTTCCTTCAACCAGCTTCAAAAAAACTCATCCTCCATGAAAACCCTTTTCTCAAATGTTCTTCAAAACCCAGGTACACAACCCATATCATCACCTTCATCCTCTCCATTGTCGGAAAAAAATCATCGTCGCCACCACCCCTTCATCGTCCTCTTCCAAATCTGACCAACGCTTCAAACTAACCCAAAATCGAACCTTCCTCTTTCCATTTCCTCCAAACCCGTTTCACATCTACCATCACCATCAACTTCATCTTGAAACCCAGAAAAACTTTCAATCCAAAACTCACCAGAAACCTCTCAGATTCAACCCAACAAACATCATCAACCACTCAACAAAAACCCAGTCTGAAACACCTCGCTCACCTTCAACCCATTCCAGATTTACTCCAGAACGTTTTCATCCAACTCCATATCCACTTCAAATCATCAAGACCCGTTTCCTTAACTTCTTCAACTACCACCGTAAACCCTCGAACACAATCTTCTCCGACCAAAACTCCAAAACCCATTTGTTCGACCACCATTCTCTCCGGACATCACAAACCCATTTCTAAACCCATTTCCTTCAACCTCAAAACGGATCACCCATATTCACCACCTAAACCCATATTTCCACAAGCCGAAACCCATTAGAAATAGAAAGAAAATTGTGAGATTATTATGCGAATGGAGAACTAGGTGACGAAACTGAAAACCAAAGTTGTAAGACAAAGAAACGAGGAATGGAATCAGATCAGAAAAGAGGAAAGTTATGATTGTCATTGCTCCGTTAGCATTATTTTAAGAGAGTGAAAGATGATTCAAAGTCAATGGGTGAGGTTCGCGATTCTGTTCTTGATGGGGTTTCTCTCACGATGATGAAGGTTGGTTGAAGTTGAGCTCGGTTGGTTTGAAGAATGTTTCAATTGTTTTTTTTGTTTTGCAGAATAAGAGACTTATGTTGGTTGTGGTAGGTTATTGGGTTCATGAACCCACACGCCGTTTTTCATTAACCCTTTCCTTTGCTTTTGAATTGTGTTTATTAGGGTGATGGGCTTTGTTAAGCCCAAATGATCCCATTTTTTATTTTTTATAGCCACCTGACCTCTAAACAAACCCTCCATTTCATTTCTTTTGTAAAATATCTTATACATTTTATTTTTTGTGGATATGTTCTGTTGGTTATATATATATATATATATATATATATATATATATATATATATATATATATATATATATATATATATATATATATATATATATATATATATATATATATATATATATATATATATATATATATATATATATATATATATATATATATATATATATATATATATATATATATATATATATATATATATATATATATATATATATATTTTGTATTTAGTTTTTGAAAAAGGTTTGTTAATATAATTTTCCTAGTTTATAATAATTTATATTAGAGTTTTATTTTATTATTATTTATTTTATAATTTTTAGAATATTTCATTTTTCTTTTAGAAGCTGGATTTTATTTCTCTTTTGTTATTGGGCATTTTTTTTCCATTTTTGCCTTTTGGGTCGATGACGTTCCGTAATTCATTACCAGTTAAATTATTGATGAATAATGTTGGATCCGAGACCACTTCTTTCTCTCCTTATTTTTCTCTTCTTTCGATTTTATTTTGACTTTCTTGGATCGATGAAGTCTTGTATCCGTAAGCGTCAGATTTTCGAAGTCGATAACCTTCCCAATTTCAAATCTATGGAAGATGATCATTTGGGTCATTTTCTTTACTTTGGGATCGCGATAGGCTACCTTCGATTAATCGATGTTATGTTTGCGATTAAGACGAGATCCCACTATATTTTGGTATGTACGACACGATTAAATCGAAGAATGATTCTCAATATCATTTCTCTATCTTGTCCATAGCACGGATATCAATACGTGACCTCCTATAGCTTGGCTTCCCTTATAAGTTAAGCTACGACGGTTTAGCATCACATTGGACCCGATTCAATTCACTTTGACCCTTTCGAGCCATATTTCAAAACATCATCATCAAGGATCAAAGAGGAGAAGCTTGGAAATGAGCTTGCACGTAATGTAAAGGGTCAACGGAACCACTCCGTTCGGTAATATTTTCTAATTTCAATCTGTTAATCAACCGCCGAGTGTTGTGAGTCGTAAGCGATAGATACATGGGAAATGATGAATGGGGAGCCTCTTTTCGCTTGTCTAGAGTGTTTAGGGTATGCCCTTTGGGCAATATGCGACGCATTCGCTCCTACGTCTTAGGATTTAGCGTGTGGGTCTCGATCCGATTCTTTTCTCTCGCCTCCGTGCGATCGAGATTCATTTCTCTCGCCTCCGTGCGATCGAGGTTCCTTTCTCTTGCCCCCATGTGATCGAGATCTCCCTTTTCTCTCGCCTCCGTGCGATTGAGATCCCTTTTTCTCTCGCCCTCGTGCAATCGAGACTCGTTTTCTGTAGTTGGCTGAACTACAGCTGCTCTGATTTCTCATGCCCGATGAGAATATGTAGGCATAAGACGCGATGTCTTGGCGAGCATATTAACCACTAACTTCCCTTTTCTCTCGCCTCCGTGCGATCGAGATCCCCTTTTCTCTCGCCCCAGTGTGATCGAGACCGTTTTCCGTAGTTGGTTGAACTACAGCTGCTCTGATTTCTCACGCCCGATGAGAATATGTAGGCACAAGACGCGATGTATTGGCGAGAACATTAACCACTAACTTCCCTTTTCTCTCGCCTCCGTGCGATCGAGATCCCCTTTTCTCTCGCCCCCGTGCGATAATCCTAGCGAGCACTTTTCCCTCTTCCCTTTAGATTCCTCGTACCTTTTAACCCGTGGACATGCTACGTCCATTCTACCGCAAACAGGTAATGCCTAAGTCTCCAATGGTTGAGCAGCAATACACCTAACTGCTAGAATGCGTACGCTAGTATCTCCTATCCAAACCTTTTCTCTCGCCCCCGTGCGATCGAGAACACCCCGTTTTTCTCATAGTTGCCTGAACCATGTTTTTCTATGATTTCTCATACCATATGAGAATACGTAGGCACAAGACGTGATGTCTTAGTGAGCAACCTCCCCCGTAGTTTCCTAAATTACGTTGACTCTAACTTTCCCATTGCACGAGGGAATACGTAGGCATAGGGCAGTGATGTCCTATCGAGTCAATTCTTTTTGTTAGCAGTGGCAGCCTTAGTTAGTTTTTTTTCCACCCATAGACTTAGACAACAAGCGTGGATCCTATTGAGTACAAAGGACGTGAGGGGTGCTCATACCTTCCCCTTGCGTAACCGACTCTCAAACCCAAGACTTAGTTGCGATAACCTGTCTTCTCCCTTTTCGTAGGTTTTCTCTTATCGTTTCCTTTCCCTCTCTTTGGGATAAATAACGAACGGTGGTGACTCTTCTATCTTTGTCGGCCCCTCTTTGCAGTGATGCGACAGCTGGAGAATCTATTGGGACTATTCTCATCCCCTATGCGAGTCAATCCTAGCGTTTGTTTGCTTGTATTTGGGTGTATGTATATTTGTGTGTTGTATTTTGTATATTGTTGTATTTACATTTTCTGCACTTTATTATTATATTGTTGCTGTTGTGCTATTGGGTGGTTGTTCCTTTGAGAGATAAGCCAAAACCCAGGCTTGACTACATACTTAGCATTAAAGTAGAAAGTAGTGAGGATCTGCATGTTACGCGCGTACTAGTCCTCATGAAATTCGCGTTCAGACAAGGTTTCCTTTTGAAGACATCCTATCGTGTGCATTAGTCAGGAGGGGGTGTTGGATCTGGAAACTGTCGACTCTGGAGACCAATCACTTGGGAGTCAACTAAGTGAGGCTGCTTTGTTAGACTATGATGTCAAACCAGAAATGGTGAACGTATCATCGTTTCTCGAAATTCTGTGACGCTGACGACCGCATAGGATGTTGAACCTTATTAGAGATTAGGTTCATACTTGTGAGAGGGATTGGGTTATGCAGGAAACCTTGACTTTCAACCAACCCGGTATTCTGGTTTTCTCTTTAGAGCGGACTTTTGAACCTGTCCAGTCAGCAGCGCAACAGTTATTCAGAGCTTTGTGGAAGCTTTGATCCTTTGTTGTTGCATTAGCATCCTGCATCGCATCGCATTTGCATCTCATGTTTGCATTTCTATCCTCGTCCCGGAACAGAGAGCTTACCCATCTTTTGTCCGACCCGCAATTGATTTCCCAACATTCGCATTGGACTTGAATTAGCTTCTGGAAGAATCATGAACTCAGAAGAGTGGAATTTGGTTGTTACAAGGGCAGAGTTTGAATTTAATGAAGAACCAGTTGGATCAGCTCATGGAAGCCATGACAACTATGACCAGAGGAGAGGCCAATATTTAGAGGACTTCAGTGAACGATGTTGCCCAAGCTCAGCCTGTGCAGATTCCTGAAGATCAAGAGCCTACCATTGTCAGAGATAGAGATTCATCTTCTCTTAATGATTCAGACTATCAGAGCTTCACTTTCCCTGTGCCAGATTCTCAAAGGGCCGTTCCAAAGATTAATCTAAAGAGCTCACTGACTGTTGAATTTATGAGAAGATGTCGTCTGTTGGAGGAAAATCTTGATACCCTGATGGGTCAGGATGCTCTTAATTTGAATGCTTCGAGCATGTGTTTGGTGCCAGGCCTTGTGATGCATCCCAAGTTTAAGACGCCAAATTTTGAAAAGTATAAAGGGGATAGTTGTCTGAAGCAGCATCTGGTTATGTTTTGTAGAAGAATGACCTTATATGTCCACAATGAGAAGCTTATGATTCACTGTTTCCATGACAGTCTGAGTGGAGTATCATTGAATTGGTACATGCAGTTGGAGAGTGGTTGCATCCGGTCATGGTCAGATTTAGCCAATGCCTTTGTGAAGCAGTATCACTACAATCTCAACATAGCTCCCAGTCGCATGCAGTTGCAAGAACTATCTCGTGTTCAACCACCGCTTCTAGACAGAGAATTGGTTGACCTGTTCATGGGTACTTTGCAAGGCCATTACTTTGATAAGATGGTTGGTAGTTGGGCAGTAAACTTTTCTGACCTGATGATAATGGGAGAACGTATTGATAGTTGACTCAAGAATGGAAAGATTCAAGACATTTCAGATACTTCAGATTCAGCAACCTATTGGGCCTGTGTATCAGATATATGTTTCTTTCCAGAGTCAACAGTCATACCTTCATCATTCGCGTCAGCACGCCCGACGAAGACCAAGAAAGCCAGAGAGGCAATTTGCTCAGTTGTCGTTGTCGTACAGTCAGATGTTACCAGATTTGATTAAAGGTGGATTGATAGTGCCAAAGAAGATTAATCCAGAGTTTCCGCTGTATCCGCCAGGTTTTGATGTCAACGCCCGTTGTGAGTACCATGTTGGGGCACAAGGG
Source organism: Lathyrus sativus (assembly GCA_963859935.3). NCBI lineage: Eukaryota > Viridiplantae > Streptophyta > Magnoliopsida > Fabales > Fabaceae > Lathyrus > Lathyrus sativus. Next base: position 197,649,957 of record OZ012737.1, read on the forward strand.
CATTCAATCGAAGACTGCAAGGTGCTTAAGAGCAAGATTCAGACTCTGCTTGACTCCAATTTGTTCTCAGTCACGCCTCAGGGTATTCAAATTAACGATCCTCCTTTATCCAGTCATGTGGGTTCAGTAGTTAATGTTATGGGGGGATTCACCGAGAGCAGATGTTCAGAGGAGTATCGGACTGATTTCAACGAGCAATTCTGAAGATGGCTGGCTCAGCAACAAATCAAGATTGGAAAGCCCAGTTCCTCGAAGCTGGTAATATTTTTATCATGTCATTTCTTTGCATTTGTAGTTTCTTTTCTGTTTAAGTGCGAATTTTATCTGTAAAACTTGTTTGTTTTCAATGGATAATGATAATGAAATTAATATGCATATTTTGATTAAATTCATTCGTGTTCACTCAATACTGCTTTTATTGAGGTCAAACGCTTGTTTAAGCGAAATCCTTTGAGGGAGGATGATGAAGTTTAAAGACAAAAACTTCTGATTGTATGCTTTTGAATAAACCTCTGCTGATAATGTACAGGCATTGTTTCAAATTCCTAAACACCAGAGATATAAGGATGATAATCCCTTGTCAAACCCCTTGAGCCTAGTAGTAGGAGTTTCTTTCTGAAAACGAAAAAACCTGCAATCTTAACCTGGGGCAGGGTAGGTGTAAATTAATTTGACCGAACATCCAAATTGCAGAAGGATTGTTCCCGTTGGAGGATCAATCACACCTGTAGATGTCATACCTAAAAAAACCAATGAGTGAGACAGTCTCAATCCTTTCAACTGAAGGTAAGAAAATACTTAGAAGGGGGGTTGAATAAGTATGAAGATAAAACTTAGAAATAAAAACTCAAGGATTTTTATCCTGGTTCGTTGAACTCAACTACTCCAGTCCACCCTATCTAGAGTGATTTGCCTTTCTCAAACAAGGACTTAATCCACTATTTAATCAACTGATTACAATAGTAAGCACTAAAAACAACTGTTCAAAGTCTTCTCAAGAACTACTGATCCTAACTGGATCTTCTTAAGGTTCTTTTACAATCAAATGTAGTAATAATACAAGTGTTAAAAATTGCTTCTAATAAAACTTTATCACAACTGTGATTTTTCACTTAAGATGAAGAACAATGAAATAATTTCAGCAAATGATTTTAAGTTGTATGAGAGCTTTGTGATAAATTCTTTTCAAGTGTTTTCGTCAACTGAAGAAGATGAATGGAGACTTGCTTTTATAGGCACAGTGATCCAAGAACTTTTCATGTTGAGAGTAGTGTACCAAAAAGGTCTGAGCCTTTTTGTCTTCACATCATGTGACCTTTCCTAGAAGAGGAATGCACAGAGAAATCCTTTTTGTCTATGTTCTTGTGTCTAGCATAAATAAGGAAAGAGTCGTTTGGTTATTCCAACGGATATAACTTTGAATTCTTCTTCAACAATTTTCAGCAAGAATCATCAGAGTCTAAATTGGTCAGAGCCTTCTGATGTTCATCAGAGTTTGCTGAATCAGAGTCTTTACAGCAAGTGTGCTTTCAGCGTGTATAAGTTCAAAGCAGAGTTTTGGGTCAGGTCCTCAGTACTAGCAGCGTTAGTACTATCAGAGTCTTCTAAAGTAATTGTGCTTGAAAACTCTTCATACAGAATTCTTCATTGCTTCAGATGCTTCTGGCTTTTGCTTCAAATTCTTCTGTAGCTTTTGCTTCAGATTCTTCTATAGCTTCTGCTTCAGATTCTTCTGGAGGCAGCGCTCAGAATCTTCTGGAGAGATGCTTCTGACGCTTCAGAGCCTTGCATATTTCTTATGCTCAGATCTAATTTGCTTCTGGAGTAATATTCATTTTAACATCTGCAGCAAACATTCTTAAGCAAATTTTTAGAGTATATAATTCTTTAATACAAAATTTCATAATAGTTATCATCAAAACATAGAGATATTATTAAGAACCAATCTGTGTTCTAACAATCTCCCCCTTTTTGATGATGACAAAAACATTAGAAATTTTGTTCAATAGAAAGTAAAATAATTATAACTCCCCCTGAGATGATGAATCTCCCCCTGAATTGAATACTAAGAAGGAATAGAAACTTCCCTTTTTTCATGAGTATTCTTTTCAGAATTAGATCGTGAATGTTCCAATCATTCAATCTTGCATGTTTCAGAGTCAGAGTATGATAAGTTAAATATGATCTGGGAGTCTCAGAGTTTCTTTTAAAGAATATGTCAGATTTATCAAACGTTCTGAAACACTAAGAGTTTACGTTAGTTAGAATTGACATGTCTGAAGTTTCATTTAGGTAGAGTTTATTTGACTAGTCAGATCCATTTTCTCCCCCTTTTTTTGTCATAATCAAAAAGTAAAAAAAAACTTTAAAAGACAAATAAAAGGAAATAAAGAAAAGATAAATCATGTGGAGAAAACACTGAGTCATTCATTCATTTAGAGCAAAAAATACAAAACATCAGATAAACAACAAGTACAGGTGCACAAACATCAGATGCAAAAAAAATAATAAGCTAAGTTTGTTTGGACAAAATCATCTTCAACAGGTTAGTGATCTCAGAGGAGGATTGTTCTTGCTTTGACATCCATTTAGCCATGGTTTCATTCTTCTGATCTTGTTTGGACATCCACTGAGCCATGTCTTCAGACTTCTGATCTTGCTTGGCCATCCATGACTTAATCTCAGATTGACCAGCTTCCACAACTGCAATCTTATCTTCAAGATCTGGATTTTCTTTCTTGACCTCAGATGAAGAAAGTGGGGCAGAGCCTGAATCAGGAACAGAGTCAATTTCCATAGGAGATGCAGAGTCAGGAGCAACAGATCCAGAGGGATGTTCCACAAAAGTCATAGCCAGAGGGTTTTCTTCAGATGCAGATTCAGCATTCATTTCTGTATCACATACTTCAGAGGATGAAGGAACATCTTCAAGAAGCAATGGTGCAGATCTTTTAATAGTCTAGATCAAACTTCTAGCAGTCTCAGCAAATCTGAGCTTCGCATCATCAGAACATGCATTCTTCAGATTTGAGGCTACAGTATTGAATCTGTTGATGAAGCTATTCCAAATAGCATCAGATTCATTTGCATCCATTGTTGATAAGCACTTCCTCTGAACAGAGCCTAAATTCATCTCTATTTCTTTCATAAAACTTGTAAATAAATGATCAACATTCAACCTAGGTTTTGGTTTCAAAAGGGTTTCCAAGGTGAATGGCTTGGGTTGAGGTGAAGGTGGAATGGTAAATTTTGGAATGATGACCAGAGGGCGAGGATAGAAGGGTAAGGATGGAGAATCAGATGAAATGACAGTTTTTGATTTGATTAAAGCATTCAGCAAAGATGGTTTTGCATTTGATGCATAGGAAACAACATCAAATGTGGTAGAAGTGTAAGGAATGAACGCAGATTTATCAGATAAAAGAGATTCTGATGAAATCATTTTTGGTAGTTCTTTTATATATGTTTGGAGAACAGATGGTAGAATGATGGAAAGCTTGGGTTTAACAGAGTGATAGTGTCAGATGGTTCAATTCTGGTATAGAAATTTTTGAATTTGAAACCAGAGGGAAGTTTGTCAGAGGAAAATGGTTTACACGAGGCAAATGATACACAGTCAGATGTCCTTGGCTTAGGTGTTAGGATGGGATTGGGAATGAGAATTTTAGAAGAAATAGGTGGTTCTGGTTGGTTAGCTTCAAAAGTTCTGAGAGAGGGAGGTGAAAGAATATCTGGATGGATATCAGATTCTGATGAGTTTGAGGATGTGGTTGGGGTACAAGACGTAGAAGATACTTCAAATACAGTCTTGAGAGGTATAACGTTTAGAACCTCTGTCTCAGGTATATTTGTTTCAGGAGGATTGGTTGGTTTTGGTTGACTCTCAGAAGATTTTGATGGAGGTTCAGATTCAAGTGGTTCAAAGTTAGGTGGTTCAGAAACAACTTGTTCATATGCAATAGGATCAGATGCAACTGGATCAGATTGTATAGGTTCAGATGTGTCTGATTGTTGTTTTTCTGGTTGTTGTTGTGGTGCAGATTGTTCTGTTGGTTTTGTTATAGGTGTGGGAATTTTGTTTGCTGGTGTTGTTGTTGTTGGTTCAGATGGTGGAGTAACAGAAGTTTTTAGTGGAGTAGTGGAAAGAGGATCAGATGATTTTTGCGAGGAAGGAATTTTTGTTGGTTCAGACTTTTGGGATGGAGCAGGAATAGATTGTTTTTGAGTAGGAGGTGGTTTTGGAATAGAACTAAAAGTTGATTCATTCATAACAATTTTAGAAAAAGAAGATACAGATGTTTTAGTACCTTTAATCTTGATACGCTTTGTGGGAACAGAAGGAACTTCTCCAGAAGCTTTTCTTTTGATCTGCTTCTGTGGCTTGTCAGCAACTTTTGGCTTCTTCTGAGCAGCAACTTCTTCTGCCTTTGATTGACCTCTTTTCCTTGTGTTCTCATTGTATACATCAGGCATTGGTTCTCTTGCTATTTTCAGAATGTCTGCAGGAATGGGTGTTCCATCTGCTTTGCATGAATCAATATATCTCACAATTATATCTCTTGGTTCTTCAGCACCAAACAGTGGAAAGTTTTCAATGGAATTCGCTTCTGACTGATTTCAGAAATATTCAGCTTCTTGGGTGCAGATGTGAGTTCCTCTACAATTTCTAGTCTCTGAAGACTCTTTGCATTCAGAGGTTTTCCAACAATGGATTCAAGTTCATCCTTGACTCCAGCTTCATACAGAGCAGTCACCAGACCATTCTCTTTCAGAATGTCTGAAATCAACCTTCCAAAGGGGATCCATGTTCTGATCTTATGACCCTTATCCTTTACAGATTCTCTTGAAGCATTTATATGATTCCATAAATGCATAAATAGAATGTAAGGAAGATCTACCTTAGTACTCTGACTCAAACAGTACATGAAGTAGAGTTGTTCATTATTCACATAATCTGGAGAGTTGGTAGATTTTCTGTGATGAATGCATCCCAGAAAAATCTTTGCCCAGATTTTGTAGTCAGGCTTCAGATCTTTAAATTTGTTAGAGGCCTGTCCAGAAGTGATGACTTCCTCATAAACTTCCTCCATGTCCACACGCTTAGATGGCAGATGACATACTCTATCAATCTCCTCATACCCTATGAGTTTCCTGATTAGATCTTCAGTTATTATAATCTCCTTTCCCAGAACAGAAGACAAGATGAATTTTAGATAAACAGATGCATGTATCCAGAATTCCTTCACCAGATGAGGGTAAACTGGTCCAAATAATCTGTCAAAGTATTTAACCCAGCCTTGTGCATCAATTATTGAACGAAATTCAAACCCATTTTCAGCTAACGAATCAAATTCCACCATTGATTCACAGAGAACTTCAAGTTTGTCCACAGGGGTTAACAAAGTCCTCTTAGGAACTGTGAATGGAGTCACACCCATATTTGCAGAAGTAACTGCAGCCATAGTTGATTGAAACTGAGCTGCTGTAGAAGACGAGGTTGCCATTGAAGAGGATGAAGATGATTTGGATGAGGGTTTAGGGTTTTTGTGAAGAGAGAATAGAAGACAGAAATGCATAAGCTTGTTTGTGATGTGAAAAGTGTGAAATTGGTGTGAGATGTGGTATTTATAGAAAACGCTTAAGGCACTCAAATAGACATACAAAGCACGTTTTCACATAGCATTTAATGACAATTAATGAAAGAGAATAAAAATCATTTCAAGCATTAATTGATTCTGACAAATTGGGGGGAAAATCAAGATTTTCACTATTCAAACCATACCTCAAATGTCTCTTTAGTAGTGTACACGCTATCTTTTCAGATTCAGAGTGACACGTGTTTGCTTGCATGTGCTTCTGAATTCTCTTGAGAAATGAAACGTTAGCCAACGTTCAGATCCTCTAAGATTGGTTAGTTCAGATACACACAAATAAACATAAATCTAATAAGCAACAGATGAAATACTTCAGAGTTATAAACATTTTACATCTGAAAAATTTGCTTCTGATAAATATTATCCTGGACAAAAATCCATACCAATATTTTTCAGAATAAATTTGAACCTATCTTCAGCAAGGGGTTTTGTGAAAATATCTGCCCATTGATGATCTGTATTAACAAAGGCTAAGTTTATAATTCCCTTCTGAACATAGTCTCTGATGAAATCATGTTTAATTTCTATATGTTTTGCCTTAGAGTGTAAAATGGGGTTTTTAGATAAACATATAGCAGAAGTATTATCACAGAATATAGAAATGTTACTTTCAAATATCTGATAGTCTTCTAGCTGACTTTTCATCCAGAGCATCTGTGTGCTACATCCAGCAGCAGCAATATATTCTGCCTCTGTAGTTGATAGTGCAATTGTGGGTTGCTTCTTGCTGTACCAAGAGATTAGATTTCTTCCTAGAAATTGACAACTTCCAGAAGTACTTTTTCTTTCCACTCTGTCTCCAGTGTAATCAGCATCACAGAATCCAACTAATTTGAAATCATCAGATTTTCTGTAACACAAACCCATATTAGAAGTACCTTTCAGATACCTTAGAATCCTCTTAACAGCTGTTAAGTGTGATTCTCTAGGATCTGATTGGAATCTTGCTCACAAGCATACACTGAACAAAATGTCAGGTCTAGAAGCAGTTAAGTAGAGAAGAGATCCTATCATACCTCTGTAGAGTTTCTGATCTACTTTCTTACTTACCTCTTCCTTGCCTAGTGTACTAGTTGGATGCATGGGAGTATTTGCCAGCTTACTATCAGTCATGTTAAATTTCTTCAGAAGTTCTTTAACATATTTGGTCTGATGAATGTAAGTGCACTCTGGAGTTTGGTTGACTTGAATTCCCAGAAAGAATATCAATTCTCCCATCATGCTCATTTCAAATTCTGCCTGCATACATTGAGCAAACTCCTTTCCCAGCATAACATTGGTATATCCAAATATAATATCATCCACATATATTTGAAAAATTAGAAGATCTTTCTTAAATGTTTTACAAAAGAGTTTTATGTCCACCTTGCCTCTGATGAAATTTTTCTCCAGAAGAAAATTGCTTAACCTCTCATACCAAGCTCTGGGAGCTTGTTTTAAACCATAAAGAGATTTCTTTAGTTTAAAAACATGTTCTGGAAATTTTTCACTCTCAAAACCAGGAGGTTGGTGAACATAAACTTCTTCTTCTATAATACCATTTATAAAGGCACTTTTAACATCCATCTGATATAGAGTGATGTTAAATTGTGAAGCAAAAGAAATGAGTAAACGAATAGACTCTAACCTTGCTACAGGAGCATAAGTCTCTGTATAATCAATTCCTTCTTGTTGGCTATAACCTTGAGCAACTAGCCTTGCTTTATTTCTTTCAACTTCTCCTTTCTCATTAAGCTTGTTTCTGAAGACCCATTTGGTTCCAATTACGTTGAATCCTTTTGGTCTTGGAACTAAATCCCATACATCATTTCTTGTGAATTGATTAAGCTCTTCTTGCATGGCAATTATCCAGTCATTGTCTTGCAGAGCTTCATCCACAGAAGTTGGTTCAATTACTGACACCAACCCAAATAATGATGCTTCAGAAGACCTGAGGAAGGATCTTGCTCTAATGGGGTCATCCTTCTTTCCAATGATCACATCCTCTGGATGAGAGGCTTTGATTCTGGAAGATGATCCTCTAACAGTTGATTCTTCAGAAATGTTTAAGTTATTCATCTGAGAAGCTAAAGGAATTGCATCTGGCATTGCTTCAGGTTCCTTCACTTGAGCTTTGTCTGCCTCTGAGCCTTCAGATTCTGTGAGAATTACTTCTCTATCTGCAGAACTTTCAAACTGCTTTGGCTTTTCAATGCCAAGCTTATCATCAAATCTAACATGAATAGATTCTTCCACAATCTGTGTTTCAGTATTGTATACTCTGTAGCCTTTAGAGCGTTCAGAATACCCAAGCATGAAACACTTCTGTGCTTTAGAATCAAACTTGTTCAGATTCTCTTTAGTATTCAACATATAGCAAATACATCCAAAAGGATGAAAATATGAAATGTTGGGCTTTCTGTTACTCCACAATTCATAGGGAGTCTTCTCTAGAAGAGGTCTTACAGACACTCTGTTCGGAATGTAACAGGTTGTGTTGATTGCTTCTGCCCAAAAATGCTTTGCCAGATTAGTCTCATTGATCATGGTTCTGGCAATTTCTTGCAGAGTTCTATTTTTCCTCTCTACAACCCCATTCTGTTGTGGAGTTCTAGGACAGAAAAAATCATGAGCAATGCCATTTTCATTAAAGTATTTTTCAAAATATTTGTTTTCAAATTCACCACCATGATCACTTCTGACTTTAATAATTTTGAAATCTTTTTCATTCTGGACTTGTTTGCAGAAGTCAAAGAACACAGAATGTGACTCATCCTTGTGTTTTAGGAACTTTACCCATGTCCATCTGTTGTAGTCATCAACAATGACTAATCCATACTTCTTGCCTCTGATGGATGCAGTTTTCACTGGTCCAAATAGATCAATGTGAAGTAATTCTAATGGTCTTGAGGTTGAAACAACATTTTTAGATTTAAAGGAAGATTTTGAAAACTTTCCCTTTTGACATGCTTCACAAAGAGCATCTGAGTTGAACTTCAGCTTAGGAAGTCCTCTGACCAGATTGAATTTATTAATCTGAGATATACGTCTCATATTAATGTGCCCCAATCTTCTGTGCCAGACCCATTGCTCATCATTAACAGACAAGATGCATTTAACATTTTGAACTTTAAGTTCTGAAAGATTTATTTTGTAAATGTTGTTCTTCCTCTTTCCATTGAATGGGATTGAGCCATCCTTCTGACTAACAGCTTTACAACATTGTTGATTAAAGATTATATCATAACCATTGTCACTTAATTGACTTATGGACAATAGATTATGCTTTAATCCTTCTACAAGAAGAACATTAGATATAGAGGGAAGGTTACCATTACCAATAGTACCAGAGCCAATGATCTTGCCCTTCTGATTCCCTCCAAACTTCACTTCTCCTCCAGATTTAAGTTCCAGGCTTTGGAACATAAACCTTACTCCTGTCATGTGACGTGAGCAGCCAGAGTCCAGGTACCATGACTGGCGTCTTGACTTTTCTGCTAAAAACATCTGCAACAGAGATAATCTTATCCTTAGGTACCCAGATCTTTTTGGGTCCTTTTTGGTTAGCTGCCTTGAAAGTTGGTCTGAACTTCTGTCTTTTTACAACAATATTGTTTTGACTTACTTTTGGCTTAAACACAGGAACATTCTGATCAGAACGTGTGTGTTTAATGTCATTCAGATGACCAAACTTGTAATGAGAATACAAGGGAGTTTTCTTGATAACAAGTTTATCAACAGGCATTGGATTTAAATCCTTTCCAGAGGAGGATTCATATCCAATTCCTTTCCTGTTATTTCTGCTAACCCCATACATCATAGAATCCATCTTGCTTCTGTCTATGCTTTTAGCAAGAAATTTCTGAAAGCTAAAGTCATATTCTTCTAAAATGTTTTTGCATTTAGACTTACTTTCAGATTCTGAGTTTTGTTGAGATATTTCAAAATCAGCTTTCATTTTTAAATTGTTTTCTTTTAGCTCAACAATTTCTGATTTTAACAAATTATTCTCAGAGCCAAGATTGCACTTGAACTTAATCTTATTATAATTTTTCAGGACTTCAGATAAGACTTTAATAAGCTCTTCCCTAGTGAGATCAGAAAGTACCTCTTCTGAGTCAGATTCAGAATCAGACTCAGATCCAGATGATTCTTCATTCTGATCTTCAATGCCTGCCATCAGATCCATGTTGGCGCATTCATCTTCAGATTCTGATGAGGATCCAGATTCATCAGAGTCATCCCAAGTTGCCATTAGAACCTTCTTCTTTTTGTCAAACTTCCTTTTTGGCTTTTCTTTAAGAAGCTTTGGACATTCACTCTTGTAGTGGCCAGGTTCTTTACATTCAAAGCAGACAACTTCCTTCTTTCCAGATCTTTTTGGTCCAGAGGACTCCTTGTGCTGATTTGGTCTTTTGAAGTTCTTGAAATTCCTTTGCTTATGCTTCCAGAGTCTGTTGATTCTTCTGGACAACAAGGATAGTTCATCTTCTTCAGAAGAAGAAGATTCTTCAGAGCTTTCCTCTAACACCTACAAAGCTTTTACAGATTTTTTAGATTTTAAGGCAATAGACTTACCTTTCTTTTGAGGCTCATCTTCCTCAAGTTCAATTTCATGACTCCTTAGAGAGCTGATTAGCTCCTCCAGAGTGATCTTGTTCAGATCCTTGGCAAGCTTCAGAGAAGTGACCATAGGTCTCCATCTGATAGGCAAGCTTCTGATGATCTTCTTCACATGATCAGCAGTTGAGTAGCCCTTGTCCAGAACTTTTAGACCAGCTGTAAGAATTTGGAATCTAGAGAACATAGTTTCTATGGACTCGGATTCTTCCATCTTGAACGCTTCATACTTCTGTATTAACGCCAGAGCCTTGGTCTCTTTTACTTGAAGGTTTCCTTCATGAGTTATCTTCAAGGACTCAAACATGTCAAATGCAGTTTCTCTATTTGTGATCTTTTCATACTCAGTGTGAGATATTGCATTTAACAGTATTGTTCTAGCCTTGTGGTGATTTCTAAACTCCTTCTTTTGGGCTTCTGTCATACATTTTCTATCTATTTTCTTGCCATTCCCATCAATGGGATGAACATACCCATCTATGACCAAGTCCCATAAATCAGCATCATAACCAAGGAAGAAACTTTCAATCCTGTCCTTCCAATAATCAAATTTCTCCCCCATCAAACATAGGGGGTTTAGTGTTGATTCTTTCCCTTTCTTCATATCTGTTGTTAATGTTAGATGTTGAAGTATCAGCCATAGCAACAACCAAATATATATATATCAAAGTTTTTCTCACTGGATCTTTTATGTCACTGTGAAGTGGTAGCACACACAAACCGGAGCTCTGATGCCAACTGAAGGTAAGAAAATACTTAGAAGGGGGGTTGAATAAGTATGAAGATAAACTTAGAAATAAAAACTCAAGGATTTTTATCCTGGTTCGTTGAACTCAACTACTCCAGTCCACCCTATCTAGAGTGATTTGCCTTTCTCAAACAAGGACTTAATCCACTATTTAATCAACTGATTACAATAGTAAGCACTAAGAACAACTGTTCAAAGTCTTCTCAAGAACTACTGATCCTAACTGAATCTTCTTAAGGTTCTTTTACAATCAAATGTAGTAATAATACAAGTGTTAAAAATTGCTTCTAATAAAGCTTTATCACAACTGTGATTTTTCACTTAAGATGAAGAACAATGAAATAATTTCAGCAAATGATTTTAAGTTGTATGAGAGCTTTGTGATAAATTCTTTTCAAGTGTTTTCGTCAACTGAAGAAGATGAATGGAGACTTGCTTTTATAGGCACAATGATCCAAGAGCTTTTCACGTTGAGATTAGTGTACCAAAAAGGTCTGAGCCTTTTTGTCTTCACATCATGTGACCTTTCCTAGAAGAGGAATGCAAGAGAAATCCTTTTTGTCTGTGTTCTTGTGTCTAGCATAAATAAGGAAAGAGTCGTTTGGTTATTCCAACGGACATAACTTTGAATTCTTCTTCAACAATTTTCAGCAAGAACCATCAGAGTCTAAATTGGTCAGAGCCTTCTGATGTTCATCAGAGTTTGCTGAATTAGAGTCTTTGCAGCAAGTATGCTTTCAACGTGTATAAGTTCAGAGCAGAGTTCTGGGTCAGGTCCTTAGTACTAGCAGCGTTAGTACTATCAGAGTCTTCTAAAGTAACTGTGCTTGAAAACTCTTCATACAGAATTCTTCATTGCTTCAGATGCTTCTGTCTTTTGCTTCAGATTCTTTTGTAGCTTCTGCTTCAGATTCTTCTGTAGCTTCTGCTTCAGATTCTTTTGGAGGCAGCGCTCAGAATCTTCTAGAGAGATGTTTCTCACGCTTCAGAGCCTTGCATATTTCTTATGTTCAGATCTAATTTGCTTCTGGAGTAATATTCATTTTAGAGTATATAATTCTTTAATACAAAATTGAAGGTGAGATATTACTTAGAAGGGGGGGTTGAATAAGTATGGAAAATTAATACTTGAAAATAATCACACAATTATTTTTATCCTGGTTCGTTAAACAACTACTCCAGTCCACCCTTCCAGAGTGATTTGCCTTTCTCAACAAGGACTTAATCCACTATTTAAATCAAACTGATTACAATAGTATCACCTAAGAACTACAGTTCTTAGTCTTCTCAAGAGCTACTGATTCACACTGAATCCTCTTAAGGAATATCCTTTACAAACAATGTAAATTAAATACAAGAGTTTTTAATGCTTCTATCAAGCTATAATCACAACAGTGATTTTTCTCTTAAGATTTAGTACAATAAGATTCTATGAAGAATAAGAATGAGAGCTTATAGAATATGTGATTTCTTTTCAGCGAGAGTGTAGCACTGAAGAATGAAGTGAGAAACTCCTTTTATAGGCAGCTGACTCATGCACGTTGAAAAGAGAGTCCAAAAGGTCTGAGCCTTTTTGTCTTCACATGCACTGACCTTTCCTTGAAATAGATGGCACAGATAAATCCTTTTTGTCTGTGTAAGTGTGTCTAGCACAAATAAGGAAAGAGACGTTGAATGATTCCAACGGATACATTCTTGAAAACACTTCTTCAGTTTCAGCAAGTTCTTCAGAGTCTTCTGATGAGAATCAGAACTATGCTGTATCAGAGTCTTCTGCAGCTTGTGTGCTTCTAGCGTGTTGATCATCAGAGCATCTTGACACAGAACTTCAGTACTTGGCAGCATAAGTACTTTCAGAAACTTCTGTAGACTAAGTGCTTTGAGAAACTCTTCAATCAATATTCTTCTATACTTCTGATGCTTCAGCTTCAGATGCTTCTGATAATCTTCAGATGCTTCTGACTATCTTCATATGCTTCTGACTCAGAATGTTCTGGAGCTTCCTGCTTCAGATCCTTCTGGAGGCTACGCTCAGGATCTTCTGTAAGGAGCAAACAGATTCTTCTGTAAGGTGCATCTGGCGCTTCAGAGTCAAAATAACTTCTTGTATTCAAGGCAGATTTGCTTCTAGAGAGTTAATATAATTTTAATCTGCAGCAAAACTCTCAAACAAATTTTAGAGTATATAATTCTTAAATATAAATTTCCTAACAGTTATCATCAAAACAAAGAGTAATTATTAAGAACCAATCTGTGTTCTAACAATCTCCCCCTTTTTGATGATGACAAAAAGTATCAGAAATTTTATTTAATTGAACAAAAAGAATTATAACTCCCCCTGAGATGAAGAATCTCCCCCTGAGTTAAATATGAAAAAGGAATAGAAACTTCCCTTTTTATCTTGAGTAATCTTCAGAGTCAGATCTTGTTTGTCTTGTAATAATCAAGGGTCAGACTATCTTTCAGATATAAGATTCAGAGTTTGATAAAAGATAATTGATCTGAGAAACTCAGAGGTTCTTTTATAGAGTGTTCTTATCAAAAGTTCTGAAATAGTCAATTTAGATATTAGAAAGAATAGATATGTCTGAAGATTCATTCTAGTGAAATTATATTAAATAGTTCAGATCTTTATTTTCTCCCCCTTTTTTGTCATAAGCAAAAAGTAAAAACTTTTAATAAAGACAAATAAAAGGAATAATAGCAGATAATTTAATGGAGAATAACAATCTGATTCAATTAATCATAACAGAACAAAAGTACATCAGAAGATATAACAAAACATCCAGATCCAAAAACAACAGATGCACAAACATGAGAAAACAAAAAAAAATCTAAGTGTGTTTAGACAAAAGCATCTTCAATAGGTCTGTGATCTCAGATTGTGATTGCTCTTGCTTTGACATGAACTTAGTGATTGTCTCATTCTTCTCATCTTGTTTAGTCATCCATTCTGACATGTCCTCAGATTTCTTGTCTTGCTTCGCCATCCAAGATCTGATTTCAGATTGACCAGCTTCCAGAGCAGCAATCTTGTTTGCCAAATCTGGATTTTCTGTCTTAATCTCTGATGATGGAGGTTCTGTATCCTGAACAGAGTCAATTGCCATATGTTCTGGAGATCCTGAAGAGGGTTCTACCAGAGTCATAGTTAGTGTAGGGGCAATTGGTTCTGGTGGAGGAGGAGGTGGAGGAGCATCCAAACACAGCAGAGGTTCAGTCTTGTTGTTAATCCAGAATTGAGTTCTTTCAACTCTGAGCTTTGCATCATCAGAACAGATGTTCTTCAGATTAGAAGCCACAGTGTTGAATCTATTGAGAAAACCTTTCCAGATGATTTCAGTCTCATTTTCATCCATAGTTTCAGAACATCTTTTCTGAACAGTACCTAAAGACATCTGTATTTCTTGCAAAAACGTTTGAAATAAATGTTCAATATTAAGTCTGGGTGGAGGTTTGAGCAAGGTTTCCAGAGTCATCTGTTTAGGCTTTGGAGTTGGTGCTATCAATGATTTTGGAATGGAAATCAGAGGAGGGGGAACATAAGGAAAGAATGGAATTTCTGGTTTCTGAGGAAGGGATCTGTTTAAAGCATTAAGCAGATTTGGTTGAGGTCTGGTGCGTGGGTAAACATCATCAAAGACTGCATTAGAGTATGGTACGAAGGCAGAGTTTGATGGTTTATCAGATGCAACTGTGTTGTCAGATGCAGAATGCAGAGCTGAAATAGCAGCTTTACCAGATTTAGCAGATATGGGGGCTAAGGATCCTTCATTCTCCATAGATTTAATATATGAAAGGATTACAGATGGGAGGGTTGGTTGAAGTTTAGGTTTCAGAGGTGTCAAGGGTTCAGAGGGCTCAACTCTATCATAAAAATCTTTAAGTTTGAAACCATAAGATAAATTATGATACAGAGAAGACACTTGAGCACAAGAGATTCCAGATGATGATGGATTAGATGAAGGAACAATCATCTCAGATGAAGGTACAGGTGGAGGCATAGGTTCTGGAATGGTAGTTTTGGTAGGTACAGATGATTCAGGTTCAGGGTCATGAACAGGGTATTTGTCAGATGGATTAATCAGAAAGTCAGGATGAATTTCTGATTCAAATGAGTTTGAAGATGTTTCAGGTGTACAAGAAGTAGAAGAAACTTGAAACACTGTTTTTAATGGAGTGATGTCAAGAACTTCTGTTTCAGGGATATGAGATGGTTCTGAAGGAATATCAGGTTGTTGAGATGGTGGTTCAGATGAAACAGGAGCAGGAGTTACTTTAGTGGGTTCAGAAGTAACAGTTGCTACAGGTTCAGAAGATGGAATTGGTGATGGTGGAATGACAGATTCTTTTTGTGGTTGATCTTCTGTTGTTTGTTTTTCTGGATGATTTTCTGTTTGTGGTTGTGTTTCTGTTGTTGGTTGAGCAGATTTTTGTTTATCAGAATTTTGTGATAGTTCTGATGGTTGTGGTTCTGTTTGTTGTGGGACTGTTTGTTGTGGTTCTGTAGGTTGTGGACGTGGAGTGAAATGTTTGATGTGTAATTTTGGTTGAGGTGGTTTTGATACAGAAGCAGTGGGTTGTTTCTAAGGTGATACAGAACTGGGGGCATCAAGAGATGTTGTTTGAGTGACAGGGGGTTTGGGAACAGACTTAATAGAAGAATCATTTATAACAACAGTTTTAGAAGTAACAGAAGCTTTAGTACCTTTGAGTTTAATTCTATTTGCAGAGACAGCTTCTCCAGAGTCCTTTCTCTTCAGAAGATCCTTGGGTTTCTCAGCAATCTTAGCCTTCTTCTGGACAGGTTCAGATTCTGCTGCAGGTTGAGGTCTTTTCCTCTGAAGTGGAACTTCTGCTTCTTCTTCTTCTTCTCCTGCATCTGGCAGGGGTTGCTTGACAAGTTGAAACACATTTGCAGGAACAGGCACTCCTTCCCTTTTACATTCCTCTATATACATCAGAACAATGTGTCTAGGTTCTTCAGCAAAAAATAGAGGGAAATCTGATACTGGAATCCTTTTATTCAGATCAGACATGTTCAACTTCTTTGGAGCAGTGGTAAGTTCATCTACAATCTTGAGTCTCGGAAGGCTCTTAGCGTTCAGAGGCTTTCCCATAATGAACTCTAGTTCCTCTATTACACCAGCATCATACAGAGCAGCCACTAAACCATTTTCAGTGAGAAGATCTGAGAGCAGCCTTCCAAAAGGTATCCAATTCCTGATCTTCTGGTTCTTTTCTTTCACAGATTCTCTGGATGCATTTATGTGATTCCACAGATACATGAACAACAAGTAAGGAAGATCTACCTTATTACTCTGACTGAGGCAGTACATAAAATAGATTTGTTCATTGTTGACATAATCTGGGGAATTTGTTGACTTTCTGTGATGAATACATCCCATGAAGATCTTGGCCCAGATCTTGTAATCTGGCTTCAAATCTTTGAATCTGTTAGAGGCTTGTCCAGCAGTCATAACCTCTTCATAGACTTCATCCATATCAACACGTCCAACTGGCAGATGTGAAACACCATCTGTTTCTTCATAACCAATCAGTTTTCTAATCAGATCCTCTGTGATTATTATCTCCTTTCCCATCACAGATGATAGAATAAACTTTGGATACACAGATGCATGAATCCAGAATTCCTTAACAAGCAAAGGGTAAACTGGTCCAAACAGTCTATCAAAGTATTTCACCCAGCCTTGAGCTCTAACAATGGAGCGAAAATCAAACCCATTTTCAGCCAGTGAATCAAATTCCACCATAGATTCACACAATACTTCTAGTTTATCAACTGGTGTGAGAAGAGTTCTCTGAGGAGGAGTATATGGATTTGCACCTAGATTATCTGAAGTCACAGCAGCCATTGTTGATTGAAACTGAGCAGTTGTTGAAGAAGAGGACGCCATTGAAGAATGCTTTTTAGAACACTTAGGTTTTGAGTTTTTGTGAAGAGAGAACAAGAGATGAAAATGCATATAAATTCTGAGAGTGAAAAGTGTGAAAGTGAATACACTTCAAGTATTTATACTAAACACATAGGCACACCAAAAGACAGAAATAACGCACGTTTGAGCAGCATTAAATGAAAAGAATAAAATCATTTCAAATAATAAATGCTTCTGACAAATTTGGGGGGGAAAATCAAGAAAGTCACTATTCAAATTTCACCTCAAATGTCTTTTCAGTTGTTCACACGCCACCTCTTCAGATTTTGTGGGACACGTGTTTGCTTGCATGCTGTTCTGAATTCTCTCAAGAAATGAAACGTTAGCCACGTTCAGATCTTCTAAAGATGGTTAGTTCAGATTTTCACATCAGAAATAATAATCAGAATAGAATAAATGAACAGAAGAAATACTTCAGATCATTAAACATTTTGCATCTGAGAGGTTCCCTCTGATAAATATTACTCTGGACAAAAATCCATACAAATATTTTTCAGAATGAACTTAAATCTATCTTCAGCAAGGGGTTTTGTGAAAATATCAGCCCATTGATGATCTGTATCAACAAAGGCTAAATTAATTACACCCTTCTGAACATAGTCTCTGATGAAGTGATGTTTAATTTCTATATGTTTTGCCTTAGAATGCAAAATTGGATTTTTTGACAAACATATAGCAGAAGTATTATCACAAAAGATAGAAAGGTTACTCTCATAGATTTGATAATCTTCTAATTGACTCTTCATCCAGAGCATCTGAGTACAACATCCAGCAGCAGCAATGTATTCTGCCTCTATAGTTGATAGTGCTATGGTAGGTTGCTTCTTGCTGTACCATGAGATCAGATGACTTCCAAGAAACTGACAGCTTCCAGAAGTGCTTTTACGTTCAACTCTGTCTCCAGCATAGTCAGCATCACAGAATCCAACTAATGAAAATTCATCAGATCTTCTGTAACACAAACCCATGTTAGCAGTACCTTTCAGATACCTTAGAATCCTCTTAACAGCTGTTAAGTGTGATTCTCTAGGATCTGATTGGAATCTAGCACATAAGCAGACACTGAACAAAATATCTGGTCTAGAAGCAGTCAAGTATAGAAGAGATCCTATCATACCTCTGTAGAGTTTTTGATCTACCTTCTTACTTACCTCTTCCTTACCTAGAGTGCTTGTAGGATGCATTGGAGTCTTTGCCATTTTGCTATCAACCATGTTAAACTTCTTCAGAAGCTCTTTAACATACTTGGTTTGATGTATGTAGGTGCACTCTGGAGTCTGATTGACTTGGATTCCCAAGAAGAATCTCAATTCTCCCATCATGCTCATTTCAAATTCTTCCTGCATACATTTAGCAAACTCCTTTCCAAGCGTAATATTTGTTGATCCAAAAATAATGTCATCTACATAAATTTGACAAATCAACAGATCTTTCTTAACAGTTTTACAGAATAAAGTTGTATCCACTTTTCCTCTGATAAAATTTTTCTTCAGAAGGAAGTTGCTCAACCTCTCATACCAAGCTCTGGGAGCTTGTTTTAATCCATAAAAGGATTTCTTTAATTTGAAAACATGATCTGGAAAATTTTCATTTTCAAATCCAGGAGGTTGTTGGACATATACTTCTTCTTCTATAATGCCATTAAGAAAGGCACTTTTAACATCCATCTGATACAGAGTGATGTTATTCTGTGCAGCAAAAGAAATCAGAAGGCGTATAGATTCTAACCTTGCCACTGGAGCATATGTCTCAGTGTAATCAATACCTTCTTGCTGACTGTATCCTTGAGCAACCAGCCTTGCCTTATTCCTTTCTACTTCTCCCTTTTCATTCAGCTTATTTCTGAAGACCCATTTTGTTCCAATAATATTGAATCCTTTAGGTCTAGGAACCAGATCCCAAACTTCATTTCTGGTGAATTGATTCAGCTCTTCTTGCATAGCTATAATCCATTCATTATCTTCCAGAGCCTCATCTACAGATGTTGGTTCTATTATTGACACTAAGCCAAATAAAGAAGATTCAGAAGTTCTGAGAAATGATCTTGTCCTTATTGGATCATCTTTCTTTCCAATTATCACATCTTCTGGATGAGAAGATTTGATTCTGGAAGAAGATCCTCTGACAGTTGGTCTTTCAGAAATTTGCAAGTTGTTTAGTTGGGAAGTCAAAGGTGTAGCATCTGGGGTTGCTTCAGATTCTTTGATTTTTGCCTTTTCTGCTTCTGAGCCTTCAGAGTCTGTGAGAATCACTTCTCTATCTGCAGAACTTTCAAACTGCTTTGGCTTTTCAGAGCCAAGCTTATCATCAAATCTAACATGAATAGATTCTTCAACAATCTGTGTTTCAATATTGAATACTCTGTAGCCTTTAGAGCGTTCAGAATAACCAAGCATGAAACACTTTTGTGCTTTGGAATCAAACTTGTTCAGATTATCTTTAGTATTAAGCATATAACAAATACATCCAAAAGGATGAAAATAAGAAATGTTAGGCTTTTTGTTTCTCCACAATTCATAAGGAGTCTTTTCCAGAAGAGGTCTTACAGACACTCTGTTCTGAATATAACAAGCTGTGTTAATTGCTTCTGCCCAAAAATGTTTTGCCTGATTTGTCTCATTGATCATGGTTCTGGCCATCTCTTGCAATGTTCTATTTTTCCTCTCTACAACTCCATTTTGTTGTGGAGTTCTAGGGCAGGAGAAATCATGTGCAATGCCTTTTTCAGAAAAATATTTTTCAAAATGTTTATTTTCAAATTCTCCACCATGATCACTTCTTACTTTAATAATTTTGGAATCTTTTTCAGTCTGGACTTGATTGCAGAAGTCAAAGAACACAGAATGAGACTCATCCTTGTGTTTTAGAAACTTTACCCATGTCCATCTGCTGTAGTCATCTACAATGACTAACCCATACTTCTTGCCTCTGATGGATGCAGTTTTCACTGGTCCAAACAGATCAATGTGAAGTAATTCCAATGGTCTGGAGGTAGACACAACATTTTTTGATTTAAAATGTGATTTTGAAAATTTACCTCTTTGACATGCTTCACACAGAGCATCTGAGTTGAACTTCAACTTAGGAAGTCCTCTGACCAGATTGAGTTTATTAATCTGAGATATACGTCTCATATTAATATGCCCCAATCTTCTATGCCAGACCCATTGCTCATCATTCACAGATAAGAGGCATTTTACATTTTGAACTTTAAGTTCTGAAAGGTTAATTTTATAAATGTTGTGTTTCCTCTTTCCACTGAATAGGATAGAGCCATCCTTTTGACATACAGCTTTGCAACATTTTTGATTAAAGATTATATCATAACCATTGTCACTTAATTGACTTATGGACAATAGATTATGTTTCAATCCTTCAACTAACAAAACATTAGTAATAGAGGGAAGCTTACCATTTCCAATAGTGCCAGATCCAATGATCTTGCCCTTCTGGTTCCCTCCAAACTTCACGTCCCCTCCAGATCTAAGTTCCAGGCTTTGGAACATAGACCTTTCTCCTGTCATGTGTCGTGAGCATCCAGAGTCCAGGTACCATGATTGGTGTCCTGACTTTGTTACTAAGAACATCTGCAACAGGAATTATTTTGTCTTTAGGTACCCAGATCTTCTTGGGTCCTTTGGGGTTAGTTGGTTTGCAGGTTTGTCTAAACTTCTGTTTTGCAACATAATGTTTATTCTGACTTGCCTTTGGTTTAAACACATAAGTACTCTTCTCAGAGCTTGTGTGTTTAATGTCATTCAGATGACCAAATTTGAATTGAGAGTACAGAGGTGTCTTCCTGATGAAAAGTTTATCAACAGGTTTTGGATTGCTTCCAGATGAAGACTCATATCCAATGCCTCTTCTGTTGTTTCCACTAACACCATAGATCATGGAAGCCATCTTGCTTCTGTCTATGCTCTTAGTGAGAAACCTCTGAAAACTAGAGTCATATTTTTCTAAAATATTTTCACAAGACTTAGTTTCAGAATCAGATTCTTGTTGAGTTTTATCAAATTCATTTTTGATTTTTAAATTTATTTCCTTCTGCTCAACAAGTTCTGTTTTCAGAAGATCAATCTCAGATTCAAGATTGCTTTTCAGCTTCTTGTATTTGAGTTTGATGTTGTTGTAACTTTTAAGAACTTCTGTTAAAACTTTAATGAGTTCTTCTTTGGTAAGTTTGTTCATTACCTCTTCTGCATCATCATCAGATTCAGATTCTGATTCATATCCAGAGGTACCTTCTTCTTGATCCTCTGTCCTGGCCATCAGTGCAACGTTTGCACATTCTTCTTCTGATTCAGAAGATGACTCACACTCATCTGAGTCATCCCATGTTGCCATCAGAACCTTTTTCTTCTTGTTGAACTTCTTCTTAGGTTTTTCTTTCAGAAGTTTAGGGCAGTCATTTTTGTAGTGCCCAGGTTCTTTGCACTCATAGCACACCACTTCTTTCTTGGCAGATCTTCTGTGACTAGAAGATTCTTTTCTGTTGTCAGATCTTCTGAAGTTGTTAAACTTCTTTCCCTTGTGCTTCCAGAGTTTGTTAATCCTTCTGGACAGCATGGACAACTCATCTTCTTCTTCAGAAGAAGATTCTTCAGAGCTTTCCTGAATAACCTGCAAAGTTTTAGCAATTTTGTTAGATTTTAAAGCTATGGATTTACCTTTATCTTTCTTCTGGGGTTCATCTTCCTCCAGCTCAATTTCATGGCTTCTCAAAGAACTGATAAGTTCTTCTAAGGAGATCTTGTTCAGATATTTTGCCATTTTCAATGCAGTCACCATTGGTCTCCATCTGGTGGGAAGACTTCTGATGATTTTCTTGACATGATCTGACGTTGAGTAGCCCTTGTCCAGAACTTTCAGACCAGCTGTAAGAATCTGAAATCTAGAAAACATAGTTTCTACATTTTCAGAGTCTTCCATTTTAAATGCCTCATACTTCTGTATGAGCGCTAGAGCCTTTGTCTCTTTAACCTGAGAGTTTCCCTCATGAGTCATTTTGAGTGATTCAAACATGTCATGAGCAGTATCTCTGTTAGTAATCTTCTCATACTCAGTATGAGAGATTGCATTAAGCAATATAGTTCTGGCTTTGTGGTGATTCTTGAAGTCTCTTTTCTGCACTTCAGTCATTGATTTTCTATCAATCTTTTTGCCATCCTCTCCAGTAGGATGTTCATATCCATCAATGACCAAATCCCAAAGATCAGCATCATACCCAAGAAAAAAACTTTCTATTCTATCTTTCCAATAGTCAAATTTTTCTCCATCAAACATTGGAGGTTTGGTACTGATCCTATCCCTCTCTTCATATTTATTGTTGATTGAATTATCAGCCATGATAACAAATAAATATATAGATCAAAGTATATCTCCTCTGGATCTTTACTGACACTGTTAAGTGATAGCACACTCAGAACCGGAGCTCTGATGCCAACTGAAGGTGAGATATTACTTAGAAGGGGGGGTTGAATAAGTATGGAAAATTAATACTTGAAAATAATCACACAATTATTTTTATCCCGGTTCGTTAAACAACTACTCCAGTCCACCCTTCCAGAGTGATTTGCCTTTCTCAACAAGGACTTAATCCACTATTTAAATCAAACTGATTACAATAGTATCACCTAAGAACTACAATTCTTAGTCTTCTCAAGAGCTACTGATTCACACTGAATCCTCTTAAGGAATATCCTTTACAAACAATGTAAATTAAATACAAGAGTTTTTAATGCTTCTATCAAGCTATAATCACAACAGTGATTTTTCTCTTAAGATTTAGTACAATAAGATTCTATGAAGAATAAGAATGAGAGCTTATAGAATATGTGATTTCTTTTCAGCAAGAGTGTAGCACTGAAGAATGAAGTGAGAAACTCCTTTTATAGGCAGCTGACTCATGCACGTTGAAAAGAGAGTCCAAAAGGTCTGAGCCTTTTTGTCTTCACATGCACTGACCTTTCCTTGAAATAGATGGCACAGATAAATCCTTTTTGTCTGTGTAAGTGTGTCTAGCACAAATAAGGAAAGAGACGTTGAATGATTCCAACGGATACATTCTTGAAAACACTTCTTCAGTTTCAGCAAGTTCTTCAGAGTCTGAATGGATCAGAGTCTTCTGATGAGAATCAGAACTATGTTGTATCAGAGTCTTCTGCAGCTTGTGTGCTTCTAGCGTGTTGATCATCAGAGCATCTTGACACAGAACTTCAGTACTTGGCAGCATAAGTACTTTCAGAAACTTCTGTAGACTAAGTGCTTTGAGAAACTCTTCAATCAATATTCTTCTATACTTCTGATGCTTCAGCTTCAGATGCTTCTGATAATCTTCAGATGCTTCTGACTATCTTCAGATGCTTCTGACTCAGAATGTTCTGGAGCTTCCTGCTTCAGATCCTTCTGGAGGCTACGCTCAGGATCTTCTGTAAGGAGCAAACAGATTCTTCTGTAAGGTGCATCTGGCGCTTCAGAGTCAGAATAACTTCTTGTATTCAAGGCAGATTTGCTTCTAGAGAGTTAATATAATTTTAATCTGCAGCAAAACTCTCAAACAAATTTTAGAGTATATAATTCTTAAATATAAATTTCCTAACAGTTATCATCAAAACAAAGAGTAATTATTAAGAACCAATTTGTGTTCTAACAAAAATTTCATAATAGTTATCATCAAAACATAGAGATATTATTAAGAACCAATCTGTGTTCTAACATCAACAAGTCAGACAAGCCGGTGCCACATGATTTGTTCCGGAAAAAAAAACAAAACAAAAGAAAAAGAAAAAATAAGAAGCCCGCTAAGTTGATAACTTGAAAACAAGTGGCTTAGACAAAAATTAGGGCATCCCGCTGGACTTCGAAATAAAAAAATATACTCAAAAGAGTCGGTCCAGGCAAAAATAGGGAAATTAGAAAAATGATAAGAGAGTGTGACTCCAGACACCAAAGCGAGTGATTGTCACTCCGAAAGCTTGTGGTTTCCTGAACCATCGCTCCTATCATTCAACCTTTGAGAGGTGAGCGCTTGTGTTGAATTAGCTGAGTATAGGACTGGAGAACATAAAGGAGAGTGGGTGGGTTAGAAATAGACTTTGAGCCTGATATCCTTTCTTTCTTAAACCGTGAACCTAGCCAAGTTACCACCTTCAAAAGTCCTAATTGAAGCAGGTTTGTTTCGAAAGCGTACTTCGGTAAAGATCGCGTCGAAACTGACTCCTAAAAGGATTTTTCTTACCCTATGGATATTGATATTGACATTCCGATATGTGATTCATTCACTATATGTCATGACTCTTTTTCCAGTGAATAGACTTGGATTTCAAAACTGTCATATGCATTGCATTAATATTATCTTTTGCAAAACGATTTATTTTACTTGCGAGTAAGCACTTGACATCAGGAGAGTTTCCGCAGTGGAAAGTTTGATCGAGATAAGATGCAGAGTGCCTGAGTACTCCACTGAGCAGGGGCAAGCCATATCAAACGATCATAAGGGGAGTCAGCCATTCCAAGCCAGTTAATCTGGGGAAATCAGGTCGAGATTCGATAAATCTCTCGAAGGTCAGAGACACTTCTCCACAAATCAGCCAATCAGGGGCAAAGTCACTTCAAGGCTAAGGCAGGTCACCCCAAGAGCTATCCTTATCCAGAAGGCAATTAATCATAAACACCTCTCTGAGGTTCATGATGCTGAGGCAGTTCATATCTAACCATCAGGGTACATAGATTTCAGATTCCCTTTCGAGGAAGATTTCTACAGAAATCCCACAGGCTGGGGAAAAATTGGAAGCAAAGGAACTGTTCCTCTCCATATCTTCAGAGCTTTTCAAGCAGGTTCAATCAATCTTCAAGTTCAAAACGAATATCGGGAAGTCATGATAACCATTCCCCTGACCCTTCAACCATAAACCTTGTATCTGTCATACCCCAAATTTGTCCTACTTTGGTATTTAATAAATGTCCTACTGCCACATGATTTCTGGCCATGACTCCCTAAGGTTTCGTTATAAAGACTTTGCGTATACTCATTGTGGTGATAATCCATGGCAGTTTATGCTGAATTTATGTGGGAAGAGCGTGCCTCCAGCTCCTTATACCCAAGCTCATGCGTGTCCTCGTTCTCACGGTCAGACAAACATGATACAATGGCGTCAAATACACGATTGGATCCACTTCGCAACATAATTGTTGGGTTTCAAGAAATGTAAACTCTATTTCAACTTGGTTACAAACTTCTCTAAGGTTGTTTAAGCCTCACAACAAGTTGTTCGTATGATCTGCCCTTAATTCAAGTTGTTCAAAGATATTTCGTATGATGCTTCTAGACACGATCGATTTAGCTTCAAGCCTTGCTCGAATTGTCCGTAAGCGTCAAGCTATATTTGGATTCTAAATCAGTTTGTGACAAACTTAGATTTAGCTCGCAAATTGTAAGTCATGTTTCAGCGGGATCAAGCTATGACCATTCATGTTTCTAAGGCACAGTCAATTCACCTTCCGGCCGTACTTGTACTAGTTGAGAGTTTCAAGCTATGTCAATTAGTATCAAGTTCAGATTTAAGCGTTCAAACATCAAGTTGTGACCAAGTGAGCTAGTTTTCTAGGGTCAATTTGTTTAAGATATAGTTCATTTCATTTTAAAGGGGTCGTGGTATGGTCATAGTATATGGTAAATTCATACGAATGGTGATCGCGTACAAGATATAACTTAATAATATAAGAAACCTTGAAAACCCGGCTCACTTTGCTAGCTTGTTTTAAACTTTGAACAAAAGCTTCTCAAATCAGTTCTTAACCCATTTTTCCAAGTCATGTGCTAAATACAAGTTAGGATGAGTCTTAATGATTGATTCATAGATTTAATCCCAAATGGTCCCAATTTGATCTCGAGTGGCCATGTTCTGATCAATTTCCCAAATTAATACCAATTGTTGAATTGCAGGTTCAGTTTAAGCATAAAAGACGTGGTGTATCATTTTTTATTTCTTATACTAACCATATATATAAGTCATAAAAGTGGTCACAAATCAAGTATTGTATCAGGAAAATATGCACATTTTCATATGGGGACATCTTTAACACAAGCAGTACGTCAAAAGCAAACGCAAGCGTACGGCCCACTTCATCCCACATTCCAAAAAGGCATTAACAGCAAAATTGCAATATGTAAGTTCAAGGAAATTTATAAGGGTTTAAATTACATAAATATCATTGAAAAACCCAGGTCATTGACCCAAATTCATAAACCACTCCAAAGATACAGCAAAGACGTTCAAGGGAAGGCCCCAAATGCTGGCCCAGAACCAGTGTTGAAAAGATCAAAATTGGATAGTTTTTACTAGAAACCTCTCATTGATTTAGACCCCTACAACTTACAAACATTTAAAAGTCAAGACAGGGTCCACGAAGAAATTACGCAAGGATGTTATTTCCCCAATATGCAAGTTCTTTTGTCATGCAGGAATTCCTTTACAAGCTGCTGATTCCATATGTTTTCATAAAATGCTGGAAATGGCTGGCCAATATGAACAGGGACTGTTGATGCCTCTAATGTGGTAGAAGTTGCACCATATTTATTTAAGCTCCTGGACAAAGTAGTGGAGGGAATAGGTGAGGAAAATGTAGTGCAGTTAATAACTGAAAATACTCCTAACTATAAAGCTGCAGAAAAATGCTTGAAGAAAGGAGAAGGAATTTATTTTAGACGCCTTACGCTACCTACTGTATTAATCAGGTGCTTAAAGATTTCATGAATATAAGATGTGTAGAAGAATGCATGGAACAAGGAAATGACAAAACTAATATACAATCAAACATGGTTGTTAAATCTTAAGAAAAGTGAATTTACCCAGGAAAAGAATCTTCTTAAACAGCTGGTACGCAGGGTGCCTCTAGCTTTGCCTCACTGCCTGGTTTTGTTAGAACATCAAGACTATAAGCTTCTGTGGACTTGAAATCCTTAGCTCTTTTTTTAAAAAAAAGAAGGGTCAACCTCCAATATACTTTGGTTCGGTTTTACCCGAACTTCATGAACCTCCATTTGAAAAAAAAACTCTTGATCACCCGTATTCCTCCATTTCAGAGGCCCCCATAGAAATTTGGAATTCTACATTCGCTAATTACCTTTGATTTTTCCCCACGCCTGCTTCATGTCTTGGACAAGCTATCAAGACATGGAAAATTGAAACTTCAGAATAGAAGCTTATCATCTTTTCAAAAATGCTATAATAAGTGACACTCTGCAGGGACACAAAGTGATTGCTAAACAGAACGAGACTTCTAAAAGGATGGAATTGTTGTCGGATACACAAAAAGAAGTACCTCCTTTAAGTTTTAAAAGGAAGAGGTTGGAACTGACCGAGCATCAAAGGGAAGTCAGTGGAGCCTATTTTGCAAGTGATTCAAAAGGTGTCTTGTGGAGAGAGCTTGTCAATGCCATGTTTGTATAACGACTTGTACAGGACAAGACTTGCAATTAAAGTTGGTCGTGGCGATGATGCACGTAAATATGAACCGTTCTGGAAGGTGATAGACAGACATTGTAACCCTCTTTTCTGTCATCCTCTTTACTTGGCTGCTTACTTCTTGAACCCATCATACCGATATCGTCAGGATTTTGCTGCGCATTCTGAGGTAGTACGAGGGCTGAATGAAGGCATTGTTCGGCTAGATCTAGATAGTTTGAGACGAATATCTGCATCAATACAAATTACTCATTATAATTCTACACAAGATAATTTTGGAATTGAATTGGCAATTAGCACAAGAACAGGTCTTGAACCAGCTGCTTGGTGGCAACAACATTCAAGAAAGTATCCTTTGAGTTTAAGAAGATTGTCCAATATATAACATAGTGCCACTGTTACGTAATGGCTAATAATGAGTGGACTAGTAGTTACCTCGAAGCTACACTATCAACTGGTGGCGGTGCTTCTAGCACTGTCAAAAAGCAGCTAAGGGTGGCAGCTGCTGCGAGAGAAAGCGGTAATCAGTTTCAATCCACAAAACACCATTATCACCGAGCTTCAGTTCAAACTCTTCAAACTAAAAAAAGCCTGAAGCTGATAAGAATATGTGTCGTGAGGAACCCAGTCCTGTAAAAGTTGGCAACATGTCAGCTGACTTAGATGAATCAGAGGAAACTAATAGGAAAGTAGATGATGAAGATATAAATATGATTTCTAATGTATGTGTGTGATTGGGGGCGAGTCCAACCTGGACACTGGTGGTAACGTAGGTGTCTTATATGATTCTGACAGGTCTGGCTCAGTGCAGGCTCAAGATGAACCAAGTGAATGGGGAGTTGCAGTTACAGAACTGGTGTCTGGCAAATGAATTGGAGGGTTCAGTAATGTGTCTAGTTGATAGAGATGAAGCTGATACAGATGTTGTAGTTTAATTGAAAGACAACATCCATGGAAAGGAGCCCCAACCACACCTTGGAAAACCTCCATTCTCAGGATCAACAGAGGGGCCTCTTACAAATTCAAATCTTGGCCACCAGCTTTGTAATCCAGGTAATTCATTGGACCATGCTGAAGCTGCCAGAGGCCATCAGTGCTGTAATTTGCAAGTACATTCTATGAAGGAAGTGAATGTGAATATGAGCTGCAGCAGTTCAGCAACTGAGTTGCCACTTCTGTCCCAAAAGATTGAACAACATGAGCATTATAAAAGTATTCAGTGTTTATCAAATTCAGGAGCACCTAGAAATGATGTAAAAATATTCGGGAAGATACTGACCATTCCTTCATCCACCGAGACGCATAATTTAAGTGTAAAGAGAAATGAAGAAAATGGTACCCATCATCCAAGGTTAAACACTGCCTCTTCAAGCCTGAAATTAACCAGGCATGCTGATGCTGATGGGAAAACACCTGTTTTGGAGGTTGACCTTAATGACTGTCAAGTCATCGAGAATGTTCTCGTTGTAAGTTATATCAATGGGAACAAAAGTCAGCCTGATTTCCCATCACTCCCTGACTCAGCCGTTTTGCTTGCAAAGTATCCTGCCGCATGTGGTTGTTACACTACAACTTCCAAATTAGAGCAAGGGTCATCTGCTTTCAAAACAGGAGAAGTCACCAGAAACGAATTAATTGCACGGTTCTTGCAAGTAGCCGTAGCGTCTTTAGCCCAGCTTTCATCATATAAATCTTCACCAAATTAAAATGGCTCAAACCAATGCACATGAAAACAAGTTGAAGCAAGGAACATCATAAGCATTCAAATCATTCATTCTTTCACAAAGAACACCAACTCAATTGTAAAAATAAAAAAAAAAGCTATTAAAGTTAAGCTTACAAAGTCTGAGCTGATGTTGTTTCAAGTTTATGGGTGTCGCTACTGCGAAAATCGGCGCCGGCTGAACAGAAGAGTCGCCACCGTGCGTTATTTATCCCACGGGAGGGAAAGGAAACGCTCAGAGTAAACCTCGCACAACACGGGAAAGGTAAGGTCGTCGCAACCAAAACCTGGATTCGGGAGTCGGTTACGCAAGGGGAAGGTATTAGCACCCCTCACGTCCGTCGTACTCTATGGGATCCACGCTTGTTTTCGGGTATGGATTGTTATTCTATCTAAACTAAAGGATGAGGGTTAAAAAAGAAAAGAAAATGACTCGGCAAAGTATCGCACTTTATGCCTACGTATTCCCGTCTGGAACGAGAAATCAGAGTCAACGTAGTTCGCCTACCTACGGGAAAGGAGGGGAAGGTTGCTCGCTAGGATATCGCATCCTATGCCTACGTACTTCCACACTGCATGGAAGATCAGAGAAAACGTAGTTCGGGCCACGTACGACACAAGTCTGTCTTGGTTGATTTTATTCCTTCTGAAAAAGGTTTTTCTGATTAGCAGTCCAAGCGGACAAAAATGACGTCTTGATGAGTTCACGTTCTTTTACGGAAGAAGTATCTTTTATTGTGTTTGAAATTTTATTGTATTTTTTCTGTTTGTTTGAGGAAGAAGAGACAGAAATCTAACCTACGGTTGTGAAGGGAATCAAACTAACCTATTGTTATCATGCATGGATTAAGACCTAGAGTTTATCATGCTCCTCTCTTGCGCAGAGAGAAACAGAGATCCTAAGGGAATTGGCAGAAACAGAAACAATATCAGATATATACAGGAAAGCAGTAAAATGCATGAATGCAGCAATACAAGCGAGGCAAGGGAGTCCCACTCAACCTCGAACCTGGAAAACAATAGGCAAAAGTGAACAGGATTCACCTTCAACCCAACAGGGTAAACAGCAAACAATATAGTCCAGAAAACCAATCAATACATCAGAAATGAAATACAGCAGAAAAGCAAACAGCCACAGCAGCTCTGCATCAACACCTATCTTCAAGCTTCAGCAAGCATCAATCTCCATCTCCACAGCCTTCAAGCAAGGTCTTTGTCAGCAACCTTCAGTCTACAATGGCTTTTCTTCAAGTCTCAACCTCCAGGATGAGGGATCAATCACAAGAGTGAATTGGGTGTTAAGCAATTAGTTGACTACCAAGGGTGGCAAACCAACTGCTACTAACACATAAGATATTTTCTCTCAAGAGTTCTATCCCTTAGACAGTAGCACCAAGCCTTCCAAAGGAAGGGGGTGAGTGTCTTAGAGAGACTCTGCATCACAGAGAGGAATGGAGGCAGTCAAGGCCCTCCATGTTTGAGAATCAAGCTTTCTAATCTAGAGCTCTACCTAGCTCCTAAACCCTAATCTCCTCAACAGTTGCTGGCAGGAATCTCCTCATCAACTCTGGAATTTGGTCTTCAGTCTCTGGATCTCCAATGGTCTTCATCTTCTCAAGTCTTCAGCTCCCCCAATTCCCAGGCAATCCCAATACCCATACAGACAAACAATAATCCCCAGAGGGCACACCACACCAATCAATCAAAGATAGACAGTATATTAATAGCAGTAGGGGAATCCTGATTTTTTCTAAGGGGATCTAATAACTATCCATAGTCCCTATAGTCCCATACCCCAAACTTTCAATTTCTAAATCCTAAGGGAAATGATTCAATTCTCCTAAGTCATCACTTAAACCCTAATTTTGTTCATGTTGTTCACACCTAAACTAAACACCTAAAATTAAGTTCTAAAAAAGGGAACTAAATTGTATATACAAGCTAATCTTGTCTACTAATCAACCTAAAAAGAATGGGTTAAAAATATTAAAGCAACTATTAGAACAAAATTTATCAAAATCATGTATTAAACAAAATATCATTTATACCTAATTAAAAGGAAAATATGCCAAAAATATGAAAATAAAAGGAACTATTAATTTTTTTATGTGATATTTTTCTTGACAAAAGTATGAATAATATGCAAAAAGACTCAATTAAAATCATGCATTTTTCTATTTTTTATGAATTTTCAAAGAAATGGAATGAATTAAGAAAAAATAAAATGAATTAATTGAAAAAAGGGTGCAGCAAGCAATTGGAATCAGTTGAAATTAAGAGATGGGCCCAGACTGGGGGGCGCGCATAGCAAGCGCGTCTGGGCCCAGTTCAAACAGAAAATATAATAAAAATTTAAAAAAACTCTGAACGGTGTAAAAAGCAATTAAACTAGTTCATTTCACATTGGGCCTGATTGGGGAGGGTGCTATTAGCAAGTAATATTTGAGCCCAGTCAGAAAGACTTAATGAAACGGGGCGTTTCATAGTTTAAATCCTCCCTCCGTTTTCCTTTTAAACCACGGCCGTTGGATGAAGAGCCAAGTCAAGGTCAATCTCAAAATCGTGTGGTTCAAACGTTGTCTTCAACCTTGAGCCAAACCCTAACTCTGAAAAAACCCTAACCATGCAAGCACCTTCCATTGTTCTGTTCTCTCTCATCTCTCCATGGATGCCCTCGATCCAAAGAGCAAAGTTGCTCTAAATTCATCCCTCTACACAGCCATAACCATAACTCCTCCTAAAACTCAAGCAATAAGGGAACCCGATAGGTATAACAGATGGAATCCACCAATAACACCTGATATCAACTGCCTCAATTCTCTCCAATCTTTACCCTATCATGATCTACATCTTATGCTGAGTATTCTGAACTATTGAGCCAAGATTATCATGCATTATCCTATGAGTTACAAGCTCCAACAGTTTTGATGCACCATTAACAATCCTCATGGAACTTCTTCAAACTCATCAAAATCAATCATCTAACCATGCTT
Source organism: Lathyrus sativus (assembly GCA_963859935.3). Lineage (NCBI taxonomy): Eukaryota > Viridiplantae > Streptophyta > Magnoliopsida > Fabales > Fabaceae > Lathyrus > Lathyrus sativus. The sequence continues at coordinate 197,682,100 of OZ012737.1, forward strand.
AACCATTCTAACCTAATAACTACCTATGATTCTAGCTAATTAAGCCAATTCGAAGAGAAACTAACCTGGTGCAAAATGGTGAAAACAGCTATGGAACTCCTTGGATCTGATGCTTGTAATGATCTGAACTTGATCAGTGAGCTTGATGATGACTTCTGTATGCAAGGAATTGGACTCAAACCTCTTGGATCTTGCAATTCCAAGTTTCTTGCTTCTTGGATGATGGAAGTGTGTGGCACGAGTTCTGCTCCAATATACCAAAGGCTAGTGTGGATTGTGATCTATGGATGATGTTGATGATGATCAAATCAAGAAAAATGGAAATTGATGAAAGTTTGATGAAGTTTGAGAGGTTTTGCAAAAATGGAAGAATTGTGTATAACTTGTATTTTGATCACAATGATTCACCAACCATGGCATGAACCTTCTCATATCAATATATAGGTGAGAATAGAACCTCCTAGAAACTTGGAGAAACTTCCCTTGCACTTTTTCCTTTGGATTTGGCTTATGTATCTTCCATTACAAGTAACCATGGATAACTCCCAAAATATGAACCAAGCTCACAATTCTACTTTAGCCAATGTTCTCAAAATGATCTTTCCATTCAAAATGACCTATAATTTTGCCCCATTTGGCCAAAATATGAAAAATCTCATTTTTAAGTCCATTTTTATTCATTAAATCCAATAATTTTGAAACCTTGTGCTATGAATCTTTCCAATCTCTCATGGTCACTTTTCTTGACTCAAAATGTCATTTGGAACAAGTTTGATGTTGTAAAGTTTTCCATTTGAAGCTTCCCTGTATGAGTTTTGGGCATAGGCTTGAAATGACCTGTAATTCTCAAATGACCAAAATACCCTTTGCTTGCCAAGACCATAAGTAGAGTTCCACAAATCATATGAAGGCATACTATACCATTCTAGAAAGCTAATACAATGAGGAACAATTATTATGTTTACAAGAAATTCATTTGAAATCTCCTTGAGGGGTAAAAATAGCTTGGAAGTCAAGTCACTTTCACAGACAAAATTTCAGATACCTCAGATGACCTGTAACTTGCAAGGACCATAACTTGAGTTATATAAACCTCCTTGATGTCTTCCACCACTCAAATTAAAGGTCTTGAGATCCTCTACAAGTTTCATGTTGGCCAAGGATCCATTTGAAGCTTGCATTTTGACTTATCTTGCTTGGAAATTTGACCTAAATTAGGGGATTTTACACAGAAACCCTAATTTAGAAACTCCTCTTCTCCTTGATTCCTCTTGAATTCTTCTTGGCATACCACCATATCCTCTTCTACATGTCAAATGATGAACCCCACATCTCTCCAATAGCCCCTTAATGTCCTTCAATCAGTCAATTGAACTAGAGTTGACCCAGGGTTGACCCAGATGAAACCCTAGTTGACTGTCTTCAACTGCAATACTTATGATCACACCAAGGACTTGCCTCCTTCCTCAAATGACTTTATAAGTCTCCCATGATGCCCACATACTCTCCATGCTCCATCCACAGCTCACAACTTACTTATTGATCCTCAGACACCCTCAGATAGGAGCTAGAAGCCCTGCTTGATCCATTGACTTCTCAACTTTCAAATTCTTTCTGATGACTTGAATGAGATTGAATTAGAATAATAATCTCTTGATAGGCCTCTAGAGATGAGAATAATGATTGGTCCCTGTTGGATGATTTACTATGCTGTGCTATGCAGATGATTAAACTATGTACATGCCTCTATATGCAAATGCTAATGATATTGAAACATAAACCAAGTGAATAAGGTTGGGCAAATTTTAGGGTGCAACAGCTGCCCCTATTCAAGCGACTTGGACCCGATTGGGTGAAGAGCCCGGAGCCTTCAGACATTCGAGGTACGAGACGGTTGAATACTAAGAACCCGGAAATTTTCCAACCGCAGAAATAAACTGCGCCCCTGCTCGGGGAACGATATTCATCAGCTGAATCTGACTGTTACGGCAACCCACTGATCTCGTAGCGACCGTGCTGGGGATTGTTTTCATCAGCCTGAAAAAGACATTTATCATTGCAAGACTAAAACTCTGTCCACGTTAGGACGCCTGCTTCGTCAACTCGGAAAAACTTCAACAACTTTGCTGGGGATGATAAATCGTCCACGTTAGGAATAAAATCTCGTCCACGTTAGGACTCACCCTTCCACGTAAGGAATAACATCGTCCACGTTAGGACTCACCCTTCCACGTAAGGAATCATCTCTTCTGCCTCTGTCAGGACTAAACTCTCCCACGTCAGGAATAAACTTCGTCTAGATCTGTCCACGTTAGGACTAAACTTTTTCTAACCCTGTCCACGTCAGGACTATACTCTTCCACGTCAGGAATAACCTCTCTTTTCCACGTAAGGAATCATCTTTCCACGTAAGGAAACAACTTCTTTTCCACGTAAGGAAACCACCTTCGTTCCACATAAGGAATCACAATCTTTCCGCGTAAGGAATCACAACCTCGATCTGTCCACGTAAGGACTCCCACTTGATATGTCCACGTAAGGACTCAATCTTTCCACGTAAGGAATCACATCTTTCTTTCCACGTAAGGAGACCATTTTTCTTCCACGTAAGGAATACAATCTCAATCTGTCCACGTAAGGACTCCAATCTTTCCATGTAAGGAATGAATCTGATATGTCCACGTAAGGACTCAATCTTTCCACGTAAGGAATATATTGCTCTTCCACGTAAGGAATAACTCTCTTCTTGATTTGTCCACGTCAGGACTCCCTTCTTGACTTGCTGAGGAAATAAAATTTGTCCGCGTCAGGACTCATGCACCTTTGACCCCCTGGGGAAGCGAGACTTGTCCATGTGAGGACTCACATCTCATCCTGCTGAAATAATAGAACCTGTCCATGTCAGGACTTGCGCGCCTTCGACTTGCTGGGGAAATAAGACTTTGTCCACGTCAGAACTCATACTTTGCCAACAACACGAAGAAGGATAAAATTGTCCATGTCAGGACTCCTGTATCTTGTCATCACGAAGAACTATAAACTTGTCCATGTCAGGACACACCTTTCACCATTACGAAGAAAGATATCTGCTGGAAATAAATTGTCCACGCCAGGACACCAACACGAAGAGTAACCAACTTTTGTCCACGTCAGGACTCCACACTCAATCAATACCGAGAACTCGAATCTGTCCACGTTAGGACTAACACACATCGTCAACTTGAGGAAATATCCACGTCAGGACTCCACATTCCATCTGTTCTGAGAAATCGAACCTTGTCCCCGTTAGGACTAGCACATATCGTCAACTGGAAGAAATGTCCACGTTAGGACACCCACTTCTCTAACACGAAGAAATCCTGTCAACAAGAATGTCCACGTCAGGACTCATTTCTTCATTGATACTAACCCACAAACTTTTTAGCACTGACGTGACAGCGACTTTGAGGCGGACTCCACTGGGGATATTTGGAAACCAAACTAACAGACGCCTGTTCTGATAACCGGCGGTAGCCTCTGAAATTCTGGTTCATGAAACCTTTTAATCCTGACGTAACAACACCTTTGAAGGAAGCAATCCGCTGGTCAGACTAGAGAAACTTCCACAAGAAACCCTGGCGGGGAAATAAGTAACTCTGCTTGGGGACAAAGAGAACTTATCCTGCTGATTCTGTGGGGAGTAGTGCCAAAGCTGACACTTCGTTGAATGTCTCATGCCGAGACTTCGAATGCTTATTGATTTATCGGAGCAAGAATTCCTCCCACCTGCAAGAGAACAATACTTGAAACAAACGGTTAGCCATCCTGGTTTGTGTTTCACAATGCATGCGTTTGTCAATGATGCAATGTTCCATCTGACATGGAAATGCTACGCTTTTTTCATTTGGTGGGTGTAAGTATGACACTGTATGCCAATGCAAATGCAGACTCGAACTGCTGAGATATAGGAGCTGCTTCAGCGAAATAAATGCTGAAGATAATGCCAACTCCACTGGGGATAGCCAGATGCTACAGAATCGTTCCAGCAAAATAAATGCTGGAAGAGTGAAGTCGACTCAGCTGGGAAATTGGGAACTCGAACCAAACACCTCATTGAAGTAACACCCTGCTGGGGAATATAACTCTGCTGGAGAATAGCGGATGCACCTGGTACGATCGAACTTCTGTTGGAGAGTGAACTGATATCACACGGTATTCCGGCAAAATAAATGTCAGGGCACACCACCAACTCTGCCGGGGAGAGTCTTACTCTTCGAGTTCCACTGGGAGGAATGAAAACACTTACTGGAAAGAGAACTCCGCTGGGGGTGGGATGATTCTCTTGGGAAAAATCAACCGACTCCACTGGGGGGAGCGCAAATGACCCCACGGGGAAAGGTAAACTGCCCGAATACAGCTCATCAACATTAATCTTCTGCGGCTGAACCAACTCTGCAAGGGATGGGGGAATCCTTCTGGGGGACACCACACTGCCTGAATACAGCCTACAATTTTGGAATCGCCAAACTCTGCTGAGGATAAATGACTTTGTTGGAGCATGTCCTTTGGATAAGCCACGACCAGCTGGGGAATTCTATCCTTCTTTAGGAAGAACATGCATGACCTGCGTGGGGGGCGAGTCTTTCATTATCACAATCTTTTGATCGTCTTCCTCGTACGGCTATGAAAACTGCAACAACACAAACAAGACAAGACAAGCCTATGCAACCAAATCGATTCAGGTTAGTGACTTTATTTTCAGTTAATTCAAAGCTTTAGCAATTGTTGGCGAGGGCCAGTGATGTTATACACCTGCTAGTTTCAGTAAACTTAGGCGCTTTATCATGCACAAAACAGTAAAGAACCAGCATCAAGTACTGAATAACATATTTTATTGATTGGGCCCCTGAATGGGCAGAATTTTTTTGTACACGGGATGTAACTCCTGAAAAGAGGAAGCTACGCAAAGCAGATTTACAAGTATGCACAAGAAGCATAAATATTTTGACAAATTAAATTTGTACACATGTCGGCAACGGGATGTAGACGAACACCACGAACTGATCCTCCTATGACTCGCCCGACTCTAATGCTTCCCCGGTATCCGTACTTCCGAAGAGATTGTATCTGATAATCGACCCCTCAGGTATTCTCCCGCATTGATGCTCACTGCAATATCAAATTCGGACCGCAGTCATTTGCTTTTCAAATCCCTAACTTTTGCGTGAACCGCCCTTTACGGGTTTTCAGTTCACCGGGATACCCCTTTTTGCCGAAGCCGCCCAGTGTAGGTTTTCAACTTCGCGGGTGTACATTTTTTCAATTTTATCCCTAACTTTTGCCCGAACCTTTCATTCTGTTTTTGGTTCGCCAGGATGCCCCATTTTTGCCTGGACTCTCTTTTTTCTTTTTGTCCAGCGGGTCAATTTTAAGCAAAGTATTTTTTAACTGCGTCTGAATTCACAGGCGACGTAAAGTCTTCACCGTCCATGGTGGACAACAACAACGCTCCTCCTGAAAAGACTTTCCTGACAACGTATGGCCCTTCGTAGTTGGGGGTCCACTTGCCCCTGTGATCTGCCTGCGGCGGGAGAATCCTTTTCAGCACAAGGTCGCCCGTCTGAAAGCTCCGCGGATGTATCTTCTTATCATATGCTTTCTTCATTCGGCTCTGGTACAAACGACCGTATGCTAGAGAAGCTAGCCTCTTCTCGTCCATCAAACTTAATTGGTTCAACCTGTCTTTCACCCATTCTGCCTCGTCTAGCTGAACGTCTCGCAATACCCTCAGAGAAGGGATCTCAACTTCCAATGGTAGTACTGCTTCCATTCCGTACACTAACGAGAACGGGGTTGCCCCAGTTGATGTGCGTACCGTCGTACGATAACCGTGCAAAGCGAAAGGTAGCATCTCATGCCAGTCCTTATAGGTCACCACCATTTTCTGAACGATCTTCTTGATATTCTTATTGGCCGCCTCGACAACGCCATTCATCTTGGGTCGGTAAGGGGAGGAGTTATGATGTTCTATCTTGAAATTCTGACAGAGCTCCTTCATCATTTTGTTGTTCAGGTTTGAACCGTTGTCCGTGATTATCCGCTCGGGGATCCCATATCGGCAGATGATATCTCTCTTGATGAATCTGGCCACCACTTGCTTCGTTACATTTGCGTATGACGCCGCTTCCACCCATTTGGTGAAATAATCGATTGCTACTAGAATGAACCGGTGCCCATTAGAAGCCGCCGCCTCGATCTTTCCAATCATATCGATTCCCCACATCGAGAATGGCCATGGCGATGACATCACGTTCAGAGGACTCGGAGGCACATGGATCTTATCAGCATAGATTTGGCACTTGTGGCACTTCCTCGCAAACTTGAAACAATCAGTTTCCATAGTCAGCCAAAAATAACCTGCCATCAACAGCTTTCTCGTCATGGCATGCCCACCAGCATGCGTACCAAAGGTACCTTCGTGTATTTCCTCCATGAGCAGCTTCGCCTCTTTCTCGTCTACACAACGCAACAGCACCAAATCGTGGTTTCTTCTGTATAAGACGCCATCCGGATTCAAATAGAAATTACCCGCTAATCGCCTGAGAGTCTTCTGATCTTGACTGGATGCCCCAGCCGGATACTCTTTATTCTTCAGGAAATTAAGGATATCAAAATACCACGGTTTGTCGTCAGATGCTTCATCAATAGCAAATACGAAAGCTGGTCTGTCAAGCCGAGAGATAATGATTCGGGGAGCCTCATTCCAGAAGTTGACTTTGTACATGGAAGACAAAGTGGCCAGGGCGTCAGCCATTTGATTCTCTGCCCACGGTACGTGATGCAATTCAACCTTGTCGAAGAAAGGCAACAATCTCCTTGCATAGTTCATGTAATGTATCAAGTTGGGCTGACGTGTCTCCCATTCTCCTTTGATCTGATTCACCACCAGAGCTGAGTCTCCGTATACGTCTAAATTCTTGATTCGCAAATCAATGGCTTCTTCAAGCCCCATTATACAAGCTTCATATTCGGCCTCATTGTTGGTAACGGCAAAGGTCAATCGGGCAGTAAACGGGATGTGCGACCCGTGTGGCGTAGTGATGATTGCCCCTATTCCGCTACCGTAAGCATTCACAACTCCGTCAAATATCATCTTCCATTTGGAACCCAATTCTGGCCCTTCGTCTGGCAACGACTCTTCACAATCTTTCATCTTTAGGTACATGATATCCTCGTCAGGAAAATCAAACCTCATCGATTGGTAATCTTCAATAGGCTGCTCCGCCAGATACTCAGACAGCACACTCCCCTTTATAGCCTTTTGCGAGACATATTGAATGTCGTATTCAGTCAAGACCATCTGCCAACGGGCAATTCTCCCTGACAACGCCTGCTTTTCGAATACATATTTGATAGGATCCATCTTCGAGATGAGCATGGTTGTATGATTCAACATGTATTGTCTCAAACGCTTGGCGGCCCAGGCTAGCGCGCAACAAGTTTTCTCAAGCATTGAGTATCGAGATTCACAATCTGTAAATTTCTTACTCAAGTAGTAGATCGCATGCTCTTTTCTTCCTGTCTCGTCGTGTTGACCGAGAACACAACCCATGCTTCCCTCCAGAACTGTCAAATACATAATCAAGGGTCTCCCTGCCACTGGGGGTATTAAAATAGGAGGCTCCTGCAAATACTGCTTTATTTTATCGAACGCCTTTTGACAGTTTTCGTTCCATGTTACAGCTTGATCTTTCTTCAATAGCTTGAATAATGGTTCACACGTAGCAGTTAGGTGAGAGATGAACCGGGCGATGTAGTTCAACCTCCCTAAAAACCCGCGCACCTCTTTCTCTGTTTTAGGCGTCGGCATTTCTTGAATCGCTTTTATTTTAGCAGGATCGACCTCTATTCCTCTTTTGCTTACGATAAACCCCAGCAGCTTACTCGATCTCACCCCGAAGGTGCATTTGTTAGGGTTCAGTCTCAGCCTGAACTTCCTAAGCCTTTTAAATAACTTCAGCAGATTCACCAGATGCTCTTCCTCCGTCTGGGATTTGGCAATCATATCGTCAACATAAACTTCGATCTCTTTATGCATCATATCATGGAAAAGAGTCGTCATAGCACGCTGATATGTTGCCCCAGCATTTTTCAAACCAAAGGGCATCACTTTGTAGCAAAATGTTCCCCAAGGCGTTATGAAAGTGGTCTTCTCCATATCCTCTGGCGCCATTTTAATCTGATTATAGCCTGAAAAGCCATCCATGAAGGAGAATACGGAATATTGAGCAGTATTATCAACTAGCACATCGATATGAGGAAGTGGAAAATCGTCTTTTGGGCTTGCTTTATTCAAATCTCTATAATCCACGCACATTCGAACCTTGCCGTCTTTCTTTGGCACTGGTACGATGTTAGCAACCCATGAGGGATATTTTGTCACAGCTAAGAAACCAGCATCCCACTGTTTTTGAACTTCCTCTTTGATCTTCACTGCCATATCTGGTCGAGTTCTGCGAAGCTTTTGTTTGACCGGCGGGCATTCTTCTTTCAGTGGCAGACGGTGCACAACCATATCTGTATCGAGCCCTGGCATATCTTCATACGACCAAGCGAATACATCACTATACTCCCGGAGCATTTCAACCAGTCTTCGCTTGATACCGCTCTGCAGCGCGGCTCCGATACGAATATTCCTCTCAACCCCTTCCGACCCCAAGTTGATAATTTCGATGACCTCTTCGTGAGGCAGAATGGCTCTTTCCTCTTGCTTCACCAACCAAGACAGTTCTTCAGGAACGTCACTATCTTCGACAACCTCTTCTTCGGCCTGAAATACCAGGTGCTCAAAGTCGGGACGAGTCATAGGTGGTTCAAGGATGTCATCTGAAAATTTTATCCTGCAAAAGGAATGGTTAAGTGCTTCAAAATGCGTATAAAGCGAATAACCGCGTTGCCATTTTATTGAAAAATACAAAACAAGAAGGACAGAGATTACAGTATTTGTACATGAAAAACGCCATTTATTTAATGATTAACATGCAATGTTCATAACAACACAGCCCTAAGCAAATCATGATGTCCCGGGCAAGACATCAGATTATTCAACAATTAATAAAACAAAGCATTACTGTTTAAGAGTCACAGGAACAAGCTCCTGAATAAACCAGTTGCACAGTCCCTGTCCTGGCGTGCTTGGCTGAATCCAGGCATCCATATCACAGTCACTGTCTCCTTCATCAGACTCCGAAGCAGCGTTGATGGTTTCATGACATACTCCACTGGCAGAGATGGTTATTGGCCCTCTGAAACGGGGTGGCCCCACAGCAGGTGTTGACGATGATGGTTGGTATCCCAGCCCGAACCGGTCCATCTTTACAGGAATATCTAGCATTTTGCCCCAGCCCTTTGCTTCTCCTGCCTCCACCAGAGCTTGAGCTTCTTTATACGATGAGACGGCTATCTCTGACACCTTGCTCGGCCCGGGACCTTTGTCCTTGATTCGCAACCCTTCAAAGGCCTGGCAGGGCGTTTCGTGGATCTCTCCGTCGACCTCCACATATTTAAATGACGACAGATGGATGACCAGGATGTCTTCTTCTCCGCATACAGTGACTACGCTGTCTCCGACCATATATTTCAACTTCTGATGCAGGGTAGACGTGACTGCCCCAGCCCCATGAATCCAGGGTCTTCCGAGCAGGCAGCTATATGCGGGTTGTATATCCATGATATAAAATTCCGTCGCAAATACCTCCGGCCCCACCTGTAGAGGCAATGTTATCGATCCAAAGACTGTTCTTCGCGTGCCATCAAACGCTCTGACTACCAAGTCACTGGGCGTGCACAGGATTCCTCTGACATCTAGCTTCATCATCGCCTTCTTGGGCAACACATTCAAAGACGATCCGGTGTCGACCAATACATGCGACATTACTGATCCTCTACACTCGACAGATATGTGCAGCGCCATATTATGATCTCTCCCTTTCGGGGTCAAATCGAAGTCGGTAAAGCCCAAGCTGTGGCCTGCATTCACATGTGCCAACACTCCTTCCAGCTGATTTACAGAGACGTCTTGGGGTACGAAGGAAGTATCCAGGACTTTCAACAAAGCATTTATGTGAGCTTCAGAACACAATAACAATGACAGGATAGATATCTTTGAAGGCGTCTGTTGCAGATGCTCCACAATCTTATAATCACTTTTTCGAATCAAGCGCATGAACTCTTCTACATCCCTCGATGCCGATGCTTTTTCGCTTGCCTGCACTGGAACATTCTCAACCATTTTCCCCTTTCCTTTCGCTAGTCTTTCGGCCTCCACTTCAGGTGATATAAAGATCCTACCACTCCTTGTCATACCTCCTGAACCAACAACGTTATCTACAGTCTCGGCTGGCTGCTTATTAACATCAATCTTTATCCCGTCACAATACACCTCCAACCCATATGACCATGGGACTGCTTTCGTGTTCTCGTACGGGATCGGTCCGGCCTTAGTTATGGTGATCGGTGGTCGCTAGACCGGTGCTGCAATAGTGATTGTCTTTCGAGGAATCGTTACAGTGGCCACATTACTCTGATCGTCTGCTACTGCCCCTGCAGGCTCTTCAATTGCTGCTCGGTCAAACTGCAATGTGCCTCCATCAATTAAAGCCTGGATGCCTTTCTTCAAATCACCACACCCCCCAGCTAGGGTCCAGCATTCTAAGCAATACTCGTCACATCCCGGATAAACACCCCCTTGCAACAACCTGCTTTTTATCTCGCTCAGCGGCGTCTTTAAATCGTCGACATTCATAATCAGATTCAACCCTTCCTCAGTCAGAATGGTGTTTGCCCCATGATTAGGCATGGGTTTCTGCACTATATTCGGCCCTGCCGTTCCGAAATTGATAGCCTTATTGTCCAAAAGATCCTGCACAACATGCTTAAAAGCATGGCAACCCTCTATATCGTGGCCCGGAGCCCCAGAGTGGAACTCGCAGTGCCTGCTTGCATCATAACCATACAGAGGAGTTCCCGTTATCGGTGCCAGAGTTCTCTTCTCTACCAGGTTCAAACCCAACAATGTCTACAACAAATCAGCATACGTTGAGGGAGGCTTCTCAAACACTCTTCTTGGTTTACCACCCTGGAATCTTCGCTGAGCCTGTTGTGGCTGCGGCTGCTGCTGCTGTTGTTGTTGCATTGGCTGCTGCTGAAAGGGTTGTTATTGATATGGGATAGTAACACTCGCCACCTGCTGCGGCTGATGATATTGGTTCCAACCCCTGCCTCGGCCTCGGCCTCGACCTCTAAATACTGCGCTTGCTTCGCCCTGACGGCGCCCACCAAAAGCCTTCCTATTACTGCCAGATGCAGTTGATTCCTCAGCCTGGAATTTTCCTTGCTTAATGTTACGTTCAATCTTTTCTCCCATCAGAATTAAGTCTGAGAAACTGGCCAGAGATGTATGAAACAACATGTCATGAAACAAGCCTGTGAATGTGCCGACGAACATGTCATTCATTTCCTTGTCTTCTAAAGGAGGACGGACCCTGGCAGCCATGTCGCGCCACCTTTGCGCATACTCCTTAAAGCTCCCCCCCTTCTTCTGAGACAGCCCTGTCAATTGGACCCGATTGGGCGCCAAGTCGCTGTTATACTTGTAGTGAGCTACAAATGCCTCTGCCAATTGCTTCCATGTCTTGATATTAGTTGGCTCCAACCCCATGTACCACTCTAAGGAAGGGCCCGACAAACTATCTTGAAAGAAATGCATTAGCATTCTCTCATCAATTGAGTACGCAGACATCTTTCTGTAATAAGCCCGCACGTGCACTTTCGGACAGGTGTCCCCTTTATACTTATCCAACGTAGGAGCTTTGAATTTGATTGGCACCCTCAAGCCAGGTACCAGACCCATTGTTGCCATGTCCAAGCCCGCAGCACTTTGGTTCAGGACCCCCCTCATCTGCTCTTCTAGCATTCTGATCTTCTGGGAGTTATCCATCGACCCTTCAAAGCCTCCGCCGGAGAAAGCGTCCTCCTGCTGATCTTCTTGCCACATACCATTCCCAGCTCCATACCCATCATATTCATTATTGCGGCCAGCTCTAATCTGATTCATCACCGGGCCTCGGCCTCTGTTGCCGTATCCCTGAACACCTCCAGCAGGCCCAAAAGCCATTAACCCAGCGCCGTTTCCATTTCCGAAACCTCCGTAACCCTGATTGGCCACACCATAACCATCTTGCCCAAAGCCTTGAGCATTGAAACCATATTTCCCAGCGTTATCGAATCCCTGATCGTTGAACCCGAATCCAGCATTGCCAAAGCCGTTGCCTCCCATATTATCACCCAAGTTGACATCACCAAGCCCAACGTTATGGACAGCAGTCTCGTTCCCAACTCCGACGTTACCGTTCCCAGCAGCGGTAGCGTTGTTGACGTTAGCAGTAGGTATATAAACTACAGGTGGAGCCACTGGCGTGGGAGTGCCATCTCCATGAACAGTATCGACTCGCACAGACTGATGATCCTCGTTACCGTGACCGGCGTTTCTGACCAACAGAGGCTGCACCATGGCTTGCAAATTCTCCTGGCCTTTTGCAATAGCTTCCATGGTCTGCATAAAGAGAGCTAGCTTCTCGCGCACATCTTGCATCTCGTTCTGCATTTGATCCATGATTCTTCGACAGTTGGTGCGAGTGGAATAGCGGTGTGGGTGCTGATCTGCAATCCTGGAAAGTACCTGGTACAAAGCAGGAAATAAGATACCATCCAATGATTACCTGTAATGCAACATGACTATGAATGCAATGCAATGTGTGTCTGTGCGTTAGGGAAATTCATTCCCCGATTCTAGTGTGAAGGTGCCGGTGCAGTGCCAGTGCTAACAATACAAAGATCGGAGTTGAATCACAGAAAGCCTCCTATATTGCAGAGAAACCAATAAGCCCAGAATACAATATCACTGAGAGTACAATGAGAAAGCATGACCTCAACCAACAATCCTGGTGATGGTCAGCACTATGCAAATAAAGCATACAAGTTACTACATGAAATGATCAAACACTCCCATAAGTCTGGTACTCTTCTAGCAATTTCTTGGTCTCCGGATGACTTGGTCGAGCAAGCAGCCCTTCAACAAGTTGGTTTCTTCTCTTGAGAACACGTCGCACGTCTTCAGCAGTTTCCTCCCATGCCCCCTCTCCGAAGCGATCCTCTAGCTTACGCTTCTGAGACACAGCTTCATCTCTGCCTTTGATGGCCTTGTTCAGTGCGTTCTGGAGACTATACCGGGTCATCACTTCTTCTTCACACTTCTTGATGCTGGACTTCAACTGCTCTTCGAGGTCGGAAATTTGCTGCTTCAACTTATCCTCTCTCTTCTTATTGTTGGTGAGCGTAGCGTTCCAAGTCTTATTGCAAGAAGAGATCTCTCGGTGTGCTGCGTCGAGCGCTTTCTTTTTGGATTCCAGCACGTCATGGGAGCTTCTGAACTCTTGCCCTAGACGTTCGCGCTTCTTCCTCTCCTCAGTCAACTCAGCCCCTAGTCTGTTCATTAGCTCAATCTGCTGTTGGAAAGCATGCACGGCCTTGTTTTTCTCACTGCGTATCTGGGCTAGCTCCTGCTCTAACCCTTCGTTGATCTTCATCAAGGCTTCTTTTTCTTTCACAACTTGCTCGTAGGCCTCCCTAGAAATAGTAGTTGGCTCTGCTACCGGAATAGGAACAAGGACTGGCGTTGCTGGAAATGGCATCAGCAACTGACTTGCTCTCTCCTGGATCCAGACTCTGTATGGTGCATAGGCCTGACAGTCGTTCTTCCCTAACAACGGCTTCCCTCTTCGGTTAATACGCGTCCAGGCATGCTGCAGCTTGGCTAGTAACTCCCCCTTCACGTCTCCGGTGAAGTACAGAGATTCCTGTACTTCTTCCTCCTTTGGCGGGTTCTTCAGCGCGTATCCGAACTGACAGACCAACAGAGATGGGTTGTAGTTGATACACCCTTTTCTTCCTATCAGCGGGACATTAGGGTACCCAGAACAACTGAAGATGAGCTCATATCCCAGCAGGTCTCTATCAAACCATTCAACGTCTTCGGAAGATAGCCTCATCAGGCGCTCGGACCAACTAGCTGTGGTCGCGCTCTCCACAAAAGATCCCTTCATGGGAAGGTGGCTCTTAAACCACATACCCAGCAATGGTACACAGCAGTGAACATTCTTCCCTCTTCCCTTCTCATTCTTGTAATGCAGTGAGTGGTAGAAATCTCCGAGCAAGGTAGGTACAGGATTACCAGCGGCAAACAAGTAGAAGGCATCGAAATCCACAAAATCCGGTACATTGGGAAACAAAACTATACCATAAATGCACAGAGCCAGCACAGCATTGAAGGCAATCCAGCACCCGCTCTTAGCGTACTCCTGGGCTTTACCGATCAAGAACTGAAGTGAGAAGCCTGGAACTCCACGGGAAACAGTAGTCAACAATTCAGAAGCATCCATGTGCAAAGCTTTGGCCAAGTCCTCTAGCTTAGGCTTAGCGCCAGAATGAATGAATGGAACCTGGTTCTGCACGGGTAGCTCAGTAAACTCCACATACTCTTCAATGGTAGGCCCCAGAATAAAATCAGCAAACGTAAAACATCTCAATGCGGGGTCATAGAACTGCATCAGGGTGTACAGCCCATTCATCTCATCAGCGGTGGGCTTGTAGACTAATCTCAGCAATCTCCCATGACTCATTCTGAAGCTTCTCCTAACCTCCTCATCAGCAAGAGATATCAGATCGAGCAAAGGAGTAATATCAGGTGTAGGCAGCTTATACGCAACTGTTTTCCTCAAACCATCCATAATCAATACTCAGATGTCCAGACACTAGAACCGGGGGAATGCAAATGCACCTGCAGCACAGACACACGTTAGTAGGATGCAATGATGATGAGTATGCAAACAATGCAATGCAAGTGACATGCAACAGGGACTAAATGTCGTAGCTGAATAGCCTGAACCATATCAAGAAGTCTCAGATAAACTCTATAGAAGTCCTCAAACCCTGGTCTCAGGTAGACCTAGAACAAAGCTCCAACAACGGTCTCTGACAGACCTCAAACCATAACTCCCACTGGTCTCTGGTAGACCTCGAATCACATCTCCAACTGGTCTCTGACAGACCTCAGAACACATCTCCAACTGGTCTCTGACAGACCTCATAACACATCTCCGAATGGTCTCTGACAGACCTCATAACACATCTCCAAATGGTCTCTGACAGACCTCATAACACATCTCCGAATGGTCTCTGACAGACCTCATAACACATCTCCAAATGGTCTCTGACAGACCTCATAACTCTCCCTAAATACCCAGGATCTCTGATCAAGAAATAACCGGTAGTCTGAAGGTCTAGTTACCTGCATAACCCCAAACCCTCTCACAGGTGGATGTCCTAGTAACTGACAAAGGTATGGCATCCTATGCGGTCGTCGGCGTCACAGACTTTCAGGGTTGATGATACGATTCCCAGAAGGAGTGGCATCATCAAATCCTGAAGAGGCCTCACTTAGCCAACTTCCAAATGATCGGTCCCCAGAGTCGACAATTCAACTAACCAGCAACCCACGCCAACCAAAGGAAGGGGCAGGAGGCCAACCAGAGGAACCTCGTCTGAGTGTAGATTTCGCGGGACACCAAGGCAAGCAAAGCAAGCGGGCGCCAACTAATCTCTACTCTAATTCTAGGTGCACTCAAGCCCAGGTCCGGCTTCTCACTCAATATCAGAACACCCGTCACACCCCAAAATACAGCAATAATAATCAATATATATAATGCTGAAAATAAAGGTCAGAAATATAAATCCATACAAAATCCTCGACGGGAAAACAAGCGTTAGGATTGACTCTCTTAAGGGACGTTGGATCCCAAATGCATAAGAACTATCGCAGTCCTTAGCAGCCAGGGGACGTTGGATCCCCAGCAGAGTCGCCAGCTGTCGCTACTGCGAAAATCGGCGCCGGCTGAACAGAAGAGTCGCCACCGTGCGTTATTTATCCCACGGGAGGGAAAGGAAACGCTCAGAGTAAACCTCGCACAACACGGGAAAGGTAAGGTCGTCGCAACCAAAACCTGGATTCGGGAGTCGGTTACGCAAGGGGAAGGTATTAGCACCCCTCACGTCCGTCGTACTCTATGGGATCCACGCTTGTTTTCGGGTATGGATTGTTATTCTATCTAAACTAAAGGATGAGGGTTAAAAAAGAAAAGAAAATGACTCGGCAAAGTATCGCACTTTATGCCTACGTATTCCCGTCTGGAACGAGAAATCAGAGTCAACGTAGTTCGCCTACCTACGGGAAAGGAGGGGAAGGTTGCTCGCTAGGATATCGCATCCTATGCCTACGTACTTCCACACTGCATGGAAGATCAGAGAAAACGTAGTTCGGGCCACGTACGACACAAGTCTGTCTTGGTTGATTTTATTCCTTCTGAAAAAGGTTTTTCTGATTAGCAGTCCAAGCGGACAAAAATGACGTCTTGATGAGTTCACGTTCTTTTACGGAAGAAGTATCTTTTATTGTGTTTGAAATTTTATTGCATTTTTTCTGTTTGTTTGAGGAAGAAGAGACAGAACTCTAACCTACGGTTGCGAAGGGAATCAAACTAACCTATTGTTATCATGCATGGATTAAGACCTAGAGTCTATCATGCTCCTCTCTTGCGCAGAGAGAAACAGAGATCCTAAGGGAATTGGCAGAAACAGAAACAATATCAGATATATACAGGAAAGCAGTAAAATGCATGAATGCAGCAATACAAGCGAGGCAAGGGAGTCCCACTCAACCTCGAACCTGGAAAACAATAGGCAAAAGTGAACAGGATTCACCTTCAACCCAACAGGGTAAACAGCAAACAATACAGTCCAGAAAACCAATCAATACATCAGAAATGAAATACAGCAGAAAAGCAAACAGCCACAGCAGCTCTGCATCAACACCTATCTTCAAGCTTCAGCAAGCATCAATCTCCATCTCCACAGCCTTCAAGCAAGGTCTTTGTCAGCAACCTTCAGTCTACAATGGCTTTTCTTCAAGTCTCAACCTCCAGGATGAGGGATCAATCACAAGAGTGAATTGGGTGTTAAGCAATTAGTTGACTACCAAAGGTGGCAAACCAACTGCTACTAACACATAAGATATTTTCTCTCAAGAGTTCTATCCCTTAGACAGTAGCACCAAGCCTTCCAAAGGAAGGGGGTGAGTGTCTTAGAGAGACTCTGCATCACAGAGAGGAATGGAGGCAGTCAAGGCCCTCCATGTTTGAGAATCAAGCTTTCTAATCTAGAGCTCTACCTAGCTCCTAAACCCTAATCTCCTCAACAGTTGCTGGCAGGAATCTCCTCATCAACTCTGGAATTTGGTCTTCAGTCTCTGGATCTCCAATGGTCTTCATCTTCTCAAGTCTTCAGCTCCCCCAATTCCCAGGCAATCCCAATACCCATACAGACAAACAATAATCCCCAGAGGGCACACCACACCAATCAATCAAAGATAGACAGTATATTAATAGCAGTAGGGGAATCCTGATTTTTTCTAAGGGGATCTAATAACTATCCATAGTCCCTATAGTCCCATACCCCAAACTTTCAATTTCTAAATCCTAAGGGAAATGATTCAATTCTCCTAAGTCATCACTTAAACCCTAATTTTGTTCATGTTGTTCACACCTAAACTAAACACCTAAAATTAAGTTCTAAAAAAGGGAACTAAATTGTATATACAAGCTAATCTTGTCTACTAATCAACCTAAAAAGAATGGGTTAAAAATATTAAAGCAACTATTAGAACAAAATTTATCAAAATCATGTATTAAACAAAATATCATTTATACCTAATTAAAAGGAAAATATGCCAAAAATATGAAAATAAAAGGAACTATTAATTTTTTTATGTGATATTTTTCTTGACAAAAGTATGAATAATATGCAAAAAGACTCAATTAAAATCATGCATTTTTCTATTTTTTATGAATTTTCAAAGAAATGGAATGAATTAAGAAAAAATAAAATGAATTAATTGAAAAAAGGGTGCAGCAAGCAATTGGAATCAGTTGAAATTAAGAGATGGGCCCAGACTGGGGGGCGCGCATAGCAAGCGCGTCTGGGCCCAGTTCAAACAGAAAATATAATAAAAATTTAAAAAAACTCTGAACGGTGTAAAAAGCAATTAAACTAGTTCATTTCACATTGGGCCTGATTGGGGAGGGTGCTATTAGCAAGTAATATTTGAGCCCAGTCAGAAAGACTTAATGAAACGGGGCATTTCATAGTTTAAATCCTCCCTCCGTTTTCCTTTTAAACCACGGCCGTTGGATGAAGAGCCAAGTCAAGGTCAATCTCAAAATCGTGTGGTTCAAACGTTGTCTTCAACCTTGAGCCAAACCCTAACTCTGAAAAAACCCTAACCATGCAAGCACCTTCCATTGTTCTGTTCTCTCTCATCTCTCCATGGATGCCCTCGATCCAAAGAGCAAAGTTGCTCTAAATTCATCCCTCTACACAGCCATAACCATAACTCCTCCTAAAACTCAAGCAATAAGGGAACCCGATAGGTATAACAGATGGAATCCACCAATAACACCTGATATCAACTGCCTCAATTCTCTCCAATCTTTACCCTATCATGATCTACATCTTATGCTGAGTATTCTGAACTATTGAGCCAAGATTATCATGCATTATCCTATGAGTTACAAGCTCCAACAGTTTTGATGCACCATTAACAATCCTCATGGAACTTCTTCAAACTCATCAAAATCAATCATCTAACCATGCTTAACCATTCTAACCTAATAACTACCTATGATTCTAGCTAATTAAGCCAATTCGAAGAGAAACTAACCTGGTGCAAAATGGTGAAAACAGCTATGGAACTCCTTGGATCTGATGCTTGTAATGATCTGAACTTGATCAGTGAGCTTGATGATGACTTCTGTATGCAAGGAATTGGACTCAAACCTCTTGGATCTTGCAATTCCAAGTTTCTTGCTTCTTGGATGATGGAAGTGTGTGGCACGAGTTCTGCTCCAATATACCAAAGGCTAGTGTGGATTGTGATCTATGGATGATGTTGATGATGATCAAATCAAGAAAAATGGAAATTGATGAAAGTTTGATGAAGTTTGAGAGGTTTTGCAAAAATGGAAGAATTGTGTATAAATTATATTTTGATCACAATGATTCACCAACCATGGCATGAACCTTCTCATATCAATATATAGGTGAGAATAGAACCTCCTAGAAACTTGGAGAAACTTCCCTTGCACTTTTTCCTTTGGATTTGGCTTATGTATCTTCCATTACAAGTAACCATGGATAACTCCCAAAATGTGAACCAAGCTCACAATTCTACTTTAGCCAATGTTCTCAAAATGATCTTTCCATTCAAAATGACCTATAATTTTTCCCCATTTGGCCAAAATATGAAAAATCTCATTTTTAAGTCCATTTTTATTCATTAAATCCAACAATTTTGAAACCTTGTGCTATGAATCTTTCCAATCTCTCATGGTCACTTTTCTAGACTAAAAATGTCATTTGGAACAAGTTTGATGTTGTAAAGTTTTCCATTTGAAGCTTCCCTGTATGAGTTTTGGGCATAGGCTTGAAATGACCTGTAATTCTCAAATGACCAAAATACCCTTTGCTTGCCAAGACCATAAGTAGAGTTCCACAAATCATATGAAGGCATAATATACCATTCTAGAAAGCTAAGACAATGAGGAACAATTCTTATGTTTACAAGAAATCATTTGAAATCTCCTTGAGGGGTAAAAATAGCTTGGAAGTCAAGTCACTTTCACAGACAAAATTTCAGATACCTCAGATGACCTGTAACTTGCAAGGACCATAACCTGAGTTCTATAAACCTCCTTGATGTCTTCCACCACTCAAATTAAAGGTCTTGAGATCCTCTACAAGTTTCATGTTGGCCAAGGATCCATTTGAAGCTTTCATTTTGACTTATCTTGCTTGGAAATTTGACCTAAATTAGGGGATTTTACACAGAAACCCTAATTTAGACACTCCTCTTCTCCTTGATTCCTCTTGAATTCTTCTTGGCATACCACCATATCCTCTTCTACATGTCAAATTATGAACCCCACATCTCTCCAATAGCCCCTTAATGTCCTTCAATCAGTCAATTGACCTAGAGTTGACCCAGGGTTGACCCAGATGAAACCCTAGTTGACTGTCTTCAACTGCAATACTTATGATCACACCAAGGACTTGCCTCCTTCCTCAAATGACTTTCTAAGTCTCCCATGATGCCCACATACTCTCCATGCTCCATCCACAGCTCACAACTTACTTATTGATCCTCAGACACCCTCAGATAGGAGCTAGAAGCCCTGCTTGATCCATTGACTTCTCAGCTTTCAAATTCTTTCTGATGACTTGAATGAGATTGAATTAGAATAATAATCTCTTGATAGGCCTCTAGAGATGAGAATAATGATTGGTCCCTGTTGGATGATTTACTATGCTATGCTATGCAGATGATTAAACTATGTACATGCCTCTATATGCAAATGCTAATGATATTGAAACATAAACCAAGTGAATAAGGTTGGGCAAATTTTAGGGTGCAACAATGGGTTCTGTCGATATCGAACACAAGTGTTGGATTGAGCTGATAAATTTGATGAAGTTAAGCCTGTGCAAAATAGAGTAAAATATCGTGGCTCAAATTGAATCACTCAGGTCTCCTTTAGCATACCACAGATGCAATACGAGGGAATATTCAACACCGGTTTGTCATAACAAATGATTTGCTTGGGGCTTTGCTCGCCTGCAGCCAGATCCCTGTAACTGGACCAATTCCTAAACAAGTTATTTATCACCTCATTCTTACAAAAAGGTTACAGAACAGCTGCAGAAATATGAACAATAATCAAAGTCAGCAAAAAAGGTTGTAAAAGAACATGACAGTTATAACAGAATGTGGCAGCAAGAACAAAAAGCATTGAGTCAAAAAAAAAAAAAAGAGTCCCACATCAGCAAATTGATAAGCAGTAAAAGAAACATTTTCACACAGTAGAAAGTAGGGTAAAAAGCAATTTTTTTTAATTCACTACAGACAAATGCAGAGGTCACTATCAAGTCTCAGAAAAGCAGAAATCATGGTATTGCCTCCTAACAGAATCGTACTACCCAAATGCTCCTCATTGTCCTACCTCACACGGATCAAGCACTCCCTTCAGCAAAATTCAAATTCTCACACGTATCAAAAAAACCTAAAACTCTCCTATAAATACGGTCCTGTTCATTGGTAAAAAAGAACCCTAAGGTCACCTTGCCAAAATCAATCCCTAAGCATAAAGCTCGAGATCCTGAAGAACTTCTTAGAGCCTCACACTGAGACTCTAAGGTAGTAAGCTCAGCCATATTTCTACGCACCCATAATCTAGCAGTTTAAGGAGAAGCAGAGAAAATAAAAGTGAATCAAACGAGCAGTAAAGCTAACCAGTCAAAGGAGTATTCACCTGAGGTAAACGTGACAAAATCTTGTAATCTTCATTGTAGGAACATATAGGCTTGGAAATCATCTGTGTTTGCTGATTTATTTACTTGGTTGATGTTCATTTCGTTTTTTTTACGACTCGAAGCTGTGCGAAAACATGGTTCCCGATTCTATTCTAAGGACTCATAACGAAATCATGAATTTAATGTAGAGTTTAGGTTCAGATTTGTTGATTTGGGGAGATTTGAGTGGGGATTTAGGGTTTGCGCTCAGGGCAAATGGGTTCGCCTTTAGGGTATCCCGCTTCGGGGCGTTTGCGCCGCCGGAGGAGATGACTGTGCCGTCGCCGGTCGCTGCATCTCTCCAGCATTGTGGTTCAATTTTCTAATTGAAAGCAGCACAAGGAGGTTGCGGAAAAAGTTTTCGAGAGAGAAGAATGATTAGGGATGTGCTATCGTGAGGGAGAGATTCCATTTTGAGTTTAGAAAAGGAAAATGAGTAAGATACTGTTAATGCTTCAAGTGTTAAGTTAACTAAGACTTGATAGAACTTAATGGGGTCATTTAGAAACTAATTATATTTAGTTTAAGTTATCATGTATATTATTAGTGATATTATTATTTTTGTAGATTTTGTTAAATTATTATAACTAATATTTGCTTTGACATATGAATTTATTTAAATTCTATTTAGGATTTTATTAAATTTATTTCTTATTTTCCTTTTATTAGAATTAAAACATTTTTAGAATAGAATAAAAAAAGATTCTTTTTGAATTTATATGAAAGTGGTGGATCCTAAGAGTCTAGCACTCCTTGGATCCTTAAGCGACCGCTCTCGAGGTGCACACCTTGAGTTGTGGTCGCTTCGTCTTTCATCCTTAAAGACATTTAACCTCGTTTAAACCTTCTAAAGGTCACAAACCCTAGTTCGAGCAATACGCTCACCCTAGTTTAATCTACACGCTAATATTTTCAAATTATTTTCATAATTAAGTTATGAAAGTATCGAGCTCTTGGAGTCGCGCATTCCTTGAATTCGAGAATAATTACGATCAAGGTGTACACTTCGAACAGTATATTATTCGAACTTTCGTGTCTAAAATATCTCCATAATTATTTGAACAAGTATTCATTGTCCAGCAAACACTTTCGTAATTAATGGAATGAAAAAGAGGTCGTTGGGGTCTAGCATTCCAACGATATCCCGACTAATTGGTTGCGAGACTGACGTCTCGTTTATCGAGTAGTCGTCATTCCTCCCAAATTTTTCAACCCATCTAACCTCGTTCCTCACCTTCATACGGTCGAGTCTAAACCCTAGTACGCTTCTAAACCGTACGTCAAATTCAAACCATTTTCTTAATTAAATTGCGAAAGAACTGAGTTCTTGGAGTCTCGCACTCCTTGAATTCTTGAGTAACCACTCTTAAGGCGTACGCTTTAGGTTGTGGTTCGCTCAACCTTTCGTTTATAAAACACGTGCCCTAACTACTTGGACCAATATTGTTATTGTCCATTCAAATACAATTTCACAATTAATTGAATGAAAAAGGTATCATTGGGATCTAGCATTCCAATGATATCCCGATTAATCGATTGCGAGACTGGCGTCTCGTTTATCGAGTAGTCGTCATTCTCCCTTAAAATATTCAACCCTACTCTCTTCTCTCGCCCCCGTGCGATTGAAACTTTCTCAAACACATATTTCGTAGAATCTTTCGAATGAAAAAGGTGTCGTTGGAACCTAGCATTCCAATAATGCCCCGATTAATTGATTGCGAGGCTGACGGCTCGTTTATCAAATAGTCGTCATTCTCCATCAGATTACCGAACCAAGCTCCTCTCTCTCGTCCCCGTGCGATCGAAACCACAAACTTATTCAAATATATCCTCTAACCAAAACATCCAATACGATAAACACAAATTCCTCGCCCTCGTGCAATCTCCAACCTAAATACCTTTTACCAAGAACATTGTTTAGCCCATTCTTCCGCGCATAACAAACTCGTGCTTCAGCCTCCCCTAGCGAGCAGACAAGCCAATGTTTAGCAGTTAGAATGCGACCTAAACACTCGTTCGTCAAACACAAACCTTTTACCGTAGTTAGCCGAACTACGGCTGCTCTGATTCTTCATTCTCTTCTGAATGTAAGATACGTAGGCACAAGATTGCGATGATCTTGGCGAGCACAATCCCCTCTTTTACCCGTAGTCCCACGAACTACGAATGCTCTGATTTTCCACTTCTTACAAGTGAAGATACGTAGGCACAAGGGCCTCAATCCTTGGCGAGCACCCTATCTAAAAACCACCCATTCCCCCTATAGGAGAAACCTTAGAAGAAAACTAACAAGCATAGTTAACTTTTACTCTCGAATCGATCAAGAGGTTCCCGTTGAGTACAACGGACGTAGAGGGTGCTAATACCTTCCCTCTGCGTAACCGACTCCCGAACCTAGAATATTGGTTGCGATGACCATGTTCTTATCCTTAAAGGTTTTATCGATATTTTCCTATTCCATCCTTGGAATGAATAAAGTTCGGTGGCGACTCTGTTCGAACATTTTTTCCGCGTCCATCGCGAGGATCGTATTTTTCGAGGTACGACAGATGGCGACTCTGCTGGGGAACATCGCATTGCCCTATGCAAGAGAGAGTCAAGCCTAACTTGACTCGATTTGAGAGTGTTGACCTTTTTTCTTAACTGTTTTCTATGTGCTTATGTTTTTTCTATGCTTATGTTTTCCTGTTGTTATTTATTACTTTCTCTTTCTATTATGTGTAATATATTACATTTGCTTGTTGGATTCTGGGAAAATATCACAAGTAAAGCTCTACACCCGAGCTTTGGAAAAAGAAGAGAGAAAACATAGCTTAGAATTGGTAGTGATTAGTGTTAGTCTCCAGGGACTCGCTCCTTGTGTGCCTAGCATGAAAGCTCCTCCAGAATAGACCTTTTCGTAGATCCTATCGTAACGCAGCTAGCCTGCTACACGATTTGATTCATGAAGGGTCCATGACTCTGGGAACCACTCTTAGAACCAGTTTCTATATTGATAGTCATGTAGTGTTGGTTCCCGAGGACTCGCTTCTCGTGAGCCTGGCATGAAGACTCCTCTCGAGAGAGATCTTTTGGTATTACCGTCATAATACAGCTCGCCTGTTGCATGACGATGGTATCATTGGTATCTATGACCTTGAGAACCCCGTCCGTCCACGTAGAAACTATCCCGTGAGTGGGTCATTTTGGGTAAAGAATTTAAAACTATCTTTATACCTATTAGGAGGGTGGGAGATACTTGTGATAGCCAGGATCACGCACTTTTGCATTCATAAACATTTACATATGCATCATAACTCACATTCATTTTTATTTTCAAGGAAGCATTTATATTGACAGGTTGAAATACATTCACAAAATGGCCGCAAGTTCAGAAAAGAGAAAGACTATTCAACTTAAGGCACTCAGACCTGATGTTAGTGTGGTCATGAACTGTTTGAAAGAAATTCCTACCATCTTCAAGAAGACTCTGATAGGAAGGTTTGGCCAGGTGACTGATTTGCTAATGATTAAAGTACAGGTCCCTGCTATTACGGCGTTAGCACAATTTTATGATCTGCAAATGAGAAGCTTCTTATTTCAAGATTTCTACTTAACACCTGCTATCGAAGAGTTCGAGGGGTTCCTAGGTTTCCCGGTCAAGGGTAGGGCACCTTATACTATGATAGGGCAGACTCCAGAAGTGGAAGAATTGGCCGATGCTCTCAAAATATCAATCTCAATAGCCAAGGCTGGTTGGAAGAAAAGAGAAGATTTCTTCGGTTTTAGAAGCATTATACTAGAGAAAGAAGCAATTAAGATGTTAAAGAACAAACAATGGGATGCTTTGGTGAATGTATTGGCTCTCCTCATCTATGGGCTAGTGTTGTTTCCCACTTTTGAAGATTTCGTTGATTCTGCGGCTGTCAGCGTATTTTGGGCCGTTTGGAAGAAGGATCAAAGCCCGGCACACCCTCTCCTGGCTGATGTTTTTTATACTTTACACCTTCGCCATGAAAAAAAGGGTTCAGTATTGACATTTTGTCTCCCTATTCTCTACAAATGGCTCACTTCTCACATACTCAAACGTCACGCCAGTGTCCCAACTTTGAACAGTGGGGAATGGGCTCAGTTTCTAGCATCTATCTCTGAAAAGAACATCACCTGGTACCCGAACAAGTTGGAAGTAAGTGAAATCATCATGAGCTGTGGTAGCTTTTGCAACGTACCGTTGATCGGATCAAAAGGTTGTATAAGCTATAACCCTATACTAGCCATACGACAATTTGAGTACCCAATGTTAGGGAAGCCTGAAGACAAAGAATTAGAAGAAATGATCCTCCATGAGAGAGGTGCCAAAGATCCCTCACTTCTCTGTCAGATTGTACAATCTTGGCAGAAAGTTCATACTAAAGGATCAGATTTGAGAAAAAGGGATGGTGTGACCAGGATGCCTTTTCGACAATGGGTTCTAGAGAGGGTCAAAATAGTTAAGCTCCCCTTTTCTATTGAGGCACCTCCTAAACTCACCACTCCGCAATCGATACCTGTATCAGTCGAAGAAGTAGAAGAGATGAGAGTCAAGATAGCCCAGCTAGGGAAAGAAAACGAAGATTTACAAGCCAAGCTTCAAAATGTGACTAATGAAAAGAATCACATGAGGTATGAGATCGAGAGGAAGGATAAGCGAATTGAATAGATGGGGAGCAAGATTAATGAAGAAAAGGGTAAAAGGAAAAGGACCAAAGTATGTATCAACCAGGCTGACAGTTGCTTAGAATCCCTCAAAGAGCAACTGGACCACGCTCATAGAAAATGGCGAGAGAATGAACAGTGGTATTTTCTAGCCACTAAACAGAATAAGGAGATCAGGGAGACGTTAGGAGCTGAAATCAAGACACTTGGCACTGCGCTACGTCAATCAAGAGCTGACGAAGATAGAGAACGTCAACTCAAGGAAGAAGCCCTAAACTCATCTTGGGTTAAGCCAGAAGATTGGTGCAAGATGTGTATTGACCTGGATGAGCTCAAGAAGTTTGTTAAGTATCAAGAGAATCAGATAGGAGCTATTAAGGAAGACCAAGCAATTTGGTCTGCTGCAAGAGACCAGTTAGCTCATGATGTTGCAGCATATGAGCAATCCGTTCACATCATGAGGGATAACCGAGATGCATACCGCAACAAGCTAAATGGGTTGGTGGAATTTTGTAACTGGTTGGCCCAAGATCTGATATGGAAACATCGTGATGCTATGGAAGCCATAGATGATTCTACCGCTCCGGCTATTTATGAGTTCATATATGTGTGCAAAGAAATGTTGGCAAGATTCAAGGAGGAGCTCAAGGAGCGTGAAGCAAGAAGAAATGAAGCTTGAAGTTTTTTGTTTTTTCTGTTATTTTGCGAAATTTTTGGATTGTACTCTGTTTATGTTGGAACAAGTTTAAATGAATGAGGAGTAGTCTTTTTTGATTATTTGTTCTTGTGTTGTTTGAATGATTAATAAATAACCGTTGGTATAAATGCTTCCCTAAAAAATATATATAATAATAATAAATCATAATCATAAGCATAAACATGAGCATCTTTGCATCTTCACCCGACAGTACAACTCATTGGACTTTTCCCTTTCCCTCAGAATTTGAAAGCTGACTATTCGACATCGCTACGAGACCAGGCGCAACTTCCAAATGACGCTTGAGCAAATGGAAGAGACTCAGAACACCATGAGGGGTGACATCGATGCTCTCAAGATGAAGATGGATCAGCTGCTGGAGACAATGCTGACGCTAGCCCAGAAAGAAAACAATGCTGAGACTTTTGCTGATGCCAGGAAGGCGGCTGACAACATAGGAACTTCGGGGATTGTTAAAACCCCCCACGTTGACCTTGTTGACCGTTCCATATCTGCGCGTCAGGGTTCTGAAGCAGACATGGACGAACAATACGATGCTTTCTACCAACCTCCACCACCTCCTCCTCAACACAATGTGGGGGCTACTAATGACTTTGCTGCAGATAGACTACGAACTGTTGAAGAGAAAATCAAGTCATTGGAAATCAAGAAGACTCCAGGGTTGGATGTTGTTGACATGTGCCTAGTACCAGGATTGGTGATACCAAAGAAATTCAAAGTCCCAGACTTTGAGAAGTACAAGGGGGTCAGCTGCCCCGAAACCCATCTCAGAGCGTACTGTCGCAAGATGGCGGCTCACATTGATAACGACTTGATCTTAATACACTACTTCCAAGATAGCCTCAGTGGGGCATCGTTGGAATGGTATATGCAGTTAGAAAAAGGAAAAATCAGCACGTGGAGAGATCTAGCAGATGCATTTTCACAACATTATCAATATAATACTGATTTGGCACCGAATCGCACGCAGCTGCAAGATATGACTCAACGTAACAACGAGTCATTTAAAGAATATGCCCAAAGGTGGAGAGAGTTGGCTGCCCGTGTTCAACCACCATTGCTGACTAAGGAGTTAACTGACATGTTTATGGGAACTCTACAACCGCAGTACCTGGACCGCATGCTTGGGTCCAGTTTCCCTAACTTTGCTGAAGTGGTGTCAGTAGGTGAAAGAATCGAGAGCACTTTGAAAAAAAACAAGGTTGTGGTCCCGATGAATGGAGGAAGGAAGCCTTTTGTGAAGAAAAGGGAGGATGAAACTAACGCCGTGATGAGAGGATGAGGAGATAGAGCTCCAGTGAACATCCAATATCCACAGGTGGCTGCAGTAGCCCATGCTCCTTATCAACAACCAGCTCAACAGCAGAATCAACAGAATTATCAGAGAGTTCCTCCACCGCAATATCAGAATGCCCCGGCTCAAAGACAACAAAGGTCGAGACAGCCAAGAAGATAACTTGACCCGCTGCCTATGTCATATGGGAAGATCTTTGCTTAGCTAAATCAGAGTGGACACTTAACGTTGCGAGATTTACGTCCAGCAACCTTTCCATACCCCTCCCCCCCCCCCCCCCCCGGGTACGATGCGAACGCCCATTGTGAGTTTCATAAGGGAGCTCCTGGACACTCCATAGACAACTGCTATGCGTTTCAAAACAGGGTGCAAAACTTAATAGAATCCAAAGATCTCACTTTTACACCTAGAGGGGCCAACATTATGAAGGATCCGTTGCATAAACATGGAGGTCCTTCCGTCAATGCTGTGGAAGAAAACAGTGGTTTGAGGCTAATTACGAATGTTGAAGATGTCCGTACTCCGATGGCCGTTATCGGAGAACAATTGAAGAAAAGTGGGATGATTCCCCAAGAGGAAGGGGAGAATTTGACTGACGAAGTGGTAAAGAAACATCTACAAAGGTTCTTAGAGCAGGGGATAATACAAATAGAACAAAGAGATTCGAACGTGTCTGCTATTGATATTCAGTATGATGAAACAAGTGCTTATCCGACAAGGCGACTTCGACCAGCGCCAGTAGTCTTACAGTATGATCCTTCGGAAGCCTTTCAACAGAGGCCCGCCCGACCAGCACCCGTGGTTATGTAGTATGATGAAGATGACGTCAATAGACAAAGAGCAGCGCGACCAGCTCCGGTCGTAATAAAATATTCTGTCAATGAATCTGAGCCCAAAGTTTTTAAACAGAGGCCAGAGAGACTAGTGATTAAGTATGACGCTGCCAAATGCGATGCAGTGGTGGGGCCTAGTGGAATGACCCGTAGCGGTCGTTTATTTGCCGCCAAACCAGTGGAAGTGCCAGCTAGAAATAAAGAAAAAGCTACAATTGAACCACCAGGTGTTGAGCCACCTGTTGAGGTGTCATCACCAAAAGCAGCAGTAACACCAAAAGAAGCCGAGGAGTTTTTGAAGATCATCAGAAAAAGTGATTACAAAGTGATTGATCAACTAAACCAGACTCCTGCCAGAATTTCCATGCTCTCGTTGTTACTTAATTCAGAGTCCCACCGGTTATCTTTGATGAAGGTGTTGAGCGCTGCACATATTGCTAAAGACATCACCGTAGCCCAGTTCGATGATGTGATAGCTAGCGTAACAACCGGAAACTTTCTTGGGTTTAATGATGATGACTTGACTGCAGAGAAGAGAAACCACAATAAAGCTCTCCATATTTCTATCAAGTGCCAAGACACATTGATATCCCGAGTCTTAGTGGATACAGGTTCTTCTTTGAATGTGCTTCCCAAGGTCACCCTGGAGAGAATGCCAGTAAAAGGAGTTAGCATGAAACCAAGTGCTCTGGTGGTCAAAGCTTTTGATGGTTCCAGGTGTGCTGTGATTGGTGATGTGGACTTGCCAATAAAGATCGGGCCAACTGTCTTCACTATCACTTTTCAAGTAATGGATATTTATCCAGGGTACAGTTGTCTATTAGGAAGACCTTGGATACATTATGCAGGAGCTGTTACCTCTACCCTTCACCAGAAGCTAAAATTTGTCAGTAATGACAAAGTAGTTCAGATTGGAGGAGAGGAGGATATCTTGGTTAGCCACTTAACATCCTTCAGGTACATTGAAGTTGAAGGGGAAATGGTGGAAACGCCTTTTCAATCTTTTGAAATGGTGAATACATTAGCGGTGCAACGAATTTCAGAGGGTCAGAGTTCAAGATCAGCAATGGCCTCTTATGAAGAAGCTAAGATGGTTTTAGACAAAGGGAACGCCCAAGGCTGGGGCAAAATGGTGGAAGTCGCTGAAAAGTTCAACAAATTTGGGCTAGGATACCATCCTTCATCCAACACTGTGACGATTGCATACGGCAAGAAGCAGATTCCTCCTGTGGCAGAAGTCTTCAAAAGCGCTGGGCATATCTTCGACCATACCTCCGCCGTGGTAATTGAAGATGGGATTGATGACAAAGAAGCCTCCGCAAGCTGGGTCCGACAGGCCGAACCTGGTGAAGAATTGAAGAATTGGAAGACCATCGAAATACCCCAGTTTTTCCCTCCTCAAAAGTAAAGTTTTAATTAATTTTCAAAAAAACCCTACACTCTGCCCAAGGTGTAGTGGAGCTTTGTATCGGGCCCCCTGATGTTTCGAAACATGTTTAACATGAATAAATTTTGATTTGCATTCAATTTTTGCTCATTTTCTTTTCTATTTTTTTTCATAATTAATGGCATTTCTTTCGCGCACTCACTTTCCTAAATAAGCTGCATAAATCATAAACATGCAGAGACACTACCGAGGTCCTTGATATCGACACTGCTATAGGCCTTTATGATTTTGATTGTCCAATATACCGAGCGGACGAGGAAGACAAGAATGAGCTCCCCAACGAATTGGCTAGGTTGCTGCAGCAAGAGGAGAAGGTCATTATGCCGCATAAAGAGGATGTCGAGGTTATCAACCTGGGTTCAGAAGAAAATAAAAGGGAGATAAAGGTTGGAGCGTCTCTTCAAGATGTTGTCAAGGTAAAGCTGGTAGGGCTCCTCCGAGAATATGCTGATGTATTCGCATGGTCGTATCAGGACATGCCTGGTCTAGATACGAACATTGTTGTACACAAACTACCACTCAAAGAAGGGTGTCATGCCGTCAAGCAGAAGTTGAGAAGAACTCGCCCTGATATGGCTCTGAAAATCCGTGATGAGGTTCAAAAACAATTCGATGCAGGGTTCTTAGCAGTGGCCAAATACCCACAATGGGTTGCAAACATCGTTCCCGTACCGAAAAAAGATGGAAAGGTCCGTATGTGTGTGGATTACCGCGACTTAAACAGAGCAAGTCCTAAAGACGATTTTCCATTGCCTCACATTGATGTGTTGGTAGATAATACGGCACAGTTCTCTGTTTTTTCCTTCATGGATGGATTCTCTGGTTACAATCAAATTAAGATGGATCCAGATGACATGGAAAAAACCACGTTCATTACACCATGGGGCACATTCTGTTACAAGGTAATGCCATTTGGGTTAAAGAACACTGGGGCAACATACCAACACGCAATGGTAACACTCTTTCACGATATGATTCACAAAGAGATCGAAGTGTACGTTGATGACATGATTGCTAAGTCCCAGACTGAAGAGGAGCATGTGGGTAATCTGGAAAAGTTGTTCGCCAGACTGAGGAAGTTCAAGCTGAGACTTAATCCCAACAAATGTACATTCGGGGTGCGGTCTGGAAAGTTGTTGGGCTTTATCGTAAGCCAGAAAGGGATTGAGGTGGATCCTGATAAAGTAAGGGCGATTCAGGACATGCCTGCGCCAAAGACCGAAAAGGAGGTCCGTGGATTTCTAGGAAGGTTGAATTATATCGCAAGATTTATTTCACATCTCACAGCCACTTGCAAGCCAATTTTTAAATTACTCAGGAAAGATCAGCCGGTTGTATGGAATGATGAGTGCCAAGGGACATTTGATGCAATCAAAGAATATTTGCAAGAACCACCGATCTTGATACCACCAGTTCCTGGAAGGCCGCTCATTATGTACTTAACTGTGCTAGAAGAGTCCATGGGTTGCGTATTAGGACAACAAGATGATTCGTGCAAGAAAGAGCATGTTATATACTATCTCAGCAAAAAGTTTAATGACTGTGAGACTAGATACTCTTTTCTTGAGAAGACTTGTTGTGCACTTGCATGGGCTGCTAGACGACTCAGACAATATATGCTGACGCACACCACATACTTAATATCCAAGATGGATCCAATCAAATACATCTTCGAGAAACCTGCTCTTACCGGTAGGATAGCCCGATGGCAAATGCTTCTATCTGAATACGACATCCAATACACCACTCAGAAAGCTATAAAGGGCAGTGTGTTAGCAGATCATTTGGCCCATCAGCCGGTGGAAGAGTACCAACCTTTAAGATTTGACTTTCCGGATGAGGATATCATGATGGCAATAGATTGCGAAGAGCCAGGGCCAGATGAAGGGCCAGAACCAGGGGAGCGATGGACTCTT
The DNA here is from genome assembly GCA_963859935.3 of Lathyrus sativus. Taxonomy (NCBI): domain Eukaryota; kingdom Viridiplantae; phylum Streptophyta; class Magnoliopsida; order Fabales; family Fabaceae; genus Lathyrus; species Lathyrus sativus. The sequence goes on from OZ012737.1 coordinate 197,714,534, forward strand.
ATGTTCGACGGTGCTTCTAACTCTTATGGACATGGAATTGGGGCAGTGATTACATCTCCCAAAAATTTTCACTTACCGTTTACGGCCAAGCTCTGTTTCCCGTGCACTAACAATATAGCAGAGTACGAGGCATGTATACTAGGGCTAGAAGAAGCCATTGACTTGAGAATCAAAACTCTCAATGTGTTTGGGGATTCTGCTCTAGTAATTTACCAGATAAGAGGCGATTGGGATACCAAGCATGAAAACTTAATTCCATACCGGGATTATGTGGCAAAATTGCTTCCCCGATTCGATGATATCACTTTTACTCACATACCTCGAGAAGAGAATCAAATGGCTGACGCTTTGGCAACTCTGGCATCCATGTACAAGTTGATATGGCCAAATCATAGACCATCTATTGATTTGCGACGCTTCGAAGAGCCCGCGCATTGTCTGACTGCTGATAAAGACGCAGATGAAAAGCCGTGGTTTTATGATATAAAGCGATATCTTGAAAAGCACGAATATCCTGAAGGAGCCCTGGGTATCGACAAAAGAACTTTGCGAAGATTGGCATCCAACTTCTTCCTCAACGGAAATGTATTGTACAAGCGCAACCATGACACTGTTTTGCTTAGATGTGTGGAGAAACGTGAAGCTGAACAAATTCTAAAGGACATTCATGAGGGCTGCTTTGGAACTCATGCAAATGGACATACCATGGCAAAGAAAATATTAAGGGCGGGCTATTATTGGCTTACCATGGAAGCAGATTGTTACCATCATGCCCGAACTTGTCACAAGTGCCAAATATACTCTGATAAGATTCATGTACCCACCACTCCATTGAACGTTTTAACCTCACCATGGCCCTTCTCCATGTGGGGAATAGACATGATTGGGATGATTGAACCAAAAGCTTCAAACGGACATCGCTTCATACTTGTGGCTATAGACTATTTCACCAAGTGGGTTGAAGCTGCTTCGTATACCAACGTTACTAAGCAAGTAGTCGCCCGCTTCTTGAAACACAACATCATATGCAGATATGGAGTGCCCAGCCGCATCATCACTGACAATGGGTCGAATCTCAACAACAAAATGATGGACGAGTTGTGCGCCAGCTTTAAAATAGAACACCATAACTCGACACCATATAGACCCAAAATGAATGGAGCCGTAGAAGCAGCCAATAAAAATATCAAGAAAATCATCCAGAAGATGGTGGTCACATACAAAGATTGGCACGAGATGTTACCCTTTGCATTACACGGCTACCGTACTTCCGTGAGAACTTCAACAGGGGCAACTCCCTACTCGTTGGTTTATGGCATGGAGGCAGTTCTCCCAATAGAGGTTGAAATCCCTTCTCTGAGGGTTTTAATGGAAGCTCAACTCGATGAAGCCGAATGGGTAAAAACGAGGTTTGAAGAACTTAATCTCATTGAGGAAAATCACTTGACAGCCATATGCCACGGCCAGCTTTACCAGAGAAGAATGAAGAGAGCCTTCGACAAAAGAGTGCATCCTAGGACATTCGCGCAAGGAGACTTAGTACTCAAGAGGATCATGGCTATGTATAATGAATCTAGGGGCAAATGGACGCCGAATTATGAAGGCCCATATGTGGTAACAGAGGCATTCTCTGGTGGTGCCCTAAAGCTCGCAACCATGGATGGGGAGGAATTACCTTATCCAGTGAATGCAGATTTGGTCAAGCGATACTTTGCCTAAAAAAGTGGAATAATAAAGCCGCTAAGTTGAAAACCCGAAAGGGCGACTTAGGCAAAATTGGCTATCCCGGTGAACCGAAAACCCGAAAGGGCGGTTCAGGCAAAAATTAGGGATAAAATAAGAATAGGCCCACTGAGTTGAAAACCTGAAAGGGCGGCTCAGGCAAAAAAGGGCGTCCCGGTGGATTGAAAACCCGAAAGGGCGATCCAGGCAAAAGTTAGGGGCAAAATTCCAAGGAAAAGTATCCATTATGCATGATCGCTCGACCCTAGTACATAATCAAGAGACATAATTGATCCGGCCATCTTTCTACGAAGCAAGGTGTTGAAGACTTCCAAAGCCATAGGGACTATAGCAGTGTCAAAACTCAAAGGAACTCTAATTTTTGCCATTATGTTTTTTTTCTGGCACTGTAATCACCTCATTGAGGGATTACATCTTTGTATATCTACCCATTCAAGGGTCAAATCAATATAAAGAGAGATTTCTCATTAAATTGTGCTCACTCTTTTACTTTATCTAATTGTTTGCAAATTAATTTTATTTTTGATAATTTGTGTTCGAAACTTCAGCTAAAAAAATAAAAATATAACTTTTTGACAAGATATAGAACTTGTTATGACGTTTGAAAATAGTGGGGAAAATAGGTGGTCTCCAAGAAACATATCAACAGGTAGAAGCTTTGAATTAGTCGTCAGTTGCCCCGGCTTGTCATCATAAAGCCTTGCCGTTCTAAAGGGTTTGTATGAGGTGGTTCCCCCCCAGCATCGAGATCAAGAACTAGACTGGGGAAATCCATTCCCCCGGTCGTCATGGAGTATCTAAATTTGGGATATCGAGTAGTCTAATTCTCTCACTACCCTATAGAAAGTCCAATCTTTTATTAGCTAACCACAAAAAGCCGCTCCAATTGGCACCTTCAATTTATCCTAAAAGTCCAGTCTTCATTGGCAACCACTAAAAGTCCACCCTCGTTGGCATCCTCAATAACCAAAGTCCAAACCATTTGGCAACTACCGAATTCAGTCCCTGGTGATGTCCCCGACAGGGTTTTATCCCCAGCATACCTGATCGCTGCATTATCATAAGCACGATATACAATATCGCATCATATTATAGTCATATCGAGCATTAACATATCATTGGCATTCGCATCATGCACTTCAGTTGCATCTTAGTTGCATGTTTGGGCATTATAAAACATTGCATTGCATAGCAACATAGCAGGATCCAGGATCAGTTCACAAGCATCTTGGTCAGTCCTCCAGTGAAGTTGGCAGTATGACTCTGAAAAGATTTCATACCTCACGAGTTCAGGGAATTCTACTCCCCAGCAAGTCACTCTTCAACCATGCAGTTGATGATGATAATCCCCAGCAACTATTGGCTCCCCAAGCAGAGGTTATCTTAGAGAGTTTATCGAAAATTTCTCCCCTGCAGAGTTCTGCACAAGGTTGCTCCTCTAATAGGAATCTTAGCTCAGCTATTCCTCAGCAAAATTATCACTAGAGATACTGCTTTGGTATCATCGAAGAGCCTTAATGGATAAGGGACTGCTTCGATCACCCGAAGAATCTCAAGTTTTTATCAGAGATACTGCTTTGGTATCATCGGAGAACCTTATGGGATAAGGGACTGCTTCGATCACCCGAAGAATCTCAAGTTTTTATCATAGATACTGCTTTGGTATCATCGGAGAACCTTATGGGATAAGGGACTGCTTCGATCACCCGAAGAATCTCAAGTTTTATCAGAGATACTGCTTTGGTATCATCGGAGAACCTTATGGGATAAGGGACTGCTTCGATCACCCGAAGAATCTCAAGTTTTTATCAGAGATACTGCTTTGGTATCATCGGAGAACCTTATGGAATAAGGGACTGCTTCGATCACCCGAAGAATCTCAAGTTTTTATCAGAGATACTGCTTTGGTATCATCGGAGAACCTTATGGGATAAGGGACTGCTTCGATCACCCGAAGAATCTCAAGTTTTTATTAGAGATACTGCTTTGGTATCATCGGAGAACCTTATGGGATAAGGGACTGCTTCGATCACCCGAAGAATCTCAAGTTTTTATCAGAGATACTGCTTTGGTATCATCGGAGAACCTTATGGGATAAGGGACTGCTTCGATCACCCAAAGAATCTCAAGTTTTTATCAGAGATACTGCTTTGGTATCATCGGAGAACCTTATGGGATAAGGGATTGCTTCGATCACCCGAAGAATCTCAAGTTTTTATCAGAGATACTGCTTTGGTATCATCGGAGAACCTTATGGGATAAGGGACTGCTTCGATCACCCGAAGAATCTCAAGTTTTTATCAGAGATACTGCTTTGGTATCATCGGAGAACCTTATGGGATAAGGGACTGCTTCGATCACCCGAAGAATCTCAAGTTTTTATCAGAGATACTGCTTTGGTATCATCGGAGAACCTTATAGGATGAGGGACTGCTTCGACCACCCAAAGGGGTTCGTTTATACCACTTTGGTATCGCGAAGGACCTTAACGAATGAGGGACTGCTTCGACCACCCAAAGGGGTTCGTTTATACCACTTTTGTAACACCCATTTTAATTATTTAGTCATTTTATTATTATTTTAAATATTATATGTTGATGTGCCCTTTGGTAGGGTGTATTTGATGATGTTTGGTGGGTGTCCCTGAGATGGGAGATCATTGGTGGTAATTTGGTGAGTTTATAATAATATAAGAAATAATAGTAATATTGGTGGTGGTATTAATAATAATATTATTATTATTATTATTATTATTATTATTATTATTATTATTATTATTATTATTATTATGTTATTTTTATTAGTTATTATTATTATTATTATTATTATATTATTTTTATTAGTTATTATTATTATTGGGATAGGAAATAAAAAGGAAAATAGAATATGAAGGGATGGGGAAGTATTAGAGAAAATAACACGATAGAGCGATAGAAAGAGAGAAGAGGAAAGAACGAGAGAAGTGAGAAGAACGAAGGAAAAAGGGAACGAAGAACGGAAAGAAAAGAGGAGGCCAAGAGACCAAATCCAGGAAGAATTTCATCGATCAACCGATTAACAAGGTAAGGGGGGAGAAACTTGATTGGGAATGGTATATACATGTATAGGGTAGTGGGGATTCCTTAACCCCGTAGGAATGTATCGTTGATGAAGTTTTATATTGACATGCTATTGATTGTTGAGTTATGTTGATGTTGATGGATTGAAATATGTTGAGTGTTGGTGAATTGTTGTTTTTGGTTAATTTGGCGTATAGGTTGGGTTTACGGTTTTAGGGAAGTTCTGTGTGACCTTTTTGATGTGTCGATAGATTGTTTAAGTGATGACTTTGGAATAATATGTATATGATGATGTACGAATGTTTGATGTTGCCATTGTTGATTGACCGTTGGTGTTGGTTTGGTTTGAGTAAGGTTCAGAGTAACTCTAAAGTGTCGGTAGTGTGCCGTAATGTTGATCTGGAGTAGAATTATAGGAAGATTGATAAGCCTAATATGCATTGGTCGTAATACGGATAGTATAGGAAGTGGATGTTATAGAATAGGCTTGAATCAGAGAAGAGTGAGAATTCTGAACTGTGAGAACTTGAGAAGTCGCAGGCAACTCGCTAGCACTTCGCTTAGCGAGAAGGCAGCGAGCGTTCGCTAGGTGCTCGCCTAGCGAGTGAGTCTAGTAGGTTCTGTTTGCCTTCGCAAGGAGGTTCGCTAAGCGAACAGGTAGCGAGCATTCGCTGGGAGCTCGCCTAGCGAGGGTGTAGCGAGCGTAGCAGAATGGGGTTTTTCTATGCTGTTATACTGTGTGCGCTAAGAGTGTAGTGCCCTTGGACTTTGTTGATTATAGGGGAGATGATTGAGTGTTATAGAGTGAGTACTCGGTGATAGTATGTGATTTCCGTTACTAATTATTTAAATGGATAATTAGTTGGTGTATGAATCATGCGGAGCATGGTGTAGTGATCAGTAGGATCGTGTATTCCCGAGTGGTGGGACGTGTTTATATCTTGGTGATAAAGTATGAACTTGTTTACTTGGTGATGGTACTCGTTTTCCTTGATATTGTTGGTGAACAATTGGTTAACGTATATGTATGTAGTGATCAGTAGGATCGTGTGTTCCCGGGTGTTGGGATGTGGTTATATATGGTGTTATAGTATGAATTTATTTACTATCCGATTGATTTATATGGTGTTGGTGTAATATATCTACACATATATGCATTGATGTATGATGATATGATCAGGAGGATCGTGTGCACTTAGTGTGCCTAAATATGATAGTTATGCATTGGTGTGTGCATATCATGGTGTTTTGGTGGGATGAATCATGTCTCAGGAGGAGCGTAAGTGATTCATCCGTACTCCTTGGTGGAGAATGGTGGGGGATAGATCATGTCTCAGGAGGAGCGTAAGTGATCTATCCAGGTTCGATTGAATGAACCAATGAGTCGGTACCGCATGCATGGTGTTGAGTTGCATATTTTCATTATAATATGTTATATTGTAATTTGAACAGTAGGTTCGTTATATGGAGTTGTTGGGGTGAATATTGGTGTGTTGGTGTGTTTTACTACCTTGTTTACATGTATTACATTACCAATATATTTTTGATCATGTTTTCTCACCCCTTGGTTGTTGTTGTGTCTGTGCTTCTCCGGAAGTACAGATAATCCAGGTACTTAGATAGCTTGGATGGTGGTGTGCCAGTCGAGTCTAGGATGCTCTGATACGTAACACGGGATATGGGTGTTTTAATTGTTTTATGTCAAACTTATTGTAATCCTGTGACGTATCACTTTTTTTTTGTGAATTATAATAATAAAGATTTTACGAAATTTGGCGGATGGCCGAGAATGTTGGAATAATGTTTTCCGCTGTATTATTTTTGAGAATAATTAATAAAGTATTTTTATAAAAATTTGGTGATGTGATATCCCACTATTTTGGGGAAAACTCTGATGTTTATTTATAATGTTTATATTTTATTTAATTTGGGAAGTGGGGTGTTACAATTGGTATCAGAGCAGGTCGGTCCGTCCGGCCAATGTTGTCTAGTGTTATTGTTTCCTGGTATGCGACATGTGTGTAAAAACACTGTCGGTACATGTTGTTGGTTAACTTCATTGGTAGAAGTGGAATGATTCCAGTGGGGGAGAAGTTGTATTTCTCCGAAAAGCTACAGTGTGGTGGCTTAGTGTGTTGAGGAGGGATATTATAGTTTGGTAAAGATGGTTTGTACCCCATCATGATTTCGGCTGTCTATTAACAAATTGAGGAACTGATCACCCTTAATCTCTTGTTAATAGTGGACGGGATTGTGTTGGATGGGATAAACGTATCTTGCAAGCTTGGGTGGCGTGAGCAGTGTATAGTCTTGAGTTAAGCTAAGTGCTTAAGGGATTATTTTGAGGAATTTGGCGTAAGACGGTGTTGAAGTGTCTATTTTGACTGAAACTTGGAATGAGAAGGAAAGTGAGAAAAATTGGGATTTGTCAATTAATTGCGATTGCCGGAGGTTTCCGGATGAGGTAGGTGATTTACTATCGGAGTGTGAAGTAAAGCTCACACGTTGACTTTGTTGTTGAAACGAGTCCGATATTAGTGACTCCATATGGTGTGTTTTCGTTGGGATTGGAGAAGTTGAAGAGTCAACTTGAAGACCTTCTAGGAGAGAGGTTCTTTTGTTTGAGTGTGCTACCGTAATGTGCACCAATTTTGTTGGTTAGACAGATAGAAGGTTTTGTGAAGCTTTGGGTGAACTATAGATAAGTGAACAGGGTGACTATCAAGGATAGGTGTTCGCTTCCAAGAGTTAATGATTTGATGGAACAATTGATCGAGGGATGTGAGTCCCTTGGTCATGTGATCTCGAGTAGAGTTCTTGTGGTGGATGGGACGAAGGTCAAAAGTTCTATCGTATTAGGAGGCTCAAAGATCTGCTGTTGAGATTGGAAGTAATTGAGTTTTAAATTATTCATGGATTTAAAATGTGTTGGATGGCTTCCTAAGTATAAAATTGTTGTTGTACGTTAAATTCCGAGATCGCAGCTTTTTACGGAATCGAAATCGGACACTCGAAAGTCGGGTAACGGTCGAAAAGAGGATTTTGGGACTGTCATGTTCGCCTGGAGAGCATACTAGTGAACGTCCATATTCGCTGCGGTGTTCGCCTGGCGAAGGGGTCCTGGGCAGAAAATGTTATGCTGGTATTTTTGCCGTAACGGGAGAACCGTAACTCGGAATGACGCGCGGTTCAAAGCGTTGGAAAGCTATTCAAATTATCTATGAGATGGTGAAGTATTGACATAGATTTAAGCTATTTATTGATGAAGTGTGTTTGAATTTTGTGGTAAGGACGGGCGGTACGGTATGTGTTCCCGCTATAACTCACAACTTGTTTGTCCACTTGGCATGGGATCTTCTTTAATTATTTATATAAGACAATGGTTGTGTTAATAAATGATATTTTAAGGTATTCGAAGCGTATAGAGGATTATGTTGAGCATAAGGAACTGGAGTTATCAGTGTTGGAAAAAGAGCGGTGATATACTTCCGTAAGGAAAGTTCTGCCGAATCCGATAGAACTAATTGTGGTGTTTGTGATGCTTGTTGATATAATTAGGGGATTTGCTAAAGACAACTTCAGCGAGTTTCAATTATGCAAAAGGCAACTTGAAGTGTATAAGAGAAATCATCCGACCAGTGATTTAGAGTTGGTTACTATTGTGATTGTACTGGAGTCGGAGTCTTCAAAAGTTCAGACTGAGATCGGAGATGTTTGGTGATCTTAAGAGTTTAAGGTGTTTGTTTAATTTGAATAAGACAAATATGAGGCATAGGAAATAATTGGGACTTCGAAAAGAGTACAACTTCGAGTTGAATTACCATTCGAGTAAAGCGGACATGGTAGATGATGCAGTGAGTTAGAAATATTTGCATATACCGAAGATGATGGTGAAAAGAGTTAGAACTGATTGAGAAATTTCATAATATGCGTTTTGTGAGTAAGGATACTTCTTATGGAGTTAAGCTTTTATTATTAAGATCTGACTAGTGATATCCTTGAGAAGAATCGAGAAAGTCAGAAATCTGGATTAAATAGTGAATTAGTTGAAATTGATAAATTAGAGTCGAAGAGTGGATTGTCGGGTTTGTGGAAATAATACCACGAGGTGTTATGATAGAGTATGTATATCAGATGTTGTTGAAGGGAGTAGGAGTACTCGTGAAGAAATACATTGAGGTAGATGGAGTATCCATCTCGGTGCTATGAAGAAGTAACCGAACTTGAGTAGATTGTTTTTGAGACCATGGATAAGGATAGGTGGAATATGCTAGTTAGAATTGTCGGAATTCGAAGAGTGAACATCAGAGACTGTTGAGTCTGATGTAGTCGTTAAATATTCTAGAGTGGAAATCAGGTAGTATTTTCACGAAATTGGTGTTGAGATTTCCAAAGAATTTGTAAAGACATAATTTTAATTTGAATTGTTAGGAGTGGATTAACTATTCCGTGTTGAGGATATACGAGATGCATATTGAGAAAGTGGTGAAGTTGGATGAGATACTGACGAATATTGTGTCAGATGGAAATTTGAGGTTTATATTGAGATTTTGGAGGGGCTTACAGGAAGCTTCGGGTACTAAGTTGAAGCTGAGTTCGACCTATCATCCGCAAACTGATGGTCAGTCAGAGAGGACTATTGAGTCTGTAGAGAATTGGTGAGAGCTTGGGTGTCGGATCAAGGTGGAGCGTGGGATGATTAATTATCGTTGATTGAGTTACCTATAATAACGGTTACCATCCTAGTGTCGGAATGGCACTATATGTGGCTTGGTGAGATAGGGAGTGTAGGACTCTCCTGTGTTGAAATAAATCGAGTGAGAGTGTTGTACTCAGACTTGAAGATTATGCTTGAGATGGCTGAGAAGATCGAGAGGATCCGAGGCAATATGTATTTTGAGGGTCACGCCGGTGACTGGTGTTGGTCGAGCTTCGAAATCTCAGAAGTTCGCACGTGTTCTGTAGTTATATCAGAGTGGCGCAGCGGAGGCATGGGAGGAGTAACATGTTAGACTGTTTTTCTGTTGTCGCTGTGAATTGGCATGATATGTTTCATGTGTCTTAGTCGAGAAAGTACATTGAACCAGGTGGATGATGTACAAGTGAAAAATATTCCGATTGTTGAGGCATTGCTAGTTCGTTTTGGCGAGCGAGGAACAACTCCGAAGGGAGGAGATATCTTTGGTGAAAGTAGTATGGGGAGGTGCTGCAGAAGGCAGTGTGACCTGAGAATTGGAATAAAAGATGCGGGGAGCGTATCCGGAATTATTTCCATCAGATAATTTTCGAGGACGAAAATAATTAAAGTGGGGGAGAGTTGTAACACCCATTTTAATTATTTAGTCATTTTATTATTATTTTAAATATTATATGTTGATGTGCCCTTTGGTAGGGTGTATTTGATGATGTTTGGTGGGTGTCCCTGAGATGGGAGATCATTGGTGGTAATTTGGTGAGTTTATAATAATATAAGAAATAATAGTAATATTGGTGGTGGTATTAATATTATTATTATTATTATTATTATTATTATTATTATTATTATTATTATTATTATTATTATTATTATGTTATTTTTATTAGTTATTATTATTATTATTATTATATTATTTTTATTAGTTATTATTATTATTGGGATAGGAAATAAAAAGGAAAATAGAATATGAAGGGATGGGGAAGTATTAGAGAAAATAACACGATAGAGCGATAGAAAGAGAGAAGAGGAAAGAACGAGAGAAGTGAGAAGAACGAAGGAAAAAGGGAACGAAGAACGGAAAGAAAAGAGGAGGCCAAGAGACCAAATCCAGGAAGAATTTCATCGATCAACCGATTAACAAGGTAAGGGGGGAGAAACTTGATTGGGAATGGTATATACATGTATAGGGTAGTGGGGATTCCTTAACCCCGTAGGAATGTATCGTTGATGAAGTTTTATATTGACATGCTATTGATTGTTGAGTTATGTTGATGTTGATGGATTGAAATATGTTGAGTGTTGGTGAATTGTTGTTTTTGGTTAATTTGGCGTATAGGTTGGGTTTACGGTTTTAGGGAAGTTCTGTGTGACCTTTTTGATGTGTCGATAGATTGTTTAAGTGATGACTTTGGAATAATATGTATATGATGATGTACGAATGTTTGATGTTGCCATTGTTGATTGACTGTTGGTGTTGGTTTGGTTTGAGTAAGGTTCAGAGTAACTCTAAAGTGTCGGTAGTGTGCCGTAATGTTGATCTGGAGTAGAATTATAGGAAGATTGATAAGCCTAATATGCATTGGTCGTAATACGGATAGTATAGGAAGTGGATGTTATAGAATAGGCTTGAATCAGAGAAGAGTGAGAATTCTGAACTGTGAGAACTTGAGAAGTCGCAGGCAACTCGCTAGCACTTCGCTTAGCGAGAAGGCAGCGAGCGTTCGCTAGGTGCTCGCCTAGCGAGTGAGTCTAGTAGGTTCTGTTTGCCTTCGCGAGGAGGTTCGCTAAGCGAACAGGTAGCGAGCATTCGCTGGGAGCTCGCCTAGCGAGGGTGTAGCGAGCGTAGCAGAATGGGGTTTTTCTATGCTGTTATACTGTGTGCGCTAAGAGTGTAGTGCCCTTGGACTTTGTTGATTATAGGGGAGATGATTGAGTGTTATAGAGTGAGTACTCGGTGATAGTATGTGATTTCCGTTACTAATTATTTAAATGGATAATTAGTTGGTGTATGAATCATGCGGAGCATGGTGTAGTGATCAGTAGGATCGTGTATTCCCGAGTGGTGGGACGTGTTTATATCTTGGTGATAAAGTATGAACTTGTTTACTTGGTGATGGTACTCGTTTTCCTTGATATTGTTGGTGAACAATTGGTTAACGTATATGTATGTAGTGATCAGTAGGATCGTGTGTTCCCGGGTGTTGGGATGTGGTTATATATGGTGTTATAGTATGAATTTATTTACTATCCGATTGATTTATATGGTGTTGGTGTAATATATCTACACATATATGCATTGATGTATGATGATATGATCAGGAGGATCGTGTGCACTTAGTGTGCCTAAATATGATAGTTATGCATTGGTGTGTGCATATCATGGTGTTTTGGTGGGATGAATCATGTCTCAGGAGGAGCGTAAGTGATTCATCCGTACTCCTTGGTGGAGAATGGTGGGGGATAGATCATGTCTCAGGAGGAGCGTAAGTGATCTATCCAGGTTCGATTGAATGAACCAATGAGTCGGTACCGCATGCATGGTGTTGAGTTGCATATTTGCATTATAATATGTTATATTGTAATTTGAACAGTAGGTTCGTTATATGGAGTTGTTGGGGTGAATATTGGTGTGTTGGTGTGTTTTACTACCTTGTTTACATGTATTACATTACCAATATATTTTTGATCATGTTTTCTCACCCCTTGGTTGTTGTTGTGTCTGTGCTTCTCCGGAAGTACAGATAATCCAGGTACTTAGATAGCTTGGATGGTGGTGTGCCAGTCGAGTCTAGGATGCTCTGATACGTAACACGGGATATGGGTGTTTTAATTGTTTTATGTCAAACTTATTGTAATCCTGTGACGTATCACTTTTTTTTTGTGAATTATAATAATAAAGATTTTACGAAATTTGGCGGATGGCCGAGAATGTTGGAATAATGTTTTCCGCTGTATTATTTTTGAGAATAATTAATAAAGTATTTTTATAAAAATTTGGTGATGTGATATCCCACTATTTTGGGGAAAACTCTGATGTTTATTTATAATGTTTATATTTTATTTAATTTGGGAAGTGGGGTGTTACAACTTTGGTATCGCGAAGGACCTTAACGAATGAGGGACTACTTCGACCACCCAGAGAATGTCAGATTATCTCGTTTATCTTTTACATCCTGCTACCCTGATTTAGTATATCTCACTGCAGTTTACTTGCTTATCGGACAAATTTCGGGGTCTTCTTATATCTAATTGACTTCCACCTTAAAATTAACGTCATACATCGATTCATTCTCTCAGGTTTAAGACAATTAGATAGGGGCATCTGTCATACCCCAAATTTGTCCTACTTTGGTATTTAATAAATGTCCTACTGCCACATGATTTCTGGCCATGACTCCCTAAGGTTTCGTTATAAAGACTTTGCGTATACTCATTGTGGTGATAATCCATGGCAGTTTATGCTGAATTTATGTGGGAAGAGCGTGCCTCCAGCTCCTTATACCCAAGCTCATGCGCGTCCTCGTTCTCACCGTCAGACAAACATGATACAATGGCGTCAAATACACGATTGGATCCACTTCGCAACATAATTGTTGGGTTTCAAGAAATGTAAACTCTGTTTCAACTTGGTTACAAACTTCTCTAAGGTTGTTTAAGCCTCACAACAAGTTGTTCGTATGATCTGCCCTTAATTCAAGTTGTTCAAAGATATTTCGTATGATGCTTCTAGACACGATCGATTTAGCTTCAAGCCTTGCTCGAATTGTCCGTAAGTGTCAAGCTATATTTGGATTCTAAATCAGTTTGTGACAAACTTAGATTTAGCTCGCAAATTGTAAGTCATGTTTCAGCGGGATCAAGCTATGACCATTCATGTTTCTAAGACACAGTCAATTCACCTTCCGGCCGTACTTGTACTAGTTGAGAGTTTCAAGCTATGTCAATTAGTATCAAGTTCGGATTTAAGCGTTCAAACATCAAGTTGTGACCAAGTGAGCTAGTTTTCTAGGGTCAATTTGTTTAAGATATAGTTCATTTCATTTTAAAGGGGTCGTGGTATGGTCATAGTATACGGTAAATTCATACGAATGGTGATCGCGTACAAGATATAACTTAATAATATAGGAAACCTTGAAAACCCGGTTCACTTTGCTAGCTTGTTTTAAACTTTGAACAAAAGCTTCTCAAATCAGTTCTTAACCCATTTTTCCAAGTCATGTGCTAAACACAAGTTAGGATGAGTCTTAATGATTGATTCATAGATTTAATCCCAAATGGTCCCAATTTGATCTTGAGTGGCCATGTTCTGATCAATTTCCCAAATTAATACCAATTGTTGAATTGCAGGTTCAGCTTAAGCATAAAAGACGTGGTGTATCATTTTTAATTTCTTATACTAACCATATATATAAGTCATAAAAGTGGTCACAAATCAAGTATTGTATCAGGAAAATATGCACATTTTCATATAGGGACATCTTTAACACAAGCAGTACGTCAAAAGCAAACGCAAGCGTACGGCCCACTTCATCCCACATTCCAAAAAGGCATTAACAGCAAAATTGCAATATGTAAGTTCAAGGAAACTTATAAGGGTTTAAATTACATAAATATCATTGAAAAACCCAGGTCATTGACCCAAATTCATAAACCACTCCAAAGATACAGCAAAGACGTTCAAGGGAAGGCCCCAAATGCTGGCCCAGAACCAGTGTTGAAAAGATCAAAATTGGATAGTTTTTACTAGAAACCTCCCATTGATTTAGACCCCTACAACTTACAAACATTTAAAAGTCAAGTCAGGGTCCACGAAGAAATTACGCAAGGATGTTATTTCCCCAATATGCAAGTTCTTTTGTCATGCAGGAATTCCTTTACAAGCTGCTGATTCCATATGTTTTCATAAAATGCTGGAAATGGCTGGCCAATATGAACAGGGATTGTTGATGCCTCTAATGTGGTAGAAGTTGCACCATATTTATTTAAGCTCCTGGACAAAGTAGTGGATGGAATAGGTGAGGAAAATGTAGTGCAGTTAATAACTGAAAATACTTCTAACTATAAAGCTGCAGAAAAATGCTTGAAGAAAGGAGAAGGAATTTATTTTAGACGCCTTACGCTACCTACTGTATTAATCAGGTGCTTGAAGATTTCATGAATATAAGATGTGTAGAAGAATGCATGGAACAAGGAAATGACAAAACTAATATACAATCAAACATGGTTGTTAAATCTTAAGAAAAGTGAATTTACCCAGGAAAAGAATCTTCTTAAACAGCTGGTACGCAGGGTGCCTCTAGCTTTGCCTCACTGCCTGGTTTTGTTAGAACATCAAGACTATAAGCTTCTGTGGACTTGAAATCCTTAGCTCTTTTTTTAAAAAAAAGAAGGGTCAACCTCCAATATACTTTGGTTCGGCTTTACCCGAACTTCATGAACCTCCATTTGAAAAAAAACTCTTGATCACCCGTATTCCTCCATTTCAGAGGCCCCCATAGAATTTTGGAATTCTACATTCGCTAATTACCTTTGATTTTTCCCCACGCCTGCTTCATGTCTTGGACAAGCTATCAAGACATGGAAAATTGAAACTTCAGAATAGAAGCTTATCATCTTTTCAAAAATGCTATAATAAGTGACACTCTGCAGGGACACAAAGTGATTGCTAAACAGAACGAGACTTCTAAAAGGATGGAATTGTTGTCGGATACACAAAAAGAAGTACCTCCTTTAAGTTTTAAAAGGAAGAGGTTGGAACTGACCGAGCATCAAAGGAAAGTCAGTGGAGCCTATTTTGCAAGTGATTCAAAAGGTGTCTAGTGGAGAGAGCTTGTCAATGCCATGTTTGTATAACGACTTGTACAGGACAAGACTTGCAATTAAAGTTGGTCGTGGCGATGATGCACGTAAATATGAACCGTTCTGGAAGGTGATAGACAGACATTGTAACCCTCTTTTCTGTCATCCTCTTTACTTTGCTGCTTACTTCTTGAACCCATCATACCGATATCGTCAGGATTTTGCTGCGCATTCTGAGGTAGTACGAGGGCTGAATGAAGGCATTGTTCGGCTAGATCTAGATAGTTTGAGACGAATATCTGCATCAATACAAATTACTCATTATAATTCTACACAAGATAATTTTGGAATTGAATTGGCAATTAGCACAAGAACAGGTCTTGAACCAGCTGCTTGGTGGCAACAACATTCAAGAAAGTATCCTTTGAGTTTAAGAAGATTGTCCAATATATAACATAGTGCCACTGTTACGTAATGGCTAATAATGAGTGGACTAGTAGTTACCTCGAAGCTACACTATCAACTGGTGGCGGTGCTTCTAGCACTGTCAAAAAGCAGCTAAGGGTGGCAGCTACTGCAAGAGAAAGCGGTAATCAGTTTCAATCCATAAAACACCATTATCACCGAGCTTCAGTTCAAACTCTTCAAACTAAAAAAAGCCTACAGCTGATAAGAACATGTGTCGTGAGGAATCCAGTCCTGTAAAAGTTGGCAACATGTCAGCTGACTTAGATGAATCAGAGGAAACTAATAGGAAAGTAGATGATAAAGATGTAAATATGATTTCTAATGTATGTGTGTGATTGGGGGCGAGTCCAACCTGGACACTGGTGGTAACGTAGGTGTCTTATATGATTCTGACAGGTCTGGCTCAGTGCAGGCTCAAGATGAACCAAGTGAAGGGGGAGTTGCAGTTACAGAACTGGTGTCTGGCAAATGAATTGGAGGGTTCAGCAATGTGTCTAGTTGATAGAGATGAAGCTGATACAGATGTTGTAGTTCAATTGAAAGACAACATCCATGGAAAGGAGCCCCAACCACACCTTGGAAAACCTCCATTCTCAGGATCAATAGAGGGGTCTCTTACAAATTCAAATCTTGGCCACCAGCTTTGTAATCCAGGTAATTCATTGGACCATGTTGAAGCTGCCAGAGGCCATCAGTGCTGTAATTTGCAAGTACATTCTATGAAGGAAGTGAATGTGAATATGAGCTGCAGCAGTTCAGCAACTGAGTTGCCACTTCTGTCCCAAAAGATTGAACAACATGAGCATTATAAAAGTATTCAGTGTTTATCAGATTCAGGAGCACCTAGAAATGATGTAAAAATATTCGGGAAGATACTGACCATTCCTTCATCCACCGAGACGCATAATTTAAGTGTAAAGAGAAATGAAGAAAATGGTACCCATCATCCAAGGTTAAACACTGCCTCTTCAAGCCTGAAATTAACCAAGCATGCTGATGCTGATGGGAAAACACCTGTTTTGGAGGTTGACCATAATGACTGTCAAGTCATCGAGAATGTTCTCGTTGTAAGTTATATCAATGGGAACAAAAGTCAGCCTGATTTCCCATCACTCCCTGACTCAGCCGTTTTGCTTGCAAAGTATCCTGCCGCATGTGGTTGTTACACTACAACTTCCAAATTAGAGCAAGGGTCATCTGCTTTCAAAACAGGAGAAGTCACCAGAAACGAATTAATTGCACGGTTCTTGCAAGTAGCCGTAGCGTCTTTAGCCCAGCTTTCATCATATAAATCTTCACCAAATCAAAATGGCTCAAACCAATGCACATGAAAACAAGTTGAAGCAAGGAACATCATAAGCATTCAAATCATTCATTCTTTCACAAAGAACACCAACTCAATTGTAAAAAAAAAAAGCTATTAAAGTTAAGCTTACAAAGTCTGAGCTGATGTTGTTTCCAGTTTATGGGTTCTGTCGATACCGAACACAAGTGTTGGATTGAGCTGATAAATTTGATGAAGTTAATCCTGTGCAAAATAGAGTAAAATATCGTGGCTCAAATTGAATCACCCAGGTCTCCTTTAGCATACCACAGATACAATACGAGGGAATATTCAACACCGGTTTGTCATAACAAATGATTTGCTTGGGGCTTTGCTCGCCTGCAGCCAGATCCCTGTAACTGGACCAATTCCTAAACAAGTTATTTATCACCTCATTCTTACAAAAAGGTTACAGAACAGCTGCAGAAATATGAACAATAATCAAAGTCAGCAAAAAAGGTTGTAAAAGAACATGACAGTTATAACAGAATGTGGCAGCAAGAACAAAAAGCATTGAGTCAAAAAAAAAAAAAGAGTCCCACATCAGCAAATTGATAAGCAGTAAAAGAAACATTTTCACACAGTAGAAAGTAGGGTAAAAAGCAATTTTTTTTAATTCACTACAAACAAATGCAGAGGTCACTATCAAGTCTCAGAAAAGCAGAAATCATGGTATTGCCTCCTAACAGAATCGTACTACCCAAATGCTCCTCATTGTCCTACCTCACACGGATCAAGCACTCCCTTCAGCAAAATTCAAATTCTCACACGTATCAAAAAAACCTAAAACTCTCCTATAAATACGGTCCTGTTCATTGGTAAAAAAGAACCCTAAGGTCACCTTGCCAAAATCAATCCCTAAGCATAAAGCTCGAGATCCTGAAGAACTTCTTAGAGCCTCACACTGAGACTCTAAGGTAGTAAGCTCAGCCATATTTCTACGCACCCATAATCTAGCAGTTTAAGGAGAAGTAGAGAAAATAAAAATGAATCAAACGAGCAGTAAAGCTAACCAGTCAAAGGAGTATTCACCTGAGGTAAACGTGACAAAATCTTGTAATCTTCATTGTAGGAACATATAGGCTTGGAAATCATCTGTGTTTGCTGATTTGTTTACTTGGTTGATGTTCATTTCGTTTTGTTTACGACTCGAAGTTGTGCGAAAACATGGTTCCCGATTCTATTCTAAGGACTCATAACGAAATCATGAATTTAATGTAGAGTTTAGGTTCAGATTTGTTGATTTGGGGAGATTTGAGTGGGGATTTAGGGTTTGCGCTCAGGGCAAAGGGATTCGCCTTTAAGGTATCCCGCTTCGGGGCGTTTGCGCCGCCGGAGGAGATGACTGTGTCGTCGCCGGTCGCTGCATCTCTCCAGCATTGTGGTTCGATTTTCTAATTGAAAGCAGCACAAGGAGGTTGCGGAAAAAGTTTTCGAGAGAGAAGAATGATTAGGGATGTGCTATCGTGAGGGAGAGATTCCGTTTTGAGTTTAGAAAAGGAAAATGAGTAAGATACTGTTAATGCTTCAGGTGTTAGGTTAACTAAGACTTGATAGAACTTAATGGGGTCATTTAGAAACTAATTCTATTTAGTTTAAGTTATCATGTATATTATTAGTGATATTATTATTTTTGTAGATTTTGTTAAATTATTATAACTAATATTTGCTTTGACATATGAATTTATTTAAATTTTATTTAGGATTTTATTAAATTTATTTCTTATTTTTCTTTTATTAGAATTAAAACATTTTTAGAATAGAATAAAAAAAGATTCTTTTTGAATTTATATGAAAGTGGTGGATCCTAAGAGTCTAGCACTCCTTGGATCCTTAAGCGACCGCTCTCGAGGTGCACACCTTGAGTTGTGGTCGCTTCGTCTTTCATCCTTAAAGACATTTAACCTCGTTTAAACCTTCTAAAGGTCGCAAACCCTAGTTCGAGCAATACGCTCACCCTAGTTTAATCTACACGCTAATATTTTCAAATTATTTTCATAATTAAGTTATGAAAGTATCGAGCTCTTGAAGTCGCGCATTCCTTGACTTCAAGAATAATTACGATCAAGGTGTACACCTCGAACAGTATATTATTCGAACTTTCGTGTCTAAAATATCTCCATAATTATTTGAACACGTATTCATTGTCCAGCAAACACTTTCGTAATTAATGGAATGAAAAAGAGGTCGTTGGGGTCTAGCATTCCAACGATATCCCGACTAATTGGTTGCGAGACTGACGTCTCGTTTATCGAGTAGTCGTCATTCCTCCCAAATTTTTCAACCCATCTAACCTCGTTCCTCACCTTCATACGGTCGAGTCTAAACCCTAGTACGCTTCTAAACCGTACGTCAAATTCAAACCATTTTCTTAATTAAATTGCGAAAGAACTGAGTTCTTGGAGTCTCGCACTCCTTGAATTCTTGAGTAACCACTCTTAAAGCGTACGCTTTAGGTTGTGGTTCGCTCAACCTTTCGTTTATAAAACACGTGCCCTAACTACTTGGACCAATATTGTTATTGTCCATTCAAATACAATTTCACAATTAATTGAATGAAAAAGGTATCATTGGGATCTAGCATTCCAATGATATCCCGATTAATCGATTGTGAGACTGGCGTCTCGTTTATCGAGTAGTCGTCATTCTCCCTTAAAATATTCAACCCTACTCTCTTCTCTCGCCCCCATGCGATTGAAACTTTCTCAAACACATATTTCGTAGAATCTTTTGAATGAAAAAGGTGTCGTTGGAACCTAGCATTCCAATAATGCCCCGATTAATTGATTGCGAGGCTAACGGCTCGTTTATCAAATAGTCGTCATTCTCCATCAGATTACCGAACCAAGCTCCTCTCTCTCATCCCCGTGCGATCGAAACCACAAACTTATTCAAATATATCCTCTAACCAAAACATCCAATACGATAAACACAAATTCCTCGCCCTCGTGCAATCTCCAACCTAAATACCTTTTACCAAGAACATTGTTTAGCCCATTCTTCCGCGCATAACAAACTCGTGCTTCAGCCTCCCCTAGCGAGCAGACAAGCCAACGTTTAGCAGTTAGAATGCGACCTAAACACTCGTTCGTCAAACACAAACCTTTTACCGTAGTTAGCCGAACTACGGCTGCTCTGATTCTTCATTCTCTTCTGAATGTAAGATACGTAGGCACAAGATTGCGATGATCTTGGCGAGCACAATCCCCTCTTTTACCCGTAGTCCCACGAACTACGAATGCTCTGATTTTCCACTTCTTACAAGTGAAGATACGTAGGCACAAGGGCCCCAATCCTTGGCGAGCACCCTATCTAAAAACCACCCATTCCCCCTATAGGAGAAACCTTAGAAGAAAACTAACAAGCATAGTTAACTTTTACTCTCGAATCGATCAAGAGGTTCCCGTTGAGTACAACGGACGTAGAGGGTGCTAATACCTTCCCTCTGCGTAACCGACTCCCGAACCTAGAATATTGGTTGCGATGACCATGTTCTTATCCCTTAAAGGTTTTATCGATATTTTCCTATTCCATCCTTGGAATGAATAAAGTTCGGTGGCGACTCTGTTCGAACGTTTTTTCCGCGTCCATCGCGAGGATCGTATTTTTCGAGGTACGACAGTATCCAGACAAGTCGTTTTCATAAACCTTGTATCCAGACAAGCCGTTTTCGTAAACCTTGTATTCATATAAGCCGCTTTCTAACCCTGTATCCAGACAGGACATTTTCCAATGTCAGTTGTACCTGACCCTTCACAGATAACCAGAAAGTCCAATTCCTATTGGCAACCACCAAAGAGCCCAATCCCTATTGGCGCCTCATTCCAAAATCCAATCCCTATTGGTAACCAGAAAATTTCACCTTCAAAAAACCAATCACCGTCAGGTTTCACATGTATTGCCCAGCAAAAGTCCAACCATACTTGGCACATCCAGTTATCCTCAGCGGAGTTGGCTTCACCTCTTCAACATTTATTTTGCTGGAGTGGTTATCCAGCTTTCCCCAGCAACCCGAGCCTACATCTGCATCTGCATATAGTTATCATATTAGCATTTCATCCTCAAATGCGTAGCATTTCCATTTCGTATGGAGCATTACGCCATATATAAAAAATTTCAAACATATGCATGCAAAGCATAAGCCAGTTTCTGTTAGCCTTCCGTGGCAACTTGAATCAACTCTTCAATCAAGACAGTGGCATATCTCCGGCAGCCTGGTTCAGTTAACTCATCGGCTTACTTTCTTTTGGGTTCCAGATCATACGTCAGTCGTACTTTCTCCAAGTAGATTTGCTTTGTCCATCAGCCCTCTGATGATGACATCTCCAAGTAGATTTTCTTTATCCGTCAGCCCTCTGATGATGACATCTCCAAGCAGATTTTTTGTCTGTCAGCCTTCTAATGATTACATCTCTAGCAGGTTTTCTCTCTGTCTACCCTTAGACGATGCGAGATTTTGGATATGGTTCCTTCCCGTCTACTCTTAGACAATGTGATTTTGGATCTTCCTTCCCGTCTACTCTTAGACGATGTGATTTTGGATATGGTTCCTTCCCGTCTACCATTAGACGATGTGACTTCGGATATTTTTCTTCCCGTCTACCCTTAGACGAGGTGAGTTTGGATATTTTCCTTCCCGTCTACCCTTAGACGATGTGACTTCGGATATTTTTCTTCCCGTCTACCCTTAGGCGATGTGAGTTTGGATATTTTTCTTCCCGTCTACCATTAGACGATGTAGATTTTGGATATTACTTCTCGTCTACCCTTAGACGACGTGACTATGATGTTTCTTCCCGTCTACCCCTAGAAGATGTGGATTTTGGTTACGATGTTTCTTCCCGTCTACCCCTAGACGATGTGGATTTTGGTTATGGTTTTCTCTCCATCTATCCTTAGATGATGCGAGATTTGGATATGGTTTTCTCTCCATCTACCCTTAGACGATGCGAGATTTGGATATGGTTTTCTCTCCGTCTACCCTTAGACAATGCGAGATTTGGATTTTGGTTTTCTCTCCGTCTATCCTTAGACAATGTGGTATCTCTGGATATGTTGTTTCTTCCCGTCTACCCTTAGACGATGTAACTTTGGATATTTTTCTTCCCGTCTATCCTTAGACGATGTGACATTTGGATAAGATGTTCTCAACTTCGTGTTGAGCCAGCCTTCGGGTTCGATGCATGTTTTGTTTAACAGATGCTTGTGTGTTAGCAGATGTTTTTCCGACTGCGTATCGATGTTTCTGAATTGGTGATGAGTTAGCTCATTTTCCTGTAACTTTCAGATACATTTCTCAGGTGAGTCTGATTGACAGATTCTACAGTTTATTATCCTGATCAGACTGCAAATTTTCGGGTTCTGTTGTATTCAATCAACTTCTACCTTGAATGTGTGAAAGCAACTGCTTTTCATCCCTTCAGGTCCAAGCAGTTTGAATAGGGGCAGCTGTTGCACCCTAAAATTTGCCCACCCGTTTTCTAACTTTGACTGACTTTTGCTTCGTATTTCATCTGCATATCATTTAGGTAGATCATTTCTTGTATACTGCCATTGTTATCAGCCGGATTGAATTTATCAGGATTTCAGCCGCTTTACTCGCATTTCAGGCGTTTTAAAACAATTCAAATCAGAAGTTCCATGTCGAAATCGAGCGAAAGTCGCTTTCTTTTTTGTAATTCAGTCCGTACTGATGATTTTTCCGCATTTCGGTGCTCGCCCGTTTTTCCATGGCATTTTGCATTTTTATTGTTATTTTTGCTTCGTATTTAATTATATAGTTTTAACTAGAATTTTATTAATTTTCATAGAAATATATTGTATAGAAATAGAATTTTATTTGATTTTAATTAGATTATTTGAATAGTTTCTCTTTAGTTTTTAATTTAGATATTAGATTTTATTTGCTAGAAATAGTTAGTTTTTAATAGGATTTTAATATAGTTTTTTAAAATGGTTAGAATATAGTTTTTAAATATAGTTTTATTAGATATTTTTGTTTTAAATAGAAAATATTGTTTTATTAATTTTTTTAATTGATTAATTAGTTAGGATTTTAGCTTTAATTAGGATTTGGATTATTTCTTAGAATTAACTAACATTGTTTTTAATTAAACCAGCTTTTATTTGTTGTTAGAGTTTTTATTAAATTAGTTTCATCTAATCAACATCAGTATTTATTGACTAACTTTTCCATTAATTAATCACGGTGCATTAGTCATTAGAATGTCATTAACTTCTTTTAATAGTTTAATCAGCATATTATATTAATTAACATGTCATTTTCAGCTTTTAATCAGCATTAGTCAGATTTTTCAGTGCCACGTGTCAGCTTCTGGGGGGTATAAAACACTATTCATTTCCATCCTCAACCAACCCTAGAATTCTGCGCAGCCACCATCATCTCCTCCATCTTCTACCTTCTTCATGCGCATTTCAACTCATCTTCTTCGATTACCCAGAACTTCATCACCCTCGCAAACTCGACATCATCATCTTTAAGCTTCAAAACCAACTTCCTTCAACCAGTTTCAAACAAATTCATCCTCCATGAAAACCCTTTTCTCAAATGTTCTTCAAAACCCAGGTACACAACCCATATCATCACCTTCATCCTATCCTTCGTCGAAAAAAATCATCGCCGCCACCACCCCTTCATCGTCCTCTTCCAAATCCGACCAACGCTTCAAACTAACCCAGAATCAAACCTTCCTCTTTCCATTTCCTCGAAAACCGTTTAACATCTACATCACCATCAACTTCATCTTGAAACCCAGAAAAACTTTCAATCAAAAACTCGCCAGAAACCTCTCAGATTCAACCCACTAAACATCATCAACCACTCAACAAAAACCCATTCTGAAACACCTCGCTCACCTTCAACCCATTCCAGATTTTCTCCAGAACTTTTTCATCCAACTCCATAGCCACTTCAAATCATCAAGACCCGTTTCCTTAACTTCTTCAACTACCACCGTAAACCCTCGAACACCATCTTCTCTGACCAAAACTCTAAAACCCATTTGTTCGACCACCATTCTCCCCGGACATCACAAGCCCATTTCTGCAACCCATTTCCTTCAACCTCAAAATGGATCACCCACACTCACCACCTAAACCCAGATTTCCACAAGCCGAAACCCATTAAAAATAGAAAGAAAATCGTTAGATTATTATGCGAATGGAGATTTAGGTGACGAAACCGAAAACCAAAGTTGTAAGACAAAGAAGCGAGGAATGGAATCAGATCAGAAAAGAGGAAAGTTATGATTTTCGTTGCTCCGAGAGCATTATTTTAAGAGAATGAAAGATGACTCAAAGTCAAGTCAATGGGTGAGGTTCGCGATTCTGTTCTTGATAGGGTTTCTCTCACGATGATGAAGGTTGGTTGAAGTTGAGCTCGGTTGGTTTGAAGAATGTTTCAATTGTTTTTTTTTTGTTTTGCAGAATAAGAGACTTATGTTGGTTGTGTTAGGTTATTGGGTTCATGAACCCACGCGCCGTTTTTTATTAACCCTTTCCTTTGCTTTTGAATTGTGTTTATTAGGGTGATGGGCTTTGTTAAGCCCAAATGATCCCATTTTTTATTTTTTATAGCCACTTGACCTCTAAACAAACCCCGCATTTCATTTCTTTTGTAAAATATCTTATACATTTTATTTTTTGTGGATATGTTATGTAGGTTATATATATATATATATATATATATATATATATATATATATATATATATATATATATATATATATATATATATATATATATATATATATATATATATATATATATATATATATATATATATATATATATATATATATATATATATATATATATATATATATATATATATATATATATATATATATATATATTGTATTTAGTTTTTGAAAAAGGTTTGTTAATATAATTTTCCTAGTTTATATTAGAGTTTTATTTTATTATTATTTCTTTTAGAATTTTTAGAATATTTTATTTTTCTTTTAGAAGCTGGATTTTATTTCTCTTTTGTTATTGGGCATTTTGTTCTATTTTTGCCTTTTGGGTCGATGACGACATTTCCGTAATTCATTACCAGTTAAGTTATTGATGAATAATGTTGGACCCGAAACCACTTCTTTCTCTCCTCATTTTTCTTCTTCTTTCGATTTTATTTTGACTTTCTTGGGTCGATGAAGTCTTGTATCCGTAAGCGTCAGATTTTCGAAGTCGATAACCTTCCCGATTTCAAATCTATGGAAGATGACCATTTGGGTCATTTTCTTTACTTTGGGATCGCGATAGGCTACCTTCGATTAATTGATATTATGTTTGCGATTAAGACGAGATCCCACTGTTTTTTGGTCCGTGCGACACGATTAAATCGGAGAATGATTCTCAATATCATTTCTCTATCTTGTCTATAGCACGAATATCAATACGCAACCTCCTATAGTTTGGTTTCCCTTATAAGTCGAGCTACAAAGGATTAGCATCACATTAGACCCGATTCAATTCACTTTGACCCTTTCGAGCCGTATTTCGAAACATCATCATCAAGGATCAAAGAGGAGAAGCTTGGAAATGAGCTTGCACGCAATGTAAAGGGTCAACGGGACCACTCCGTTCGGTAACATTTACTAATTTCAATCTGTTCATCAACCGCCGAGTGTTGTGAGCCGTAAGCGATAGATACATGGGAAATGATGAGTGGGGAGCCTCTTCTTGCTCATCTAGAGTGTTTAGCGTATGCCCTTTGGGAAATATGTGACGCATTCGCTCCTACGTCTTAGGACTTAGTGTGTGCGTCCCGATCCGATTCTTTTCTCTCGCTTCCGTGCGATCGAGATTCCTTTCTCTCGCCTCCGTGCGATCGAGATTCCTTTCTCTCGCCCCCGTGTGATTGAGATATCCCTTTTATCTCACCTTCGTGCAATTGAGATCCTTTTTTCTCTCGCCCCCGTGCGATCGAGACCCGTTTTTCTATAGTTGGATGAACTACAGCTACTCTAATTTCTCATGCCCGATGAGAATATATAGGCACAAGACGCGATGTGTTGGCTAGCACATTAACCACTAACTTCCCTTTTCTCTCACCTCTGTGCGATCGAGATCCCCTTTTCTCTCGCCCCCGTGTTATAGAGATCGTTTTCCGTAGTTGGCTGAAATACAGCTGCTCTGATTTCTCATGCCCGATGAGAATATGTAGGCACAAGACGTGATGTCTTGGAGAGCATTTAACCACTAACTTCCCTTTTCTCTCGCCTCCGTGCGATTGAGATCCCTTTTTCTCTCACCCCCATGCGATCGAGACCGTTTTTCGTAGTTAGCTGAACGACGGCTGCTCTGATCTCTCATATCTGTTGAGAGTACATAGGCATAGGATTGTGATAATCCTAGCGAGCACTTTTCCCTCTCCCCTTTAGGTTCCTTGTACCTTTTAACCTGTGGACATGCTACGTCCGTTCTACCGCAAACAGGTAACGCCTAAGTCTCTAATAGTCGAGCAGTAATACACTTAACTACTAGAATGAGTAAGCTAGTATCGTCTACCCGAACCTTTTCTCTCGCCCCCGTGCGATCGAGAACACCCCGTTTTTCTCATAGTTGCCTGAACTACGTTTTGCTCTGATTTCTCATACCATATGAGGATACGTAGGCACAAGACGCGATGTCTTGGCGAGCAACATCCCCTGTAGTTTCCGGACTACGTTGACTCTGACTTTCCCATTGCACGAGGGAATACGTAGGCATAGGGCGGCGATTTCCTATCGAGTCAGTTCTTTCCGTTAGCAGTGGCAGCCTTAGTTAGTTTTTTTTCACCCATAGACTTAGACAACAAGCGTGGATCCCGTTGCGAGCCGTATTGTATTTAGTTTTTGAAAAAGGTTTGTTAATATAATTTTCCTAGTTTATATTAGAGTTTTATTTTATTATTATTTCTTTTAGAACTTTTAGAATATTTTATTTTTCTTTTAGAAGCTGGATTTTATTTCTCTTTTGTTATTGGGCATTTTGTTCTATTTTTGCCTTTTGGGTCGATGACGACATTTCCGTAATTCATTACCAGTTAAGTTATTGATGAATAATGTTGGACCCGAAACCACTTCTTTCTCTCCTCATTTTTCTTCTTCTTTCGATTTTATTTTGACTTTCTTGGATCGATGAAGTCTTGTATCCGTAAGCGTCAGATTTTCGAAGTCGATAACCTTCCCGATTTCAAATCTATGGAAGATGACCATTTGGGTCATTTTCTTTACTTTGGGATCGCGATAGGCTACCTTCGATTAATTGATATTATGTTTGCGATTAAGACGAGATCCCACTGTTTTTTGGTCCGTGCGACACGATTAAATCGGAGAATGATTCTCAATATCATTTCTCTATCTTGTCTATAGCACGAATATCAATACGCAACCTCCTATAGTTTGGTTTCCCTTATAAGTCGAGCTACAAAGGATTAGCATCACATTAGACCCGATTCAATTCACTTTGACCCTTTCGAGCCGTATTTCGAAACATCATCATCAAGGATCAAAGAGGAGAAGCTTGGAAATGAGCTTGCACGCAATGTAAAGGGTCAACGGGACCACTCCGTTCGGTAACATTTACTAATTTCAATCTGTTCATCAACCGCCGAGTGTTGTGAGCCGTAAGCGATAGATACATGGGAAATGATGAGTGGGGAGCCTCTTCTTGCTCATCTAGAGTGTTTAGCGTATGCCCTTTGGGAAATATGTGACGCATTCGCTCCTACGTCTTAGGACTTAGCGTGTGCGTCCCGATCCGATTCTTTTCTCTCGCTTCCGTGCGATCGAGATTCCTTTCTCTCGCCTCCGTGCGATCGAGATTCCTTTCTCTCGCCCCCGTGTGATTGAGATATCCCTTTTATCTCACCTTCGTGCAATTGAGATCCTTTTTTCTCTCGCCCCCGTGCGATCGAGACCCGTTTTTCTATAGTTGGATGAACTACAGCTACTCTAATTTCTCATGCCCGATGAGAATATATAGGCACAAGACGCGATGTGTTGGCTAGCACATTAACCACTAACTTCCCTTTTCTCTCACCTCTGTGCGATCGAGATCCCCTTTTCTCTCGCCCCCGTGTTATAGAGATCGTTTTCCGTAGTTGGCTGAAATACAGCTGCTCTGATTTCTCATGCCCGATGAGAATATGTAGGCACAAGACGTGATGTCTTGGAGAGCATTTAACCACTAACTTCCCTTTTCTCTCGCCTCCGTGCGATTGAGATCCCTTTTTCTCTCACCCCCATGCGATCGAGACCGTTTTTCGTAGTTAGCTGAACGACGGCTGCTCTGATCTCTCATATCTGTTGAGAGTACATAGGCATAGGATTGTGATAATCCTAGCGAGCACTTTTCCCTCTCCCCTTTAGGTTCCTTGTACATTTTAACCTGTGGACATGCTACGTCCGTTCTACCGCAAACAGGTAACGCCTAAGTCTCTAATAGTCGAGCAGTAATACACTTAACTACTAGAATGAGTAAGCTAGTATCGTCTACCCGAACCTTTTCTCTCGCCCCCGTGCGATCGAGAACACCCCGTTTTTCTCATAGTTGCCTGAACTACGTTTTGCTCTGATTTCTCATACCATATGAGGATACGTAGGCACAAGACGCGATGTCTTGGCGAGCAACATCCCCTGTAGTTTCCGGACTACGTTGACTCTGACTTTCCCATTACACGAGGGAATACGTAGGCATAGGGCGGCGATTTCCTATCGAGTCAGTTCTTTCCGTTAGCAGTGGCAGCCTTAGTTAGTTTTTTTTCACCCATAGACTTAGACAACAAGCGTGGATCCCGTTGCGAGCCGTATTGTATTTAGTTTTTGAAAAAGGTTTGTTAATATAATTTTCCTAGTTTATATTAGAGTTTTATTTTATTATTATTTCTTTTAGAACTTTTAGAATATTTTATTTTTCTTTTAGAAGCTGGATTTTATTTCTCTTTTGTTATTGGGCATTTTGTTCTATTTTTGCCTTTTGGGTCGATGACGACATTTCCGTAATTCATTACCAGTTAAGTTATTGATGAATAATGTTGGACCCGAAACCACTTCTTTCTCTCCTCATTTTTCTTCTTCTTTCGATTTTATTTTGACTTTCTTGGATCGATGAAGTCTTGTATCCGTAAGCGTCAGATTTTCGAAGTCGATAACCTTCCCGATTTCAAATCTATGGAAGATGACCATTTGGGTCATTTTCTTTACTTTGGGATCGCGATAGGCTACCTTCGATTAATTGATATTATGTTTGCGATTAAGACGAGATCCCACTGTTTTTTGGTCCGTGCGACACGATTAAATCGGAGAATGATTCTCAATATCATTTCTCTATCTTGTCTATAGCACGAATATCAATACGCAACCTCCTATAGTTTGGTTTCCCTTATAAGTCGAGCTACAAAGGATTAGCATCACATTAGACCCGATTCAATTCACTTTGACCCTTTCGAGCCGTATTTCGAAACATCATCATCAAGGATCAAAGAGGAGAAGCTTGGAAATGAGCTTGCACGCAATGTAAAGGGTCAACGGGACCACTCCGTTCGGTAACATTTACTAATTTCAATCTGTTAATCAACCGCCGAGTGTTGTGAGCCGTAAGCGATAGATACATGGGAAATGATGAGTGGGGAGCCTCTTCTTGCTCATCTAGAGTGTTTAGCGTATGCCCTTTGGGAAATATGTGACGCATTCGCTCCTACGTCTTAGGACTTAGCGTGTGCGTCCCGATCCGATTCTTTTCTCTCGCTTCCGTGCGATCGAGATTCCTTTCTCTCGCCTCCGTGCGATCGAGATTCCTTTCTCTCGCCCCCGTGTGATTGAGATATCCCTTTTAACTCGCCTTCGTGCAATTGAGATCCTTTTTTCTCTCGCCCCCGTGCGATCGAGACCCGTTTTTCTATAGTTAGATGAACTACAGCTACTCTAATTTCTCATGCCCGATGAGAATATATAGGCACAAGACGTGATGTGTTGGCTAGCACATTAACCACTAACTTCCCTTTTCTCTCACCTCTGTGCGATCGAGATCCCCTTTTCTCTCGCCCCCGTGCTATAGAGATCGTTTTCCGTAGTTGGCTGAAATACAGCTGCTCTGATTTCTCATGCCCGATGAGAATATGTAGGCACAAGACGTGATGTCTTGGAGAGCATTTAACCACTAACTTCCCTTTTCTCTCGCCTCCGTGCGATTGAGATCCCTTTTTCTCTCACCCCCATGCGATCGAGACCGTTTTTCGTAGTTAGCTGAACGACGGCTGCTCTGATCTCTCATATCTGTTGAGAGTACATGGGTATAGGATTGTGATAATCCTAGCGAGCACTTTTCCCTCTCCCCTTTAGGTTCCTCGTACCTTTTAACCTGTGGACATGCTACGTCCGTTCTACCGCAAACAGGTAACGCCTAAGTCTCTAATAGTCGAGCAGTAATACACTTAACTGCTAGAATGCGTAAGCTAGTATCGTCTACCCGAACCTTTTCTCTCGCCCCCGCGCGATCGAGAACACCCCGTTTTTCTCGTAGTTGCCTGAACTACGTTTTGCTCTGATTTCTCATACCATATGAGGATACGTAGGCACAAGACGCGATGTCTTGGCGAGCAACATCCCCTGTAGTTTCCGGACTACGTTGACTCTGACTTTCCCATTGCACGAGGGAATACGTAGGCATAGGGCGGCGATTTCCTATCGAGTCAGTTCTTTCCGTTAGCAGTGGCAGCCTTAGTTAGTTTTTTTTCACTCATAGACTTAGACAACAAGCGTGGATCCCGTTGCGAGCCGTATTGTATTTAGTTTTTGAAAAAGGTTTGTTAATATAATTTTCCTAGTTTATATTAGAGTTTTATTTTATTATTATTTCTTTTAGAATTTTTAGAATATTTTATTTTTCTTTTAGAAGCTGGATTTTATTTCTCTTTTGTTATTGGGCATTTTGTTCTATTTTTGCCTTTTGGGTCGATGACGATATTTCCGTAATTCATTACCAGTTAAGTTATTGATGAATAATGTTGGACCCAAAACCACTTCTTTCTCTCCTCATTTTTCTTCTTCTTTAGATTTTATTTTGACTTTCTTGGATCGATGAAGTCTTGTATCCGTAAGCGTCAGATTTTCGAAGTCGATAACCTTCCCGATTTCAAATCTATGGAAGATGACCATTTGGGTCATTTTCTTTACTTTGGGATCGCGATAGGCTACCTTCGATTAATTGATATTATGTTTGCGATTAAGACGAGATCCCACTGTTTTTTGGTCCGTGCGACACGATTAAATCGGAGAATGATTCTCAATATCATTTCTCTATCTTGTCTATAGCACGAATATCAATATGCAACCTCCTATAGTTTGGTTTCCCTTATAAGTCGAGCTACAAAGGATTAGCATCACATTAGACCCGATTCAATTCACTTTGACCCTTTCGAGCCGTATTTCGAAACATCATCATCAAGGATCAAAGAGGAGAAGCTTGGAAATGAGCTTGCACGCAATGTAAAGGGTCAACGGGACCACTCCGTTCGGTAACATTTACTAATTTCAATCTGTTAATCAACCGCCGAGTGTTGTGAGCCGTAAGCGATAGATACATGGGAAATGATGAGTGGGGAGCCTCTTCTTGCTCATCTAGAGTGTTTAGCGTATGCCCTTTGGGAAATATGTGACGCATTCGCTCCTACGTCTTAGGACTTAGCGTGTGCGTCCCGATCCGATTCTTTTCTCTCGCTTCCGTGCGATCGAGATTCCTTTCTCTCGCCTCCGTGCGATCGAGATTCCTTTCTCTCGCCCCCGTGTGATTGAGATATCCCTTTTATCTCTCCTTCGTGCAATTGAGATCCTTTTTTCTCTCGCCCCCGTGCGATCGAGACCCGTTTTTCTATAGTTGGATGAACTACAGCTACTCTAATTTCTCATGCCCGATGAGAATATATAGGCACAAGACGCGATGTGTTGGCTAGCACATTAACCACTAACTTCCCTTTTCTCTCACCTCTGTGCGATCGAGATCCCCTTTTCTCTCGCCCCCGTGCTATAGAGATCGTTTTCCGTAGTTGGCTGAAATACAGCTGCTCTGATTTCTCATGCCCGATGAGAATATGTAGGCACAAGACGTGATGTCTTGGAGAGCATTTAACCACTAACTTCCCTTTTCTCTCGCCTCCGTGCGATTGAGATCCCTTTTTCTCTCACCCCCATGCGATCGAGACCGTTTTTCGTAGTTAGCTGAACGACGGCTGCTCTGATCTCTCATATCTGTTGAGAGTACATGGGCATAGGATTGTGATAATCCTAGCGAGCACTTTTCCCTCTCCCCTTTAGGTTCCTCGTACCTTTTAACCTGTTGACATGCTACGTCCGTTCTACCGCAAACAGGTAACGCCTAAGTCTCTAATAGTCGAGCAGTAATACACTTAACTGCTAGAATGCGTAAGCTAGTATCGTCTACCCGAACCTTTTCTCTCGCCCCCGCGCGATCGAGAACACCCCGTTTTTCTCGTAGTTGCCTGAACTACGTTTTGCTCTGATTTCTCATACCATATGAGGATACGTAGGCACAAGACGCGATGTCTTGGCGAGCAACATCCCCTGTAGTTTCCGGACTACGTTGACTCTGACTTTCCCATTGCACGAGGGAATACGTAGGCGTAGGGCGGCGATTTCCTATCGAGTCAGTTCTTTCCGTTAGCAGTGGCAGCCTTAGTTAGTTTTTTTTCACCCAAGACTTAGACAACAAGCGTGGATCCCGTTGCGAGCCGTATTGTATTTAGTTTTTGAAAAAGGTTTGTTAATATAATTTTCCTAGTTTATATTAGAGTTTTATTTTATTATTATTTCTTTTAGAATTTTTAGAATATTTTATTTTTCTTTTAGAAGCTGGATTTTATTTCTCTTTTGTTATTGGGCATTTTGTTCTATTTTTGCCTTTTGGGTCGATGACGACATTTCCGTAATTCATTACCAGTTAAGTTATTGATGAATAATGTTGGACCCGAAACCACTTCTTTCTCTCCTCATTTTTCTTCTTCTTTCGATTTTATTTTGACTTTCTTGGATCGATGAAGTCTTGTATCCGTAAGCGTCAGATTTTCGAAGTCGATAACCTTCCCGATTTCAAATCTATGGAAGATGACCATTTGGGTCATTTTCTTTACTTTGGGATCGCGATAGGCTACCTTCGATTAATTGATATTATGTTTGCGATTAAGACGAGATCCCACTGTTTTTTGGTCCGTGCGACACGATTAAATCGGAGAATGATTCTCAATATCATTTCTCTATCTTGTCTATAGCACGAATATCAATACGCAACCTCCTATAGTTTGGTTTCCCTTATAAGTCGAGCTACAAAGGATTAGCATCACATTAGACCCGATTCAATTCACTTTGACCCTTTCGAGCCGTATTTCGAAACATCATCATCAAGGATCAAAGAGGAGAAGCTTGGAAATGAGCTTGCACGCAATGTAAAGGGTCAACGGGACCACTCCGTTCGGTAACATTTACTAATTTCAATCTGTTAATCAACCGCCGAGTGTTGTGAGCCGTAAGCGATAGATACATGGGAAATGATGAGTGGGGAGCCTCTTCTTGCTCATCTAGAGTGTTTAGCGTATGCCCTTTGGGAAATATGTGACGCATTCGCTCCTACGTCTTAGGACTTAGCGTGTGCGTCTCGATCCGATTCTTTTCTCTCGCTTCCGTGCGATCGAGATTCCTTTCTCTCGCCTCCGTGCGATCGAGATTCCTTTCTCTCGCCCCCGTGTGATTGAGATATCCCTTTTATCTCGCCTTCGTGCAATTGAGATCCTTTTTTCTCTCGCCCCCGTGCGATCGAGACCCGTTTTTCTATAGTTGGATGAACTACAGCTACTCTAATTTCTCATGCCCGATGAGAATATATAGGCACAAGACGCGATGTGTTGGCTAGCACATTAACCACTAACTTCCCTTTT
Source organism: Lathyrus sativus (assembly GCA_963859935.3). Lineage (NCBI taxonomy): Eukaryota > Viridiplantae > Streptophyta > Magnoliopsida > Fabales > Fabaceae > Lathyrus > Lathyrus sativus. The sequence goes on from OZ012737.1 coordinate 197,748,574, forward strand.
CTCTCACCTCTGTGCGATCGAGATCCCCTTTTCTCTCGCCCCCGTGCTATAGAGATCATTTTCCGTAGTTGGCTGAAATACAGCTGCTCTGATTTCTCATGCCCGATGAGAATATGTAGGCACAAGACGTGATGTCTTGGAGAGCATTTAACCACTAACTTCCCTTTTCTCTCGCCTCCGTGCGATTGAGATCCCTTTTTCTCTCACCCCCATGCGATCGAGACCGTTTTTCGTAGTTAGCTGAACGACGGCTGCTCTGATCTCTCATATCTGTTGAGAGTACATGGGCATAGGATTGTGATAATCCTAGCGAGCACTTTTCCCTCTCCCCTTTAGGTTCCTCGTACCTTTTAACCTGTGGACATGCTACGTCCGTTCTACCGCAAACAGGTAACGCCTAAGTCTCTAATAGTCGAGCAGCAATACACTTAACTGCTAGAATGCGTAAGCTAGTATCGTCTACCCGAACCTTTTCTCTCGCCCCCGCGCGATCGAGAACACCCCGTTTTTCTCGTAGTTGCCTGAACTACGTTTTTCTCTGATTTCTCATACCATATGAGGATATGTAGGCACAAGACGCGATGTCTTGGCGAGCAACATCCCCTGTAGTTTCCGGACTACGTTGACTCTGACTTTCCCATTGCACGAGGGAATACGTAGGCGTAGGGCGGCGATTTCCTATCGAGTCAGTTCTTTCCGTTAGCAGTGGCAGCCTTAGTTAGTTTTTTTTCACCCATAGACTTAGACAACAAGCGTGGATCCCGTTGCGAGCCGTATTGTATTTAGTTTTTGAAAAAGGTTTGTTAATATAATTTTCCTAGTTTATATTAGAGTTTTATTTTATTATTATTTCTTTTAGAATTTTTAGAATATTTTATTTTTCTTTTAGAAGCTGGATTTTATTTCTCTTTTGTTATTGGGCATTTTGTTCTATTTTTGCCTTTTGGGTCGATGACGACATTTCCGTAATTCATTACCAGTTAAGTTATTGATGAATAATGTTGGACCCGAAACCACTTCTTTCTCTCCTCATTTTTCTTCTTCTTTCGATTTTATTTTGACTTTCTTGGATCGATGAAGTCTTGTATCCGTAAGCGTCAGATTTTCGAAGTCGATAACCTTCCCGATTTCAAATCTATGGAAGATGACCATTTGGGTCATTTTCTTTACTTTGGGATCGCGATAGGCTACCTTCGATTAATTGATATTATGTTTGCGATTAAGACGAGATCCCACTGTTTTTTGGTCCGTGCGACACGATTAAATCGGAGAATGATTCTCAATATCATTTCTCTATCTTGTCTATAGCACGAATATCAATACGCAACCTCCTATAGTTTGGTTTCCCTTATAAGTCGAGCTACAAAGGATTAGCATCACATTAGACCCGATTCAATTCACTTTGACCCTTTCGAGCCGTATTTCGAAACATCATCATCAAGGATCAAAGAGGAGAAGCTTGGAAATGAGCTTGCACGCAATGTAAAGGGTCAACGGGACCACTCCGTTCGGTAACATTTACTAATTTCAATCTGTTAATCAACCGCCGAGTGTTGTGAGCCGTAAGCGATAGATACATGGGAAATGATGAGTGGGGAGCCTCTTCTTGCTCATCTAGAGTGTTTAGCGTATGCCCTTTGGGAAATATGTGACGCATTCGCTCCTACGTCTTAGGACTTAGCGTGTGCGTCTCGATCCGATTCTTTTCTCTCGCTTCCGTGCGATCGAGATTCCTTTCTCTCGCCTCCGTGCGATCGAGATTCCTTTCTCTCGCCCCCGTGTGATTGAGATATCCCTTTTATCTCGCCTTCGTGCAATTGAGATCCTTTTTTCTCTCGCCCCCGTGCGATCGAGACCCGTTTTTCTATAGTTGGATGAACTACAGCTACTCTAATTTCTCATGCCCGATGAGAATATATAGGCACAAGACGCGATGTGTTGGCTAGCACATTAACCACTAACTTCCCTTTTCTCTCACCTCTGTGCGATCGAGATCCCCTTTTCTCTCGCCCCCGTGCTATAGAGATCATTTTCCGTAGTTGGCTGAAATACAGCTGCTCTGATTTCTCATGCCCGATGAGAATATGTAGGCACAAGACGTGATGTCTTGGAGAGCATTTAACCACTAACTTCCCTTTTCTCTCGCCTCCGTGCGATTGAGATCCCTTTTTCTCTCACCCCCATGCGATCGAGACCGTTTTTCGTAGTTAGCTGAACGACGGCTGCTCTGATCTCTCATATCTGTTGAGAGTACATGGGCATAGGATTGTGATAATCCTAGCGAGCACTTTTCCCTCTCCCCTTTAGGTTCCTCGTACCTTTTAACCTGTGGACATGCTACGTCCGTTCTACCGCAAACAGGTAACGCCTAAGTCTCTAATAGTCGAGCAGCAATACACTTAACTGCTAGAATGCGTAAGCTAGTATCGTCTACCCGAACCTTTTCTCTCGCCCCCGCGCGATCGAGAACACCCCGTTTTTCTCGTAGTTGCCTGAACTACGTTTTTCTCTGATTTCTCATACCATATGAGGATATGTAGGCACAAGACGCGATGTCTTGGCGAGCAACATCCCCTGTAGTTTCCGGACTACGTTGACTCTGACTTTCCCATTGCACGAGGGAATACGTAGGCGTAGGGCGGCGATTTCCTATCGAGTCAGTTCTTTCCGTTAGCAGTGGCAGCCTTAGTTAGTTTTTTTTCACCCATAGACTTAGACAACAAGCGTGGATCCCGTTGCGAGCCGTATTGTATTTAGTTTTTGAAAAAGGTTTGTTAATATAATTTTCCTAGTTTATATTAGAGTTTTATTTTATTATTATTTCTTTTAGAATTTTTAGAATATTTTATTTTTCTTTTAGAAGCTGGATTTTATTTCTCTTTTGTTATTGGGCATTTTGTTCTATTTTTGCCTTTTGGGTCGATGACGACATTTCCGTAATTCATTACCAGTTAAGTTATTGATGAATAATGTTGGACCCGAAACCACTTCTTTCTCTCCTCATTTTTCTTCTTCTTTCGATTTTATTTTGACTTTCTTGGATCGATGAAGTCTTGTATCCGTAAGCGTCAGATTTTCGAAGTCGATAACCTTCCCGATTTCAAATCTATGGAAGATGACCATTTGGGTCATTTTCTTTACTTTGGGATCGCGATAGGCTACCTTCGATTAATTGATATTATGTTTGCGATTAAGACGAGATCCCACTGTTTTTTGGTCCGTGCGACACGATTAAATCGGAGAATGATTCTCAATATCATTTCTCTATCTTGTCTATAGCACGAATATCAATACGCAACCTCCTATAGTTTGGTTTCCCTTATAAGTCGAGCTACAAAGGATTAGCATCACATTAGACCCGATTCAATTCACTTTGACCCTTTCGAGCCGTATTTTGAAACATCATCATCAAGGATCAAAGAGGAGAAGCTTGGAAATGAGCTTGCACGCAATGTAAAGGGTCAACGGGACCACTCCGTTCGGTAACATTTACTAATTTCAATCTGTTAATCAACCGCCGAGTGTTGTGAGCCGTAAGCGATAGATACATGGGAAATGATGAGTGGGGAGCCTCTTCTTGCTCATCTAGAGTGTTTAGCGTATGCCCTTTGGGAAATATGTGACGCATTCACTCCTACGTCTTAGGACTTAGCGTAAGCGTCCCGATCCGATTCTTTTCTCTCGCTTCCGTGCGATCGAGATTCCTTTCTCTCGCCTCCGTGCGATCGAGATTCCTTTCTCACGCCCCCGTGTGATTGAGATATCCCTTTTATCTCGCCTTCGTGCAATTGAGATCTTTTTTTCTCTCGCCCCCGTGCGATCGAGACCCGTTTTTCTATAGTTGGATGAACTACAGCTACTCTAATTTCTCATGCCCGATGAGAATATATAGGCACAAGACGCGATGTGTTGGCTAGCACATTAACCACTAAATTCCCTTTTCTCTCACCTCTGTGCGATCGAGATCCCCTTTTCTCTCGCCCCCGTGCTATAGAGATCGTTTTCCGTAGTTGGCTGAAATACAGCTGCTCTGATCTCTCATGCCCGATGAGAATATGTAGGCACAAGACGTGATGTCTTAGAGAGCATTTAACCACTAACTTCCCTTTTCTCTCGCCTCCGTGCGATTGAGATCCTTTTTTCTCTCACCCACATGCGATCGAGACTGTTTTTCGTAGTTAGCTGAACGACGGCTGCTCTGATCTCTCATATCTATTGAGAGTACATGGGCATAGGATTGTGATAATCCTAGCGAGCAATTTTCCCTCTCCCCTTTAGGTTCCTCGTACCTTTTAACCTGTGGACATGCTACGTCCGTTCTACCGCAAACAGGTAACGCCTAAGTCTCTAATAGTCGAGCAGCAATACACTTAACTGCTAGAATGCGTAAGCTAGTATCGTCTACCCAAACCTTTTCTCTCGCCCCCGTGCGATCGAGAACACCCCGTTTTTCTCGTAGTTGCCTGAACTACGTTTTGCTCTGATTTCTCATACCATATGAGGATACGTAGGCACAAGACGCGATGTCTTGGCGAGCAACATCCCCTGTAGTTTCCGGACTACGTTGACTCTGACTTTCCCATTGCACGAGGGAATACGTAGGCATAGGGCGGCGATTTCCTATCGAGTCAGTTCTTTCCGTTAGCAGTGGCAGCCTTAGTTAGTTTTTTTTCACCCATAGACTTAGACAACAAGCGTGGATCCCGTTGCGAGCCGTATTGTATATAGTTTTTGAAAAAGGTTTGTTAATATAATTTTCCTAGTTTATATTAGAGTTTTATTTTATTATTATTTCTTTTAGAATTTTTAGAATATTTTATTTTTCTTTTAGAAGCTGGATTTTATTTCTCTTTTGTTATTGGGCATTTTGTTCTATTTTTGCCTTTTGGGTCGATGACGACATTTCCGTAATTCATTACCAGTTAAGTTATTGATGAATAATGTTGGACCCGAAACCACTTCTTTCTCTCCTCATTTTTCTTCTTCTTTCGATTTTATTTTGACTTTCTTGGATCGATGAAGTCTTGTATCCGTAAGCGTCAGATTTTCGAAGTCGATAACCTTCCCGATTTCAAATCTATGGAAGATGACCATTTGGGTCATTTTCTTTACTTTGGGATCGCGATAGGCTACCTTCGATTAATTGATATTATGTTTGCGATTAAGACGAGATCCCACTGTTTTTTGTTCCGTGCGACACGATTAAATCGGAGAATGATTCTCAATATCATTTCTCTATCTTGTCTATAGCACGAATATCAATACGCAACCTCCTATAGTTTGGTTTCCCTTATAAGTCGAGCTATAAAGGATTAGCATCACATTAGACCCGATTCAATTCACTTTGACCCTTTCGAGCCGTATTTCGAAACATCATCATCAAGGATCAAAGAGGAGAAGCTTGGAAATGAGCTTGCACGCAATGTAAAGGGTCAACGGGACCACTCCGTTCGGTAACATTTACTAATTTCAATCTGTTAATCAACCGCCGAGTGTTGTGAGCCGTAAGAGATAGATACATGGGAAATGATGAGTGGGGAGCCTCTTCTTGCTCATCTAGAGTGTTTAGCGTATGCCCTTTGGGAAATATGTGACGCATTCGCTCCTACGTCTTAGGACTTAGCGTGTGCGTCCCGATCCGATTCTTTTCTCTCGCTTCCGTGCGATCGAGATTCCTTTCTCTCGCCTCCGTGCGATCGAGATTCCTTTCTCTCGCCCCCGTGTGATTGAGATATCCCTTTTATCTCGCCTTCGTGCAATTGAGATCCTTTTTTCTCTCGCCCCCGTGCGATCGAGACCCGTTTTTCTATAGTTGGATGAACTACAGCTACTCTAATTTCTCATGCCCGATGAGAATATATAGGCACAAGACGCGATGTGTTGGCTAGCACATTAACCACTAACTTCCCTTTTCTCTCACCTCTGTGCGATCGAGATCCCCTTTTCTCTCGCCCCCGTGCTATAGAGATCGTTTTCCGTGGTTGGCTGTAATACAACTGCTCTGATTTCTCATGCTCGATGTGAATATGTAGGCACAAGACGTGATGTCTTGGAGAGCATTTAACCACTAACTTCCCTTTTCTCTCGCCTCCGTGCGATTGAGATCCCTTTTTCTCTCACCCCCATGCGATCGAGACCGTTTTTCGTAGTTAGCTGAACGACGGCTGCTCTGATCTCTCATATCTGTTGAGAGTACATGGGCATAGGATTGTGATAATCCTAGCGAGCACTTTTCCCTCTCCCCTTTAGGTTCCTCGTACCTTTTAACCTGTGGACATGCTACGTCCGTTCTACCGCAAACAGGTAACGCCTAAGTCTCTAATAGTCGAGCAGCAATACACTTAACTGCTAGAATGCGTAAGCTAGTATCGTCTACCCGAACCTTTTCTCTCGCCCCCGTGCGATCGAGAACACCCCGTTTTTCCCGTAGTTGCCTGAACTACGTTTTGCTCTGATTTCTCATACCATATGAGGATACGTAGGCACAAGACGCGATGTCTTGGCGAGCAACATCCCCTGTAGTTTCCGGACTACGTTGACTCTGACTTTCCCATTGCACGAGAGAATACGTAGGCATAGGGCGGCGATTTCCTATCGAGTCAGTTCTTTCCGTTAGCAGTGGCAGCTTTAGTTAGTTTTTTTCACCCATAGACTTAGACAACAAGCGTGGGTCCCGTTGAGTACAATAGACGTGAGGGGTGCTCAAACCTTCCTCTTGTGTAACCGACTCCCGAACCCGAGACTTGGTTGCGATGACCTGTCTTCTCCCTTTTCGTAGGTTTTCTCTGATCGTTTTCTTTCCCTCTCTTTGGGATAAATAACGAACGGTGGCGACTCTTCTGTCTTTGTCGGACCCTCTTCGCAGCGATGCGACAAATAGAACCAGACGGAGTTGTTTCGGAGATTAAAATTGATGAAGATCTGCGAAGCTTGTCTGCTGACATAATTTCTAGAGCTTCTTTTGGGAGCAATTATGCACAAGGAAAGGAAATATTCAGAAAGCTTAGAGATCTTCAGAAACTTCTCTCTAAGATATCTGTTGGAATTCCAGAATTTAGGTATGCCTCTGTCATGAATCGTTTGAGACATTTTATTGTTCTTGTTAGATATGATATGAGATGAGACTAATGTGGAAAATGTTATCATAATTTGTTTTAGATATTTTCCAAACAAGAGTAATAGACAGATATGGAGATTAGAGAAAGAGATCAACTCAAATATATCAAACCTCGTAAAACGATGCCAAGAGGAAGGTCATGAGCAAGATTTCTTGCAAATTGATACTCGTAGGTGCAAAGAGTTGTGAGGGAAGTGATGGCTTTTTATCAAACTCAATTTCACGAGACAGGTTCATTATAGATAACTGCAAAACAATATTCTTTGCTGGACATGAAACTACTGCAATTACAGCATCTTGGTGCTTAATGTTGTTAGCTACATACCAAGATTGGCAAGATCGTGCTCGTGCAGAGGTGCTTGAAGTTTGCGAAAATGGTAATATAGACGCCAGTATACTTAAAAGCATGAAAACGGTATGTTTTCCGCAAGTATGTTTGTTATGTGTCAAGTAAAAGTACTTTTGAAAAAATGTTGCAATACTTGCAGTTAACGATGGTGATTCAAGACATTGAGGCTTTATTCTCCAGCAGTATTTGTTACCATAACAGCTTTCCAAGATGTCAATATAAAAGGTATCAAAGTTCCGAAAAAGAAATGAATATGCAGATTCCGATCTCAATGTTGCTACATGACATTGATATATGGGGGCCTGATGCGCACGAGTTCAATCCAGAAAGATTTGCGACTGGCGTGCTTGGATCCTGCAAAATTCCACAAGCTTATATGCCATTTGGAATCGGTGCCCGCGTCTGTCCTGGACAGCATTTGGCCATGATAGAATTGAAGGTGCTTTTGTCTCTCATTCTGTCTAAGTTTCGGTTCTCTCTTTCATCAAGTTACTGGCATTTGCCGGCCTTTCGGTTGGTTATAGAACCTGGTCAGGGAGTTGTTCTCAACATGACAAAAATTTAACTAAGCAACAATGTAACAAATGATTCTTGCATTGTTCATTGAGGTTCATTTTTCATTGTTCTTGTAAAAGTTGTTATTATAGTAACAAGACAAATATTATTCTTTCAAATGGAAAATGAGAAAGTGTGAAATGTTATTTCTACCTTTTCTTGATTATTTATTAGAAAAAGAGTAGAGGCCAATATGTTGATAATGAGATGAGTGATAAGGAAAAATTCGTTAAGTTCCTTATTTGGTAGTTATCACTATAGAGTAAGAGAATGTTTATTTGAGCTTACCAAAAAATAATTTTTTTTCTTTGTATTTTTAAAAATAGATTTTATAAAATTGTTTTAAAATATTACAAATTTTTTTATACTCCTATTTTCTCATTATGTAAACATACATTGTTGATAATCATACATTATTAACAACCAAAACATAGTTGAAAAAAAATTTGTTAAATCCAAAATTTTGTTTAATAAATATCTAAAATAACATTTTAAAAATAATCAATTTTTCATTTGAATCTTTATGAAAAATTTCTTTTATAAATTTTACTCTACAAAAATTATTTAAAAAAAAAAAAACAAAACAAACTAACTTTCGCCTAGATTAACTTTGGTAAAAAAAAAGTACTAGACTTTGTACTCAATTTGTTTCCAATAAATAGTTTGACCAAGTTATCATGCAAAATAAATGAAGGAGACAAAATGTATTTATAAAAATTTTCAAAAAGTAACCGGTGTTATGAAATATTTATTTGTTTATATGTGAATGATATGTTTTAATTTTGGACTGTAAACTAAGTAGTAATACCCACCAGAAATTCACACAATCAGGATTCAAACCCCTGGTGATGGTGGTATCCAATGTATGATTATCGGTTTCTACCAATTGAGCTAAGACTTGTTGACAATCATATATTTTATTTTTGATACAGATTAAAAACAGGTAGACAAGACTTGAAAAATTGTTCAAAAAATGATATGAAAAACTTAGGTGAAGTGATCTTAGGAATTAAAATCATAAAATCATAAGAGACTGTAAAAGAAGAATTAAAACACCTAAAACTTGTAACTTAAAATTTTAGCAACTACTGGGTTTAATAGACTGGATATAAGAGTGCTGACAAATAAAATCAGAGCCCAAAATTATTTTTGGCTCAATAAGCTCAGAAAGACCTTGTTTACATTAGGCTGGCTCATAATAAGCTTTTAGACAAGTACCTTCATTGCATTAAGTCAATACATTACCACAGGTTCATGGAAATCATAACCAAAATCATAACCAAAATCAAACCATTACAATAACATGATCTAAAGTCACCACGCCATGTATATCATCAAAAAACAACAAAAAATATCTCTTACATTTTATAGAACCAGTAAAACAACAAACTACCTATTTCATTCTACAACGGAATGGACCATTGCTGTCATCACTCTGTCATAACAGGCTTGTTCTCATTGGCTTTGAATCTTTGTTCTTTAGGCTTCTGCTCCTCGTTTTTCCTGCAAAGCAATAGTTTGATTAAAACACAACAACATAATCTCAAATACCAACATTAACATTAACTTAACAACAATGAACACATATTGACTAAGATGATCTATCATGCCAGGGGAACTAAGTTGCAAAATAACATGGAAAAACCATTCACCAAACTTTTCAAGTTATTAACACAAATAAAAATAAAATCATCATGGCAAATTGGTGATAACAAATTGATAAGCAAACATGCAGTTATGGTACTCCGGGCTAAGCCTTTACTCGGCCAAGAGCAGCTAATAATTTCATTAGCAATGCAAGAGACCCATATTACACAAAGTTTGCCAATATGAAATCTACACAACTTTATATACATCCTAACACGGCACCAAATACACAACAATTTCTCAAGATTGCAACATGTTGACAAGGACATTGAATTCCACAAGTTCAAGACAAATAAACCAACAAACTAAACAAGTTATAATAAAACAACAATGTCCAAAGTCTCTTCGCACCAAATGGATTCAAGATCAAATATAAAAACATGTTATATTTTCCCATCTTAAATCATACATTATCACAAACCATTCAAAATCTTCCTTAACTAACTAACTAACCATCTAATGGCCTTTCACCCCCTTCCAACACTAGACAATTGTGATTCTAACAAAGGCCATAAAACCTATAGGTGATAGCTACTTCAGATGTTTGTAAGTTCATGAGAAGCCCATCACTTATCAAGACAGAACAATACACACATTAGTTCAACCCAATCTAAGGGTTTAAAAAAACCTAATGTTCTAGAGGAGTTTAGGAAAATAGCTTGTAATGTGTCCAAAAGATAATCAAGCTAATTTCTATACGCTCTTAATAAATTAAGAAGTACTTCCAAACACCCCCATAATGTTTCAGGAAGCATTCGCTTAAAATGTCTGTGTACAGAAACTGTAAACAATTATATACACACGCTATTCATCTCTAAAACTCAATCAATAATCTCGCAACGACCAAAAAATATGTAAATCCCATTCAAAGGCAAATTCCCCTCATTTTGTTATTTGCAACATAATATAAAAAATAATCAATTGCAAATATAAGAAATGGGAATAGATTAAAATCATATGAAGACAACAACATAAAATGAAAAATCAAGGAGAGAAAAAAAACCATTTTCTATTAAAATTGAACCATGTGTATGAACCCTAATTAATAATAAGAGAGAAGACAAACCTCTTATCGGAGGAACCTCCCTTCTGGCTGAGAAAGGATCGGAAAAGAGGAGAGTTAACGTCGTAAATCATCGTGTATTTGATTTTCTGGTAGTAGAGAAGATTCAACCGCAAATATGAAACCCTAATTTGTTGTAACCTTTCAGAATTTATTGTATGAGAACTAAACGGGTCGGGTTTTCGGGTACCATCAGGATGGTTCAGCTTGCTTGTGAAGCCCGTGTTGCTTCTGACTTAAGGGCCCAACCCAAAGACTGGAGAGAAATAAATGAAAATCTATACTTTTGACTCTTTTAGAATATTCGAATTTTGGATTTGTAAATGTATTTTTGAGATTGTTTGCTAGAGTTAGTAAAAATATCAGTAAATAATTTCATTTTTTATAAGCGGGGTAAGATAACCTATAAGAAAATAATTCTACCACTTTTCCATATTGTTAGATTGGATGTTATCATTAAAATTCAAACCCTGATATTTATGATTGTCTGTGTGAGTTTTTAGTAATTATTATTGCTTTGTAAATGTTTTAGTTGAATTATAGGAATGTTATTTGAAGACTTTTTCTCACAGGTGATACCAAATGGTCTTTCGGAGACCTATTTGTTTCATAAATGCTAGAATGAACCAATATTTGTTGACGATTGAAAATGAAGTTTTTATTAGATTTTTATACTTTGAGTTATAAGATTTGGATTTAAAACATTTATTTCCGAGACACCTTTCTTAGAACACAGATTTTATCAAACCTCTTTTCATTTTGATCCAATGATCGAGTTGACTTCCCAATGCAATTAGGTCTTTTCCTTAATGAGTTTTTGTAGATTAGGTGTCGACCGAGTTTGAAATAAATATAATTTCCAAAATGATATAAATAAAGAATCATATTGAATGAGAGTTTAGTGGAAGGGGTTCAGTTGGTTTAAATAAAATTTTCAAATTAAATATATGTTTGATGTATTTACGATCGATATTTATGTATTTTTCTCTATAAAAACATTTTTTTAAAAGGTATTAAAAATTGAATTAATGAAGTTGTATGGTAAATAATCAAATTCAAGTATTTACCATCCAATTTTATTAACTAAAACCATAATTGATAACACGTACTTATTCCATCCAAACAATTAAATCCAATTATTTATCATTTTATAAAGTTACGGTTTTAGTTAATACATAGGTTTATTGACCTATTTTATATATAATTTTTTTCTAGTTTTCTTTAAAATTCCTCTTCATGATGAATACGAGTATGCTTTAAAACCTTACCAGATGTAAGAAAAAATGAGGCACTACTTATACCACGAAGGAAACAAAGGTGAATCCCAAAACACCATTGTGATGGTTTAAAGACCTCACTCGAACGACTTGTCATCCTCAAGATCAACTACCCCCACAAAGTAATCCACTATTTCTTAAGTTCTTAAAGAGGGGAAAGGGGTCGAGTACGGACATGCATTACTAGGAATGTCCTCACCAGTATATAGGCGTGAAAAATTCATGCAAACACAATATGAAAAGAAACACTAAAAGCAACATGCATAAATTTAGACTATGATCAAATTCTAATAAAAATATATATTACAAAACTTCACAAAAGCAATAATCATCCAAAATAAGTTGTCTATCCACCATATATTTCCCCACACTAGCTCCCTCGATTTTCAATTAAGCATTCAGGTTGAGTAATGTGGCATACTATAGAATTGTGTTGAATGCCTCTTTAAAAATAACAAGGACATCTTCAATGGATTGAGACTTTATCTTTCGAAGAAGTTATGTCGCTTCAACAATATTGTTTTCTTTGTGAAAAGGGATTTCAATTTTCCCTTGGTTCCTTCCAATTGTTTCACCGCCAATAATTGGCTTTCTTTTTCCTTCTCTAGCTCATGGGAAAACCAACTTACGCATTCATCATATTTCTTTAACATTTATGATAGCAAGTTCACATCTTTGATAAATATGTTAGCTTCATCTCAAGGTCCTTCACGACTTCCCACACAACCTTCCTCGCTTCATCTTGATCCTTTTGACACTAACCAAGGGCAAGAAGCACTACTGCGGAAAACACATATAATGACGGTTGCAAAACACATATAATGATAGTTGCACGTCTGTTGTTAAGTAGCGTGTATTGTGTGTATGCTGGTTTATACAACGGGCATGTGACGGTGGTTATAATTTAGGTAGTACGCTACCTATCACAATAGTATTATTAAACAACCGTGGTGAAATCACTTTTATATTTATACATTTTCCCATTTTTTTAACCCGTAATTTTATAAATTTTATCAGACTAGAAACAACAACAAGTATTTGTGAATCGTATCATACCAAAAATTGTAGTACATCAAAGGAAATGATTAATTCATGATTAACATATACACCATATCATCTAGTTAACTAAACACAGTGGCCTTTAATTATTTTTACTGTCAAACAATTGCATTCCATAATTATTGTATTATTTTGACTCACAATAACATTAACAATTGACATGCATAATTGATACATTAACTCAAACACTTGTTAAACTAAAGCATACCAACTAAGTGATACATTAATTTAGAATACATGTTGTAAGTACTCTTGATTGGCTGCATTTTGTGACAAAACATTAGTGTATGTATGTATGTATGTCATGACTGGTGTTATTACATACATAATGTGGATTTTGCAGGGTAAGTTAACTTAGCTAAATGTTAGTTAAATTGAATGTCATACAAAATGTCATGACTCTGATCGTATGACATCCAACGAGCAGATTAGTTTTTCTGGTAGCTAGAAATCAGGAAACTTATTAGAAGCCCAAGCTGAAAGACAGGAGACGTTTTGGAAGCCCTAAAGCGAAACAAAATGCTCCTGAATTAAATGGCAAGCGTGCATATTATTGAAGAAAGGTTTTGTTATGGTTAAACCTAATTTATGCACCCAGGCCCAAGGACTAACTACTGCTATAAATAACAGAAGGAGCGATCCTAGAAGGGAAGCTCTTGATAGAAGATTAGAGAGTGCATACTAAGAGTCCTTGTGAGTGAAGAAGTTCTGTTCTTCACGTGTGAACTGTGTCTTAGAAATACTTGTACACCAAGCAGTTGTATGTTGCATTGGTTAGGTAGGTTCTAAGTTGTTGTGTCACTCAATGCTTTTAAGCAAGAGTGTATGTCCCTTGATCAAAGTTGTGAAGCAGTACCAAGGTGTGTGGTTGAAGTATATCTTCATAATTTTCTGTAATTGTATATGGGTATCACTGTCGTATGATTGAGGGGGAGTGAGTGGGAACACTCAGGTCTAGAGTGTCTCTAGGCTGAAGTGTCATTGGGTAGGTTTTAAGTGAGGAGTGCAAACTAGGTTGTTTGACTCTGAATTAATTCTACTAAGAGTGAATTTCCTCCCTGGCTTGGCAGCCCCCAGATGTAAGTGTTGTTGACACTGAACTGGGTAAACAATTATTGTGTTATTTACTGCTTTCTCTTTACAGCTTGTTAATTATTCCAATAGTCTGTGTTACATTGGATGTTATAACATCTGTGATAACATCCATCGTGTGCTTGCCAGAATTTCAATTGGCATCAGAGCAGGCACCCTGCCTGTTATATCTGGATGAGATCTAGGGAAGATAAATTATGGTACTATGGATAAAGACATAGGACTCACAAATAGACCTCCAATTCTGGATGGCTCTAATTATGACTATTAGAAATCGAGGATGATTGCCTTCTTAAAATCTTTAGACAGCAAGGCATGGAGAGCTGCAAACTCTGGATGGGAACATCCTGTGAAGACTGACAAGGATGGAGTATCTGTGTTAATTCCTGAAGAGGAATGGAACAAAGAGCAAGAGGCCTTAGCTCTTGGGAACTCTAAAGCATTGAATGCACTCTTCAATGGTATAGACAAAAACATCTTCAGACTTGTTCACCATTGTGAACTGGCTAAGGAGGTTTGGGACACTCTCAAAACTACTCATGAGGGAACCTCAAAAGTTAAGATGTCTAGACTACAAATGTTGACCACTAAATTTGAAAATCTTAGAATGAAGGAGGATGAGACTACTCATGAGTTCTACATGAATATTCTTGAACTAGCCAACACCTCAGGAGCCTTGGGAGAAAAGATGCCTGAAGAGAAGCTGGTAAGGAAGATTCTCAGGTCTTTACCTAAAAAGTTTACCATGAAGGTCACTGCCATTAAAGAAGCTTAAGACATATGCAACATGAAGGTGGATGAACTCATAGGTTCTCTCCAAACATTTGAGATGGGGATGAGTGATCAGACTGTGGAGAAACAGCCCAAAAGCATAGCTCTTGTCTTAAACACTGCAGATAAGTCAAATGATGAAGATCATGAAAGAAATGAGAAACTCTCAGAAGTTGTAGCTATGCTTGGGAGACAATTCAACAGATTCATGAAAAGAGTGGAACAGAAGGGAAAATCCAATGACAAAAATATCTCATCTGACATTGGCAGAAGAACTAAGTCTGATGAAAAGTCCTACCAAGGCAAAAGATTTAAGTGTTATGAATGTGAGGGCTATGGTCACATTAAAACCGAATGCCTCACATATCTTAGAAGGAAGAAGAAAGGACTTATGATCACTTGGTCTGATGAAGACTCAGAAAGTGGATCAGAAGTAGAATCTGCAAGACATGTCATAGCTCTAACTGGTACACGTATGGATGATAATGAGTCTGATGAAGATAAGTTAACTCTTGATGAATTGGCAGCGCTATACAAACAATTGTACATCAAAAGCACTGAAGTATGTCAACTAGGGGAGAAGCATAAGAGAATCATCAAGAGGATGGAGGCTGAGAAGAAGGAACATCTTGCAACAATAGACTCACTCAAAAGTGAGGTCAGCCAGTTAAAAGGTCAACTTGAGCAGATGTCAAAATCAATCAGGATGCTGAACCCTGGGACTGACACTCTTGAAGAAATTCTACAGAGTGGTCAGATGGCAGGAGACAAGGCTGAACCATGAGTCTGAAAAACAGAAGTCTAACCAGATGTCACAACCAATGTCACTACATTAGAGGAAAAGGAACAGGAATCAGTCAAGAAGGAAGTCCTAGAGGTGGAGGTGTCAATACTGTGGAAGAATTGGTCACCTGAAGCCTTTTTGCTTTAGGTTGCATGGATATCCGAGCCACACTCATCAAGGTACTCATGTCAAGAAGCAACAATGGATGGCAAAGGAGGTTGGTCTGATAGCTCACACCTCACTAAGAGTGTCAGCTAAAGAAGACTGGTACTTTGATAGTGGTTGCTCCAAGCACATGATTGGAATAAAGAACCTGTTGGTGGACATCAAACCTCACTCCGTTAGTTATGTGACCTTTGGTGATTGTGCAAAAGGAGAAATCAAAGGGGTTGGGAAACTAGACTGTCCTGGAGTTCCTAACCTAGACAATGTACTGCTGGTAAAAGGACTGACTGCTAACTTGATTAGCATTAGTCAGCTCTGTAATCAAGGGCTAAGTGTGAAGTTCACTGAAGGGGAATGTGTGGTTACAAATGGTGATAATAAAGAAGTTATGAAGGGGGTTAGATCTAAGGACAACTGCTACTTATGGGAGCCCAAGGATTCTAGTAGATCCATAATATGCTCTATGGCCAGAGAAGAAAAGGAAGTAAATTTGTGGCATCAAAAAATTTGGCATCTTCAGCTAAGAGGAATGAAGAAGATCATTTCCAAGGAGGCTGTGAGAGGAATCTCAAAACTAACTATAGATGAAGGAAAGGTATGTGGTAAATGTCAAGTAGGTAAACAAACCAAGACATCTCATCCAAGGGTTGGACACAAGACTTCCTCCAGAGGTCTGGAACTATTGCACATGGATCTGATGGGACCAATGCAAGTAGAAAGTCTTGATGGTAAAAGGTATGCCTATATAGTTGTTGATGACTACTCCAGATACACCTGGATAAGCTTCATCAGGGAAAAGTCAGATGTATTTGAAGTATTTAAAGAGCTGTGTCTGAAACTTTAAAGAGAAAAGGAATGTGGTGTAGTCAGAATCAGAAGTGATCATGGTAAGGAGTTTGAAAACTCTAAATTTGCAGAATTCTGCTCTTCTGAAAGAATCAGTCATGAGTTCTCCTTTCCCATTACACCTCAGCAAAATGGAGTAGTGGAAAGAAAAAACAGGACTATCCAAGAATCTGACAGGGCCATGATTCATGCAAAGAAATTACCTATGCACTTTTGGGCTGAGGCTATGAATACAACCTGCTATGTTCACAACAGAGTGACCTTGAGAAAGGGGACTTTTTCCACCCTATATGAAATGTGGAAAGGAAGAAAGCCAATAGTGAAATACTTTCATGTTTTTGGGAGCAAGTGTTACATCTTGACAGATCGTGAACAAATGAGGAAAATGGATCCCAAAAGTGATGAAGGCATTTTCCTGGGATACTCTATCAACAGCAGAGCTTATAGAGTATACAACTCCAGAACAAAAATCTTGATGGAATCCATCAATGTTATCATTAATGATCAACTTGAAGAACCCAATGTCATTGAGGATGTTGAAACATTCGTTGAGACACCTGCTGAGGATGTGGTAAATACTGAAGAGGTTCTAAATGGACAGCCAAAATCTGTATCTGAAATTCCCAACAAAGATCCCTCCATCAGGATCCTGAAAGATCACCCCAAAGACCTTATCATTGGAGACCCCACCAGTGGTGTAAGGACCCGAGCTAGAGAAATCATCTCAAATTCTTGTTTTGTATCCAAGATTGAACCCAAAAATGTGAAGGAAGCCTTAACTGATGAATATTGGATCAAGGCCATGCAAGATGAATTGGAACAATTTAAAAGGCATGAGGTATGGGAACTGGTGCCAAGACCTGAGGGAACAAACATCATTGGCACCAAATGGACTTACAAGAGCAAATCAGATGAACAAGGAATTATAGTCAGAAACAAGGCTAGACTGATGGCACAAGGGTATACTCAAGTAGAAGGAATTGATTTTGATGAAACCTTTGCACCAGTTGCAAGACTTGAGTCCATCAGGCTACTGTTAGGAATTGCTTGCATTCTAAAATTCAAACTATTCAAAATGGATGTGAAAAGTGCATTTCTGAATGGATATCTAAATGAGGAAGTATATGTAGCACAACCCAAGGGATTTGAGGATCCTAACTTGGTAGATCATGTATACAAGTTAAGAAAGGCACTGTATGGATTGAAACAAGCCCCTAGAGCATGGTATGAGAGATTGACTGAATTTCTTACTACAAATGGATACAGGAAAGGAGGGATAGATAAGACCCTGTTTGTCAAGGATGAAGATGGAAAAATCATGATTGCACAGATCTACGTGGATGACATAGTGTTTGGAGGAATGTCAGACAAAATGGTGAAACAATTTGTCAATCACATGCAATCTGAGTTTGAAATGAGCATGCGTGGAGAATTAACCTATTTCCGTGGTTTTCAAGTCAAGCAAATGGATGATTCTATATTTATCTCCCAAAGTAAATATACCAAAAGCATAGTTAAAAAGTTTGGGATGGATAAGGCTGGTCACAAAAGAACACCTTCACCCACTCATCTGAAGTTATCAAAAGATGAAAGTGGTACTAGTGTTGATCAAAGCCTGTACAGAAGCATGATTGGTAGCCTGCTGTATCTAACAGCCAGCAGACCTGATATTGCTTTTGTAGTTAGTGTATGTGCTAGATATCAAGCAGATCCTAAAGTGAGCCACATAAATCAAGTCAAAAGGATTCTCAAATATGTGAATGGTACCTGTAATTATGGTATACTTTACTCTCATGGATGTAATCCTACTCTATCTGGGTATTGTGATGCTGACTGGGCTGGAAGTGCTGATGATAGAAAGAGCACCTCTGGTGGATGTTTCTTCTTAGGGAATAATCTCATATAATAGTTTAGCAAAAAGCAAAACTATGTCTCATTGTCCACTGAGGAAGCTGAATACATAGCAGCTGGCAGTAGTTGTTCTCAGCTGGTCTGGATGAAGCAAATGCTGACAGAATACAATGTCTCGTAGGATGTCATGACGTTGTTTTGTGATAATCTTAGTGCTATCAATATCTCCAAGAACCCAATTCAGCATAGCAGAACTAAGCACATTGATATAAGACATCACTTTATAAGAGACCTTGTGGAAGATAAAGTGATCGCCTTGGAACATGTGTCCACAGAACTACATTTGACTGATATTTTTACAAAGGCTCTAGATGTTGCTCAATTTGAGAATTTGAGAGGAAAATTGGGTATGTGCATGTATGAGGACGCATAACAATTACTGGCACGTGAGAGTTTTAAAACTTCAATGCAGTCCAAGGCCTTGACCCCAAAAGCTCTCCATTTCATTCAAACGTGCATACAATTCTCTCTGCATCCCCCACTCCACAGAATTCTCCGTCAGCACATAGTAATAAGATATCATTCCATCTTGACGCATCTTCATTCAAGACTCTTCCCAAATCCTCAAAAAGTGACCCTCCTAGTGGTGAAGAACCCAAACACAAGTATCCTCCACCCACTGATGAAGAATTTAGGCGAATCAGCAACAGGGAAGGCTCGACATACATGGAAAAATCCATTGGAAAAATTGTCGATGATATACTCAAAAGAGGCTGCCATTTCGGGGTATCACCGTTCCCCTGGGTCGCAGGGATCCACCTCACGATTCGAATATGCCAGAGGAAGACTCGTGTGATAGAAACCAGGATCTTTCGTTATCTGATCTGGATGACAGTTACTCCAGTTCCTCTGATGAGGACGAGTGATATCTTGATAGGCTGCTATGTGACTCAGTCTGCTGCGGAGGTGACAAAGTATGCTGCTGTTTTTGAACTTTGCTGATTGAGATTTTTTTTGTTTCTGTGACAGAACTTGTGATGCTCTTAATGAGCAATTTTTTCCCAATCATTTGTAATGTTACAAATTATGATTTATGCTAGTTTATTAGTTGGATCTTAATTTGTGGCTAAAAAGGGGGAGAGAGTATTGTTAGATGACAGCAGGTTAAAGAACAGGTTGAAGACTTGCTTGTGCTGCTATAGCAAGTATATGATGCTGCTGATATGTGTGACAACAGCTGATGCTGTTAGTATTGTATGAAGTTCTAGGTTTCAGGTTGTGTAGGATTGTATGTTAGCTATGTGAGCACCCAGCTGCTGCTTGGAAGTGTATGTGTGTGTTAGCAGAATGTGAGTGTAGTGCTTCTCTTCAGGGGGAGTAGCACAGGAGTGTGTGACTTCAGGATGTTATCCTAAATGTCATGACATCCAGAACAGGCTGCATGTTTTTGTGTGTGACTGCAGGACTGGTTGCAGGTTGTGTGCTCAG
This sequence comes from Lathyrus sativus, assembly GCA_963859935.3. Taxonomy (NCBI): domain Eukaryota; kingdom Viridiplantae; phylum Streptophyta; class Magnoliopsida; order Fabales; family Fabaceae; genus Lathyrus; species Lathyrus sativus. Next base: position 197,768,638 of record OZ012737.1, read on the forward strand.
CTGAGAGGATATGCATAAAATGCATCAGTTGAGGGGGAGTAACCCAGAATGTTACTCAGTATAGTGTGACATCTGTAGTGGTAACTAACAGATGGTTAACCGTGAACAGGTTAAGAGCTAATTGTGAGGACCATGAAGATAACCCTGAGAGTTTGGTTAGCTAGTAACTTTCCTGCATGACTGGACATGTCATAAGTCTTCTGCTGCATGCAAATCTCTGGTATTAGAGCAGAGTGTTTTAGCCAAAAATTTGCCAAATGGGGAGTTTGTAAGTACTCTTGATTGGTTGCAATTTATGGAAAAACATTAGTGTATGTATGTATGTCATGACTGGTGTTATTACATACATAATATGGATTTTACAAGGTAAGTTAACTTAGCTAAATGTTAGTTAAGTTGAATGTCATACAGAATGTCATGACTCTGATCGTATGACATCCAGCGAGCAGATTAGTTTTTCTGGTAGCTAGAAATCAGGAAACTTATTAGAAGCCCAAGCTGAAAGACATTAGACGTTTTAGAAGTCGTAAAGCGAAACAAAATGCTCCTGAATTAAATGGCAAGCGTGCAGATTATTGAAGAAAGGTTTTATTATGGTTAAACCTAATTTATGCACCCAGGCCCAAGGACTGACTGCTGCTATAAATAACAGAAGGAGCAATCCTAGAAGGGAAGCTCTTGACAGAAGATTAGAGAGTGCATACTAAGAGTCCTTATGAGTGAAGAAGTTTTGTTCTTCACGTGTGAAGTGTGTCTTAGAAATACTTGTACACCAAGCAAATGTATGCTGCATTGGTTAGGTAGGTTCTAAGTTGTTGTGTCACTCAAAGTTTTTAAGCAAGAGTGTGTGTCCCTTGATCAAAGTTATGAAGCAGTATCAAGGTGTGTAGTTGAAGTATATCTTCATAATTTTCTGTAATTGTATCTGGATATCACTGTGGTGTGATTGAGGGGGAGTGGGTGGGAATACTCAGGTCTAGAGTGTCTCTAGGCTGAAGTGTTATTGGGTAGGTTTTAAGTGAGGAGTGCAAATTGGGTTGTTTGACTCTGAATTAATTCTACTAAGAGTGAGTTTCCTCCCTGGCTTGGTAGCCCCCAGATGTAAGTGTTGTTGACACTGAACTGGGTAAACAATTACTGTGTTATTTACTGCTTTCTCTTTACAACTTGTTAATTATTCCAATAGTCTGTGTTATAGTGGATGTTATAACATCCGTGATAACATCCATCGCGTGCTTGCCAGAATTTTACATGCAACTAAGGCGTGCCAACTAGGTGGTACATTGATTTATCAAGCTAAATTATTATCGGTAATAATACATAAAGCAAATAAAAGCTCTGACCTGAATTAGTAATAGCTTCATGTTCCATAGTTCAATTTTAAAATCAATTGAACACATGCACCTATATTAGTCCGATCATACTTTAACGCATTGTAATATATTGGATACATGAAGGGCAATCTTCAATCTTCACGCCTAGTTGAATTCGTGCAATTTTTAAGGTCTTCATCTGATTCAAAATCAGTTGCATCTAGATTCATTAGGTCCTTCACAATAACCGCTACCTTTCTTATCATTTCAAGGTTAAGATTCTTGATAAGAATCTTCTTATTCCCTGTTCCACCAGATAGTTCAACAACAATAATGTGATCCTTAATAACTTCATCTTTCTTGGCTTTGTTCAACCCTAACTCCAACATATCAATAACCTCATTTGAAGCCTCAATCTATTGGACAAGTTTGCTCCCACTAGCTTGATCTTGATTCATGTTGAGAGAGGGATTTAAATATGAGATAAGGATCTAAAATCTGAGAGTAGGATAGGTCTAGATGGTGTCGAAGTGGTCGTAGGGAAGAGAAACCCTTTTTCAAAACCTAAACCTAAAGCATATCAAAACCAACAACAAAACATATGAAACTGAAGTAAATAATATAAAAATCATGTGAAACATACAACAACATGTAACACCCCAAATTTATTGGAATATTTATTTAATTTATTTAAATATGAATATTCGTATTTTTAGTGATTTTCGGTGGTTGATATGAAATATTGAAATTTATGGAGTTTTGAGTTATTTATTTAAATAATAGTATATAATATGAATATATTGATATTAGTATTAAATTAAATAAATATAAGTGAATTAAGGGCAAAATGGACATTTGAGGAGGAGTTAGTGAGGGTGAAGTTGGAAAGCCCAATTTTAAGGTCCAAAGTTAGGTTTAACAAAAAGGAATTTTGAGGGAATTAGGATTCATTCTTGTTAGACCGTGAAAAGGGAAGAAATAAATGTCAGAGCTCTGAGAAAGAGGATTGAGGCAAAAGCTTCTCAAGGTTTCCAAGAATCAAAGAGAAAGGTTTAGAGTCGGCAATTAAGGTATGGGGAGTATTGCCTTCATTGTCTTTAATATGTGATTCAATGTATTTAAAGCTGATTTAAGGGTTTAAAGGGTTTGTGGCTGATTTGAGATAAAGGAAATTAGGCCTTCATGGCCAAAATCTATTATTGAGGTTTTAACTGTATAGGGATTTGAACTGATGGTTTGATAGGTTTGAGGTCGATTTGGGTTTTAGGGAAAGTAGGCCTTCATGGCCAAAATCTATTATTGAGGTTTTAACCATATAGAGATTCGAATTGATGGTCTGATAGGTTTGAGGTTGATTTTAGAGTAAAGGAAATTAGGCCTTCGTGGCCAAAATCTGTTGTTGAGATTGTTTAACCCTATAGGATAAGTGATTTGTGATAACTCTAATGACTGTAGGGTATTTGTAAGAAATTATGGGAATTAGAGGCGTAAATATAATACGAGATTGAACCTATATCCCTTAATTTTAAAGGTTTTAGGCATAATCTTAAAACAATGATTAGATGTTTTAATTGTGTTAAAATAGTAAATTTACTTTAGATAATTACAGTGTTGAATGGGTTATAATTTTTTGAGTTTAGGTTTTTATGGAATCGAATCGGAGGTCTGGAAGGCCTCCAACGGTGAAAAATGCATAAAATTCTACATGTTGTCCATCACGATTGTTCATGTTTTCAGTCGAAATCGTTTTGGACGTAAATTTTGATCCGTAAGTCTGTTTTGGCCCCGTTTGAAGCGTTGGAAAGCTAATATAGGGCTATAACATGGTATAGATAAGAGAATTGGTTTCTCAATATTTTTATATCTAATATGTTTGGGAAGTCAATTATGTTCTGGTTCAGTGATGTCTTGATGCTTTGATGCTGTGATTTTCTGGGTAAGTTACCATGAGTGTAACTGTGATTCCTATGTGATTAAATGAATGTATGATGACTTACCATGAGTATAAATGTGATTCCTATGTGATTAAATGAATGTATGATGAATTACCATGAGTATACCTATGATTTATATGTGATTAATACATGATTGCATGATGAATTCCCATGAGGAACTGTGATGATTTGTAATGTTGATTCCATGAGTTTTGATGATTCTATGATGACATGATTCTTATGATTATTTTAATGAATGATGATACACCTAATGAGATTATTATGAGGATGCTATTGACGTGTGCATCATGCATTCATGTGCATCCGAACTTCGGTTCAGGACCTTGATTTCTTTGGCTTCAGTACCATTGTGCGGATGTGAGGTATTTTGATGTGCTCCGGTTCTTGTATAGAATCGATCCTATTGATGGGGATCTATGGAGGGTTGATGGCCCAGTGTCCATCGAGCTGTGATGATTGGTACCACATGCATGAGTCTTGTTGCATTTGCATTTATGTGACAATTTGGTGTAATTTATAATGTTGTGACATTTGATGTTCCTTGATGATTATGATGATGTTGAATATGAAAATGAAGTTGTTTTATATATTGATTCCTATATTGATTATTATGAATTGTTTTACTCACTCTGCCTATTTGAATGTTGCCTCCACATGGGTAACATGCAGATGACCAGGTTTAGCCGTGGATGTCGTCGAGGACTTTTGAAGTTTTTGGGTCGTTGGCCATTGTGGTTGACTTAGAGGGTCTTGCGCTGATAGTGTAACATAGGGTTGGGGTCCTTGAGTCAAACTATTTTATTGAGTTTTTTTTTGTTGATTTCCTTGCGGTAAAAGGAAAACTTTGGATTTTTGCCTTTTTGAGTTCTGCTGCCATTTGAGCACTTTTGAGTAATTTTGAGAAAACCCGTTGCTTACGGAGCATTAACTTTGATTTGAATTTATTGAGAAATGTACGCCCTTTTAGGTGATTTTTATGGTGTTTAAAATTTTACTCTGATAAATTCTATTATTTTGCCATAATATTCGTGGGGTAGAAAATGGTGTTACATTTAGTGGTATCAGAGTCTGGTTGGTCCGTCCGACCAAGTTGTCTAATGTTAATTGTTTCCTAGTATGCGATATGTGTGTGAAAACACTGTCGGTACACATTTGTTTTCTAATCTTTGTCTGCAGAAGTGAGATTGAAATAAGTGGGGAGAAGCTTGTGCTTCTCCAGGATGCTTCAAGTGTGGAGTGGTGGCTCAGTGTGTCGATGAACGCTCTTTTAGTTTGGTAAAGATGGTTTATGCCCCATCATGATTTTTGGTTGTCTATTGACAAATTGGGGAAATGATCACCCTTAATCTCTTGTTGATAGTAGACAGAGTCATGTTGGATGGGATAGACGTGTCTTGCAAACTTAGATGGCATGTGCAGTGAATTGTTTTGAGTTAAGCTAAGTGTTTATAGATTGTTTTGGTGAGTCGGTGCAGGATGGTGCTGAGACGTTTATTTTGATGGAAACTTTGAGTATTGATAAAGTGGGGAAGTTGGTGTTGTGCTAATTATTTGTGACTGTCCGGAAGTTTTTCCTAATGAGATCAGTGATTTACCGCCGGAACGTGAAATGGAGTTTGCGATCGACTTAGTTCCTGGAACTAGTTCGATATCGATGGCTCCATATCATATGTCTGCATTAGGATTGAAAGAGTTGAAGAGTCAACTTGAAGATTTGCTTGAGAAGAGATTCATTCGTTCGAGTGTGTCACTGTGGGGTGCACCGGTTTTGTTGATTAAGAAGAAAGAAGGTTTTGTGAGGCTTGGATCAGTTGGTTGTTGCAAGTGTGTTCAGTAAGATAGATTTGAGATCTGGGTATCATCGGATTCGTGTGAAGCCTGATAATATTTTGAAGACAACTTTTAAAATAAGGTATGGACATTATGAGTATTTCGTGATGCCATTTGGTGTGACTAATGCACCATGTGTACTTATGGAGTACACAAACAAGATTTTTCATTGATGATATTTTAATATATTCGAAGAGTAAAGAGGATCATGCTGAGCATCTGAAAATTGTGTTATCAACATTGAAAGAGAAGCAGTTGTATGCAAAACTATCAAAGTGTGAGTTTTGGTTGAAGGAAGTGAGTTTCCTTGGTCATGTGGTCTCGAGTAGAGTTATTGCGGTTGACATGTCAAAGGTTAAAGTTGTATCGCAATGGGAAGCTCCAAAACCTGTTTTTGAGATTTGAAGTTTTCTTGGGTTGGCAGGTTATTATCGACAATTCATTGAAGGATTTTTCCAGGTTATCTTTGCCATTGACGCAGTGGACTAGGAAGGTTCAAGCTTTTGTTTTGGATGCAAAGTATGAAGAAAGTTTCAAGAGCTTTTGAAAAGGCTGACAGCAGCTCATGTTTTGATTTTGCCGAATCCGGCAGAACCGTTGTTGTATATTGTGATGCTTCGTTGATGAGATGGGGAGGTGTGTTAATGCAACATCATCAAGTTTTAGCTTATGCTTCAAGGAAACTTAAAGTGAATGAGAGGAATCATCTAATGCAGGATTTAGAGTTGGTTGTTGTTGTGTTTGTGTCGAAGCTTTGGAGGAATTATTTGTTCGGTTCGAGATTTGGGATGTTTAGTGATCATAAGAGTTTGAAGTATTTCTTTGATCATAAAGAATTAAATGCGAGTCAAAGGAGATGATTGGGACTTCTGAATGATTATGGTTTTGGTTTGAATTATAATTCATATAAAGCAAGCGTAGTAGCTGATGCATTGATTTGGAAATCTTTACATATGTTGATGATGATGGTAAGAGAGTTAGAACTGATTGAGCAATTTCGTGATATGAGTTTGGTTTGTGAAGAGACTTCTTATGGAGTTAAGCTTGGTATGCTGAAGCTTACTAGTGGTATTCTTGGTGAGATTCAAGGAGGTCAGAAATCTGATTTGAGTTGGTAGATCGGTTGAATTTGATGGATCAAAGTCGAATAGCTGATTTTCGGATTAATGAAAATGGTATCATGAGATGTCGTGATAGAGTTTGTGTTCCAAATATTGTTGAGTTGAAAAAGAGTATTCTTGAGGAAGGACATCAAAGTAGATTGAGTATCCATCCTGGTGCTACGAAGAGGTGCCAGGATTTGAGGAAATTATTTTGGTGGCCAGGGATGAAGGAAGAAATTACAGAGTTTGAGTATGCTTGTTTGACTGGTCAGAAGTTGAAGATTAAACATCAAAGACCGTTGGGTCTGATGCAACCGTTAAATATTCCAGAGTGGAAATGAGATATCATTTCTATGGATTTTGTGACAGGTCTACCAAAGACTTTGAAGGGATATGATTCAATTTGGGTGATTGTGGATAGATTGACTAGATCGGCTCATTTTATACCGATGAGGATCAATTATTCATTACGGAAGTTGGCCGAATTGTATATTGATGAGATTGTGAATTCAAACTTCATAAAGGGAAAGATGAACAAGATTCATGGTAACAAACAAGGCAAGGAACAAACCTAAAAATTTTATGGTTCTAACAAGACACATAAACAAGTAATATAAGGGTGAGAGATCATGTTCATGAGGTTACAACATCAAGAAACAAGTCATGGTTCACAAAGAAGTTTTAAGACATACTTTTCACATTCATGCATTCACAAAGGCAAAAATAATCATGGTAAAACAAATATCCAAGTGTATTAAAACATATAAACATGTTAGACATTCAACAATGATTCATACAAGATCAATCTTACAAGAAAAATCAAGTACTATGTCAAGAAAGTTCATGAAAACCAAAGAAATCCCTAAAAAAGGCCATGTCATTCAAGTGGACCAAAGTGTTTCAAAAATAACAATTATTGAATTATTTATTCACACATTGAAACTAGACATATTAAGGAGTATAATTCAAAAAGAGTGGAATCAAAATGATAAAAATCAAAGAAGTTATGCATATTTAAAAACTAGGTTAAAAACTAGGCAAACTAGGACAAAATGCAAGGCAACTTGACCAAGGCTAGGCAGATTTGCAAGAAGGGCCATAACTTACTCAAAACTTAATGAAATTGAGTGAAACAAAGCAAATTATGTATTTTTTCACAAGGAATCCAATTGTGGTGGTAGTTTTCCTAGATCATGCACTATGTGAAAAACTCAAAGACATCATTGAAAATGTCAAGTTATGTGCAAAAGCAAAGTGACAGTCCAATACACATGTTCTAAGCAGCAAGCAATCACTCAAACATATCATATGAGACATATAGAAAGTGCTTACAAGCATCATACATTAATAGAAAAGCTCATTCAACATATAGCATGTGAAGTGGAAAAAATGGCAAGTTTGTGCAAGAACAAGGGTACAAACAGAAATGCATCAATTCAACATGAGACAAGTGATCAAACACATCAGATATGACCTATAAATGATATTTACAAACACCAATCACTTATGCTTAACCAGAATCAATAATTTGCATATGGAGATGACATGTAAAGTGAGCTAGCAAGCCAAAACAGATGGGCAGTCATGAATATTCAAGTTTGTAATCAAGAAAAGATTCAAACAGAATCTATAAAACATATCTAGCATATTCATAATCAATGTACCTCAAAATTCAACATGACCTCAAAAGTAGCAAGTCAGAATACTTACCTCTTGTAGCTTTTTCAAGTCAAAACACCAAACAAGAAATCTAGTTGATGAATGATGATCCAAGCAGCTTCAAAATGCTCCAAATAAGGTGTTTCAATGCTGAGAATTCCCCCAACCACACTGCCTTGACATAATGACTTCTTTTGTAAGAAAGCACCAAGAACTTCAAAGTGAAACTCTAGGAAATGGTGTTACAGAACTTTGGTGAAGCCTTCGATAGTTCAAACAACTTATATGGAGAGTGTTTGAAGTGTTAGAAGGATTGGAGATGGTCTAGGCAGTGACTTGACTTTGAAAGTGCAGAAAAGTCAAAATTCAATGGTATGAGAGTTGACTTTCTGTTCTAGCAGGTTTTGGATGATTGTAAGGGTTTGGACAACTTCAATACATCATACTGATGTGTTTGAGGTGTTGGTTCAAGTGTTTGATGGTTGTATGGAATTGTGGCAGAGTTTATGCAAAGGCATATTTTCTTCACAAAGAAGCAAGCTTCTACCACTTGCAAGAAGGTTGTGATCAGAGAAATGAGAGAGATTCAAATTGGTTTCTAGTGATTCTAGTGTAGATTGGATGTGAGGAGTGTGTTCTAATTATAGGCAAGCTTGGAGAATGAGAGGTATGGGCTGATTGTACCATTTTGACAAATTTGCCCTTTTTGGAGGCAAAATGAGCAAATGCAACTTGGGATCTCTTCTATGAGCATGAGCCACCTCCCTATGTGTTTCATCATCATCAATATCATGCAAATAGTTGACATGAAGTAAAAGAAAGAGAGCAGATGATGTAGTAGCTGAGTTGTGGCAGAATTTGCAAAAAGTTTCTCTCTCATTGCCATTTGCATCCACTTGCAAGAATAAACAATTCATTTAATCCCATTCTGGTTTTTTGCTCTTGGTAATCCTTTTCAATCTCATCAATTAAGTCCTTAAACATCATAGAATGAGTTAATAAAGTGATTAGAAGAGGTTTGAATGGTTTATGCATCAAAATGTAAGTGTTGAACTTGGTTTTGTGACATGAAAAATGCCTAACTTGTCCTCTTCATTCTCCTTAACCATAAAGGCTGAGAAAATGCTATTGTACTTTTTAAAAAGCCCCAAATATGATCTACAACATTTATGTTTGGCTAAAGTTCATATTCTAAAGGGAACTAGGTCAAAAATCCTCATGAAGTTTGTTGCAAAAGTTGACTTTCAAGTCAAGAAACGTGAAATTTTCTAAGTGTGGAAATCCTTCACAACTTTATGAGCTCACAACTCAAGATCCATGAATTTTTGGACCTCAATCCTATAGTACACTTTTGTAGGACTTCTCAAGAGCTTTCCAACCAGCTTTAGACCACTCCATTTAGATGTGTGGTTTGAAAGTTATGACCAATCCAAATTAGCTTGTAATTAGGGTTTTTTCATAAACCCTAATTTCTTTATTCACAAGTTATCCATCAATTCTTGATTAAATATTCACCAAAATCACTAGTTAGGAATAACATGATGTTGGAAACCTTGATTGCTTCAATTTGGGGTCAAAATCCTAAAAGTCAAAGAGTTGACTTTCCAGACAGACGAACCGAACAGTTGAAATCTCCAGAATCGATCCTTAGTGTTCTAGGGTTCTTGAACCTTACATACTTCTTGAGGGGACTTCAATAAGTCATAGAAACATCATTGATCATAGTTCCAGCTTTGAAAACCCATTTAGGCCAAAAGTCAAACTACAATTAACTTTTTCAACTAGAAACCCTAATCAGGGCTCTACACATCACTGCTTCAATTTTCTTGGTAACAACCTCAAGTAGAACTTGTTCTTGGTAAGATATGAACCCCTTGATGATGTGGAGACTTGATATGTAGAAGATCAATCCAAAACCTTGACTGATCAATCCACATGATTCTTGATTTTTATAGTGTGAAACCCTAATTCATCTACATCTTGATAAAGACAAACTTGAAAGAGGTTAGGGTTAGATAACACATGCTTGATGCACCAAGAATGATAATGGAATCTAGGGGTCAAAATTTGGGGCATGATAGTTTCCCCTATTTAAATATCTTTACCAGATGGCAATGAGAGATAACGATCTCCATAGAATCAAGGTGGAAGGTATTTAAATATAGCAAACCAAAATTTTTGCCCTTATATACGATGGCATGAAAAAGGACAAATGATAATCATGAAATGAGTTCTAAGAATAATGCTTTATGATGCTTGAGTGCATGAAAATGCTGACGCACGAGCGAAAGAAAAACGAAGAACAAAAACAATGAGTAACCACTCACTGGGAACACAAACACACTGGGGAGAGATCCAAAGCATACCAACCAACAATTCAAACATGACTAATGACGGTACTTTAAGGGGACCCTCCACACAGGAGACTGTCGCATCGCTGTGAAGAGGGGTCAGCAAGGACAGAAGAGTCGCCACCGTTTGTTATTTATCCCAAAGAGAGGGAAAAGAAACAATCAGAGAAAACCTATGAAAAAGGGAAAAGACAAGTCATCACAACCAAATCTTGGGTTCGGGAGTCGGTTACGCAAGGGGAAGGTTTGAGCACCCCTCACGTTCGTTGTACTCAACAAGATGCATGCTTGTTATCTATCTAAAGGGTGTTAATCTATCTAAGCTATAGGCCACAAGGATAAAAGAAAAGAAAAGAGACTCGATAGAGCATCACCGCTCTATGTCTATGTATTCCCTCGTGCAATGGGAAAGTCAGAGTCAACGTAGTTCGGAAAACTACGGGTGAAGGTGGGGAAGGTTGGTCGCCTAAACATCGTCGTCTTGTGCCTACGTATCCTCGTCTGGTACGAGAAATCAGAGCAAATGTAGTTCGGTCTAACACGACCACAAATTGGTTTAAGTGTTTTAATCGAGTAGGGTTAAACCTTCGTTCTAGCAGTTAGGTGTATTGCTGCTCGACCATTGGAGACTTAGGCGTTACCTGTTTGCGGTAGAACCAAGAGTTAACAATACTCTCTTTGAAAATGGTTTTCAATTAATCCCAAAGGATAAAATAAGTTTGATGTTTATTTTTGAGTCTTTTATGAAGAAGAAGTGAATTGAGTTATGTTTGTAATTCATGTTGTACTAAAGACTATTACTTAGGAGCGAATGCATCGCATATCGCCCAAAGGGCATACGCTAAACACTCTAGACAATTGAGAGGAGGCCCCCCAATCATCATCCCCCAAATGCTTAAGGCTCATAGCGTACAACACTCATTATCCTTTATTACTTGTTTTGAAGAAGTTTTGAGATGAGAAGAGAGAAGACACAACTAAGGGGAAACTAACTCACCCTAATGTTATCATGAAATGTGCTCCTATGATTGAGATTAAGAGGGAAGAGACTATCCAAATGTTATCATGCTTGGATTGAACACTTAATGTCTCTCCTACTCCCACCTTAAACAAATGGGATTAGGAATCCTAAGGGATCATGGCAAAGAAAACCAAGAAAACACAAGATAAATCAATCACAAGTGAAAAGGAGGAAAGGGATACAAACATGAAATGCAACACAAAGAAAAGAGGGAGGAAAAAAGTGTGGGGCAGAAACCACCACAAGCACATCTCAACCTCTTAAAATCAAACAAAGAGATGCAAAACAAAAGAGAAATGCAAGCAAAAAGAACTCAAACAAGTTCAAGCATTCAAGCATCAATCACCAAACCAAAAGGCAAACAAATAAGAAAGAGAAGAAGGCATGATCAAGATGAGGATGGGAGAATAGGCTTGGGCAGCAAGCAATATAAGAGTAATCTCAACCAAAAGCATCACATTGATCATGCAACAAGAAAGCACAAACAAGTTCTCAAAATGTCACCTCATTCAAGGCAAACTCAAGGTACAAACAAAGAGTACCGAATCAACTTGAATGAGTTTCAAAGTCCAAGGGACAGAAGTGATAACAAGATAAGAAAGTTCACAAACCAAAGAAGAAACAAAGCCAAGACAAGTTACAAAGTAGGGCAAGGTAAAGAACCAAAGTTCAAAACACTTTCAACATTCAAGTGCAAATGGAAAGCCTTAATTAAAAGTAACTTGCAACACAAACCAACCAAATGTGTGACCTATAAAATTGAAACCAGCATCCTAAACATGTCAATAGTGTCATTCAAGAGGCATAGGATGCATATGGGATCCACAAAGGTCATCTCCCAAAAGAACTAGGTCAACTAGTTTATATGAACCTCAATTAGGGTGACTTGACTTGCAAGGTTCACCAAAAATAGGAGAATGGTTCAATAAATGCCAAATAAAATGCAAAAAAGCTCATAAACAAGTTGGCAACCAGAGGCTAAAACAACCAAACCAAATTCCAATCAAGGATCACCAAATAAATTGATCAATTAGGGTGCTCCACCTTGAAGGATATTTATCGAGGGTCAAACAAAAGCAAAGCAAAGTCAAACAAAAATAGGTCAAACCTTGACCAAAATCAGCCTCAAAGGCACCTCAATCCATCATCAAAATGGAGAGGAAACCTTACTCATAGGTGATTGCAAATGGTCCACAAATCAAGCAAGAACAAATGAGAACCATATTAAAAACCCTTGCAATCATAAAATTCAAATTAAATTGAAAAATAAAAGAAAATCAAAATTAAAAATTATGAAAAATTAATTAAGACTTTAAAGTGTTGGAAAATATTTTTTGTTGAATTTTTTGACATTTGGAAGTATTTTTAATTATCAAAAAGCTAAGCAGAAAATAAAATAAAAAGAAATAAAACAAGAATGGCTGGGGGGTGTATCAGTAATCCCAGAATGCAAAGGATGTAGTTCAAACGTGTTTGGGCTCAATAAAAGAGGGGTGCCAATAGCATTCTGAGCCCAGATCCGAACTAACCTCAGCCAGATTAATGAAACGCAACATTTCATTAATCCAACGTGGAGTCAACAATGCCACATAAGCAAGTCAAGCCAATAAAAAATGAACACACGCATGGTCAACAAGTCCAACATGAAACACGTCATATTTAAGGGTTTATGAACCAGACGCTCATAAACACGTCAGATTTTCCCTAGCTCCGGTCGTCTTCACCGGCGAGGTGGCCAGAGCTCAGACCATCATCCTTAACCAAACTTGAAAAAATTGGTACCAAATTGTCGCTACTACGAAAATAAGGTGCCGGCAAAACAGAAGAGTCACCACCTTTCGTTATTTATCCCACAGAAAGGGAAATGAAACGATCGGAAAAACATGACGAAAAGGTATAAGACAAGGTCATCGCAACCATGTCTGGGTTCGGGAGTCGGTTACGCAAGGGGAAGGTGTTAGCACCCCTCACGTCCGTTGTATTCAACGGGATCCACGCTTGTTGTGTTTATCTGACGGGTTGGTTTAACTATCTACCTATCAAGGCTGGTCTGAAAAGAAAAGAAAAATGACTCGGCAAAGCATCGCACTTCGTGCCTACGTATTCTCGTCAGAGAACGAGAAATCAGAGTCAACGTAGTTCGGCTAACTACGGGTCACGGGGAAGGTGGCTCGCCAATACGTCAGTATTATGCCTACGTACTCTCAACATATATGAGAGATCAAAGCTTACGTAGTTCGGGATAATACGAATTACGGGATTAGATTCATCTGTTTTTCTGGGTAGGGTTAACACACAGTTCCAGCAGTTTGATGTATGCAGCTTGCTCATCGGAGACTCGTGCGTTACCGTTTGCGGTAGAACTGGGAGTTAACGACACTCTTTTTCTGAAAACATTTTCCTGATTATGGGCCCACGGTGTCACACCCTAATTTTTGACCATAAGATTCTACCTCCTTGTGCATTTCTCTTGCATCACGCCTAATTTTTCTCTCGTTTTAACTAACCATTTTAACCAGTTTGTCTGTTTTGTTTTATGAAGACAGAGTTGATACAGAGAGTGCAGGTTACGAAGGCTTGGCATGTACGCTCGACGGGTTTCAAATCCTTTGCAAGTTGTAGGGAATTCATGTGGACGTAAAGAGGACATGCCTTCACCCTTAGGGTCGTATAGCTAGTACAAGTTCAACATTTCTCTTCAAAATTTGCTCAGAGGATTCCCAAAGAAGAGCCAAGATTTCCTATACTTTGGTTTCAAGAACTTTGATTGGAAGACCGGTTGGAGCTGCATGGTATACCGCCAACGGTACCTCCACTTTTAAAGGTTTGCTCAGGATGCGATTCTAAGTGATTGGTCGAGTTGCAAAAAAGGGTCTCGAAGTGGAGTTAAGTTCCATAATGATTTATTATGCAAGATCAAGATGGGATCCATTGCAAGGGACAGTCTCGCGATATTATTTAAATTCTAAAAATCAAATTTCATGTGAATCAAGAAAAGTTCGTACAACTTGTGTTTTTTTATATTTCCAAGCTTTGAGAGGAATTGAAGATGATAAGCATTTCTCTTAAAGACCAAGGGATATTAATCTTTATGCTCCACAAGATTCGAACATAAAAGAATTACATTCAAGTTCATTGTTATCAAGAGAGTTCATTGTCGGAGACTTACAAGATCTATTTCAAGATTTATTTCCAAGATGTTCGTATCATCTTCAAGCTCATGGGGAGCTTATGCCAAAGTTCAGTTTTAATATCACTTCTGTTTCACAAGAATGCATTAGAATTGATTTCAAATACATAATGCTCCACATTCATTACAAGCCAAGTCTCTCCCAAAATACAAAGCTCAGTGTTGCACCCTAAAATTTGCCCAACCTTTTCTAACCTAGGTTTATGTTTCAATTGCATAGTCATTTGCATTGGCATCATGTACATAGTGTATTCATCTGCATTGCATAGCATAGGCAAGATATCTTAACAGGGGATCAAGTGCTATTCTTGTCTCAAGAGGTATGTTCAAGGGGTTTCATTCATATTCAAGATTACTCATATCACTCAGTGGATTCTCTCATATCTGGAGGTTGTTTGGGGATCATCAGAGGGTGTATGAGCTATGAGCCAAGAGCATGGAGGGTGTATGGATGCTATGAAAATCCTATATGATCATTTTGAAGAAGAACCAAGTCACTGGAATGATTGCAAGAGCCTCAGTTAAAGTCAGTCAACTAGGGTTTTATCTAGGTCAACCCTAGGTCAAAGACTTGTTTTGAAAGGCATCAAGGATCATTTGAAGAATGTGGGATTCATTATTTTCTATATGGATATGGATATGGTGTTGTGCCAAAGAAAAATCAGAAGGAGTCAAGGAGAAGTGGAGTTACCAAATTAGGGTTTCAGTGTAAAATCCCCTGATTTAGGTCAAACTTCAAAGCAGTGTAACTCAAGATGCAAGCTTCATATGGATTTCTGGTACACATGAAACTTGTAGTGTATCTTCATAGCTTTAATTTGAGTGGTGGAAGTCATCAAGGTGATTTATAGAACTCAAGTTATAGCTCTTGCAAGTTACAGGTCATCTGAGAACACTGAAATTTGTCTGTGAAAGTTGTCTGTCTTCCAAGCAACTTTTGACCTTCAAGGAGATTTCAAATGGATTTCTGGAAAACATGAGAGTTGTTCCTCATTGTCTTATATTTCTAGGAAGGTATGGTATGCCTCCATATGATTTGTGGAACTCTACTTATGTCCTTGGCAAGCAAAGGGTATTTTGGTCATTTGAGAATTATAGGTCATTCTTAGCCTATGCCCAAAACTCATACAAGGAAGCTTCAAATGAAAAACTTCACAACATCAAAGTTGCTCAAAATGTAATTTTAAGTCTAGATAAGAGGTCATGGAAGTTTGGAAATGCATAGAACTAAAATTGATAAAAGTTGGTAAAAATGACTTTAAAAATGGCATATAAGTTGAAAAAGTTGAAATGGAAATTTGGTTTGGGAGATCTACAAATCCAAAATAGGTCATGTAATATATCATTTTGAGTCTAAACATCATTTTAAAGACTTTGGTTCAGCCACATTTTTGAGTTAAGGCTTAAAAAATGGAGTTGCTTTGGAAATCACTTACTTGCATAATAAGGCAACCATGTGAAATTTGGCACAAGGTAAATTTCAAGGCATGTAAGCTTACATATCACTCCATATTGGCATGTAAGGATATTTTCAAGGGGCTGTTAGGAGATATAGTGAGATATCATGAGAATTCAAATTATCATATCATGAGAATTTCTTGAAACTTCTAGAAGCATCTTAGAGTGAGCTAGAATCTTCTGGATCTTTCCATGCTACTCTATATAATGAGGTGAGATCATATGTGTGAGAGGTTGGTGCATAGAGAGGGAGAATAGAGAGAATTGTGAGATTGCTTCATTTGCAAGGAATTGAGAGATCATTCAATCCACTCCATTTCTGTTCAAGGGTATGTTTCATCTTCAATCTCTAGGTCAGAGTGAGTGTGAAAGAGCATGCTTAGAGGTCCATTAATGGCATCTTGAAGAGCTTGCATTGAAAACTCAAGAAGCCATATCAGAAGTGCAGCCAAGGTTGCAAGCTTCTTCAGCCTTTTCCTTTGCATACAGAAGGCTCACCACATCTCCAAGATCACCTTTGAAGATTGCCAAGGCTTGTAAGGCACGAGTCTCCTTCTGTTTCCATCAAATTTCAAGGTATGAAATCCAATCCATATCTCTTTAATTATGTCATTTTAATTGTTTTCTTTAGGTTAAGAATGTTAGGTTTAGGTAGATGATCATATACACAATCTGTTAGAACCATTGATGGAGTTTTGTGTTAGGGCATTGAAACTTTCTTGACCTAGAACTCTTAGGTTAGGGCATGATAATCTTAGCTTTTATGTTTAGAATGATTAGGGTAACACATAGATTACATTAGTATCAGAATTAGCAAGCTCCATTAACATGCATGACAGTGATATTGTGGTGTGCCCTAGACTTCCAGCCTTCGTGTTTTACTTTAAGTTGAGTTTTAAAGAAAAATGAGAGTAGGGTTTTGTAGAGGGGAAGAAATGGAGTAGCTTTGGTTTTTAAAGTTTGTAATTTCATTGAGAGTTAAGAGAGTACGTTGGACTGGAAATTGCTTGCATGAACAATGAAAATATGAAACCCTAAATCTAATTGGAGAAGACGACGCCGTGGCCGTCAGATTAAGGTTGACTATGGGACTGATCCTATGGTCCAAATTCAAAATAAAAAACGGAGGGACTTGACTATAGGAAACGCAACGTTTAACTAACTAAAACGCGTGGGCTTAAGTAATGGTCTTCTAAGCACACCCCCATAATGAGGCCCACCCAGTTCTGAACCTAAAAATCATGCTATTGGCACCGTGTCTGTTTTCATTTTCTTTTTATTTTCTTAATTCATTTTCTGACTAAATGGGCTTAGTACACACGCCTCCTATTCGCACCCCACATCCTCTGGCCCATAGGAAATTGAACTGGGCGCATCACTCTTTGCACCCCCTCCCCATTTAATTTATTTTCTTTGATTTTAGATTTCTTTTATATTTCTTGCATCTTATAAAATTCATAAATAAATGAAAAATGTATATTTTTAATTGCTTATTTTTGCATTAGGTTTATAATTCTGTCAAGAAAATTAATAAAAATAAAAACTCCATTTTATATTTAGTTTACTATTTTTTGTATATTTTCCATTTTATTAGCTTTTTAATAGGTTTAAGCTAGTACCTCATTTTGTAGAATTTATTTTAGGACCTTCCTTTAATCTTTTTGTTCCATTCTTTTTAGTATGATTAGGTATTGACCTTAACTCCCTCTGGTTTTTATACCAAGAATTTTAGGTTAAAATTTTAGTTAGTTTGATTAATGGACATTAGTGTGTCAAATTAGGGTTTTAGGTTTGACATAGGTGAAGTAAATCATTTCCTTTTGAGAGTTTTGTTTTGATTTTTGGGGTATGGGCATATAGGGATATTATGGGTAGGTGTATAGACCATTGTAAATAAGCATTAGAATTTCCCCCCCTTGTCTTAATATTTTTAGGGTATTTTCTGATTTGATTGATTGTATTGGATGCTTTATGATGAGTGTCTGCTTTTGGGGTTTCATTTTGGGGAATTGTTTGGGGGTTTGGTTCACTTTGAAGACCTTGGTGAAGGAGCATGATGAGGAGAAGATTGAAGACTAGAGATCCAGAAGTTGAAGATGTTTGGAGCTTGCAAGGATGCATAGATTGAAGACCTAGTCTAGGAGTTTGTTCTCTTTTGTGAGGTTTGAGATCCTGAAGTTTGAGGGAAATTTATGGTACTTTCCTGAGGAAGGCACTATGGATACCTTTCATTCTTTCTTCTCACCTCTTTCTTAAGTATCCAATGATGTTGGAGCCTTCATGTGAGTTTAGTTTCTCCTGAGGAGGAATGTAAACCGATCACAGTTGTTGAGCCACATGGGATACGATTCCTAAGTGGAAGCCTCCTAGTACTTTCCCGAGGAAGGCACTATGGGTCTGTTCACTTAGTTCCCTTAGTTCATCTAGGATTTCTTAAGTATCCAATGATGTTGGAGCCTTCATGTGAGTTTAGTTTCTCCTGAGGAGGAATGTAAACCGATCACAGTTGTTGAGCCACATGGGATATGATTCCTAAGTGGAAGCCTCCTAGTACTTTCCCGAGGAAGGCACTATGGGTCTGTTCACTTAGTTCCCTTAGTTCATCTAGGATTTCTCAAGTATCCAATGATGTCGGAGCCTTCATGTGAGTTTAGTTTCTCCTGAGGAGGAATGTAAACCGATCACAGTTGTTGAGCCGCATAGGATATGATTCCTGAGTGGTAACCTCCTGGTACTTTCCTGAGGAAGGCACTATGGGTTTGTCTGCTTAGCTCCCTTTCTTTGGTAAGCTTGTTTTGAAGCTTGAAGACTGGGATTGATTTCTCTTGTGTAGGGTTTTGCTTAGGGTTTTGCTTAGAGATTTGATTAGGGTTTTGCTTAGAGATTTGATTAGGGTTTTGCTTAGAGATTTGATTAGGGTTTTGCATAGGGCTTTGCTCAGGGTTTTGATTAGGGTTTTGTTTGGGGTCTTGCTCAGGGGTAGTTCATGCCTTTGGATAGGAGCTTGTCATGGCTGGTTCGCCTCCTCTTTGTGTTGTTTGACTTGTGTGGTGTTGTGCTGCATTAGACTTAGGGGTTCATCTAGATATTTCTGAGGTAGGTGCATCTTAGAGATAGGCTTTGTGTGCATGAGAAGTTGAGGTGGTCCTCCTTCTGCTTGTTTGTTATTGAGTGGCTTTGCTTGCTGGTATTTGGTAGAGCTGAGCTCCCTTACCTCTGTGGTTTGCGGCCTTTGCGCCCTGTTTGCTTAGTTGTTGCATTCATGCATATTTCCAGTATTTCTTTACTTTGCAGTTGATTCCTGTTTGCTGTTTAGTCCTGTTGCCATGATCCCTTAGGAGCTCTAACTTCTCCGCTGCGGAGGAGTTATGATAGACATTAGGTGGGTCAACCAGGCATGATAACATTAGGTAGATTCCCCTTTTCAACCATAGTTTTAGGGTGTCTCTTTCTTTTCTCAATAGGAGCACTTGAGTAGCTTGTGTCGTAGTTAGCCGAACTACAGCTGCTCTGATTTCTCGTACCAGATGAGAATATGTAGGCATAGGATGCGATATCCTAGCGAGCACACTAACAACTAACCTTTTGTTCTCTCGCGGCTGTGCGATCGAGACTTTCCCGCTGACGACTGATTGTCACCCTTTTTCTCTTGCCCGAGTGCATTTGAGACCAGACCGTAGTTGTAGGTTCCTGTACCCTTTAAAACCAGATTAATTTTCTCACTGCTGTGTGAGAACGCCCGGTTTAGCCGTAGTTAGTCGAACTACGTTTGCTCTGATCTTCCATGCTGTGTGGAAGTACGTAGGCACAGGATGCGATGTCCTGGCGAGTAACCTTCCCCCCGTCTAGACGTAGGTAGTCGAACTACGTTGACTCTGACTTTCCCATTGCACGAGGGAGTACGTAGGCCCAGAACAGCGCATGTTCTGTCGAGTCCTGTCCTTTTCTTTTCTTTTCAGACTGGCCATTAGCGTAGATAGATAAACACACCCTTTTCCTTATAAACACCAAGCGTGGATCCCGTCGAGTACGACGGATGTGAGGGGTGCTAATACCTTCCCCTTGCGTAACCGACTCCCGAATCCAGGTTTTGGTTGCGATGACAATACCTTTTCCCGTCTTTGCGTTAGGTTTACTTCGAGCGTTTCCTTTCCCTCCTTTGGGATAAATAACGCACGGTGGCGACTCTTCTGTTCAGCCGGCGCCGATTTTCGCATTAGCGACAGCTGGCGACTCTGCTGGGGATTTTGTAGCATCTAGGGACTTTTCCCATCCCTTATGTTGGGACCGTTTCCCATCCCCTACGCGAGTCAATCCTAGCGCTTGGGTGTTTATCTGTTGGGTGTTGTGCATATGTGTTTTATCTTTCTGCACTTTACTTTCCCGCACCTTTACCTTTCCGCATTTACTTTCAGCAATATATTATTATGATTATTGCTGTGGGAGAGGGAGGTTACTATGAGTGAGAAGCCGGACCTGGGCTTGAGTGAACCTAGAATTAGAGTGGAAAGTAGTGGGCGCGCACATGCTTTGCATGTCCTAGTGTCCCACGAAATCCACACTCAGACGAGGTTCTTCTGGTTGGCCTCCTGTCCTACCCTTTGGGTGGCTCGGGTTGCTGGTTAGTTGGATTGTCGACTCTGGGAACCGATCATTTGGAAGTTGGCTAAGTGAGGCCTCTTCAGGATTTGATGATGCCACTCCTTCTGGGAATCGTATCATCAACCCTGAAAGTCTGTGATGCCAACGACCGCATAGGATGTCGTACCTTGTGCCAGTTATAGGGACATCTACCTGTGAGAGGGACTTGGGGCATGCAGGTAACTTGACCTTCAGACTACCGGTTCATTTCTCATGAGATACAGGATTGTGGATATTTTGTGGGATGTTATCAGGGTCTGTCAGAGACCAGGTGTGGGTTATATTATTGGGTCTATCCGAGACCAGGCTGGAGTTCTTTATGAGGTATGTCTGAGACCATTGTGTGAGGAGTATTGGAGGATCTGTCTGAGACCTGTTCTTGGTGTGATTTGGGCTTCTCAGTCAGGGCACTTGATCCCCTGTTGCAGCTACTTGCATTGCATTGTTTGCATAACCATTTATCATTGCATTTTGCATGCATACTCACATTTGCATTACAGGTACTTTCAGGATTGCAGATCAAAGAATCCATCGTTATTCCACAAGGACTAATCAGAAGAAGATCATGGACAACGTGCAGAGTGAAATGCAAGAGATGCGTGACAGGATGGCCCTGCTCATGCAAACCATGGAGACCATCGCCAAAGGACAAGAGCAGCTGCAGAATCTGGTTCAACCGATAGTCGCACGGGCTGAAAACAACGGGACACCGCAGGGTGAGAATATTGCTGCTTCTCCCCGAGTTGAGAATCGTCAAAGTGCTGATGCTATTCCCGTAACCGGTTTGAATGCTGGAGAAACTGGTCCTGTAGGTGGAGGTGGGAACACCGGTAATATGAATGCCAATACAGATACTGCTGGGGTATTTGTGGGTAATGTCAATCAGGGTTTCAATGGGGGCGTTGAGAATGCCGGAATGAATGGTATCATTGGTAACCAGGGCTTCAATGGTATGAACATGGGGTATGGCAACATTGCTGGCGCCAAGGCTGGGTTTGGTGGCTATGGTTATGGTAATCTTGGATGTGGAACTGGTGTGTACAATGCTCAGGATATGGGCAATCTGAGGTGCGACCCCAGGTACTTTCAGACGGGTCCGGGCCGTGATGCAGATTATGTTGGATACGATGCAGTACCTCGCTGGGAGGATCGTCAGGAGGACGTCTTCTCTGGTCAGAACGAAGGCTATGGGAGACCCGCAGGTGACAACCATCGGATGAGATTGCTAGAAGAGAAGGTAAACGGTTTGGCTAGCTAGAATGCTGTGGGGCTGGATATGTCCAATATGGGATTGGTACCAGGGCTGAGGGTACCTCTGAAATTCAAAGCGCCATCTTTTGATAAATATAAAGGGGACACGTGCCCGAGGGTACATGTTCGTTCATTTTACAGGAGGATGTCCGCGTATTCAGACGACGAAAAGATGCTCATGCATTTCTTCCAGGACAGCTTGTCAGGGCCGTCGCTGGAATGGTATATGAGCCTAGAGCCAACACAGATAAAAAGCTGGAAAGAGCTAGCGGAAGCTTTCGTGAAGCATTACCAATACAACAGCGATCTCGCCCCTAACCGGGTCCAGTTGCAGAGCATGTCTCAAAAGTCTAACGAGAGCTTCAAAGAATACGCCCAGAGATGGCGTGATTTGGCTGCCAGAGTACAACCTCCTATGGTGGAGCGTGAAATGATGGACTTGTTCATAGGAACTTTTTCTGGAATGTACTATGACCAGTTGCTCAATTTTTCGATGAGTACTTTCTCTGAGTTGATCTTGATGGGGGAGCGTATAGAAAATGGGATAAAAATCGGTAAGATTCAAGCGGGAGAGTCTGTTCCAGCTGGAAGCAATAAGAAAGCTTTCGGGGGTAGAAAACAGGAAGATGCCAATTCGGTATGTAGCTCTCGGGGAAGAAATAGGGGATGGAGGCAATACCAACCGCAACAAGTTGCAAGTGTGACAATCCCCGTGCAACATCAGCAACAGCCGCAGCAGCAGAGGCAACAACATCCGGCTCAGCGAAGAATTCAGAACGGGAAGCCGAAAAGGGTATTTGATCCGCCGCCAGTAGCGTACGCTGAGCTTCTTTAGAATTTGTTACGGTTACAGTTGGTCGAGAAAAGAACGATGGCCCCTCCGACAGGGATCCACCCACCCAGTTATAACGCTAATGAGCATTGTGAATTCCACTCTGGGGCACCCGGCCATAATATCGAAAACTGCCACGCTTTCAAGCATAAAGTGCAAGATTTGCTTGATAGCACTGCTACTAATTTTGGTACGGAAGGGCCCAATATTACACAACAACCAATTCCAAACCATGAATAGGCTGGAGTATGGTGGACAAAGAGGAGTTCTATAGTTCGGGTGGGCCGTTAAAAGTAGATCAGAACAGTGGCAGGCTGCCTCTAATAACTGATTATGAAGATAGCTGGTTCAGCAGCAGGACAGATGTGAAAGCCCGGTTCTCGGAAGCTGGCATTTTTCTTTGTTTTATCTTGTCATTTCTTTACATTTGTAGTTTCTTTCCTGTTTGAAAATACAATCTTGTTTGTAAAACTTGTTGTTTCCATTCAATTGATGATAATGAAATAAATATGCATGTTTTGATTAAATCCATTCGTGTTCACTAATTGTTTTTACAAATGTCCAACGCCTGGTTAAGAGGAATCCGGGGAGGATGACGAAAATGAACGACATGCAAAATTCCGATTGTATGCTTTTTGAAACAAAACCTGCTGATGATGTACAGGCATTGTTTCAAATCCATAAACACCAGAGATATAAGGAAGATAATCCCTTGTCAACCCCTTTGAGCCTTGTAGTAGGAGTTTCTTTCTGTGAATGAAAAACCCTCAATCTTAACCTGGGGCAGGGTAGGTGTTAGCTAATTTGACCGAGCGTCCAAATTGCAAAAGAAGTGTCCGTTCGAGGATCAATCACACCTCTAGAGGTCGTGCCTAAAAAACCACAATGGTTCAGCATTAGGAGTGAAATAGTCACATCATTCCCCAAAGAGTCAGACAACCAGCGTCACACGACTTGTTCGAAAGAAAAAAGAGAAAAAAATCAAAAGCCCGCTAAGTCAAGAAAAGAAAACAATTGACTTAGGCAAAAATGAGGGCATCCCGCTGGACTTGAAAATCAAAAGAAACTCAAAAGAGTTAGTCCAGGCAAAAGTTAGGGATATGAAAAGAAAAAAGATGAAAGGAGGACAAAAAGAAAAATCCTCAGATCAAATGCGAGTCGTGTGACCCTAAGTGTCAAAGACAAAAAGTGAGTGGCTGTCACTCCAAAAACTCATGGTTTCTCGAACTATTACTCCTATCTTTCAACCTCTGAGAGGTGAGCGCTAAGGTCGAATTAGCTGAACGTAGGATGGGAGAACATCAAGGAGAATGGGTGGGTTAAAATAAACTTTGAGCCTTTATCCTTTCCTTCAAAACCGTGAACCTGACCACGTTATAACCTTCAAAAGTCCTAATTGAAGTAGGTTTGGTTCGAAAGCATACTTCGGTGAAGGTCGCGTCGATTCTGACTCCTAAAAGGGTTCCTCTTACCATGTTGGTACTAATGTTGATATTTTTGATAAATGTTTTGTGCATTTTATGCCATAAACTGTTTTTTCCTATTCCCAGTGAACAGATTGGATGTCAAAGTTGTCATATGTGTTGCATTAATACATCTTTCACGCAGAACAACTTGTTTTACTCGCGAGTAATCGCTTGACAGCAGGAGAGTTTTCTACAACGGAAAGTATGGTTAGGATAGAATACAGAACGCCCGAATGTTCCGAGAGCAGGGGCAAGCTATTATCGTGATCCCCAGCCAGGTCAGCCTTTTGCAGTCAGTTATCCTGGGGAAATCAGGTTGAGATTCGGTAAATATGTCATAGTCAGGGGCACTACTCTGAATCAGCTAATCAGGGGCAAGGTCATTGCAGTCAGGGGCAGGCCATCGTAAGAGCGCAGAAGTTGTTCTTTATTCGAGAAACGTTTGATGTAAAGTATCTCTCCGAAGTTCAGAATGCTGGGGCATTTCGTATCAGACCATCAGGGAACATATTTGCAGATTTCCTCTCGAGGACTATCCCCACAGAGGTCCCGCAGGCAGGGGCATATCAGAAGCGAAGGGTTTGTTCTTCTCCGTATCAGCAGGGTTATTCAAAGCTATTCGAGCAGATTCAGCCAATTTTCGAGTGCGAGGCGAACGTCGGGAAGTTGTGTTACTATCCTTTGACTCTTCAACCAGAAAGCTGTGTATTCAGACAGAGTATTTTCCAGCGTCAGTTGTACCTGACCCACCACAGATAGCCTAAAAGTCCAAATCCATGTTGGCGATCACTGTGAGGCCCATCCGTGTTGGCGCATCAGTTTACAAATCTAATCCTCGGCAGTATGCAGGAAGACTCCGTCTATTTTCTCCAGCAAAGTCCATTTTTCATTGGCACGGGTGAGCTATCCCCAGAGAAGTCCAATCATACTTGGCACACCTGCTATTCCCCAACAGAGTTATATTCCCCAGCAGGGTGTTACTTCAACGAGGTGCGTGGTTAAGTTCCCAATTTCCCCAGCGGAGTTGATTTCACTCTTCCAGCATTTATTTTGCTGGAATAATTCTGTGATATCCGGTTTATCCCCAGCGGAGTTGGCTTCGTCTTCAGCATTTATTTTGCTGAAATGGTTTTCTGTACCCGACTTTCTCCAGCAGCCCGAACCTGCATTAGCATATCATCATATTTGCATCATACTTGCATCTAACCCAAATACGTAGCATTTCCATGCTATATGGAAACATTACGTCATCATCGAACATATGCATACAAAACATAAACCAGGTTGGTTACCTCGTTGGTTTCAGATGTTTGTTTTCCTCTGCAGATAATTGAGATTATGATTCAGGAAGATGTTCGGATAGTCGTATTTGTGGCGCAAGGCGAGCAGTGATCGTGTTCGTCCTATCATGTGGACCCCTAGCAGAGTTGCTTGGTTGAGTTTCTCTTTTCCCCAACTGAGTCCTTCTCAGGTCGCTGTTATGTCGGCATTACAAGATTTCATAGTTCAGATTTTTTGGAGTTATCGCCGTGATTTCCCCAGTAGAGTTTTCTTCCCCTAGCAAAGTTGCTTGGTTGGCTTTCTCTTCTTCCCCAGCGAAGTTTTCTTCAGACTGTTGTCACGTCAGTATTGAAAATCTTGAAATTACTACCTACCGTCGAAGTAGGTGTTTGACGGCTGTCGTCAGAATTACCCCAGTAAAGTTTTTCTTTGGATTGTTGTTACAAGAATCTTGTGGATTAAACCTTCAGAGTTATACCCTGGTTGAAGGAGTTATACCCCGGTTGAGGAGTTATACCCTGGTTGAAGGAGTTATACCCTGGTTGAAGGAGTTATTATCCTGGTTGAAGGAGTTATACCCTGGTTGAAGGAGTTATTATCCTGGTTGAAGGAGTTATACCCCGGTTGAGGAGTTATACCCTGGTTGAAGGAGTTATACCCTGGTTGAAGGAGTTATTATCCTGGTTGAAGGAGTTATACCCTGGTTGAAGGAGTTATTACCCTGGTTGAGGAGTTATACCCTGGTTGAAGGAGTTATACCCTGGTTGAAGGAGTTATTACCCTGGTTGATGGAGTTACACCCTGGTTGAAGGAGTTGTGGCCCTGGTTAAAGGAGTTATTACCCTGGTTGATGGAGTTACACCGTGGTTGAAGGAGTTGTGGCCCTGGTTGAAGGAGTTATTACCCTGGTTGATGGAGTTACACCCTGGTTGAAGGAGTTGTGGCCCTGGTTGAAGGAGTTATTATCCTGGTTGAGGGAGTTGTCACCCTGGTTGATGGAGTTACACCCTGGTTTGAGGAGTTATTATGCCTTGTTTGAGGCAGTTATACCCCGGTTGAAGGAGTTATTACCTTTGGCTCGATGCATGCTTATTGTAGCAAAATTTGGAATTAATTGTGGATTCAAGGCCTGTGGCGTCATGCAGGTAGTTGAGGACGAAATAAAGTCAGTTCTTATCAGATAATTAATCAGTTGTTGCCGTGACAACCGGATTCGGTTTTCTGAATGATATTTTTCCCAAGCAGTAGTCGTATACGCAATTTATTTTTGCGGTTGGCAAATTTCCGGGTTCTTTCGTATTCAACCGTCTCGTACCTCGAATGTTTGAAGGCCGTTTGCTCTTCACCCAATCGGGTCCAAGCCGCTTGAATAGGGGCAGCTGTTGCACCCTAAAATTTGCCCAACCTTTTCTAACCTAGGTTTATGTTTCAATTGCATAGTCATTTGCATTGGCATCATGTACATAGTGTATTCATCTGCATTGCATAGCATAGGCAAGATATCTTAACAGGGGATCAAGTGCTATTCTTGTCTCAAGAGGTATGTTCAAGGGGTTTCATTCATATTCAAGATTACTCAGATCACTCAGTGGATTCTCTCCTATCTGGAGGTTGTTTGGGGATCATCAGAGGGTGTATGAGCTATGAGCCAAGAGCATGGAGGGTGTATGGATGCTATGAAAAGCCTAGATGATCATTTTGAAGAAGAACCAAGTCACTGGAATGATTGCAAGAGCCTCAGTTAAAGTCAGTCAACTAGGGTTTTATCTAGGTCAACCCTAGGTCAAAGACTTGTTTTGAAAGGAATCAAGGATCATTTGAAGAATGTGGGATTCATTATTTGCTATATGGATATGGATATGGTGTTGTGCCAAAGAAAAATCAGAAGGAGTCAAGGAGAAGTGGAGTTACCAAATTAGGGTTTCAGTGTAAAATCCCCTGATTTAGGTCAAACTTCAAAGCAGTGTAACTCAAGATGCAAGCTTCATATGGATTTCTGGTCCACATGAAACTTGTAGAGTATCTTCATAGCTTTAATTTTAGTGGTGGAAGTCATCAAGGTGATTTATAGAACTCAAGTTATAGCTCTTGCAAGTTACAGGTCATCTGAGAACACTGAAATTTGTCTGTGAAAGTTGTCTGTCTTCCAAGAAACTTTTGACCTTCATGGAGATTTCAAATGGATTTCTGGACAACGTGAGAGTTGTTCCTCATTGTCTTAGCTTTCTAGGAAGGTATGGTATGCCTCCATATGATTTGTGGAACTCTACTTATGTCCTTGGCAAGAAAAGGGTATTTTGGTCATTTGAGAATTACAGGTCATTCTTAGCCTATGCCCAAACCTCATACAAGGAAGCTTCAAATGAAAAACTTCACAACATCAAAGTTGCTCAAAATGGCATTTTAAGTCTATAAAAGAGGTCATTGAAGTTTGGAAATGCATAGAACTCAAATTGATAAAAGTTGGTAAAAATGACTTTAAAAATGGCATATAAGTTGAAAAAGTTGAAATGGAAATTTGGTTTGGGAGATCTACAAATCCAAAATAGGTCATGTAATATATCATTTTGAGTATAAACATCATTTTAAAGACTTTGGTTCATCCACATTTTTGATTTAAGGCTTAAAAAATGGAGTTGCTTTGGAAATCACTTACTTGCATAATAAGGCAACCATGTGAAATTTGGCACAAGGTAAATTTCAAGGCATGTAAGCTTACATATCACTCCATATTGGCATGTAAGGATATTTTCAAGGGGCTGTTAGGAGATATAGTGAGATATCATGAGAATTCAAATTATCATATCATGAGAATTTCTTGAAACTTCTAGAAGCATCTTAGAGTGAGCTAGAATCTTCTGGATCTTTCCATGCTACTCTATATAATGAGGTGAGATCATATGTGTGAGAGGTTGGTGCATAGAGAGGGAGAATAGAGAGAATTGTGAGATTGCTTCATTTGCAAGGAATTAAGAGATCATTCAATCCACTCCATTTCTGTTCAAGGGTGTGTTTCATCTTCAATCTCTAGGTCAGAGTGAGTGTGAAAGAGCATGCTTAGAGGTACATTAATGGCATCTTGAAGAGCTTGCATTGAAAACTCAAGAAGCCATATCAGAAGTGCAGCCAAGGTTGCAAGCTTCTTCAGCCTTTTCCTTTGCATACAGAAGGCTCACCACATCTCCAAGATCACCTTTGAAGATCGCCAAGGCTTGTAAGGCACGAGTCTCCTTCTGTTTCCATCAAATTTCAAGGTATGCAATCCAATCCATATCTCTTTAATTATGTCATTTTAATTGTTTTCTTTAGGTTAAGAATGTTAGGTTTAGGTAGATGATCATATACACAATCTGTTAGAACCATTGATGGAGTTTTGTGTTAGGGCATTGAAACTTTCTTGACCTAGAACTCTTAGGTTAGGGCATGATAATCTTAGATTTTATGTTTAGAATGATTAGGGTAACACATAGATTACATTAGTATCAGAATTAGCAAGCTCCATTAACATGCATGACAGTGATATTGTGGTGTGCCCTAGACTTCCAGCCTTCGTGTTTTACTTTAAGTTGAGTTTTAAAGAAAAATGAGAGTAGGGTTTTGTAGAGGGGAAGAAATGGAGTAGCTTTGGTTTTTAAAGTTTGTAATTTCATTGAGAGTTAAGAGAGTACGTTGGACTGGAAATTGCTTGCATGAACAATGAAAATCTGAAACCCTAAATCTAATTGGAGAAGACGACGCCGTGGCCGTCAGATTAAGGTTGACTATGGGACTGATCCTATGGTCCAAATTCAAAATAAAAAACGGAGGGACTTGACTATAGGAAACGCAACGTTTAACTAACTAAAACGCGTGGGCTTAAGTAATGGTCTTCTAAGCACACCCCCATAATGAGGCCCACCCAGTTCTGAACCTAAAAATCATGCTATTGGCACCGTGTCTGTTTTCATTTTCTTTTTATTTTCTTAATTCATTTTCTGACTAAATGGGCTTAGTACACACGCCTCCTATTTGCACCCCACATCCTCTGGCCCATAGGAAATTGAACTGGGCGCATCACTCTTTGCACCCCCTCCCCATTTATTTTATTTTCTTTGATTTTAGATTTCTTTTATATTTCTTGCATCTTATAAAATTCATAAATAAATGAAAAATGCATATTTTTAATTGCTTGTTTTTGCATTAGGTTTATAATTCTGTCAAGAAAATTAATAAAAATAAAAACTCCATTTTATTTTTAGTTTACTATTTTTTGTATATTTTCCATTTTATTAGCTTTTTAATAGGTTTAAGCTAGTACCTCATTTTGTAGAATTTATTTTAGGACCTTCCTTTAATCTTTTTGATCCATTCTTTTTAGTATGATTAGGTATTGACCTTAACTCCCTCTGGTTTTTATACCAAGAATTTTAGGTTAAAATTTTAGTTAGTTTGATTAATGGACATTAGTGTGTCAAATTAGGGTTTTAGGTTTGACATAGGTGAAGTAAATCATTTCCTTTTGAGAGTTTTGTTTTGATTTTTGGGGTATGGGCATATAGGGATATTATGGGTAGGTGTATAGACCATTGTAAATAAGCATTAGAATTTCCCCCCCTTGTCTTAATATTTTTAGGGTATTTTCTGATTTGATTGATTGTATTGGATGCTTTATGATGAGTGTCTGCTTTTGGGGTTTCATTTTGGGGAATTGTTTGGGGGTTTGGTTCACTTTGAAGACCTTGGTGAAGGAGCATGATGAGGAGAAGATTGAAGACTAGAGATCCAGAAGTTGAAGATGTTTGGAGCTTTCAAGGATGCATAGATTGAAGACCTAGTCTAGGAGTTTGTTCTCTTTTGTGAGGTTTGAGATCCTGAAGTTTGAGGGAAATTTATGGTACTTTCCTGAGGAAGGCACTATGGATACCTTTCATTCTTTCTTCTCACATCTTTCTTAAGTATCTAATGATGTTGGAGCCTTCATGTGAGTTTAGTTTCTCCTGAGGAGGAATGTAAACCGATCACAGTTGTTGAGCCACATGGGATACGATTCCTAAGTGGAAGCCTCCTAGTACTTTCCCGAGGAAGGCACTATGGGTCTGTTCACTTAGTTCCCTTAGTTCATCTAGGATTTCTTAAGTATCCAATGATGTTGGAGCCTTCATGTGAGTTTAGTTTCTCCCGAGGAGGAATGTAAACCGATCACAGTTGTTGAGCCACATGGGATATGATTCCTAAGTGGAAGCCTCCTAGTACTTTCCCGAGGAAGGCACTATGGGTCTGTTCACTTAGTTCCCTTAGTTCATCAAGGATTTCTCAAGTATCCAATGATGTCGGAGCCTTCATGTGAGTTTAGTTTCTCCTGAGGAGGAATGTAAACCGATCACAGTTGTTGAGCCGCATAGGATATGATTCCTGAGTGGTAACCTCCTGGTACTTTCCTGAGGAAGGCACTATGGGTTTGTCTGCTTAGCTCCCTTTCTTTGGTAAGCTTGTTTTGAAGCTTGAAGACTGGGATTGATTTCTCTTGTGTAGGGTTTTGCTTAGGGTTTTGCTTAGAGATTTGATTAGGGTTTTGCTTAGAGATTTGATTAGGGTTTTGCTTAGAGATTTGATTAGGGGTTTGATTAGGGTTTTGTTTGGGGTCTTGCTCAGGGGTAGTTCATGCCTTTGGATAGGAGCTTGTCATGGCTGGTTCGCCTCCTCTTTGTGTTGTTTAACTTGTGTGGTGTTGTGCTGCATTAGACTTAGGGGTTCATCTAGATATTTCTGAGGTAGGTGCATCTTAGAGATAGGCTTTGTGTGCATGAGAAGTTGAGGTGGTCCTCCTTCTGCTTGTTTGTTATTGAGTGGCTTTGCTTGCTGGTATTTGGTAGAGCTGAGCTCCCTTACCTCTGTGGTTTGCGGCCTTTGCGTCCTGTTTGCTTAGTTGTTGCATTCATGCATATTTCCAGTATTTCTTTACTTTGCAGTTGATTCCTATTTGCTGTTTAGTCCTGTTGCCATGATCCCTTAGGAGCTCTAACTTCTCCGCTGCGGAGGAGTTATGATAGACATTAGGTGGGTCAACCAGGCATGATAACATTAGGTAGATTCCCCTTTTCAACCATAGTTTTAGGGTGTCTCTTTCTTTTCTCAATAGGAGCACTTGAGTAGCTTGTGTCGTAGTTAGCCGAACTACAGCTGCTCTGATTTCTCGTACCAGATGAGAATATGTAGGCATAGGATGCGATATCCTAGCGAGCACACTAATAACTAACCTTTTGTTCTCTCGCGGCTGTGCGATCGAGACTTTCCCGCTGACGACTGATTGTCACCCTTTTTCTCTTGCCCGAGTGCATTTGAGACCAGACCATAGTTGTAGGTTCCTGTACCCTTTAAAACCAGATTAATTTTCTCACTGCTGTGTGAGAACGCCCGGTTTAGCCGTAGTTAGTCGAACTACGTTTGCTCTGATCTTCCATGCTGTGTGGAAGTACGTAGGCACATGATGCGATGTCCTGGCAAGTAACCTTCCCCCCGTCTAGACGTAGGTAGTCGAACTACGTTGACTCTGACTTTCCCATTGCACGAGGGAGTACGTAGGCCCAGAACAGCGCATGTTCTGTCGAGTCCTGTCCTTTTCTTTTCTTTTCAGACTGACCATTAGCGTAGATAGATAAACACACCCTTTTCCTTATAAACACCAAGCGTGGATCCCGTCGAGTACGACGGACGTGAGGGGTGCTAATACCTTCCCCTTGCGTAACCGACTCCCGAATCCAGGTTTTGGTTGCGATGACCATACCTTTTCCCGTCTTTGCGTTAGGTTTACTTTGAGCGTTTCCTTTCCCTCCTTTGGGATAAATAACGCACGGTGGCGACTCTTCTGTTCAGCCGGCGCCGATTTTCGCAGTAGCGACACTCAGGAATTTAAATAACTCGGGATTACATACAAAAATCAAATTGAGAATTAACATCAAAGATTTATTTCTTCATTGTCTTCCCTTCAGAATACCCTACCCAGCATTGGAAACCGTATACCGTTAGAGTTGTCACATGCTGCCCTTGCATTATCAACACATTGTGTGTACCGCGAATGAACCCAGGCATAAAGGGAATAGTAAGATTTTCACGCTATCTTGGAAGAAGAGGCCTTATCCCAGGTCACACGCCTCGCGCCGGTCCCCTGCATTTCCAAAAGGCCACTAAGTGTTCGCAAAATTGATAGTAATCCTATCACACCATGCTCTGGCTGCCGCTCTCTTGGCTTCGATTGCAACTCTGGTATATGAGTACGCTGCTTCAGGATGGAAACTAATTTTAGAGATAGTAAAGTAAGTTAAATCAAAGTGAAGTTGGGAAAAGGAGATTAAGTACATATCAAGGAAGAAATTATAGACTTACCTCTCTTATACTGAAAATCATTAGCGCCACCAGGCTTTAGCGTAAAACCGTCACTACCGACTGATGCCAGTTTCTAAGCGCTGATGTGAAGCCTACAAAAACAGACCACTTGCCTAAAATCCCTGCATAAAGAAAACCAGCAGAACATTTTATACATCAGAAGGAAGACTCCATTTGTTTAGATGATTGGATTATTAATAAAAACAATTCAAAGATGAAGGCCTCTGCACCTTGTCGGTTCTTCTGGTTTTGTCCATCTCTCAGCTTCCATTGGTGGACAATGGTCTACATGAAAACCAAGAAGAAAAGTCAGTCTGGTTTAGAACAAGCAATCCAAGAAGTCGTCAAAGAGAAACCAAACAGAGCCATAAAGATTCAAATACTGCGAACCAACTTCACCAAGTCATAGTTTGCGCGTCATTCATAGAGTTGCCTGCACAATCCTGTCAAAACCACTCGATTCGTCTCACTTTCACAAAAAACCGAAAACCAGCATACAACAAGCTAATTCCCTGCAAAACATTGAATGGAATATTAACAAATTGCCAGAAGGGGGAGCAGGCGAATGTGATTATTACTCAAGTTACTTCAACGTATTCAGCAGATCAATACAGTTTTATATACCTTACGGGATGTCGATTTCGTCGTGAAAGAAGAAGTTCCTTAGCTCATGAGGCATTGGGAATTAGAACTGCAGCAGCTTCAACAAAACCAATTCAAAACTTCCGCAAGGGCTTCTCCCGTTGGCAACCTGATGAAGGATTTCTTCATCAAAGTGACATTTTCTTCCTGAAAGTTAAAATACCAAGTCAAGGATTCAGTCCATAGTAAAACTCAATCAAAGCATGGTTTATGACGATATTCATTAAGTTGCAACATCAGATTCATGAGCATGTTAGATCAAGGAAGAGAATGCCTTCACCAAAAGCTGTGCATTTCTGTAAAAAAAATCAACAAAATCTGGACAGAACCGGAAGTAGGAAAAGAATACCGAGTCGAGGATATGTGGAATTTTGTTCTTCAAGGTATCACTGTCTGCATTGCTCCCATCTTCACCACCAAAACCTTCAGTGGATCTCCCCGGTGCTGTTTAAGACGATTAAACCAATCTACCCTTCCAAGGCCCTGCAACCGAACAAATTTTTCATTAAAGGGCAGGCCAATGTGTTTAACAAAATCAATGTCAGAAGAACATAACAGAATTTTACAGCGAAGAATGCATGGTGAAAATAAGCA
Organism: Lathyrus sativus; assembly: GCA_963859935.3. Classification (NCBI taxonomy): domain Eukaryota; kingdom Viridiplantae; phylum Streptophyta; class Magnoliopsida; order Fabales; family Fabaceae; genus Lathyrus; species Lathyrus sativus. Next base: position 197,802,587 of record OZ012737.1, read on the forward strand.
GAATTGTCATCAATGATGTATTGTAAACGATGATCAAACAAGAAAGAGTGGGAAGCTCATTGAATATACAGACACAAATCTTTATTCGTTAATCACGAATCATGACACAAGGAGGCAACATTATTCCTTTCCAAAAATGTTTCGGACAAGATTAACCTGAAAATGGAAATGATTTCAAAGAAATTACTTTTCTGTCCAAAATCAATAAGGAAACATCCTCTTAGAAGATTATAAAAGAGGACGGATTCGCAAGAACATGGAGACAAAAAAAACCACAAGTATCCATACTCAAAAAAATCCAACAACAAATTCGAAACACAAAAATCCCAAATTCACAAAAATCTAAATTCAAAGAAACCCCAGTTCATAAATACAAAGGGAGGAGAACTCATCTTGTGTTTTTCTCCTGTCCGCAAACCACCTTCATCGCCAAGACCTCGACACCAGAAACGCCACCAGAAAATCCCATCGTCGAAGTCGTCGGAACCCTCACGCCTCCATCGTCATGGATATACCTTCGTGGTCAAAACCCTTTTGCCGTTGGAATCTCCATTCCTCGCGAGATCACGAATGCCCCGTCGAAAACTTCACCAAGAGCCTTGTTACGGTAAGCGCCCTTTCGCTGTTGTTTACTGTGAATTTGATGTGGTGTTGTTTGTTTTGCAGGAAAAACGGAAGGGCGATATCAATGGAGAAAGAAGAGAGGATTTGCGGAAATTGGCGGAGAAAGATGAAGAATTGGGGATTTCTTGGGGGGACTTAGGGTTTCTGACCTTTTTTTTTTGTTAATTTTTATGTTGTAATCTCATGTACACGCACACCATAAGCTCCGACGCACCCTCACGCACACTATCATTAGATCTCCTACGAATCTAATCCGATGGTCCACACCCCGCACGTCCACGGTAGGCCTCTCCTGACCTACTACGCCAGATCCAACGCCCTGCCCTAATCATTGTTTAAGCCCTCCGTTAACTCATTAACTCAATTAATTAGCATTTAATACCAACTTAATAAATTAATTAGATTAACCTTAAGTCAACTCTTTTAAAATTAAACTGATAACCTCTTTTAAATGAACCTTTTTAATTATTTAGTCTATTTAATTATCTCCTAATTAACCATTTTCTTTCAAATCAGTTTTTTTATATAAAGTGAATGAACATCCTTTTAATTAATTAATTTATCAAACCGTAATATTTTTAAAATTAAACTAATGACTCCTTTCAATTATTAGCTTTTTTTAATCATCTTTTTATTTTAAACTTAACAACCTTTTTAATAAATAATAACATATTGTCGCTACTGCGAAAATCGGCGCCGGCTAAACAGAAGAGTCGCCACCGTGCGTTATTTATCCCAAAGGAGGGAAAGGAAATGCTCGAAGTAAACCTACCGCAAAGACGGGAAAGGAATGGTCATCGCAACCAAATCCTGGATTCGGGAGTCGGTTACGCAAGGGGAAGGTATTAGCACCCCTCACGTCCGTCGTACTCGACGGGATCCACGCTTTCTGGTTTGTCTAAAGGATGCAAAAACAATCTATCTACGGCTGCTAAAGCTAAACGGAAAGAAATTGACTCGATAGAGCGTCACACTCTATGCCTACGTATTCTCAAGAGAGAAAGTCAGAGTCATCGTAGTTCTGGAAACTACAGGAAACTGGCTCGCCAAGACTTCGCGTCTTGTGCCTACGTACTTCCACACAGCGTGAAAGATCAGAGCTTACGTAGTTCAGGCTAACTACGGCTAGAGAGGGTGTTCTCGATCACACAGGAGTGAGAGATTAAGTTGGCTTGAAAGGTACGGGAACCTACGGGTCTTAAAACTACGGTCTAGTCTCAAATGCGCAAGGGCAAGAGAAAAGGAAACATCAGTCATCAGCGGGAAAGTCTCAATCGCACGGCAGCGAGAGAACAGAGAGGTTAGTTGTTAGTGTGCTCGCTAGGATATCGCATCCTATGCCTACATATTCTCATTCGATATGAGAAATTAGAGCAGCTGTAGTTCAACGGGAAAATGAGTCTCGATTGCACGGGGGCAAGAGAAAGGGTCTCGATCGCCTGAACGCGAGAGAAAAGGGGTTTCGATCGCACGGGGGAGAGAACAAAGAGGAAGCAGGCCTACGCCTAAACGGGAAGGAACCCGGGACACACACGTAAGAACCTAAGAAGAAACTCCTCAACTGTCATTTCCCACACATCTAACGATACAGCTCACAACACTCGACGGTTGCCTGAAGACTTGAATAAGATGATGATGTTGAACGAAGCGGCTCCGTTGGCTCCTGACATGCGCGCAAGCTCCATTCCAATCTTCTCCTCTCTAGATCCTTGATGATGACGCTCGAATCAGAACCAATGTAACGCTTAGACCATCATGGTTCGACTTATACGAGAAATCGAACTCTCAGAGGTAGCGTGTTGATGTCCGTGTCAAAGACAAGATAGAGAAATGGTATCGACAATCATTCTCCAATTGAATCGTGTCACACGGCCAACCAGAAATAAAATCGGATAGAAACGAAAATAGGAGAGAAATCCACCGCAAAATGGAAATAAAAGTCTACTCCTAAAATACGACAATTAAAGTCCACTAGAAAATATTCTGAAGAAATTAAAAGGAATGCATAATGGAAAATAGCATAGAAAATACTATAATATTCTATAGAGAAAAATAGGAAAAAAAACTATATTAAATCTATATATCCTATAATATGCTAAAAATAATAGAATATAAAGTCTATATTAAAATCTATGCATAATATTCTGACTATGAAAATGAAATTATAATCCTAAAGAGAAAAAAATAAATTGCAAGAAAGGGGGTACAATCGGCAAAATGGAGGGACTGCAGAAAAAACACCATCCTGGGCCTAGCCCACCATACAGAAAAAAAATAAAACCCAAAAATCAGCCCAGAAGGGGGGGTACGCGCAGGAACTGGAGGTGTGAACTGGAAAACTGAGTTGGGCCCAACCCACTCGTACCAACAACAAAAAAAGCAAGAAAAACGTGGACTGGGGGTGTCTAAGAAAAAAGGGGTGAGGGTGTATGGATCCAACTGATGATGGGCTAAGAGGCCCAAACCAAACCCAACGTCTCATCTCCTTTTCACTTTCCTTCAGAAAACCCTAGTTCGCCGTTTTTCCCACATCATTGTTCATACGCCTCCATTCCTCTCCTTCCTAACTTCTCAAATCTATCACACCTCTGGCTGTAACCCTAGGTTCCTCATCTCACCGCCGCTACCAGCCGTTTACACCTCAGCCTCCTCCGTTCAAACTTCTCCTCTCTCACAATATTCCTTCTCACTCTCCATTCAAACTTCAAGCAACCTGTTAACAAACGCAAATCCTCAGATTGCGAAAAAAGATGATGAAGATTTTGATGAGGTTGGAGAACTGATGAACAACATTATTGATGAACAGATCCGCGAGCGCGCGATGAGCTTCGATAGATCTGTTGGAGGATCTTGATCTGTTTCTGGAGATGACGATGAACGATGGCGATTGAAGATGTTGATGAAAATCGTTGGAGATCTATGAACCTGAAGATGATCGCATGCGGTTCTTGAAGAAATCTTGAAGGTTCTGGAAGCGAGCGATAACAATTTCTGGAAAAAGCAATCGATGAACTCGATGAAGATTATGAAGGCTGGTTGAAGATCCTGATGAAGATCTGGAAAATGATGAACGCAGGTCCAGATTGATGAATGGATGATGATCTTCGGCGATCCGGAAGACGGTTACGATGAAGATCTGGGGATCTTGATGAAGGTTATTGAAGAATGTTGCAAAAACGGGAAAATCTATGAAGATGTATGAAGATGTATGAGGATATGAGTGATTCTGGAAAAATGTATGATGAAGTTCTGGAGAAAGTTCTTGGATGATGAACATTGGTGATGGTTCTGGTGAAGTTGAACGGATGAACCGACGGTGGTTGATCGGAGGAAGATGAATGTTGGCGATGTTTGGGCGAAGTTGATGGAGTTCATGATGAAGATCTGAAAATTTGCAGTTTCCGGTGGGTGGTTAGGAAGTCCGGCGGGAGGTTACGGTGGCCGGTGCGGCGGCTGCATGGCCGGCCGGTGAGCTGGTGAGTGGGGGATACGTGGAACGCATGCAGAACAAGGAGAGAGAGAAGGGAACGTGTGTGGTTTGCATGCAGTGGGTGAGTGCATGAGGGCCACGTGGAGCTTGCATGCAGAGTGGGAGAGAGAGAAGGAGCCAAGTGGCTCTGAAAGGTGGTAGTGGAATAATGATGTGTCAGTGATGATTGAGGTGGAAGAGAGAGACGGATACAAGTGGGACCCTTAAATACTGACACATGGCGTTGGACTTGGATTTGGGCCTACGAAAATTGGACACACGGCCCACTAAGACTAATGAAAGGATTTGAATTAACTGGACTAATATGAATTAATTAATGGAACTGAAAGGATTAGTTTTAGTTAATGATGATTAATGCTAATGAAGTGAAATGTTTATTAATACTATCTAATGAACTCTAATAAAAAAGATTAAACTCAATTAATGAACTAACTAATTTAATCGAAAATTAATTAAAACCTACTTAATAAAAGCTAACCCTAATGCATTAAACTAATCTAATTAAAGCTAATTAATAAAGCTAATCAATTAAATCTAAAAACATCTATTTAAATTCTATATCTATTTATTCTAAAAAAGAAAACCTATAGAAAACTATCAAATCTATATTAAAAATAAAAATTATTTATTCTAAAAACTCTATAAAACCTAATAAAATCTAATATCTAATAATTCTAGGAAAAACTATATTTTCTACAATTCTATTAAAAAGAAATATATTCTAAAATCTATTAAAAAATCTATTTAATATTCTAGAAAAGACTATAAAATTCTAAAAAAATGCAATAAAAGCAATTAATTCAATTAAAAGGGAACACAAGACCAAATCGAAGTAAACGGCAAAATCCCGGACACCGAAATGTCCTAAAAAACAACAGCGCGGGCTGAAAACACCGGGAAGCGCACAACTTCCCCAAAATAGGACTCCGCCTATCCGAACCGGTCTGGAACGTCCGAAATGTGAAAATAGGGCTGTGATCCCGATAAAATCAGTCTGACCGCAAAAATGCAATGGATGCGGTATGTGAATGCGAATGCGAAATGTGTCGAAACATAAACCAGATGTGGGAATCGGTTGGTCAAATTTTGGGGTGCAACAGCTGCCCCTATTCAAACGGCTTGGACCTGAAGGGTTGAAGAGCGAACGACTTTCAAACATTCAAAGGTAGAAGACGATTGAATACCAAAGAAACCCTGAAATTTGCCAACCGTGGAGATAAACTGCAAAACTACTTGAGAAGCATCACCCAATGAACTGAGTTTGGTTGTTATGGCAACAACTGGTCAATTATCTGATAAAATTTTGATTTCGCCATCAATCACCGGCGTGACACTCCAGGCACTGAGCTATTTTCGCAAAAACACCTTCGTCCACAATTGGACTAATCTTGTCAGCACAAGAAGAGAAATAGATTCGTCAACACGAATAGAGATTCTGTCGTCACAGGAGTAACCTTGTCCACATCTGGACCCAAATTTCGTCAAATCACGAATAAATGCAAATCTGTCCACGTTAGGACTCACATTTCGTCAACCCGAAGAAATCTCAACAACACGGGAATAGAACTTTATCCACGTCAGGACTCCATATTCCGTCGACACGGGGAAATCCCAACGACTTCGCTGGGGAAACATTTCTGTCTAGTCACAGGAAACTCCATCCGCCTATCCATACGGGCAGATCATCTGTCTAAGCACAGGAAACTCTGCTTATCTCTGCAGTAGCTAACTTCGTTGGTCCCAACCCACAAACGACTTTGAGGAGGACTCTATTGGGGACAGTAATATTTCGTCAACACGAGGAAATCACGGCGACTTCATTGGGGAAAATGCTTTTGTCAAATATCGGAACACAACTCACATACTCTGTCTATCACGGGAGAATCATCTATCTGGATACCGGAAAGTTCGTCCGTCTGCTTCATACGGGAAAATCCATCTGCCTGATTCATACAGGAAAAGTTCATCCGCCTGCTTCATACGGGAAAATCCATCTGCCTGATTCATACAGGAAAAGTTCATCCGCCTGCTTCATACGGGAAAATCCATCTGCCTAATTCATACAGGAAAGTTCATCTTGGACATAGCTTCCTTGCCTATTCTTGGTAGTAGCTAACTCCACTGGGGATATTCTGAAAATAACTGCCCGACACCTATTTCGACAACAGGCGACAACTCCTGAAATTTTGATTATGAAACCCTGTAATGCTGCCGCGACAGTAAACCTGAAGAAAAACACTCCGCTGGTCGGATAAGAGAAACTTCAACAAGCAACTCTGTGGGGAATTGCTGACAATGACTCCAAAGTCTAATTATGAAGCCGTGTGACGCTGACGTGACAGCCACTCGAAGAAAACTACACCGATCTCCAAAGTCAAATTATGAAGTCTGCAATGCTGACATAATAGCTACGCGAGGAAAATCCGCTAGGGAACTCCTCACAACAACTCCAAAGCCTAGTTATGAAGCTGTTCCACACTGCCAATAACTCCAAGGTCGAATTATGAAGCCGTATAAACTGATAATAACTCCAAGGTCTAACTATGAAGCCATCCACTGCTTCTAACAACTTCAAAGTCTAATCATGAAACAGTGACACCAAGTAACGATTTCAGACGTCTAATCGCTGAAATCCCCCTTTAAAAATGCCAACAACAAACTCCAAAGTCAAATCATGAAGCCTTATAGCGCTGATGCAACGAACTTCAAAGTCTAGTTATGAAGCCAAGAAAGAACAACCCGCTGAGGAAGAAGGGAAGTTAATCAAGCACCTCTGATAAGGGAACATACGGCAGGACGAACAATATCATCACACGTCTCATGACGAGACCTCGAATACCTGGTAATAGATCTGAGCTAGAACTCCATACTCCTGCTGAGAAAACACGCCTGAAAGCAAAAGGTTAACCAACCTGATTTGTGTTTCGAAATGCATATGTTTGACAATGGCGTAATGCTCCGTACAACACGGAAATGCTACGCGTTTGTATAGATGCAATGCCCCATACGGCATGGAGATGCTATGTGTTTGTATAGATGCAAATATGATGATACATGCAAGTGCAAATGCAAGCTCGAGTTGCCAGAGAACACCGGGTCTAAAGCCGCTTGGCAAAATAAATGCCGAAGGCAACGTCAACTCCACCGAGGGATACCGGGCATCATAGAATCATCTCAGCAAAATAAATGCTGGAAAAGTGAGACCAACTTCCATGGGGAAGAAACAATCCTACTGAGGGATGACTCACAAATTCATCGTTACGAACTCGTTAGAGGATGATCAACCTGACGGAGGAATGACAACCTGCTGGAGGAGGGAAGGACGACCCTGCACGGGGACGCTCCTTCTAAACCCTTGACAACCTGATTGTACTCTGTGAGGCTTAACCAAACTGGGGTTAATTGTGCACAGCTCACTGCTGAGAATGCCCCTGCTGTCAGGGATATCCATTCTGACCTGCTGAGGATACTCCTGATCCTATTCTAAGGAAGAACAACTGCGATCTCAACTATTTTGGGGACAATACGTGACTTCTATCCGCTGAGGAGAGTAACCCTGATTTAACATTAATCGAGAAACCGGTATCAATCGAGCTTTGTATCGAGGAACGCGGCACCATGTGAGTCACTGGGAATTATCGTGTCGGGTATTTTTGGGCTTTTTCTAGTTTACGGATGAAAATAGGTTATTAACAAAATGGTTTTAAAGGGAAAATACTAGACGGGGCTAGCATTCAAAGATGGACTACCAGACGAGAACAGATAGCAAAAATAGGTTAGGTTATCGGACGAGAATGGATTTACGGTTGGAACATCAGACGAGGCTGACCGGATGATAGGTTAAGGAAAGGATGACCAGACGGGGCTGGTTTGGAAGCTGACATGCACCAGACGAGAACTAATGCAACAAATAGGTTAAAGAGACGGTGACCAGACGAGGCTGGTTGAAAGCTAACATACACCAGACGAGAACTGATGTTTACGGAAAGGTTGGCCAGACAATAACTGGTTGAAAAATAACAGGTACCAGACGAGAACTGGTATTTACGGAAAGGTGGACCAGACGATAACTGGTTTCCGGTTTGCCAGGCGAGAACTGGGCTTTGGAAATGGAAAGGTTACAAGGTTCTGTCAAGTAACAGGTTTACGCTATAGGATAATGATCCAATGACAGCAAGGCCTTTTTCGAAAGGTTAAGGTTTTTTGATGAGGGTAATGACACAATTCCCCAATACTCAACTCTTGCTAGGGTGAACAAACTTGCTTGAACAACTTGCCCCAGTGCAACTCAACTTGCCCCAATCTAACTCTTGGGAAACTCACTCTGAACAGAAAGCAGCTTGCTACAATACGACCTTGAGATGGCTTGCCCCGGTATTTGCACGACGAAAGATTCATCCTTAATTAACCCACTCTCCGCATGGGTGGTTTCACTATCTCTAAAGTGACTTGCCCCTGAACGACCGTTGAGCGACTTAACCTGCCCTGATCACACACTGGAAGGATCTATCCTCAAATCACAGCATTCTGGATAATTGCCCCTGATTGGTTCTCGAGATGACTCACTTCTGATCAACTGCTTCTCAAACAAACTGTCCCATAATCAACCGATGTTGAACTCACTGGAAGTCAATGCCCCAGATTTACAAGGTTTCACAATATACACCATTCTGATCCAAACTGCTGAATTATTCAGTCCTGACTGATTGTTCCCTGTTGGAATTTCCTTCCTGTCAACTACTGACCTGCAAATAAAATTGTTTATTCCCGAATGGTAATTTTAATGCAGTGTTCATGCAGATTCTGAAAAAAATTGTGCTGTCACTCATTTACGTGTCATGATTGTGAGTGATGAATGAACCAGAGTTCAAACGTAGTGCTGATGTGATCAGTGAAAAATACAACAAGGATACAACTAGCAAATCAAGAAGGAGTCTGGTTACTCAACCTTATCGTAATGCGCTTTCAGAATAAACCCTGCCTCAATTAGGTCTTTTAAGGGTTGTATCGTGGTCGGGTTCACGGTTCGTGAAACAAAGGATGTTTGGCTCAAATTATGATTTGTACCCACCCCTTCTACGTGATGATCTTCGATCCTAAAGTTCAGTTAACTTGGCACAAACGCTCGCCTCTTCGAGAGGTATGTTAAATATTGGGAACTCACAAGGTTTTCAGAGTGACAGTTAATCCTCTTTTGTTTTCGGTGTCTGTACCTACACGACTTTGTCCTTGTTCGAGGATTTTTCTTTTTATATCCTTTCTTTTTCATTCTTTTGATTCCCTAATTTTTTCCTGGACTGACTCCTTTTGAGTTCTTTTCGATTTTTTCCTTTTGAAGTCCAGCGGGATGCCCTGATTTTTGCCTAAGTATTAGCTTTCCAGCTTTTTTTCTTTTTCTTTTTACTTAGCGGGCTTTCTTATTTCTTTCTTGGAACAAGTCGTGTGACACTGATTGTCTTGATTGCTCCGAAAGGATTGCAATTGTTTCACTCCTGATTGGTGAGATTTAACCATTGTGGTTGATGAGGTACGGCCTATGGGGAAAATAAGATGTGATTAGTCCTCGAAAGACAACACTCCCCTATAAGACTTGAGCGCTCGATCAAGCTAACTGACAACTACCCTGCCCCGGGTTAAGATGTGAGGATTAAAAAAGTCCGAAAAAACTTCTACTTCTTGGCTCGAAGTGGTTAACAAGGGACTAACTCCTTATATCTCCAGTGTTTAGGGGTTTGAAACAATGCCTTGTACGTCATCGGCAAGGTTTGATCTGAAAGCATACGATCATCGGTTATGAGTATTCAGTTTCGTCATCCTCCCTCCAATCTTTGCTAATCACAGTGATACAGTGGAGTGAATAAAATGAAAGTGTCAGTACAATGCAATAAATGAGCGACAGCGACATGATTGATTCAGAAAAAATGCATAGTCACTTTATTAATATCACCATTCAAAACAAACAATGTTTAACAGCAAGTAGTAACTAACAGAAAAGAAACTACAAATGCAAATGATAAAAAGCCTGAGGACTGTCAATGCTGAGGACGTCTGCCTGTCTGGACCACTGGCTTCTTGCAAATAAACCTCTGCATCTACGAGCTTAGGCAGCTGAGAAATTTTCATGAACAACCAAAACTCCTCCTGGAAAGGAAATACACCCTCTGTCGATCAACTGCTGTACTTTTGCCTGAAAAGCTTTACAATCTTCAGTTGAATGCCCTGGAGATCCACCATGGTAACCACACTGAGCGTGGGGATTGTACCCGGGAGGGTAAGGTTCTGGCACAGGCTTAAGAACTTTAGGTTCCACCAAAGAATTCTGGATCAAAGATGGTAGAATATGGCTATACGGCACATGCACTATATGAGAAGGAGCATTCCTTTGTTCCAAGTTGTTACGAGGCCTGTTCTGATTTGGGCGCTGATTCTGATAACCTCGGCCACGAGTTCGCTGATTTGCAAGAGAAGCGACATAAAGTTCTGGATATGGTGCCCTAGGCGCAATGGTCTGTCCCGCATAACAAGACACAGAAGATGAAGAACTAACAGATTTCACCGATTCATCTCGAAGATACTCAACATCTGGAATGATTGCATTGATCACAACTCCTTCTTCAGTTTGGTAGCTATAGAGAGATTCAGTTTTACTAGCCTGACCGCCCGAAACAATCTGAATTTTCCCAATTTTTACGGCATGCTCGATGCGTTCTCCTAATCTTACCAATTCAGAGAAATTTGGCGCATTTACAAGCATTCTTTCGAAATACGGGCTCTCCAAGGAGTCTACAAACATGCCCATTAACTCTCGGTCTAGAAGCGGTGGGTGCACTCGGGCAGCAAATCCTCTCCATCTCTGAACATACTTCCTGAAGGGTTCGTTGTTCTCTTGAGACAATTCCTGCAACTGCATGCGATTAAGAGCCATGTCTAGGTTATAATCATACTGTTTCAGAAAAGCTCTGGCTAAATCCACCCATTATCGGATCTGATTACTCTCTAACTGCATATACCAACTCAGAGATGCCCCCATCAGACTATCCTGAAAGCAGTGAATCATCAACTTGTCGTTTTGCACAAACGAAGTCATTCTTCGGCAGAACATCACCAAATGTTGCTTCGGACAGCTATCTCCTCTGTACTTCTCAAATCTCGGCGCTCTGAACTTAGGAGGCAATACCAGGCCAGGAACCAAACACATGTCTGCAGCATTGAGGTTGACAGCATCTTTAACTTTCAAGGCTTTGACTCCTTCTTCCAACACTCGGAGCCTTCTAGCATACTCAAGAGCTCTTGGGTCTTCAGTCCTAGCTATCGGGATCTCTCTTCGGATATTCGCCATAGGGAAAACAACACCTTGGCTGTTAATAAGAGGATGGCGTTCATTTCGGACAACAAACTGCTCACGTCGATCTCTGTCCCTAACCGGAGGTTGCACAAATTGGTCTGCAGTAACGTTGTTCACTTGCAGAATGTCTTCCATAGAATCAGAGCCATACAGAGGATTGGTCGTCATAGTGAAACCTGTCAAGGTGTTAGGAGACTGGAAATGGCTCTCAGACATAGATACCAATAACCTTCAACTGACTTCACTGCTCGATTATGCTCAAATCTGCTTCAACCCCTTGGTCGTCTTCTAACAATCAACAGTTGCTCAGGCCAAACACCGGATAATCACCTTCAAAATCAAAACAACGGCTGGATCAGACTCTGGCTAGCTGGAGAATGATATGCAATATGATGCAGACAATGTTCATGCAAATGCGATGCACTATGCAGCAAACATGGGATCACAGCCCCCCACAAAGCTCTGAATACTGCTGCGCTGCTGACTGAGTATGTTCGCTCTGAAGAGAAGACCAAGATGACGGGTAGGCTGGAAGTCAAGTTTCCTGCAAAAACCCTCCAACTCACGGGTATGGACCTATACTGACACAAGGTACGACATCCTATACGGTCATCAACGTCACAAACTTTCAAGGACGACGATACAATACCCAGAAGGTGTGGCATCATCATCTCTTGAAGTGGCCTCACTTAGCTGAATCCCAAATGATCGGTCCCCAGAGTCGACAATCCAACTAACCAACAACTCCCTCAACCCAAAGGGTTGAAAAAGAAGTCAACCAGAAGAACCTCGTCCGAGCGTGGATTTCATGAGACACTAGTACCCGCAAAGCAAGCACGCGCCCACTAATTTCCACAACTAATTCTAAGGTGCACTCAAGCCTGGGTCTGGCTTCTCACTCATCAGGAACACCCCACCCAACAGCACAACAACAACAGATAATAACAAAGGGCGGAGATTGTAAATACAGTAATAATACAACGCCCAAAAGGTAAACACCCAAAGACGAGCAAACAAGCGCTAGGATTGACTCTCTTAAGAGACGTTGGATCCCAAATGCATAAGGAACCATCGCAGTCCCCAACAGAGTCGCCAGCTATCGCTACTGCGAAAATCGGCGCCGGCTAAACAGAAGAGTCGCCACCGTGCATTATTTATCCCAAAGGAGGGAAAGGAAACGCTCGAAGTAAACCTGCCGCAAAGACGGGAAAGGAATGGTCATCGCAACCAAATCCTGGATTCGGGAGTCGGTTACGCAAGGGGAAGGTATTAGCACCCCTCACGTCCGTCGTACTCGACGGGATCCACGCTTGCTGGTTTGTCTAAAGGATGCAAAAATAATCTATCTACGACTGCTAAAGCTAAACGGAAAGAAATTGACTCGATAGAGCATCGCACTATATGCCTACGTATTCTCAAGAGAGAAAGTCAGAGTCATCGTAGTTCGGGAAACTACAGGAAACTGGCTCGCCAAGACTTCACGTCTTGTGCCTACGTACTTCCACACAGTGTGAAAGATCAGAGCTTACGTAGTTCAGGCTAACTACGGCTAGAGAGGGTGTTCTCGATCACACAGGAGTGAGAGATTAAGTTGGCTTGAAAGGTACGGGAACCTATGGGTCTTAAAACTACGGTCTAGTCTCAAACGCGCAAGGGCAAGAGAAAAGGAAACATCAGTCGTCAGCGGGAAAGTCTCGATCGCACGGCATCGAGAGAACAAAGAGGTTAGTTGTTAGTGTGCTCGCTAGGATATTGTATCCTATGCCTACATATTCTCATTCGATATGAGAAATCAGAGCAGCTACAGTTCAACGGGAAAACGAGTCTCGATTGCACAGGGGCAAGAGAAGGGGTCTCGATCGCCTGAACGCGAGAGAAAAGGGGTTTCGATCGCACGAGGGCGAGAAAAGAGGAAGCAGACATACGCCTAAACGGGAAGGAACCCGGGACACACACGCAAGAACCTAAGAAGAAACTCCTCAACTGTCATTTCCCACGCATCTAACGATACAACTCACAACACTCGACGGTTGCCTGAAGACTTGAATAAGATGATGATGTTGAACGAAGCGGCTCAGTTGGCTCCTGACATGCGCGCAAGCTCCATTCCAATCTTCTCCTCTCTGGATCCTTGATGATGACGCTCGAATCAGAACTAATGTAACGCTTAGACCGTCATGGTTCGACTTATACGAGAAATCGAACTCTCAGAGGTAGCGTGTTGATGTCCGTGTCAAAGACAAGATAGAGAAATGATATCGACAATCATTCTCCAATTGAATCGTGTCATACGGCCAGCCAGAAATAAAATCGAGAATAAAATCGGATAGAAACGAAAATAGGAGAGAAATCCACCGCAAAATGGAAATAAAAGCCTACTCCTAAAATACGGCAATTAAAGTCCACTAGAAAATATTCTGAAGAAATTAAAAGGAATGCATAATGGAAAATAACATAGAAAATACTATAATATTCTATAGAGAAAAATAGGAAAAAAAACTATATTAAATCTATAATTCCTATAATATGCTAAAAATAATAGAATATAAAGTCTATATTAAAATCTATGCATAATATTCTGACTATGAAAATGAAATTATAATCCTAAAGAGAAAAAAATAAATTGCAAGAAAGGGGTTACAATCTGCAAAATGGAGGGACTGCAGAAAAAACACCATCCTGGGCCTAGCCCACCATACAGAAAAAAATAAAACCCAAAAATCAGCCCAGAAGGGGGGGTACGCGCAGGAACTGGAGGTGTGAACTGGAAAACTGAGTTGGGCCCAGCCCACTCGTACCAACAACAAAAAAAGCAAGAAAAACTTGGACTGGGGGTGTCTAAGAAAAAAGGGGTGAGGGTGTATATCCAACTGATGATGGGCTAAGAGGCCCAAACCAAACCCAACGTCTCATCTCCTTCTCACTTTCCTTCAGAAAACCCTAGTTCGCCGTTTTTCCCACATCACTGTTCATACGCCTCCATTCCTCTCCTTCCTAACTTCTCAAATCTCTCACACCTCTGGCTGTAACCCTAGGTTCCTCATCTCACCGCCGCTACCAGCCGTTTACACCTCAGCCTCCTCCGTTCAAACTTCTTCTCTCTCACAATATTCCTTCTCACTCTCTATTTAAACTTCAAGCAACCTGTTAACAAACGCAAATCCTCAGATTGCGAAAAAAGATGATGAAGATTTTGATGAGGTTGGAGAACTGATGAACAACATTATTGACGAACAGATCCGCGAGCGCACGATGAGCTTCGATAGATCTGTTGGAGGATCTTGATCTGTTTCTGGAGATGACAATGAACGATGGAGATTGAAGATGTTGATGAAGATCGTTGGAGATCTATGAACCTGAAGATGATCGCATGTGGTTCTTGAAGAAATCTTGAAGGTTCTGAAGCGAGCGATAACAATTTCTGGAAAAAGCAATCGATGAACTCGATGAAGATTATGAAGGCTGGTTGAAGATCCTGATGAAGATCTGGAAAATGATGAACGCAGGTCCAGATTGATGAATGAATGATGATCTTCGGCGATCCGGAAGACGGTTACGATGAAGATCTGGGGATCTTGATGAAGGTTATTGAAGAATCTTGCAAAAACGAGAAAATCTATGAAGATGTATGAGGATATGAGCGATTCTGGAAAAATGTATGATGAAGTTCTGGAGAAAGTTCTTGGATGATGAACATTGGTGATGGTTCTGGTGAAGTTGAACGGATGAACCGACGGTGGTTGATCGGAGGAAGATGAATGTTGGCGATGTCTGGGCGAAGTTGATGGAGTTCATGATGAAGATCTGAAAATTTGCAGTTTTCGGTGGGTGGTTAGGAAGTCCGGCGGGAGGTTACGGTGGCCGGTGCGGCGGCTGCATGGCCGGGCGGTGAGCCGGTGAGTTGGGGCTACGTGGAACGCATGCAGAACAGGGAGAGAGAGAGAGAAGGGAACGCGTGTGGTTTGCATGCAGAGGGTGAGTGCATGAGGGCCACGTGGAGCTTGCATGCAGAGTGGGAGAGAGAGAAGGAGCCAAGTGGCTCTGAAAGGTGGTAGTGGAATAATGATGTGTCAGTGATGAATGAGGTGGAAGAGAGAGACGGATACAAGTGGGACCCTTAAATACTGACACATGGCGTTGGACTTGGATTTGGGCCTACGAAAATTGAACACACGACCCACTAAGACTAATGAAAGGATTTGAATTAACTGGACTAATATGAATTGATTAATGGAACTGAAAGGATTAGTTTTAATTAATGATGATTAATGCTAATGAAATGAAATGTTTATTAATACTATCTAATAAACTCTAATAAAAAAGATTAAACTCAATTAATGAACTAACTAATTAAATCGAAAATTAATTGAAACCTACTTAATAAAAGCTAACCCTAATGCATTAAACTAATCTAATTAAAGCTAATTAATAAAGCTAATCAATTAAATCTAAAAACATCTATTTAAATTCTATATCTATTTATTCTAAAAAAGAAGACCTATAGAAAACTATCAAATCTATATTAAAAATAAAAATTATTTATTCTAAAAAACTCTATAAAACCTAATAAAATCTAATATCTAATAATTCTAGGAAAAACTATATTTTCTACAATTCTATTAAAAAGAAATATATTCTAAAATCTATTAAAAAATCTATTTAATATTCTAGAAAAGACTATAAAATTCTAAAAAAATGCAATAAAAGCAATTAATTCAATTAAAAGGGAACACGAGACCAGGTCGAAGTAAACGGCAAAACCCCGGACACCGAAATGTCCTCAAAAACAACAACGCGGACTGAAAACACCGGGAAGCGCACAACTTCCCAAAATGGGACTCCGCCTATCCGAACCGGTCTGGAACGTCCGAAATGTGAAAACAGGGCTGTGATCCCGATAAAATCAGTCTGACCGCAAAAATGCAATGGATGCGGTATGTGAATGCGAATGCGAAATGTGTCGAAACATAAACCAGATGTGGGAATCGGTTGGTCAAATTTTGGGGTGCAACACATATCCTTTTTGTTCAGATAATAATAAAACAACTTTTTATATAATTAATTAACCTTTTTCTTTTATAATAGTAACTAAGTAATTTCATTTAATAATAAAAAGCTTTTCACTTATTAAAATAATTTTTGGTAAAACTAATTAAAACCTATCTATCTAATCAGAAAACCATTTCCTTTTAATTAACTCTCACTATTTGATAGGTTAGTAATTATTTAAATTAATTTAAATTCACTTAAAATAATATAATTCACCTAATTTAAATTTCTTAAGAAAATTATGCTAACTTTAATTTGATCTAATAATCCCACTTTTTTTTTCCTAAAATCAATCTCATAAAAATCAACTCAATCTCTCCTTTAAAGTTAAATCAATCTGCTTAAAATCAATCAACGTCGCTTAAAATCAATCGAGCACGCTTACGCCTCTCTCCGTCTTCGCTTCCACACCAACACATTCATAATTCACACACTCACCTAGCGCTTTCATGTGTCCGTGTATGTTTACTTTATCTGCTTTTATTCCTTTCCGCATTTACTTTATCGCATTGCATTTCGTCCAAAGGAAGAACCTACACATGATTTAACACTTGTGTGTATCACACCTACATTTGCATCATTTTTCCTTATGATCCTTGATCCCATTCAAGTCGATCACTTAAGATAGATCCTACCCCATAGGGAGGACCTTTTCTTTTACAACATAGAAACAAACAAAACAACTCATACAATTATTCAAACATTAGAGAAAGATGTTAATCATCTTAAGCGAGATAGAATCTCCACCCACAACAAATACAATCTCTTACACTTGTGGCGGTTAAATCTCCCTTAAAATGACAACTCATCTTTTCTTCTAAAATCAATCAATCAACTACCCTAAAACCCGTAGGAACTTTGACCACAGTCAAAGAATTCCTCAAACCCTTTAGGGGAACTACAGATACTTTGATTCCACTCCAGTAAGGATATGTAGGCATAAGATGCGATATCTTATCGAGTATACTTAGAAATAAACCCCTAGGTCCTTCATCCTCTAAGCAAACAATCCATAGCAATAAACAACGTAAAACAAGAGGTTCCTGTAGAGTACTACAGAAACTTAGGATGCTAGCACCTTCCCTAAGTTTAACCAACCCCCGAACCTATAAACTCTCTAGCTTGCATTTGCATTGCATTGTGGGTATTTCGATCTTTATCCCTTCCTTTGGACAAATCAAAGTTCGGTTTCAAAATGAATTAAAGATTCAAACTAATCAATTGTTTGGTATCCAAATTTCACCGCGACACACGGGGCAAAAGAGGTTTGAAGTTTGTTTTCTGTCTTTTACGGAAGAAGTGTTTTTTACGGATGTCTGTAGTTCGTACAACACTAGAGACTATGACTTAGGAGCGAATGCGTCGTATATCGTCCAAAGGACATATACTAAACACTCTAGATGATTGAGAGGAGACCGCTCAATTATCATTTCCCAAGTGGCTTAAGGCTCGTAACGCACTGTACTAACTTGCCTTTATTACATTTTTTACTGTTGTTTTAGAGATGAGAAGAGAACGAACTCTACAGGGAAACTGTCAAGCCTTAATGTTGTCATGCCAAGGATTCATCCTATGGTTGAGTTTGAAACAGGGAACTCCTATGTGTTATCATGCAAAGGTTTCAACCTAAGGTTCTATCGTCACTTCCTTATCAAAGAAAGTGAGAGTCCTAGGGGATCATGTCAATGGGAAACAGAAAACAGATAAAATATCTGCTAAACATCAGTAAAGCAGCTAAACAGACAAGCAAACAGTAAAGATGCAAATGCCATGCAGCAATACAAGCAGAGGGAGAACCACTCAACCTCTTAGCAATCAAGCAAAGAAAACAAGCAAAAACAGACAAGCAAAGGGAGGATCACCTCAACCTTTATATACAAATACATCAATTAGAAAAGAGAAAACAACACACAAGCAAGGGGAGAATCACCTCAACCCTTAAGGCAAGCAAGCAGAGGGAGACTCACTCATCCTCTTAATGCAGTCATGCACCTACACTAAAATACTCTAAACATGAACTACCCTAATGCAACATACCACTCAATCATGAATGAAGGAAAGGAATTATGACAAATAAGGAATTCATTCCACAAGTAAACAAACAAGGCATCTATCCTAAGGAAAGGAATTGAATGTTGGAAAGCAAGGGTAAGGTCCACATGAACTTGCCACAGGCACTCAACCAACTGAAAGGGATTTGGAAAGTCTTAGAGGTTTGACTCCTTCAGAAGATGTGCAAAATTCCCCCTACAGGAGGGACTATGCTACCCCAAGAAGGTTCCTAGGATGATTGGATAAGAGAAGATTAGGAGAATAAAGATGGGAAGCAGGGTAAGGTCCACAGGAACTTACCACAGGCACTCAACCAACTGAAAGGGATTTGGAAAGTCTTAGAGGTTTGACTCCTTCAGGAGATGTGCAAAATTCCCCCCCACAGGAGGGACTATGCTACCTCAAGAAGGTTCCTAGGATGATTGGATAAGAGAAGATTAGGAGAATGAAGATGGGAAGCAGGGTAAGGTCCACAGGAACTTATCACATGCACTCAACCAACTCCATTTCCTTAGAAAGCTTGCATAGGTTCAAATCCTTTGTGAAAATGCAATGAATTCCTCCACAGGAGGAAACATGCTCACAAGGAGGATCCTAGTTAAGCAAGGAAGATTTTGAGGGAAGCTAAACTTATAGGAAGAATCATCCACCTAATTTGAACTTCTAATGAACCTCAATGATTACCTTCTAAGGATCACCTAAACTAAGGATTCAAAGGCTCTATCAAGGCCTAATCAAGGTTCTAAAGAGGTATCTACCTAATTTCTATCCTAAAGGAAGAGATTTGAAGCTTAGAACTAGTTAAAGTTCACTCTAAGGACTAATCCATGAAGTAATGCTAGTTAGGGTCACCTAAACCATAATCAACTTGGAAAATGTGGGAATAATAGAAGATCACTTCTATAAATGCTAAGGAAAATCCTATATGATCCTAAATGTGTTAAGAATCTATGGTACAAAAACCAGGGGCAAAACCTAATCCTAAAGGTTCTAATAAAATCTAAACTCAAAGGGCGTGCTAAAGGGAATCTATAAAGGGGAAGCTCTAAAACCTATCTCAAACTCCAACTTAGAATCATCTAAAAATTACAATAAAAATCACACAAACCTATCAAGGAGTCTATAACAAGCATGCAAAATTTCAGCACGAAATTCAAATCCAAGAAATAGTACTAAAATAAAAAAAGAGATCACTCATTTTGAACATTTTTAAACATGTAATAAAAATGGAAAAATAGCACAAAAATGGAAAATTAACCAAAATTCCAAATAAATGGCATACAAAAATAAAAAATAATCCAAGGAACAGACATGATTTTTTCACATTTTTCTGACAATTATTTATATTTTTTTATGAATTTAAAACATTTAAAACAATAAAAGAAAATCACAAAATGAATAAAAGAAATTAAAAGGCAAGAATAAAACATGGCCATTGGATCTGGAGACTAGTCCACTCATCTAAAGGGCCAGTGCGTGCCACGTATCTCAGAAGTCCCTTTAAATGAAACGCAGCGTTTCATGAGGGTTCAGGTGTGGATGGTTTGACTATGGATCACCATAGTCCCTAATCTGGAACGTTCCTACTAAAAGTATACCAATCCAACGTCTAAAAGCTTACCAAATCATCAGTCATGGTCAACAATCCTCAGGGTGGATTCTCACACGTTAGATTTGCTTACTAAATTTCTAGTTTCAAACGCATCCAACGGTGTACAAGTCTTCTTCTTTGTTTGAACTGATCATGGAAAGGGGGGAAATCCAGGGTGGCCGGAGAAGACTCCGGTCGTCTTCTCCGGCGGGCTCACGGTGGCCAAACCATCAGACGGCACCAATCCTCACCAAAATCTCCAGATCCACTCGTCTTCGCACGAGGATCATCATGACAACCTCCAATTTTTCATATTCTCAAAGAACAACCAGATACGATCTTGAACAGAAAAATTACATCTAAACAAATCGTCAGCAAACTCTACCAAAAGTGCACAGATCTTCTCTACACTCATCATTAATCAAGAATCCACTAATAAAACGTGCTAACCATCAAGATTAAGCCTAATCCGAATCCCTAAACATTTCATCCATGATCAAGAACTCTCACGAATGTCTACCAAACCTTGCCTGAATCCATCTATGGTTCAAGAATTATCGAACCACATGCAATTTCTATCCTAATTCAATCTCATCAGAGCGTAATAATGAAAAGATGAAAACCTGGTTTGAGCTCTCACAGAGAATGCCACAGCCTCCAAACCTTGATCAAAATTGCTCAGAATCGTTCAGTGATGCTTGCTGAAGAATCTTGGAGCTTCAATTCCCTCTACAATGGCCTCCAAGATGAAAAACGATTTTCACTTTGTAACTAACTTTTTCAAGTGCTCCTTACCTCATTCAAGCTCTTCTAATCACCAAACTTGTTCTGAAATCTTCCAGAAACTTATATAGAACTATTTTGGATCATTACCTGGCCCAGTTATGGCCCAATTCACTCAATCCAATTTTCTGATTTTCCTCACTTTCCTCTCATGACAGTCATGATTCTTCTTCTATTTCAGCTTCATTCTCACCCAAATTGCTTGCATAATACATCAGGAATATGAATGAACCAGATTGAATCCTCAATTCAATCTTATGGTGTACATTGATTATGTTACTTCAACCTTAAGCAACTTGGAATTATACCATGAAACCAATTCCAATTCAAAAATGTAACAATGCCAAAGTGCTCTAAATGCCTTCTACTTTCAAAAAAATGCACAAACTTGCCAAGTTTTGCACAAAAATGAATTGTTTTGTAATTTTCTCTTTTTTATGCCTTTTAATTATCCCCCATGAAAATTCCTTCATACACATCCATATCAATGAATCTTTGGGTCGTGGTTGGACAAATAACACCATTTTGAACAACTTTCAAGTTGATCAAAAGTCCATTTGAGATGTCTAAGTTGATGAAATTGACCCATAATCACAAATGACCCATAATTCCAATTTCCCAAAATACCCTTATCTTGTAAAGCTCATAACTTGAGTTCTACAAATCCAATCATGGACTTCTAGTACTTTCTAGAAAGCTAAGAAGATAAGGAACAACATTCATGTTGGCCAAAAGTTCATGAGAATCATCTTTCTAGGTCAAAAGTTTCATGCAAGTTGGTTGACTTTTAAGCTCCAAATTCACATTCCTCTGATGACCTGTAACTTGTCTGGCTCATAACTTGAGTTCTATAAACCCTATCAAGGACTTCTAGTACTCAAATTAAAGCTATGATCATGATTTAAAATAATCATGTTAGGGTTAAGGTGAGATGAAAATCACATCTTGAGTTATGTTGTCTTGAAGTTAGGCACCAAACCAGGGGATTTTACACTATCAAGCATATCAACCCTAGCCTAGGAACTCCTCACACTCTAGATTCATGATGAGTTGACCTTGGAATCATCCCTTGGGCATCTTAATACATCAATCCATGATCACGTGGCCTTAGAATTAGGTCTCAACCTTCTTCAAATCATCAGTTGACCCAGGGTTGACCAGATGAAACCCTAGTTGTACCAATCTTGGTAGTAGCTTCATATCCTTTGCATATTGACCTGTCTAGGCTTCAAAATGAACTTCAATACTTCTCATGAGCTCTCTCAAGGTCTCAAGTCCTCTCCCATGGGTTCAAAATCATCTGAGGACCTCCCACAACTCTCAAGTTAGGAGATACACACACTTGGCTTCAACCACTCTCTCTGAGAATCTTTAACTTCATTGGTAAAGATATCAACCCTTGAATACTTGACTAAGCCTCTTAGCTAGCTTCATAGCCTTGTGTAGCCCTTGATTGGTAGTCATACCTATTGATCTCCTGTATACATGTCAATGCAATGCAAATGAAAATGCTATAATGAATGCAATGAAACACAAGCTAGGTAAAGAAAGGTTAGGAAAATTTTGGGGTGCAACAACTGCCCCTATTCAAACGGCTTGGACCTGACTGGGTGAGAAGAGAATGGTTCTCAGACAATCAAGGTAAAAGACGGTTGAATACCAATAAACCCGTAAATTTTCCAACCGCACAAGTACACGATACTCTGATGGGGACAGATCCTCGGAAACTGAAATGATACTTGCACGACAACTAGTTGGAGAATTACTGATCTGACGTATCTGATTTCACTGTAGCACTTCATCCTCAAGTCATCCAGGGATTACCGGTTACACGGTAACTGGTGAAGGATATCTGATATTGATAGTTGCACGATAACTTGCTGGTGAATGCTTAATCTCAAATCTCCGTCGGGATGATCGTCTGATTTTGCTATAGATCTTCGTCCTCAAGTCATCAAGGGATCACCGGTTACACAGTAACTAGTGAAGGATAGCTGATTTTGCCGTCGGGCATTCTGCGCCACAACAGAAGAATTCCTTATTGTCACCTATGGACTCGTCGGGTCCCTAGGAACGTCAACAATATCTTTGTCGGACTCCGTCAGTAAGTCAATAAGGGATCACTGGTTGCACAGAAACTGGTGAAGGATGGCTGATTTTGCCATCAGGCATTCTGCGCCACAGCAAAAGAATTCCTTATCGTCACCTATGGACTCGTCAAGTCGCTAGGAACGTCGATAATATCTTCGTCGGACTTCATCAGTAAGTCAATAAGGGATCACTGGTTACATGGTAACTGGTGAAGGATGGCTGATTTTACCGTCGGGCATTCTGCGCCACAGTAGAAGAATTCCTTATCACCGCCTATGGACTCGTCAGGTCGCTAGGAACGTTCGATAATATCTTCGTCGGACTTCATCAGTAAGTCAATAAGGGATCACTGGTTGCACGACAACTGGTGACTTGCCAACCGCACAAGTAAACGATACTCTGATTGGTAGGATAATCTTTGAAATCGGAAATGACAGTTGCATGGCAACTTGCTGGAGAATCAGTTACACGGTAACCAGAAATTTGCCAACCGCACAAGTAAACGATACTCTGATTGGTAGGACAATCTTTGAAGTCTGAAATGGCAGTTGCACGACAACTTGCTGGTGAACGATTAACCTCAAATCTCCGTCAGGATGATCATCGGATTTTGCTACAGCTTCTTCCTCAATTCATCAAGGGATCACTGGTTACACGGTAACTGGTGATACATAGCTGATATCACCGTCATGCATTCTGCGACATGGCAACAGAAGAATTCCTCGGGACTCATCGGGTCATTAGAAACTTTTGACAATCAAGTTAATTATGCCGTCGGGCATTCAAAGAAATTCTCGGGCGTCAGCCGGACTTCGTCAGTAAGTCAGAAATAGAATCCTCAATCAATCATGAACCAATAGGGATATCTAAACTTCTGTCATCAGGAACTCCTCATCAGCTAGGAGAACTGCTTCGACATCGCAGTTGGACTTCATCAATAAGTCTTGAAATAGAATCCTTAATCAATCACGGACCAATAAGGATATCCAATGTTTTACCGTCAGGCACTCTGCGTCAGCTTAGAGGAACTTCTTCGACATCACGGTCAGACTTCATCAGTAAGTCAGGAAATAGAATCCTCAACCAATCACGGACCAATAAGGATGTCTGATCTTTTGCCGTCAGACACTCTGCGTCAGCTGGGAGGACTGCTTTGACATCGCAGTCGGACTTCATCAGTAAGTCAGGAGGAGCTTGGCACTATTACTGGACTTCAATCATCAAGTCTTCAAGGGAAAACTCAACTTCTTTATTTGAAGCGTGCTGGGGATGACACATCTCCACTGGGGATTCTAGAGAACTATCAAGTAACTCTGCTTTGGGGTTTCAGAATCATTCTGAACGAATAAACTTTACTGAGGAACTCAAGAATCATCCTGAACAAACAACTTCGCTGGGGACTTCAAGAATCATCCTGAACAAACAACTCTGTTGAGGAACTCAAGAATCATCCTGAACAAACAACTTTGCTGGGGACTTCAAGAATCATCCTGAACAAACAACTCTGCTGAGGAACTCAAGAATCTTCCTGAACAAACAACTTTGCTGGGGACTTCAAGAATCATCCTGAATAAACAACTCTGCTGAGGAACACCTGCACACCAGAATGGTAACGACCTAGCTCGTGTTTCACATGCATATGTTTGACAATGGCGTAATGCTCCACACGGTGGAAATGCTACGCGTTTTGGGTAAATGCTATGCAATCATGCAAAATGCTACGGCCAAATCAGCAAAATAAATGCTGAAGAGGACACCCTCTTGTCAAGGAAAAAGAACCATCCTGATGGGGAGGAGGAGTCATCCTGCCGAGGAGAAGAAGTCACACCAATCTCAATTGGACTTAACCTGAGGGAACGAACTTCAGACGACTTTCTGCAGGGGACAAAGTTCTACGAGAACCCGTACTTGCTCAATGGAGTATACGGACCACAAAATGCTGAGGAAACAATGTCAATCGCAGAAATAAACTGCACGGCCTTCGCAGATAGACTCTTCTCGGAGAAACGGACTTCGATGGGGAAGTATAACAACAACTATTCAAACACTCTATTAGGGAAGACCAATAATGCCCTGAACGGCTTCCAAGGACTCGAATCTCTTGGAGAACTGCAAACTCGGCTAAGGATATGCAACCAGACGCTGGAATAACTCCTACCTGCCGAGGAGATTACAACTCTGTGGGGAATTTCAATCCTGCCAGAGACTTCAGTCTGAATCATCGAGAGCTGAACACTTGTGAATAGTCTTCTACGAGAAAACTGCCTGTTGACCCATTGCTGGGAACGAGTACACACCCCTGCGCATGACTCAGCTGGGGAAATGATGATCCTACCGGAGACTTCAGTCTGAATCATCGAGAGCTGAACACTTGCGAATAGTCTTCTACGAGAAAACTGCCTGTTGACCCACTGCTGGGAATGAGTACACACCTCTGCGCATGACTCAGTTGGGGAAATGATCCTGCCTAGGATACATTTGGTTGGGGAGACTCTATCTCCGCTCGGGGAGACACATCAATGCTCACAGTCCCATGTCAGACTCCGTGGGGAAACACTGCTGAACCCGCTGGGGAAGAAGGAATCATCCTGCTTGGAAAACATCTGGCATACTGCCTGGAGGGTGACGTCCCTGCAACAAAATGAACAAACATACAAGATACCCTTCACAAAGGGACCTATCAAGTTTATCATTTGGCGACAATGTTCAGGTAATTCAATGTTTCAACAATTATCGGCCTAGGCCAGCAAGTTTATGTATGCACATTTTATCAAAAACATCGGGCGTTCTTTTTTCACAAACAAAACAGATAATAGCTAAAACAAACAGACAAAAATACTGAATAGTATATGTTTATTGATAAACGAGCCTGTAAATAGGCAAAATGTTTTACAACAGATGCAAGCTCCTGAAATGAGGAAGTTGCACAAGCATAAACATAAATATACATCAGTATACACAAATGTCGGCAATGCGGTGTAGACGAACACCATGAGTTGATCCCTCTATGACCCACTCGACTTCGATACTTCTCTGACGCTTCAGCTTTAGAAGAGATTGATTCGGATAAGCGGCCCTCAGGTCTTCCCAAGCCACTAAACAATGAAAGTTCACACGCGGAACACAGTCATTTTCTTTTCTAATCCCTAACTTTTGCCTGAACCGCCCTTTCGGGTTTTCGATTCACCAGGATACCCTTTTTTGCCAAAGCCGCCCTTTCAGGTTTTCGACCTTGCGGGTGTACATTTTTTCATTTATATCCCTAATTTTTGCCCGAACCTTTTTCTTTTTTTTTTGGTTCGCCGGGATGCCCCATTTTTGCCTGGATATTCTTTTTCTTTCTAGCGGGTCATTTTAAGCAAAGTATTTTTTAACTGCGTCCACGTTCACAGGGGATGCAAAATCTTCGCCATCCATCGTGGATAACAACAAGGCTCCTCCCGAGAAGATCTTGCTGACGACATATGGACCTTCGTAATTAGGAGTCCACTTGCCTCTGTGATCAGAATGTAGTGGAAGAATCTTCTTCAGGACGAGATTACCCGTCTGAAAGCTTCTAGGACGCACCTTCTTATCATAAGCTTTCTTCATTCGGCTTTGGTACAGACGACCATATGCAATCGATGCTAATCTCTTCTCATCCATCAGACTGAGTTGATTCAATCGGTTCTTAATCAATTCTGCCTCATCGAGTTTCATGTTAACCAAAATTCGCAAAGAAGGAATCTCAACTTCCAACGGTAGGACAACTTCCATACCGTACACTAGTGAGAAAGGAGTTGCCCCAGTTGATGTGCATACCATTGTACGATAACCGTGCAATGCGAATGGCAACATCTCATGCCAATCTTTGTAGGTCACAACCATCTTTTGTACTATCTTTTTAATGTTCTTGTTGGCCGCTTCAACCGCACCATTCATCTTCGGCCAGTAAGGTGATGAGTTGTGATGTTCAATCTTGAAGTTCTGGCATAACTCCTTCATCATCTTATTGTTTAGATTCGAACCATTGTCAGTAATGATCTGCTCGGGAATTCCATATCGACAGATGATGTCCTTCTTTATGAATCTGGCTACCATCTGCTTGGTCACGTTAGCGTACGAGGCTGCCTCCACCCACTTGGTGAAGTAGTCGATGGCTACCAAAATGAAATGGTGAGCGTTAGATGCAGTGGGCTCGATCTTACCTATCATATCAATGCCCCACATGGAGAACGGCCATGGGGATGACATGACATTCAACGTGCATGGCGGCACATGAATCTTATCAGCATAAATCTGGAATTTATGACATCTCTTCGCGAATTTGAAACAATCTGACTCCATCGTCAGCCAGTAATATCCTGCTCGTAATATTTTCCGTGTCATAGCATGTCCGCCGGTGTACGTACCAAATGTGCCTTCATGGACCTCCTCCATAAGCAAACTTGCTTCTTTTTCGTCCACACATCTGAGTAGCACGAGATCATGATTCCTCTTGTACAGAACTCCATCAGGATTGAGGTAGAAATTTCCAGACAGCCTCCTCAGAGTCTTCTTATCCTAGGTTGACGCTCCCGCAGGATACTCCTTAGTCATAAGGAAAGTCTGGATATCATGGAACCATGGCTTGCCGTCGGAGGCTTCCTTAATGGCAAAGAGGAATGCAGGTCTATCAAGATGGGAAATGACAATTCTGGGAGCTTCATTCCAAAAATTGACTTTGTACATCGAAGCCAATATGGCTAAGGCATCAGCCATCTGATTTTCTGCTCTAGGAACATGATGGAGTTCCACTCGATCAAAGAAAAGAAGCAGCCTTCTAGCATAATTCATGTACGGGACCAAATTCGACTGACGAGTCTCCCACTCCCCTTTAATTTGGTTAACAACGAGTGTCGAGTCACCGTATACATCCAGGTTTTTGATTCTCAAATAAATAGCTTCTTCTAAACCCATGATGCATGCCTCGTATTCTGCTTCATTATTGGTGACTAGAAAAGTCAATCTGGCAGTGAACGGGATGTGGGATCCCTGGGGAGTCGTAACGATTGCCCCGATACCACTTCCGTAGGAATTAACGGCACCGTCGAATATCAATTTCCCAGGGACTTCCTATCTGGCCCCTCGTTGGGCAACGGTTCATCACAATCTTTCGCTTTGAGAAACATGATATCCTCATCAGGGTATTCAAATTTCATCGGCTGATAATCTTCGATAGGCTGTTCGGCAAGGTACTCAGACAATACACTTCCCTTGATGGCCTTCTGGGAAACATATTGAATGTCATACTCCGTTAATACCATCTGACATCTGGCAATCCTGCCTGAAAGCGCTTGCTTCTCGAAGACGTACTTGATCGGATCCATCTTCAAAATCAGCATGGTTGTGTGATTGAGCATATACTGTCGTAAACGTTTGGCAGCCCACGCGAGTGTGCAACATGTTTTTTCCAGCATTGAGTAACGAGACTCACAATCTGTGAACTTTTTACTCAAGTAATAAATGGCATGCTCCTTTCTGCCAGTCTCGTCGTGCTGACCGAGAACGCAACCCATGCTATTCTCAAGAACTGTCAAGTACATGATTAGAGGTCTTCCGGCCACTGGGGGTATCAAAATTGGAGGTTCCTGCAGATACTGTTTTATCTTGCCTTGCCTTCTGGCAATCCTCGTTCCAGATAATCGTCTGATCTTTTTTCAATAGTTTGAACATCGGTTCACACGTGGCCATGAGCTGAGATATAAACCTAGCAATGTAGTTTATTCTGCCCAGGAAACCACGAACTTCTTTCTCAGTCTTTGGCGCTGGCATGTCTTGTATTGCTTTTATCTTAGCAGGATCAACCTCAATGCCTTTTTCGCTCACAATAAACCCCAGTAGTTTTCCAGACCGTACTCCGAAAGTACATTTGTTAGGATTCAGCCTCAACCTGAACTTCCTAAGCCTCTAAAAAAGCTTCAGCAAATCGACCAGATGTCCCTCCTCCGTTTGGGACTTCGCAATCATGTCATTAACATAGACTTCAATCTCATGGTGAACCATGTCATGAAACAAAGTACCATCGCCCGCTGGTAAGTTGCCCCTGAGTTCTTTAGACCGAAAGACATTACCTTGTAGCAGAACGTCCCCCAAGGTGTAATGAATGTGGTTTTCTCCATGTTTTCCGGCACCATCTTGATTTGGTTATAGACGGAGAAGCCATCCATGAACGAAAACATGGAAAATTGAGTTGTATTGTCGACCAACACATCAATATGAGGGAGAGGGAAATCATCCTTAGGGCTCACCTTATTCAAATCCCGATAATCAACACACATCCGCACCTTACCGTCCTTCTTCGGTACAGGTACTATGTTGGCGACCCACGGAGGGTAAGTAGTGACCGCTAAAAAGCCCGCATCCAGCTGCTTTTGTACTTCTTCTTTGATCTTAACGGCTATATCTGGTCTTGTCCTTCTAAGCTTCTGCTTAACGGGAGGACAATCTTCTCGCAGTGGTAGATGATGGACCACTATGTCAGTGTCGAGTCCGGGCATATCTTCATACGACCAAGCAAAGATGTCACTATACTCTCCAAGCATCTCGACCAATCTTTGCTTAACATCGCTCTGTAGTGCAGCCCCTATCCTGACATTTCTGACAAGTTCCTCAGAACCCAGATTAACAATCTCAATCTCTTCCTCGTGAGGCAGAATGATCTTATCTTCTTGTTTCAACAATTGGGCCAACTCTTCCGGAAGGTCTTCATCTTCATCAATCTCTTCTTCAGCTTGATATATCGGGCAATCAAATTCGAAGTGAGTCGTAGAAGGTTCAGAGTTGATGTCATCTATAGTGTGAATCCTGCAACAACAAGGGTTAAGCTTAAGCAGAGGATATGCAGGTTAGCACAAACTGTATTGCCATTTTATTGTTTTTTAAAACAAAAATAAAAACAGGAATAACAGAGATCACAAAATTTGAATGCAAAGAAAACACCCTTTGATTTATTGATAATATGTACATGCATAAGCAATCAAGGCCCTGACAATAAAACCGTTATGCCCCGGGTAGAGCATAAGGTTGTACAATAATTGGAAAAGACAAAGCATTACTCTTTACGCGTCACTTGGATGACATCCTGGATGGACCAGTTGTTGAGGCTCTGGCCTGGTTTGCACGGATGAATCCAGGAGTCCAGGTCACAATCACTATCTTCGTTGTCTTCAGACACGGCGTTGACATTCTCAAATATCACCCCACCTTTTGTGAACTGAATCGGCCCTTTGACGCACGGCGCACTGCGAGAGGAGGAAGCATCAGCAGAAGGAGAATACCCTAACCCAAACTTATCCTGTTTGTTGGGGATTTCCAGAACTTGCCCCTAGCCTGGGGCAAAGCCAGCTTGAACAACAGCTCGAGCTTCCTTGAAGGAAGAGAGATTCATCTCAGGTTTCTCGATCATTACCAGAATCGTATCCTTGACTTTAACGGTCTCAAATGCCTGGCACAAAGTTTCGTGGATCTCGCCATCAACCTCAATATATTTAAAAGATGACAAATGACTCACCATTATGTCCTCTTCTCCACAGACTATCACGATGCTGCCACCCACAACATACTTCAGTTTCTGGTGCAATGTGGATGTTACTGCGCCCGCATAATGGATCCAAGGCCGGCCCAATAGATAGCTATAGGCAGGCATGATATCCATGATATAGAAAACCGCGTCAAAGGTTTCTGGCCCAACTTGAATGGGTAGAGTTACCTCTCCAAAGACGGTTCGCTTAGTTACATCAAAAGCTTTTACCACTAGATCACTGGGTGTACATATCAGCCCTCTCGTATCCAACCTCATCAGAGCTTTCTTAGGGAGAACGTTCAGAGATGATCCCGTGTCCACCAGCACATGGGACATAACCGTTCCTCGACATTCTATCGAGATATGCAAGGCGCTATTGTGGTTCCTTCCTTTTGGCGTCAGCTCGAGGTCAGTAAACCCTAATCCATTCCCAGCATTCACATAAGCAACCACTCCCTCTAGCTGGTTGACGGAGGTCTCTTGCGGTACATATGCTGCATTCAGAACCTTCAGCAGGGTGTTGCGGTGTGCCTCGAAACACAACAAAAGATTCAGAACATAGATCTTAGACGGCGTTTGATGAAGATGATCAACGATCTTATAATCACTTTTCTTGATCAGTCTCATAAACTCTTCTGCGTCCTTCACAAGCAGGTCTTTCACTACCTCACGGGAGGTTTCTTCAACGACCTTACTTTTACCTCTGTCAGTCTTCTCAGCCTTGTCAGCTTTGTCATCTACAATCTCTGGTGGAGCGAACACTCTTCCGCTACGCGTTATTCCCCCAGTCCCCACTAGGTTGTCAACAGATTGCCCGGATGGCTCCAACTCCAACTTTGGTCCATTGCAATAGACATCTGCCCCATAGTGCCATGGAACAATATTAGTGCTCTCGAATGGTATAGGCCCAACCTTCGTTATGGTGATCGTAGGTGGCCTTGTTGCAGAAATGGTAATTGTTTTACGAGGGATGGTGATAGTGGCAACCTCATCCTTCTGCTTCAGCACTACTTCCCCTGATATGTTCTCAACCCTCCGACTAAACTGCAGAATTCCTTCGTTCATCAAACTCTGTACCCCTACTACCAACTGATCACAGCCGTCTGAATGATTCGCACAATCCATACACAACTTTCCACAGCCTTGGAAAATACCTTTCTTCATTAACTTGGCTTTAACGAAACCAAGTGGTGTTTGCAGGTCTTTGACATCAGTCAATAAATCCGAATCCTCTTCTTCAATGATGGCGCTAACCCCATCTCCCCCATGGTTAGACATAGGGTTCTTCGTAACATTCAGAACATTATCAGAAAAGTTTATTATCTTGGCGTCAACCATATCTTGCACTTTGTGCTTGAATGCCTTACAGTTGTCAATCGAGTGGTCGGGCGCCCCCAAATGAAACTCACATCTCGCATTCGCATCGTAGCCCGGTGGAGGTGTCCCTGTCAAGGGAGCCAAAGTTCTCTTATGAACTAACTGCAACTGGAGCAAAGTTTGCAAAAGCTGAGCGTATGACATAGGTGGGGTTTCAAGATGACGATTCGACAATGGTGCTTTATTCTGGTACCTCCGGTACCCTTGCTGGTTCTGCTGTTGCTGCTGAGGTTGCTGAACAGCAGGGATAGTAATGCTAGCGACCTGCTGGCGCTAGCCTTTTCCTTTTCCCCGAGCATTAGACACTGAGCTCGTCTCACCTTCGCGTCTCTTACCACTGTAAGGCTTCTTTCCCCCTCCAGCTGAGGATACATCTACACCCTGAATCTTTCTGAGTTTAATGCCATTCTCTACATGTTCTCCAGTGATTATGAGATCAGAGAAACTTCCCGACATACCACTGACAAGCTTCTCATAATAAACTCCTGGAAGAGCAGCCACGAACATCTCGACAAGTTCCCGCTCAACCATCGGTGGCTGAACTCTTGCTGCCAGTTCACGCCACCTCTGGGTGTACTCTTTAAATCCTTCGTTGTTCTTCTGAGACAAATTTTGTAGCTGAACCCGGTTGGGAGCCAGATTTCTGTTGTACTGATAATGGCGTACGAATTCTTCAGCAAGGTCTTTCCACGTACGTACACTTGCGGGTTCCAAACCCATATACCACTCCAGCGAGGGGCCTGACAGGCTGTCTTGGAAGAAGTGCATCAGCAACTTCTCATCTTCAGAATGTGCGGACATCTTTCGATAGTATGACCTCAGATAGACACGGGGGCATGTGGTGCCCTTATACTTCTCGAAGTCAGGTACCTTAAACTTGGGAGGCACTTTGAAGTCTGAGATCAGTCCTAGCTTGGTCATGTCAACGCCCATAGTATTCAAGTTCTCAAAACTCTTCATCTTGTCTTCGAGTGCTTTGAACCTTAAGCGGGCTTCAGAATTCAGTTCGCCCTCAGCTCCCTTCATTGAGAATAAGTCCTCTTGACGATCCTCTTGCCATGGTTGATGGCCATTACCCAAAGCAAACCCAACAACATTAAGACCATACAGATTACCAGCACCAGCGTTCCCAGCATTACCCGTTCCTCCAGTATTGCCATTGCCTATACCAACATTACCATTGGCCTCAAAGTTGTCATTTCCGGCTCCAGTCGTATTCCCATTAGCTCCAATATTAGTAACAAAATTACCATTACCACTTCCATTCCCTCCAGTCACATGGATGTTAGCATGAGGGGTCTCAACAAGCGGAGGGTTCACCACATTCCCACCGTGTAGCACGCCGTTGCTGCCGACGCGTGCAATCAGAGGTTGCACCAGAGTTCTGAGCTGGTCCTGGCCAGTAGCGACCACTTGCATGAGATCCATAAAATGATCCATCCTCTCCTTGAGCTCTTGGATGTCAGTTTGAACCTGTTCCATTACTCTGACTTGATTTGCTCTGGTGGAATACCGGTGAATCTGCCTTCGTTCAATCCTGAAATAACCTGCAAGCACAAAGGGTTAGGGAAAGAGCTCGAGGTACCTGTCATGGAAATGATTCATGCAAATGCAGACACGTATCTATGCATTAGGAGGAACTCCCCCTCGATTCTAGCTCCAAGACAAATAAAGTCTACCATCCAATCATGGAAAGAAATCCTCATATATATATATCTGGAAAACCCACGTGGGCAGCGTACAACTGTAATCGAATACAACTGAAGCAACAAGCGTG
This sequence comes from Lathyrus sativus, assembly GCA_963859935.3. Classification (NCBI taxonomy): domain Eukaryota; kingdom Viridiplantae; phylum Streptophyta; class Magnoliopsida; order Fabales; family Fabaceae; genus Lathyrus; species Lathyrus sativus. The sequence continues at coordinate 197,836,309 of OZ012737.1, forward strand.
ACCTCAACCAACAAGCCTGGTGGTGGTCAGCATATCAATGCATAAAAAAATACAAAGAAGTACAAAGAAATCAAGTGCAGCCATGGGCACGAAAATCCTCTAATAACTTCTTCGTAGTGGGATGGTCAGGCTGGGTGAGCAGACCCAGGATCAGCAAATCCCTCTGCCCGATGGTATCTTGGAGATCCTCGGCAACGTCCCCACAAACACCTTCTCCTGGACGGTTTTCCACTCTACACCTCTTAGCATCAGCTCTGAGTTGACAATCCTGTAGGTTTGACTTGGTCTCAACCAATCTGTACTGGACGTCTCGTTGAAGTGAGGCTTCGGCCTCTATATTCTTGTCCTTGATCTCAACCTGGGCCTCCAGCTTGGCTATCTGTTGCTTCAGTTTTTCCTCTCTCTCTCTTTGTGGCTAGTCAGAGTGTTGTTCCACAACTTCTCGTACTTGGATAACTTCAGATACACTCTATCCAGGTCCTGCTTCTTAGTGGTCAATACACTATGCACAACCTTCAGGTCCAATCCAATACGTTCTCTAGAATCAGTCTCCTTGGTCAAATTGGCGCCCAAGTGATTTATCAATTCTGTCTGCTTCTTGCAGGTGTATACGGCTTCGTTCTTCTCGCTTCGGAGTTGAGCGATTTCTTTTTCCAGTTCTTCGTTGGCTTTCGTCAGCTCTTCATTCTTAGCTTGAAGCTGGTTATACTTCTGGATTTCAATCATGGTAGGCTCTGAATGGCAGTCCTGCTTGACGGGAGGAAAGGGCATCATCACCTTTTCTGCCCTGCTATGAATCCAGGCCACATAAGGAGCATAAGCCTGACTATTGCTCTTCCCGAATGAGGTCTTCCCTTTTCAGTGAACGTTATTCCAGGCATGTTCAAATCTGGCCAAATCATCCCCTTCCAATGCGCCAGTGAGGTACATAGATTCCTGTACCTCCTCGTCCTTAGGAGGGCCCCTCAAGGCATACCCGAACTGCCTGATAGCGATAGATGGATTGTAATTGATGCAGCCTTTCCTACCCACCAGAGGGACGTTGGGAAAGTTCCCACAGTTGTAAATGATTTCACTCCCCAGGCGATCTCTGTCAAACCAATCAATGTCTTCGGCAGACAAACTCATCAGGCGCTCAGACCACTCCTTCGTCTCTGCAGTCTCTAAAAAAGAACCAACCTTAGGTAAATGAGTGACAAATCATCTATAAAACAGTGAAGCACAGTAGGACACACTCTTGCCTCTTCTATTCTCGTTCTTATAGTGCACCGAATGATACACGTCTCCGAGCAAGGTAGGGATGGGATTCCTTGAAACGAAAATACGAAGAGTGTCCACATCTACAAAGTCTGGGATATTGGGGAATAACATGATACCATATATGCATAGTGCCAAAATAGCTTTGAATTCCACCCAGCATTCCTTCATGGCGAAGTGTCGGGCTTTATCAGCCAGAAAAGGTAATGGGAATCCATAAGCTCCGTTTCTCCTGGTTGTTCTTCCTTTCAACTCAGAAACCTCCATATGCAAAGCTGTAGCAATACTAGCCAGATTTGGCTCCTTGTCAATAGGATAAAAGGGTACCTGAGTAAGAATGGGTACTTTCAATATGGCAGAAAACTCTTCCAATGTAGGGGCCATCATGTAACTCGGAAACGTGAAGCAACGCAACTGAGGATCATAAAACTGAAGCAGCGTCTGAAGTCCATTCAATTCATACAAAGATGGCTTGCACACAACACTTAGCAGCTTCCCATAGGTTCCCCTGAAATCCTCCATCACTTCCTTACCAGCCAAAGAAATCAACCTCCTCAACGTAGTAATATCTGGTGTAGGAAACTTGTAAGCCAAAGTTCTTCTCAAGTTGGGTTCCATGTCAGACAAAGAGGGAACAAGATTGCTAGAATCGAGAAGGAACTGCACACCTGCAAAATAGATACGTGTTAAATGTAATGCAACCTGAAAATGCAAATGCAAATGCAAACTGCAGCAGGAGATCAAGAGTGTTGTGCTGTGAAGTGGCAAGTCATAATTCTGTTTCGGCGAGAATATAACACAACTCTGATAATAAGGGCCTACTAATACCAACAATACTGATTCACTGTCAAGAAAACCAGGTTGTCTGAAGGTCAAAGTTTCCTGCAATAACCCAACCCCGCTCACAGGTATGGACCTAATCACGGAAAAGGTTCGGCATCCTATGTGTTTCCCAGCGTCACAGACTTTCTCAAAAATGATGATACGTTCACCATTTCTAGTTTGGCATCATCACTCCCCGAAGAGGCCTCACTCAGTTGAGTCACAAATGATCGGTCCCCAGAGTCGACAATCCTTAGATCTGAAATCCTTTCAACGACCCACTAGGATGGAAATGGAAATCATCTCAAAGAATCTCGTCTGAGCGCAGATTTCGTGGGAACTAGTGCATGCCTAACATACAGGTTCACCACTAATCTGCTTCTAGTTCTATGTACATACTCAAGTCTGGGTCTGGCTTATCACTCATCAGAGCACCCTTCCCGCAACAGCACAACAACAATAATATTATACTGAAAGTAAAATGCAGGAAAGTAAAAATGCGATAAACAAATGCAAACCCAACGGATAAACACGCAAGCGCTAGGATTGACTCACGCAGGGGACGTTGGATCCCCAGCAGAGTCGCCAGCTGTCGCTACTGCGAAAATAAGGTGCCGGCAAAACAGAAGAGTCGTCACCTTTTGTTATTTATCCCACAGAAAGGGAAAGGAAACGATCGGAAAAACCTGACAAAAAGGTATAAGACAAGGTCATCGCAACCATGTCTGGGTTCGGGAGTCGGTTACGCAAGGGGAAGGTGTTAGCACCCCTCATGTCCGTTGTACTCAACGGGATCCACGCTTGTTGTGTCTATCTGACGGGTTGGTCTAACTATCTACCTATCAAGGCTGGTCTGAAAAGAAAAGAAAAATGACTCGGCAAAGCATCGCGCTTCGTGCCTACGTATTCTCGTCAGAGAACGAGAAATCAGAGTCAACGTAGTTCGGCTAACTACAGGTCACGGGGAAGGTGGCTCGCCAATACGTCAGTATTGTGCCTACGTACTATGAACAGATATGAGAGATCAGAGCTTACGTAGTTCGGGATAATACGAATTACGGGATTAGATTCATCTGTTTTTCCGAGTAGGGTTAACACACAGTTCCAGCAGTTTGGTGTATGCAGCTTGCTCATCGGAGACTCGTGCGTTACTGTTTGCGGTAGAACTGGGAGTTAACGACACTTTTTTTCTGAAAACATTTTCCTGATTATGGGCCCACGGGGCAAAAGAGGTTTGAAGTTTGTTTTCTGTCTTTTACGGAAGAAGTGTTTTTTACGGATGTTTGTAGTTCGTACAACACTAGAGACTATGACTTAGAAGCGAATGTGCCGTATATCGTCCAAAGGACATATACTAAACACTCTAGATGATTGAGAGGAGACCGCTCAATTATCATTTCCCAAGTGGCTTAAGGCTCGTAACACACTGTACTAACTTGCCTTTATTACGTTTTTTACTGTTGTTTTAGAGATGAGAAGAGAACAAACTCTACGGGGAAACTGTCAAGCCCTAATGTTGTCATGCCAAGGATTCATCCTATGGTTGAGTTTGAAACAGGGAACTCCTATGTGTTATCATGCAAAGTTTTCAACCTAAGGTTCTATCGTCACTTCCTTATCAAAGAAAGTGAGAGTCCTAGGGGATCATGTCAATGGGAAACAGAAAATAGACAAAATATCTACTAAACATCAGTAAAGCAGCTAAATAGATAAGCAAATAGTAAAGATGCAAATGCCATGCAGCAATACAAGCAGAGGGAGAACCACTCAAACTCTTAGCAATCAAGCAAAGAAAATAAGCAAAAACAGACAAGCAAAGGGAGGATCACCTCAACCTTTATATGCAAATACATCAATTAGAAAGAGAAAACAACATACAAGCAAAGGGAGAGTCACCTCAACCCTTAAGGCAAGCAAGCAGAGGGAGACTCACTCATCCTCTTAATGCAGTCATGCACCTACACTAAAATACTCTAAACATGAACTACCCTAATGCAACATACCACTCAATCATGAATGAAGGAAAGGAATTATGACAAATAAGGAATTCATTCCACAAGTAAACAAACAAGGCATCTATCCTAAGGAAAGGAATTGAATGTTGGGAAGCAAGGTTAAGGTCCACAAGAACTTGCCATAGACACTCAACCAACTGAAAGGGATTTGGAAAGTCTTAGAGGTTTGAATCCTTCAGAAGATGTGCAAAATTCCCCCCACAGGAGGGACTATGCTACCCCAAGAAGGTTCCTAGGATGATTGGATAAGAGAAGATTAGGAGAATGAATATGGGAAGCAGGGTAAGGTCCACAGGAACTTGCCACAGGCACTCAACCAACTGAAAGGGATTTGGAAAGTCTTAGAGGTTTGACTCCTTCAGGAGATGTGCAAAATTCCCCCCACAGGAGGGACTATGCTACCTCAAGAAGGTTCCTAGGATGATTGGATAAGAGAAGATTAGGAGAATGAAGATGGGAAGCAGGGTAAGGTCCACAGGAACTTACCACAGGCATTCAACTAACTCCATTTCCTTAGAAAGCTTGCATAGGTTCAACTCCTTTGTGAAAATGCAATGAATTCCTCCACAGGAGGAAACATGCTCACAAGGAGGATCCTAGTTAAGCAAGGAAGATTTTGAGGGAAGCTAAACTTATAGAAAGAATCATCCACCTAATTTGAACTTCTAATAAACCTCAATGATTACCTTCTAAGGATCACCTAAACTAAGGATTCAAAGGCTCTATCAAGGCCTAATCAAGGTTCTAAATAGGTATCTACCTAAGTTCTATCCTAAAGGAAGAGATTTGAAGCTTAGAACTAGTTAAAGTTCACTCTAAGGACTAATCCGTGAAGTAATGCTAGTTAGGGTCACCTAAACCATAATCAACTTGGAAAATGTGGGAACAATATAAGATCACTTCTATAAATGCTAAGGAAAATCCTAGATGATCCTAAATGTGTTAAGAATCTATGGTACAAAAACCAGGGGCAAAACCTAATCCTAAAGGTTCTAATAAAATCTAAACTCAAAGGGTGTGCTAAAGGGAATCTATAAAGGGGAAGCTTCAAAACATATCTCAAACTCCAACTTAGAATCATCTAAAAATTACAATAAAAATCACACAAACCTATCAAGGAGTCTATAACAAGCATGCAAAATTTCAGCACAAAATTCCAATCCAAGAAATAGTACTAAAATCAAAAAAGAGATCACTCATTTTGAACATTTTTAAACATGTAATAAAAATGGAAAAATAGCACAAAAATGGAAAATTAACCAAAATTCCAAATAAATGGCATACAAAAATAAAAAAATAATCCAAGGAACAGACATGATTTTTTCACATTTTTCTGACAATTATTTATATTTTTTATGAATTTAAAACATTTAAAACAATAAAAGAAAATCACAAAATGAATAAAAGAAATTAAAAGGCAAGAATAAAACGTGGCCATTGGATCTGGAGACTAGTCCACTCATCTAAAGGGCCAGCACGTGCCACGTATCTCAGAAGTCCCTTTAAATGAAACGCAGCGTTTCATGAGGGTTCAGGTGTGGATGGTTTGAGTATGGATCACCATAGTCCCTAATCTGGAACTTGCCTACTAAAAGTATACCAATCCAACGTCTAAAAGCTTGCGAAATCATCAGTCAAGGTTGTTGCACCCCAAAATTTGCTAAACCTTTTCTTGCCTGATTTGTGTTTCATTGCATTTCATTTGCATAGTTACATCATGTACATAATTCAATCATTGGCATATCATAGCATAGCATGCATCCAACAAGGGATCAAGGTGTCTATCAAGAGAAGAGCCTAGCAAGAGGTGTTATCCAAGTTTGAGAAATCATTCAAGTCATCAAGAAGAGATTTGAAGTCTTGAAAAGTTTGAGTGCCTATATGTGGGTTTTGATCCTATCTTGAGGAATGTTGAGAATCATCAGTGGGATGAGAAGCATGGAATGTGAATGTGAGGTGTGTATGGATCTCATGGGATGCCTAGAGGGCCTTATTGAAGCTGAGGCAAGTCATTGATTCAAGTATGAGAGCCACAGTTGAGGTGCAGTCAACTAGGGTTTCATCTGGGTCAACTCTAATTAAATTGAGTAATTGGAGAGCATTAAAGTCTACCTTGAGGTCATGGGATTCATGAATTGGTATTTTGGTACATGTGTGGTGTTGTGCCAAGGTTAAGCAAAGAAAGATCAAGAATGTGGGAAGTTGCTAAATTAGGGTTGCAGTGTAAAATCCCTTGTTTAGTGCCTAACTTCAAAGCCACATAATTCAAAATAAAAGTTTCAAATGGATCTTTGGACAACCTGAAACTTGTAGAGCTTCTCAATACCTTTAATTTGATTACTAGAAGTCTTCAAGGAGATCTGTAGAACTCAAGTTATGGTCTTTGCAAATTACAGGTCACCAGAGGACACTGAAATTTATCTGTGAAAGTCACTTGACTTCCAGGCAACGTTTTCCCCTCAAGGAGTTTTCAAATGGATTCTTGGCCAATATAAGAGTTGTAGATCTTGATCTTAGATTTCCATAGAGTACTATAAGTCCTCAAGGGGATTTGTGGAACTCATGTTATGATCTTGGCAATCCAGGGGTATTTTGGGCATTTGTGATTATAGGTCATTTTCAAGCATGTGCCAAAATCTCCATCTTCCACTCCTCAAATGAAAAATTGTTCAACTAGAAAGTTGCTCAAAATGGGGTTTTAACCTTGACCATGCATCAAGGAGGGTTTGAATTGGCTTGTATGAGAAGTTGGTTTGAAATGGCTTTTTAATGAAGAAATTAAAGTCATTTAAAAGGGCAAAATTGCAATTTCATGATTTATGGCCAAAACAAGTCATGTGGCATATCATTTTGATAAGAATCAACATTTTAAAGATGATTGCATTGTTACTTTTGGCATTTGAGGTCATTTTCCAAGACTTGCATTTGGTGACTTATGTTTGAAGTAACATATGCAAAACACCTCATGAGATCAGCTACAAGGCAAATACACATCTCATTCATTTCTAATTATTATCTGGTGAGAAATTGGAGCAAAATCAAACTGCTAAACTAGCAAAAACCCGACTGTCATATTCAAACTTCTCATGGTGCAAGAGATTTTCAAAAATATCATTCTAACTGTTCCAGATCTTTCTAGATCTTTCTAACATGTTCTATATATACATTGTAACTGATTCAGTTGGTTTTTTGGCCAAGAACTGAAGAGAAACGAGGAAGAGCCATTGAAATTTTCTTCATTGCATCAAGATTCGAATTCTGAAGTAGGAGTGATTTCAAAGCAAAATATTGATTCTAAAAGTTTCATAATGAATTCTTGAAGGAATTTGGAGGAGATTGAGGCAAGAAGTGCAGAGAATCGTGATCAAGCAAGTTGAAAATTCTTCATTGCATCAAGAATCGGTTTCAAGGATTGGAGTGATTTCAAGCCAAACCATTGCATACAGAAGCTTCAGGTTGATTGTGTGAAGGAATCTGGAAGGAATTGAAGCTTGATTTGAAGGAATTCTCACTCTGTTCATTCACTTTGACCAGGTATGCAACTTTCACTCTATAGCTTAGGTTAGATGAAATTGATCATAATTTGAGGTGTAGATAGGTTCTAGATCATGCCTAGATGGATTCTGGTAGGAAAAATGGAGGTTTAGTGACAAAAACTAGGGTGACGCATTTTCTGTTGAGGAGTAAAGCTTGTGGTTCTTGAGGAATTAATCATGATTGAGTGGTGAGAATTGATCAGGGAGACGTGTAGATGAGGGTAGGCTTGTTAATTTCAAGATTGGTGACAATTGAAGTTGAGGTGTTTTCTGAATGTAGGATCGTGTTTGGAGTTGTGGTTTGAGTCAACAAAAATGGAAGTCATATTTGAATTCAGTGTGGAAAACCGAGTAGGATTGGGTGTTCACGTTTGTTGTTTGATGCACTTGGCACAACCTGCAACTGGGGACGACGGTGGCACCAAGCTCTAGCCACCGTCCTGTGCACTTCCCTCCCATATTTGAAAATTGAGGAAGATAACATTTTAACCATTGGATTGTGCTTTGACTTTGACTGAACCATTGCACCAATGGCCTTGATTCGTTTTCATTCTCTGAAGGATTGAGTTTCACCATGAAACTCACCGTTTCATTTAGGTGGATTGGCTTGGGCTTAACACATTTAGTTACTATACACACCCCATGTCTGGGCCCAATGAGAATTACCACATGGATTTATTGCTATTTGACACAGGCGTTTTTCCATTTTCCTTTTGATTTTCAGAATTGTTTTAGGTTTGGTTTGTGCTTAGGGCAAATTGATACGCGCACCCCCAATTGGGCCCATGACTGGATTATAACTGAGTCCAATTGCTATCTGGCACGCCTCTTTTTTTAATTTTCTTTGTGTATCTTTTATTTTTATATTTTTCTTATAGTTAGGGATAAATTCATAATAAATAGGAAAATAATCATTTTTAGGCTAGTTTTTTTTCCCTAACTCCTTAGAAAAATGTATAATTTAATAGGATTGGAAAACAGTTAATTCATGCATATTTTATTTTTATTTGTATTTTTTGCATTTTAATGGGTTTTATTTTTAATTTGTTTGGTATGCCATTTTGCTGATTTTATTATGGATGATTGGTGATGAATTTTGAGTTGATTCTTTTGAGGCTAGCTAGCTTAGATATGCATGTACCCATAGTAATTTTCTCATATTTTTGTGAGATAAATTTAGGCTATTTTGAACATTAAACATTAGGTGGTTTAGAATTAGGGTTTTTAAGTTGATACCTTTAGGTTTAGGACATAGTTTAGGGTCCAAATGATTGATTAACCCCCTGGTTTTTGTATGAGAGATTCATAAGAGGTTTAAGAACCCTTAGTATTTTTTGTAGGATTTTACAATCACTTTTGGTATTTTAAGTAGAATTAATTTTAAGACTAACTTCTAGGTGTTTCTGATGAACTAATTTGGCTAGTTTGATTCAATAGTTCCCTTTAGATTAGGGTGGTGTTGCTTTGGAGATTGGGTGATCATGAAGACCAATTGAAGGTGCTTTGGAGAGCTTGAAGGAGCTTGGATGTGAAGATTCTCTCATCTTGTGGATGCTTGTCAGGAGCTTAGGGAAACTAGGGTTTTTAGGAAGAGCATCAGAGTAGTTCTACTTGTTTCTTCAAACATGGAGTATATTGTTCATCTCCATTCAATCCAATGACATAAAGTCCTTTTGAAGAAGTCACATCTCTCCTTAGTAGGGATGAAGGGCATGCTTTAAAAGTAGAACTTTGAGGATGCCAGTCTCTCACAGTGTTAAGTTATCAGTGACTTCCCTTGGTTGTCATTGAGCTTCTTAACATTTCCACTTGATCTTGATTGAATGATTCTCCCTTGGAGGTGCTTGTTGAAGCTTGGAAAAGGAAAAGATGAGGTAGCTTGTTGAACCTAGGGTTTTACTGCTTGTTGAAGTTGAAGTCAGGAGCTTGCTGAAGCTGGTTACTGGTTGGGGTTTGAGCTTGCTTAAGCTGGGAGCTTGTTGAAGCCTGGTGCTTGTTGAATATTGAAAGTTTATTGAAGCTTGAAGATGGGAGTTATTCGTGAAGATGAAGGTTGTTGCTGTCAACTTTTTTTTTGTTGGTTAAGCATCTGTTGCTGTCAGAGCTGCTGTTTGCTGTAGGAGATTGGGGTTGCTGTTTGGGCTGCCTTCTCTGCTGTGGGTTTTGTTTTCTGTATTGTTTGTTGGCTTGTGTAGCTTGCCCCTAGGTTTGAGGTGAATGTTGATTCACTTTGCCTGTTGTTTTCCCAGGTTCGAGGTTGAGTGGGACTCCCTTGCCTCACTTGTATTGCTGCATTGCATGCATTTTACTGTACTTGCTTGCTTTCTTTTCTGTTTATCCCCTAGGATCTCTGATTTCCTCTGTGCAGGAGAGAATTATGACAGACATTAGGATTCTTATCCATGCATGACAACATTAGGTTAGTTTTATTCCCTTTCAACCCTAGGTTTTTAGAGCTTCTTTCTCTTCTTATCTCATAACAACTCAAAAATACAGTAATAAGGTTAATCGATGTCGTACGTTACTAGCCTTAAGCTATTTGAGAAAGGGTTGCTGGAGAGCTTCTTTCCAGTAGTCTGGCTGCTTAGTATGGTACCCTTTGGGTGACACGCGACGTAGTCACTCTCAAATCATAGTCTCTAGTGCGTCGGAGATTGCAAACCAACTAAAAAACACTTCTTTCGTAAAAGATTCAAAACAAACATCAAAGTGTCATTTTTGTCCGCTTAGACTCTTAATCAAGAAAAACTCTTTTTAAAGGTAATAAAAAACAGTCAGACAAGCTTGTGTCTTCCGTAGCCCGAACTACGTTTGCTCTGATCTTTCATGCTGTATGAAAGTACTTAGGCATAGGATGCCGTATCCTAGCGAGCAACCTTCCCCCCTTAACCCGTAGTTAGGCGAACTATGTTGACTCTGATTTCTCGTTCCAGACGGGGATACGTAGGCATAAAGTGCGATACTTTGCCGAGTCATTTTCTTTTCTTTTTAACCCAGACCTGTAGAGTAGATAGAATAACAATCCGTATTAGAAAACAAGCGTGGATCCCGTCGAGTACGGCGGACGTGAGGGGTGCTAATACCTTCCCCTTGCGTAATCGACTCCCGAATCTAGGAATTTGGTTGCGATGACCATTCCTTTACCGTTTTGCGTTAGGTTTACTCTGAGCATTTCCTTTCCCTCTGTTGGGATAAATAACGCACGGTGGCGAGTCTTCTGTCATAGCCAGCGCCGATTTTCGCAGTAGCAACAGCTGGCGACTCTGCTGGGGACTCCAACGGTTCCCTACGCGAGTCAATCCTAGCGCTTGTTTTCCCGTCGTGGGTTTTGTATGGATTTACTTTTCCGTATTTACTTTCAGCATTATATTATTGTTGTTATGCTGGGTAGGGGGTCAAATTGAGAGATAAGCCGGACCTGGGCTTGAGTGCACCTAGAATTAGTTGTGGAAAGTAGTGGGCGCGTGCATGCTTTGCATGTACTAGTGTCCCGCAAAATTCACGCTCAGACGAGGTTCTTCTGGTTGACTTCTTTTTCAACCCTTTGGGTTGAGGGGGTTGTTGGTTAGTTGGATTGTCGACTCTGGGGACCGATCAATTGGAAGTTGGCTAAGTGAGGCCTCTTCAGGACATGATGATGCCACACCTTCTGGGTATCGTATCATCAGTCTTGAAAGTCTGTGACACCAACAACCGCATAGGATGCCGTACCTTGTGTCAGTTGATAGGGCACCTACCTGTGAGAGGGATTGGGACATGCAGGAAACTTGACCTCCAGACTACCCGGTTTTCTTAATATTGGATCAGTATGTGTGGTTACTCGGGGTTCTTCATCAGGACAGTGTTATGGGTCTGTTGAGACCAAGTTGGAGCAGTGTTATGGATCTGTTGAGACCAAGTTCGAGCTTTGTTATAGGTCTGTTGAGACCAGATTGGAGCATTGTTATGGGTCTGTTGAGACCAGGTTTGAGCAGTATTGTGGGTCTGTTGAGACAGATATTGTGGATGGATCTCTTCAGCAATATATCACTTGATCCCTGTTGTACGCTTGCATATTGCATTGTTGCATACTCATTTTGCATATCATTAACGTGTGTCTGTGCTGCAGGTGCATTTCATACCTTCTGATTCTAGTTGCCCGGGTTCTGTCTGCTATTATGGATACTCTGAAGAAGACTGTGGCATACAAGTTGCCTACTCCAGATGTTACTTCTTTGCTTGGTTTGATGTCTTTAGCTGTTGATGATGTGAAGAGAAGCTTTAGGAAGAGTTATGGGAAACTGCTTAGGTTGGTTTGCAAACCATCCACGTATGAGCTGAACGGATTATATGCACTTATGCAGTTTTATGATCCCCCGCTGAGGTGTTTTACTTTCCCTGACTTCATTCTGGCTCCGACCATGGAGGAATATGCTGAGATCTTGGAGTTAACCATTCAGAATAGGGTACCCTTCATTCATATGGGTGTTGAGCCCAAGCTGGAGGATTTGGCTGTTGCTTTGCATTTAGACTCCTCAGAGTTACTGTTAACCTCGTGGAATGGAGTTTCTGGTTTTTCTCTCAAGTTCTTGGTTGGGAAAGCACAAGAGTATGCCAAGAGTGGCTGTTGGATTGTGTTTAATGCTATCCTTGCTTTGTGTATCTATGGCATTGTACTGTTCCCTAATATGCCTGACTTTGTTGATTTGGATACATTCCATATATTTGCTTCTGGCAATCCTGTGCCTACATTGATTGGAGACTTCTATCATTCTTTACATTATAAGAACGAGAATAGGAGGGGCAAGAACGTCTCTTGTTGTGTGCCTTTGTTGTATATGTGGTTTGATAGTCACCTGCCCAAGAAGGGTATCTTTGCTGAGTCTGCAGCTACGGTGGAATGGTCTGAGCATCTGATGAGGCTTTCTTCAGAAGATGTTGTCTGGTTTGATAGGGATTTGCTGGGATCTGAGATTATCTACAGCTACACAGAATATCCTAACGTTCCTCTGATTGGGAGGAAAGGGTGCATTAACTACAATCCGTCATTGTTGATCAGGCAATTCGGTTATGCTTTGAGAAGCCCGCCAAAAGAGGAGGAAGTGCAGGAATCTCTGTACTTCACAGGTGATTTGAAGGGAGAATTGTTATCCAAGCTTCAGCATGCTTGGAATAACATCTGCAAGAAGGGTAAGCCATTGTTGGGTAAGAATGATTGTCAAGCCTATGCTCCGTATCAAGTCTGGATCCAAGATAGGGCAAAGCAGGCGCTGATGCCGTTTCCTGCAGTATTACCTCCTGCTCCCCTCGTAATTGAGGAGCCAACTACTGTGTCTATTGAGAGATATGAGCAGGTTATGAAGGAGAAGGAAGCTTTGATGAAAGCCAACGAGAAGTTGGAAGAAGAGCTAGTTCAGCTCAGAAGCGAAAGAAATGAAGCCGTATATTCCTTCAAGCAGCAAACAAAGCTGGTGAACCGGTTAGGTGCAGAACTGACTGAACAACGAAAGAAGCATGAACGCTTGGGGATAGATTTCAAGAGCTCTCATGACATGCTGGAGTCTAAGAAGAAAGCACTTGATATAGCTTACTTGGAGATCTCTACATTCAACAAAACTTGGAACGCTACGCTGATAAATAACAAGGAGAGAGAAGATAAGCTGAAGTTGCAAATCTCCAAGTTAGAGGATCAGTTGAAAGCTAGCCAGAGGAAGTTTGAGGAAGAAGCTGTGCGTAGTTCTTCCATTCAATCCTCGTTGAACAAAGTTGTCAAGAATCTGCAGGAGCACAGACAGAACTTTGAAGCCAAGAAGCGGAAGTTAGAAGACTGTTTTGGCAAGGGAGCTTGGGAAAACTCCAATGAAGGCCTCCAGTTCACTATACGGCAGTTAGAGTTGCTCGTCGAAGGGTTGCTCACTCAGTCCGATCATCCAGAGACCAAGAAATTGTTAGAAGAGTACCGTGCTCATTGTAACACTTGACTGTTGTATATGCTTTAGTTGCATTGTGCCGACCATCACCAGGATTGTTGGTTGAGGTCATGCCTTCTTGTTATTGTGTACACTCAGTGATGTTGTATTTCTGACTTGATGGGCTCTTTGCAGCAATATATGAGATGTTTTCTCCGTGGATGAATCCAAGCTTCTTAGCACTGTCACTGCACTGGCACTTTGGCACTAGAATCGGGGGTGATTGCCCTAACGCACAGACACGCATTGCACCTGCATATTCATTTTGCATTGCCAGTTACTTGTTGAATCTGTATCTTATTTCCTGCATCTCACAGGTTTTCCAGGGTTGACGACCAAAGAGTTCATCGCTATTCAAACAGAAACAGCTGTAAGAAAGATGATGGATCAAGTTCAGAATGAGATGCAGGAGATGTGCCGCAACATGACGCAGTTCATACAAGCAATGGAAACCATGGCCAAGGGCCAGGAGCAGCTGCAGGCTATTGTACAGCCTCTGATTGCACGGACTCATGATAGTACTGCTGGTATTACTCTTCATGACCGTCAGGGTTTCCTCCAGAGTTCTGGATGCTGACTTGCAGAGATAGACATGGAGCATGTTCAAGCTGAGTTAATTGAAGTTCGAGGCCAACTGGGACAATTCATGAAGGACATGCACACGTTGCGCTCGAACCAAGAGACGCTCGAAGAGGAGAATTACCGATTGAAGGCTCAGGTAGGATTGATGGCTGAAATATTGAGGAATGTACTCAGAAGAGAAGGTGAGCAAATGTCTGAAGCTGCGGTCGGTTTACTTGCCCCACAGGGGTCGGAAGAACCAGTGCCCAAGCATGATAGGCCTAAGAGACCCTCTACACAATTCGAAGCTCAGGATTCTCCTCGTCGGCAGTCGCGACTGATTTCTCAGGATAACTCAAGGGGGTATGGTAAAAGGATGAAGCTCTCTGGCAGGGTATTTGATGAGATTCCGGTGGATTATGATCAGTTGGTGCAACTCTTGTTCCAACATCAACTGATTAAACCCCACACTTTGGCTCTATTGACTGGGCAGCCACCACCAGGCTATGATATGAACGCCCATTGTGTCTTCCACTCCGGTGCACCGGGGCATAACATCGCGAAATGCAAGTCGTTCAAGCAGAAGATTCAAGATTTGCTGGATGAGAAGGCAATTGAATTTGTGTCGGGCGGTATAAAGGTCTCAGGGACCGATATTCCTATTTCCCCACCAGAAGTTGCAAAAGAATCGAGGCGTATCCTGGAATCATTGGAAACTGAATCCCCAGGTCCACAACAGTTGCCAATGCCTGGGATGAATTTGAGGATGACAGTGCATGAGCCTAAGGAACGGGTTGATCAAAACCAGCAGCGCATGAAACGCCATCATCCGGCTCAGCGAAGAATTCAGGAGGGGAAGTCAAAGAGGGTATTTGAGGCACCTCCATCAACGTATGCTGAACTCTTCCAGACCTTGTTAGGGTTGCACCTTGTTGAAAAGAGAATGTTGGCCCACCAACGGGCGCACCTCCATTTGGTTTCGAAGCCAGTAAGCATTGTGAGTTTCATTCCGGGGCACCCGGACATGATATTGAGGGTTGCCACGCTTTTAAGCATAAAGTCTAAGATTTGATCGACAACAAGGCTATCAACTTCTCTGATAGGGTTCCCAATGTGGTGCAGGGCCACGGACAAGCGAAAGTCGGATTGATGGAAAAGGTTCCTAAGTTTGGTTGGGCCATGGAAAACAGGTCAAGACAGCAGCAGGCTACCTCCAACAATGGTTTCTGAGGATGGTTGACTCGCCAATAAGTCAAAATGCAAGAAGTCCGGTTCTGAGACACCGGCATTTTTCATGTTATCTTGTTCATGTCTTTGCATTTGTAGTTGCCTTTCTGTTCAATTGCAAATTTCGTTTGTAAAACTTGTTGTTTTTTTCAACTGATATTGATAAATGAAATAAATATGCATGTTTTGAATTAATCCAGTCATGATCACTCTTTGTGTTTTCATTTATTTCAAACGCTTGTTAAGTGGAATCCGGGGAGGATGACGAAAACCGATGACGAATAAGCTTCTGATTGTATGCTTTTGGATAAAAACCTGTTGATGATGTACAAGCATTGTTTCAATCCATAAACACCGGAGATATAAGGAAGATAATCCCTTGTTAACCCCTTTGAGCATAGCAGTAGGAGTTTCTTTCTGAAAATGAAAAAACCCTAAATCTTAACCCGGGGCAGGGTAGGTGTCAGTTAGTTTGACCAAGCATTCAAATTACAAAAGGAGTGTCCGTTCGAGGATCAATCACACCTATATAGGTCGTGCCTAAAAAACCCGCAATGGTTGAACATCAGGAGTGAGACAGTCACATTATCCCCCAAAGAGTCAGACAACTAGCGTCCCACGACTTGTTCAAAAAAGAAGAAGAGAATCCAAAGCCTGCTAAGTCGAAACTTCAAAACAAGTGGCTTAGGCAAAAATTAGGGCATCCCGCTGGACTTTAGAATCAAAAGAAGCTCCAAAGAGTCAGTCCAGGCAAAAGTTAGGGAACGAAAAAAAAAACACAAAAAGACGAAAAGGATTACCAAAGAAAAAATCCTCGAAAGGGACAAAGTCGTGTGACTCTAGGCACCCAAAGACGATAAGCGAATGACTGTCACTCCGAAAAGCAAGTGGTATCCTGAACCATCACTCCTATCACTCCACCTTTAATAGGTGAACGCTGAAGTCGAATTAGCTGAACATAGGATTGGAGAACATCACGAAGAATGGGTGGGTCGAAATAAACTTTGAGCCTATATCCTTCCTTGTTAACCGTGAACCGGACCACGTTACAACCCGAACAAGTCCTAATTGAAACAGGTTTAGTTCGAGAGCATACTTCGGTAAAGATCGCATCGAAACTGACTCCTAAAAGGATTCCTCTTACGGCATGGTATTAATGTTGATATGTTGATGATTGATTCGTTGTAGGTCATAAAACTTTTCCATCAAATCGGACTGGATTTTCAAAACTGTCATATGCATTGCATTTAATATATCTTTTATGTAGAACAACTTGTTTTACTTGCGAGTAAGCACATGCAGCAGGAAAGTTTCCTACAGTGGGAAGTCTGATCAGGATAGAATGCAGAATGTCTGAATGTTTCGTGAGCCAGGGCAGGATATATCAATTAATCCCCAGTGGGAGTCAGCCACCCAAGAATCAGTTAATCTGGGGCAATTAGGTCGAGATTTGGCAGATCTTTCGCAGCTAGGGGCATCGCTTCACGAATCGACCGATCAGGGGCAAAAAGATTATTGCAAGACCGGGGCAAGTCACCCTAAGAACAAAAGATTTTGTTGGGACATCCTTTTGGGGTTTGACGTGCAAAAACAATTCATATATAACCGTCAAGGTACAAAAATCGAAGAGTCTTTATCAGGAAGTTGGTGCCGATTCAGGGGCAAGGTATTGTGAGGTAGCACCATGGCTAGCTTTTCCTTTCAAGACGAAGTGTTCAGACTGGGGCATGTTGGTATTTCTGGGGCAAATTTCCGAGAAGGTGGATGGAACTCGTGTTTCCCCAGCCAAAATCTTTTGATGAAGAGCCTGATTTCAGTTGATGTCATTCCTCGGCTAGTCGCATCTTATCCCCAGAGAGTTGGAATGATGTTATCCTTTACCGAATGAGGGATTATTCTCCCCAGAAGAGTGTCCTCAAGGAAGTTGTCCACAGGATATCCCCAGCGAGTCGAAATCAGTATCCCCTGCAGAGGTTGCGCTCCCTTGTGAGTCGGATATGTGCAGGATCAATCCCCAGCATGGGAGGTTCCCACAGAGTTTAACCAAGTTGTTGGTTCAGAAGGATTATACCCGGAGGACGGTTTCCCTTCTCCCCACAGGTCGTCATGCCATTGACAGGATGTTGATCCTCAGTAGAGTCCGAGGCTCCGAGTTTGTAAATTGTGCCCAGACAGTGTGCTTTTCCTAGAAGTGTCGCTTCTTTCCCCAGATGAGTTGGTTCACCAGCAGGGTGGTTTGTTCTTTCTTCCCAGTGGAAATTGGTGTTTAATCTCTCCCCGGCAGAGTTGGTTGTGTTTCTGGCATTTATTTTTCCAGAATACCTTATGATACTTGTTCATCCCCAGCGGAGTTGGCTTTATCCTCAACATTCATGTTGTTGAGACAACACTACCAGAGTTTCCCGGCAGCTTAATCCTGCATTTGCATTTGCATATATCGCATCCATCCAAACGCGTAGCATTTCCATGTTGCATGGAGCATTACGCCATTTTCAAACATACGCATTCGTGAAACATAAATCAGATGTTTCTCAGCAGGTGTGTGGAGCTCTAGCTCAGATTTATTACCAGATATTCGAGGCCTCGCCGTGAGGCATGTGATGATATTGTTTGTCTTATGGTTTTTCCCCACGGAGTTGCTTGTTGGAGTTTCTCTTATCCGGCCAGCGGATTATTTTCTTCAAATTTGTTGTTACGTCAGCGTCAAAGAGTTTCATGAATCAAAATTTCAGAATGGTGCCGCCGGTTATCAGAACAGGCGTCTGGCAGTTTGGTTTCCAAATATCCCCTGGTAGAGTCCTCCTCAAAGCCATTGTCATGTCAGCGCTAAAAGGTTTGTGGGTTAGGACCAATGGAGTTAGCTACTGCAGAGATGAAAAAAGGAGAAACGGTATTCGGAGTATCCTCCCGTATGGATAAACGGATGTATTTTCCTACTGGTTGACAGAAGTATTCCCCCGGAAGTCGCCCAAATTTACTCCTATGTTGATAGGATTTTCTTGTGTTGACAAGATATGAGTCCTGACGTGGACAATTTATTCCTATATTGACGGGATTTCTTCGTGCTAGTGAAGTGGGTGTCCTAACGTGGACAGATTTATTTCCTCGGGTTGACGAGATGTGCTAGTCCTAATGTGGACAGATTCGATTTCTCCATAGTGATGGCAGGTGGAGTCTTGACGTGGACAAAATTGATTACTCTTTGTGGACCATTTGTCCCCAGCAGATATCTTCCTTCGTATCGGCAAAATGTGTGTCCTGACGTGGACAAGTTTATAGTTCTTCGTGATGACAAGATGCGCGAGTCCTGACGTGGACAAATTTATCTTTCTTCATGTTGGCGAGGTGTAAGTCCTGACGTGGACAAGTTTTATTTCCTCAGCGGGTCGAAGATGTGAGTCCTGACATGGACAAATCAGGACAATGTATTCCTAACGGGGAAAGGTTATTCCTAACAGGGAAAGGTTATTCCTAACGGGGAAAGGTTATTCCTAACGGGGAAAGGTTATTCCTAACGGGGAAAGGTTATTCCTAACGGGGAAAAGTTATTCCTAATGGGGAAAAGTTATTCCTAACGGGGAAAGGTTATTCCTAACGGGGAAAAGTTTATTCCTAACGGGGAAAGGGTTATTCCTAACGGGGACAAGTTTATTCCTAACGGGGACAGGTTACTCCTAACGTAGACAGGTTATTCCTAACGTGTACATTTTATTCCTAACGTGGACGATTTATTCCTATGTTGATAGGATCCCCGCGTGCTGATGAAGTACAGACGAGTCAGCCCCAGCGAAGCCGCCGGGATCTTTCCGTGTTGACGGCGGGTGGAGTCCTGGCGTGGACAAGTTTATGATGATATTTCTTCGTGTTGACGAAGCAAGCGTCCTAACTTGGACAAAGTTCTATTCCTATGGTGTTGAGACGTGAGTCCTGACGTGGACAGATTTGTATTCATTCGTGATTTGACGAAATTTGGGTCCAGATGTGGACAAGGTTACTCCTGAGACGACAAAATCTCTATTCGTGTTGACAAATTTGTTTCTCTTCTTGTGTTGATAAGGTTGGTCCAGTTGTGGACGGAGGTGCTTTGCAAAGATAGTTCAGTACCTGTGGCGTTACATAGGTAGTGGAAGTTGAAATCAGAATTATTATCAGACGTTGGATCAGTTGTTGCCGTAACGACCAGATTCCGTTAGGGGATGTCGTTCCCCAAGCAGTGCAGTTTATTTTTGCGGTTGGCAAATTTCCGGGTTTCTTGGTATTCAACCGTCTCGTACCTCGATTATTGAAGGCCGTTCGCTCTTCACCCAGTCGGGTCCAAGCCGTTTGAATAGGGGCAGCTGTTGCACCCCAAAATTTGCTCAACCTTTTCTTGCCTGATTTGTGTTTCATTGCATTTCATTTGCATAGTTACATCATGTACATAATTCAATAATTGGCATATCATAGCATAGCATGCATCCAAAAAGGGATCAAGGTGTCTATCAAGCGAAGAGCCTAGCAAGAGGTGTTATCCAAGTTTGAGAAATCATTCAAGTCATCAAGAAGAGATTTGAAGTCTTGAGAAGTTTGAGTGCCTATATGTGGGTTTTGCTCCTATCTTGAGGAATGTTGAGAATCATCAGTGGGATGAGAAGCATGGAATGTGAATGTGAGGTGTGTATGGATCTCATGGGATGCCTAGAGGGCCTTATTGAAGCTGAGGCAAGTCATTGATTCAAGTATGAGAGCCACAGTTGAGGTGCAGTCAACTAGGGTTTCATCTGGGTCAACCCTAATTCAATTGAGTAATTGGAGAGCATCAAAGCCTACCTTGAGGTAATGGGATTCATGAATTGGTATGTTGATACATGTGTGGTGTTGTGCCATGGTTAAGCAAAGAAAGATCAAGAATGTGGGAAGTTGCTAAATTAGGGTTGCAGTGTAAAATCCCCTGTTTAGTGCCTAACTTCAAAGCCACATAAGTCAAAATAAAAGTTTCAAATGGATCTTTGTCCAACATGAAACTTGTATAGATTCTCAATACCTTTAATTTGAGTACTAGAAGTCTTCAAGGAGATTTTTAGAACTCAAGTTATGGCCTTTGCAAATTACAGGTCACCAGAGGACACTGAAATTTATCTGTGAAAGTCACTTGACTTCCAGGCAACGTTTTCCCCTCAAGGAGTTTTCAAATGGATTCTTGGCCAACATAATAGTTGTAGATCTTGATCTTAGATTTCCATAGAGTACTAGAAGTCCTCAAGGGGATTTGTGGAACTCAAGTTATGATCTTGGCAATCCAGGGGTATTTTGGGCATTTGTGATTATAGGTCATTTTCAAGCATGTGCCAAAATCTCCATCTTCCACTCCTCAAATGAAAAATTGTTCAACTAGAAAGTTGCTCAAAATAGGGTTTTAACCTTGACCATGCATCAAGGAGGGTTTGAATTGGCTTGTATGAGAAGTTGGTTTGAAATGGCTTTTTAATGAAGAAATTAAAGTCATTTAAAAGGGCAAAATTGCAATTTCATGATTTATGGCTAAAACAAGTCATGTGGCATATCATTTTGATCAGAATCGACATTTTAAAGATGATGGCATTGTTACTTTTGGCATTTGAGGTCATTTTCCAAGACTTGCATTTGGTGACTTATGTTTGAAGTAACATATGCAAAACACCTCATGAGATCAGCTACAAGGCAAATACACATCTCATTCATTTCTAATTATCATCTGGTGAGAAATTGGAGCAAAACAAGCTGCTGAACTAGCAAAAACCCGACTGTCATATTCAAACTTCTCATGGTGCAAGAGATTTTCAAAAATATCATTCTAACTGTTCCAGATCTTTCTAACATGTTCTATATATACATTGTAACTGATTCAGTTGGTTTTTTGGCCAAGAACTGAAGAGAAACAAGGAAGAGCCATTGAAATTTTCTTCATTGCATCAAGATTCGAATTCTGAAGTAGGAGTGATTTCAAAGCAAAATATTGATTGTAAAAGTTTCATAATGAGTTCTTGAAGGAATTTGGAGGAGATTGAGGCAAGAAGTGCAGAGAATCGTGATCAAGCAAGTTGAAAATTCTTCATTGCATCAAGAATCGGTTTCAAGGATTGGAGTGATTTCAAGCCAAACCATTGCATACAGAAGCTTCAGGTTGATTGTGTGAAGGAATCTGGAAGGAATTGAAGCTTGATTCAAAGGAATTCTCACTCTGTTCATTCACTTTTACCAGGTATGCAACTTTCACTCTATAGCTTAGGTTAGATGAAATTGATCATAATTTGAGGTGTAGATAGGTTGTAGATCATGCCTAGATGGATTCTGGTAGGAAAAATGGAGGTTTAGTGACAAAAACTAGGGTGAGGCATTTTCTGTTGAGGAGTAGAGCTTGTGGTTCTTGAGGAATTAATCATGATTGAGTGGTGAGAATTGATCAGGGAGACGTGTAGATGAGGGTAGGCTTGTTAATTTCAAGATTGGTGACAATTGAAGTTGAGGTGTTTTCTGAACGTAGGATCGTGTTTGGAGTTGTGGTTTGAGTCAACAAAAATGGAAGTCATATTTGAATTCAGTGTGGAAAACCGAGTAGGATTAGGTGTTCACGTTTGTTGTTTGATGCACTTGGCACAACCTGCAACTGGGGACGACGGTGGCACCAAGCTCCGGCCACCGTTCTGTGCACTTCCCTCCCATATTTGAAAATTGAGGAAGATAACATTTTAACCATTGGATTGTGCTTTGACTTTGACTGAACCATTGCACCAACGACCTTGATTTGTTTTCATTATCTGAAGGATTGAGTTTCACCATGAAACTCACCGTTTCATTTAGGTGGATTGGCTTGGGCTTAACACATTTAGTTACTATACACACCCCATGTCTGGGCCCAATGAGAATTACCACATGGAGTTATTGCTATTTGACACAGGCGTTTTTTCCATTTTCCTTTTGATTTTCTGAATTGTTTTAGGTTTGGTTTGGGCTTAGGGCAAATTGATATGCGCACCCCCAATTGGGCCCATGACTGGATTATAACTGAGTCCAATTGCTATCTGGCACGCCTCTTTTTTTAATTTTCTTTGTGTTTCTTTTATTTTTATATTTTTCTTATAGTTAGGGATAAATTCATAATAAATAGGAAAATAATCATTTTTAGGCTAGTTTTTTCCCTAACTCCTTAGAAAAATGTAGAATTTAATAGGATTGGAAAACAGTTAATTCATGCATTTTTTATTTTATTTGTATTTTTTGCATTTTAATGGGTTTTATTTTTAATTTGTTTGGTATGCCATTTTGCTGATTTTATTATGGATGATTGGTGATGAATTTTGAGTTGATTCTTTTAGGGCTAGCTAGCTTAGATATGCATCTACCCATAGTAATTTTCTCATATTTTTGTGAGATAAATTTAGGCTAGTTTGAACATTAAACATTAGGTGGTTTAGAATTAGGGTTTTTAAGTTGATACCTTTAGGTTTAGGACATAGTTTAGGGTCCAAATGATTGATTAACCCCCTGGTTTTTGTATGAGAGATTCATAAGAGGTTTAAGCACCCTTATTAATTTTTGTAGGATTTTAAAATCACTTTTGGTATTTTAAGTAGAATTAGTTTTAAGACTAACTTCTAGGTGTTTCTGATGAACTAATTTGGCTAGTTTGATTCAATAGTTCCCTTTAGATTAGGGTGGTGTTGCTTTGGAGTTTGGGTGATCATGAAGAACAATTGAAGGTGCTTTGGAGAGCTTGAAGGAGCTTGGATGTGAAGATTCTCTCATCTTGTGGATGCTTGTCAGGAGCTTAGGGAAACTAGGGTTTTTAGGAAGAGCATTAGAGTAGTTCTACTTGTTTCTTCAAACATGGAGTATATTGTTCATCTCCATTCAATCCAATGACATAAAGTCGTTTTGAAGAAGTCACATCTCTCCTTAGGAGGGATGAAAGGCATGCTTTAAAAATAGAACTTTGAGGATGTCAGTCTCTCACAATGTTAAGTTATCAGTGACTTCCCTTGGTTGTCATTGAGCTTCTTAACATTTCCACTTGATCTTGATTGAATGATTCTCCCTTGGAGGTTCTTGTTGAAGCTTGGAAAAGGAAAATATGAGGTAGCTTATTGAAGCTAGGGTTTTACTGCTTGTTGAAGTTGAAGTCAGGAGCTTGCTGAAGCTGGTTACTGGTTGGGGTTTGAGCTTGCTTAAGCTGGGAGCTTGTTGAAGCCTGGTGCTTGTTGAAGATTGAAAGTTTATTGAAGCTTGAAGATGGGAGTTATTCATGAAGATGAAGGTTGTTGCTGTCAACTTTTTTTTGCTGGTTAAGCATTTGTTGCTGTCAGAGCTGTTGTTTGCGGTAGGAGATTGGTGTTGCTGTCTAGGCTGCCTTCTCTGCTGTGGGTTTTGTTTTTTGTATTGTTTGTTGGCTTGTGTAGCTTGCCCCTAGGTTTGAGGTGAATGTTGGTTCA
Organism: Lathyrus sativus; assembly: GCA_963859935.3. Classification (NCBI taxonomy): domain Eukaryota; kingdom Viridiplantae; phylum Streptophyta; class Magnoliopsida; order Fabales; family Fabaceae; genus Lathyrus; species Lathyrus sativus. Next base: position 197,860,122 of record OZ012737.1, read on the forward strand.
CTTTGCCTGTTGTTTTCCCAGGTTCGAGGTTGAGTGGGACTCCCTTGCCTCACTTGTATTGCTGCATTGCATGCATTTTACTGTACTTGCTTGCTTTCTTTTCTGTTTATCCCCTAGGATCTCTGATTTCCTCTGTGTAGGAGGGAATTATGACAGACATTAGGATTCTTATCCATGCATGACAACATTAGGTTAGTTTTATTCCCTTTCAACCCTAGGTTTTTAGAGCTTCTTTCTCTTCTTATCTCAAAACAACTCAAAAATACAGTAATAAGGTTAATCGATGTCGTACGTTACTAGCCTTAAGCTATTTGAGAAAGGGTTGCTGGAGAGCTTCTTTCCAGTAGTCTGGCTGCTTAGTGTGGTACCCTTTGGGTGACACGCGACGTAGTCACTCTCAAATCATAGTCTCTAGTGCGTCGGAGATTGCAAACCAACTAAAAAACACTTCTTTCGTAAAAGATTCAAAACAAATATCAAAGTGTCATTTTTGTCCGCTTGGACTCTTAATCAAGAAAAACCCTTTTTAAAGGTAATAAAAAACAGTCAGACAAGCTTGTGTCTTCTGTAGCCCGAACTACGTTTGCTCTGATCTTTCATGCTGTATGAAAGTATGTAGGCATAGGATGCCGTATCCTAGCGAGCAACCTTCCCCCCTTAACCCGTAGTTAGGCGAACTACGTTGACTCTGATTTCTCGTTCTAGACGGGGATACATAGGCATAAAGTGAGATACTTTGCCGAGTCATTTTCTTTTCTTTTTAACCCAGACCTGTAGAGTAGATAGAATAACAATCCGTATTAGAAAACAAGCGTGGATCCCATCGAGTACGGCGGACGTGAGGGGTGCTAATACCTTCCCCTTGCGTAATCGACTCCCGAATCCAGGAATTTGGTTGCGATGACCATTCCTTTCCCATTTTGCGTTAGGTTTACTCTGAGCGTTTCCTTTCCCTCCGTTGGGATAAATAACACAGGGCGGAGACTCTTCTGTCATAGCCGGCGCCGATTTTCGCAGTAGCGTCAAATGTCAACAATCCCAGGGTGGATTCTCACACGTTAGATTTGCTTACTAAGTCTCTAGTTTCAAACGCATCCAACGGTGTACAAGACTTCTTCTTTGTTTGAACTGATCACGGAAAGGGGGGAAATCTAGGGTGGCCGGAGAAGACTCCGGTCGTCTTCTCTGGTGAGCTCATGGTGGCCAAACCATCAGACGAAACCAATCCTCACCAAAATCTCCAGATCCACTCGTCTTCGCACGAGGATCATCATGACAACCTCCAATTTTCCATATTCTCAAAGAACAACCAGATACGATCTTGAACTGAAAAATTACATCTAAACAAATCGTCACCAAACTCTACCAAAAGTGCACAGATCTTCTCTACACTCATCATTAATCAAGAATCCACTAATAAAATATGCTAACCATCAAGATTAAGCCTAATCCGAATCCTTAAACATTTCATCCATGATCAAGAACTCTCACGAATGTCTACCTAACCTTGCCTGAATCCATCTATGGTTCAAGAATTACCTAACCATATGCAATTCCTATCCTAATTCAATCTCATCAGAGCATAATAATGAAAAGATGAAAACCTGGTTTGAGCTCTCACCGAGAATGCCACAGCCTCCAAACCTTGATCAAACTTGCGCAGAATCGTTCAGTGATGCTTGCTGAAGAATCTTAGAGCTTCAATTCCCTCTGCAATGGCCTCCAAGATGAAAAACGATTTTCACTTTGTAACTAACTTTTTCAAGTGCTCCTTACCTCATTCAAGTTCTTCCAATCACCAAGCTTGTTCTGAAATCTTCTAGAAACTTATATAGAACTATTTTGGATCATTACCTGGCCCAGTTATGGCCCAATTCACTCAATCCAATTTTATGATTTTCCTCACTTTCCTCTCATGACAGTCACGATTCTTCTTCTGTTTCAGCTTCATTCTCACCCAAATTGCTTGCATAATACCTCAGGAATATGAATGGACCAGATCGAATCCTCAATTCAATCCTATGGTGTACATTGATTATGTTACTTCAACCTTAAGCAACTTGGAATTATGCTATGAAACCAATTCCAATTCAAAAATGTAACAATTCCAAAGTGCTCTAAATGCCTTCTACTTTCAAAAAATGCACAAACTTGCCAAGTTTTGCACAAAAATGAATTGTTTTGTAATTTTTTCTTTTTTATGCCTTTTAATTATCCCCCATGAAAATTCCTTCATACACTTCCATATTTAATCTATATCAATGAATCTTTGGGTCATGGTTGGACAAATAACACCATTTTGAACAACTTTAAAGTTGATCAAAAGTCCATTTGAGATGTCTAAGTTGATGAAATTGACCCATAATCACAAATGACCCATAATTCCAATTTCCCAAAATACCCTTATCTTGTAAAGCTCATAACTTGAGTTCTACAAATCCAATCATGGACTTCTAGTACTTTCTAGAAAGCTAAGAAGATAAGGAACAACATTCATGTTGGCCAAAAGTTCATGAGAAGCATATTTCTAGGTCAAAAGTTTCATGCAAGTTGGTTGACTTTCAAGCTCCAAATTCACATTCCTCTGATGACCTGTAACTTGTCTGGCTCATAACTTGAGTTCTATAAACCCTATCAAGGACTTCTAGTACTCAAATTAAAGCTATGATCATGCTTTACAACAATCATGTTGGGGTCAAGGTGAGATCAAAATCACATCTTGAGTTATGTGGTCTTGAAGTTAGGCACCAAACCAGGGGATTTTAGACTATCAAGCATAGCAACCCTAGCCTAGGAACTCCTCACACTCTGGATTCATGATGAGTTGACCTTGGAATCATCCCTTGGGCATATTAATACATCAATCCATGATCACATGGCCTTAGAATTAGGTCTCAACCTTCTTCAAATCATCAGTTGACCCAGGGTTGACCAGATGAAACCCTAGATATACCAATCTTCGTAGTAGCTTCATATCCTTTGCATATTGACCTGTCTAGGCTTCAAAATGAACTTGAATACTTCTCATGAGCTCTCTCGAGATCTAAAGTCCTCTCCTATGGGTTCAAAAGCATCTGAGGACCTCCCACAACTCTCAAGTTAGGAGATACACACACTTGGCTTCAACCACTCTCTCTGAGAATCTTTAACTTCATTGATGAGGATATCAACCCTTAAATACTTGACCAAGCCTCTTAGCTAGCTTCATAGCCTTGTGTATCCCTTGATTGGTAGTCATACATATTGATCTCCGGCATACATGTTAATGCAATGCAAATGAAAATGCTAAAATGAATGCAATGAAACACAAGCTAGGTAAAGAAAGGTTAGGCAAATTTTGGGGTGCAACACAAATTAAAGCTGAAGTCATGGACGTCATGAATCCAAGATCAAATCATCCATATCCTTCATAAATCAATAGAATCTAAGCCAACAAGTTTGAGATGCACATCTGAAAACTCAAGCAAACATGAACAATGATGGATCAAACATGGCCTACACGAGGTAGGGCTTCAGATGCAACCAATATGAACCTAGATCATGGCCTAGAATGAGAGAATTTTGAAGAAGAAGCTTACTAAATGGAGAAACTCCGTTGGTGCTTCAGATGCTTGCAAGCTTGCTTCCAATCGTCCAGATCTACTCCAAATTGCACAAGGAAGCTTAATTGCCCTTCAATTTGCCTTGATTTACAGAGAAATATGAAAACCGATTTTGAATTTTCCTTGAGAATTTGAAAAATGAAATTGCTCTCTCTTGCTCCAATTTGCACTTCTGAGCCCTTGGAACGAATTTTGAACTTATATATGTTGGATATCTGATCAATTGGAAGGCCCATGAAGCCTTGTTTGGATGAATTTGAAAAAATGCCCAAAATGGAACTCATTCATGCACATGTGAAAATGCTTGCCTACACTCATGAAAATCACTTGGTTTTGCAGCTGGTGAGTTGAATTTCACATTGGAATGGATTTGGGCTTTGTATGTGATCCAATTAATAAGTTACAAAGTGAAACTTCTTTGTGAAGAAATGCCAAAATTCACGTGTGCTTGCTCCTCATGTGCCAAACCAATTTGTGCATTTAACTTACTAATGTGCCATGAAGAGAATTGAATCAAAATAGGACATGAAAATGGCCTATAATGCATTGAATCCAAATCATACCTTAAAGTCCATTTTTCACTTGAAATTTCCACCCAATGTCCATAATCAATCATAATTCACACAATCCTTGGGTTTGTATATGTAAAAGAGGTCCCTAGGAGCAACTTTCATGTTGGTTTAAAGTTCATTTGAAGTACACAAGTGCATGAAAATGGCCTATGTAACAAATGACCTATAATCAAACTTTCCCAAAATACCCTTGCCTTATAAGGTCCATAACTTGAGTTCCACAAATGATATCAAGGACTTCTAGGAATTTTTGGAAAGCTAAGATCATCAGGGAAAACTTTCATGTTCACCTAAAGTTGAGGAGAAACATGATTCTAGGTCAAAAGTGCCTTGGAAGTGAGTTGACTTTTGTTGACCAAAAAAATATGTTCATCTGAGACCTATAACTTGTTGGCATCATAACTTGAGTTCCACAAACCCAATGGATGGGTTATAGTACTCAAAAGAAACCTAACAATATGACCTACAAGTTTCATGTTCACAAGAAAATGAGATTGAACTCATATCAAGATGTAAATTGTCCTTGAAGTTGAGCACTAAAAAAAGGGATTTTACACTGAAGCTCTCTGAAACCCTAATTTAGTAACTTCTTGAACTCTTGATTCTTCTTTATTTGAACTTGAAATGACATCCTAGATGTCTCAAAATTACTTCCCATAGCTCCAATGACTTAAAACCAAGTCTCCAACTCCCTCAAGTCCACAATTGACCTTGAGTTGACCAAATGAAACCCTAGGTGCACAACCTTTGACTGTGACCTCTTGCAAGTGAAATAAGTGTTTAGATGATCTCCACAATGGCTTCTAGAGCACTCAGTGAGCTTCTCAAGCACCTTTTATCCCTAATCATGAGCTTATTACGCCTTGATGATCCCCTGTTGACCCCCAAGATAGGAGATAAGCAACACACATCAATCCTCTCTCTTAAAGGGCTTTGACCATTTCCTGATGATTGTAATCACTTGATAACTTGAATAAACACTCTTGCTTAAGCTTGCAACCTTTTAGACTCTTCTCTTGAATGGCACACCTCTCTTGATCCCCTGTAAAGGACAATGCTATGCAAATGCAAAATGATAAAATGAAAAGAAACATAAGCCAAGTAAAAAGAAAAAAAGGTTGGTCAAATTTTGGGGTACAACAGCTGCCCCTATTCAACGATTTGGACCTGAATGAGTGAAAAGTGAACGACTTTCTAACAGTCAAGGTAAAAGACGGTTGAATACCAAAGAACCCGGAAATTTGCCAATCGCAGAAATAGAACTGTAAACCTGTTATTGGGAACAAAAATCTCCTGAAATAACTGAATCTGATAGTTGCAACGGCAACAAGCTAACTGATTACCAATCAAGAAAACCTCAACACACAGTCGGAAGAGACATTTACTAACATGCAGGTAACGACACTCAGTCGGAAAGATCATCTGATATCACCATCAGGCATCTATTTGAACCAAACAGGCATCGAACCCTAAGGCCGACTCAACACGAAGCTGAGAAGAACATCTGACCTTGCTGCCAGGCATCTGTTAAATAAAAACAGGTATCGAACCCGAAGGCTGGATCAACAAGCAGTTGATAACATCTGCTAACCAGCGGGCATTCACTAAATAAAAGCGAGCATCGAACCTGAAGGCAGGCTCAACACGAAGTCGAGAACATCTGCTAACCAGCAGGCATTCGCTAAATAAAAGCGAGCATCAAACCCGAAGGCTGGCTCAACACGAAGTCGAGAACATCTGCTAACCAACAGGCATTTGCTAAATAAAAGCAAGCATCGAACCCGAAGGCTGACTCAACACGAAGTCGAGAACATCTGCTAACCAGCAGGCATTCGCTAAATAAAAGCGAGCATCGAACCCGAAGGGCGACTCAACACGAAGCTGATAATCTCTGCTAACCAGCAGGCATTCGCTAAATAAAAGCGAGCATCGAACCCGAAAGCCAGCTCAATACGAAGCTGATAATCTCTGCTAACCAGCAGACATTCGCTAAATAAAAGCGAGCATTGAACCCGAAGACCAGCTCAACACGAAGCTGAGAAATGAATCTAACAACAATTCACAAGAAACCTCCACTAGGGAAAGAGAAACTTAAACAAGCAACTCTGTTGGGGAGATAAGATGGTAAGATAAACATATCTATCAAAAGATTTTTCCGTGGTCTGGATACCATACAGGCTCAAGAATTAACTAATAATATGCCGGGTCTGGATACCGCGTGCTAAAGGGATATAACATCATTTGCTGGGGTCTGAATACCGCGTGAGCAAAGTAAAATCAACCGCTTGCTGAAGATATACCTGAGAACAAAGAGGTAACCACCTGGCTTATGTTTCAAATGCATATGTTTGAATATGGTGTAATTCTCCATACAAAATGGAAATGTTACGCGTTTCTGAGGATGCTATGCACAAATGCAAAATGCAACGGAACCAAATCAACAAAATAAATGCTGAAGAGACAAAATCAACTCCGTCGGGGAGAGATGGGATATGCCAATTACGATTGGACTTAAACTGGGAAAAACAAGCCCTGGATAACCTCTAGAAAAAGAACTCTTAGGTAACACTGTTCTGACAAGAACACAATCCACTCGGCCGGGAACCAAATCAACTCTTGCTGAGGGAAATGCCTTGGATGGCCTTCCAGAATACCACTCTTCTGGGGAACAAATGACCCGGCTGGGGGTAGACAACCAACCGCTAGAATCAAAACCAGCCTACTGGGGAAATCAATGAGCCTGCAGGGGGACCACGAACAATCGTTGAGATTAGCATGCGCTCTACCGGGGAAAGCAGCCCTGGACAGCCTCCCAGAACATAGAAACCTTCTAGGGTATAAAGCAAACATCTGGGGATAAGTCCACTCCACTGGAGATCCAAATCTACCCTGCTGGGGACTACTCAGTGGGAAATCAACATCAAAAGTATATCCCAACTGCTAGGGATGCACCAATAAACTTTCTCAGAAACGCCTCCAACCTGCGGGGAAGAACCTACTCTGCTGAGGAAGAGTATACTCTGTTGACTTCGCTGGGGAATATGCAATAAGGGAAACAATATCAACCTCTACTTGGGGATCGAATCAACAATTAAACTCTAAGGGGATACAAAGTCAAACATATCTGGACATTGTAGGGAAACAAAATCCTGGCTTTGCTCCAGTTCTTGGGAAAATGTTGCACATCTGCATGGTGGAAAGAAATCCAGTCTCGACTCTCTGGGGAGTAAGTGCATACCTATAATCTGCTGGGGATAAGTGTACACACTTGACCTGTATGGGGGATATCAATCTCGACCCTCTGGGGATGACTTTATTCTATCGAATAAATCAAACTTGAACTACTGAGGAATAAATGCATACAGACAAACTGCTGAGGAGAAGTGTATACACTCAACTGCACACTTAACTTGCATATCCTTTCCTGTGGAAACAGACTCTTGCTAGAGACAATGGTGCATTCGGACCGCTGAGACTAGATGCACAAATTCCGCCTGCCGGGGACGAATGGGTCTCAAATACACACCTTCTTTTTATGGGGATGGTGATCCTACCGGGGATACACCTCTGAAAAACTTTCCCCAAGGGTAACGACCCTGTACATGAACAAACAACAAGATATTCTGCACAATGGAAACTATCTCGGTCATCATCCGTGACATTGTTCAAATAAATCAAAGTTTTAATGATTATTGGCAAAGCCTGCAATTTTATGTATACAAATTTTTATCAAAACATCGGGTGTTTTTTCACAAACAAAATAGTAAAGCCAAAGCAAGAACAACAACTTACTGAATAGTATATGCTTTATTGACAAATGGCCTGTAAATAGGCAGATTTTACAACAGATGCAACCCCTAAAAAGAGGAAGCTGCGCAAAAATTTACAGAAATGCACAGAAATATACAAAATGTCGGCAATGTAGCACAGACAACCACCATATATCAATCCATCTATGACTCGCATGACTTCGATGCTTCTTCGATGCTTCGTCTTCTAAAGAGATTGATTCGGATGAACAACCCTCAGGTCCTCCCTCAATCCACTATACTCTGAATATCAATATGCAGACCGCAGTCATTTCCTTTTCAAAATTCTTAACTTTTGACTGAATCGCCCTTTCGAGTTTTCAATTCACCGGGATACCCATTTTTGCCAAAGTCGCCTTTTCAGGTTTTCAACTTTGCGGGCTTACATCTCTTCTTTTTATCCCTAACTTTTCCCCGAACCCATTCTTTTTGTGGTTCGCCGGGATGCCCCATTTTTTCCTGGATATTCTTTTCCTTTCCAGCGGGTCTCTTTAAGCAAAGTATTTTTTAACTGCGTCTGCGTTCACAGGGGATGTGAAATCTTCACCATCCATGGTTGACAACAGCAAGGCTCCTCCAGAGAAAAACTTTCGCACGACATATGAACCTTCATAGTTGGGAGTCCATTTGCCCCTGGGATCTGTTTGTGGAGGGAAAATATTTTTCAACACTAAATTGCCTGTCTGAAAGCTTCGAGGGCGCACCTCCTTGTCAAAAGCTTTCTTCATCCTACTCTGATACAACCGACCATATGCAATGGATGCTAGCCTCTTCTCATTGATCAGGCTGAGCTGATTCAATCTATTTCTCACCCATTCTGCCTCATCAAGCTTGCCGTCAACCAGAACTCTCAAAGAAGGAATCTCGACCTCTAATGGTAGGACAACTTCCATACCATACATCAGCGAGAAATGAGTTGCCCCAGTTGAAGTACGCACCGTAGTACGATATCCATGCAAAGCAAAGGGCAACATCTCATGCCAATCCTTATAGGTTACAACCATCTTCTGCACTATCTTCTTTATATTCTTATTGGCCGCCTCAACAATGCCGTTCATCTTCGGACGATAGGGAGAAAAATTGTGATGCTCAATTTTGAAACTCTGGCACAGTTCCTTCATCATCTTGTTATTCAAGTTCGAACCATTATCAGTAATGATTCTTTCAAGCACTCCATAATGACAAATGATGTCCTTCTTGATAAACCGGGCTACCACTTGCTTGGTGACGTTAGCATAGGAAGCTGCTTCAACCCACTTGGTAAAATAGTCAATCGCTACCAAGATGAAGCGATGTTCATTGGATGCGGTTGGCTCAATCTTACCAATCATATCAATGCCCCACATGGAAAAGGGCCAAGGCGACACCATGACATTCAGAGGACTCGATGGCACATGAATCTTATCAACATAAATCTGGCATTTATGGCATTTCTTTGCATACTTGAAGCAATCGGACTCCATAGTCAACTAATAATACCCTGCTCGTAACAGCTTTCGATACATGGCATGCCCGCTGGTGTGCGTGCCAAAGACACCTTCATGGACCTCCTCCATAAGCAGACTTGCTTCTTTCTCATCCATGCATCTCAACAGTACCAAGTCAAAATTCCTCTGGTAGAGTACACCATCTTGGTTCAGATAGAAATTTTCAAACAACCTCCTCAAGGTCTTCTTATCCCGGGTCGATGCCCCTAGCGGATACTCTTGGTTCTTGAGAAAATTTTGGATATCGTAATACCATGGCTTGCCATCAGAAGCTTCCTCTATTGCAAATACAAATGTCGGCCTATCCAGGCGCGAGATGATTATTCTTGGAGCATCATTCCAAAAAGTCACCTTGTACATTGAGGATAACGTCGCCAGAGCATCCGCCATTTGATTCTCTGATCTTGGCATGTGATGAAACTCCACCCGGTCAAAGAAAGGCAACAACCTTCTTGTGTAGTTCATATAAGGAATCAAATTAGGCTGCCAAGTCTCCCACTCTCCTTTAATTTTATTAACAACTAAAGCTGAATCACCATAAATATCCATGTTTTTTATTCTCAAATCAATCGCTTCTTCAATACCCATGATACATGCTTCATACTCAGCTTCGTTGTTGGTGCAAGGAAAAGTCAACCTGGCAGTGAATGGTATATGAGAACCATGGGAGTCGTGATGATTGCCCCAATTCCGCTACCATAGGAGTTAACAGCACCGTCAAAGATCATTTGCCACTGGGAGCTTTTCTCAGGACCTTCATCAGGTAGTGGCTCATCGCAGTCTTTCATTTTCAGAAACATGATGTCTTCGTCAGGAAATTCAAACTTCATCGGTTGATAGTCGTCAATCGGTTGCTCTGCAAGATACTCTGACAGAACACTCCCCTTAATAGCCTTCTGGGAAACGTATTGAATGTCGTATTCTGTCAAGACCATCTGCCACCTGGCAATCCTTCCCAAAAGTGCTTGCTTTTCAAAGACGTACTTAATCGGATCCATCTTTGAAATCAACATGGTTGTGTGATTTAGCATATACTGTCTCAGGCGTTTGGCAGCCCCAAGCGAGTGCGCATTACGTCTTTTCCAACATTGAGTACCTGGACTCACAATCTGTGAACTCTTTACTCAAGTAGTATATGACATGCTATTTTCTTCTAGTCTCGTCGTGCTGACCGAGAACACAACCCATGCTGTTCTCAAGAACCGTTAGATACATTATCAATGGTCTTCCAGCTACTGGAGGTATCAGTATTGGAGGTTCCTGCAAATACTCTTTTATTTTTTCAAATGCCCTTTGGAAATTTTCATTCCAGACGACCGCCTGATCTTTCTTTAACAATTTGAACATGGGTTCACACGTGGCTGTGAGATGAGATATGAACCTAGCAATGTAGTTCAATCTACCCAAGAAACAACAGACCTCTTTCTCTGTTTTCGGCGCTGGCATTTCTTGAATTGCTTTTATTTTTGCAGGATCGACCTCAATTCCTTTTTCACTAACAATGAACCCCCAGCAACTTTCCTGACCGTACACCAAAAGTGCACTTATTCGGGTTCAACCTCAATCTAAATTTCCTTAACCTCTCAAACAGGTTCAAAAGGTTCACCAGATGTTCCTCCTTCGTCTGTGACTTCGCAATCATGTCATCAACATAGACCTCGATCTCATGATGAATCATATCATGAAAGAGTGTCACCATTGCCCGCTGATAGGTTTCCCCTGCGTTCTTCAACCCAAAAGGCATTACCTTATAACAGAAAGTCCCCCACGGTGTTATAAAAGTTGTTTTCTTCATATCCTTCGACGCCATTTTAATATGGTTATATCCGGAAAAACCGTCCATGAAGGAAAACATTGAATACTGCGCGGTATTATCAACAAGTACGTCAATGTAAGGGAGCGGAAAATCATCCTTCGGGCTCGCTTTGTTCAAGTCTCTATAATCAACACACATCCTTACCTTACCTTCCTTCTTAGGTACAGGCACGATGTTAGCGACCCACGAAGGGTAGTTTATGACGGTGAGAAATCCTGCGTCCAACTGCTTCTGGACTTCTTCTTTGATTTTTACTGCCATGTCTGGTCTAGTTCTCCCGAGCTTCTGCTTGACAGGTGGACACTCTTCACGCAAAGGCAAGCGATGAACCACGATAACTGTGTCAAGATCGAGCATATCTTCATATGACCAAGCAAAGATATCACTATACTCTCGGAGCATTTCAACCAATCTTTGCTTGACATCATTCTGCAATGCAACCCATATCCTGACTTCCTTTCTGGCTTCCTTGGTACCCAAGTTGACGATCTCAATTTCTTCCTGATGAGGCAGAATGACTTTCTCTTCCTGTTTTAGTAGCCTAGCTAACTCTTCAGGTAGGTCTTCATCTTCCTCAATCTCTTCTTCGGCTTGAAAGATCGGATTATCAAAGTCAAAGCGAGTCATAGACGATTCTGGAGCGGTGTCATCTGCAATATGAAACCTGCAATGATGATGATTTAATGCTTAAAATGATATGCAAACAAGCACAAACCACGTTTCCATTTTATTGTTAAAAATAAAACAAGAAAAACAGAGATCACAATATTTGAATGCAAGAAAAATGCCCTTTGATTAATTGATAAAATGATTGTTCAACATAAAAGATTAGGCCCTGCAGACAAAGACCGTTATGCTCCGGGTAGAACATAGGGCTACAAATAATCAAGAAAAAAACTCATTACTCTTCTCTAGTCACTTGGATGACTTCCTTGACAATCCAGTTGCTTAGGTTCTAACCTGGAATACATGGCTGAATCCATGAATCCATGTCGCAGTCACTATCCCCTTCTTCGTCAGACACAACATTGATCTGCTCAAAGATCACCCCACCGCTAGTGAACTGGACGGGTCCCTTGTAGCGCGGCGCGCTTTGTGAAGAGAAGGATGGGCTGTACCCTAGTCCGAACTTGTCTTGGTTGTTGGGGATGTTCAGAACTTGGCCCCAACCCTGAGATGCTCTGGATTTCACCACTGCCTGTGCTTGTTTAAAACATGACATGGCAACCTTAGGTACTTTGTCCACAGCCGGTGTTTTCTCCTTTATTTGCATAGTCTCGAAAGCCTGACATAATGTATCGTGGATCTCACCGTCAACTTCAACGTATTTGAACGAAGACAAATGACTTATCATAATATCTTCTTCCCCACAAATAATAACAACACTGCCACCCACCAGATATTTCAACTTCTGGTGCAAAATTGACGTAACAGCGCCTGCCGAATGGATCCATGGTCGTCCCAACAGACAACTATACACTGGCTGAATATCCATGATATAAAACACAACATCAAAAACTTCCGGAACGACCTGGATCGGAAGAGTCAGTTCCCTAAACACGGACCTTCTGGTCCCATCAAAAGCTCAAACCACCAAATCACTTGGGGTGCACATTATCCTTCGGGTGTCTAGCTTCATTAAAGTTTTCTTGGGTAACACATTCAGTGATGACCCAGTGTCTACCAGCACGTGTGACAACACAGACCCTCTACATTTGATGGATATATGCAGCGCCAGATTGTGATTCCTTTCATTGGGCGTCAAATCAAGATCAGTAAAGCCCATCCTGTTACCCGCATTAATGTGTGCCACTACTCCTTCAAGCTGATTCACAGATATCTCCTGTGGCACGTTGTTACACCCCAAAATTTGCTCAACCTTTTCTTGCCTGATTTATGTTTCATTGCATTTCATTTGCATAGTTACATCATGTACACAGTCTAATCATTTGCATATCATAGCATAGCATGCCTCCAACAGGGGATCAAAGGTGTCTATCAAGAGAAGAGCCTAACAAGAGGTGTGTTATCCAAGATGAGAAGTCATCCAGGCCATCAGAGTAGGGTTGAAGTCATGAGAAGTTTGAGTGCCCACAGGTGGATTTCTCTCCTAACTTGAGGTGTATTGAAGATAATCAACATGGAATTGTGAATTTGAGGTGTGTATGGATCTCATGGGATGCCTATAGAGCCCTATTGAAGCTTAGACAAGTCATTGTATCAAGTTCAAGAGCCAGGGTTGAGGTGTGTACAAGTAGGGTTTCATCTGGATAACCCTAGGTCAAGGAGAGCCAAGAAAGGGCATCAAGACCTAGATATAGTCCATGGAAGTCATGGATTGATATGTTGAAGCATGTGTATGGATGAGCCAAGATCAAGTTCAAAAGAATCAAGAGTGGTTGGAGGTGTTTGAGACAGGGTTCCTAGGGTAAAATCCCATGTATAGCACTGGACTTCCAAGCTACCTAAGTCAAAATGCAAGTTTCAAATGGATCTTTGGCCAACATGAAACTTGTATGGCTTCTCAATACCTTTAATTTTAGTACTAGAAGTCTTCAAGGAGATTTGTAGAACTCAAGTTATGGTTCTTGCAAGTTACAAGTCACCAGAGGACACTGAAATTTATCTGTGAAAGTCACTTGACTTCCAAGCAACTTTTTCCCCTCAAGGAGTTTTCAAATGGATTCTTGGACAACATAAGAGTTGTAGGTATTGATCTTAGATTTAATTTGAGTACTAGAAGTCCTCAAGAGGATTTGTGGAACTCAAGTTATGATCTTGGCAATCCAGGGGTATTTTGGGAAAGTTGAATTATAGGTCCTTTTTCAACATGTGTCAAAATCTCCATCTTCCACTCTTCAAATGAAAAATTGTTCAACATGAGATGTGCTTAAAATGATGTTTCTAGCTCAGATGTGAAGTCATGGTGAGTTGGATTGGCTTATTTCACAAAGTGCTCCAAAATGGCCTAAAAAGGGAGGTTTTTCAAATGATGCAAAAGAGGGAAAAATGATTTTTTGAATTACAAGGCATAAACATGGCATATGGGTAGTCATTTTGAATGGAAATTGGATTTCAAACACATTGGCAATGTCACAATTTTGAGATGAGCTCTAATTTCATGAGTTGCTTTGAAAAGTGCTTTCTTACATTACAAGTAACACTTGCCAAACACTCCCTTAGATCAGAACCAAGGCTCTAACCTTACCAATCAATTAAAAATGTCATTTGGAGAGAAATTGGATCAAAATCAAGGTGCTGAAGCAAGCTAGAACCCGACTGCCATATCCAACTTCTCATGGTGCATGAGAATTTCAAATTCTCACATGGATCATTCTAGATCATTCTAGATCTTTCTAACCTGTTCTATATAAACCTCATAACTGATTCAGTTAGTTTTTTGGCCAAGAATTGGAGAGAGTTGAGAGAGAGCATTCTGATTTTGCACCTTGCATAACAGAATCAATTTCACGAATTGGAGCAATCTCAAAGCAAACTAGTGCATTCAGAAGCTTTAGCATGAGTTTGTGATTGAATTTGGAGAGAATTCTGGTCAAGAACTCTGAAGAATTGAGAGAGAGCAAAGTGAGTTTCTTCATTGCAAATCAAAATCGGATTTGGTGATTAAGAAGGATTCAAAGCAAACCATTGCATACAGAAGCTTCATCAAGCATTGTTAAAGGAAACTGGAAGTTTTTGGAAGCTAAATCGTGCTGCAACTACTTCTGTTCATCCAATTTTCTCAGGTTTATAACTTTCAATTTTTGGCCATAATTATAGGTAGTTGCTTGAGAATGAGTATGTGGTTAGGTTAGTATAGATCCTGAGAAGGTTTTTGGTGCAAGAATTCCATGTTTAGAGACAAAAATAGGATGGATTATTTTTCTGTTGAAGCATATATCTCGTTGTTCTTGATGGTTTAGACTAGTTTAGATAGCTAGAATTACTCAGGGAAGCGTGTAGATGATGTTAGGCTCTTTAATTTTGAGAATGGTGATGATTGAATTTGGAGCATATTCTGAGCTTGGAGTCGTGTTTTGATTTGTGTTGAGATTCAAGAAGAATGGGTGTTACCATTAGGTTCAGTGTTGAAAAACGAGTTGATTGGGGTAATTAGGTTTAAGCTTTGATGTTGCTTTGTGAAGTTTGTAGCTGGGGACGACGGTGGCACTAGGTTCCGGCCACCGTCTGGTTCACTTCCCTCCAACATTTGAAATGAAGAAGATGATGGCATAGCCCTTGGATTGGCGTTGACACTTGACTGAAATAACCATCCCACGACCACGATTCATTCTCAGCTTGTGAAGGAAGTCTGAAAACACATCCAACGCACCGTTTCACTTATGTTTTGGCTTTGGGATTTGGTAACTAATTGCTATCCACACACCACTTTGAAGCCCAATGAAGTTTAACAGAGGAATTGCTTGCTATTTGACACAGATATTTTCCATTTTCATTATGTTTTCCTGATTTTTTTGCTGAGTGGTTTGGGCCTAGTACGCGCCTGCTAGTGACACCCCCTGCTGGGCCCAACCTTAGTTTATAACCAGTTAGGTTTGCTATTTGACACACATTTTTATCATTTTGCATTTATTTTCTTTTATTTTTGTAGTTTTATTCAGGTTAGTTTTTAATTCATAATAAATCGAAAAATGATCATTTTAGGATGAGACTTTTTTCCCTGGTTTCCTTAGGATCTCTAGAATTTTATAGGATTAAAAAAATATTAATTTTATGCATTTCATATTTTCTGGCATATTTTTATAGTTTTATTACTTTTATTTTACATTTGTTTGATACTTCTTTTTTCTGAATTTAGTATGAGAGTTTGGTGAGGAATTTTTGAGTGATTCTTGTGAGGTTGATTAGATTAGGGAAGCATGTACCCTTAGGAATTTTGTCATAATTTTGTGAATAAAATTTAGGTTAGTTTGAGAGGTGAATAAGAGATGTGTTAGATTTAGGGTTTCAAGTCAACTAGTTGTGGCATAGTTTTAGGGTTAAATGATTGATTTAGGTTCTGGGATTTATATGGGGTATTGGGTATAGGGTTAGGTTCCCTTAGAAATTTACTTAGGATTTTATGATGAGTTTTAGCATTTTATTTGATTTTTGCAACTTGTGTGGTGATTGTGGGTTTTCCCCTTGGATATTTGGTTTGGGTATTTGTGTGGGGCTATTTTGGGTGTGCTTGTGGCTTGGACTTTGCTTGGATGAATTGAAGATCAACTGAAGTTGCTTTGGATGGCTTGAAGGAGCTTGGAGTTGAAGTTTTCTCATCTGATGGAATGCTTGTCAGGAGCTTAGGAATTAGGGTTTTAGGAAGAGCTTTTTTTAGACTTAGTTCATTTCTTTTCTCAAACATGGAATGCTTTGTGTGCTTCCATCCTATCCTATGATTCAAAGTCCTCTTAAGGAAACCCCATCTCTCCCTTGGAGGGATGATGGGCATGCCTTAAAGAGTAGAACTTTTGAGGATACTCTTTCTTTGCAGATGATGGTTTCTAGTGATTTCCTTTGGTTTTCACTGGTTCTCATTCATTATAACTTGATCCCAATAACTAATCTTTCTTGGAAGAGCTTGCTAGAGCTTGGGATATGAAGATCTAAGATGTTGAAGATGCCTTTCCTGAGGTTTGCTTGAAGATGGAGTTGTTACTGTCAACTTTGCTGTCAGGAGCTTGCTGGAGGATTGAAGCTAGGGTTTACTGTTGCTTTTGAGCTGGGGTTTTCTGTAGCTGTGGAGCTTGACTGTTTAGGTTTGAGGAGCCTTATTTGAAGTGTGATTTTCTCTTCCCTGGAGGTTGGAGATTGAAGTTTATTGAAGTCTGAAGATGAAATCTTTGCTGTCAGAACTGCTGTTTGCTGTAGGAGTTTGGTGCTGCTGTTTGGGCTGCCTCCTCTGCTGTGGTTTTTGTTTCTCTGTATTGTTTGTTGGCTTGTGTAGCTTTCCCCTAGGTTTGAAGTGAATGTTGATTCACTTTGCCTGTTATTTTCCCAGGTTCGAGGTTGAGCGGGACTCCCTTGCCTCGCTTGTATTGCTGCATTGCATGCATTTTACTGTATTTGCTTGCTTTCTTTTCTGTTTATCCCCTAGGATCTCTGATTTCCTCTGTGCAGGAGGGAATTATGATAGACATTAGGATTCTTATCCATGCATGACAACATTAGGTTAGTTTTTTTCCCCTTTTCAAACCCTGGGCTTTTAGAGCTCCTTTCTCTTCTTATCTCAAAACAACTCAAAAATACAGTAATAAGGTTAATCGATTCCGTACGTTACGAGCCTTAAGCTATTTGAGAAAGGGTTGCTGGAGAGCTTCTTTCCAGTAGTCTGGCTGCTTAGTGTGGCACCCTTTGGGTGACACGCGACGTAGTCACTCTCAAATCATAGTCTCTAGTGCGTCAGAGATTGCAAACAAACTAAAAAACACTTCTTTCGTAAAAGATTCAAAACAAACATCAAAGTGTCATTTTTGTCCGCTTGGACTCTTAATCAAGAAAAACCCTTTTTGAAGGTAATAAGAAACAGTCAGACAAACTTGTGTCTTTCGTAGCCCGAACTACGTTTACTCTGATCTTTCATGCTGTATGAAAGTACGTAGGCATAGGATGCCGTATCCTAGCGAGCAACCTTCCCCTCCTTTTCCGTAGGTAGGCGAACTACGTTGACTCTGATTTCTCGTTCCAGACGGGAATACGTAGGCATAAAGTGCGATACTTTGCCGAGTCATTTTCATTTTCTTTTCTTTTTAACCCAGACCTGTAGAGTAGATAGAATAACCATCCGTACTAGAAAACAAGCGTGGATCCCGTCGAGTACGGCAGACGTGAGGGGTGCTAATACCTTCCCCTTGCGTAATCGACTCCCGAATCCAGGATTTGGTTGTGACGGCCATTCCTTTCCCATTTTGCGTTAGGTTTACTCTGAGCTTTCCTTTCCCTCTGTTGGGATAAATAACGCACGGTGGCGACTCTTCTGTCATAGCCGGCGCCGATTTTCGCAGTAGCGACACACGTATGCTGTATTCAAGATTCTTAAGAGAGCATTTCTGTGTGCTTCAGAACACAACAACAATGACAGAATGGAGATCTTTGACGGTGTTTGCTGTAAGTGATCTACGATCTTGTAGTCACTCTTCCTGATCAACCGCATAAACTCTTCCGCTTCCTTCAATAAGGACTCCTTCTCACCAGCCTGAGGACTCTCTTCAACCACCGCTTTTCCTTTACCCTTATCAGCCTTCTTAGCACTCACTTCGGGAGGTGAAAATACTCTTCCGCTTCGGGTTATTCCCCCGGTCCCTACCAGATTGTCAACAAAATCCAACGGTGAAACCTTCAGTTCCTGCTTCTGACCATTACAATAGACCTCGGCTCCGTAGTTCCACGTAATAGCCTTAGTACTCTCGTACAGTATGGGTCCAACTTTAGTAATTATGATGGTGGGCGGCCTTGGAGGCGTAGAAATAATGATTGTCTTGTAAGGAATCGAAATTGTAGCAACTTCATTCTTTTCTTCACCGACTATTTTCTCATCTTTCTTCTCTGACACTCTATCAAATTGTAGAATACCATCATTCATCAGCTTCTGAACATGACTCTTCAACTTCTCGCATCCCTCAAGATGGACCAAACACTCTGCACAAGCTCTATCACAACCCGAAAATACCCCTCCACTCAGCAATTTGTCCTTTACAAAACTCAACGGAGTCTTCAAAGCTTCAACATTAGCTACCAAGTTCAGACCCTCATCCTCAATAATGACACTAACCCCAGCTGCCCCATGATTAGGCATGGGATTCTACACAACATTGGGCGCATCGTGAGAGAAATTGATGGCTTTGTTGTCTATAAGGTCTTGCACCTTATGCTTGAATGTTTTACAATTATCGATGTTATGTCCTGGAGCACTGAAATGAAAATCACATCTAGCATTAGCATCATATCTGGGTGGTGGTGCACCAGTCAAAGGAGCCAAAGTCCTTTTCTGAATCAACTGTAATTGGAACAAGTGTTGAAGCAACTGCGAATATGGCATCGGTGGCGCATCAAACTGCATGTTTACTGCTCTGCCCCGATCCTGAAATCTGCGAGGAGCATAATTTTGTTGCTGCTGCTGTGGTTGTTGTGGTTATGGTACTGTAGGAGTTGTAATGCTTGCAACCTGAGGTTGTTGTTGACGGTACTGCTGACCTCTACCCTTGTTTCTATTTCGAGAACCTGAGACTGCATTGGTTTCCTCCACTCTCCTTTTGTTGCCAAAACGTTTCTTAACTCCTCCAGCTAAGGATCCTTCACCGGCTTTAATTTTACCCAATTTGATTTCGTTCTCAACTCTTTCTCCTATAATGATTAGATCTGAAAAACTCCCCGACATGTTGCCGATCAATTTCTCGTAATACACCCCCGGTAATGTAGCAACAAACATGTCTATCAACTCCCTCTCCACCATAGGAGGTTTCACTCTAGCGGCCAATTCACACCATCTCTGGGCGTACTCTTTGAAGCATTCATTATTCCTCTGAGATAAGTTCTGTAACTGGACCCTGTTCGGTGCCAAATTACTGTTGTATTGGTAATGCTTAACAAACGCCTTAACTAAATCCCTCCAGCTTTGGATGTTAACTGGCTCTAGCCCCATATACCATTCCAGAGACGGACCAGAAAGAATGTCTTGGAAAAAGTGCATAAGCAGCTTCTCATTGTCAGAATAGGCGGACATCTTACGGTAGTAGGAACGAAGATGAACCCTCAGACAAGTTGTCCCATTATACTCATCAAAGTCCGGGACTTTGAACTTCAGAGGAACTTTCAAGTATGGGATCAACCCCAAATTTGCCATATCCAACCCCATAGGATTCTGATTCTCATAACTCTTCATCTTTTCCTTGAGCAGCTTAAACCTCCTTTCTACGTCAGATGGCAGACCAGCACCAACATCCCTTATAGAGAACACGTCCTCTTGATCATCTTCCTTCCACTGAGGGGCAGCATTCCCATGCAAAGCACACGTAGGTCCGGGAATATGAACTCTTGTCATTAGTAGGAGGTATAGCAGCAGTTCCACCATGAAGCACACCACTCCCGTCAACCCTTGCAATTAACGGTTGCACCAAAGTTCTTAGCTACTCTTGGCCATTGGCGACCCCTTGCATCATATCCATGAACTGGGCCATCCTGTCACGGAATTCCTAAAGCTCAACTTGGATTTGATCCATAATCCTGCGTTGATTTCCCCTGGTAGCATAGTGATTAGTCGCTTGGTTGTCAATCCTGAAACAAGCTGAACAAACCACAGAGATAAGGTTAACGGCTCCGGAGCACATGCGATGCAAAAATGAGAAATGATGCAATATGCAGACATGTAAATATGCATTAGGGAAAATTTCCCCTCAATTCTAGTTCTGCAAGAACAGCAAGACAAAGGGAAGCCAACAGATAAGCATAGCAAACTCCTCATAAATAAGATGAGATCCAAGAGTCAATGTACAACATAACACTGAATACAACGGAATCAAAATGACCTCATCCAACAGATCTGGTGATGGTTAAGATACATCATAACAACAAACTACCAAGAGAGAAAAACATCAAATACAATGGCGAGCCTAGAAATCCTCCAACAACTCTCTCGTATCTGAATGATCTGGCCTGTCTACCAACCCCTAGATGAGCAACTCTCTCTGGCTAATGATGCTCTGCAAGCTCTGAACATAATCCTCCCAAGCGCCCTCACCAAAGGCTTCCTCAAGCTTAGATCTCTTCACATCTACTTTTTCCTTATAGTCCTCCAAGGTTGCAAGAGCTTCATTCAGTCTACAGTTGCTTTCGCGTCTGCGCGAGGATTCAGCTATAACCTTCTCATCTCTCACCTGGATTTGAGCCTTCAACTTAGCAATCTGTTGCCGCAGTCCATCTTCTCGCTCCTTGTTGTTAGTTAGAATAGCATTCCATTGGTCATTAAACTTGGAGATCTCTACATATGCTCTGTCTAACTCCTTCTTCTTGGAACTAAGAACATCACTAACACTTTTCAAATCTAAGCCCACACGCTCTCGAGCGCGGATCTCTGTAGTTAGCTCTCTACCCAACTTGTTCACCAATTCAGTTTGCTTCTTAGATGAAAAAGTGGCTTGATTTTTCTCGCTTCGGAGTTGAATAATCTCTTTTTCCAATTCCTCGTTTGCCTTACGCAACTCCTCCTTCTCGAACCATAGCTGATTATATCTCTGGATATCAACAGTAGTCGGCTCCTCAATCATCAAAGAATATAAAGGCTCACAAGCTGGAAATGGCATCAATAATCTCTTAGCTCTTTCCTGAATCAAAACCATATAAGGCTCATAAGCCCTACTATTGCTCTTACCCAAAGAAACCTTCCCTCTACAGTGAATCTTGTTCCAAGCTGTCTCTACTTTGATCAGGGTCTCATTCTCAAGCAAGCCAGTGAAGTACAAAGATTCTTGTATTTCCTCTTCCTTTGGAGGTTCCCTCAGAGCATACCCAAACTGCCTGCAAGAGTTGGGTTGTAGTTAATACCTCCTTTCCTTCCAATCAACGGGACGTTAGGAAAACCACCACAGCTAAAGGTAATCTCTGTGCCCAACCAATCTCTGTCAAACCATACGATGTTCTCAGAAGTCAAGCCCATAAGTCTCTTTGACCACTCAGAAATACCTGCAGTGTCAACAAAAGGACCCACCTTGGGAAGGTGACTCACAAACCATCTGTATAAAAGAGGTACACAACAAGACACATTCTTTCCCCTCCGATTCTCATTCTTGTAATGCACAGAATGATAAACATCTCCCAAAAATGTTGGCACAGTATTCCCTGAGATGAAAATGTGGAAAGCATCCAAATCCACAAAGTCAGGAATATTCGGAAACAAAACTACACCATATATGCATAGAGCTAAGATGGCATTAAAGACAATCCAACAACCCTCTTTCGCAAAGTGTTGAGCTTTACCAACCAAGAAAGGTAATGCAAATCCAGGCATCCCATTTCTTCTAACCAACTTCCCTTCTAACTCCGAAGCCTCTAGATGAAGAGCATTAGAAAGCTTAGTCAAATTAGGTTCAGTTTCAGTATGATAAAAAGGCATCTGATCCAGAATAGGAACTCCTAACAGCATAGAGAACTCCTCCAAAGTAGGCATCATCATATAATCCGGGAAAGTGAAACACCTCAACTGTGGATCATAGAACTGAAGCAAGGTGTGAAGACCTCCTAACTCAAATACTGAAGCTTTACAGGCACAACCCAAGAGCTTCCCATATGACCTCTTGAAATCTTCCATCACATTACGATCAACAACAAAAATCAAACTGAGCAGAGGTGCTATGTCAGGAGTAGGAAACTTGTACACAACAATCTTCTTCAAACTAGGCTCCATGTCAGAAGTGGAATACGTTTACTAGAATCGAGAGGAAAATATACACCTGCAACATAAATACATGTCAATGTTAAATGCAAATGAAAATGAAAATGCAACATGGGATCAAGATTGTTGTGCTGTTGACTGAGAAGAACCAGCGCTTCGCTTCGGCGAGAACATAACGCAACACTGATATAAGGAACCACTGTATCAAGGACCAAAAGTTCACACTGACGAGAAAACCGGGTAGGTTGAAGGTCAAAGTTTCCTGCATAACCCTCCCCACTCACAGGTATGAACCTATCTCTGATAAAGTCTGGCATCCTATGCGGTCATCAGCGTCACAGACTTTCGAGAAATGATGATATATTCACCATTTCTGGTTTGGCATTATAGTCAAATGAAGCGGCCTCACTTAGATGACTTCCAAATGATCGGTCCCCAGAGTCGACAATCCTCAGATCTAACATCCTCTCAACTGTCTGAAACAGACTGGAAAGGTAGTCATCAAAGAGAATCTCGTCTAAGCACGAATTTCGTGGGAATTAGTGCATGCCAAACATACCGGTTCACCACTACTTTTCACTTCTAATGCTATGGTTATACTCAAGCTTGGGTTTTGGCTTATCACACAGTGGAACATTCCCACCCAACAACACAACAATAATGATAACATAACAAAGCTGGAAAGTAAAATGCAAATGCAGATAAAGTACAACACATATATACACACCCTAAGATAAAACACACAAGCACTAGGATTGACTCACGTAGGGGATAGGAAGAGTCCCCAGCTGTCGCATCACTGTGAAGAGGGTCCGGCAAGGACAGAAGAGTCGCCATCATTCGTTATTTATCCCAAAGAGAGAGAAAGGAAACAATCAGAGAAAACCTACGAAAAAGGGAAAAGACAGGTCATTGCAACCAAATCTTGGGTTCGAGAGTCGGTTACGCAAGGGGATGGTATGAGCACCCCTCACGTCTGTTGTACTCAACAAGATCCACGCTTGTTATCTATCTAAAGGGTGTTAATCTATCTAAGCTACAGGTCACAGGGACAAAAGAAAAGAAAAGAGACTCGATAGAGCATCGCCGCTCTATGCCTACGTATTCCCCTCATGCAATGGGAAAGTCAGAGTCAACGTAGTTCGGAAAACTACGGGTGAAGGTGGGGAATGTTGCTCGCCTAGACATCACCGTCTTGTGCCTACGTATCCTCGTCAGGTACGAGAAATTAGAGCAAACGTAGTTCGGGCTAACACAACCACAAATTGGTTCAAGTGTTTTAACCAAGTAGGGTTAAACCTTTGTTCTAGCAGTTTGGTGTATTGCTGCTCGACCATTGGATACTTAGGCGTTACCTGTTTGCGGTAGAACCAAGAGTTAACAACACTCTCTTTGAAAATGGTTTTCAATTAATCCCGAAGGATAAAAAAGGTTTGATGTTTGTTTTTGAGTCTTTTATGAAGAAGAAGTGAATTGAATTATATTTGTAATTCATGTTGCATTAAAGACTATGACTTAGGAGCGAATGCGTCGCATATCGCCCAAAGGGCATACGCTAAACACTCTAGACAATTGAGAGGAGGTCCCCCAATCATCATTCCCCAAATGCTTAAGGCTCGTAGTGTAACACCCCCGTTCCCCAAAATAAAATAAATGCAATTAAAATAAATAATTATCAGAGTTTCACACCATAAAACGGGATGTCACAGAAATAAACTCAACACGGAAACATTTTCATTAAATGATTTTCAACAAAATAACACAACAAAAATTCTTCATCATATATATACATATCCTCATATACATGTCATATACATCAACCTCAGCCAACTGCCCAAAATACACCAGACATATATTCACAAAAAGAACTCTTCAAAACATGATACGCCACAGGGGCACACAAAGTTATCAGATGAACATAAAACTCCCCAAAGCCCCGGTGTTACGTATCAGAGCATCCCTACGACTCGCCACAAACCAAGCTAGCTACACACCTGGATTATCTGTACTTCCGAAGAAGCACAGACCACAACAAAGGCAAAGGGGTGAGAAATCAAGACAAAATATAATGGTAATGATGTACATGAATAAAAGGCAGTAAATCACACAATTATCATCACCGATGGGCACCAGGGCATCACCCTCCACACAGGAGCACATCAAAAACAGGATAGATCACTTACGCTCCCCTGAGTCAGGATCTATCCCTCACAATCACCGATGGGTACCAGGACATCACCCTCCACACAGGAGCACATTATCACTACCGATGGGCACCAGGCCATCACCCTCCACACAGGAGTACATCATCACACCATGCTATGCATAACCCCAATGCACAACACACAACAACAGATACATTAAGCGTATACAATTCCACTGATCACATTTCATCACACATCATATATATATATATATATATATATATATATATATATATATATATATATATATATATATATATATATATATATATATATATATATATATATATATATATATATATATATATATATATATATATATATATATATATATATATATATATATATATATATATATATATATATATATATATATATATATATATATATATATATATATATATATATATATATATATATATATATATATATATATATATATATATATATATATATATATATATATATATATATATATATATATATATATATATATATATATATATATATATATCACACTTCACCCTATTCATACGCAATCACATGCACCGAATTCAATCATTCAAATTAAACAATATCAAGGAAATCATATTCCACACCACACATATACTCTCCATAGCTCACCAACAATCACGTAGTCAACCATGACCAACAAGGGTCCAACAATCACGAGAGAACCGAACAACACAGCTCAAAAACACAACATTCTGTCACGCTCGCTGGCACATTCGCCTGGCGAAGCCCCGCAGCGAATGCTCGCTGAAGCTCGCCCGACGAAACCCCTGGCAAAGCCAGACAAAGGCTACTGGCAGCACTCGCTGCTTAGTTCTCCTGGCGAAGCCTTAGCAAAGGCTTGCCCCCTCATTCGCCCAGCGAATACCTGCGATTTCAGAAAAATAATACCACTGCTCAAAGTCGGCAAAACGCTATGAACTCAGCCGATTCTATTCCAAACCAAACCCCATCATACCAGACCATTATTCTACAGCCTAACTACAACATCTATCCTCAATTTATCCTGATTAAATGTCAGCTCTACACGTTTACTCAGTTTTGGCATAAACTTCGAACTACCCGGAAACCCCCAAATCAATCAAACAACACATGCAATGGATTTTACATATCATCAACACTCAGAATCACAACACATATCAACAAAATTCATCACAACCTAGTGGGGTTAAGGGAAATCCCCTTCTACCTATTATTCATGTATTCTACCAATTTTAACCGATTTCCCCCCTCCCCCTTACCTCGATAGCTTGAACAACTGATGAACTCTTGCTGAACCGATGAATCCTAGCTTCCTCTTGCTCCATATTTCACCTTTCTCTTCTCCTCCAAATTTCTCTTCTCCGATCGTGCTCTTTTTCCTCTTCTTTCACGTGTTTTCCTTTCTCTTCTCTCCAATATTCCCATAAATACCCCTCATTCCAATTCCTTTTAATTCCATTTCCTTTTTATTTACAACAATAATAATAATAATATTACCATTATTAATTAAATTATCATCACTAAATATTATTATTAATATTAAAGTCCAAAATTATTAAATAATTCCAACTTAAGGGCTACACGTCATCGCACTCAACCACACCCCTAACACAGAAGGCACCCACAAATAAAATACACAGAAAAAACAAGATAATTAAAATGGGCGTTACAACTCTCCCCCACTTTAATTATTTTCGTCCTCGAAAATACCTGATGGAAACAATTCTGGATACGCATCCCGCATCCTGCTTTCCAACTCCCAGGTCACACTGCCTCCTGCAGCACCTCCCCAAAGCACTCTCACCAAAGGTATCTCTTTCCCTCTGAGTCGCTTCATCTTGCGGTCCTCGATCCTCAATGGCGTCGTCTCAATAGTGAGATTCTCCCGGACCTGCACTTCATCTCTCTGAATCACATGAGACGGATCCGCGACATACTTCCGAAGTTGCGACACATGGAACACGTCATACAAGTTCGAAAGCTCAGGCGGCAACACCACCCTATAAGCTACTGCACCAACTCTCTGCAAAATCTGGTACGGCCCAATAAACTTCGGATCCAGCTTCTTGGCCTTCAACGCACGACCTACACCAGTCACTGGGTTAACCCTCAGGAACACGTGATCACCTTCACTAAATTCCAACTCTTTCCTCCGGTTATTATGATAACTCTTCTGCCTATCCTGAGATGCTTTCATCTTCTCACGGATCATCTGAACTGTCTCAGTAGTCTGCTGCACAATCTCTGGCCCCAAAACCATATTCTCACCTGACTCATACCAACACAAAGGAGTTCTGCATCTCCTACCATAAAGAGCCTCAAACGGTGCCATTCCGATACTAGAATGGTAACTGTTGTTGTACGTGAACTCAATCAATGGCAAATGAGTATCCCACACACACCCTTTTTCCAACACACAAGCCCGCAGCAAATCCCCCAAAGTCTGAATAGTCCTCTCTGACTGACCATCAGTCTCTGGATGATAGGCTGAACTCAGCTTCAACTTAGTACCCAAAGCTTCCTGCAAACTCTTCCAGAATTCTGACGTAAACCTCGAATCTCTATCCGACACAATACTCAACGGCACACCATGAAGCTTCACAATCACCCGAACATAAATCTCTGCCAGCTTTTCCAACGAAAAACTTATATTAACCGGCACAAAATGTGCAGACTTCGTAAGCCGATCCACAATTACCCAAATGGCATCAAATCCTCTCGCTGTGCTCGGCAAACCCGTAACAAAATCTATGGTGATACAATCCCACTTCCAAACTGGAATCTCTAACGGTTGCATCAATCCACTAGGCTTCTGGTGCTCCACCTTCGATTTATGACACGTCAGACATGCATACATAAACTGAGCTATATCCTTTTTCATACCTGACCATTAAAACATCTTCCTTAAATCATGATACATCTTCGTGGCTCCCAGATGAATACTCAAACCACTACGATGTCCTTCACTCAGAATCGACTTCTTTAACTCATCATTATCCGGCACACAAATCCTACCTCGGAACCTCAACACACCTGAACCATCCCGCTTGAAATCACTATCGGAGTCTCTTCCCACTCCAGACATCACATACACTAGCTTCACATCAAGCTTCTTACCTTCTCTGATCATATCCAAGAAATCATTGTTCACTTGCAATTTTCCCAACATCGAAGTCTCACAAACCATGCTCAAATCTCTGAACTTCTCAATAAGCTCCATCTCTTTCACCATCATAGCCGACATATGAATCGCCTTCCTGCTCAAAGCATCGGCTACCACATAGCCTTTCCCGGGTGATAGCTTAGGCTAAAATCATAATCCTTCAAGAATTATAACCATCTTCTCTGTCTCATATTCAGCTCTCTCTGATCAAACAGATACTTCAGACTCTTATGATCGCTGAATACCTCAAACCTGGAACCATACAAATAATGCCTCCAGATCTTCAACACAAAAACCACCGCAGCTAACTCAAGATCATGAGTAGGATAATTCCGCTCATGCACCCTCAGTTGTCGCGAAGCATACGCTACCACTTTACCATTCTGCATAAGAACTCCGCCTAATCCCATCTTAGACGCATCACAATACACCACAAACGGTTCACTCGGAGTCGGTAACACTAACGTCGGTGCCGTAGTCAACCTCTTCTTCAATTCCACAAAACTCACTTCACAAGCGGCATCCCACACAAAAACTTGATTCTTCCTCGTCAACTGAGTCAATGGAAACACCAAAGTCGAAAAACCTTCAATAAACCTTCGATAATACCCTGCCAAACCCAAAAAGCTTCTAGCCTCCGTCGCTGTCTTCGGCGGTTCCCATTGCAACATCGCACTCACCTTTGATGGATCTACCGATATACCTTCACCAGAAATCACATGCCCCAAGAAACTCATTGTCTTCAACCAGAACTCACACTTCTACAGTTTCACAAACAGCTTATTATCCTTCAACACTTGCAAAGCAATTCTCAAATGTCCTGCATGCTCTTCCTTAGACTTCGAATAAATCAGGATATCATCAATGAATACAACAATGAACTGATCTAAATAAGAATGGAAAATTCGGTTCATATACTCCATGAACACTCCCGGCGCATTCGACACTCCGAAAGGCATTACCACATACTCGTAATGTCCGTATCGAGTTCGAAACACCGTCTTCTGAATATCACCTTCTTTCACTCTGATCTGATGGTAACCCGACCTCAAATCAATCTTACTGAACACTCGAGCTCCTACCAACTGATCCATCAAATCATCAATCCTTGGAAGAGGATATTTATTCTTGATGGTCACTTTATTCAACTGACGGTAATCGATGCACAACCACATACTACCATCCTTCTTCTTCACTAACAACACTGGAGCTCCCCACGGCGACACACTTGGCCTGATAAACTTCCTATCCAACAACTCTCCAATCTGAGATTTCAATTCAACCAATTCCACTACTGACATCCTGTACGGCGCCATAGATATAGGCCTCGTACCAGGTACAAGATCAATGCTAAACTCAATTTCTCTCTTCGGAGGTAACTCTGTAATATCATCAGGGAACACTTCCGGAAATTCATTCACCACCGCCAACTCCTTCAATGATGCTTTGCTGTCAACAGCTAATGATGCAAATAAAGCAAACATTTAAGCTTCACTCTCCAACAAGATCCTCAATTCCTTACCAGACAAGGAATCTACCAAAGCTTCTTCCTCGGGAGTAAGAAACAACAACACCTTCTGAAAACAATCGATGTAGACTCAGTTGAACTCCAACCAGTTCATACCCAGAATAACATCCAACTTACCAAGAGGCAAGCAAATCAGATCGACCCCAAAATCTCTACCAAAGATAGTTAGTGGACACTTCAAACACACCAAAGAAGTAGTCACTGAACCAATAGAGGGAGTCTCAATAGTCATCCGCCGCTCAAGAGTAGTCGGTACCAAACCTATCCTCTTCACACAATCAACAGAGATGAACGAGTGGGTCGCACCCGTATCAATCATAACAGAAAAAGGAACATTATTGATGAAACAAGTACCTTGGATAGAATGATCATCACTAGAAGCTTGAGTTCCCACCACCGCAAACACTTTGCCACTGGTCTGAGGCACCTGAGACGGCTTCAGCTTCTCAGAATACGTACTGATGTGGCCCTTCTCACCACAGTTGTAGCAAGTAGGCATAGCGACTCAGCAATCAGCCATCACATGGCCTGGCTTACCACACTTGAAGCACTTCTTCACTTCATGAGAACAATCATCAGCACGATGACCCATGCCACCGCACCGGAAACACTTCCCACCAGCAGACACTCTTCTTTCTTTGGGCTTCTTATCAGCAACAGCCTTAAACCTCCCTTTATCAGTAGGAACACTATAAGGAGTACCACCAAACCTTTGATTACCCTTACAATCATTTGCAGCCTTGTAATGCGCGATCCTCGCCCGGTTATCATTGTCATAAATCCTGCTTCTGCTTATCAGCTCAGGATAGTCCCTGATCTTCTGACAAGCTATTCCCATCTTCACTTCTGGACGCAGCCCATTCTCAAACTTCAAACACTTGGAGGTCATCGCTCCATCAGTATTATAATGGGGACAATACTGCACTAGCTCTTCAAACTTAGCCGCATACACGGCCACCGTCATATTGCCCTGCTTCAGCTCCAGAAACTCGATTTCCTTAGCACTCTTGATATCCTCTGGAAAATACTTCTCTAGAAAACCGGTGCCAACAACATCCCAAGTAATTGGAGTTCCTGCAGTCTCCAACCTCTGGCGACTGTTGTCCCACCAAGCTTCAGCTTCTCCCTCTAACATGTGAGTACCGAACCTCACCTTCTGCTCATCACTACAACCCATCATTCTGAAAATCTTCTCTATCGCCTTAAGCCACTTTTGCGACGCTTCAGGGTCCAAAATTCCTCCTTGAAACGTCGGCGGCTTGTTACTCTGAAACTGCGCCAAATCCCTGAATTGCGCACCCGTAGCGTGGTTCTGATTAGCAACCACCTGCGCCATCGCTTGCATAGCTGCAGCCAATGCGACATCATTCCTTCCCGCCATACTGCTCAACAACAACAACACAGAGTCAAAAGACACACAACCTCTATCCTAAGGACAGACTCAAAACACTACACTGGCCGGACGGACCGACCTGCTCTGATACTAGCTTGTAACACCCCGTTCCCCAAAATAAAATAAATGCAATTAAGCGTACACAATTCCACTGATCACATTTCATCACACATCATATATGTATGTATATATATATATATATATATATATATATATATATATATATATATATATATATATATATATATATATATATATATATATATATATATATATATATATATATATATATATATATATATATATATATATATATATATATATATATATATATATATATATATGTATGTATGTATGTATGTATGTATGTATGTATATATGTATGTATGTATGTATGTATGTATATATACATACATACATACATACATACATACATACATACATACATACATACATACATACATATATATATATATATATATATATATATATATATATATATATATATATATATATCACACTTCACCCCATTCATACGCAATCACATGCACCAAATTCAATCATTCAAATTAAACAATATCAAGGAAATCATATTCCACACCACACATATACTCTCCACAGCTCACCAACAATCACATAGTCAACCATGACCAACAAGGGTCCAACAATCACGAGAGAACCGAATAGCACAGCTCAAAAACACAACATTCTGTCACTCTCGCTGGCACATTCGTCTGGCGAAGCCCCGCAGCGAATGCTCGCTGAAGCTCGCTCAGCGAAACCCCTGGCGAAGCCAGACAAAGGCTACTGGCAGCACTCGCCGCTCAGTTCTCCTAGCGAAGCCTTAGCGAAGGCTCGCCCCCTCATTCGCCCAGCGAATACCTGCGATTTCAGAAAAATAATACCACTGCTCAAAGTCGGCAAAACGCTCCGAACTCAGCCGATTCTATTCCAAACCAAACCCCATCATACCATACCATTATTCTATAGCCTAACTACAACATCTATCCTCGATTTATCCCGATTAAATGTCAGCTCTACACGTTTACTCAGTTTTGGCATAAACTTCGAACTACCCGGAAACCCCCAAATCAATCAAACAGCACATGCAATGGATTTTACATATCATCAACACTCAGAATCACAACACATATCAACCAAATTCATCACAACCTAGTGGGGTTAAGGGAAATCCCCTTCTACCTATTATTCATGTATTCTACCAATTTTAACTGATTCCCCCCCCCTTACCTCGATAGCTTGAACAACTAATGAACTCTTGCTGAACCGATGAATCCTAGCTTCCTCTTGCTCCGAATTTTACCTTGCTCATCTGCTCCAAATTTCTCTTCTCTGATCGTGCTCTTTTTCCTCTTCTTTCACGTGTTTTCCTTTCTCTTCTATCCAATATTCCCCTAAATACCCCTCATCCCAATTCCTTTTAATTCCCCTTTTTATTTACAAAAATAATAATAATAATATTAATAATAATACTACTACTAATAATAATAATATTAATAATAATATTACCATTATTAATTAAATTATCATCACTAAATATTATTATTAATATTAAAGTCCAAAATTATTAAATAATTCCAACTTAAGGGTTACACGCCATCGCACTCAACCACACCCCTAACACAGAAGGCACCCACAAATAAAATACATAGAAAAAACGAGATAATTAAAATGGGCGTTACACATAGCGTACAACACTCATTATCCTTTATTACTTGTTTTGAAGAAGTTTTAAGATGAGAAGAGAGAAGACACAACTAAGGGGAAACTAACTCACCCTAATGTTATCATGCAATGTGCTCCTATGATTGAGATTAAGAGGGAAGAGATTATCCTAATGTTATCATGCTTGAATTGAACACTTAATGTCTCTCCTACTCCCACCTTAAACAAATGGGACTAGGAATCCTAAGGGATCATGGCAAAGAAAACCAAGAAAACACAAGATAAATCAATCAGAAGTGAAAAGGAGGAAAAGGATGCAAACATGAAGTGTAACACAAAGAAAAGAGGGAGGAAAAAAAGTATGGAGAAGCAACCACCACAAGCACATCTCAACCTCTTAAAAGCAAACAAATAGATGCAAAACAAAAGATAAATGCAAGCAAAAATAACTCAAATAAGTTCAAGCAAAGGTGAGATGAAACGGGAGAAGTTACAACTCCTACAACCATTCAAGCATCAATAACCAAACCAAAAGGCAAACAAATAAGAAATAGAAGAAGGCATGATGAAGATGAGGATGGGAGAATAAGCTTGGGAAGCAAGCAATATAAGAGGAATCTCAACCAAAAGCATCACATTGATCATGCAACAAGAAAGCATAAACAAGTTCTCAAAGTGGCACCTCATTCAAGGCAAACTCAAGGTACAAACAAAGAGTACCAAATAAACTTGAATGAGTTTCAACATCCAAGGGACATAAGTGAGAACAATAGAAGAAAGTTCACAAACTAAAGAAGAAACAAAGCCAAGACAAGTTACAAAGTAGGGCAAGGTAAAGAACCAAAGTTCAAAACATTTTCAACATTCAAGTGCAAATGGAAAACCCTAATTAAAAGTAACTTGCAACACAAACCAACCAAATGTGTGACCTATAAAATTGAAACCAGCATCCTAAACATGTCAAGAATGTGATTCAATAGGCATAGGATGCATATGGGATCCACAAAGGTCATCTCCCAAAAGAACTAGGTTAACTAGTTTATATGAACCTCAATTAGGGTGACTTGACATGCAAGGTTCACCAAAAATAAGAGAATGGTTCAATAAATGCCAAATAAAATGCACAAAGCTCATAAACAAGTCGAAAACCAGAGTCCAAAACAACCAAACCAAATTCAAATCAAAGCATCACCAAATGAATTGATCAACTAGGGTGCTCCACCTTGAAGGATATTTATCGAGGGTCAAATAAAAGCAAAGCAAAGTCAAACAAAAATAGGTCAAACCTTGACCAAAATCAGCCTCAAAGGCACCTCAATCCATCATCAAAATGGAGAGGAAGCCTTACTCATATGTGATTGCAAATGGTCCACAAATCAAGCAAGAACAAATGAGAACCATATTAAAAACACTTCCAATCATAAAATTTAAATTAAATTGAAAAATAAAATCAAAATCAAAATTAAAAATTATGAAAATTTAATTAAGACTTTAAAGTGTTGGAAAATATTTTTTGTTGAATTTTTTGACATTTGGAAGTATTTTTAATAATAAAAAAGCTAAACAGAAAATAAAATAAAAAGAAATAAAACAAGAATGGCTGGGGGGTGTATCAGTAATCCCATAATGCAAAGGATGTAGTTCAAACGCATTTGGGCTCAATAAAAGAGGGGTGCCAATAGCATTCTGGGCCCAGATCCAAACCAACCTCAACCAGATTAATGAAACGCAGCGTTTCATTAATCCATCGTGGAGTCAACAATGCCACATAAGCAAGTCAAGCCAATCAAAAATGAACACGCGCATGGTCAACAAGTCCAACATGAAACATGTCAGATCTGAGAGTTTATGAACCAGACGCCATAGCCATAGCTCCGGTCGTCTTCTCCGGCGAGGTGGTTGGAGCTCAGACCATCATCCTTAACCAAACTTGACAAAATTGGTACCAAATTAAAGCTGAAGTCATGTACGTCATGAATCCAAGATCCAATCATCCATATCCTTCATAAATCAAGAGAGTCGAAGCCAACAAGTTTGAGATGCACATCTGAAAACTCAAGCAAACATGAACAATGATGGATCAAACATGGCCTACACAAGGTAGGGCTTCAGATGTAACCATATGAACCTAGATCATGGCCTAGAATGAGATAATTTTGAAGAAGAAGCTTACTAAATGGAGACACTCCGTTGGTGCTTCAGATGCTTGCAAGCTTGCTTCCAATCGTCCAGATCCACTCCAAATTGCACAAGGAAGCTTAATTGCCCTTCAATTTGCCTTGATTTGCAGAGAAATATGAAAACCGATTTTGAATTTTCCTTGAGAATTTGAAAAATGAAATTGTTCTCTCTTGCTCCAATTTGCACTTTTGAGCCCTTGGAACGAATTTTGAACTTATATATGTTGCATATCTGATCAATTGGAAGGCCCATGAAGCCTTGTTTGGATGAATTTGAAAAAATTCCCAAAATGTAACTCATTTATGCACACGTGAAAATGCTTGCCTACACTCATGAAAATCACTTGGTTTTACAGCTGGTGAGTTGAATTTCACATTGGAATGGATTTGGGCTTTGTATGTGATCCAATTAATAAGTTTCAACGTGAAACTTTGTGAAGAAATGCCAAAATTCACGTGTTTTTGCTCCT
This sequence comes from Lathyrus sativus, assembly GCA_963859935.3. NCBI lineage: Eukaryota > Viridiplantae > Streptophyta > Magnoliopsida > Fabales > Fabaceae > Lathyrus > Lathyrus sativus. The sequence continues at coordinate 197,895,412 of OZ012737.1, forward strand.
CATGTGCCAAACCAATTTGTGCATTTAACTTACTAATGTGCCATGAAGAGAATTGAATCAAAATAGGACATGAAAATGGCCTATAATGCATTGAATCCAAATCATACCTTAAAGTCCATTTTTCACTTGAAATTTCCACCCAATGTCCATAATCAATCATAATTCACACAATCCTTGGGTTTATAGATGTAAAATATATCCCTAAGAGCAACTTTCATGTTGGTTGAAAGTTCATTTGAAGTACACAAGTACATGAAAATTGCCTATGTAACAAATGACCTATAATCAAACTTTCCTAAAATACCCTTGTCTTGTAAGGTCCATAACTTGAGTTCCACAAATGATATCAAGGACTTCTTGTACTTTTTGAAAATATAAGATCATGAGGGAAAACTTTCATGTTCACCTAAAGTTAATATGAAACATGATTCTAGGTCAAAAGTGCCTTGGAAGTGAGTTGACCTTTGTTGACCAAAAAAAATATGTTCATATGAGACCTATAACTTGTTGGAATCATAACTTGAGTTCCATAAACCCAATGGATGGGTTCTAGTATTCAAAATAAATATAAGAACATGACCTACAAGTTTCATGTTCACAAGAAAATGAGATTGAACTCGTATTATGATGTAAATTGTCCTTGAAGTTGAGCACTAAAGAAGGGGATTTTACACTGAAGCTCTCTGAAAACCTAATTTAGTAACTTCTTGAACTCTTTATTCTTATTTATTTGAACTTGAAATGACATCCTTGATGTCTCGGCATCACTTCCCATAGCTCCAATGACTTAAAACCAAGTCTCCAACTCCCTCAAGTCCACAGTTGACCTTGAGCTGACCAGATAAAACCCTAGGTGCACAACCTTTAACTGTGACCTCTTGCAAGTGAAATAAGTGTTTAGATGAGCTCCACAATGGCTTCTAGAGCACTCAATGAGCTTCTCAAGCACCTATTATCCCTAATCATGAGCTTATGAACCCCTGATGATCCCCTGTTGACCCTCAAGATAGGAGATAAGCAACACACATCAATCCTATCTCTCAAAGGGCTTTGACCACTTCCTGATGATTGTAATCACTTGATAACTTAAATAAAAATCTCTTGCTTAAGCTTGCAAATTTTGAGACTCTTATCTTGAATGACACCTCTCTTGAATGACACCTCTCTTGATCCCCTGTAAAGGACAATGTTATGCAAATGCAAAATGCAAAAATGAAAAGAAACATAAGCCAAGTAAAAAGAAAAAAAGGTTGGTCAAATTTTGGGGTACAACAGGGACAGGGAACAAAAAATCCACTGGGGAAGACAAGTCTCCACTAGGGAAAGGCAAATCTCCACTAGGGAAATACAAATCTAGCCAGAAGATGCATCAAGGGAGACAGGGATAAGAAGCCACACAGGGGAATAAAAGTCAACAGACTCGGACTCCAACTGGGGATCAAAAGACAAGAGACACGGTCCCTATTAGGGAACAAACCAAGTGGGGACTTTCCTTTCAACTAAGAGTTCAAACGGGATCTTCAAGAAAAGACTAGAAACAAGACCAGACTCACCGGGGATGCTAGTAACTACTAGACCTCTGAGACCTGTTGGGGACATCCGGGGATGTTGGTCACAACCAACTATCCTAAAAGCACAGAAAAAACCTGCCAATAATCAACAGGCTTCACAAAAGGGATGGGTGACAACCACAACCTACCCATGACCATTGGGTTTCAAATGATGTCAGTAACCATTGGTCTTCTCGGGGATTGGTGACAACCAAACTAATAGGTCAGTAACAATTGGATTTATCAATTAATGTCAGTAAACACTATTCTTATAGGGGAAAAAGATGTAGGTTACAACCATATTCCAATAACAATCGGATTTCAAATAGTGCCAGTAACTACTGGACTTCATGGGAAGATGTTGGTAACAACCAACAATCAAAGAACGCAACAGAGTTGGATGGAATTTCCAATAACCATTGGACTTAACAATGCCAGTAACTGCTAGACTTCCGAGATGAGATAGGTAACGACCAAACACCCCACTATCAATAACAAATGGGTTTTTAATTAATGTCAGTAACTACTAGACTTTCTCAGGGATTGGTGACAACCAAAACAGTGATACCGATAACAATTGGATTTAAACAATGCCAGTCAAAATATTACTGGACTTTCTGGGGAATGCTAGTAACAACTAGACTTCTAAGAAGACATGGTGACGACCAAATGTATGATACCAATAAAAATTGGATTTGACTATGCCAGTAACTACTAGACTTTCAACAGATTCGGTTAAGAAACTGGACATCGAATGGGGGGATAGATTCAGGTAAACACCGGATCTTAAGGATAAGCTGCAACATTAGTAACGACTAAAGTTTGGTAACCACCAATTAGCAGTATCAGATATGGATCAACGACCGGCCTATTACTAGTCACAACTAGACTTCACAGGGGAATCTGATGACGACCAGACAAATAAAACCAAGGGGAGCTAGTAACAACTAGACTTCTCGGGGAATCCAGAAAGAAATAAAATCTTCACTAGGGACTAAACCAAAGCATAGAATTTACTTATAGCGAAGAGTTCAAACGGGATCTTCAGGAAACAACTAGAGGTGCAGGTGACAAACAAAACATCTAAGATGCAGTAGGAATTCTGGTAACAACCAATCATCCTGAGATTCAGTGGGTGAACATTGCCAATAACCATTGGGCTTTTAAACATATATGGTAACGACCAAAACTGGGATGTCAATGACAATTGGGATTTAAACAATGCCAGTCAAGACATTATTGGACTTCGAATGAGGATAACCATCAAACAGAGATGCCAATATCAATTGGACTTTAAACAACACCAGTCGAAACACTACTGAGCTTCAGGGGATTGCTAGTAACAACTAGACTGAAATACCGATAACGATTGAACTTCAAAGAAAGACCATTCAAAACATTACTAGGCTTCCAAACAGACATGGTAACAACCAAATCGGCAATACCAATAACAATTGGATTTTACACAGAACACCAGTCAAAACATTACTGGACTTTCCGGGGATATAAGTATTTATCACAATAATACCTAAGCCGAATAACTTGGAAAAATTAAGGTAACAACCAAAGGGTAAGCCCATGATAACAGGTCTGAAGCAAAGGAGTTTCGTAACGACCAAAGGATCTCAAGATGGTACCCAGTAACTACTGGGGAAGGAACACCCGACAGATTCTTGACAAACAAAACCATTCCAACTGGAACACAAAGGCTATAGCCAGAACAAGCAACAAGAGGTATGCTGAAGAATTCATGTGCTAAAGGTATGATGCAAATGCAATGCCGAATGACTTTGCAGGAGAAGGAGACAAAAGATAGATAACGATCTATCACATCGGAGGAAAAAAGAATCACACTGAATCCCAATACTAGAAAATGGTCTTAATCCTCTGGAGAGGAAACGATCCCTGTTCTTGCAAACTTGCCAGAGAGAAGTCACAACTTTGATACAGCGGACAAAATAACTAATCAGAGATTTCGTAGCGCAGCGGCGTGAGGAAAGAAATCTCTATAGACCTCGTATTGCTGAAATGATGGTATCAAGGTTTCAACCGTTCTGTCCTTATGAGAGGAGTCTAAATTTACACCGTCATGTCACAATCAAATTTATGACTTGCTTGTTAATTAACTTTTCTCCAAAACAATTTTGTTTCAAAAAAACTTTTGCCTTTAAAAATCTTTATTAACAAATAAGTGATGTTTTGCATAACAAAAAGGTAGAGCAATCAATAGAGCATAAACAAAGATTAGTCCAAATATGATTTTATTCGAAGATGGGGACTTGCAAAAGGCAAAGTCCCAAGGAACATTTACAAATTGGAAAAATGGAAATATGGGAAAAAGTTACAAAATCCAATGATAATCCATCCCTAACTAGCTAAGAGTCTGTCTAAATTGCTGCCTGACTTGAGTAGAGGAAAGATGAGCCTCTTTGACGACCTTCTGCAGTATTGAAAACTCCTGATGCAGTGAAATGCCTTTGTCCCTAACTTTTGCCTGAATCGCCCTTTCGAGTTTTAAATTCACCGGGACGCTCATTTTTGCCTACGCCGCCTTTTCAAGTTTTTGAATTAGCGAGCTTTTCTTTCTTTTACCCCTAATTTTTGCCTGGATCTCCTTCATAGGTTATGATCCACCGGGTGCCCTTTTTTTTTGCCTAAGTTATCTTTCTAGGTTTTCAACTTAGCGGGTTTTTTTAGGCATAATATTTTCTTACTGCATCTGAGTTCACAGGATGTTGAAGCTATTCACCGTCCATCGTCACAAGGATAAGAGAGCCTCTAGAGACAACCTTCTTCGCGACAAATGGGCCATCATAGTTTGGCATCGACTTTACACGTATGTCTCGCTGCACTAGTAGAATCTTCCTGAGTACCAATTCACCCTCTTTATATTCTTTGACCTGGACTCTTTTGTCGAAGGCTCTTTTTACTCTCTTATGATATAGCTGATTGTGGCACATTGCCGTCATCCTTTTCTCATCAATGAGATTTAGTGTATCAAACCTTTCTTTTACCCACTCAGCTTCTTTGAGCTCGGCTTCCATTAAGACCTTTAACGAAGGTATCTCAACCTCAATAGGTAGTACTGCATCCATCCCGTAAACTAGGGAGAAAGGGGTTGCCCCTGTTGAAGTGCGAACAGATGTTTTTTATCCGTGTAAAGTAAATGGTAGCATTTCATTGCAATCTTTGTAGGTTACTACCATTTTCTGCATAATCTTTTTGATGTTTTTATTCGCAGCTTCAACAACTCCATTCATCTTGGGCCGGTAAGGAGAGGAGTTATGATGTCTAATCTTGAAATTTTAGCAGAGCTCCTTCATTGTTTTATTGTTCAGATTCTTCCCATTGTATATGATGATCTGGTTAGGGATTCTGTAATGACAGATAATCTCCTTTTTAATGAACCAGGCAACCACTTTCTTTGTTACATTCGCATAGGAGGCAGCTTCCACCCATTTAGTGAAATAGTCGATGGCGACTAGGATAAACCGATGACTATTAGGTGCTTTAGGCTCAATTTCCCCAGTCATATTAATGCCCCACATTGAGAATGGCCAAGGTGACGACAATACGTTTAGAGGATGTGGTGGCACGTGCACCTTGTCCGCATAAATCTGGCATTTATGACATCTTCGGGAAAATAGGATACAACCGGTCTCCAAAGTCAACCAGTAATAACCAGCCCTCAAGATCTTCTTTTCCATGGTATGGCCGCTTGCATGAGTACCGAAGGCACCTTCATGAATGTGTGTCATCAACATGTCTGCTTCTCTACTATCAACACATCTGAGTAAGACCGTGTCGTGATTTCTCTTGTACAAAACATTATTGCTAATGAAGAACTTGGATGACAATCTTTGCAAAGCTCTCTTATCAAGTTTAGAGGCGTTGGCAGGATATTCTTGACTCTGAAGGTAATTTTTGATGTCATAACACCAAGGTTTTCCGTTATACTCTTCTTCAGCCATCATGATGTACATTGGTGCAGTCTTTCTTACAATGCTAATTAGGGGAGCTTTGTTGACAAACTGAACCTTCCATATAGCAGCCATCATAGCCAAAGCATCTGCTATATGGTTCTCAGATCTTGGGATGTGTTTAAAAGTGATTTCTTCAAAATACTCGATGATTTCCAAAATATAGTCTTTGTAAGGAATTAGTTTTTCATCTCGCGTCTCCCATTCACCCTTGAGCTGATAAATTACCAAGGCAGAGGCGTCAATTACTTCCAGAATCTTAATACGAAGATCAATGGCAGCTTTAAGACCCAGGATGCAGGCTTCATACTCAGCTATGTTGTTCGTACATTTGAAGCACAATCTTGTAGTAACAGGAGTGTAGCCACCAGTCGGATTTTCCAGAACAGCACCAACACCATGGCCTCTTTTGTTGGATGCACCGTCGAACATCATTTTCAACGGGAACCAGGTTCAGGAACCTCCTCGGGGCCAAGCTCTTCTTTGGCTTGGTCAAGGAGCATGATATCTTCATCGGGGATCAAATTTGAGTGGTTGATAATCTTCAACAGGTTGATCAACAAGGTAGTTTGACAAGACGCTTCCTTTTATTGACTTCTAAGCAACATATTGAATGTCATATTCTGATAAGAGCATGTGCCATCTTGCTAGTCTTCCCGTCTGAGCAGGTTTTTCAAATATATACTTTATCGGATCCATTTTGGATATCGACAGAGTAGTGTGACAAATCATGTACTGCCTCAGACGTTTGGCTGCCCAAGCCAGAGCGCAACAAGATTTTTCCAATGGAGAGTAACGACTTTCACAATTGGTGAATTTCTTGCTTAAGTAGTACATCACATGCTCCTTCTTCCCCGACTCATTCGTTTGGCCCAAGACACAACCCATTGATTCCTCGAGCACAGTCTTGTACATGAAGAGAGGATTTCCAAGCACAAGAGGGATCAATATTGAAGGCTCTTGGAGGTATCCTTTGATCTTTTCAAATGCCGACTAAAAATCCTCGTTCCACACAACCGCTTAATCTTTCTGTAGCAACTTAAAGACCGGCGCGAAAATAGGAGTCAAGTTGGAAATAAACCTAGAGATATAATTCAATCTGCCAAAGAAACCTCTGATCTGCTTTTCAGTTTATGGGGGAGGCATTTCTTGGATGGCTCGTACCTTGTCAGGATCTACCTCGATTCCACGTTGGCTAACAATGAAGTCGAGTAGTTTGCCAGATCTGACTCTAGAGGTACATTTGGTTGGATTTAGTCTAAATTGATACTTCCTGAGTCTTTCAAATAGCTTTAAAAAATGATCAAGGTGATCTTCTTCACTTTGAGACTTGGCAATCATATCATCAACGTAAACCTCAATTTCTTGGTGCATCATGTCATGAAATAATGCCACCATTGCTCGTTGGTATGTGGCTCCAACATTTTTCAAACCAAAAGGCATAACTTTATAATAATAAGTGCCCTAGGGTCTGATGAAGGTTGTCTTTTCTATATCAATCGGGTCCATTCTTATCTGATTATAGCCCAAGAAGCCATCCATGAATGAAAATACTGCAAAGTTGGCTGTATTGTCCACCAAAGTGTCAATATGCGGCAGAGGGAAATCGTCCTTCGAACTAGCTTTGTTAAGATCCATGTAATTTACGCACATTATAACTTTGCAATCCTTCTTAGGTACTGGTACAATATTAGCCACCCACTAAGGGTACTTAGAAACTTCCAGAAAGCCTGCGTCGATCTGCTTTTTAACCTCATCTCTGATTTTGAGAGCCATGTCAGGTATGCATCTTTGAAGTTTCTGCTTAACTAGAGGACACTCAGGTTTGAGAGGGAGATTGTGAACTACAATGTTGGTGTCCAACCCATGCATATCTTGTTAGGACCAAGCAAACACATCCGCATAATCTTTGAGAAGCATTATCAATCTGTCTTTAACCTCTGTTGCACCCCAAAATTTGCCCAACCTTTTCTTAACTTGGTTTATGTTTCATTTCTTTTCTTTCTAGTATTTGCATTGCATAGCATTTTTCATTGAATAGGGGATCAAGAGGTTGTGCATAGCAAGAGGAGTCTACTCAGAGGATTGAGCCTAAGCAAGGGGTGTTACTCAAGTTTGAATGGTCATCACGTCATCTAGAAGTGGGCAATAGTCTTGTGAAAGGATTGATGGATGTATGTGGGTCAACTCCTAACTTGGAGGCCAGTTCAAGATCATCAGAGGATTGTGAATTCATGATTATGGATATAAGATGTTGATAGAGCTCATTGAGTGCTTTGAGAGCCATGTTGGAGCTTATTCAAGTTGTTGTGTGATGTGAAAGAAGTCACAGTCAAGAATGTTGCAGCTAGGGTTTTCATCTGGTTAATCCTCAGTCAACTGTGAAATTGAAGGAGATTAAAACTTAATTCCAAGTCTCTATGGTTATGGGATTTTGTGTTGAGGTGTCTAATATATCATTTCAAGATCAATTCATCAAGAATCAAGAGTGTGAGAAGTTACTAAATTAGGGTTCTCAGTGTAAAATCCCCTGTTTAGTCCCCAACTTCAAGACAACCTATCTCAAGATACAAGTTTCATCTCAACTTCTAACCAACATGAAACTTGTAGAGCTTGCTCTTAGCTTTCGTTTGAGTACTAGAAGTCCTTGATTGGATTTATAGAACTCAAGTTATGATGCAGACAAGTTACAGGTCCTCAGATGAATATGATTTAGGTCAACAAAAGTCAACCAACTTCCAAGCCATTTTTGACCTAGAAGGATGTTTCTCCTCAACTTTTGATGAACATGAAAGTTGTTCCTCATGATCTTAGATTTCCAAAGAGTACTAGAAGTCTTTCATCTGATTTGTAAAACTCAAGTTATGAGGCTTGCAAGTCAGGGGTATTTTGGGAAAATGAGATTATAGGCCATAAAATTATAGGTCCACTTCACCAACTTGAACACTTCAAATGGAGTTTTTTCAAACATCAAATGTGCTCCAAATGGTGTCATTTGTCCAACCAAGCATTGAGAAGTCATGAATTTGGCTTGGAATGGTGAATTCCTAAAGTGATTTTCATGGAAAAAGCCTTAAAATGAGAAAATTGGAATAAATTCATTTTGGATCATTTTTGTGCAAATGAGTACATATTTTGAGTGTAAAACATGTTTTAAGCACATTGGCAATTTCAAATTTTGAATTTGGTGTGTTTTGATGAGCCATTTTCAAGCTTACTTCAAGCTTAAGTTACACAATCAATATCAACCATTGAGATCAAACAAGGACTGAATCACAACCATTCACACTCCTAACACTATCAGCAAGCAAAGTGCATCATTTTGGAGGCAAGTTGGAGGCATTTTCGTGCACTTGAACAAGTGAAAAAGTGAAGAAAAGTTGGATTTGCAATTGGGCTCTAGGGGTTGCCATTGGGCTTTCTTATGATTCAAATCCATCACATAAAAGGTTTCTATCATTCACAAATCATCAGAACACGAATTGGAAGCAGAATTGGAGCTAGAGCATTTGGAAAAAGTGAAGAAAATTCAAAATTCGAATTCTGAGATCCAAGCCATTTCAAGCTAAATTGTGGATTGCAAAAGCTTTATTGAAGTTTGTGGAGTGATTCTGGACATTTATCTTCAAGCTTCATCAAGAGTTGAAGGCTCAGTGGAAGTTCTCCACTAGGTATCTTCTTTTCAACTTATCTCTCTCATTATGCCATGATTCTTTACCATTTTTGCATACTTAAGACCTAGGAAACATGTAGGTCATTAATAACTAAAACGAACTGGAATTTGTGATGGTTGATGTCATGAGCTCAAAACTGTTTGGACTTGGATTGATCTGTTCTTAAGTGTTCCTGCTTAATTCTTGCTTGATCTGTGATCTCCATAACATGTAGATGATGTTTGCACAAAATTGAGTGAGTTTGGTGAACTTTTGTTCTTGATGCACAAATATGTTTGGCTTCGAGTTGAGTTTTTATGCATTATTAAGGAATTTGGATGCTGGATTTGTGATCCTCGTGATCTCTAGATTAATTTTCATATAAAGTTTATCCAAAATGGTGAAGAATTGTTGCCTGCGTGTTGTTGTTGTTTTCACGGTGGCCGGAGCTGCGAAGAAGATGACCGGAGTTGCAGTCCGGCCACCACCTGGTTCCCTCCAAGTTTGAGTGAGGAAGATGTTGAGGTGTCATGCTGTGGGCCTCACGATTTGATTACTTTGCACATTCACAGTCACGATTAAGAAACATGGTGCACCTTTGTTGACTTGTCACACGTAATCATGTTTAAACTTTCATTAATTGAGCTGGCATGCTGTGATCCACATGATTGTCCTACTTTTTGATCAAGCGTTCCACGTTGATTTCCATCATGCGCCATGTTCGACCATTTCACATGTGATCATCAGTTTTATTTTGTTTTTTGTCTTATATGCTGATTGGACTTGGGCCTCGCCTGCTAGTGGCACCCCCTTCTGGGCCCAACCTTGTTTTGAACTGTTTTTTATTGCTACTTGCACCGTTCCTTTATTATTTTAATTTCTTTTTTCTTTTTTTATTTTGTTTTGTTTTCTGTTTGAATTTAATTCTTTTAAAATAGTTCTAATGTTCCTAAAATTACACAAAAATATTTTTTAGAGACTTTAAGATGTCCTTTATTTTTAGGATATTTTGATTTTATTTTCAATTTAAAAAAGGAATGAACATCAGAATTGTTTTAAGTGGATTAAATTGTGACATTGCTTGATCTTTTATTTGTTTCTTTCATTTCCTTTGGGTCCAATGAATGAAAATTGATCCTCATACACATGATGAGTTGAACAATTTTTTAGGACCATTTTGCCCCTGGTTGGTTGACTTTAGGGTTGACTTTTAGTGCTTTTCTTTTGACCCCCGATTCTCCCATTTCAAAGTGGTACATCTTGAATATTATTTTCTTTTGATGGTGCTTTGAGGGGATATTTGGTTTGAGCTTTTGGCCTCTGTTTGCCAACATGTTTAGGTACCTTGTGCATTTTATTTGATCATTTTTGAACCATTTTCCTATTTTTGAGGTAACTTGCAAATCAAGTTACCTCCAAGGGAAGTTCACACATGCACCTTGACCTAGTTTGACTTGGATATGACATTTTTGGATCCTTTAAACTCTCAATGCATCTTGTTTCATGTTGCTAACATGTTGAGGATGATGTTTGTTCAATTTTAGGTCATGATATTGTTTCTTCCTTGTCCTTTTGTTTGTTTTCTTTTGAGCTTTCAATTAGGGTTTCAATGTGAAGTGTGCTTGCATTCTCTTATGTTTTTGTTTGCATTTCCTTTTGGTGTGATTTGATTTTGCTTTTGAGCTTTCCTATTCATATTTACCTTCTGTCCAATGACTTTGGAACCTCATTTAAGGTATCTTAGTCCCTCCTGAGGAGGTACTTAAAGTATACCTAAAATGATGGATCCTTGAGGACTCTTTTGTGCTTCCTTTTCACTTGGTTTGTGTTGCTCATGGTTGAGTACCTATTATGAGGTCCTTGCTGCCCTCATTTGGTCTCCCATCCTCACTTGGCTTTGGGTTTTGTTTTACCTTTCATTTTGGTTTAGTTTTGTTGGTGTGGTTGATGTTGTTTGACTTAGGTCATTTCATCCCACTTTTGGTGCATCTTTGTGTGGTTTGTTCTTGTTTGATTGATATCTTCTTGTGCACTTCTTTTTCTTCTATTTTCTTGCATTTCCATATGCATGCTTGGTTGAGATGAGCTTGTGGAAGCTACTGCCCCACACTATTTTCCTCCCACTTTCATTCTATTTGTGCATCTTATGTTTGCATCTTCATTTGCATATGCTTTCTTTTCTTCTCCTTCTTTTGCTTTTCTTTGCCATGTTCCCCATAAGTTCTCTAACCTCTTGAGGTTATGATAGACATTAGGTGTCTAACCATGCATGATAAGATTAGGTAGTTCCCTTTTGAATCCCAACTCTATATCCACTTTGCATGATAACTCTTAGGATTGATTAGCCTCCCATTAGTGTTCTTTCTTCTCTTCTCATCTTCAAACATTCATAAAAAACTTAATAAAGAATAACAAGTATTATACGCTACAAGCCTTAAGCTATTTGGGAAATGATGATTGGGTGGTTGCCTCTCAATTGTCTAGACTGTTAGTATATGTCCTTTGGACGATATGCGACGCATTCACTCCTGAATCATAGTCTTTATTGCAACATGAGTTACAAATCAAGTTCAAAACACTTCTTCTCTAAAAAACACAAAAACACTTCAAACCTTTTTCATCCTTCGGGATCTTAATCAGGAAAATCTTTTCAGATAAAAGAGTGTCGTTAACTCTTAGTTCTACCGCAAACGGTAACGCCTAAGTCTCCAATGGTCGAGCTGCATACACCAACTGCTAGAACTACTTGTTAACCCTACTCGGGCCTAAAATCTTTTGAACCAACCTGTGGTCTTTTTAGCCCAAACTACGTTTGCTCTGATCTTTCATACCAGATGAAAGTACGTAGGCATAAGATGCGATGTCTTGTCGACTCTAGGGACCGATCATCTGTGATTCAGCTAAGTGAGGCCTCTTCGCGAGATGATGATGCCAAACCAGAATTGGTAAACGTATCATCATTTTTCGAAAGTCTGTGACGTTGATGAACGCATAGGATACTGAACCTTGTCCGTGGATAGGTCCATACCTGTGAGAGGGATTGGGTTATGCAGGAAACCTTGGCTTTCAGAATACCCGGTTCTTTACAGTGTGAATCTATTTATCAGTGGGTCCTATTGTCGGTACTTTGTTCTTGCTAAGGCGAAGCGCTGGTTTTTCTCGACCAACAGCATAACAGTCTTGATCCCTTGTTTGCATTTTCATTTGCATTTTCATTTGCATTTCATTAACATGTGTCTATGTTGCAGGTGTATATTTCCTCTTCGATTCTGGTGATCTTGTTCTACTATTGCTGACATGGAGCCCTTGAGAAGGACCTTGGCCTACAAATTTCCTACGCCTGATATTAGAACTCTGCGAAGTTTGATTTCTTTAGCTGACAAGAAGGTTATGGAAGACTTCAGACAGTCTTATGGGAGGCTTTTGAGTGTTGTTTGTAAACCTTATTTAGATGAGTTGAATGGCCTTCAGACGTTGCTGCAATTCTATGATCCTTAGTTGCGAGGCTTCACCTTTCAGAGTTATGTGCTGGCACCAATGTTGGAGGAGTTTTCTGCACTGCTAGGAGTGCCCATTCTGAACCAGATACCATTCTATCATATTGAGGGAGAGCCGGATCTGGCTGAACTTGATAAAGCTTTACATTTGGATGCCTCCGAGTTGAAAGGGAAGTTAGCTAGTAGGAATGAAATGTTTGGGTTCCCGTTACCTTTTCTTGTGGATAAGGCTCGACATTTTTCTAAGAAAGGTTGTTGGGTGGTATTCAGCGCTATATTGGCCCTATGTATTTATGGCATTCTTTTATTCTCGAATATCCCAGACTTTGTAGATGTGGACGCATTCCGTATCTTTGCTTCGAAGAATCCCATACCCATGCTGTTGGGTGATGTTTATCATTCCGTACATTATAAGAACGAGAACAGGAGAGGGAAAAGTGTATCTTGCTGCGCACCTTTATTCTATATATGGTTCATAAGCCACCTTCCCAAGACTGGTCTGTTCTCTGATACTGCAGGTACATCGGAATGGTCCGAGCGCTTGATGAGATTGTCTGCCGAGGACATTGTTTGGTTTGATAGGGATGTATTGGGCATTGAGATTATTTATAGTTCTGGAAGCTTTCCTAATGTCCCGCTGGTCGGAAGGAAGGGTTGCATAAACTATAACCCGTCCATGGCTATCAGACAGTTCGGGTATGCATTGAGAGGTCCTCCGAGAGATGAAGAGATACAGGAATCTCTGTATCTCACCGGTTTGTTGGAGGGGGATACCTTAGCTAGAGTTGAACATGCCTGGAGTAATGTCCACAAGAGAGGGAAGGTTGCCTTGGGAAAGAGAAATAGTCAAGCATACGACCCCTATTTGGTTTGGATTCAAAGTAGAGCCAAGGAGCTGATGATGCCATATCCGTCTGCTAAACCTATGCACCTTCTTGAGATTGCAGAGCCTACTACAATAGACATTCAGAAGTATAATCAAGTTTTGCCCGAGAAGGAAGAATTGGAGAAAGAGATTATCCAGCTTCGAAGTGAGAAGATCGATGCAGTTCATTCCTTCAAGAGACAGCCTGAGCTTGTGAATAAACTGGGTACAGATCTGACTAAGGAGACTAGTGACAGAGAGCGCACAGGCCGTGACTTGAACACCGTCCACAGTGTTCTTGTCACTAAGAAGGAAGAGTTGGATAGGGCTTACCTAAGGATCTCCAAGTTTGAGTCAATATGGAATGCCATGCTCACTAACAACAAGGAGCGCGAAGATAGGTTAAAACTTCAGATCGGCAAGTTGAAGGCGCAACTTAATGCCAAAGATGGGGAGATTGCAGTAGAAGCATCACTTAGACGAAACAGCGAGTACAGGTTGAATGGAGTGATCGTGAACTTGAAGGATCTCAGGTTGAGAGCTGACTCCAAGAGATGCAGGCTTGAGGCATGTTTCAAGGAAGAGGCTTTGGAAGATCATGTTGATAGCTTACAACATACTGTTAGCCAGCAGGACTTGCTTATTCAGGGACTACTTGCTAGGCCGGATCATCCTGAGATGCTGAAGCTGTTAGAGGATTTCCGATCACATCATCTTGCTTGATCATTTTGTTTATTTCTGTTGTAGCTTATGTTGCTTATTTGTTGTACTGACCATCACCAGGCTTGTTGGTTGAGGTCTTTCTCCTTATTGTACTCAGTTGTAGCTTGTACATTGCCTGTTGGCCTTTGATTTATATACGAGGAGTTGGCGTTCTATGCTTGTCCGTAGGGTTCTCCATTGTTATGTTTTTCTGGAAACTAGAATCGAGGGGGAAATCTCCTTGTTGCATAAATACATGTCTGCATTTTAGCATGTTTCTCGCATTTGCAGGTGCATCGAAACTGTTAACCTTATCTTGTTTCTTGTGCTCCACTAGTGTTTCAGGATTGCAGATCAGATAACTCACTGGTACGGTACCAGAAGAAACCAGAAAAGACTGATGGATCAGATGCAGGCAGAAATGCAAGAGATGAGAGATCGGATGGCACAGCTGATGGAGGTCATGCAAGGGGTTGCTAGTGGTCAGGCGCAACTTCAGACTTTAGTGCAACCTTTGATTGCACGAGTTGATAGTGATGGTGTGTTACACGGTGGGACTGCTGCTAACCCTCCCCACGTTGAGACTCCCCGAGTTAACAACTTTGTACCTATCCCTAATGCTGGAGGGGCTGGTAATGCTGGGAATGTTGGAGGGACTAGTAATGCTGGGAATGTCGGAGGAAATGGTAATGATGGTAACATTTGAGGGATTGGAAATGTCTTTGGAAACATGGGAAATATTGGTATTGGTGCTTGAGAAGGTGATTATGTTGGTAACAATGATGGTTTTTATGATCATGGAGTTGATTGTGCTATTCATGGAAATCTGCGTAATCCTCGGATTGAGGATCAGCAAGGGGATGTTTTCTCAATGAGAGACTTCAGGCCTGAAATGTCAGCTGAGGCAAGCAGAAGATTTAAGCTTTTAGAAGACAAGATGAAAAGCTATGAAAACCAGAATTCCATGGGTTTAGATATGGCCAATTTGGGCTTGATTCCTGATTTAAGGATACCTCACAAATTCAAAGTGCCTGACTCTGATAAGTACAAAGGCACCACTTGACCGAGGGTTCACCTACGCTTGTACTATAGAAAGATGTCCGCGTACTCGGACGATGAAAAACTCTTCATGCACTTCTTCCAAGACAGCTTGTCTGGCCCTTCTTTGGAGTGGTACATGGGGCTGGAGCCCACTAACGTCCGTAGCTGGAGAGACCTAGCCGAAGCTTTTGTAAGGCACTATCAATACAACAGTGACCTTGCTCCAAATAGAGTCCAGCTGCAGAATCTTTCCCAAAAGAATAATGAGTGTTTTAAAGAATACGCCCAGAGGTGGCGAGAGCTTGCTGCTAGAGTGCAGCCTCCCATGATAGAGCGCGAGCTCGTTGACATGTTTGTTGCTACTTTACCGGGAGTGTACTATGAAAAGCTGATTAGCAGTATGTCGGGAAGTTTTTCAGACTTAATAATCACCGGTGAAAGGGTGGAAAACAACATCAAGCTCGGAAAGATTCAGGCGGGCGAGGTACCCTCTGCTGGGGGGAACAAGAAGGTATTCAGAAACGAAAGGCGAGAGGGAGATACTAACGCTGTATCCAATTCACGGGGAAGAAATAGAGGCCAGAATCGACAACATCAGCAAATTGCCAGCATCACCATTCCAGCAGTTCAGCAACCACAGCAACAACAACGTCAGCAACAACAACAACAACGACCGCAACAAAATCAACAGGGGTACGGAAGATACCAAGATAGAGGCAGGGCAGCAAATAGACATTTTGATGCGCCTCATATGCCTTACTCTCAGTTATTGCAGGCTTTGCTACAGCTGCAATTGATTCAGAAAAGGACTTTGGCTCCCTTGACCGGACCTCCTCCACATGGGTACGATGCAAATGCTCGCTGTGAGTTTCATTCGGGTGCCCCAGGATATAACATTGATAATTGTAAAGCCTTCAAACATAAGGTGCAAGACATGATTGACAGTAAGGCGATTAACTTTTCTAATGATGTTCCTAATATGGTGCAGAATCCCATGCCGAATCATGGGTAGGCTGGGGTTAATGCAATTATCGAGGATGAGGTGTTGAATTTGGTGACCGATGTTGATGAACTGAAGACACGCTTAAGCTTTGTGAAAGCCAGATTGCTGAAGGGGGTGTTTTCCCGGGTTGTGCTAAGGACTGTGTTGAATGCTCTGCTGATCCTGAGAGAGGATGTGGATTGTTGAGAATATGTATTTAAGAGATGATGGATAACGGAGTTTTACAATTTGACCGTTCTGTTGGAAGAGAGTCTGAGGATTTGGTGGCTGTAGAAAAGGATGAGATCGCGACAATTTCCATCCCGTACAAGACTGTTACTATCTATGCACCAAAGCCACCAACAATAACTATCACAAAAGCGGGTCCTGTGCCGTTTGAGAGCACTAAGGCTATTCTGTGGAACTACAGAGCCGAAGTGTAATGTTATGGACAGAAGATAAACTTGAATGATCCCCCTGCAAGTTCAGTTGACAATCTCGTGGGAGCAGGAGGTATTACTCGCAGTGGCCGAGTCTTTTCGTTGCCTGAAGTGACTGTTGATAAGTTGGACAGGGGGAAAAGACCGGTAGTGGAGGAGACTTCTCAATCTGAGGAGAGAGAATCTTTGTTGAAAGACGTGGAGGAACTTATGAGGCTGATTCGGAAAAGCGACTATAAGATAGTCGATCATTTGCAGCAAACTCCTTCTAAAATATCTGTCTTGTCGTTGCTCCTTTGCTCTGAGGCGCATAGGAATGCATTGCTGAGAATACTAAACACTGCTTACGTGCCGCGGGAAATTTCGGTCAATCAACTCGAGGGGGTTGTGGCGCACGTGAATGCAGGAAATGGCTTAGGCTTTACGAACTTGGATTTGACGCCAAGAGGCATAAATCATAATTGTGCGCTGCACATATCTTTAGAATGCCGAGGGGCTGTCATGTCTCACGTGCTTGTGGATACGGGATCGTCATTAAACGTGCTTCCGAAGAAGGCCCTAATGAAGTTAGATATGAAAGGGTTGATTTGCACGCCGAGTGATTTGGTGGTGCGTGCATTTGATGGAACCCGAAGATCTGTGTTTGGGGAGGTAACTTTGCCTATTCAGGTGGGACCTGAAGTCTTTGATGCAATGTTTTACATCATGGATATCCAGCTGGCCTAGAGTTGTCTACTAGGTCGCCCATGGATTCATTCAGCGGGAGCTGTAACCTCCATGTTTCATCAAAAACTGAAATACATGGTTGGTGGTAGCGTTGTTACGGTATGCGGGGAGGAGGATATCATGGTCAGCCATTTATCATCTTTCAAGTATGTTGAAGTGGACAGAGAGATCCATGAAACTCTTTGCCAGGCCTTCAAAGCAGTCAAGGTTAAAGACAAGTCTCCGGTAGTGAGAAAAGAGCCTGAGGTGGCTATGTATTCCTTTAAAGAAGCGCAGGCTGTGGTGCAAGCTGGTTCAGCCCAAGGCTGGGGGTAGGTGATTGATATACCTCAGAAGCAAGACAAGTTCGGTCTGGGGTACCGCCCATCGTCTTCACAAAGCACGCCTAAGTTCAAGGGGCCGATCAGGTTTACTAGCAGAGGTGTCTTCTTTGAGCAGATTAATGCCCTTTCTGATGATGAAGACGGAGACATCGATTGTGATATGGACGCCTGGATAAAACCGTGTATTTCGGGACAGAGCCTGCGCAATTGGTCAATTGAAGAACTTATTCAAGTGACGATAGAACAATAATGCTTTGTTTTTCCAATTATTGTACTACCCTATGTCCTACCCGGGGCATAGTGGTATTTTATTTCAGGGCCTTATATGTTTATGTCTGAACATTGTTTATCGATTAATCAAAGGGCGTTTTCTCATTCAAATTTTGTGATCTCTGTTTTTCCTATTTTTATTTTTCACAATGAAATGGCAATGTGGTTTATACTTGTTTACATATTGTTTGAAACCTTTAACCATTTTCATTGCAGGATTCCTATTGCAGATGACACCGATTCAGAACCTCCTATGACTCGCTTCGATTTCGATCAACCGATATATCAAGTTGAAGAAGAGATTGATGAGGATGAAGACCTGCCTGAAGAGTTAGCTAAACTCTTGAAACAAGAAGAGAAGATCATTTTGCCTCATCAGGAGGAAGTCGAGGTTATTAATCTGGGTTCTGAAGAAGTTGTCAGAAATGTTCAGATAGGGGTTGCGCTGCAGAGTGACATCAAGCAAAGACTGATCGAGATGCTTCGAGAGTATAGTGACATCTTTGCTTGGTAGTACGAAGATATACCCGGGCTTGACACCGACATAGTGGTTCATCGCTTACCGTTGCACGAGGAATGTCCGCCGGTCAAGCAAAAGCTTAGAAGGACATGAACAGACATGGCCATCAAAATCAAAGAAGAGGTCCAAAAGTAGTTGGATGCTAGATTCTTGGCCGTGACTACTTACCCTTCGTGGGTCGCCAACATAGTGCCTGTACCGAAGAAAGACGGTAAGGTGCGGATGTTTGTGGATTACAGAGATCTGAATAAGGCGAGCCCAGAAGATGATTTCCCGCTCCCTCACATTGACGTATTGGTCGATAATACGGCTCAATTTTCGGTGTTTTCCTTCATGGATGGTTTCTCCAGTTATAATCAGATAAAAATGGCACCAGAAGACATGGAGAAAACAACATTCATTACACCGTGGGGAACGTTTTTCTATAAGGTGATGTCGTTTGGTTTGAAAAATGCAGGGGCAACTTATCAGCGGGCAATGGTGACTTTGTTTCATGATATGATTCATCGTGAGATCGAGGTCTATGTTGATGACATGATTGCGAAGTCCCAAATGGAGGAAGAGCATTTGGTCAACTTGTTGAAGCTGTTTGAGAGGCTTAGGAAGTTCAGACTGAGGTTGAATCCAAATAAGTGCACTTTTGGAGTTCCGTCCGAAAAGTTATTGGGGTTTATTGTCAGTGAAAAAGGAATCGAGGTCGATCCTGCAAAGATAAAAGCCATACAAGACATGCCAGCGCCGAAAACAGAAAAGGAGGTCTGTGGTTTCCTGGGGAGATTGAACTACATTGCTCGGTTCATATCTCATCTCGCAGCCACGTGTGAACCAATGTTTAAATTGTTAAAGAAAGATCAGGCGGTCGTCTGGAATGAAAACTGTCAAAAAGCATTTGATAAAATAAAAGAGTATTTGCAGGAGCCTCCGATACTGATACCCCCAGTTGCTGGAAGACCATTAATCATGTATTTAACGGTTCTTGAGAATAGTATGGGTTGTGTTCTCGGTCAGCACGATGAGACAGGAAGAAAGGAGCATGTGATTTATTATCTGAGTAAAAAGTTCACAGATTGTGAGTCCCGTTACTCAGTTTGAAAAAACGTGTTGTGCACTTGCTTGGGTTACCAAACGTTTGAGACAATATATGCTCAATCACACAACCATGCTGATTATAAGATGGATTCGATTAAGTATGTCTTCGAGAAGCAAGTGCTTTAAGGAAGAATTGCCAGGTGGCAGATGGTACTGACAGAGTACGATATACAATATGTTTCTCAGAAAGCCATCAAAGGAAGTGTTCTGTCAGAATACCTTGCTGAGGAGCCTATCAAAGATTATCAACTGATGAAGTTTGAATTTCTTGACGAGGATATCATGTTCCTCAAAGAGAAATATTGTGAAGAACCATTACACGGTGAAGGTCCAGAGAAGGATTCCCAGTGGCAGGTGATATTTGACGGTGCTGTCAACTCCTATGGTAGTGGAATCGGGGCAACTATTACAACTCCTCATGGTACTCATATCCCATTCACTGCCAGGTTGACATTCCCTTGCACTAATAATGAAGCTGAATACGAAGCATGTATCATGGGTCTGGAAGAGGCTATTGATTTGAGAATCAAGAACTTGGATGTGTATGGCGATTCAACGATAGTGGTTAATCAAATCATGGGAGAATGGGAAACTTGTCAACCGAATCTAATTCCTTACAGAGATTATGCAAGGAGGTTGCTACGCTTCTTCGATCGGGTAGATTTTCACCATGTACCACGAGCAGAGAATCAGATGGCCGATGCTTTGGCAACGCTATCTTCGATGTACAAAGTGAATTTCTGGAATGATGCTCCCAGAATAGTCATTTCTCGTTTGGACAGACCCGCTTTCGTATTCTCCATTGATGAAGCTGCTGATGGCAAGCCATGGTTTTACGATATACAAACTTCCTCAAGAAGCAAGAGTATCCACCAGGGGCTTCGGCTCAGGATAAGAAGATGCTGAGGAGGTTGTCTGGCAACCTTTATCTAAACCCAGATGGTGTGCTTTACAGAAGGAACCATGATTTGGTGTTGTTGAGATGTGTGGATGAAAAAGAAGCAACGCTGCTTATGGAAGAAGTCCACGAGGGTACTTTTGGTACACATGCCGGCAGGCATGCCATGTCTCAGAAATTATTACGAGCAGGGTATGATTAGCTAACTAAGGAGTCGGATTGTTTTAAATTTGCGAAGAAATGCCATAAATGTAAGATTTATGCAGATAAGATACATGTACCGTCGTGCCCATTGAATGTTATGGCGTCCCCGTGGCCTTTCTCCATGTGGGGCATTAATATGATTGGCAAGATTGAGCCAACTGCATCCAACGGTCATCGTTTCATCTTGGTTGCCATCAATTACTTCACCAAATGGGTTGAAGCAGCCTTATACGCCAATGTGACCAAGCAAGTCGTAGCCCGGTTTATAAAGAAGGACATCATTTGCAGATATGGAATACCTAAGCAAATCATTACTGATAATGGTTCGAATTTGAACAACAAGATGATGAAGGAGTTATGCCAGAACTTCAAAATCGAGCATCACAACTCATCTCCCTATCGGCCGAAGATGAATGGCGTTGTTGAAGCGGCCAACAAGAATATTAAGAAGATAGTGCAAAAGATGGTTGTTACCTACAAAGATTGGCATGAGATGTTGCCATTTGCTCTGCACGGTTATCGTACGACGGTACGCACATCAAACAGGGAAACTCCTTTCTCGCTGGTATATGGTATGGAAGTTGTCCTACCATTGGAGGTCGAGATTCCTTCTTTAAGAGTTTTGGTTGATGTCAAGCTTGATGAGGCAAAATGGATAAAGAACCGATTGAATCAGCTTAGTCTGATGGATGAGAAGAGGCTAGCATCAATTGCATATGGTCGTATCAGAGTCGGATGAAGAAAGCTTATGATAAGAAGGTGCGCCCTCGAAGCTTTCAGACGGGCGATCTTGTGCTGAAAAAGATTCTCCCACCACAATCAGATCACAGGGGCAAATGGACTCCCAATTATGAGGGTCCATATGTCGTTCGAAAGGTCTTCTCTGGAGGAGCCTTGTTGTTAGCCACCATTGATGGTGAGGATTTCACATTCCTTGTGAACGCAGACGCGGTTAAAAAATACTTTGCTTAAAAGAGACCCGCTGGACACAAAAAGAAAAGTCCAGGCAAAAATGGGGCATCCCGGCGAACCATAAAAAAGGAAAAATAGGTTCGGGCAAAAATTAGGGATAAAAATGAAAAGATGTAAACCCGCAAAGTCGAAAACCAGAAAAGGCGACTTTGGCAAAAATGGGTATCCCGGTGAATCGAAAACCCGAAAGGGCGGTTCAGGAAAAAGTTAGGGATTGAAAAAGCAAATGACTGCAGTCTGCGTTGGAACTTCATTGCTTAGTGGATTGGGAGAACCTGAGGGCCGCGTTTATCCAAATCAATCTCTTCTGAAGATGAAGCGTCGAGAAAGCATCAGAGTCAGGCGAGTCATAGAGGGATCAGCTCATGGTGATTGTCTGTGCTACGTTGCCGACATTTTTGTACACTTTTGTATACTTCATGTACATATTTGTATTTGTTATTGCGCAGCTTTCTCTTTTCAGGAGTTGCATCTGTTGTAAAACGTTTCCTATTTACAGGTCATTTATCAATAAACATATACTATTCAATACTTGAGCTGTGTGCTTTGTTTTAACTTTTACTATTTTGTTTGTGAAAACGCCCAATGTTTTGATGAACTTGCACTTACACTACAAGAAAATTAGAGTTTTACGACACAAAAATTATGACAGTTACTTGATAACCGTCGTAATTTTAATATAGAGACGCGTGTCACGACGGTATACACCTACCGTCCTTACATTTTTAAAAAAAATAATAAATATTAAAATTGTTATCATTAAACTGCGATACAAATATGTTCACGACTGTATTAATAACCACCCTAAATTTTATGTTACGACGGTAGAACGACTGTCACCCCCTAAACCTAATATTTGTTTAAAACTACAACCAGTAGCGGATTCATAATTAATCGTTTGTGGGGCTAAAAATTAATATATGTATTTTGAATAAATAAATTACTAGAAACATTTATAAAATATAATTATAGTAATAAATTTAACTTAAAATACATAATTTTTTAAAAAATACTGTTAATTTTATTAAAATAATAATGTATAAAATACTATTCATACTCAAATAAAAATTTAATTTTACAAACAACTTTTATAGTAAAACTTAAACTCAAAATATTATATATACTCAAAATTAAATTTTATATATATATATATATATATATATCAAAATTTTAGAAGCAATTTTTTTAGTAAAAATTAAACCCAAAATTAAATTATATACACTAAAAATACTATAAAATATCAAATAAACAAAACAAATCAACCAACTTCCATTTATTAAATATAAATAAAAGAAAAAATAAATTTAATATTTTTTTTAAAAAAAAGACAAAATTATATTGCAATTAACCATTGTAATATTGACAGCATAGGTGGTGGCTTTGTTGTTTTATTTATAGAGCAGGTATATTATTAGAAAAATAATAATAAAAATAAATTTAATTAAAATAAAACTTTCTAACACGACGGTGAACCTACCGTTGTTATCCAATTCAAAATTGTCAAAAAAAATCCACTTTTAGATTCCAAGGCTGCGACGGTGATATCCACCCGTCGTCCTCCAAATTTCATCTTTCGCGTTAAAACTCAAAATTCATTCCACTTTATGTTTTTTTCTCTTGTTTTTCATAAACATACGATCTTGCCGCTCACGTCCCTAGAGAAAGAGGGAAACTGACATTATTCTCAGCCACCACGTCGTCACTGCGAATCACCGCCAAAGCAACCACCATCAATTCGAATCTTAACAGGTTTGTCTTCTCAAACCCTAAGTTCTTTCTGTAACCCTGAATATGATCCTGGTTTGGATTTTACTCTGAATTTTGCATTTAATTGGTTTGTATTTTAAGCATTAAGTGTTAGATTGCTCTGTTTGAGAGTTAAATTTGAGAAAGAAAAATGGATTATTTATCTGTGTGGAGGTGTCGTGTCGAGTTTCTGGTGTTCGCAAGCTAGAGTGTATGAATTCATCTATGATAGTTGAAATTTTTTCACAGTTCTTGATGTTGAAGGGTTGCGGTTTCAAATTCTGGTATAGAACCTTTATTTGAAACCTTATATGTTGTTAATTCAATGGTTTTGTCTTGAGTTGGTGTCAGACTCAATTTTGTTTTCGGTGATCGTGTCTGACCGCGGCGATTGTTGTCTCTATTGTGCTTGTTGTTTGATTTGGAGTCCTTTTCTTGTTTAGGAGTTTGTTCCACTTGTTTTGGCAAAGGGCATCTTTTTCTGGTGTAGTTTGGTTTGTTTTTGGTGTAGCTGATTCCTTTTTTTGGTGTTTTAGCTGTTGAACTTTTGCTGGAACGATCTGTAAAACCAATGAAACTTCTGCAGCCAAACAAACAAATTTTTATAGTTAGAAATTACTCCAAATCCTTTCAACCAAAAACTTCAAGATACACGTGCTTTTCTATTACTCCATTCTTACATAATTATTGTCACATACTTTTGTGTTTCATACCTATTAAATTTAAAATATAAATAAATAAAAAATTATATCTTCAAACTTACATTTATCTTAAACTAGGTGGGTAGAATAGTTCAATAAATAAGTGTTTAATTGAGTTAAATCACGATGAATTTTTATCTCCATGAAACATCTTGAGCAAGAGGCCATTCACCTTCACTGTCTTGATAAACCAGTTCATACTCTTTATCATCATCACCTGATAATAATCAATCCCATTGGTATGTAAGCTAATGAGCTTAGAAATATAGTTAGGTATTTGAATAAACAATATATAGATATACATACTTTTTCCAAACATGTTCATTACACTTTGGTTGAGTGTTTGAAATGAATGGTGTTTGAAATGAATGGTGTGAGCTAAGGTTAACAAAATGTAGATGTATTAAAATAGAACGTTGAAGAAAGCTTTCACACATTTGCAAACTTTTGTTATTATCTCACACATTTGCAGAGATATTATATATGCTCTTAATTGAAATACTTGTGCAAATTAATATCAACAAAACCAAGGAAAAAACTCTTGCTTACCTCATAGCCACGAATATATGTTAACCTATTTATCAATGTTTTTTCAGCTCTCTGAACCATCAGGAATTGTTGAAGCAAGCAACGGTAATGCTCTTTTTGCTGTAATGTTTCATTTTTTTTGTAAATGTTTACATACATTAATCTTAATGAATCTAAGAGAAGATCACACACATACTATACTTGTGCCCGCCCGCCCGCCCGCACATCTATTGACTGTTGATACATATATACACGTACATATGTCAGCATGCATATTATAGACAGTCAAATCGACACAAGTAGGTGTGTCTGTAAGAAGCATATCAAATAAAAGCACCATATTATTATGACTTTTTTTTTACAGTTCATATTATTATGGTGCTACTGTTAATTTATAGGAGAATATCCTATATTATAATATAAGAAAATATCTTATAATATCTTTGATATTGGATTTTATTTCCTAGGATCAGTTTATGATCTTAGATTATTTTATATTTCAGGAGTTAGATTTTGTCTTCAAACTTGTCTAATGAATGTTTGAGAGCATGCATGACATACCAACTTAGAAATTAACAAGTTAATTGGACAAGAACTGAGATCTTCCATATGCAAATGGATACATCTCACAGTGGGACCAATTCACAGCTCAAGTGTAAGAAATTTCTTCGACAGTTCCATATATGATAGCAAGGTTTGTTTGTGCTTGCAATCATTTTATGACATTGACATTTGAATTGAGTTATACATATTCTTTTAGACTGAAAGGATATCACATTTATTCGTATTGCAGTGAAAATCATGAACGTGATCGGCTTAATTAGTAATTCTATATGTATCTTCATTTCGCATCACCTCACTTTTTTTTAGTGTTAACTTTTATGCACAGTAAATAGTTGTTTCTGCTTCTTTTGTTGACATTTCTGCTTTAATCGTGTTGCAGGGTTCCAACTTTGGATGGAACGGTTCTACATTCTGAATTCCATGTTAGTTTGGTTACTCATGGTGCCTTTAATGTTGAATGGAGTCTTCACCTCTTTTCAGATACAATCCACCTCTTGCACAAATCATTCTCATTGGGTTAGTTTGTTTTTGTTGTCCAGGAATGTTCAACGCTCTCTCTGGAATGGGTGGTGGTGGTTAGGTCAACGCTACAACTCTCTCGCCGTTCAATTTCAACTCACTGAAACGTGTTTACCGAAGGGAATAACTTCCCATTCGCCAAATCTATGTATGGAAGAAGCGCGTCAAGAAGCAGAAGCAGTAATGTTCGGAGCATTAGACGCGCTTTTTGCTAAAACAGGTGTTAATTCAAGAGATATTGATATTCTTGTGGTGGATTGTAGCTTGTTCAATCCAACACCTTCGCTTTCTACTATGATTGTGAATCATTACAAGTTGAGAATAGACATAAAAAGCTATAATCCCGGCGGAATGGGTTGTAGTGCAGGTCTTATTTCAATTGGTTTAGCGAAAGATCTTCTGAAAGCGAATCCAAATTCGTATGCAGTGGTTTTAAGCACGGAGAATTTAACTTTGAATTGGTATTTCGAAAACGACCGATCAATGCTTTTTTCAAATTGCATTTTCCGAATGGGTGGTGCTGCTATACTGTTATCGAATAAACCATCGGATTTTTGTGTCATTGGTTAGAAGAAAAGTGTTGAAAGGTTCACGTGTGAAGCCTTATATACCAGATTTCAAGCTTGCTTTTGAGAATTTATGTATTCATGCTGGTGGAAGAGCTGTTCTTGATGAGATATAGAAGAATCTGCAACTGAGTGAATGGCATATGGAGCCGTTGCGGATGACTCTGCATCGATTCGGAAACACTTCCAGTAGTTCTCTCTGGTATTTAAAATAGAGCAAAATTGAAGACTCCACATACACTCGGATCTAAGTCGCTTGCAAGGAAGAAACATGAGTTGGTATGTCTAAATTTATATAGAGTTGAATGTATTACTGATGGTAAAAATAATTAATATATTTTCTTATTTGTAGGAATCGAGAGATGGACGAACATACAGTAGAGGAGAAATGTATGCAGTTTCTCATAAAAAGTCTGACGGGTCTTTTGTCAGTGAAGATGCATACAATAATAATGTAAGTACAAGTTAATTCTTTTTAAATATTTGTTAGTCTCCTTAAGGTATGAGAAAAAATCAAACCTTTTAGCATCTCTTAAAGGTGGGGAGAACGTGTCTGAAAATTGATTAAATTAGATTGAGAATTGTGATTATTTGAGTTAATTAATTAGTCTTGTAACAATAAATTGTGCTCTTTATAAAGTCAACTAATTATTCAGACAAATAGAAATAAAATATAAAACTAAGACAAGATTACATTTTATATATGATGTGAAAACATATAATTCTATTAGTTACATACTTGTGTGCCTTAGATGAGAATAGTTGGTAACATATATTTTCACTAAAGCATAACTTTTACAAATACTGGAATTCAAATTTTAAATAAATACAAGTAGTATGATGAAAGTTTAACATGTATACAAATTTTACATAATCAAATATGTTATTGGAATTGAAATTTACCATCACAAATGCATACTGGAATTGAAATTTTAAATAATTCGAGCAGCCAATAAAACTTATTGGAATTGACATTTACCATCACAAATAGATTAACTAGCTAAACCAAGTTTTAAATGACTAAACATCTTTTTCATCAATACAAATTTATCAGTTTTTGCTTATAATCATTGTTTGTTTCCCCTTAAGACGTATAAATTTTTTTATTAGATAGATTAAAAAGTTAAGTTAAGTTTGCTTGCTCAATTTACTCTTTTTCATGTGCAGGAAAAGTTACAAGCTGCAATTAAGGATTCTGTGTCTGAAAATGAGGCATTTCAGAAAGTATTTGGAAAAGAACAACATGGATATGTTCGTAGTATGGGACTTGGAGTTACGCCATCTCATATTAATAGATCTACAAGATCGACATCTTCTTCTGCAGAAATGAAAAAATAAAGGAAATGCAACAAGAAATGATTGCACTTAAAGAAAAAAATTCAAAAATTGATGAATTGATGGAGGCAATCACACTCTTAAAGCAAAGAGACAATGCTATGAAAGAAGAAATTGAAGTCTTAATGCAAATGCAAAATTCTAGTGGAAGACAGGTATATTATTTTGATGAATTTAAAGTTAAAGCTTCGGAGTATTATTTTAAAGAATATTATTTTAATACAATTTTTTTCCAGGGATTGGAATCACCTACTGATGGTAGACCTTCATCTGAGTCTAGCTACCGAATTCCATAATGACATACTTTCTAGATTATGAACCTTATTCATTTTTGGCACCATGATTTGATAATGACATACTTATTGTTATAAGATTATGATTTGATATGTTTTCGGATTTTTGTATTACATGATATGATTATGGAACGTTCACTTTACATGATTATGAAACTCACGTTTTTTCGATATTATAATGTTTATTTGATATTAAGTTTTGGAATTAATTTTACTATGCTGAAAAGCGATAGAATTTTTTTTTAAAAAAAACTATAAATAAAAATATTATTGTATAAATAATTTAAAGAAAAAATAATATAACTATTTTAGTAGATAATAATTTAAATAAAAGAATATATTATAAAACAATATAATACAATAGATAAAAATTAATAATGAACCGTCAAGATATCACATTCACGACAGTTTTAAACCGTCATAATCAACAATGATAACAAAAATCAAAAGGATATTCACGACAGTATTTAACTGTTGTCATTTCCAATTTATGTCAGTTCCAACCAGTCGTGAAATAGAGTTCACGACAGTTTTAAAGCGTCACAATCAACAATGAAAATAAAAATCAAAAGGCTAGTAACGACGGTCTTTAACCGTCGCTATCTCCAGTTTAGGTCAGTTCAAGCCCGTCGTGAAATATAACGACGGTTGTGTGTGACGGTTTTTTCAACCGTCGCTAAACAGCCTGGGGACACACGTTTCTGCGACGGTACTACAACCGTCGTAGAATGTAATTGACGATGGTTTTAACCGTCGTAACCTTCCAAAATAACCGTCGCAATTCATCGTTTTTCTTGTAGTGTTACATAAACTTGCAGGCCTTGGCCAATAATTGTTAAAACTTTGAATTAATTGAACAACGTCACAAATGATGACTAAGATGGTTCCGATTGCGTATGATATCTTGTTTGTTTGTTCAGTGTTGCAGGGTCGTTACCCTTAGGGCAAAAGGTATGGATGAAGTTCGTCCTATTCCCAGCCTGAATCTACTTACCCGACCAGTGAAGTTTACATCTTTATCCCCTGTAGAGTTTGTATGCGGTTTGAGCGAGCAGGCAGCGTGTACGCTTTCCTTCGGCAGTTGATGCACATTTAATCCCTGCAAGATGCATGCTTGTATGCACTCCCCAGTGAGTTATGATTGGATCTTCTTCCCATGGAGTAATTTGCAGCCTGGTTAGGTTCGTTCACCGGCGGGGCAATCCCCAGAAGCCAGTAAGGGCCCATTTCTCAGCATAAGTCCAATTGTTATTAGCATGAGCAAGTTTGTGCTCTATCTCTGGCAGAATCGTTGATTCCCTCAACAGGGTTATTTTCTTGCTCCAGCAGGGTGTTCTTTGTATCTCTAGCATTTATTTTGTTGATTCAGTTCCGTTGCATCTGCATGCGTGCATAACATCTACCCAAATGCCTAACATTTCCATTTCGTATGGAGCATTACGCCATTTTCAAACATATGCATGTGAAACATAAGCCAGGATGTTATCTCTTTGTTTCAGGTGTATCTTCGGAGGTTTGATATTTTCCCTTGGTATCTAGACCATGTGATTTCTCTTATCCCGCATGGTATCCAGACCCCGACTCATATTATTCCCCAACAGTATCTTTGGATCTCAGAGGATCATGATAAGCATTTATGATGAATTCTTTTATCCGTTGAGTGTCCAGACTCCGGTCCATTCCCAGTTGATGGGGTTTTCCTTTTCCCGTCGAGTATCTAGACTCCGGTAAAGATGGTTGTGGTATCCAGACCACGGTGATTGATATTATTGTGCTTTTCCCGTCGAGTATTCAGACTCTGGTGAAGACAGCATGGTGTTCAGGTTTTGATGGGTATATTTGTGATATTTTCCTCTCGTCCGTTGAGTATCCAGACTCCGGTCAATGTCGTTGAGCATCTAGGCTCCGGTTTCTCCGTTGAGTATCCAGACTCCGGTAAATTGTCAATTTGTGAAGCATTGCTTTTTCCGTTGAGTGTCCAGACTCCGGTAAAGTCAGTTGGGTATCCAGATCTTGTTGAGTTTTGTGGTAGTACTCCTTCTCCGTTGAATATCCAGATTGCGGTGAATTTCCGATTTGTGGTATTTTGTTTTATCCGTCGAGTATCCAGGCTCCGATCAATATTCCGTCGAGTATCCAGACTCCAGTAATTTTTGTATAATGATGATCTCTTTTGTCCGTTGAGTATCCAGGCTCCGATCATTTTTCGTTGAGCATCCAGGCTCCGGTTTATTTTTGTTGAGCATTCAGGCTCCGATTTATTATGTTGAGTATCCAGACTCTGACCGATTTCCAATATGAGGTAATTTCTCTTGTGCGTTAAGTATCCAGACTCCGACATTTTTTTCGTGATTCCAATTTCGTTGAGTATCCAGGCTCCGATAAGATTCCAGTTTATGGTGTACTTCTTGGTCCGTTGAGTATCCAGGCTCCGGTCCATTTTACGTTGAGCATCCAGGCTCCGGCTTCTTCGTTGAGTATCCAGGCTCCGGTGAATTTGGAAATGATATATCATTTTATTTGTTGAGAATTCAGGCTCCAGTCAATCTTACGTTGAGCGTTCAGGCTCCGGTTCTTACATTGAGTATTCAGGCTCCGGCTATTACGTTGAGCGTTCAGGCTCCGGCAGATTTCATTGATTCATTTTGTTTGTTAAATATCCAGATTCCGGAAATTTGAAGTATTCCCCTATTTTCAGGGTTTTCCCAAGCAGAGTTACTCGTTAAGTTTCTCTTTTCCCCAGCGGAATGTGTTTGTAATCAGAGCAGTTGTCTCCGGAGATTCTTGTTTGCAGTTTTATTTTCTGCGGTTGGTAAATTTCCGGGTTCTTTGGTATTCAATCATCTTTTACCTTGATTGCGTGAAAGCCGTTCGCTTTTCATTCAGGTCCAAGTCGTTTGAATAGGGGCAGCTGTTGCACCCCAAAATTTTCCCAACCTTTTCTTAACTTGGTTTATGTTTCATTTCATTTATTTCTAGCATTTGCATTACATAGCATTTTTCATTGAATAGTGGATCAAGAGGTTGTGCATAGAAAAAGGAGTCTACTCAGAGGGTTGAGCCTAAGCAAGGGGTGTTACTCAAGTTTGAATGGTCATCAGGTCATCTAGAAGTGGGCAATAGTCTTGTGAAAGGATTGATGGATGTATGTGGGCCAGCTCCTAACTTGGAGGCCAGTTCAAGATCATCAGAGGATTGTGAATTTATGATTATGGATATAAGATGTTGAGAGAGCTCATTGAGTGCTTTGAGAGCCATGTTGGAGCTTATTCAAGTTGTTGTGTGATGTGAAAGAAGCCACAGTCAAGAATGTCAGCTAGGGTTTTCATCTGGTTAATCCTCAGTCAACTGTGAAATTGAAGGAGATTAAAACTCAATTCCAAGTCTCTATGGTTATGGTATGTTGTGTTGAGGTGTCTAATATATCATTTCAAGATCAATTCATCAAGAATCAAGAGTGTGAGAAGTTACTAAATTAGGGTTCTCAATGTAAAATCCCCTGTTTAGTCCCCAAATTCAAGACCACCTATCTCAAGATTCAAGTTTCATCTCAACTTCTGACCAACATGAAACTTGTAGAGCATTCTCTTAGCTTTCTTTTGAGTGCTAGAAGTCCTTGATTGGATTTATAGAACTCAAGTTATGATGCAGACAAGTTACTGGTCCTCAGATGAATGTGATTTTGGTCAACAAAAGTCAACCAACTTCCAAGCCATTTTTGACCTAGAAGGATGTTTCTCCTCAACTTTTTATGAACATGAACGTTGTCCCTCATAATCTTAGCTTTCTAAAGAGTATTAGAAGTCTTTCATCTGATTTGTAAAACTCAAGTTATGAGGCTTGCAAGTCAGGGGTATTTTGGGAAAATGAGATTATAGGTCATAAAATGATAGGTCAATTTCACCAACTTGCACACTTCAAATGGAGTTTTTTCAAACATCAAATGTGCTCCAAATGGTGTCAATTGTCCAACCAAGCATTGAGAATTCATGAATTTGGCTTGGAATGGTGATTTCCCAAAGTGATTTTCATGGAAAAAGCCTTAAAATGAGAAAATTGGAATTAATTCATTTTGGATCATTTTTGTGCAAATGAGTACATATTTTGAGTGCAAAACATGTTTTAAGCACATTGGCAATTTCAGAATTTGAATTTGGTGTGTTTTGATGAGCCATTTTTAAGCTTACTTCAAGCTTAAGTTACACAATCAATATCAACCATTGAGATCAAACAAGGACTGAATCACAACAATTCACACTCCTAACACTATCAGCTAGCAAAGTGCATCATTTTGGAGGCAAGTTGGAGACATTTTCGTGCACTTGAACAAGTGAAAAAGTGAAGAAAAGTTGGATTTGCAATTGGGCTCTAGGGGCTGCCATTGAGCTTTCTTATGATTCAAATCCATCACATAAAAGGTTTCTATCATTCACAAATCATCAGAACACGAATTGGAAGCAGAATTGGAGCTAGAGCATTTGGAAAAAGTGAAGAAAATTCAAAATTTGAATTCTAAGATCTAAGCCATTTCAAGCTAAATTGTGGATTGCAAAAGCTTTATTGAAGTTTGTGGAGTGATTCTGGACATTTATCTTCAAGCTTCATCAAGAGTTGAAGGCTCAGTGGAAGTTCTCCACTAGGTATCTTCTTTTCAACTTATCTCTCTCATTATGCCATGATTCTCTACCATTTTTGCATACTTAAGACCTAGGAAACATGTAGGTCATTAATAACTAAAACGAACTGGCATTTGTGATGGTTGATGTCATGAGCTCAAAACTGTTTGGACTTGGATTGATCTGTTCTTAAGTGTTCTTGCTTAATTCTTGCTTGATCTGTGATCTCCATAACATGTAGATGATGTTTGCACAAAATTGAGTGAGTTTGGTGAACTTTTGTTCTTGATGCACAAATATGTTTGGCTTCGAGTTGAGTTTTTATGCATTATTAAGGAATTTGGATGCTGGATTTGTGATCCTCGTGATCTCTAGATTAATTTTCATATAAAGTTTATCCAAAATGGTGAATAATTGTTGCCTGCGTGTTGTTGTTGTTTTCACGGTGGCCGGAGCTGCGAAGAATATGATCGGAGTTGCAGTCCGGCCACCACCTGGTTCCCTCCAAGTTTGAGTGAGGAAGATGTTGAGGTGTCATGCTGTGGGCCTCACGATTTGATTACTTTGCACATTCACGGTCACGATTAAGAAACATGGTGCAGCTCTGTTGACTTGTCACACGTAATCATGTTTAAACTTTCATTAATTGAGCTGGCATGCTGTGATCCACATGATTGTCCTACTTTTTGATCAAGCGTTCCACGTTGATTTCCACCATGCGTCATGTTTGACCATTTCACATGTGATCATCAGTTTTATTTTGTTTTTTGTCTTATATGCTAATTGGACTTGGGCCTCGCCTGCTAGTGGCACCCCCCTTCTGGGCCCAACCTTGTTTTGAACTGTTTTTTATTGCTACTTGCATCGTTCCTTTATTATTTTAATTTCTTTTTTCTTTTTTTTTTTTATTTTGTTTTGTTTTCTGTTTGAATTTAATTCTTTTAAAATAGTTCTAATGTTCCTAAAGTTACACAAAAATATTTTTTAGAGACTTTAAGATGTCCTTTATTTTTAGGATATTTTGATTTTATTTTCAATTTAAAAGAGGAATGAACATTGGAATTGTTTTAAGTGGATTAAATTGTGACATTGCTTGATCTTTTATTTGTTTCTTTCATTTCCGTTGGGTCCAATGAATGAAAATTGATCATCATACACATGATGAGTTAAACAATTTTTGAGGACCATTTTTCCCCTGGTTGGTTGACTTTAGGGTTGACTTTTGGTGCTTTTCTTTTGACCCTCGATTCTCCCATTTCAAAGTGGTACATCTTGAATATTATTTTCTTTTGATGGTGCTTTGAGGAGATATTTGCTTTGAGCTTTTGGCCTTTGTTTGCTAGCATGTTTAGGTACCTTGTGCATTTTACTTGATCATTTTTGAACCATTTTCCTATTTTTGAGGTAACTCGCAAATCAAGTTACCTCCAAGGGAAGTTCACACATGCACCTTGACCTAGTTTGACTTGGATATGACATTTTTGGATCCTTTGAACTCTCAATGCCTCTTGTTTCATTTTGATAACATGTTGAGGATGATGTTTGTTCAATTTTAGGTCATGATATTGTTTCTTCCTTGTCCTTTTGTTTGTTTTCTTTTGAGCTTTCAATTAGGGTTTCAATGTGAAGTGTGCTTGCATTCTCTTATGTTTTTGTTTGCATTTCCTTTTGGTGTGATTTGCTTTTGCTTTTGAGCTTTCCTCTTCATCTTTACCTTCTGTCCAATGACTGTGGAACCTCATTTAAGGTATCTTAGTCCCTCCTGAGGAGGTACTTGAAGTGTACCTAAAATGATGGATCCTTGAGGACTCTTCTATGCTTCCTTTGCACTTGGTTTGTGATGCTCATGGTTGAGTACCTATTATGAGGTCCTTGCTGCCCTCATTTGGTCTCCCATCCTCACTTGGCTTTGGGTTTTGTTTTACCTTTCATTTTGGTTTAGTTTTGTTGGTGTGGTTGATGCTGTTTGACTTAGGTCATTTCATCCCACTTTTGGTGCATCTTTGTGTGGTTTGTTCTTGTTTGATTGATTTCTTCTTGTGCACTTCTTTTTCTTCTCTTTTCTTGCATTTCCATATGCATGCTTGGTTGAGATGAGCTTGTGGAGGCTACTTCCCTACACTATTTTCCTCCCACTTTCATTCTATTTGTGCATCTTATGTTTGCATCTTCATTTGCATATGCTTTCTTTTCTTCTCCTTCTTTTGCTTTTCTTTGCCATGTTCCCCATAAGTTCTCTAACCTCTTGAGGTTATGATAGACATTAGGTGCCTAACCATGCATGATAACATTAGGTATTTTCCTTTTGATTCCCAACTCTAAGTCCACTTTGCAAGATAACTCTTAGGATTGATTAGCCTCCCATTAGTGTTCTTTCTTCTCTTCTCATCTTCAAACATTCATAAAACACTTAATAAAGAATAACAAGTGTTGTACGCTACAAGCCTTAAGCTATTTGGGAAATGATGATTGGGTAGTTGCCTCTCAATTGTCTAGAATGTTAGTATATATCCTTTGGATGATATGCGACGCATTCGCTCCTGAGTCATAGCCTTTAGTGCAATATGAGTTACAAATCAAGTTCAAAACACTTCTTCTCTAAAAAAACGCAAAAACACTTCAAACCTTTTTCATCCTTCGGGATCTTAATTAGGAAAATCTTTTCAGATAAAAGAGTGTCGTTAACTCTTAGTTCTACCGCAAACGGTAATGCCTAAGTCTCCAATGGTCGAATTGCATACATCAACTGCTAGAACTACTTGTTAACCCTACTCGGGCCTAAAATCTTTTGAACCAACCTGTGGTATTTTTAGCCCGAACTACGTTTTCTCTGATCTTTCCTACCAGATGAAAGTACGTAGGCACAAGACGCGATG
The DNA here is from genome assembly GCA_963859935.3 of Lathyrus sativus. NCBI lineage: Eukaryota > Viridiplantae > Streptophyta > Magnoliopsida > Fabales > Fabaceae > Lathyrus > Lathyrus sativus. The sequence goes on from OZ012737.1 coordinate 197,930,868, forward strand.
TCTTGGCGAGCAACCTTCCCCCCTTCTTTAGTTGTAGTTAGTCGAACTACGTTGACTCTGACTTTCCTATTGCACGAGGGAGTACGTAGGCACAGAGCGGCGATTCTCTGCCAAGTCACTTTTTTTTCTTTTTCTTTTGTCCCTGAGCCTTTGGCTAGATAGTTTTAACACGCCCTTTTAGATAGACAACAATGCGTGGTTCCCGTCGAGTACGACGGACGTGAGGGGTGCTAATACCTTCCCCTTGCGTAACTGACTCCCGAATCCAGACATGGTTGCGATGACCTTGTCTTTCCCTTTTTCCGTTAGGTTTTTACGATCGTTTCCTTTCCCCCTCTTTGGGATAAATAACGAAAGTGACCACTCTTCTGTTTTTCCGCCGGTTATTTTTCGCAGTTGCGACAACCTCTTCCCCAAGCGATGCCCCAATCTTGACCTCTTTCTTTACTTCTACAGTGCCCAAGTTGATAATGTCGATCTGTTCTTTGTAAGATTGAAGATAGGTAGCCTCGTACTCGGTCATCTTTATCAGTTCTCCAAGGATTTCAAAATCCTCATCACGCTCATCTTCAACTTGGAATACAGGTGAACCAAAGTCAGAACAAACTGGATGATCATCGAATTTAGCGGGTGATGGAGGTTCTCTGCATGTGTTAACGAGTTTAAATGATTAAACATACACAAAGAGAAGCAGATGATGAATTCTTTTTAGGTTTTAAAAAATATTGCCATTTTCCTTTTTAAAAGAGTGAAAACAAATAAAAAATGATGAACAACAAATGGAAGTTTAACAAAAAGCTCATTGATTGATTGATCTTTAATTGCAATAGTGTGGCCTATACAAAATGATTCACTGGCCTCGAGCGTGACCATGGATTTTAAACAGAGAAAAGCTAATAAGCAAGACAAACATATTACTCTAAGAGTGGTAACATGACGGGAACATCAACGACCTCCCAATTGCACAAAATGGCTTCATCTCGGAATGCCAGGTTGTCAATACAGCTCATTTTGGCATCTTCTTCGATGGCATTTATTTGAATGTCGCCGCTCACGAAGGTTTGTTTGAGGGTCTTTAGGGGTTTTCCATCAATCCCTGATCCTTCATCTAGAGTTGGTTTGTAACCCAACCCTTGTCGATTGTTCTTTGTCCAAGCGTTGACCTCAATTACTTCTCCCCAACCTTGAAGACCTTCCTTCATGACACTTTTGATACTTTGGACAGAGGCGAAAGATGGCCCACATGTGACAACATCGTCCTCAATCAATACAGTGTGTGCAATCTCCAATGCCTGGAAAGCTGTTTCTAATGCATCATCGTTGGCTTCGATGTACCAGAAGGATAATAAGTTACTCACCATTAAATCCTCTTCTCCGTGTACTATGACCAGCTGATCTTCAGTAATGAACTTCAATTTTTGATGTAATGTGGATGTGACAGTGCCCACTGCATGGATCCACGACCTTCCCAGTAAACAACTATATGTCGGATTTATGTCCATTACTTGAAAAGTAACCTCAAAGATCTGTGGCCCCACCATAATCGACAACCCAACTTCCCCAATCATTGTTTTTCTTGATCCATCAAAGGCTTTCACGGTCAAAAAGGTGGCTTTCATCACAACTCCTTTATATGCCAATTTGGCCAATGTTCTCTTGGGCATCACATTGAGAGACGGACAAGTGTCAACAAGTACTCTGGCGAGAGTGTCATCTTCACATTTGACAGATACGTGCAAGGCACGATTGTGCTTGTAACCTTCAGTGGTCAAGTCATTATTGTTGAAACTCAGCGTATTGCAAGTTGTGATTTTAGCAACAATTGAATCGAACTTCCCCACAGTGATATATTTTGTTACGTGGGCCTGTGTTAGTATCTTCAGCAATGCTTGCCACTGAGTAGTAGAACTTAGCAGCAGAGACATGACTGAGATTTTTGACGGTGTCTGATTGAGCTACCCTGTAGTCGCTTCGATGAATTATTCTCAAGAATTCTTCTTCATCTTCCTTTGTGACTTCTTTTCCTTTTCATTTCTCAATAATAACAGGCGCTTTTGGGATGGTTTCCTTAGAAACAGTTTCCTTGGAATTGTAATAGTTGCTTTGGGTTGATATATACTGTCGCTACCGCGAAAATAAGGTGCCGGCAAAACAAAAGAGTCGCCACCTTTCGTTATTTATCCCTCAGAACGGGAAAGGAAACGATCGGAAAAACCTGACGAAAAGGTATAAGACAAGGTCATCGCAACCATTGTCTGGGTTCGGGAGTCGGTTACGCAAGGGGAAGGTATTAGCACCCCTCACGTCCATCGTACTCGATGGGATCCACACTTGTTGTGTTTATCTGACGGGTTGGTTTTACTATCTACCTATCAAGGCTGGTCTGAAAAGAAAAGAAAAATGACTCGGCAAAGCGTCGCACTTTATGCCTATGTATTCTCATCAGAGAATGAGAAATCAGAGTCAACGTAGTTCGCCTAACTACGGGTTACGGGGAAGGTGGCTCGCCAATACGTCAGTATTGTGCCTACGTACTCTCAACAGGTATGAGAGATCAGAGCTTATGTAGTTCGGGATAATACGGATTACGGGAATTCAGATTCATTTGTTTTTTGAGTAGGGTTAACAAACAGTTCCAGCAGTTTGGTGTACGCAGCTCGACCCTTGGAGACTTAGGCGTTACCGTTTGTGGTAGAACTGGGAGTTAACGACACTCTTTTCTTCAGAAAAGTTTCCTTTGAATTATGGGCCCACGGGGCAAAAAGGTTTGAAGTTTGTTTTCTGTCTTTTACGGAAGAACTGTTTTTTATGGATGTTTGCAACCAATATCGCACTAGAGACTATGACCTGAGAGTGAATGCGTCGCATGTCACCCAAAGGGTGCCATACTAAACATCCAAGTTGTCGAAAAGAAACTCTCCGACAACCCTTTCTCAGATAGCTTAAGGCTCGTAACGTACGGCATCAATTAACCTTTATTACTGTATTTTAATTTGTTTTGAGATGAGAAGAGAGAACAAACAGGTTCAACTAAGGGGAGACTATCAAGTCCTAATGTTGTCATGCCAAGGATTCATCCTATGGTTGAGGTTTGAAACAGGGAACTCCTAGAAGTTATCATGCATAGGTTTCAACCTAAAGTTCTAATCATCACTTCCTTATCAAAGGAAGTGAGATTCCTAGGGGATCATGTCAATGATAAACAGAAATAGGTAAAGCATCAGCTCAAACTGTAAACAACTGTAAAATGCATGCAATGCAAATGAGGGAGGAAATGTGTGTGGGGCATCAGCCTCCACAAGCTCATCTCAACCTCCAGCCAAGTATGAATAACTGCAAACATAAAGGAAATATAACATGCTATCAAGCAAGATATAAGTGACTGTAGTCATACAGGAGAAATAACATGCTATCAAGCAAATAACAAACCACATAGGCAAGGGAGCTGGGCTCTACCGAATACCCGCAAGCAAAGCCATACAGTAACAATACAAGTAGAGGGAGCAACTCAACCTCTAATTCAATCATGCTCCTAGCTTAACACAATTTAAACATGAACTTATTCTAATGCATCAAGCAAGTCAGACAAGTCACATCAATACAGTTGCACAGAAAGCAAACAGACAGGAAAGAAAGCAGATCAACAGCTTCCACAGCTTCTCAACAAGGTTCTCCTCTGACAGCAGTTCAGTCCTCAGTCTGTAACTGCTCTTCAAGGCTATCATCTTCAACAGCAAGTGTCAACTTGCTTCTTCAAGCTTTTAACACATCAACCATAAGCATCAACTTATCCCTCTCCTTCAACTTCAAGCTTCAGCTCTTCAGTAAGCTCCACCTTCAGACCTCAATGCATTAAACCCACAAGCATCAGCTTGCTTCTTCCTCAAGCTTCAGCTTCTTCATTCAATCTTCAATGAATTCCCCTCACAGGTATCAACTTGTTCTTTATCTTTTTCAAGCTTCAGCTCTTTCTTCAATCTCAGCTTGATCTTCCTCCCACAAGTGTCAACTTGCTCCTTTTGACCCTCAAGCTTCAGCTCTAAAGGTAGTCTTCAAACACAGAGAAGTATCAATTCTAGCCTTTTCAGTCTTCTAACAAGGAACTCTATCCTCTAGCAAGGGAGAAAGGTTCATCTAACAAGAGCAAAGTTTGGATGATTGGTAGCAGAGTGAAGACCAAAGGTCACCACTAAGCATCCTATCATCAGAGAAAGGGACCCTTAAAGGTTCTACCAACTTGTACAAAGCCACACATCCTACCAAAGGAGGGATGAGGCCTTTACAAGGGGACCTTACATCATAGGGAAGAATGGAAGTGATCAACATCTTCCATGTTTATGAAGGAAGAGAATCTATCTAGAAGCTCTGCCTACAAACCCTAATCTTAACACCTAATCAACACTACACCAAAAGAAGGAAAGATCTTCATGTCCAAGCTTCTCCAAGCACTCCATTGCATCTTCAACTTGCCTTCATCCTCCACCAAGGGTAAAAACAACACAAGCTTACTCTAAGGGAACCTAAGGGGTTAATCTAGTCAAATTAGTGCATTAGAATCATCCAAAGTTAGCACCTAAACTAAAATCAAACAAAAATAGTAAACCACATTTTAAATTCCTACAAAAATTCCTAAGGGACCCTAATTCAAACATGAATCTACCATACAAAATTCAGAGGTTGAATCACCCACCAAGTTCTAGATATAAAACCTAAATCATAAGGTATTAACCATAAACCCTAAAAATGGATCTCCTAAAGTTTCAACCTAAAACTACCACTTACACTCATCACAAAGATGTGAGAAAAATATAGGGGGAACATGCATATCTATGCTAGCTACACACAAAAAATCAAGGCAAGAATCCTCATCAAATGATCAAACCAAATTCAACAAAACAAAGTATCAACCATGATAATTTTAACATCAATTAAAATTCAACAAATGCTAATAAACTCAAAAATGCATGAAATATTAATATTTTTTATTTAAAAAAAACTAGATTCAATCATGAATCAATGGAAAAAAGAATGGAATTAATTAAGTCATTTTTCAATTTTTCATGAATTATTTACTAAACTATGTAAAATGAAGAAAATAAATGAAAATAAAAGAAATTGGTGAAACTTGCGTGGTAAATAGCAAATATTTCTCACAAATTTCTGGATTGGGCCAAGGGGGGGGTGTTTATATCAACCAGTCCAAAGCCCAGGCGCTCACACTCATCTCCAATTATCAAACTGAAACAAAAGAAAACAATGCACACCCAGTTTCGAACCCACGTTCCCTTGGATGCACGCCTCTCATCACAAAGCCTGAACTACCCTAAGTGAAACGCAGCGTTGAGGGGAGGGGGGTACGTGGCGCCACACACGCGCTTGGATCCAGGTCTGAGTCAAAGTCCTCTTCATGAATGGACGGTGGAGATTATATCTTCTCCATTTGAATTTCTGCAAATAACAAAAACACGCGCGCAGCCATGGCCACCGCCGGTGGTTTTTTCCGGTCACCTGCTCAACCCTAACTCTCTCTATAATCAACCATTGGCCACGATTTCTTGATGAAAGTTGACCAGAATTTCCTCAGGAATTCAATCATGCCACTAGTTTATGCTAAAAACGCATGGTTTGCAAAAACAAGATCTCAACCGAAAATGGCATAAACCCTAGATCATCTCTAATCATCAAATTAATTAACCAGAATCCATCTACATCCTAAGGGGAATTTAACCACATGCTTCTAATGGATTAAAAGTGCATAATCAGAGAGATATCTCAAGAAATTAGAACCAACCTTGAAGCTTGAATTGCAGTGGTTATGCGCCTTAATTCTCTTCCAAACTCTGCAGAATCCTTCAAGGAGTAATGGTAGACAATTCTTGATGCTCAATTCTTGCTGAAACCTCTTGATTCTCCAAAACGAATTTCCAATTTTCAAGCTTTTCCTTCACCTCACTCCAATGGCTTCTCAACAGAATTCTGCACTAGAACCTTCCAATCATGATCCAAATCCTATTTATAATGTGTTTTGATGGATATGAAGCCCAAACTTGGCCCAATTATGGATTTTGGATCTTCACTTTTCCTTCCAAATTTCAACATGGATGTGTGCTTTCAAGCCTCACTCATGCTCTAAACTCAGCCCAAACCATTCACTTAATCATTAAGGAGTGTGATGTAATGGTTTTCTTCCTTTGGTTTCAACATATGGAATGTATATGATATGTTTCTTAATTGTGAAGTAACTATCCAAATGACTATGTTATGGACCTTAAATCAAAAGTGTGGCAATGCCAATCTCTTTAAAACATCAATTCCATTCAAAATGACCACAAATTTGACTTGGAAACATGTTAATCTCATTTATTTTGAATTTTCTCACTTTAATTCATTAAAATGGATTTTATGTGAAGTTTCTTCAACCAATGCTTGATATAATCCATATCAATGGACACTTGATGTTTAGACAAGCTAAAAACATCATTTTGAACAAATTTCATGTTGAACAAAAATGCATTTGAGACCTCTAAGTTGGTGAAAATGGCCTATGATCACAAATGACCTATAATCACCAAATGTCCAAAATACCCTTGACTTGTCAAAGCCATAACTTGAGTTCTAAAAATCCTATCAAGTACTTCTAGTACTATCTAGAAAGCTAAGAGGATAAGGAACAACATTCATGTTGACCAAAAGTTCATAGGAATCATCCTTCTTGGGAAAAAGTGTCATGCAATTTGGGCAACTTTCAAGCTCCAAATTCACATTCCTCAGATGACTTGTAACTTGCCAAAGCCATAACTTGAGTTCTACAAATCCTATCAAGGACTTCTAGCACTCAAATTAAATCTAAGATCATTCTCTACAAAAATCATGTTTGGGGCAAGATGAGATGACAATCACATCTTGAGCTAAATTGCCTTGAAGATAGGGGTCAAACTAGGGGATTTTACACTGTCAAGCCTTAGAAACCCTAGCTTGAAACTTCTCAAGCTCTTCAATCATGATGAGTTCACCTTGGAATCATCCTTATAACATCTCAATGTATCAATCCATGGTCACATGGCTCTTGAATTAGGTCTCAACCTCCTTCAAATCCTCAGTTGACTTAGGGTTGACCCAGTCAAACCCTAGCTGCACCAATCATGGTTGAGGCTTCTTATTCTTGCACAATGACCTGTCTAGGCCTCAAAGTGATCTTCAACACTTCTCATGAGCTATCTCAAGACCTCAAGTCTAACTTCATGGCTTCAGAATCATCTGATGACTTCCCACAACTCTCAAGTTAGGAGACACACCCTCTTGGCTTCAATCTCTCTCTCTGAGAATCTTTTAACTTCTCTGACAAGGATATCAACCCTTGAACACCTGAATAAGCCTCCCAGCTAGCTTCAAAGTCTTGTGTAGCCCTTGATTGGTAATCATACCTCTTGATCTCCTGCATACATGTCAATGAAATGCAAATGATAATGCTAATGTGCATGAAATGAAACATAAGCTAGGTAAAGAAATGTTGGGCAAATTTTGGGGTGCAACATATACGACCGCTACGGGTCATTTTTCTTGCCCCAACAATATTTGTTACATCCTCATGTTTTCTCTCACCTTTCTTATCGTATCAAGAATAGTCATATTCCCATGATACCGCCTTTGGATTGGGACATGGTCCTCTTCTTGGATCAAACCTTGGCTTACCGGCCATTGGTACTAGGTTGTTGCAGAATACAGGCCTAACAGCAGCAGGAGAAACAAACTTGCTATTTGCAGTGTTGAATACTGACACTTTTTCAGACCTCTTTGGTAAATTGAATATAGGTTCAATCACCGAGATATCTTCTTTTCTCTTTTCCCCACACATCTATAGTAGACCCTCGTTAATCATTAACTGAATATTCCTCTGCACTAAGTCACAACCTTGTGGATCATGATAATAATCACCGCAGTCCTCATGAGAGTCTTTGAACAGACCTGCCTTTATCAATTTCTTATGTAACTCTGTCAATGGAGTCTTAACTTCAGAAACCCTGGAAATCACTCTCATATCATAGTCTTCCTCTACAGCATTGACACCACCATGGTTTGGTAAAAGACAACTTTCCATATTGGGTTGATTATCTTCGAAGGAAAGAATCTTCTTTTCAATCAACTCACGAACAATGTGTTGAAAGGCTATACAACCTTCAAGGTTGTGTCCTTCAGTATTTTCATGAAAGGCACAACATGCATTCGGATTGTAGAAATGTGGCACTGAATTTGAAGGAGGACCCTATTTCCTTTTCTAAATCAGGCCTTGTTGCACCATTAAGGGGTACAACTTATTGTAACTCATAGGAATGGGCTGAATCCTTGTCCTCCTATTCTGGAAAGCGGGCCTTGGAGCTGGAGCTCTTTGTTGTTGTGCTTGTTGATTGTAATTTGGATGGTAGGCATTGGGCGTCTATTGCTGAAAGTTTTGTTGATTTGGCCGAGGTTGAAAAACTGGCGTGACCGCGACCACATACTGTTGTTGTTAGTACTGCTGATAGTTTCGTTGTGGTTGTAGACGGGGTATTTGTTGATTTTGTGGGTGATTCCTTCCGCTCTGAACCCTCCTGTCACACATTACAGCATTAGTTTCCCCTTCTTTTTTCCTATGAAAATTGCTCAGTGGCTTCTTCATTATGCTAGTGCTGGTACTACTAGCTGAGCTTGTTACTTTGTCGTTCTTTAAACCTACCTCCACCTTCACACCTACGGCCACTATATCGGAAAAGTTCGTTGTAACGCTACTAATCATCCTCTCGTAGAATTCGGGCCTGACCGTATCTATGAACCAATCATCCAGTTCTTTTTCTGTCAGGGGAGGTTCCACCTGAGCGGCATTTTTGCGCCATCTCTGCGCGTATTCTTTGAATGATTTTGAACCCTTATGTGTCATGCTGAGGAGCTGACGACGGTCTGACGCCAAATCCATGTTATACTTGTATTGTTAAATGAATGCGTCAGACAAGTCTTGGAAGCAGTGGATCTTTGACTGGTCCAAACTTAGGTACCATTTGGCAGAGGCACCCTTGAGATTGTCCTAGAAGCAGTGGATTAATAATTTTTCGTTCTCAATGTGCGAGGCCATACGCCGACAATACATGATTAGGTGAATTTTTGGGCAGGTCTCTCCTTCGTATTTTTCAAATGTGGGCATCATAAACTTAGGAGGAAATACCAAACCCGAAACCAGGCACATGTGATTCGCATCAGAACCAAAGACATTGTTTCCTTCTATGGCCCTCATCCGCTTGCCATTATATCCATCTCAACCCTTAATTTTTTGTGTTTCTCATATTTAACCTCAAACTCGTCAGGTATATAAAATATCTGCTGATGATTGTTAAAGATCGGTCAGACCTGTGCCTGAGCACCTGCCTGGGTGTAGATAGGATTCTGGAACTCTGTCATTAATGGAACAGTCTACTGCTGAAGATTGAATTGTTGGGCATTACTGAATGGTGGCATGAAATCCATGGCAATACCAAATAGATGTTCAGTTGCTGAGGTCACCATCGGAGGAGGATTTGCTGCTGTTATATTGATTTCAGATACCACTGTAGTCTGCGAGTCCATTTTTGCTCTTATTACTTGAAGGACTTCCATAATCTGGCTAACGTCACCGTGTAGGCCCTCGATGTAATTGTCAATTTGATCAATTCTTTGATCTTGATCAGCCATTCTTCTTTGAGCATTGGCTCTGGTATTGTATCAGTGGGTATTCAGCATGATTTTGATAGCAACAGAGCACAGGATGAGCCAGAGAACCGATGCAATGGAACGCAAATGAAATTCAGGATGCAAATGCAAGCCACACATTCAAGGAAAACCAAAAATTTTGTTTACAAACAAAAATAATGGATCAACACATAACAACACGATGCTTATCATTAACAAATGAAAGCTTAACCAAATTTCCATTAACAAATGAGTCTTACAAACAAACGTTTTCATTAACGAATGAAACTTTTACCATATTTACAAAATGAAGGTTACACATTCCCAAAAGCTAGGGGTATAAACTAAACAAAAGGAAATTAAACGGCCAAGATCTTCTAACAAGATGATCTTTCTCCTTCTTGCAGCCTCGTCCTCCTCTGGTCTTGATGAAGCAGCTCCTAGAGTTCTTCATTTTCTTGCTTGGCTTTGACCAAAGTGAACCTTAATTCTCTTTTAGACAAAAGTTCTTCCAGGGATGGCGGAATGTCATAAGAGCGGGTGTAGAACATTTTTAATGCTATCTCATTTGACCAAAGCAGATAAGCCTATGAGGCAAGACAACTTGGGTTTTCCACGGTAGTCATTCCTTGTAAGTTGGGACGACGCCAAGAAAATATGACTCGTGTTTCGAAGTCCGGGTTACTACCTTTTTCACAGAAGCAAGTCCCTAACAAGGCTGGATCTGGTTCTTCTTCAGTTGGATATCCTAACTGGCGGCGGGCCAAAATAGGGTTGTAACTGATACATCCTTTGGTGCTGATCAGAGGTATATTTGGGAAATCCCCAGAGCTATGTATTGCTACTATTCCTCCATGAGCAAGATCATACCAGTTGATGTCATAGTGAGAGAGTGAAGTCAGCTTTCCCACCCATGCATCACTGTCTTCTAGGTTCCATAGAGGGGCGTCCTAGGTAAATGCGAAATAAACCATTTGCTTAAGAGCGTCGTGCAGTAGAAAAATTGTCCAAGATTATACACTCTCCACCGATGGATGGTGTAATAGGTATCAGCCAACAAAATGGGAGCGAGATTTTTGACAATGAATAACTTGATGGACTCTAAGTTGATGAACTCAGGGCTGCTTAGAAACAAATATAAGCCATAAATCAAGAAAGCCAATATAGCTTTAAAGGTTCCCATATCTCTATGATCATAATGGAACTCAACCCTTTCCATAAATGGTCTTGCTTCCATTCCAGTAAATCCACCTCTAATATCCAAACGGGTTGGAAGGTCAGCGGGTTCCAAGTGCAAAGCCTCAACAATATCTCTCCAATTTGGTCTTCTCTCTTTTCCATAGTGAGGTGTAAAGGTCATAGGAATCTGCAGATGCGCAGAGTATTCTTCCAAAGTCGGCAACAATTGAAAGTCTAGAAATTTGAAGCAATGGTAAAGAGGGTCATAAAACCTTATGGGAGCTAGCAACATTTCCTTATTTACTTGCATGTCCAGTAAAGATAACAGATCTCCATACTTGGCGACGAAAACAACAGAGTTCCTTAATATGCCTCTCAAGATCCTCAAATTGTCCAACCTTAGGCTTGGGAATGTGAACCTGTTTCTTTGAGCCATTACCATGTCTGTAAAAAAAGATTTTGAATTCCTTGAATGGTTAGCAAGATGCAAAATACAATGCAAAGATGCTAGATACAACTGGTTTTACAAAACTCAGAAGATAAAATGAAGCAAAACCCTTGTTTCATTTATATAGGGAAAAGTCACAACTTTTGAAATACAATACAAGAAACGTGAGGTTACATCAAAGGAGAATACTAGACCATATGGTTAAGAAATTTGACAAGGCTCCTATCTGCGCGTCCTTTTCAGTCTTTTCAGCATAGTATTCTCCATCACCAATTTATCTACTACTCCTTTCCAGGCGCCAGAAGTTGGTGGGATATTTGAATACCCATGAGTACTTTGCGTAGGATTGACACTAGAGAAAAATAAATTCTCTTTCGTCGCATCTTTACTAATCAAGCGTCTTTCGAGCCACCCAATCAACTCATCCTTGTCTTGTAGCTCTCTTTCCAATTCCGTCATCTCAGAATGAAGAGTATGGTACTTGCCTTTCTAGGTCTCCCTTTCAAGCTTGTCTCTCTCAAGGATCTCTTGGTATTCTTCCATCTTTCCAATAGGGATGGCGGAAGATGAGGCGATGACAATCTGTGTATTCTTTTTAGGAAGTTAAGACATCTTGAGATCACGGGATCTAGATTGAACCCACTGAGTGAACGGCTCAAAGGCTACATAATTCCTTTTCCCAATGTCAGCTTTAGTTTTCTTTTGGATGTTCTCCCAAGCATCAATCATACTGTTTCTCAAACTCTTCTCCGGGTTAGGACTTATCTCACCACTCAAGATATCACCCAAATGATCTAATGCAAACAAATATTTTATATATTCACAAATATACATGTATAAGCAAATATAAAGAGATATAGCATACAAGCACACAAAGTGGGCTAAACCCTCAATGTCTTCCCCAATGAAGTCGCCGTTTCTGTTACGGTGAGAATCGGATGTCAAGCTATTGATTAACTTGAATTTTAATTCATTGAAATTCACCACTGAACTTTGATTTATCCAAAGTAAAGGTTAAAGAAAGAAAAAAAAAACCTTTTGCGCGATGTAACAACAACGCTAGAGTTTCGGGGCCCAGGGGTTGGTTATGCCTAGGGTAGTTCTCACATCCTAAACATTTGTAGTACTCTACATGAACCTTTTGTGTGTATGTATGCTAAGTTATCTAAATTATTATTTTATAGGGTTATAGGGTCAAGGTTAAGGTAAAGACCTTAGGATAGTTCTAAGTTTGCTTGCAAAAATATCACATCTTATGCCTACGCATTCTTACTAGGATGGAATCAGAGCAACAATAGTTCTCCTCACTAACTTTGAGGAATACTTGACTATGGTCAAGACTCCAAGGGGGAATAAACATAACAATGTTTATATAGAGTTTGACAAAACTCTCTAGATCTAAGTTTTATCACTCAAGGGGGATTGACTTTGACAAAAGCCAAGAGGGGAGTAAGTAATCATGACAATGATCCTTACATAGAGTTAACAAACTCTCTCTTAAAGTTCTAATTGAAGGATACTCCTAACAAGGGGTAGGTCTTTAGACTTAAAAAAAAGTCTAATGGACAAAGGTTCTAACTTAACTAAGTTAAAGGACCTAATGACTTAACCAAGTCAAGAGGATGGGTATTGAGCTATCTATGACTATGAAGTCAGTGGAAAGACTTTCCTTTGGAATAAGGGATAACAAGGAAACTGGATGAGAGATAACAAGCTACATCACTTGGGGAAACTTAGCCCAGTCTAAACACACATACACATTCATTCAAACATGATTAAGATATAAAGTCATGGTAACAAACAAGAAAGATAAGAGCAAGCATGTAACAACATCAAGCAAGACAGATAACAAGGTTACAACCAAGTAGTCACCCATAGAAGCTAGAATTGAACCGAATGGTTACAACCAAAGGTAAAAATAGATGTTACAACATCTAAAGTGGGATGATGATAAGGTTCTTACAAGACCAAACATCAAAGCATAAGTGAATCATGCATAAGTCAAAACATTACTTATAATGGCAAAGTTCAAAACTCAAGATCAACATGCATAAATCATAACAATGTTTAAAGCATGTACAAAAATAAAGTAGAGGTAAAAACCAAAACATCTTTGAACAAGGGAGTGACATGTGTGACAACAACATGTGAATTATGGTGAATCATGTTAAACAAGAAGGCAATATGGCCAAGCATGAAACATGTGTAACAACAACATTTTCATTAATGGTATTCAAACAACAACTCATGCAAACAAGTCACAACTTGAAACAAACATAGTATATGAATCAATTAAAGACAAGATATAACACATTTAGTCATGTTCAAGATATATTGATGATAATCAATCATGGATAGGCAAGAAAAGTAACAACAGTTCAAGCATGAATTCAAACTACACAAAGGGAAAGATGAACAAGATTCATGGTAACAATCAAGGCAAGGAACAAAACTAAACATGTTATGGTTCTAACAAGACACATAAACAAGTAATATGAGGGTTAGGGATCATGTTCATGAGGTTACAACATCAAGAAGCAAGTCATGGTTCACAAAGAAGTTTCAAGGCATACTTTTTACATTCATGTATTCACAAAGGCAAAAATAATCATGGTAAAACAAAGAGCCAAGTGTTTTCAAGCATATAAACATGTTATACATTCAACAATGATTAATACAAGATCAATATTACAATAAAAATCAAGTACTATGTCAAGAAAGTTCATGAAAACCAAAGAAAACCCTAAAAAAGGCCATGTCATTCAAGTGGACCAAAGTGTTTCAAAAAGAACAATTCTTGAATTCTTTCTTCACACATTGAAACTTGACATATTAAGGAGAATAATACAAAAAGATTGGCATCAAAATAGTAAAAATCAAAGAAGTTATGCACATTTGAAAACTAGGTTCAAAATAGGCAAACTAGGGCAAAAAGCAAGGCAACTTTACCAAGGCTAGGCATATTTGCAAAAAGGACCATAACTTGCTCAAAACTTAATTAAATTGAGTGGAAAAAAAAATTGTATATTTTTTCACAAGGAATCCAATGGTGGTGGTTGTTTTCTCAGATCATGCACTATGTGAAAAACTAGAAGACATCATTGAAAATGGCAAGTTATGTGCAAAAGCAAAGTGAGAGTCAAATACACATGTTCTAAGCAGCAAGCAATGATTTAAACACATCATATGAGACATATATAAAGTTTTTACAAGAATCATACATCAATAGGAAATCTCATTCAACATATAGCATGTGAAGTGGCAAAAATGGCAAGTTTGTGCAAGAACAATGAGACAGACAAAAATGCATCAATTCAACATGAGACAAGTGATGAAACACATCACATATGACCTATAAATGATGTTTACAAACACCAATCACTTATGCCTAACCAGAATCAACAAGTTGCATATGGAAATGACATGTAAAGTGAGCTAGCAAGCCAAAACAGATTGACAGTCGTGAATATTCAAGTTTGCAATCAAGAAAAGGTTCAAACATGACCTATAAAACATATTTAGCATGTCCATAATCAATGTACCTCAAAATTCAACATGACCTCAAAGGTAGCAAGTTGGAGTACTTACCTCTTGTAGCTTTTTCAAGTCAAAACACCAAACAAGAAATCCAGTTGATGATGATGATCCAAGCAGCTTCAAAATGCTCCAAATAAGGTGTTCCAATGCTGAGAATTCCCCCAACCACATTGCCTTAACATAATGGCTTCTTTTGTAAGAAAGCATCAAGAGCTTCAAAGTGAAACTCTAGGAAATGGTGTTACAGTACTTTGGGGAGGCCTTGGACAGTTCAATCAACTTATATGGAGAGTGTTTGAAGTGATAGAAGGATTGGAGATGGTCTAGGCAGTGACTTGATTTTGAAAGTGCAGAAAAGTCAAAATTCAATGGTATGAGAGTTGACTTTATGTTCTAGCAGGTTTTGGATGATTGTAAGGGTTTGGAAAGCTTGAATACATCATATGTGATGTGTTTGAGGTGTTGGTTCAAGTGTTTGATGGTTGTATAGAGTTGTGGCAGAGTTTATGCAAAGGCAGATTTTCTTCATAAAGAAGCAAGCTTTTACCACTTGCAAGAAGGCTGTGATCAGAGAAATGAGAGAGATTCAACTTGGTTTCTAGCTGATTCTGGTGTAGTTTGGATGTGAGAAGTGTGTTCTATTTATATGCAAGCTTGGAGAATGAGAGGTATGGGCAAATTGTACCATCTTGCCAAATTTTCCCTTTTTGGAGGCAAAATGAGCAAATCCAACTTGGGATCTCTATTCTGAGCATGATCCTCCTCCCTATATGTTTCATCATCATCAATAGCCTGCAAATAATTGACATGAAGTGAAGGAAAGAGAGCAGTTGATGTAGTAGTTGAGTTGTGGCAGAATTTTCAAAAAGCTTTTCTCTCCTTGCCACTTGCATCCACTTGCAAGAATAAACAATTCATTTAATCCCATTCTTGTTTTTTGCTCTTGGTAATCCTTTTCAATCTCATAAATTAAGTCCTTAAACATCAGAGAATGAGTTAAGTAAGTGATTAGAATAGGTTTGAGTGGTTTATGCATCAAAATGCAAGTGTTGAACTTGGTTTTGTGACATGAAAAATGCCTAACTTGTCCTCTTCGATTCTCCCTAACCACAGAGGCTGAGAAAATGATCTTGTACTTTTTAAAAATACCAAAATATGATCTACAACATTTATGTTTGGCCAAATTTCAAATTCCAAAGGGAACTAGGTCAAAAATCCTCATGAAGTTTGTTGTAAAACTTGACTTTCAAGTCAAGAGACATGAAAATTTTCTAAGTGTGGAAATCCTTCACCACTTGATGAGATCACAACTCAAAATCCATGCATTTTTGGACCTCAACCCTCTAGGACACTTTTGTAGGACTTCCCAAGAGCTTTCCAACCAGCTTTGGACCACTCCATTTGGATGTGTGGTTTGAAAGTTATGACCAATCCAAATTAGCTTGTAATTAGGGTTTTTCATAAACCCTAATTTCTTGATTCACAAGTTATCCATCAATTATTTATTAAATCTTCACCAAACTCACTAGTTAGGCATAACATATGTTGGAAACCTTGATTGCTTTAATTTGGGGTCAAAACCCTAAAAGTCAAAGAGTTGAATTTCCAGACAGACGAACCAAACAGTTGAAATCTTCAGGATTGATCCTTAGTGTTCTAGGATTCTTGAACCTTTCATACTTCTTTATGGGACTCCAATAATTCATAGAAACATCATGGATCATATTTCAAGCTTTGGAAACCCATTTAGGCCAAAAGTCAAACTGCAGCTGACTTTTTCAATTGGAAACCCTAATCAAGGCTCTGCACATCACTGCTTCAATTTTCTTGGTAACAACCTCAAGTAGCACTTGTTCTTGGTAAGATATGAGTCTCTTGATGATGTAGAAACTTGATATGTAGAAGATCAATCCACATGATTCTTGATTTTTACAGTGTGAAACTCTAATTCATCTGCATCTTGATAAAGACAAACTTGAAAGAGGTTAGGGTTATATAACACATGATTGATGCACCTAGAATGAAAATGGAATCTAGGGGTAAAAATTTTGGGTATGAAACAATTTATTTTTAAAATATAAAAAACAAAATGCATCCAAAAATGTGGTATTACCATGGTTAACTGTCAGACCGTTGTAAGTTAGTGTTACCAAAGATATATTTTGTAGTAATGAAGAAGAGACTCCATAAAATTATGAACGGTTTTGTAGTCTGTTTCAAAAGATTATTTTTGACTGCAACCTTTCTTCCCCAGTCATAAATTCTCTATTTGTAATAAACGTGGAAATGGAAAAGGTCATGAGTTTCGCCATGAATGGAATTTATTCAATAACGGATTTATGGCGATCTATCAGATCCATCTCATCTATATGGCACATACCAATTTAAGAAACCATAGTCTATAGTTCCTTTGAAGAAGAATGAAAAGGTTTTTGTTAGAGCCAACCTTATTTCTCCTCCTTTTTTGAAGGATTCCGCCATGCCTCAAATGTCGTTCGTTCCTTCTATGAGGAATAAACTGCCCTATGGAGTTCGCCAAAAAAAGTGGATTGTGTAAGAGAGGCGATAGTCAAAATAACGCCAACCGCAACGACCATATTTTGAGTCAGAGGTGGGATTGATTAAGAGGTTCCAATGTTCGAACCGACTAAGAAATTATTGGCTTTAGTATAAAGGTTAATGAGGGCAAGTCAATTTCCATGTCATCGCCTCGACTTACAGCAAAGTTTTGCTTTTCTTACATTTATTGCGTCTTTTATCGTTGCCCATGTTATTTACATATGAAAAATTAAACAATTAGAACAAATAAATTATAAAAAATTAAAGAATCTTAGGAGGGCACAAAACAAGACAAGTATCCTAACTAAATCTTCCTAACTAGATTCATCATCACATATCGAGTATCTATATATAAGTTTTCCTCAAAACTATATGTGAACTCTCTAATCATATGCATACATCTCTTCTATATATTGGTCAGGTCCATTTCATCTAGAAGTAACTCTAAATTTGGCCTATCAAAGTGATATTGATTCCAATAGAAAGGAAACACTAATTCACAGATACATACATCAGCGCTACGAGGTACTCCCTCTTAAAACATGAATATTATTCGGTGCCTCCTCCGCATGATCTAACTGTGCCTGCTCTTCCTCTAGTATCTCTTGATGAGCTAGCCTCATAGGATCTCCATGAGCAACATGCTCCATGTACGGATGTGATACCCTGAAGAACCACCTGATATACATGTTGACGTAGCTCCATTCATTCACATTTATGGTACTCTATGCCTTATCCGGTACCATATGACTCTCATAATCATCAAACATAACATCCATCTATATACGTGTCAAAGCAGGAGGAGAAGAGACCATAGGGTATCTAGGAATGGTTTGGGTATAGAGGCAGTAGTGAAAAATCTACAAGGCCTCCTCCAAATTCCTTTGGCTCAACAGCCTCACCATCCGGAGGTGGCACTAGCTCAACAACATCAACAGTAGGAGGTGGCACTGGCTCAGAAGTATCAATAGTATTAACATTATAAGGTGGCACTAGCTTGACAACATCATGCATCGGAGGTGGCAGTGGTGCCTCTGGTACCAACAGTGACTCTGATATCTCAGGTGTCTGAATATATGAAACCTGACGCCTACAGGAGGATGGAAGGAGTGATGCATCGGTAAGTGAAACTTGTCTCCTACGGGTTGAAGAAGATGTAGAAGCACGAGGAGAAGCATAAATCCCATAAGTAAATGGATCTACATGGACAATGTCGCACCTCAAAAAAACACAATCGAAAAATACGACCCTCGCGCGAAAGGCGCGGAATGCGGTTTGAAAGAGTTACCATCAAACTTTATTTATCCCAAAAGATGGAAAGGAAAATATCGGGAAAACCTTTAAAGAGATAAAAACATGCTCATCATAACCATATTTTGGGTCCGAGAGCCGGTTACGCAAGAGGAAGGTATTAACACCACTTACGTCCGTTGTACCCAACGAGAACCTCTTAATTCGAATTATGATGAACGTTAGCTAAGCTTATTTGTTTTCTTCTAAATGATAAATGCAAAAAGACAAGATTAAAGGAATTGATGCTAAGGGAAAATGGGTGGTTTTAGACTAGGGTGCTCGCCAAGGATTGGGGCCCTTGTGCCTACGTATGCTCATTCGGATGAGAATGAGGAATCAGAGCGATCATAGTTCGACCATAGAGAATGACGTAGAAAGATGGAAGTGTGCTCACAAAGATCATCGCAATCTTGTGCCTACATATCTTACATTCAAATGAATGAAGAATCAGAGCGTCTGTTGTTCGTGGATACGACCACGAAAGGAAAAGAGTTAATATGTTGAAGTTTGCTTTGAATGACGATTACTCGAAGCTTAAGAAAGAATCTTCAGGCCCAAGTAATCAGGAGAGTGATTTAAAGGCTTGACTTCTCTCTCTCTCTCTCTCTCTCTCTCTCTCTCTCTCTCTCTCTCTCTCTCTCTCTCTCTCTCTCTCTCTCTCTCTCTCTCTCTCTCTCTCTTTCATCTTGAAAAGAGGTTGTGTTTGAAAAGTGTTTTGAATGAAGAATGGTTGGAAGATAGTTTAAAAGTTGTCAAGCGGGAAGTGTTTTAGAGGCGTCAATTGCTCACACACGAGTAAGAGAACTCGCACCCAAACAACTAAAGAGAGATCAAAGGCTCAATTCCCCTATATTTAACCTTGAAAAGAGTTTCAATAGTTTTTAATTGTTTTGAAGTTTGATTAAGAAAATTCGCTTGACGTTGGATCAAAGGTTTGATTGTATTTGCGTGCGAAGAGGTTGATTGCAAGGCAAAAGGCACTCGGCTTAAAAGTTGATTAAGAAAATGGCTTGACGATGAGTCGAGAGTTTGGAAAGAGGTGTGAATTGATCGTAGTCCCTAGGGGGTACTCCTAGTAACAAAACCACGATAAGATGTGCAAGTCTGTGCATTAGGTTGATGGTGATGCTTAAAAGCGATCGACCTACGAGGGTGTTTGAAAATAGCTCGATGAAGAATCAAGAATTAGTTTGAAAATGGTTTAGTTTATGCTAGTCCCTAGGGGTGCTTCTAGTAAACAAACCACAATCAAAGAAAAACGAGTAAAGTGCGTACACCAGAATGGGAGCGGGGTACATGTAAGTTATATGGGATTGCATAAAATAAACAGAGTCATTGTCAGGTAGCCCAAGAGGAAATCATGTGTGTGCGAGGTGTCCTAAACTAAGCCTTGAGAAAGAGTCAGACAACACTCTCCATGCTAGGGTTTCTGCACAAAGTCAAAGTTCCGTTGCTCAGAAAAGTAACCACAATCCAACAATTGAGTCTTTTAGGATTTCGATAGTTTTAACGTGTTTTCGAATAGTATGAACAAAGTATGCATAATATGACAAGATGAATGTGAACAAAATAATAATATGGACACGATATATTGACGGAAAAGATAAAGCAAGAGTATATTGGATGGAAATTAATGTTAGTTGATAGTGATTAATCGTTTAATTATTATTGAATCGGATAAATCGAGTCGACTACACCATTAAAATATCATAGCACGATCTATGATGAAGATCATGCTATAGGAGGTTGCGTAAGATGATATTTATGCTAAAACACGATAGAGAAATGATATTATGAATCATTCTCTAAGGAAATCGTGCCACACAAAAAGAAAAGCGGGTGATCTCGTCTTAATCATAAATTTGCATCAATTAATCGAGGGTAATCAATCACAATCCCAAAGTATAGAAAATGATCTCAATGATCATTTTCTACAAATTTGAAATAATGAAGCTTAACAACCTCGATAACCAACATCTATGATTCTAAAGACTTCATCGACCAAAATCGACATAAAATTGAAATGAAAAGAAATAAAAGTGATAGATCAACACATTAAACATGAAAATCTACTATAAAGATAAACCTAAAAGAAAGTCTAAGTAGAAAATAAAGATGAGGAATAAGATTTTTTTTAAAAAAAACAGGGGTGCACATAGAGACTGAAAGGGGGTGGTAATATGGAATCACATGAGATAAAGCCCATCATTCATACTACTACCTAAAAAGCATGTTAAGCAAGTAATAAGGGTGGTGCAAATCAGCCAAAAAGATCATATGGGCTTCAAAAGACCCATCACCATTTCCAAAACACCTTAATGCAGTCCAAAACAGCGCAGTGAAGACAAAAGTTGTTCCTTCACTCTTCTAAATCAAAATGGAAAGAAAGCCCAATGACAATTAGCAACAACAACATCCTCTTTAAATTAGAAATGCATTAAGAGGAAAAACGTTTCATTTGAAAAATTCAACGCGTCGAGTTCATCAAAAGGAATCAGAGGAGTAAATCAACACGACCATGATACTTTCAACCTTCTTCTCGCTGTTTTCATTCCTCTCTAGCGCGACTCGTCCAGGTCCGGAGTCGTTTTACTCGGGTTTGTGAGTTTTTGCTTCAGATTTATTTAATCTCCCTCTTCTTCTTGATTTCTAGTTCGATTGAGTTTTGGGTTTGAATGTTTAAGGGGATTTGTGGTTAATGAAGAAGGAGGGTTAGGATTATGAAGGTTGAAAGAGTTTTTAGGTTTGAGTTATTATGTGTTGAGGGTTGAAGAAAGGGTGGAAAGGATGAGTAGTTGTGAAAAATGAAGTGTGTCGTTGTTTAGAGGATGAAGAGGGATGTTATGCGAAGGATGAGTGAAAAGGATCCTTTTCTACAAAATTTCTCTCAAAGCTCTCTTTGTGAATGAGGGTGATGTATGTTTTATAGGAGAGGTCTAAAGGGAATTTGTGGAAAGCTCGTTTGAGGAATTTGGATGAGAATGTGAGCTGGAAAACTTGATGCTACGTTCTGAATCCGTACAGGTTATGTGTGAGATGTTGTTTTGACGTATTGGGTGTGCTAAATATGAACTGAACATGTTGGCTGTAGGTTGGTGTAAAGAGGCAATGTGCGTTGTTGTGTGAAATTCATTTACAGCTCGAATTTTGTTTTGGGATTTTGTGGTTGAAAGTTGTTGCTGCGTGGTGTGCGTATTGCTCGCGCAGTGTGGAAATTTTTGTGGTCGTTATGTCTAGGTTTGCGTACGTCGTTGGTTTGTTTTGCTGCGTGGTGTTGTGGGGTTTTAGCATATGTGATGCATTTTTTTTTTGCATTTTTCCGTTTGTGATATATGGTTGTATTGTGCAGGTTATGGCTGTAGAGAAAGATCGTACGGTTTGGTTGGCTTGCCAAATTGGAGCATGATGGTTGAAGGTTTAATATGGTGTATGTTTGTGCAATGTTGTGGTTGTATGTGCTGCTTGGCCGGATTTGTTTTTCCTGTTGGGTAATAGCTTATGCGCATATTGATGGTGTGAAATTGGCTTCATGATATTATGGTGCGTTGACTACATGAAAATGGAAGAAGGAAAACTTCTTATCACCTCTTATTTTTTCTTTTTTATTTCATTTTTGATGTACTAATTGGGAAGGAAAAGTGAGTTATGAAGGCATAGAATTTTTGTACTGATTTTTTGATATGGACTCCTATTCTTGTAATGATTTTCTTTATGTAATGGATTTTACAAAAAATTTGAATCATGTGCTTTTTTTTTATTTTTTGTAGTAACATGGATCATTTTTGTATTGAAATGGGCCTTGAAAAATTGTAACGGACTTTGTTGGACTTTTGTTCTTTGCAAATTTGTATCATGGCCTTTTTGGACTTTAGAATTTAGAATTTCTTTATGAATAGAACATGCAAATTGGCTTGTGTTTGGACTCTGATTTGTAAAGAACAATACTCGAATGAAGCTTGATCGACTTCTTTGCCAAATTTTGTGATTTACAATTTTCGACTCTCATATAAAATAAAGTCTTGAATCGATCCTTGCATTTAAAGTCACTTGAACCACAATCTTCATCTTGAACCTTCTTGTGCAAAATCATGAACATGCTTTGACAAAAAAAGTTATGAATTGAAAAAATGAAATACACTACACACCATCCTGGTTTCAAATGAACTGGAACCTTTAATAAATCCACCTGAATCTTACCACTTGAAAATGGATAAACCCAAAACTTCATTGTGAAACTTCTTGATTAAGAATCATGCCTTGAAATTAGAGGAATTATGAGATATGAACTTCAAAACATCGCACAAAACCCTAATTGAATCTTGATGATTCTCAATCATATAGTTAAGCCAGATGAACTGCCCACACCACTGACCTGAAAACTCTACCTGACCAAGATCTAAGTTAAGCCAGATGAACTGCCCGCACCACTAACCTGACCACTCTGCCTAACATCCAACTCATCCTTGCAACATGGGAACTTAGGACAACACGAACAAAACAACATATACATTTTTAATTTTATTAATAATGGTTAGTGGATGGACCTACAAATGAAGGTTATACACAGATAAGACAAATTTGGGGTATGACAGATGCCCCTATCTAATTGGCTTAAACCTAGTAAGATGAATTGCTGTGGCATTTGTTCTGAGGTAGAAGTCAATTATATATAAAGAAGACTCCGAATTTGTCCAAAAAGAAAGAAATGCTTGGGAAGTTGGATAATCGATCAATGTCGACCCTCGAGTGAACACTGACTAACTTGCAAAGGTTGTTACCACCAAAAGGATGATAACAGACAAATCTGACACTAAAAGGATGACAAGCCTATCACCAAAAGGATGATAGTAAACCCACGCATAAAGATATCAAACACCAAAAGGATGGCAGACATATCACCAAAAGAATGATAGTAAACTCACACGATTCGACTTGCTATCACCAAAAGGATAACAGTAAGCACAAACATAGACCCTTCACCAAAAGGATGAAAATGAACTCAAGACTCGTTATTACCAAAAGGATAATAGTAAGAAACATATAGGATTCTGATATTGTCGTTCACCAAAAGGTTGACTCAAAAACCAAATGATCCACTGATTACCGGCACCAAAAGGATGACGGGTCTATCACCAAAAAGATGATAGAGAGCACATACAACTCCGATATCTGACACCAAAAGGATGATAGACCTATCACCACAAGGATGATAAAAGACACACGACTCTATGACCTTTCACCAAAAGGACGAAAATAAGGTCATAACTCGCTATTACCAAAAGGATAATAGTAAGCATACACACAGATTTCCGACACCAAAAGAATGATGGATCTACCACCAAAAGAATGATAGAAGACACACGCGACTCGATCCACCATTACCAAAAGGACAACAGTAAGTACAAATGCATACCCTTCACCAAAAGGATGAAAATGAGGTCAAGACTTGCTATTACCAAAAGGATGATAGTAAGCGCGCGCACACACACACACACACACACATCCTTCACCAAAAGGATGAAAACGAGGTCAAAGCTCGATATTACCAAAGGGATAATAGTAAGCGCACAATGATTTCTGGCACCAAAAGGATGATAGAAGAAACACACGCACACGACTCCGACACCAAAAGGATGACAGACCTATCACCAAAAGGATGATAGTACACACACTCAATCCAATGAACCTTCACCAAAAGGATGAAAGTGAGGTCGACAATGAAGGTGAGATAATACTTAGAAGGGGGGGGGGGGGTTGAATAAGTATGGAAAATTAAGACTTGAAAAATAATCACACAATTATTTTTATCCTGGTTCGTTTAACAACTACTCCAGTCCACCCTTCCAGAGTGATTTGCCTTTCTCAACAAGGACTTAATCCACTATTAAATCAAACTGATTACAATAGTATCACCTAAGAACAACATTTCTTAGTCTTCTCAAGAGCTACTGATTCTAACTGAATCCTCTTAAGGAATATCCTTTACAATCAATGTAAATTAAATACAAGAGTTTTTAATGCTTCTATAAAGCTTTAATCACAACAGTGATTTTTCTCTTAAGTTTAAGTACAATGAGATTCTATGAAGAATAAGAATGAGAGCTTATAGAATATTATGATTTCTTTTCAGCAAGTGTGTAACTGAAGAATGAAGTGAAGATCTCCTTTTATAGGCAGCTGAATCATGCAAGCTGAACGTTGAAAAGAGAGTCCCAAAAGGTCTGAGCCTTTTTGTCTTCACATCAACTGACCTTTCCTTGAAATAGATGGCACAAAAATATCCTTTTTGTCTGTGTAAGTGTGTCTAGCACAAATAAGGAAAGAGACGTTGAATAGTTCCAACGGATATATTCTTGAAAATACTTCTTCAGTTTCAGCAAGTTCTTCAGAGTCTGAATGGACCAAAGTCTTCTAATGAGACTCAGAACTATGTTGTATCAGAGTCTTCTGCAGCGTGTGTGCTTCTAGCGTGTTGATCATCAGAGCATTTTGACACAGAACTTCAGTACTTGGCAGCGTAGGTACTTTCAGAAACTTCTGTAGACTAATGCTTTGAGAAACTCTTCAATCAATATTCTTTTGTACTTCTGATGCTTCAGCTTCAGATGCTTCTGATTATCTTCAGATGCTTCTGACTCAGAATGTTCTGGATCTTCTTGCTTCAGATCCTTCTGGAGACTACGCTCAGGATCTTCTGTAAGGAGCAAACAGATTCTTCTGTAAGGTGCATCTGGCGCTTCAGAGTCAGAATAACTTCTTGTATTCAAGGCAGATTTGCTTCTAGAGAGTTAATATTATTTCAATCTGCAGTAAAACTCTCAAACAAATTTTAGAGTATATAATTCTTAAATATAAATTTCCTAACAGTTATCATCAAAACAAAGAGTAATTATTAAGAACCAATCTGTGTTCTAACAATCTCCCCCTTTTTGATGATGACAAAAAGTAACAGAAATTTTATTTAATTGAACATAAAGAATTATAACTCCCCCTGAGATGATGAATCTCCCCCTGAGTTGAATATGAAAAAGGAATAGAAACTTCCCTTTTTATCTTGAGTAATCTTCAGAGTCAGATCTTGTTTGTCTTTGTAATAATTAAGGGTCAGACTATCTTGCAGATATGAGATTCAGAGTTTGATAAAAGATGAATGATTTGAGAAACTCAGAGATTCTTTTATAAAGTGTTCTTATCAAATGTTCTGAAATAGTCAATTTGGATATTAGAAAGAATAGATATGTCTGAAGATTCATTCTAGTGAAATTATATTAAATAGTTCAGATCTTTATTTTCTCCCCCTTTTTTGTCATAAGCAAAAAGTAAAAACTTTTAATAAAGACAAATAAAAGGAACATGAAACAGATAATTCAATGGAGAATAACAAGCTGATTCATTTAATCATAACAGAGCAAAAGTACATTGGAAAATATCAGAAGATATAACAATAAAAATTTAGATGCAAAACAACAGATGCACAAATATGAGAAAAAAATCTAAGAGTGTTTTGACAAAAGCATCTTCAATAGGTCTGTGATCTCAGATTGTGATTGCTCTTGCTTTGACATCCACTTAGTCATTGTCTCATTCTTCTAATCTTGTTTAGACATCCACTCTGACATGTCCTCAGATTTCTTGTCTTGCTTCACCATCCAAGATCTTATTTCAGATTGACCAGCTTCCAGAGCAGCAATCTTGTCTCCAAAATCTGGATTTTCTGTCTTTATCTCTGATGAAGGAAATGGAGGTTCTGCATCCTGAACAGAGTCAATTGCCATAGGGTCTGGAGATCCTGAAGAGGGTTCTACCAGAGTCATAGTCAATGCATTGGCAGTTGGTTCTGGTGGAGTAGGAGGTGGAGGAGCATCCAAACAAAGCAGAGGTTCAGTCTTGTTGACAATCCAGAATTGAGTTCTTTCAGCTCTGAGCTTTGCATCATCAGAACAGATGTTCTTCAGATTAGAAGCTACAGTGTTGAATCTATTGAGAAATCCTTTCCAGATGATGTCAGTTTCATTTGCATCCATAGTTTCAGAACATCTTTTCTGAACAGTACCTAAAGACATCTGTATTTCTTGCAAAAACGTTTGAAATAAATGATCAATATTAAGTCTGGGTGGTGGTTTAAGCAAGGTTTCCAGAGTCATCTGTTTAGGTTTTGGAGTTGGTGGTATCAGTGATTTTGAGATGGAAATCAGAGGAGGGGGAACATATGGAATGAATGGAATTTCTGGTTTCTGAGGTAAGGATCTGTTTAAAGCATTAAGCAGATTTGGTTGAGGTCTTGTGCGTGGGTAAACAACATCAAAGAATGCATTGGAGTAAGGTATGAAGGCAGAGTTTAATGGTTTATCAGATGCAACTGTGTTATCAGATGCAGGATGCAGAGCTGAAACAACAGCTTTACCAGATGTAGCAGATATGGTGGCTAAGGATCCTTCATTTTTCATAGATTGAATATATGAAAGGAATACAGATGGAAGGGCCTGTCTGAGTTTAGGTTTAAGAGGTTTCAAGGGTTCAGAAGGCTCAACTCTATCATAAAAATCTTTCAGTTTGAAACCATAAGATAAATTATGATAAAGAGAAGACACTTGGGCACAAGATATTCCAGATGATGATGGATTGGAAGTAGGAACAATCATCTCAGATGAAGGTGCAGGTGGAGGCATAGGGTCTGGAATGGTAGTTTTAGTAGGTAAGGTTGATTCAGGTTCAGGTTCATGTACAGGGTATTTGTCAGATGGATTAATTAGAAAATCAGGATGAATTTCTGATTCAGATGAATTGGAGGATGTTGTAGGTGTACAAGAGGTAGAAGAAACTTGAAACACTGTTTTTAATGGAGTGATATCAAGAACTTCTGTCTCAGGGATATGAGTAGGTTCTGAAGGGGTATCAGATTGTTGTGATGGTGGTTCTGATGAAACAGGAGCATAAGTTACTTTAGAGGGTTCAGAAGTAACAGGTGTTACAGGTTCAGAAGATGGAATTTGTGATGGTGGTATGACAGAGTCTTTTTCTGGTTGATCTTCTGTGGTTTGTTTTTTTGGATGATCAGAAGTTTTTGGTTGATTTTCTGTTTGTGGTTGAGCAGAGTTTTGTTTATCAGAAGTTTGTGGTAGTTCTGATGGTTGTGGTTCTGTTTGTTGTGGAACTGTTGGTGATGGACGTGGAGTGAAGTGTTTGATGTGTATTTTGGGTTGAGGTGGTTTTGATACAGAGGCAGTGGTTTATTTTTGAGGTGAGACAGAACTGGGGGCAGCAACAGATGTTGTTTGAGTGATAGGTGGTTTGGGAACAGACTTAATAGATGAATCATTAATAACAACATTTTTAGAAATAGCAGAAGTCTTTGTACCTTTGAGTTTAATCCTCTTAGCAGATGCAGAGGCAGCTTCTCCAGAATCCTTTCTCTTCAAAAGATCCTTGGGATTCTCAGCAATCTTAGCCTTCTTCTGGACAGGTTCAGATTCTGCTGCAGGCTGAGATCTTTTCCTCTGAAGTGGAGCTTCTTCTTCTTCTTCTTCTCCTGCATCTGGCAGTGGTTGCTTGACAAGTTGAAACACATTGGCTGGAACAGGCACTCCTTCCTTTTTACATTCCTCTATATACATCAGAACAATGTGTCTAGGTTCTTCAGCAAAGAATAGAGGAAAGTCTGATACTGGAACCCTTTTATTCAAATCAGACATATTTAACCTCTTTGGAGCAGCAGTGAGTTCATCTACAATCTTGAGTCTCAGAAGACTTTTAGCGTTCAGAGGCTTTCCCATAATGAACTCTAGTTCCTCTGTAACACCAGCATCATACAGAGCAGCCACTAAACCATTTCCAGTGAGAAGATATGAGAGCAGCCTTCCAAAAGGTATCCAAGTCCTGATCTTCTGGCCTTTTTCTTTTACAGATTCTCTAGATGCATTGATGTGATTCCACAGATGCATGAACAAAATGTAAGGAAGATCTACCTTGTTGCTCTGACTAAGGCAGTACATAAAATAGATATGTTCATTGTTGACATAATCTGGGGAATTTGTTGACTTTCTGTGATGTATGCATCCCATGAAGATCTTGGCCCAGATCTTGTAATCAGGCTTCAGATCTTTGAATCTGTTAGAGGCTTGTCCAGCAGTCATAACTTCCTCATAAACTTCATCCATATCCACACGCCCAGCTGGCAAGTGTGAAACACCATCTGTTTCTTCATAACCAATCAGTCTTCTAATCAGATCCTCTGTGATGATAATCTCCTTTCCCAGCACAGATGATAAGATAAACTTGGGATACACAGATGCATGAATCCAGAATTCCTTAACAAGTAGAGGGTAAACTGGTCCAAACAATCTATCAAAGTATTTCACCCAACCTTGAGCTCTAACAATGGAGCGAAAATCAAACCCATTGTCAGCCAAAGAATCAAATTCAACCATGGATTCACACAACACTTCTAGTTTATCAATAGGTGTGAGAAGAGTTCTCTTGGGAGGAATATATGGAGCAGCACCTAGGTTATCTGAAGTCACAGCAGCCATTGTAGATTGAAACTGTGCAGTTGTTGATGAGGAAGACGCCATTGAAGAATGCTTTTTAGAACACTTAGGTTTTGAGTTTTTATGCAGAGAGAACAATAGATGAAAACGCATGTAAATTCTTTGAGTGAAAAGTGTGAAAGTGAATACACAACAGGTATTTATACTAATCACATAGGCATACCAACAGTTAGAGAGAAACGCACGTTTGAGCAGCATTAAATGAAGAGAATAAAATCATTTCAAATAATAAATGCTTCTGACAGTTTTGGGGGGAAAACCAAGATATTTACTATTCAAATTTCACCTCAAACGTCTTTTCAGTTGTGAACACGCCACCTCTTCAGATTTTGTGGGAAACGTGTTTGCTTGCATGCTGTTCTGAATTCTCTCAAGAAATGAAACGTTAGCCAACGTTCAGATATTCTAAAGATGGTTAGTTCAGAGTTTCACATCAGAAATAATAATCATAATAGAATAAATGAACAGAAGAAATACTTCAGATGAATTAAGCATTTTGCATCTGCAACAATTTGCTTCTGGAAAATATCATTCTGGACAAAAATCCATACCAATATTTTTCAGAATAAAATTGAATCTATCTTCAACAAGGGGTTTTGTAAAAATATCTGCCCATTGATGATCTGTATCAACAAAGGCTAAATTTATGATTCCCTTCTGAACATAGTCTCTGATGAAATGATGCTTAATTTCTATATGTTTTGCCTTAGAATGTAAAATGGGATTCTTGGACAAACATATAGCAGAAGTATTATCACAAAAGATAGAAATGTTACTCTCAAAAATTTGATAATCTTCTAGTTGACTTTTCATCCAGAGCATCTGCGTGCTACATCCAGCAGCAGCAATGTATTCAGCCTCTATGGTTGAAAGTGCAATTGTGGGTTGCTTCTTGCTGTACCAGGAGATTAGATTTCTTCCTAGAAATTGACAACTTCCAGAAGTACTTTTTCTTTCCACTCTGTCTCCAGCATAGTCAGCATCACAGAATCCAACTAATTTGAAATCATCAGATTTTCTGTAACACAAACCCACATTAGAAGTACCTTTCAGATACCTTAGAATCCTCTTGACAGCTGTCAAGTGTGATTCTCTAGGATCTGATTGGAATCTAGCACACAGACAAACACTGAATAATATGTCAGGTCTAGAAGCAGTAAGATAGAGAAGAGAGCCAATCATACCTCTGTAGAGCGTCTGGTCTACTTTCTTACTTACCTCTTCTTTGCCAAGTGAGCTAGTAGGATGCATTGGAGTCTTTGCCACCTTGCTGTCAGACATGTTGAATTTCTTCAGAAGTTCTTTAACATACTTTGTCTGATGTATGTAGGTGCATTCTGGAGTTTGATTAACTTGGATTCCTAAAAAGAATCTGAGTTCTCCCATCATGCTCATTTCAAATTCTGCCTGCATATATGTAGCAAACTCCTTTCCAAGCATAATATTTGTTGATCCAAAAATAATATCATCTACATAAATTTGGCAAATTAGAAGATCTTTCTTTATGGTTTTACAGAATAGAGTTGTATCCACTTTGCCTCTGATAAAATTCTTCTCCAGAAGAAAATTACTCAATCTCTCATACCAAGCTCTGGGAGCTTGTTTTAATCCATATAGAGATTTCTTTAATTTGAAAACATGATCTGGAAATTTTTCATTTTCAAAACCAGGAGGTTGGTGGACATAAACTTCTTCTTCTATAATGCCATTAAGAAAGGCACTTTTAACATCCATCTGATACAGAGTGATGTTATTCTGTGCAGCAAAAGAAATAAGAATGCGTATAGATTCTAACCTTGCCACTGGAGCATATGTCTCAGTGTAATCAATACCTTCTTGCTGACTGTATCCTTGAGCAACCAGCCTTGCCTTATTCCTTTCTACTTCTCCCTTTTCATTCAGCTTATTCATGAAGACCCATTTTGTTCCAATAACATTGAATCCTTTAGGTCTAGGAACCAGATCCCAAACTTCATTTCTGGTGAATTGATTCAGCTCTTCTTGCATAGCTATAATCCATTCATTATCTTCCAGAGCCTCATCTACAGATGTTGTTTCTATCATTGACACTAAGCCAAATAAAGAAGATTCAGAAGTTTTGAGAAATGATCTTGTCCTTATTGGATCATCTTTCTTTCCAATTATCACATCTTCTAGATGAGAAGCTTTGATTCTGGAAGAAGATCCTCTGACAGTTGGTCTTTCAGAAATATGCAAGTTGGTTAGTTGGGAGGTCAAAGGTGTAGCATCTGGGGTTGCTTCAGATTCTTTGATTTTTGCCTTTTCTGCCTCTGAGCCTTCAGAGTCTGTGAGAATCACTTCTCTGTCTGCAGAACTTTCAAACTGCTTTGGCTTTTCAGAGCCAAGCTTATCATCAAATCTAACATGAATAGATTCTTCCACAATCTGTGTTTCAGTATTGAATACTCTGTAGCCTTTAGAGCGTTCAGAATAACCAAGCATGAAACACTTCTGTGCTTTGGAATCAAACTTGTTCAGATTATCTTTAGTATTAAGCATAAAACAAATACATCCAAAAGGATGAAAATAAACAATGTTAGGCTTTCTGTTTCTCCATAATTCATAGGGAGTCTTTTCCAGAAGAGGTCTTACAGACACTCTGTTCTGAATATAACAAGTTGTGTTAATTGCTTCTGCCCAGAAATGTTTTGCCAGATTTGTCTCATTGATCATGGTTCTGGCCATTTCTTGCAATGCTCTATTTTTCCTCTCTACAACTCCATTTTGTTGTGGAGTTCTAGGGCAGGAGAAATCATGTGCAATGCCTTTTTCAGAAAAATATTTTTCAAAATGTTTATTTTCAAATTCTCCACCATGATCACTTCTGACTTTAATAATTTTGCAATCTTTTTCAGTCTGGACTTGATTGCAGAAGTCAAAGAACACAGAATGAGACTCATCCTTGTGTTTTAGAAACTTTACCCATGTCCATCTGCTGTAGTCATCTACAATGACTAACCCATACTTCTTGCCTATGATGGATGCAGTTTTCACTGGTCCAAACAGATCAATGTGAAGTAATTCCAATGGTCTGGAGGTAGAAACAACATTTTTTGATTTAAAATGTGATTTTGAAAATTTACCTCTTTGACATGCTTCACACAGAGCATCTGAGTTGAACTTCAACTTAGGAAGTCCTCTGACCAGATTGAGTTTATTAATCTGAGATATACGTCTCATATTAATATGCCCCAATCTTCTATGCCAGACCCATTGCTCATCATTCACAGATAAGAGGCATTTTACATTTTGAACTTTAAGTTCTGAAAGGTTAATTTTATAAATGTTGTGTTTCCTCTTTCCACTGAATAGGATAGAACCATCCTTTTGACATACAACTTTGCAACATTTTTGATTAAAGATTATATCATAACCATTGTCACTTAATTGACTTATGGACAATAGATTATGTTTCAATCCTTCAACTAACAGAACATTAGAAATAGAGGGTAGGTTGCCATTACCTATTGTTCCAGAGCCAATGATCTTGCCCTTCTGGTTCCCTCCAAATTTCACGTCCCCTCCAGATCTAAGTTCCAGGATTTGGAACATAGACCTTTCTCCTGTCATGTGTCGTGAGCATCCAGAGTCCAGGTACCATGATTGGTGTCCTGACCTTGCTGCTAAGAACATCTGCAACAGGAATTATTTTGTTTTTAGGTACCCAGATCTTCTTGGGTCCTTTGGGGTTAGTTGGTTTGCAGGTTTGTCTAAACTTCTGTTTTGCAACATAATGTTTATTCTGACTTGCCTTTGGTTTAAACACATAAGTACTCTTCTCAGAGCTTGTGTGTTTAATGTCATTCAAGTGACCAAATTTGAATTGAGATTACAGAGGTGTCTTCCTGATGAAAAGTTTGTCAACAGGTTTTGGATTGCTTCCAGATGAAGACTCATATCCAATGCCTCTTCTGTTGTTTCCACTAACACCATAGATCATGGAAGCCATCTTGCTTCTGTCTATGCTCTTAGTGAGAAACCTCTGAAAACTAGAGTCATATTTTTCTAAAATATTTTCACATGACTTAGTCTCAGATTCAGATTCTTGTTGAGTTCTATCAAAGTCATTTTTGATTTTTAAATTTGTTTCTTTCTGCTCAACAAGTTCTGTTTTCAGAAGATCAATCTCAGATTCAAGATTGCTTTCCGGCTTCTTGTATTTGAGTTTGATGTTGTTATAACTTTTAAGAACTTCTGTTAAAACTTTAATGAGTTCTTCTTTGGTAAGTTTAGCCATTACCTCTTCTGCATCATCATCAGATTCAGATTCTGATTCATATCCTGAGGTACCTTCCTCTTGATCCTCTGTCCTGGCCATCAGTGCAACGTTTGCACATTCTTCTTCTGATTCAGAAGATGACTCACACTCATCTGAGTCATCCCATGTTGCCATCAAAACCTTCTTCTTTTTGTTGAACTTCTTCTTAGGTTTTTCTTTCAGAAGTTTGGGGCAGTCATTCTTGTAGTGCCCAGGTTCTTTGCACTCATAGCACACCACTTCTTTCTTGGCAGATCTTCTGTGACTAGAAGATTCCTTTCTGTTGTCAGATCTTCTGAAGTTGTTAAACTTCTTTCCCTTGTGCTTCCAGAGTTTGTTAATCCTTCTGGACAACATGGATAACTCATCTTCTTCTTCAGAAGAAGACTCTTCAGAGCTTTCTTGAATGACCTGCAAAGCTTTAGCAGTTTTGTTAGATTTTAAAGCTATGGATTTACCTTTATCTTTCTTCTGGGGTTCATCTTCCTCCAGCTCAATTTCATGGCTTCTCAAAGAACTGATAAGTTCTTCTAAAGAGATCTTGTTCAGATCTTTTTCCATCTTCAATGCAGTCACCATTGGTCTCCATCTGGTGGGAAGACTTCTGATGATCTTTTTGACATGATCTGATGTTGAGTAGCCCTTGTCCATAACTTTCAGACCAGCTGTAAGAATCTGAAATCTAGAAAACATAGTTTCTACATTTTCA
Organism: Lathyrus sativus; assembly: GCA_963859935.3. Classification (NCBI taxonomy): domain Eukaryota; kingdom Viridiplantae; phylum Streptophyta; class Magnoliopsida; order Fabales; family Fabaceae; genus Lathyrus; species Lathyrus sativus. The sequence continues at coordinate 197,965,115 of OZ012737.1, forward strand.
GACTCTTCCATTTTAAATGCCTCATACTTCTGTATGAGCGCCAGAGCCTTGGTCTCTTTAACCTGAGAGTTTCCCTCATGAGTCATTTTGAGTGACTCAAACATGTCATGAGCAGTATCTCTGTTAGTAATCTTCTCATAATCAGTATGAGAGATTGCATTAAGCAATATGGTTCTGGCTTTGTGGTGATTCTTGAAATCTCTTTTCTGCACTTCAGTCATTGATTTTCTATCAATCTTTTTGCCATCCTCACCAGTAGGATGTTCATATCCATCAATGACCAAATCCCAAAGATCAGCATCATACCCAAGGAAAAAACTTTCTATTCTATCTTTCCAATAGTCAAATTTTTCTCCATCAAACATTGGAGGTTTGGTGCTGATCCTATCCCTCTCTTCATATTTATTGTTAATATTTGACATTGAATTATCAGCCATGATAACAAATAAATATATTTATCAAAGTATATCTCTCTGGATCTTTACTGACACTGTTAAGTGATAGCACACTCAGAACCGGAGCTCTGATGCCAACTGAAGGTGAGATAATACTTAGAAGGGGGGGGTTGAATAAGTATGGAAAATTAAGACTTGAAAAATAATCACACAATTATTTTTATCCTGGTTCGTTTAACAACTACTCCAGTCCACCCTTCCAGAGTGATTTGCCTTTCTCAACAAGGACTTAATCCACTATTAAATCAAACTGATTACAATAGTATCACCTAAGAACAACAGTTCTTAGTCTTCTCAAGAGCTACTGATTCTAACTGAATCCTCTTAAGGAATATCCTTTACAATCAATGTAAATTAAATACAAGAGTTTTTAATGCTTCTATAAAGCTTTAATCACAACAGTGATTTTTCTCTTAAGTTTAAGTACAATGAGATTCTATGAAGAATAAGAATGAGAGCTTATAGAATATTATGATTTCTTTTCAGCAAGTGTGTAACTGAAGAATGAAGTGAAGATCTCCTTTTATAGGCAGCTGAATCATGCAAGCTGAATGTTGAAAAGAGAGTCCCAAAAGGTCTGAGCCTTTTTGTCTTCACATCAACTGACCTTTCCTTGAAATAGATGGCACAGAAAAATCCTTTTTGTCTGTGTAAGTGTGTCTAGCACAAATAAGGAAAGAGACGTTGAATAGTTCCAACGGATATATTCTTGAAAATACTTCTTCAGTTTCAGCAAGTTCTTCAGAGTCTGAATGGATCAGAGTCTTCTAATGAGACTCAGAACTATGCTGTATCAGAGTCTTCTGCAGCGTGTGTGCTTCTAGCGTGTTGATCATCAGAGCATTTTGACACAGAACTTCAGTACTTGGCAGCGTAGGTACTTTCAGAAACTTCTGTAGACTAATGCTTTGAGAAACTCTTCAATCAATATTCTTCTGTACTTCTGATGCTTCAGCTTCAGATGCTTCTGATTATCTTCAGATGCTTCTGACTCAGAATGTTCTGGATCTTCTTGCTTCAGATCCTTCTGGAGACTACGCTCAGGATCTTCTGTAAGGAGCAAACAGATTCTTCTGTAAGGTGCATCTGGCGCTTCAGAGTCAGAATAACTTCTTGTATTCAAGGCAGATTTGCTTCTAGAGAGTTAATATTATTTCAATCTACAATAAAACTCTCAAACAAATTTTAGAGTATATAATTCTTAAATATAAATTTCCTAACAGTTATCATCAAAACAAAGAGTAATTATTAAGAACCAATCTGTGTTCTAACAGACAAGACTCCCTATTACCAAAAGGATAATAATAAGCATACAGACACACACACAGACCTTTCATCAAAAGGATGAAAATAAGGTCAAAACTCGCTATTACCAAAAGGATAATAGTAAGTGCACAATAATTTCCGACACCAAAAGGATGAAGGATCTATCACCAAAAGGATGATAGAAGAAACACATGCACACGAATCCGACACCAAAAGGATGATAATACACACACGCAACCCAATGACCCTTCTACAAAAGGATGAAAGTGAGGCCGACAAGACTTGCTATTACCAAAAGGATAATAGTAAGTACAAAATTATATTAGAGGTTGTCATTCACTAAAAAGATGATACACAAACCAAAGATTCAAGGATTACTAACACCAAAAGGATGACAGATCTATCATTAAAAGGATGATAGAGAACACACGTATAGGATTCTAACACCAAAAGGAGGACAAATATATCATCAAAAGGATGATAGGAAATACACACGACGGTACCCGACACCAAAAGGAGGACGAACCTATCACCAAAATAATGATAGTACACACATGCAACCCAATGACCCTTCACCAAAAGGATGAAAGTAAGGTCACAACATACTACTACCAAAAGGATAGTAGTAAGTAAAACAATATTAGGCTGTCATTCACCAAAAGGATGATACACATACCAAAGGTTTACGGATCGCCGACACCAAAAGGATGACGGTAATATCAGACAACACATATTTCTACCACCAAAAGGATGATAGGAACTTCCCAATTTTGAGAACTACCAACACCAAAAGGACGAAGGTTAACTTAAAACAACATGAATGACTACCACTAAAAGGATGATAGTAAGTTTCTGGTTTTGAGAAATTGCCAACACCAAAAGGATGAAGGTCAGGTTGAATTGACAAGATTTGGCTACCACCAAAAGGATGATAGTAAAGTAATTGACAAAAGGTCAAAATTGTTGAATGTATGATAAGTAAGACTTATTTGGATAGATCAACAAAAGGTTGAAGCTGAGAAGTCACTGAGGAACCTGTCTCTATCAACAAAAGGTTAAAAAGGTAACAATTCACTGGGGAACACCTAAAAGGTAGGTTGAAAGAAACAAAATCAACGGGGGACGCCCAGTGACTCGGAGAAATGCCATTGGTTGTGTAAGTGCTCTTGATTGGCTGCATTTTGTGGCAAAATATAAGTACATGTATGAATGTCATGTTTGATGTTATTACATTGATAATATGGACTGTGCAGGGTAAGTTAACTAAGCTAACTATAAGTTAAGCTGGATGTCATACTCAATATTATGACATAGGTCGTATGACATCAAGCGGAAGTTTGTTATTCTAGTAGCTATAACTCAGGAAACAACTCAGAAGCTCAAGCTGAAATGCATGAGACATTTTAGACGCCCTAGGGGAACTAATATGTACCTGATTAAAGAGGCAAACGTGCAGAATACAAAAGTGAGGTTTTATGATGGATAAAACCTAATGTATGCGCCCAGGCCCAAGGACTGATCTGCTGCTACAAATACCAGGAGAGGTAATCCTAGAAGGCACCTGTTGAAAATAGAGAAGCAGAGAAATCACCATAGTGGTTTAGAAGTGAAGAGACTGTTCTTCACGTTTGTGTCTTAGGAATACTTGTAACCCAAGCAACTGTTGATTGCATTGGTTAGGTAGTTTCTATGTTGTGTATCACTCGAAGCTATTAAGTAAGAGTGTATGTCACTTGATCAAAGCTTTGAAGCAAGATCAAAGTGTGTGTATGTAGGTGAAGTGTTTCTTCAGTCTACTGATTAATTTGTAACTGTTTGATATCACTGGTGTGTGATTGTAGGGAGTGAGTGGGTATACTCAGGTCTAGAGTGTCTCTAGGTTAAATTGTCATTGGGTAATGATTAAGTGAGAAGTGAAAATTGGAGGTTTGACTCTGAATTGATACTGCTGATAGTGAAATTTCTCCCTGGCTTGGTAGCCCCCAGATGTAAGTGTGTTGCACTGAATTGGGTCATCAACTAACTGTGTTATTTACTGCTTTGTTATTACTGCATAATAGTAGGTCTATAGTGAATGTCACAGTGGATGTTATAACTTCTGTTAGAACATCCATCGTGGGCTGGCCAGAATTTTCAATTGGCATCAGAGCAGGCACCCTGCCTGTTTATTACTGGGTGAGATCTAGGGAAACAAAATTCTGGTACTATGGATAAAGATATTGGATTCACCAATAGACCTCCAATTCTGGATGGTTCAAATTATGACTATTGGAAGCCTAGGATGATTGCCTTCCTAAGGTCCTTGGACAGCAAGGCTTGGAGAGCTGCAAACTCTGGCTGGGAACATCCTGTGAAGACTGACAAGGATGGAGTATCTGTGCAAATTCCTGAGGAGGAATGGACCAAAGAGCAAGAGGCATTGGCTCTTGGAAACTCTAAAGCATTGAATGCACTCTTCAATGGTATAGACAGAAACATCTTTAGATTGGTCCACCACTGTGAACTAGCAAAGGATGTTTGGGACACTCTCAGAACTACTCATGAAGGAACTTTCAAGGTCAAAATGTCAAGACTTCAAATGCTAACCACAAAATTTGAAAGTCTAAGAATGAAGGAAGATGAGACCATTCATGACTTTTACATGAATGTTCTTGAACTAGCTAACACTTCAGGAGCTTTGGGAGAAAAGATGGCTGAAGAAAAGCTTGTAAGGAAGATACTAAGGTCACTACCTAAAAGGTTTGCAATGAAGGTAACATCCATTGAAGAAGCTCAAGACATATGCCACATAAAAGTGGATGAACTCATTGGATCTCTTCAAACTTTTGAGATGGGGATGTGTGATCAGGCTGTGGAGAAAAAGAGCAAAAGTATAGCCCTTGTCACAAACTCTGCAGAGGAGTCAGATGAGGAAGAAGTGGAGAATCTATCAGAGGCAATAGCCCTACTTGGGAGACAGTTCAACAAACTGGTCAAAAGGATAGATGCCAAGTCTAAACCTTATTCCAAAGAAAAGGCTGAAGAAAAAATCAGTACAATTCAGTGCCATGAATGTGAAGGGTATGGTCATATCAGAAAGGAATGTCCAACATACCTCAAGAAAAAGGGAAGATGCCTGACTGTCACATGGACTGATTCTGACAGTGAATCAGAAGAAGAAACAGCCAAACACGTCACTACTCCCTCCAGGGTGTACTTATCTGATGGTGATTCAAGTGAAGAGGAATTGAGTTTTGAGGACCCTACAACCTCATATCAGAAGCTTCACATCAGAAGTGTAAAACTGTACCAACAAGGAGAGCTTCAGAAGGAAATTATCAAGGACTTAGAAGCTGAAAGGAAAGAGCACCTAGCCACGATACACTCCCTCAGAGGTGAGGTAAATGATCTAAAAAATGAGAAGGATCAAATGGCTAAATCCATAAGGATGCTCAACTCTGGGACTGACACCCTAGAGGAGATCCTTCAGAGTGGGCAGATTGCAGGAAATAGGTCTGGTATAGGATTTGTTAAGAAACAAACCTCTGTCTTGAACCTCAAGAGGGTGCAGCCCGAGTCTCAAATGTTAAACAGGATGTCACGACCAATGACACAACATTCACCACACAGAAACTGGAAGCAAATCAAGAGAAAATTCCAAGGGCGTAGATGCTACCATTGTGGAAAACTTGGGCACATTAAAGTTGTGTGCTTCTGGCTGAATGGTTTCCCCAGTCAAAGAAAACTCAAACAGGGTATGCATGGCAACAGACATCATTATACCAAACCAATGAGGGAAGTGTCTAACAAGTAAATAAAATGGGTAGCCAAGACGGTTGCACACATAGCTCACACTTCTCTAAGAGTATCAGCCAAAGAAGACTGGTATTTTGACAGTGGCTTCTCTAAGCACATGACTGGCATAAAGAGTCTGTTGATAGACATCAAACCACACTCCACCAGCTATGTGACGTTTGGTGATGGAGCAAAAGGAAAGATCAAAGGTGTTGGAAAACTGGAGTGCCCTGAAGTCCCTACTCTAGACAATGTGTTGTTGGTAAAAGGGCTAACTGCCAACTTGATCAGCATCAACCAGCTCTGTGATCAAGGACTAAGTGTGAAGTTCTCTAAGGAAGAATGTGTGGTTACTAATGATGGAAATAAAGAAGTCATGAAAGGACATAGATCCAAGGATAACTGCTATCTGTGGCAGCCTCAGGACACGAGTAAATCCATAATCTGTGCTATGCCAAGAGAAGAAAAGGAAGTAAAATTATGGCATCAAAAACTTGGACATATTTATTTAAGGGGAATGAAGAAGATCATCTCCAAGGAGGCTGTGAGAGGGATACCTAAACTGACTATTGATGAGGGAAAAGTGTGTGGGGAATGTCAAGTGGGCAAACAAACTAAGACTTCTCATCCTAGAGTTAGACATCTAACCACCTCCAGAAGTCTGGAACTACTGCACATGGATCTGATGGGACCAATGCAAATAGAAAGTCTTGGTGGGAAAAGATATGCATATGTGGTGGTTGATGATTACTCCAGATTCACCTGGATAAAATTTATCAGAGAAAAGTCTGATGTGTTTGAAGTCTTCCAAGAATTGTGTATCAAACTCCAAAGAGAAAAAGAGAGTGTGGTTATCAGGATCAGAAGTGATCATGGTAAGAAGTTTGAAAACTCTAAGTTTGCTGACTTCTGTGCAGCTGAAGGCATAAGCCATGAATTTTCCTCGCCTATCACCCCTCAGCAAAATGGAGTAGTTGAAAGGAAGAACAGAACCATTCAAGAATCTGCTAGAGCCATGATCCATGCAAAGAAGCTGCCTATGCACTTCTGGGCTGAAGTTATGAATATAACATGCTATGTACACAACAGGGTAACTCTAAGAAAGGGAACATTCTCCACCCTGTATGAATTATGGAAAGGAAGAAAGCCTAATGTGAAGTATTTTCATGTGTTTGGAAGCAAATGCTACATCTTGGCAGATCGTGAACAGAGAAGGAAAATGGATCCCAAAAGTGATGAAGGAATATTCTTGGGATATTCTACCAACAGCAGAGCCTACAGAGTATATAACTCCAGAACTAAAGTATTAATGGAATCCATAAATGTTGTCATTAATGATCATATTGATGAAGTCAATGTCATAGAGGATGTGGAAACATTGGTTGAGACTCCATCTGAGGAGACTGAAGACTCCCAAGCAAGCCCAAGTACTGAAGCAGATACAGCCACCAAGGAACCTTCTATTAGGCTTCTGAAAGATCATCCCAAAGACCTGATCATTGGAGACCTTAACAGTGGAGTAAGGACCAGAACAAGAGATGTCATCTCAAACTCTTGTTTTGTGTCCAAGGTTGAACCCAAAAATGTAAAGGAAGCCCTCTCTGATGAATACTGGATCAAGGCAATGCAAGATGAATTGGAACAGTTCAAGAGGAATGAGGTATGGGAACTGGTGCCTAGACCTGAAGGGACCAATATCATTGGAACAAAATGGATCTACAAGAACAGGTCAGATAAAGAAGGAATCATAGTCAGAAACAAAGCTAGACTAGTGGCACAGGGATACACTCAAGTTGAAGGAATTGATTTTGATGAAACCTTTGCACCAGTTGCAAGGCTTGAGTCTATCAGGCTAATGTTAGTAATTGCCTGCATCCTGAAATTCAAACTCTTTCAAATGGATGTAAAGAGTGTGTTTCTGAATGGATATCTAAGTGAGGAAGTATATGTGGCACAACCCAAGGGATTTGAGGACCCTAACTTGACAGACCATGTCTACAAGCTAAGGAAGGCTCTGTATGGATTGAAACAGGCACGTAGAGCATGGTATGAAAGGCTCACTAAATTTCTCACCACCAATGGATACAGAAAAAGGGGGATTGACAAAACTCTGTTTGTGAAAAATGAAGGTGGAGAAACTATGATAGCACAAATCTATGTAGATGACATAGTGTTTGGTGGAGTATCAGAAAGGATGGTGAAACAATTTGTCATTCACATGCAGTCTAAATTTGAAATGAGCATGTGTGGAGAATTGACATATTTTCTTGGACTACAAGTCAAACAAATGGAAGACTCCATCTTCCTCTCCCAAAGCAAATACACCAAAAATATAGTCAAAAAGTTTGGAATGGACAATGCCAGTCATAAGAGAACACCTGCCCCCACTCATCTAAAGTTGACCAGAGATGAAAATGGTACTAGTGTGGATCAAAGGCTATACAGAAGCATGATTGGAAGCCTACTATACCTAACAGCCAGCAGACCAAACATTGCATTTGCTGTTGGAGTGTGTGCCAGATATCAAGCTGATCCTAAAGTCAGTCACATGAACCAAGTGAAAAGAATTCTCAAATATGTGAATGGAACATGTGGCTATGGCATACTATATTCTCATGGTTGTACCCCTATTTTGTCTGGTTACTGTGATGCAGATTGGGCTGGAAGTGCAGATGATAGAAAAAGTGCATCTGGTGGATGCTTCTTCTTAGGTAACAACCTAATATCCTGGTTCAGCAAGAAGCAAAATTGTGTTTCACTATCCACTGCGGAGGCTGAATACATTGCAGCTGGCAACAGCTGCTCTCAGCTGGTCTGGATGAAGCAAATGTTAACTGAATACAATGTCACTCAGGATGTCATGATGTTGTACTGTGACAATCTTAGTGCTATTAACATTTCCAAGAACCCCATTCAGCATAGCAGAACCAAGCACATTGGTATAAGGCATCACTTTATAAGAGATCTTGTGGAAGACAAAGTCATTTCATTGGAGCATGTGTCCACTGAGCTACAGCTAGCTGACATCTTTACAAAGGCTCTAGATGCTGCCCAATTTGAAAATCTTAGAGGGAAGTTGGGTATTTGCATGTATGAGGTTAAATAGCAATTAATGTCACGAGAGAGTTTTAGGATATCAATGCAGTCAATGTCTTTGAACAACAAAACTCTCCATCCCACACAAACGTGCCTCTCTGCCCCTAGTATCGGTCAGCATCCCTTCCAGACCCTAAGTCCCGTCAACAACATGGCCTCGCATCATGAAGGATCTTCGTCTAAATCCCCTCCCAAATTTACCAAAGATCCACCTCACTTGACTGAGAAACCAAAATGCAAGTATCCTCCTCCCACTGAAGAAGAAATGAGGAGCATTCTGAACAAGGAAGGCACATCCTACATGTATCAATCCACGGGGGAAATTGCTGACAACATCATCAGGAAAGGATTACTTGTTAAGGGCTTCACCGTGCCCCTGGCTCGCCGGGGTCCAGATGAGGATCTTCCAGAAGAAGACTCGTATGATGGAAACCAAGACATCTCCCTCTCAGACTTAGATAGCAGTGACTCTAGCCCTTCCTCTGACGAAGAACATTGAGAATTGAGTATGTACCTCAGACTGCTGCTGGTGATGAAGTGTGCGGCTGATCAATTTTTATTTGCTCTTGCATGAATAATTTGTAAAGCTCTCTGTGAGCATTTTTGTAATGTAACCCCATCCTTATGTATTGGTACAATTTATGGTCTGTACTATGTGTTGGTTGGATCTGAATTTATGGCTAAAAAGGGGGAGAGGGTGTTAGATAAAAATAACAACAGGTACAGATGCAGATGGAAGAATTGGTGGATAACCAATATGAGTACCACAGGTTATGTGGTAGTAACAGATGCAGGTGGAAGAACAAGACTGTCATGAGCAGCAGTGATTGATTGTGATTGAGCTTATGCACCATAATGCTTATGATATTAGTGTGCAGGTGATTCTTATGAGATTTGTGTGTGATAACAGCTGTTTGGGATGTTACTGATATGATATGTATGCCATGTATGTTAGAACTAGGACTGACATGCTGTAGGTACTAACATGGGTGATCCTAATAAGATGCTTAGGAATTCTGTGCAAGGAGCAGAATACATCCCTGCAGGGGAAGTAGCACAAATGTGTGACATCAGAAGGTCATGCTGAATGTTATAACATCCAGTTCAGACTGGATATTTCCCAGCTGATAAGTGTATCAGTTGAGGGGGAGTAACTCTGTTACTCAAACAAGCAAAGGGTGACATATGTAGTAGAAGTCTATAGAGAGTTAACAAAGTAAGTGCTAACAGGGCTGAAAGCCAACTGTGAGGAGTCTGAGAGCTTGAGCAGCAAGTGACTTACCTGCATGACATGACCATTGTTAAGTCTTCTGCTGTGTAGAAAATCTCTGATGTAAGTACAAAGTGTTTTAGCCAAAAATTTTCCAAAGGGGGAGTTTATAAGTGCTCTTGATTGGCTGCATTTTGTGGCAAAATATAAGTACATGTAAGAATGTCATGTTTGATGTTACTACATTCATAATATGGATTGCGCAGGGTAAGTTAACTAAGCTAACTATAAGTTAAGCTGGATGTCATACTCAATGTTATGACATAGGTCGTATGAAATCAAGCGGAAGTTTGTTATTCTGGTAGCTATAACTCAGGAAACAGCTCAGAAGCTCAAGCTGAAATGCAGGAGACATTTTAGATGCCCTAGGGGAACTAATATGTACCTGATTAAAGAGGCAAAAATGCAGAATACAAAAGTGAGGTTTTATGATGGATAAAACCTAATGTATGCGCCTAGGCCCAAGGGCTGATCTGCTGCTACAAATACCAGGAGAGGCAATCCTAGAAGGCAGTTGTTGAAAATAGAGAAGCAGAGAAATCACCATAGTGGTGTAGAAGTGAAGAGATTGTTCTTCACGTTTGTGTCTTAGGAATACTTGTAACCCAAGCAACTGTTGATTGCATTGGTTAGGTAGTTTCTAGGTTGTGTATCACTCGAAGCTGTTAAGTAAGAGTGTATGTCACTTAATTAAAGCTTTGAAGCAAGATCAAAGTGTGTGTATGTAGGTGAAGTGTTTCTTCAGTCTACTGATTAATTTGTAACTGTTTGATATCACTAGTGTGTGATTGTAGGGAGTGAGTAGGTATACTCAGGTCTAGAGTGTCTCTAGGTTAAATTGTCATTAGGTAGTGATTAAGTGAGGAGTGCAAACTGGAGGTTTGACTCTGAATTGATACTGCTGATAGTGAAATTTCTCCCTGGCTTGGTAGCCCCCAGATGTAAGTGTGTTGCACTGAACTGGGTCAACAACTAACTGTGTTATTTACTGCTTTGTTATTACTGCATAATAGTAGGTCTGTAGTGAATGTCACAGTGGATGTTATAACTTCTGTTAGAACATCCATCATGGGCTGGCCAGAATTTTCAGGTTGTGCTAGGGATGACAACTTCACCAACAAAAGGTTGAGGAGAAAAACTCAATGGGGAACACCCACTGACTTGCTACAGCTTCATCAACAAAAGGTTGAAGAAAATTTATGAGGAACGCCCACGAACTTAAAGAAGATGCCCGTGATTGGGCTGAAGATTGTCTTGAGCTTGATCAACAAAAGGTTGAAACAACTTCGTGAGGAATGCCCACAGGCTTGAAGAAGATGCCCCTGGTTGGGATGAAGATTATCTTGAATTTGCTGAACAAAAGGTTGAAACAACTTCGTGAGGAACGCCCACATATTTGAAGAAGATGCCCCTGGCTAGGCTGAACATCGTCTTGGAATTTCAAGATTGATCGTGGATCTTGACTTATATATGTATGAATGCTTGATTTTGTAATGATGTTCCATATCGAATGGAAATGCAATACAAATGCTGACGCACGGAGATGCAAGTGTTGGGGAAGTATGATTTTTTTATGTATGCATATGATGCACACGATGTTGAATGCGATGCTTATGATGTGTATGATTGGAGATGGGTGATTGGATATGTTTGGTGACGATGCCAGCGTGGTGGATTTTTGGTAGTTGCTAATGCGGATTAGACTTTGGGTGGTGGGAGGGTTTGATTTCCTCGACAGTTAGTTTGTTGAAGACGCCATGATTGAAGTAGACAAAGATGCTTTCGATGCTCCAAGTTTGATCATTTGATAGTAAGCCATGTGTTCGCTTCCGAGAGAACTACAACTTTGTGTTTAATGGTCAAGTTGACCTGAAAAATGAGTGTAGCAATGTGATTATCTTATGAATATTGTGATCTTGCTATGATTGCCAATGTCTAGCAAGATTGCTTGACCAACTTGAATATATAGAAAGGAATATTCCCTCTGCAACTCGTTTTGCCCCAGTCTGAATGCGGTAATAGTTTACCCCTAATTAACCGATCCTTGTAATTTTTTGATCTTTCGAAGCTGGGCTTTGAGATGACTTGTCCCCGATTAAGTGGTTGAATGCTTTACCCTAAATTGAGAGTTTGAGAGAGTCTTGATTTGGGTTAACTTCACTGAAAGTTCAAGTTCCTCTTTGATTTCCCCTTGTCGGAGTTGCTTCGATGACTATCACTGATTTGTAGTTGAAATTATGCATTTGTAAATGGTAACCTTAATGCAATGTTCATGCAAGTTTTGAAAAAGTGTCGTTTATTCGAGTGTCGTGATAATGTGAGACAAATGGACCGTTAGTCCAGACGTTGTGCTAATTTGTTAGTGTGAAAGGTATAGCAAGAAGAATGACACTAATGCTGCAGATTAGAAAATATGTGAGGAGTTAGTTTACGCAACCTTGCAATAGTATGCTTTCAGAATAAACCTCGCCTCAATTAGGTCTTTCGAGTTTTATAACATGGTCTGGTTCAAGGTTCATGAAACAAAGGATATTAGGCTCAAACCTTGGTTTGTGCCCACCCCTTCTTCGTGATGATCTCTAGTTCTACCTTCAGTTAGTTCCGCACATGTTTGTCTTCCAAAAGGGTTGACGGTGTAAGGGCTATGATTCAAGGTTCGCTCAAAATGGCAGTCACCTTATTTTGTTTTTTGATGGATATCAGTAACCTTTTTGATTTTGGCATGATGGTCACCGTATCTTTTTTTTTTTTTGTTGAGGATTCGATGACCTCTTTTGATTTTGCTTTTGATCCCTAAGTTTTGCATGGACTGATTTCGCTTTTCAAGTACATCGGGATTGCCTTGATTTTTTCTTAAGTCTCCTTTTGAGGTGTTCGACTTAGCAGGCTTTTAATTTTTGATTTTGTTGGAGGATTGTGACTAACAAGCCATGGGTAACCGACATGTCTTTTGGTATTTTTCTTTGTGATTCGAGTGCATAATTGGATTAACTAAACACTACCTTGCCCCAGGTTGAGTGTAAGGGTTTGTAGATCCGAAGGAAACTGCTACTTCTAGGCTCGAAGTGGTTAACTAGGGATTAACTCCTTATCTCTCCAGTATTTTGGGAGATCAAAGTATTGCCTATACATCATCAGCAGGATTTCATCCGAAAGCATACAATTTGCAATTATGGGTATTTCGTTTTCATCATCCTCCCTCCAATCTTTTTTAAACAATAGTTTGATAAAGAAAGTGAACTGGATAAATATGTGTCGGTGCTTTGCAGTAAATAGAAAAAATGAGTGAATATGACATAACTAATTCAAACCTGCATAATTAGTACATTAATACAACCAAATACGAACGACAATGTTTAATGCAAACAATACTTAAACAAGCAAAAACAAAATACAAGAATGTAAATGACGGGATGGCATGATGACTGCCTTCTTCAGGGAGATGAATTTGACTTGATTTGATTTTGATTTGACTTGATGCTAGCACTAGTTTGGTGGCGACATAGGGTTGGTCATGAAATTCGGAGACTTCCCATTGAATGTGAGAGCCTTTGAGTCAACTAGGTCTTGCACTTTGTGTTTGAAGGCCCTGCAGTTCTCGATTGTGTGCCCTGGAGTGCCCTTATGACACTCGCAGTGAGCATTAGCATCATAGTCTAGAGGAATGACAGTTGGCGGAGCTAGGCCTCTCGGGGTGCTAGCCTTCTTTTCCAATAATCCGGAGAAGATCTGAGCATACGTCATTGGTAGACAATACCAGTTTCTTTCTGGCCTTCTCATCCTTTGTTGATTAGGTTAACGCTACTGCGGAGCAGTTCGTTGTTGTTAATTTTGAGGAGGATACGGATACCCTTGCTGATTATAGGACTGTTGCTAAGGAGCCTGTTGTCGAGGCATTGGAGCTTGAATAGCTGGCTGATAAGGCATTGGAGCATATTACGTATCAGTAGTATAAAAATACTAGAAGTAAGGGATTTGAATAGGCATTAGGGTAGGAACTTATTGATGAGCTTGCCCTTTCTGAGCAGAGACGACATTTGTTTCACCCTCCTTTTTCTTGTATTTGTTGAAAGGCTTCTTGGCTCCAGTCTGACTGCTATAACCTTATTATATCTTTCCGCTCTTAAGACCCTCTTTAATTCTCTCACTGGCGATCACCAAGTTAGAGAATCCAACATAAACACTACCAATTAGCTTCTCATAATATTGGCCTTGCAAGGTACCCATGAAGATGTCAATCAGTTCACGGTCAACCAGAGGTGGATGCACCCTTACAGCTAACTCTCTCCAGCATTGTGCGTACTCCTTAAAGGATTCGTTGTCCTTTTGATTCATACTCTGAAGTTGAGTATGATTCAGAGCAAGGTCGGTGTTGTATGTGTACTTCTTGACGAAAGCATCAGCTAGCTCAGCCCAAGTGCGCACACTACTACACTCCAATTGCATATACCATTCGAGAGATGCTCTAGACAAGCTATCTTGGAAGCAATGAATTATCAACTTTTCATCTCTGGCATAGACAACCATCTTGCGATAATACATCTTCATATGAATGTTAGGTTAGTTGAAACCTTTGTACTTTGAGAACTCTGGAACCTTGAACTTGGGAGGAATAACAACATTTGGCACCAAGCATATTTCCAGAGCATTCAGAGAAGTTGAGTTGTGCCCCTCCATGACTCAAAGTTTTTCAGCTAGATCACGACACATCTTGATAGCTTCAGAATCCTGAGTGGAAGTAGGGTTGACAATTGGAATGGCAACATGATAGTTTTGCACCTCATCATACGGATCTTGCATATTCTCTTCAGCATGAGGAATGAGGATCTGAATGACAGCAAGTTGGGCTTGCGGGATGGCTCCAATAGTAACTCCAGGTGTTGGGAGTGGTTGAGAAGTGGCTCCTTCAGTTGCGGTAGTGAAGTTCATTTGTATTCCATAGGTGATAGGATTGGTAACAGGAACTGAGAACCTTAAGGTAGATCCTTGCACAGGAACATTGTTGTTAACGGCAGCAGCTTCACGCAGTTCATCTTCCTTTCTGGCCGTAGTTATGGCTTCGAGAATCTGGTCGATCTTGCCTTTGATAGAGTCTAACTCCTCTCTGAATGTGGCTTGCTCTTATTGAATTTACTCCATCATGCATCTTATATTGACTCGATTTACATACTGGTGTCAAGGAATCAACTTGATTTATTGTAGAAGGAAGGAAGGCAAAATGAGATTCTACTGTTGAAATGAAATAAAAGAATGCATAACTGATGAAATGCAATGCAATGACATGTACAAATGCAATGCGAGATGCAAGATCCAGGATCGCAGGATCAATCAAATATGAGGTTGGCCGGGGCAACGGGTCAACAATCAAAGTCTCGATCAAAGAAACCCCTCAAGTAGGTTCTAAGACGTGTAGGTGCCTAGAGTCATGGATATCTTTTAACGACATTATAGCTGTGGAAAAGGCTTACCACAACAATAATATCCTTCAAAGGATCTCCTATTTATACTCAACGGGAACCTCTTAGTTCGAATTGTGATGAACGTTAGCTAAGCTTATTTGTTTTCTTCTAAATGATAAATGCGAAAAAGCAAGATTAAAGGAATCAATGCTAAGGGAAATTGGGTGGTTTTAGACTAGGGTTTCCGCTAAGGATTGGCGCCCTTGTGCATACGTATGCTCATTCAGACGAGAATGAGGAATTAGAGCGATCATAGTTCGACCACGGAGAATGACGGAGAAAGATGGAAGTATGCTCACAAAGATCATCAAAATCTTGTGCCTAAGTATCTTACATTCAAATGAATGAAGAATCAAAGCATCTGTAGTTCGTGGATACGACTGTCGCTACTCGAAAAATGCAACGAAGGAGAGGCGAAAAGGAAAACAGGAGAGTCGTCATCAAAGTTTATTTATCCCATGAGGGGAAGGGAAAACATCTAGAAAACCCCAAGAAGGAAAATGATAAGATGGTCTCACAACAAAGAGATAGGTTTAGAAGTCGGTTATGCGAAGGGAAGGTATTAACACCCTAAACATCCATCGTACTCGATGGGAACCATTCGCTTGTCTCATATGTAAGGATGTTTTCTAAGGAATTTCTTACTAAGAGGGAGAAAGAAAATGAATTAGAAATAAAGATTGAAATAAAAATGAAGGTGGAAAGGGGGAGGAGACTCGATAGGACTTTGTGGTCCTATGCCTAGGTATTCCCTTGTACAATGGGAAAGTCAGAGTCAACGTAGTTCAGAGGACTACGGGTGAAGAAAATGGAAGAGTGCTCGCCAAGATCATCGCAATCTTGTGCCTACGTTTCTTCGCTTCAAGGAAGTGAAGAATCAGAGCTTCCATAGTTCGGAATACGATAAAAAAAAGGGAAGTTGGGTGGAAGATGCTAACGTGCATGTTCTAGCAGTTAGATGTATTGCGGCTCGCTCGTGGAGTCTTATGCTTTACCTTTTTGTGATAGAACGGACGTAACATGTCCTTTTCTAAGAATGAATGGAGGACTAAAGGTGGAAAAGAAAGAAGAGTGCTCGCTAGGATCATCGCAATCACATGCCTACGTATTCTCAACATGTATGAGAAATCAGAGCAACCGTAGTTCAGCCTACGATTTATTGGTGTTTTTCATGGACGATGCCAACGTGCGCGTTCTAGCAGTTAGGTGTATTGTGGCTCACTCGTGGAGTCTTAGGCGTTACCTGTTTACGATAGAACGGGAGTAACATGTCCTTTTTGAAAAGATTTATTTTCGCCATCAAAGCAATATGTCACATTTGATTTGTTGAGATTGTTTTTAGGGGTGAAATAAGTCCTCGGATAGTAACCCCTTGAGGGTAGTACCCAATTCTTTATCTCAAAAGATTTGTTGTGAAAATTGTGTGGCGAATATAGTCACGTCTTTGCATTGAAAGATGGGTATCGTGACCATACACTCTAAAGAGAGTATCCTAATACTCGGAGAGGAATAATTCTTCACCCAATCCTCTATCTTTAGCTCAATACAAAGAGAACCTCATTCTCTTATTAAAGATGTTTTATTTTGAATGGTAAGTGCTTTATGATAGTGAACCCTAAAGGTAATGTCAAGCACTCGAGATAGGAGAAGGCGTCCGCCTAACCATTCCACAACCATCCAAGTTTATTGAGAAAAAGAAGCTTTGAAAATGCACTTGGTACAAGATTAAGGTTTTTCACTCAAGGAGACAAAAGAAAGAGAGAAAAGGCTTGAAAATAATGGGTGGTGAATAGAGCAAGGTAGGTTGATGGCGATGCGCAAGGCAATCGACTTACAATGGTGAAATACATAAAGTTTAGTGTGGGGTTTGAATGAAGAGATAAGAAATGATAATGAGGAGAGAGGAGAAACCTTAAGATGATTCAAGTTAATGATTTTGAAAATCACTTGATGTTGGATCAAGCTTAATTTGTTATTTATTTGGAAAATGGTGTTATAACCTAGTTCATTTTACCTTCCTTAACAAACAAGCAAGTAAGCATAACAAAACTAAGCTAATACATAGTAAAGGGAGAGGGATACATACAACCCACCAAGAGGGGAAATGATGTGAACAGTAAAGCATGGAAAGTAAATGAGGTGAAATACGTATGTTCAACAAGATGACCAAGAATGAGCATATATCCAAGTGATGAATTTTCCTAAAATGATACCTCACAAAAAAATATAACATGCTTAGCACATGAGATGTAATGAGATGTATTGAAATAATAAAGAAGAAGCCAACATAGATCATAACAATCAATGACAAATAATCAAGGCCAAAAATTGACCAAACATGAAGTTCAAAAATATCAATCAAAGTTTCAAATTTAAAAGGGCACCACAAACATTAATCAACTTGAATCAAGACCCACGCCAACCTTAATTCATAATTATGGATAAAGGGTAAAGAAAATAAAAATCCAAAAAAATATTCAAATAAACAACAACTATTTTAAAATAAACTCTAAATGGAAAATAAATTAAATAAAATGATAGGAAATTAAATTTCATGGTTTAGCAAACCCGAAATGCTCCAAAAACTTAAAATAGCTTAAAACATGATGATAATGGAATATAAATGAACAAAAGATTAGATATATTATTTAACACATCAATGTTCATGGTTTAGAAACAAAAACTAATGAAAATAGTCGAGAAATGGACCTGCTCAGAAGTGTGTAGCGAGGCTCGAAGATGAAGCTCGTTCTCCCTCCTCAAGACTCCATTTGACCTGGTTCTTTTTGCTATGGCTTCCTCACACTTCCTACTTAAGATCTGGGCAGAGAAATCATGTTGAGGTTGCTTGTATTTTGCATACAATAGCTAAAACCATAGGTGTTTCGTCACAAATTTGACAGAATTTTTTTGGCTCTTCAAACTTGGAAAATGAAATGAGGGGAGTCTCTATTTATAGAGAGGTTCCTTCTAGGGTAAGAATGAGGAGTGGAAATGAAGCAAGAGGTTTGGAGTTTGTTATTTTGGTTTGCAAAGGAAAAAATATAAAATACACATAAATGGTGGTGGTTTGGATAGAGGCTTGAAACCAAGGACATGTGCATTTGTCTAGGGTTGGATAAGTGTGAAAAATTCGTGTGGAATGAGCTAGCCAAAAGAATAAACTTGGTGAGTAAGTTGTGCCATAACAACACATTTTGTAACTTTCCATTTTTGGCCAAAATTTTGAAAATCACCTCCCATGTGTAGGCCAAGGGTTTGGTCACTTTAGGCAAGGTTTGGAGTGGTCTTGAGGTGTTTGTTGAGCCATGGAGACATGTCTTGCTATAGAATTACACCATAGGTGGCTTTACCAAGAAACCCTATCCCAGAGCCTTAAGTTAGGAGAAATTGATCAACCTTCAATCTCTTGAAACTCTTATTGCTAGGAACACATGTGACCTTTTTGAAATACTTTAAGGTGTGTGAGGACCTTATAGCTTGAAATAGCCATGTCATTGAGAATATATTCTTGTTCATTGTCTTAAAAGATCAAGTCTTCCTCCTTGATTAATGATCCACAAGATGCCTTAGAACCAGAGCAAAGCATGAATGATTATGAATTATAGGGATGCCTATATGATGGAAATGTTGTGATGTGCAAGGTTAGGGTTAGGGTGAAAATGAGGGTGTGACAAATACCCTTATTTAATCTTCTTAGACTTGAATGTGAGAGTGGCAGAGGCTTTCTTACATTCAAGGCACAAGGAGATTAAATATAAGAATACCCTGAGTTTTCAGCCGGAAAAAGGAGTGGAATGGAAGTGATGAATTAATGGGATGATTTGAAAGAGGCATATGTCAGTGGGAAGAGGTAATTAGTTATGAGGGATATGATGATATGCTTGAGATGTCTTGCAGAATGAACAAGAGTGCTTTACCAAGCTAGAAAGGGGAGGCATCCCTGTAGAATTCTTAAGACATATATAAAAGGTTACGAGATATTCCTTCTACGAAAGGTAGATAGGACTCTAGGAGTACAAGGATGAGATTTCCTCCTACGAAAAGTAGAGATGGCTCTCGAAATATATTACGAGAGATATTCCTTATACAAAAGGCACAGAGGACTCGAGAATAAAAGGATAGAAAATGGTTTTCGTCTTGCGAAAGGCAAAGAGGACCCCTGAACGAAAGGTTTGGAGACATAACAAACTCCCTTGGGAGAAGATGATCGTACTATTTTCTGCAAAAGCAGAAAGGAGTCTAGAATGCAAGGTTTGGAGAATAATTTCTCCTACAAAAAGAAGAGAGGACTCCAGAACAAAAGGCTTGGAGACAAATTCCTTCTACAAAAGGTAGAGAGGACCCTGGAACAAAAGGTTTGGAGACAATTCCTTCTACGAAAGGTAGATAGGAGACCTACAAAAGGTAAGCTGGGAAGAAATTATGCAAAAGGAATGGGAAGACTCTTACTAAAGGTAATTTGGACACATTGCAAAAGGAAAAGAGGAGAACATCGTGAAAAATGACACGAAAGACTCACAAAAGGTAAGTTGGAGGCAATAACCATCTTCCTGCATAAGACAGAGGAAACTTGCAAAGGGTATCAGAATATCATTGACCTCACAGGAACAACAGCGGAGATGACGTTATTTGAATATAGCGACCATTCAGTTCTTGGCTACACAAGCATCAAACTTCGAAATTGATCGAAGATACCTAATACAAAGTTTTTGTCACGTGTGAAAGACAGTAAAAACACTTACGAAAGGAAATAAAAAGAATAAGATTTCACGCGTAAGGCAATTAAATTCCTTACGGAAGGTAAGGAGACACAAAATGGACTTACAAAAGGTAAGAAGGGGTAATAACCAACATCATGCAAAAGTCAATGGAAGCTTGTACAGGGTATTAGAATACCATTGACCTACCAGGCACAATGACGGATATGACATTCTTTGGGCATGGCGACCATTCAGTTCTTGGCCACGCAGACATCAAACGTCCAAATTAGTCGTAAGTACCTAATACAAAGTTTTTTCGCCCGTAAAAGACAGCGAGAACGTTGCGAAAGGAAAGCGGCCAAGTAAGATTTCACGTGTAAGGCAATGAAATACCTTACGAAAGGTAAGATTAAAAGGACATATGCAAAAGGCACGGAAGGAGTTACAAAGCAAGTGACGGGAGAGACAATGTCCACAGGAGTGCCCTACCCTCAATAGGAACTGGCTAAACAAGCGTGCAAATAATGCAGAAATGTATGCAAAATGCTAGGGATATGAATGTCTGGAGTGACGTTCGTGCCAAGCGTGGTTGGGTTTGGCTAAGGTGCCAATGAATGATTTGGCTTGTTGGAGAAAAGGAGATATATAAGGGGAAGGGTATTAGTTAAAGGTGGATTTTAAAAGGGAATGTCGGCCGAAGGCGGCTCTACAACAAAGGTGCCAAATATGATTGGACTTTAGGTTGGATGGGGAATGAGCTCAAATTCTCGACACTCGAAATCTGACGATGCTACAATCAAATGGTAGATGTGGATGCTCCTGATGCTCCATGTTTGGTCCTTCGCAGAAGTTGCATTTGCTCTTAAGAGAAACTCACTTCTAGTTGAGATGTCATGATGGCTTGGAAAATGATAGTATGAGCGTAGCCACGTGACTAGTGCATGTTGGTTGCGCTTTTGCTCTGCCCCAAGGATTTTTGACACTTGTTGCAAACTCGACATTTTCCAGTGTCCAACAGGGTATGCTTGACTAATCTTGAAAGTGTAAAGGAAAAATGCCCCTTTGCAATTCATCTGCCCCAGTCTGTAGGGTTTTCAAATGAATTCTCCTCGAATGGAAACTTTGGGGGTGATTATACCATGACACGTCCTAAGATGAGTTGCCCCAATATCTGAATCTGTAATGGTCAGCCTTTGCTTGAGTTTTTTTGAAGGACTTTCCCCAGAATGAACGTTGAAGCAACTTAACCTGTGCTAATTGAGCTTTAGAGGGATTTTCCCTTAGTTACAAGAATCTTTGGGTGGCATACCATTGGTTGGCAGAGTCTTGAGATGATTCTCTACTTAACTGACTCTTGAATGCTTTGCCCCCGATTCACGAGGTTATGAGAAGGTCTTGATTCGAGCCCGCACCAAAAAATGATCAAGTTTCTCTCTTATTTCATTTTGTTAGAATCTCTTTGATGTCAAATACTTGCTTGCAGTTAAAATTGTTCGCTTAGAAATGGTAATTTTAATGCGACATTCATGCAAGTTTTGAAGGAAATCACTTATTAGAATGATGTGAATATGTGTGATGAGTGGACCATTAGTCCAAACGTTACACTGATTTAGCAATGTGTGAAAGCTATAGCAAAAAAAGTGACACCAGTGCTAAAGATTAGCAAATCTGTGGGGAGTTAGTTTACGCAACATTGTTGTAGTATGCTTTCAGAATAAACCCCACCTCAATTAGGTCTTTCGAGGGTTGTAACATTGTCTGTTTCATGGTTATTTGAAACAAAATATATTAGGCTCAAATTTTGATTTGTACCCACCCCTTCTTAGTGATGAACTCTAGTCCTACATTCAGTTATACTACACACATTTGTCTTCTAAAAGGTTTGACGGTGTAAGGGCGACGATTCATAGTTTTCTTGGGATGGCAGTCACCTTATTTTATTTTGATGGATGTCAGTGACCTTTCAAATTTAACATGGTGGCCACTGAATCTGGTTTTGTTTTTGCTGAGTGTTGCACCCCAAAATTTGCCCAACATTCCTTCACCTAGCTTATGTTTCATTTCATTCACATTAGCATTATCATTTGCATTTCATTGACATGTATGCAGGAGATCAAGAGGTATGATTACCAACCAAGAGCTATAAAAGACTATGAAGCTAGTTGAGAAGGTTATTCAAGTGTTCAAGGGTTGATATCCTTGTTAGAGAAGTTGAAAGATCCTCAGAAAGAGTGACTGAAACCAAGAGGGTGTGTCTTCTAACTTGAGAGTTGTGGAAAGCCATCAGATGATTCTGAAGCCATAGAGTTGTACTTGAGGTCTTGAGAGAACTCATGAGAAGATTTGAAGATCACTTTGAGGCCTAGACAGGTCATTGTGCAAGATTAAGAAGGCTCAGCCATGAGTGGTGCAGCTAGGGTTTGACTGGGTCAACCCTAAGTCAACTGATGATTTGAAGAAGGTTGAGACCTAATTCAAGAGCCATGTGATCATGGATTGATACATTGTGATGTTATAAGGATGATTCCAAGGTTAACTCATCATGATTGAAGAGTTTGAGAAGTTTCAGGCTAGAGTTTCTAAGACTTGACAATGTAAAATCCCCTAGTTTGACCCCTGTCTTCAAGGCAATTTAACTCAAGATATGATCTTCATCTCATCTTGACCCTAACATGATTATTGTAGGGCATGATCTTAGCTTTAATTTGAGTACTAGAAGTACTTGATAGTATTTATAGAACTCAAGTTATGAGCCAGACAAATTACAAGTCATCTGAGGTATGTGAATTTGGAGCTTGAAAGTTACCCAACTTGCATGACACTTTTGCCCAAGAAGGATGATTCCTATGAACTTTTGGTCAACATGAATGTTGTTCCTTTTATTCTCTTAGCTTTCTAGAAAGTACTAGAAGTCCTTGATAGGATTTGTAGAACTCAAGTTATGGCTTTTACAAGTCAAGGGTATTTTGGGAAGTTATGATTATAGGTTATTTTTGGTTATAGGTCATTTTCACCAACTTAGACACCTCAAATGAAATTTTCTTCAACTTGAAAGTTTCTTAAAATGGGGTTTCAACCTTGACCAGGTATCAAGGAGACATTGAAATGGCTCAAGGAAAGACTTGGTTCAAGAAGTGGTGAAAAAGGAAGGATTAAAATGGATTAAATGACCAAAAATTCAAATAAATCATTTTGTATGCAAATGAAGCCTGAAGCAGAGAGTGAAGTTGAAATTTCAGAGGTGCAAGTTGAAATCGAGTTCTGAGTTCAAGGCCAATTCAGGGGAAATTGAAGATTGCATTAGCTTTGGAAGGAGTTTTGGAGTGTATCTGCATCATCTGGGAGGCTGAAGTGAGCAAGAACCCCTTCTGTTACACCTCTGAACACAGGTTGGTACATTTCATTTTTGTGCATAATCTAGGAGGAGATAGATAGAAATCTATAGGTGGTTAGGATCTGGATGATGTATAGATGGATTTGATATGATCAATTTGGGAATTAGAGACAAATTAGGATGTGGATCATTTTCTGTTGAAGCTGAATTCTTGCAATTCTTAGATTGATAATCAAGATTAGATAGGGGAAATTGATCACCATGAGACAGGGATCATTTCTGTGCATTTAATTGAAGTTCTGATGAGATTCAAGAATGAGGTGTATTTTGGAATAGCTATCAGGTTTGAAAATCCATGGGGAATTATATGATTCTATGGTTGGATTCATGATCAACATGAAAAATGGAGTGAGATAATGTATCATTTTGTGATTTTTGATAACCTGTATATTGGACCTCACCGGAGAAGACGGTGACGCCACTGCTCAGGCCACCGTCTGGTTTCCCTCCATGCCTGAACGTTTGAATGAAGAAGATGCACCTGGAGCGTTGGATCATCCTTAAGACTTGACCAAGTAAACCAAGCAGACGGCCACGATTGAGTTTGAAAAGTCAACCTTGGACCCTGAAGCCAATACGCACCGTTTCACTTAACTGAGTTGAATGGGCCTAGCTCTTGGATTGATATCCACACCCTCCATCTGGCCCAGCCCAGGATTTGAACTGACTTGAATTGCTATTTGCTACGCAACTTTTATTAATTCTTTTGTTTTTTCTTTTAATTTCATCATTTCATATTGGTTTGAAAATAATTCATAAAAAATAGAAAAATAGGTCAATTAATTCCAGTTTTTTCCCCCTGATTCATGATTGAATCTAGAATTTTATTGAATAAAAATATTAGGAAAATCATGCATTTTCAATTTTTGTGCATTTTTGCATTTTTATTTGATAATAAAATTGCCATGGTTGACACCTCTGTTTGATGATTTTAGTGTGATCACTTGGTGATGAGTTTTGGCTTGATTTTTTGTGTGTGATTAGCTTAGACATGTATGCTCCCATATTATTTTTATCACATTTTTGTGGTGAAATTAGGTGGTGTTTTTAGGTTGAAACTTTAGGGGCTTCCTTTTAGGGTTTAAGTTTAGTACCTTGTAGTGAAGAATTTATTTCTAGGTCTTATTTGAGGATTTGATCTCTGGAATTAACATGGTAGAGTCGTGATTGACATAGGTTCCCATAGTTATGTTTGTAGGATTTTATAATTGATTTTAGTATTTTAGGTAGAATTAACTTTAGTACTAGGTTTTAGGTGATCCTAACTTGCTAACTCAACTAGATTGACTTCTTTAGTTCCCTTAGATTATGGTTTTGCTTCTCTTGCTCTTGGATGATGATGAAGACATGTGTGGGCTGCTGTGGAATGCATGATGGAGCTTGGACTTGAAGTTTTCTCTCCCTTTGGTGTAGTTTGTTTAGGGTTAAGGATTAGGGTTTTAGAGAGATCTCTTAGAATAGATTTTCTTCCTTCATGAAACATGGAAGATGTTGATCACTTCCATTCCTCCCTATGATGTAAGGTCCCATTGTGAAGGCCCCATACCTCCTTTGGTAGGATGAGTGGCTCCTCACAAATTGGTAGAACCTTTGAGGGTTCCTTTCCTTGATGGTGGAGTGCTTAGAGGTGACCTTTGGTCTTCACTTTGCTTCTCCCTATCCCCACCTTGCTCTTGTTAGATGAATCTTTCTCCCTTGCTAGAGGATGGAGTTCCTTGCTAGAAGATTGAAGATGTTAGAGGTTGCACTTCCCTTTGTTTGAAGACTGCCTTTGGAGCTGAAGCTTGAAGATCAAGAAGAACAAGTTGACACTTGTGAAGAAGATTGAATTGAGATTGAAGAAAGAGCTGAAGCTTGGAGAAGTTGGAGAACAATTTGATACTTGTGTTTGATGCATTGAAAGCTTGAATAAGCAAGTTGATACTTGCTATTGAAGATAAGAGCCTTGAAGAACAGTCACAGACCGAGGTGTGAACTGTTGTCAGAGGATTGCTTTGCTGTGAAGCTGGGGAAGCTGTTGATCTGCTTTCTTTCCTGTCTGTTTGCTTGCTGTGCAACTGTATTGATGTGACTTGTGTGATTTGCTTGATGCATTAGAATAAGTTCATGTTTATATTGTGTTAAGCTAGGAGCATGATTGCATTAGAGGTTAAGTTGCTCCCTCTGCTTGTATTTTTACTGTATGTCTTTGCTTGCGGGTATTCGGTAGAGCCCTACTCCCTTGCCTATGTGGTTTGTAATTTGCTTGATGGAATTTTATTTTTCCTATATGATTGTAGTTATTCATATCTGGCTTGAGGTCGAGACGAGCTTGTGGAGGCTGATGCCTGTCGCTACTGCAAAAATCGGCGCCGGCTGTACAGAAGAGTCGCCACCGTGCGTTATTTATCCCAAAGGAGGGAAAGGAAACGCTCAAAGTAAACATACCGCAAAGACGGGAAAGGAATGGACATTGCAACCAAATCCTGGATTCGGGAGTCGGTTACGCAAGGGGAAGGTATTAGCACCCCTCACGTCCGTCGTACTCGATGAGATCCACGCTTGTTTTCTAGTACGGATTGTTATTCTATCTATTCTACAGGTCTGGGGTTAAAAGGAAATAAAATGACTCGGCAAAGTATCGCACTTTATGCCTACGTATTTCCGTCTGGAACGAGAAATCAGAGTCAACGTAGTTCGCCTACCTACGGGAAAGGAGGGGAAGGTTGCTCGCTAGGATATCGCATCCTATGCCTACGTACTTTCATACAACATGAAAGATCAGAGCAAACGTAGTTCGGGCCACGGAAGACACATATTTGTCTGTTTATCTTTTATCCTTCTGAAAAAGGTTTTCTCCTGATGACGGGTCCAAGCGGACAAAAATGACGTTTTGATTGGTTTCCAGTCTTTTACGCAAGAACTGTTTTTTATTGATTTTTGAAATCTTATTACTGTATTTTGAATGACTTTGAGATAGAAGAGAAAGAACTCTAAAACCCTATGGTTAAAATGGGAATCAAAACTACCCTAATGTTGTCATGCATGGATTAACACCTAATGTCTGTCATATTTCTCTCTTGCGCAGAGAGAAACAGAGATCCTAGGGGATAAACGGAAAAGAAACAGCATATATACAGTAAAGCAGTAAAATGCATGAGATGCAACAATACAAGCGAGGCAAGGGAGTCCCACTCAACCTCGAACCTGGGAAAACAATAGGCAAAGTGAAATAGCTTCACTTCAAACCTATGGGAAAATTAACAAACAATACAACAAAGAAAATAAAACCCCAAAACCAGCTCTGACAGCACACCAGCTCTTACAGCAGCAGCCCTGAACAAACTCTGACAGTTGATTAACTGCAAAACAGTAACATCTTCAAGTGAACCCCAAGATCAAACTTCAATGGCCTCCAAGCTTTAGGTAAGCTCCATCTTCAAGGCAAGCACTCCAGAAGAGAATCACTTAACAGAATAAGTTGGAATGATAAAACAGCGTATTGACAACCAAAGGAAGCCTATAAGTGTTTATCATCATGAGAGACTGGTTCCCTCAAAGTTCTACTTCTAAGATAAGCCACTTATCCCTCCAAAGGAGGGATGTGAATATCTTAGAAGGACTTTTAGTCATTGGGAGGAATGGAAGCACACGAAGCTTTCCATGTTTATGAAAGAAATTAGTCTAAGTCTACAGCTCTGCCTATTTTCCTTATTTCCTATGTCTTCAAAAACCATCCTCAAGCACAAGAATCTTCATGCATCCAACTTTGATCTCCATCTTCAATCTTCTCTTATGCTACTTCATGCTCCACAAGCCCAATCCAATCCTCATACCCCATAGCAAAACCCAAACCCATGCAAACAATACAAAAGCCCACAATGGCCACACCAAACAAACACACTATTTACAAAAATCAAGTAAAATAGTAGTATATTATTTAAAATCCTAAAATTAATTCTAAGGGGATTTATACATCTACGCTACATACCCTATATTTCCCAGATCCTAATTCAAGCTAAAAACCCAAAATCTAAGTGTTATGATGCACCTATGTCAAGTTTAACCCTAATTCTAGTCACCCTAATGTTCTTTATTTAAAGCTAAACAAGATTAAATCACAAAAATGTGAGATAAATCTATAAGGGAACCTAATACTCTAATCTAACCATAGGAAAAAGAATCACATCAAAATGTGAAAGGAAATGGCTAAACAAAATTCAACAAAATGGATATACAAACTAAAAAGCAATAAAAGCAACTAAATGTAGAAATTCACCACAAATAGAAAAATGACTAAAATGCTAATTTTATTTTTCTATAATTTTCTTGATACATTAATGAAAATGAAGCAAAAACTCCCATGTAAAAAAACTTATTTTTGAATTTAATATGATTTATTGAGTAAACTATATGCAAACATAAAATAAAATGAAAATCAAACAAAATTGAAAAAAACAGGTGTGGCAAAAAGTAACTTCTGCAGTTCAGAAATGCATTGGGACCAGGAGGGGGTGCACATATCACACTGCGCTGGACCCACTAATAATCCAGAAAAACAACACAAAACAATAAAACTGAAAAACTAGAGGGGGGGGGGGGGCGACTAGCAACCATTTCCTTGTTAAACGTATTGGGCCCCCACTTGGGTGGTGTGGATAGCAAAGCCGGGCTAGGCCCAGACCACACTTCACACATGGAAGGGGTGCAACTGGAAAACATGGGGGAGATGGTCACCAAACCAACCACACTGGGCTTAAGGCCCGAATCCCATTCAACCTCAGTACTAGCAACAAAACCTCAATTCTACTAACATTCCCTCACTACTGTTCACCTTCCTTCTTTCCCAAACCCTAATGGCGCCTCCACGCCCTCTCCATCCTCATCCCCTGAAACAACGCTCCTCTAACCTCACGCGATTCCATCAACTACCACTCAGCTCAAGACGAACTTCCCTAAATCAACCTTGCTCACAAACTAACGTCTAAAATACCCTAAGTTCCAACTATCAACACAAGAAGAAACTACAATAAGTAAAAGGGATTGAGCGGAAACCTGGATGGGTGACTCAACGTTGAAGGTTCTGGATCTTGGATGAAACCTGAAGCGACGTCTGAAATTCTTGTTGAAGTTTCGAAGATCTACGGCGGCGGTTGCGTTCTCGAATCGAAGCTCAACGAAGATCTTGAGAACTGAAGAACGTGATGGCGTTCTTGGACGACTTTGGAGATCTGGTGACGAGACCGGAAGAACTTGAAGATCTGGAAAAATATTGCTCGAAGATTGATGCAGTGGATGAATTTCTGGAGAAAGGATGCACGAACGATGAACTCTGGGTTGATGCTCTCGGCGTTGGCAATTTTGCTGGAGAAAAATCTCAGATGATCAAGTTGATAGATGAACAATGACGCTGGATGATTGAAGCTGAGGTGAGAATTTGGGAGAATCGTTTGATGAAGGAGCAGATTCCGGCGACGATATGAGTCTTCTGGTGAAGGGTGGATGGAGGTAGACGAAGAAGTTTGAGAGTGTTTCTTGAATTTCTGAGAAATCTCAGTTTCCGGTGGATTCCATGGACTCCGGCGACGGTTTGGCAGTTACCGGCGAGAAGTTACGATGGAGGACGGTGTCTCCGGTGGCGTTTGCATGTGTTCCGGTAGGGTTGTGATGACGGGACGCGTGGCAATGAGAAGGAGGGAGAGAGAGACGCGTGGGGCCAGAGGGTGATAGTGGAGGAAACACGTGTGAGGAGAGAGAGTGAGTGGGTTGTGTGTTGGCAGAGTCTGAGTGAGTGTTGAATGAGGTGGCTAGCCCTAAATTGCACGCGTGGCTCCCTATTTAAATGACACCTGGCGCGAAATTCTGGACCTTCTGACTGGGCTTCTGAGATTTGTGGATAATGTGGCCCATTAAGACTAAACTCAGAATTAATGATGATTAAGGGCTAATAGAATCTGGGTAAAAGATATTAGACCTAATGCCTTAATTAAGACTAATTACCCTAATTAAAGAAAACGAAATTAATTAAAAAAACCCTAATTAAACTTCTAATTAAACCTAATTAACCTATTAAAACAGAAAACAAATTATTTAACATCTAAAAATCTATCTAAAAATCCAATTAAATCTATAAAATCAATTAAACCCATTAAAATCTAAAAAACTAATAAACCTATTAAATCCTATATAAACTCTACTTATTAAAAGAAAAGTAATATCTATTAATATCTATTTAAAAAAACTATTCTATTTAAGTATAAAAACTAATATCTAAAATATTAAAAATCTATTAAATCTATTAAAAAAAGAGGAATATCTATTTAAAAATCTAAAAAACTATTTATGAGAATCTATTAAATTCTATAAAACAAACTACTAACCTATTTAATATCTAAAAACAAATAAATCTATTGAAAAACTCTATTAAGTGCATTAAAAATCTAGAAAATAAAAGAAAAATCCTAAAAAAGCCAGGAAGCCGATTAAATCAATTATAGAACGATTGCGCAACCATAACGAAACTCGGGCACCGAGATGGCCTGAAAACACAGGGAACGAGCACCAATTCTCAAAATACGCTTATTCAAACCGGCCTGAACTGCCCGAAATGCCAGGGGCTGCAATCCCGATAAAATCAACCTGACTGAGAAAATTGCAATGCATGCAGTATGCGAATGCGAATGCTAAATGCGTCGAAACAAAAACCAGATACGGGAACCGGTTGGTCAAATTTTGGGGTGCAACAATGCCCCACACACATTTCCTCCCTCACTTGCATTGCATGCATTTTACTGTATATCTGTTTACTGTTTAAGCTGATGCTTTATCTGTTTCTGTTTATCATTGACATGATCCCCTAGGAATCTCACTTCCTTTGATAAGGAAGTGATGATAGAACTTTAGGTTGAAACCTATGCATGACAACTTCTAGGAGTTCCCTGTTTCAAACCTCAACCATAAGATGAATCCTTGGCATGACAACATTAGGACTTGATAGTCTCCCCTTAGTTGAGCATGTTCTCTCTTCTCATCTTGAAACAACAGTAAAAAACGTAATAAAGGCAAGTTAGTATAAGCGCGATACGAGCCTTAAGCTACTTGGGTAATGATAATTGAGCGGCCTCCTCTCAATCGTCTAGAATGTTTAGTATACGTCCTTTGGACGATATGCGACACATTCGTTCCCAGGTCATAGTCTCTAGTGCTGTACAAACTACAGATAACTAAAAAACAGTTCTTCCGTAAAATACAAAAAACAAATTTCAAACCTTTTTGCCTCGTGGGCCTGTAAGTCAAAGGAAGCTTTTCTGAAGAAACGAGTGTCGTTAACTCCCAGTTCTACCACAAACGGTAACGCCTAAGTCTCCAAGGGTCGAGCTGCGTACGCCAAACTGCTGGAACTGTTTGTTAACCCTACTCAAAAAAACAGATGAATCTGAACCCCCGTAATTCGTATCATCCCGAACTACGTAAGCTCTGATCTCTCATACCTGTTAAGAGTACGTAGGCACAATACTGACATATTGGCGAGCCACCTTCCCCGTACCCCGTAGTTAGGCGAACTACGTTGACTCTGATTTCTCATTCTTTGATGAGAATACGTAGGCATAAAGTGCGACACTTTGCCGAGTCATTTTCTTTTCTTTTTTAAACCGGCCTTGATAGGTAGATAGTAAACCAACCCTTCAGACAAACACAACAAGCGTGGATCCCATCGAGTACGATGGACGTGAGGGGTGCTAATACCTTCCCCTTGCGTAACCGACTCCCAAACCCAGACAATGGTTGCGATGACCTTGTCTTATACCTTCTCGTCAGGTTTTTCCGATCGTTTCCTTTCCCGTTCTGAGGGATAAATAACGAAAGGTGGCGACTCTTCTGTTTTGCCGGCACCTTATTTTCGCGGTAGCGACAGCTGGCGACTCTGCTGGGGACTCTATAGTTTCCTGGGATCCAACGTCCCTTATGCGAGTCAATTTGGGGACCCAACATCCCCTGCGAGAGTCAATCCTAGTGCTTGTATGATTACTTGTTGGGTTGTGTTTATTTATCGCATTTTATTTCCCGCACTTTATTTTCAGTATGATATGATTATCTGCACTGTTGTGGGAGGGGCATTCTGATGAGTGAGAAGCCAGACCCAGGCTTGAGAGCTACATAGTATTAGAGTGGGTTAGTGGAGGACGTGCTTGCTTTGCTTGCAGCTGTTCCCACGTAATCCACACTCAGACGAGGTTCTCTTTGATGGCTTCCTATCGGTCCTTTGGACTCGAGGAGTTGTTGGATCTGAGGATTGTCGACTCTGGGAACCGATCATTTGGAATTCAGCTAAGTGAGGCTGCTTAGAGAGATGATGATGCCACACCTTCTGGGTATCGTATCATCGTTTCTTGAAAGTCTGTGACGCTGATGACCGCATAGGATGCCGAACCTTTCCGTGATTAGGTCCATACCTGTGAGCAGGGTCGGGTTTGTTGCAGGAAACCTTAACCTTCAGATTACCTGGTTTTCTTGATAGTGAATCAGTTTTGTTGGTATCAGAGGTTCTCATCATCAGATATGTGTGTTCTTGACAGAGCAGATTTATGGTCTGGTATCAGAGGTTTCTTCTCATCAGAGATATGGTTGTTCTTGATAGAGCAGTATTGTGGTTTTGTTGATACAGAGCCTTCATATCCTCAACAATACAGTCATCTTGATCTCCTGCTGCATGATTGCATTTTGCATTACTTGCATCCTCATTTGCATGTCATTAACGTGTGTCTGTGTTGTAGGTGCATATTTCTCCCCTGGTTCTAGTGATCTTGATCCTCATGGCAGATATGGCATCTCTGAAGAAGACTGTGGCTTACAAGCTACTAACACCTGACATCCGAGAATTGCGAGCTTTGATTTCTTTGGCTGACAAGACAGTGATGGAGAGTTTCAGAAAGAGTTATGGGAGACTTCTGGGTATTGTGTATAACCTTCCTACATACGAGCTGAATGGCCTCTACGCCCTGCTGCAGTTTTACGACCCCCAGCTCAGATGCTTTGTGTTTCCAGACTATGTCCTAGCCCCGACCTTGGAAGAGTACTCTGACCTATTAGGGGTGCCTTTGATGAATCGAATGCCTTACTACCATGTTGAGGGTGAACCCAAATTGAGTAAGCTGACTGACGCTCTGCATGTAGATGAGTCTGAATTGGAAGGGATGGTATCCAGAAAGATCGGAGTTCATGGTTTCCTTTTGCATTTCCTGATGGAAAAAGCCCGAAAGTTTGCCGAGAAGGGTCACTGGGATGTGTTCAATGCCTTCTTAGCCCTTTGTATCTATGGGATCGTGCTATTCCCGAGTCATCCGGACTTCATAAGCATGGATGCTTGCCATATATTTGCCTCCGGGAATCCAGTGCCCACTCTCCTCGAAGATGTCTACCATTCATTTCACAGCAAGAATGAAAACAGAAAGGGGAAGAACGTGGCATGTTGTGCTCCTTTACTGTATAAGTGGTTTGCTAGCCATCTTCCTAAGTCGGGGCCGTTCATTGATTCTGCTGAGTCTTTGCCTTGGTCTGCGTGTTTGATAGGTTTGACTGCTGACAATATCATCTGGTTTGATAGAGATCTACTGGGCAAAGATATTGTGTATAGCTGCCATGGCTTTCCCAACGTCCCCTTGGTCGGAAGGAATGGATGTATCAACTACAATACATCTCTGCTAGTACGACAATTTGGGTATGCACTACGAGGTCCTCCTGAAGAGGAAGAGATACGGGAATCTCTGTATTTCACAGGGTTGCTTGAAGGTGACACTTTGGTCAAAGTACAAAATGCTTGGAGAAAAATTCACCGAAAGGGGAAAGTCTTGCTAGGAAAAAGCAACAACAAGGCCTTTGATCCGTATGTGACTTGGGTTCGAGAAAGAGCCGCCAAGTTTCTAATGCCGTTTCCTACTGTGGAACCATTGTATCCTCTTGAGTACAAAGAGCCTACCACAGTTGATATTCAGAAATTCAACCAGGTACTATAAGAGAAGGAAGAGCTCCGAAAAGCCAACGAAGAGTTGGAGAAAGAGATCGCTCAGCTCCGGAGAGAGAAAAGTGAAGTTGTTTATACCTGCAAGAAGCAGACTGAGATGATCAATCTTCTGGGCACCGATCTGACCAAAGAAACTGATGCTAGGGAACGTCTGGGGTTGGACTTGAAGTCAGTACATGGCGTATTGACAACCAAGAAACAGGATCTGGACAGAGTATACCGGAAGTTAACCCAATACGAGAAGGTCTGGAGCAGCACCCTAGCCAAGTACAAAGAACGGGAAGAAAAGCTTAAGCAGCGAGTAGCCGAGCTAGAAGCTCAGATTATGGTGAAAGACGAGAGTACAGGGGCTGAAGCCTCACTGCGACGAGACGTCCAATATAGATTGGCTGAGGCCGAGGCGAATTTGCAAGATTCTCAACTCCGAGCTGATGCTAAAAGGAGAAGAGTCGAGAACCATTCTGAAGAAGGTGTTTCTAGGAGCGTTGCCGATAATCTCTCAGAGTCCATCAGGCAGAGGGACCTGCTGGCCCATGGTTTGCCTACTCAGTCAGATCATCCCGCTACAAAGAAGTTGATAGAAGATGCCCGTGCCCGTGGCCGCACCTGATCTTTTTGTATTTTCTTTGTACATTTTATGCATTGATATGCTGATCACCGCCAGGTCTGTCGGTTGGGGTCATGCCTTGTTGCTTCAGTTGTACGTGATTACAGTTGTACGCTACCCAAGCGGGCTTTTCAGATGAATATATGAGGATTTCTTTCCATGAATGGATGTTAGACTTTATTTGTCTCGGAAACTAGGATCGGGGGGGGGGGGGGGGGGATCTCCCCAAGGCACAGACACACGTTTGCATTTGCATGAATCATTTGCATAACAGGTACCTTGCCGTTTTTTCTAACCCCCTGTTGATACAGGTTGTTTCAGGTTTGTCTTAGGTTGATCTGAGCAATGGAACGGGTACGAGCGGAGCTGAGAGAGGTCCGAGGCCAGCTGAGGCAGGTTATGAGGGACCAGCAGGCGCTCAAAGAGGAGAACGACCAACTGAAGAATCAGGTGGGCCTGATGGCGGAAGTGCTAAAAAACATACTTAGAAGGGAATGCGAGCAAAAGCCCGAGGCCGCAGCCGGCGTACTTGCTCCACGGGTATCTGATGAACCCACACCTAGGCATGATAGGCCTAAAAGACCCTCTGCTCAGCCTGAAGCTCAGAACGCTTCCCATCAGCGGCCACGTCTGGTTCCGCAAGACAACCCCAGAGGGCAAGGTCAAAAGGGGAGACTATCTGAAAGAATCCTCGATCCAATCCCGATGGATTACGACCAATTGTTGCAACTCCTGCTCCAACTACAGTTGGTTAGACTTCGAACGTTGGCTCCCATGACTGGACATCTGCCACCCGACTGGGACGTGAACGCCCGATGCGAATTCCACTCTGGAGCACCGGGGCACGATATACTGAACTGTAAAGCTTTTAAGCATAAGGTTCAAGACATGATTGAGTCAAGAACAATTGAATTCGTGTCGGGCGGCATGAAAGCATCAGGCAGATTCATCTCTTATCGTGCAAGAGAGATGGGTGATCCCATGATCTCATCTGAAGATGAGGAAGATCAGGAGTATATCCCGCGGTCTTTGAGGTCCGAATAGCCTTGCCCGCAACTTTTTCATGTTCCTGGGTCGAGCTCCATGATGAAAGCCCCTGAATAGAGAGGATCCTCACTAGGTCGAACCTCATCTCCGGATTGTTTCTGCCATACAGAATCGGCAACCTCTCGCTCCGTTGCAGCGAAGCTACTAGAGCCCAAATCAGAGTCAACCTCACAACAATCGTTCTTCTGAATGAGTCTGAAGACTTCAAGGGTGGCTCCCCTCAGCAGCAAATAAGTGTGAAAGCCCAGTTCTCCGAAAGCTGGCAATCTGCATTTTATCATGTCATTTCTTTACATTTGTAGTTTCTTTCCTGTTAGAATTGCAAATTTCGTTTGTAAAGCATGATTATTTTTCAATTGATATTGATAATGAAATAAATATGCATGTTTTGAACTAATCCATTCGTGTTCACTCTATTGCTTTCTTTTATTTCAAACACTTGTTTAAGTGGAATCCGGGAGGATGACGAAATCCCATGATGCGTAAGCTTCCGATGCTATGCTTTTGAACAAAAAACCTGTTGATGATGTACAAGCATTGTTTCAATTTCCAAACACCGGAGATATAAGGAAGAGAATCCCTCGTTAACCCCTTGGATTATGGTGTGCCAGTCGAGTCTAGGATGCTCTGATACGTAGCACGGGACTTGGGTGTTTTTATTTGTTTTATGCTGAACTTGTATTTTGTTCCTGTGAACATATCAAAAACCTTTGTTGGATTTTACTATTTAATATTCCGCTGTATTTGGAGAAAAACCTTTTTATAAGAAAATGTTGGTTTTGCTATGTGATATCCCACTTGGGAAGAAAACTTTGATGTTTATTTATAATGTTTATTGTTTTAATTGTATTTGGAAAGTGGGGTGTTACAATTGGTATCAGAGCAGGTCGGTCCGTTCGGCCAGTGTTGTTGAGTCGAGTTGAGTCTATCCTTTAGGATAGAGTTGAGTATCTTTTAACCTGGTGTTGTTATTTTTGAGCAGTATGGTAGAAAGGAACGATGCTGCGTTGGCTGCTGCTATGCAAGCAATGGCGCAGGCGGTTGCTAATCAGAACCAAACTGCAGATGCCCAATTCAGGAGTTTGGCGCAGTTTCGGAGCAACAAGCCGCGGCGTTTGAAGGAGGAATTATGGATCCTGAAGCTGCACAGAAGTGGCTGAAGGCAATTGAGAAAATTTTCAGGACTATGGATTATAGTGATGAGCAAAAGGTGAGGTTGTTACTCACATGCTGGAGGGCGAAGCTGAAGCTTGGTGGGACAACATTCGCCAAAGATTGGAAGCTGCTGGAACTGCCATTACTTGGGAGGTGGTTCGGAAAGGTTTTCTGGAAAAGTATTTTCCGGAAGATATTCGAAGTGCTAAGGAGATTGAATTCTTAGAGCTGAAGCAGGGTAGTATGACGGTAGCAGAGTATGCTGCTAAGTTTGAAGAGCTGGTGCAGTATTGTCCTCATTATAATATTGATGGGGCAATGACTTCTAAGTGTTTAAAATTTGAGAATGGACTGCGTCTAGAGATTAAGTTGGGGATTGCTTGTCAGAAGATCAGGAGTTATCCCGAGCTGGTAAGCAGGAGCAGAATTTATGATAATGACAACCGCCCAAGGATTGCACACTACAAAGCTGTTAATGACAGTAAGGGTAAGCAGAGGTTCAGTGGTACTCCTTATAGTGTTGCTGCTGATAAGGGAAAGCGTAAAGCTGTTGTTGATAAGAAGCCCAAAGAGGGGAGAGCATCTGCTGATGGGAAATGTTTCCGATGCGGTGGCATAGGACCCCGTGCTAATGATTGTCCTAATGAAGTAAAGAAGTGTTTTAAGTGTGGGAAGCCAGGTCATGTGATAGCTGATTGCAGAGCTACTATGCCGACCTGTTATAACTGTGGTGAAAAGGGTCACATCAGTACCCATTGTGAGAAGCCGAAGAAGCCTCAGACATCTCCGGCTGGTGGGAAAGTGTTTGCTTTGGCAGGAACTCAAGCTGTCAGTGATGAGCGAGTTATCAAAGGTACTTGTATTATCAATAATATTCCTTTGACTGCTATTATTGATACGGGTGCAACCCACTCGTTTATTTCTGTTGACTGTGTGAAGAGGATATGATTGGTGCCGTCTACTCTTGAGAGACAAATGACTATTGAGACACCCTCTATTGGCTCAGTGACTACTTCTTTGGTATGCCTGAAGTGTCCGCTGACTATTTTCAGTAGAGAATTTAGAGTGGATTTGATTTGTCTACCACTTGGTAATTTGGATGTTATTCTGGGTATGAACTGGTTAGAGTTCAACCGAGTCTACATCGATTGTTTTCGGAAGGAATTGTTGTTCCTGACTCCAGAAGGGGAAGCTTTAGCAGATTCTTTGTCTAGTAAAGAATTGAGGACCTTGTTGGAAGATGAAGCTAAAGTGTTTGCTTTATTTGCATCATTATCGGTGGATAGCAAAGCGTCAATGGAGGAATTGGCAGTGGTGAATGAATTTCCGGAAGTGTTTCCTGATGACATTACGTTTGCCTCTGACGAGGGAAGTTGAATTTAGTATTGATCTTGTTCCTGGTACGAGGCCTATTTCTATGGCGCCGTACAGGATGTCTGCAGTGGAATTGGCTGAGTTGAAGTCTCAGATTGGAGAATTGTTGGATAGAAAGTTTATTAGACCGAGTGTGTCGCCATGGGGAGCTCCAGTGTTATTGGTGAAGAAGAAGGATGGTAGTATGCGTTTGTGCATCGACTACCGTCAGTTGAATAAAGTGACTATTAAGAATAAGTATCCTCTACCAAGGATTGATGATTTGATGATTCAGCTGGTGGGAGCTCGTGTGTTCAGTAAGATCGATTTGAGATCGGTGTCGCTTGCGCGAAAATAAGGTGCCGGCATGACAGAAGAGTCGCCACCTTTCGTTATTTATCCCTCAGGGCGGGAAAGGAAACGATCGGAAAAACCTGACGAAAAAAGGGTAAGACAAGGTCATCGCAACCATTGTCTGGGTTCGGGAGTCGGTTACGCAAGGGGAAGGTATTAGCACCCCTCACGTCCGTCGTACTCGACGGGATCCTCGTTTGTTTGTTTACTTGGACGGGTTGGTTATAATCTATCTACCTATCAAGGCTGGCTAAAGAAGAAAAGAAAATGACTCGGCAAAGCATCGCGCTTTATGCCTACGTATTCTCATCAGAGAATGAGAAATCAGAGTCAACGTAGTTCGGCTAACTACGGGGGATTATGGGGAAAGGTTGAAGGTTGCTCGCTAGGACGTCGCATCCTATGCCTACGTACTTTCATCTGGTATGAAAGATCAGAGCAAACGTAGTTCGGGTAACTACGGGTTATCTCCTAAAAGAAGTGTTTTTTATTGCGTTTGCGATCTCAACCGCACTAGAGACTATGACCTGAGAGTGAATGCATCCTTTCTCAGATAGCTTAAGGCTCGTAACGTACGAAAGAAATCATTCATGATTACTGTATCTTAAACTGCTTCGAGGTGAGAAGAGAACATACCCAACTAGGAGGGAGACTATCAAGTCATACTGTTATCATGCCATGGATTCATCCTATGGTTGAGGTTTGAACAGGGAACTCCTAGATGTTGTCATGCATAGGTTTCAACCTAAAAGTCTATCATCAAATCCTTATCAAAGGAAATGAGAGTCCTAAGGGATCATGTCAATGATACACCAAAACAGACAAAAGCATCGGCCTTAACAGTAAAATGCATGCAATGCAAGTGAGGGAGGAAATGTGTGTGGGGCTTCAGCCTCCACAAGCTCGTCTCGACCTCAAGCCAGTCATGAAATAACAGTAATCATACTGAAAATAAACAACATACTATCAAGCAATGAACAGATAAAAGCAATGAAGTGCCATTAGGCAAACAAACCACATGCTTGAGAAAGAAATGATCTACATCTAATCCTAACCCTAACACAGAATCCTGATCAAATCTAAGCAAAGCCCTAAAGCAAAACCTAACCAAAAGAAATCAATCCCAGTCTTCAAGCTTCAGAACAAGCTTACCAACGAAAGGGAGCTAAGTAAGCAGACTCATAGTGTCTTCCTCAGGAAAGCACTAGGAGGTGTATACTCAGGAGTCATACCCTATATGGCTCAACCACTGTGATCAGTTTACATTCCTCCTCAGGAGAAATTAAACTCACAAGCAGGCTCCAACATCACTGGATATTTAGGAAATCCTATCTGAACTAGTGGAGCTAAGTGAATAGACTCATAGGACCTTCCTCAGGAAAGTACTAGGAGGCTTCCACTTAGGAGTTGTATCCTATGTGGCTCAACAACTGTGATCAGTTTACATTCCTCCTCAGGAGAAATTAAACTCACAAGTTGGCTCCAACATCATTGGATACTTGAGAAATCCTAGATAAACTAAGGGAACTAAGTGAATAGACTCATAGGACCTTCCTCATGAAAGTACTAGGAGGCTTCCACTTAGGAGTTGTATCCCATGTGGCTCAACAACTGTGATCAGTTTACATTCCTCCTCAGGAGAAATTAAACTCACAAGTTGGCTCCAACATCATTGGATACTTGAGAAAGAGGTGAGAAGAAAGGATGAAAGTCATTCATAGTGCCTTCCTCAGGAAAGTACCATGAACTTCCTTCAAACTTCAGGATCTCAAACCTCACAAACAGGGAACAAGCCAAGCTCTGGGTCTCTGGGTCTTGATCTTCAATCTTCTCTTCATCATGCTCTCCAACAAGATCTTCAAGACAACACAAGCCCCACAACAAATTCCCCAAAACTAAACCCCAGAGATGAACAGATAACCACAGCACAGCCAAAATCATCAGGCAACTTCAGAAAATGCCTAAAAATACTAAACCAAGGGGAAAAATCTAACAATTATTCACAAGGGTCTACAGCATCTACCCATAACATCTACATGGGCCTCTACCTAAAAATCAAGACAAAACTATTCAAAGAAAATGAATTCTTCACCTAAGCACAACCTAAACCCTAATTAGGATACCCTAAATCTACCCTAATTAAACTAATCAAAATTTAATTCTAAAATTCTAGAATAAATCCTATGGGGAACTATGATTCATCATCTAATTACACAAAAAAGAATGGATTAAAAAGACTAAAGGAAGGTCCTAAAACAATTCTTGCAAAATGAGGTATCAACTAAAAGAAAGAAAATACACTATATTAAAGAAAATACCACTAAAAATTCTACATTAAAAATAAAATTCCATTTTTATTTTTATATTTTTCTACACAAAATTATCTCAACATAGAAAAAAGAATGGACAAAAAAGAGTTATTTTTCATTTATTTATGAATTTTCTAAAACAGAAAAATATTAAAGAAATTAAAAGAACAAGAAAAGAAATTAAAAGGGGCTGGGGTGTAGAAATCAATGCGCCTAGTTCATTCTTGTGGTTGGGCCATGGACAGGGGGTGCAGGTAGCA
This sequence comes from Lathyrus sativus, assembly GCA_963859935.3. Taxonomy (NCBI): domain Eukaryota; kingdom Viridiplantae; phylum Streptophyta; class Magnoliopsida; order Fabales; family Fabaceae; genus Lathyrus; species Lathyrus sativus. Next base: position 198,005,617 of record OZ012737.1, read on the forward strand.
AAGGGATCTGAGCCCAATTGGTTTCAGAAATAACAAAAAAGAAAAGCGCAGGAGGGGGTGAAATAAGCAAGGGATTCACGTGCTATATGGAATTGGGCTCGCTAGGGGGGGTTGGCATAGCAATACGCTTCAGGCCCATGGTTTCCCATAAGTGAAACGCAGCGTTTCACTTTGGAATTTCCCTCCGTTTTGTGAAATTTAAACATGGCCGTCAGATGGGATGAAGAAGTCAAGGTTTTAGAAACTAATCCAAGGGCTGCAGTGTTTCGTCCCCAATGAGTTAGGGTTTTGCAGAAAAATCGTATCTCATGCATCAAACTTCCATGGATTCGTTCTCTCCCCACAGTTGATGAATTTCAAAAATTCTAAAAGCAAACTTGGTATACTCATCACCAGGAATCCAACCCTACGTGTAGTTTCCATTAAAGCCTCGTGGATCTTCCCAACAGAATGGATGAAGGTCATGGTTCCACCATACTTCACTGATATCAACCTTGCTAAACTTCACATCTAATGGCATGATCTTGCTCTTTATGCTACCCTAGTTAATCTAACCTAATCCATGCTAACTAAAACTCACTACAAAGCTTGCTCTTGAAGATTAGAGAAACTAACACCTGCCATGAAACCTCACACAGAGCTCTCAAACTCATGGGAAAGGATCACCTAACCTAGTACATTAATCCTACACCTAAAGAATTAACAGAAACTACATAATTAAAGAGAAAGGGAGAAGAATCCCAACCTGTCAAGAAGTGATGGTGAAGGTATGTAGAGAAGGTTGCAAGCCTTGTAGCTGCTTCAGGATGATCCTCCAATGGTGGAAATGATTCTGTTTGCACTGGTTTTGGAGAAGAAGCCTTGTAGTGAAAGATTTCTTGGATTGCTTGAACTTGAAGGAAGAACTTCAATGGCTATTTCTCTCTCTCTCTCTCCTCTGACAATGCCTTCTATCACCAACCTCATACTCATCATGATTCACTCTTTTTATAACCATCATTGGAAAAGTCTAGGACCATCTAGAATGATCTAGAAAGTTCTTGAAATCTCATGTGATGACATATTGAATTTCTCTCATCTCATGCCTTATGCCTTACCATTTTGTGCCAAAATACCTTTACATGAGATAATGAGAAGATATGTGTGAAAAACAAGCTCACCTTTGGCTTGTGTAAGGTTTTTCAACATTGCCTTATAATGCAAGTAATAGATTTACAAAGAAAGTCCCTTTTTTAGACCTCAAATGAAAAATCTATTTGAACCAAAGTTCTCAAAATAATGTTTCCAATCAAAATGATATATTGGATGACCTATTTTGGATTCCTAGATCCTCCAAACCAATTTTCAAATTCAACTTTTCAAACTTATATGCCATTTTTAGTTCATTTTTGACCAATCATGTAACTTCATGCTATGAGCTTTTCCAACAATTTGTGGCCTTCTTTCTAGACTTAAAATCACATTTTGAACAACTTTCATGTTTTGAGTTTTTTCATTTGAGGCTTGGAAATAGGAGTTTTAGGCATTGGCTAAAATGACCTATAACTGACAAATGACCAAAATACCCCTGTCTTGTTCAAACCATAAGTTGAGTTCCACAAATCCTATCAAGGACTTATGCCACTCAAATTGAAGCTAAGAAGGTGCTATTCAACATTCATGTTGTCCAAGAGATCATGAGAATCATCCTACTAGGGCAAAAATTGTCTGCAAGTGGGGTGACTTTCAAGGATCCAGATTCACACACCTCTGCTGACCTGTAATTTGTCAAAACCATAACTTGAGCTCTGTAACTCCTATCAAGGACTTCCACCGCTCAAATTAAATCTTAGAACAAGCTCTACAACATTCATGTTATGGGGAAGGTGAGATATCAATCACAACTTGAGCTAAAACTGCCTGGAAGATAGGGATCAAATTAGGGTTTTTTACTGACAATCCTTGGGGACCCTGACTTGAAACTTCTCAAACTCCTCACTCATGATGAATTGGCCTAGGAATCATATTTATATCATCTCTATGCATCATTCCATGATCTCATGGCCCTTGGATTGGGTCTCAACCTTTCCCAAATCTTCAGTTATCCTAGGGTTGACCCAGTCAAAACCCTAATTCTATCATTCATGGTTGAATCTTCTGAACTCTTGCATAATGACTTCTCTGGGCTTCATGAAGGCTATCAAGACATCTCATAGGCTTTCCCAAAACATTAAGTTCATTCTCAAAGTCTCAGAATCATCTGAGGGGCACCCACAACCCTCAAGCTATGAAGCACACAACCCTGGTTTCAAACCACTTCTTCTGAGGATCTCTTGAACTTTCTGATGAAGGTATCCACTTTCCAACACTCAATGAATAAATAATTGTTGGTCAAATTTTGGGGTGCAACAGCTGCCCCTATTCAAACGGCTTGAACCTGACTGGGTGAGAAGCGAACGGCTCTCAACCAATCAGGGTACGAGACGGTTGAATATCGGTAAACCCGAAAATTTGCCGACTGCACGAGCACACAGTACTCTGCGGGGAACAAAACTTTGAATACTGCAACACTAGCTGCTCAACAACTAGCTGGAGAAATATCGACCTGACATCACCGTCCGATAATCAAAATACCCAACATTACCGCTGGAGAACCAAATCTGACATCACCGTCGGACGATCGAAGTACCCTGCGTCACCGCTGGAGAACTAAACCTGACATCACCGTCGGACGATCGAAGTACCCTGCGTCACCACTGGAGAACTAAACCTGACATCACCGTCGGACGATCGAAGTACCCTGCGTCACCGCTGGAGAACTAAACCTGACATCACCGTCGGACGATCGAAGTACCCTGCGTCACCGCTGGAGACACATCTTCGACCTCAATCAGAAGACATATCATTCACTTGATCGCAATCAATCATCACCTCAGGATGACTGACTTGGTCTTCAGACCCACACGAATCACTCTGTTATATCCACAAACTCTGGAACCTTGTCTTCAGCCACCCGTTGATTCATCAACACGGAAATCTGAACTCACAGGAACTTTCTGATATCGCTTTCAGGCGCTTATGAAATCCATCTTCAGATTAGACATCATTGTTGGAGAAGACATATCTCGCTGTTGAGGACTTCAAGAATCATCTTTGAACAAACAGGTCCGTCGGGCATCTTCAAGAATCGTCCTGAACTGATAGCCTTTCTGGAGCAAACCTTCTGTTGGGTATTCCAGGGATCTTCCTGGGCAACTCTTGCTGGGGACGCTATTGGGGAGCTCAAGTATCATACTAGGCGAACAACTCGGGAAGCTGTACTGAGGTCTTAAGAATCACTTTAAGCAAATGGCCCTGCTGAGGGATTCGAGGATCATCTCGTACCGAAGACTTCGCTGGGGATCTCAAAAACCATCTTGAGCGAGCGACCGTGGGGATTACCCCGGGGTCTTAAGAATCATCTCAAAAGCGACCTTGCTGGGGAGAATATCAGGAATCGTCCTGAGCAACCGGCCTTTTGGTCGCACACCTGGAAGGCAAGAATGATAATGACCTAGATCATGCTTATGGTGCATATGCTTCTGCGCCATGCCCCACTCAGTGGAAATGCTATGCGTTTATGCTAAATGCTATGCAATCATGCACAATACTATGCAGCGTTAAATGCTATGCAGTGTTAAATGCTATGCAGTGTTAAATGCTATGCGGTCATGCACAATGATGCGATCCCGTCAGCAAAGTAAATGCCGAAGGGGGAAATCCTCCTGTCAAGGAGAAAGAACCACTCAGGTAGAGGAATCATCTTGCTGAGGAGAACGTGAACACGCCAATATCAATCAGGCTCTGTCTGGGGAATTGATCTTCCGCGAACTGCTGCAGGGGAACAACTTCAGCTGACTGCTGCAGGGGACGAAGCTTTACGAGAACTTGGATCTGCTGATATCAATCGCGAGAATGAACTGCGCGGCCATCTCGGCTACTCTTCTGGGGATAACAACTCTGAGGGGAACCAACTTCAGCTGCTCAACACTCCACTGGGGAAAAACCAATCATGATCTGATCAACTTCCAAGGATTCGGATCTCTTGGACATCCGCAAACTCGGCTGAGGAAGGAGAAATCATTCTGCTTCGATGGAGAGAGTGCGATTCTGGGGAAACACAGCATTAGCTGCCCCACGCTCTGCTGGGGAAAATCGATCATGATCCGATCAACTTCCAAGGATTCTGCTTTTCTGCAGACTCAGCCGGGGAGGGAAATCATTCTACTTCACTGGAGAGTACGACCCTGGTGCGGAATTTCAATTTCGCCGGGGAAGAAAGGATCATCTGCCTTCAGGGGAGAGTACAACTCTGCAGGGGAATACAACATCAGCCGTTCCAATACCCTATTGGGGAAGAGGGAATCATCGAACTTCAGGAGAGAGCCTGACTCTGGTGAGGGATCCCAATTCCACTGGAGACCTTAGTCTGGCACCATCAGTTACTGCATCCTTCGGCTGACGAACAGCCTCCTGCGAAACCTGCACTTGTGACCCGGTGCGGGGGAGACACCTGCTTTGGTGACTTTACTGGGGAAAACACGAGCCTCGGCACCCGAGCACTTCTCTGAAATCTGCACTTGTGACCCGGTGCTGGGGAAAGACGACATCATTCTTCGGTGCTTGGCTCAGCCGATGAGGTGACATTCCTTCAGGATGCGTCTGCTTGGGGAAGAGAATCACCTCTACCTGGGGAAGACATATCAATGCTCACCATCTTGCGTTCAGATTCTGCGGAGGAGAGACTACTGAACTCTGCTGGGGAAGGAGGACTCATCCTGCTTCGGGAATACGCACGACACATCTTCTGGCAAGTGCTACACCTGCAACAACACAAACAAACAGACAAGATACCCTCCTCAAAGGGGCCTATCCAGGTTATTATCTCGTGACAATATGCAGTTAATTAGTTATTTCAACAATCAATGGGCCTAGGCCCGCAGGTTTATGTATGCACATTTTATCAAAAAACATCGGCGTTTTCATTCGCAAACAAAACAGATAAATGCTAAACAGACAAGCAGAATTGCTGAATAATGTGCATTTTATTGATGATGAACCCCTGAATGGGCAAAAATGTTTTACAACAGGGGCAAGCTCCTGGAATGAGGAAGCCGCGCAAAAAAAAAAAAAAAAAAAAAAAAAAAAAAAAAAAAAAGAAAACATAAATATACATCAGCATATACAAATGTCGGCAACGAGGCGTAGACGAACACCATGAGTTGATCCCTCTAAGACCCACTCGACTTTGATACTTCTCCGATGCTTCAGCTTTGGAAGAGATTGATTCAGATAAGCGGCCCTCAGGTCTTCCGAACCACTAAACAATGAAAGTCCATACGCGGAACGCAGTCATTTGCTTATTCAAATCCCTAACTTTTGCGTGAACCGCCCTTCACGGGTTTTCAGTTCACCGGGATACCCTTTTTTGCCGAAGCCGCCCAGTGTAGGTTTTCGACTCCGCGGGTGTACATTTTTTCACTATATCCCTAATTTTTGCCCGAACCTTTTATTCTGTTTTTGGTTCGCCGGGATGCCCCTTTTTTGCCTGGACTCTTTCTTTTTTGTCCAGCGGGTCTCTTTCAAGCAAAGTATTTTTTAACTGCGTCCGCGTTCACCGGGGATGCAAAATCTTCGCCATCCATCGTGGATAACAACAAAGCCCCTCCTGAGAAGACCTTGCTGACGACATACGGCCCTTCGTAATTCGGAGTCCACTTGCCCCGGTGATCGGAGTGTGGCGGAAGAATTTTCTTCAGGACGAGATCACCCGTCTGAAAGCTTCTGGGACGCACCTTCTTATCATAAGCTTTCTTCATTCGGCTTTGGTACAGGCGACCAAATGCAATCGATGCTAACCTCTTCTCGTCCATCAGGCTGAGCTGGTTCAAGCGATTCGTAATCCATTCTGCCTCATCAAGTTTTACGTCAACCAAAACTCGTAAAGAAGGAATCTCCACTTCTAGCGGTAGGACAGCTTCCATACCGTACACCAAGGAGAAAGGAGTTGCCCCGGTCGACGTACGCACCGTCGTACGATAACCGTGCAAGGCAAACGGCAGCATCTCGTGCCAATCTTTGTACGTCACAACCATCTTCTGAACAATCTTCTTGATGTTCTTGTTGGCCGCTTCAACAGCGCCATTCATCTTCGGCCGGTAAGGAGATGAGTTGTGGTGTTCAATCTTGAAGCTCTGGCACAACTCCTTCATCATCTTATTATTCAAATTTGAACCATTATCAGTAATGATCCGCTCGGGAATTCCATAGCGACAGATGATGTCCCTCTTTATGAATTTAGCTACCACCTGCTTGGTCACATTAGCGTACGAGGCTGCCTCCACCCACTTGGTGAAGTAGTCGATAGCTACCAGAATGAAACGATGACCATTGGATGCGGTGGGCTCGATCTTGCCTATCATGTCAATGCCCCACATGGAGAACGGCCAAGGGGAGGACATGACATTTAATGGGCACGGCGGCACATGAACTTTATCAGCATAAATCTGGCATTTATGACATTTCTTCGCGAATCTGAAACAATCCGACTCCATAGTCAGCCAGTAATATCCTGCTCTCAGGATCTTTCTCGTCATGGCATGCCCGCCGGCGTGCGTACCAAATGTGCCCTCATGGACTTCTTCCATGAGCATACTTGCTTCTTTCTCATCTACACATCTGAGTAGCACGAGATCGTGGTTTCTCTTATACAGCACTCCATCAGGATTGAGGTAAAAGTTTCCAGATAACCTCCTCAGAGTTTTCTTATCCTGGGTTGACGCACCCGCAGGATACTCCTTAGTCATAAGGAAGGTCTGGATATCGTGGAACCATGGCTTGCCGTCAGTGGCATTATCGATTGCGAACACAAACGCTGGTCTATCAAGACGCGAAAGTACAATTCTTGGAGCCTCATTCCAATAATTGACTTTATACATTGAAGCCAGCGTGGCTAAAGCATCAGCCATTTGATTTTCAGCCCGGGGTACATGATGAAGTTCTACTCGGTCAAAGAACGGAAGCAGCCTCCTGGCATAATTCATGTACGGCACTAGATTCGCTTGACGAGTTTCCCACTCCCCTTTGATCTGATTGATTACGAGCGCTGAGTCACCATATATGTCTAGATTCTTGATTCTCAAATCAATTGCCTCTTCTAGACCCATAATACATGCTTCATACTCGGCTTCATTGTTGGTAACTGGAAACGTCAGTCTTGCAGTAAACGGGATGTGGGATCCGTGAGGAGTCGTGATGATAGCCCCGATACCACTCCCATAGGAATTAACCGCTCCATCGAATATCAACTTCCACTGAGACTTCCTATCCGGCCCCTCATCGGGCAATGGCTCATCGCAATCCTTCGCCTTGAGAAACATAATGTCCTCGTCAGGGAATTCGAACTTCATCGGCTGGTAGTCTTCGATTGGCTGTTCGGCAAGGTAGTCAGACAATACGCTTCCCTTGATGGCTTTCTGGGAGACGTACTGAATATCATATTCTGTTAACACCATCTGCCATCTGGCAATCCTGCCCGAAAGAGCCTGCTTTTCGAAGACGTACTTGATCGGATCCATCTTCGAAATTAGCATAGTGGTGTGGTTGAGCATATACTGTCGTAGACGTTTGGCAGCCCAGGCTAATGCACAACACGTCTTCTCCAACATCGAGTATCGAGATTCACACTCAGTGAACTTTTTACTCAAATAATAAATGGCATGCTCTTTTCTGCCCGTCTCGTCGTGCTGACCGAGAACACACCCCATACTATTCTCCAGAACCGTCAGGTACATGATTAATGGCCGTCCAGCCACTGGGGGTATCAAGATTGGAGGTTCTTGAAGATACTGCTTTATCTTATCGAATGCCTTCTGGCAATCCTCATTCCAAGTAATCGCCTGATTTTTCTTTAACAACTTGAACATCGGTTCACAAGTGGCCGTGAGCTGAGAGATAAACCTTGCAATGTAGTTTATTCGGCCCAAGAAACCACGAACTTCTTTTTCTGTTTTCGGCGCTGGCATTTCTTGGGTAGCTTTTATTTTTGCAGGATCAACTTCAATACCTCGTTCACTAACGATAAACCCCAATAACTTTCCGGACCGCACTCCGAAAGTGCACTTGTTAGGATTCAACCTCAGCCTGAACTTCCTAAGCCTCTCAAACAGCTTCAATAGGTTGACCAGATGCTCCTCCTCCGTTTGGGACTTTGCAATCATGTCATCAACGTAGACCTCGATCTCATGATGAATCATATCATGAAACAAAGTTACCATTGCCCGCTGGTAAGTGGCCCCTGCGTTCTTCAGACCGAAGGGCATTACCTTGTAGCAAAACGTGCCCCAGGGGGTAATAAACGTCGTTTTCTCCATGTCCTCCGGCGCCATCTTAATCTGATTGTAACCGGAGAAGCCATCCATGAACGAAAACACGGAAAACTGGGTTGTATTGTCGACCAACACATCGATATGAGGCAACGGGAAATCATCCTTAGGGCTCGCCCTGTTCAAATCCCGATAATCGACGCACATGCGTACCTTACCGTCCTTCTTCGGTACAGGCACTATGTTGGCGACCCACGGAGGGTAAGTGGTAACGGCTAGAAATCCTGCGTCCAACTGCTTCTGGACCTCTTCTTTGATTTTTACAGCCATGTCTGGTCTCGTCCTCCTGAGCTTCTGCTTGACTGGAGGGCAATCTTCTCGCAACGGCAAGCGATGAACCACGATATCTGTGTCAAGTCCGGGCATATCCTCATATGACCAAGCAAAGACGTCACTATACTCTCGAAGCATCTCGACCAGTCTATGCTTGACATCATTCTGCAGCGCAGCCCCTACTCTGACATTTCTGACGAGCTCCTCAGAACCCAGATTTACAATCTCAATATCCTCCTCGTGAGGCAGAATAACCTTCTCCTCTTGTCTCAACAAGCGGGCCAACTCTTCCAGAAGGTCTTCGTCTTCATCAATCTCATCCTCGGCTTGATAGATCGGGCAATCAAAGTCGTAGTGAGCCGTAGAGGGTCCAGAGTCGATGTCGTCTGTTACGTGGATCCTGCAATAACAAGGGTTAAGTTTAAAGCAGGAATATGCAGGTTAGCACGAACCTCGTTGCCATTTTGCTGTTTTTCGAAATAAACATAAAACATGAATAACAGAGAACACAACATTTGATTACGAAGAAAACGCCTTTTATTTATTAACAAAATGCATACACATAATCCAACAAGGCCCTGACAGTAAAACCACTATGCCCCGGGCAGGACATAGGGTTGTACAAAGATTGTAAAAAGCAAATCATTACTCTTCACTTGTCAGCTTGATAATCTCCTTGATGGTCCAATTGTGGAGGCGCTCGCCTGGCTTGCTCAGTTGAATCCAGGCGTCAAGATCGCAATCACTGTCTCCGCTGTCCTCTGACGCAGCGTTGATGCTCTCGAAAATTACTCCCCCCTTGGTGAATAAGATCGGCCCTTTCCCACGAGACGAACTGCCAGAAGAAGATGAAGCTTCAGCTCCAGGAGAATACCCTAATCCAAACTTATCCTGTTTGATTGGTATATCCAAGACATGCCCCCAGCCTGAGGTGGAACCGGCTTCGACAACGGCCCTAGCTTCCTTAAACGAGGAGAGGTTCAATTCTTGCCTCTCTGCAACAACGGGAGCTACCTCCTTCACCCTGACGGTTTCAAAAGCCTGGCAAAGAGTCTCATGGATCTCACCATCCATTTCAACGTACTTGAAGGACGACAGGTGGCTTACCATGATGTCCTCCTCTCCACAGACTGTCACTATGCTGCCCCCAACAGCATATTTAAGCTTCTGATGCAGCGTGGACGTTACGGCACCAGCAGAATGGATCCACGGCCGACCTAAGAGGCAACTATAGGCGGGCATGATATCCATGATATAGAAAACCGCATTGAACGTCTCTGGACCAACTTGAATTGGCAGGGTCAACTCTCCGAAGACGTGGCGCTTGGTCCCATCAAAGGCTTTCACGACCAGATCGCTAGGTGTGCACAGCAGTCCACGGGTATCCAACTTCATCAGTGCTTTTTTAGGAAGCACATTAAGCGAGGAGCCCGTATCCACTAGGACATGTGACATAATCGTGCCTCTGCACTCTATTGAGACGTGCAAGGCGCTGTTGTGATCTCTTCCCTTAGGAGTCAGCTCCAGATCTGTAAATCCCAGCCCATTACCAGCATTGACATGGGCCACCACCTCCTCGAGTTGATTTACTGATATCTCCTGCGGCACGTATGCAGCATTCAATACCTTCAATAATGCGTTGCGGTGCGCTTCAGAACACAGCAACAGGTTAAGAATCGAGATCTTTGACGGAGTCTGATGAAGATGATCTACAATTTTGTAGTCACTTTTCTTGATTAGTCGCATGAACTCTTCGGCATCTTTAACTAGCAAGTCTTTTTCTGCCCCTGCAGGGACCTCTTCAACAGCTTTACCTTTTCCTTTATCCACAGCGTCAGCTCGGACCACTTTCTCTGCTGCAACCTCTGCTGGCGCGAATACTCTTCCGCTTCTAGTGATACCACTAACTTCGGTAAGATTCTGCGCAGTCGATCCGGACGGCTCAAGCTCTATCTTCTGACCATTACAATAAACTTCGGCGCCATAATGCCATGGAACGGCATTGGTACTCTCGAATGGGATTGGTCCGGCCCTGGTGATGGTGATAGAAGGCGGACGGGGCGCGGAAATAGTAATAGGGTGACGAGGAATAGTAATGGTAGCAACTTCCTCTGCTTGCTTCAGTACGACTTCCCCTGATGCACTCTCAATGCTCCGGCTGAATTGCAAAATACCCTCGGACATCAGACTTTGGATACCTTCGATCAACTGCTCACACCCATCAGGAAGTGTAGCACAAGCCATACACAACTCTCCACATCCAGGAAAGAAGCCCTTCTTTAGCAACTTAGCCTTGACAAAACTCAACGGCGTCTTCAAATCTTTGACATCAGTCAGCAAGTCTGAACTCTCCTCAGTGATAACAGCATTCACTCCGCCCCCCTTATGATGAGGCATTGGATTTTTAGTGACGTTGGGCACGCTGTCAGAAAAGTTGATAACCTTGGCGTCTACCAAGTCCTGGACTTTGTGCTTAAAAGCTTTACAATTCTCAACCGTATGGCCAGGTGCCCCCGAGTGAAATTCACAAGTAGCATTAGCATCATACCCCGGTGGTGGTGCCCCTGTTAAGGGAGCCATTGTCCTCTTGTGAACCAATTGGAGTTGAAGCAACGTTTGCAGAAGCTGTGCATATGACATAGGTGGAGTTTCAAGATGACGGTTTGCCAGGGGACCCCGATTCTGATATCTCTTATATCCCTGATTATTCTGTTGCTGGGGCTGCTGCTGCGGCTGCGGGGGAGCAGTCGGGATGTTTATGCTAGCAATCTGAGGCTGAGGGACCTTGCCTTTTCTCCTAGCATTAGTGACAGCACTGGCATCTCCCTCTCGACGCTTGCCAGTATAGGGTTTCTTGCTAGCTCCTCCAGCTGAGGATGATTCGCCCTGAATTTTTCCGATCTTTATACCGTTCTCAACATGCTCGCCCAAAGTGATGAGGGCCGAGAATGTTCCAGACATGCCACTGACCAGCTTTTCATAATAGATTCCAGGAAGGGTAGCCACGAACATTTGTACCAACTCACGCTCAACCATCGGTGGTTGAACCCGAGCAGCCAATTCACGCCACCGCTGGGCGTACTCTTTGAAGCTTTCATTGTTCCGCTGTGAGAGATTCTGAAGCTGGACTCGGTTGGGAGCCAAGTCGCTATTGTATTGATAGTGGAGAACAAACGCTTCTGCAAGATCTTTCCAGGTGCGCACAGTAGCGGGCTCCAAACCCATATACCATTCGAGCGATGGACCAGAAAGACTATCCTGAAAGAAGTGCATCAGCAGCTTCTCATCGTCAGAATAAGCGGACATCTTTCTATAATAAGATCGGAGGTGAACGCGGGGACAAGTAGTGCCCCTATACTTCTCAAAGATAGGCACCTTGAACTTGTGAGGTACTTTAAAGTCAGCAATCAACCCGAGTTTGGACATGTCAACGCCCAATGTGCTCTGATTTTCTATATCTCTCATCTTGTCTTCCAGCGCCTTGAACCTGAGTCGAGCTTCAGCAGTCAACTCTGCCTCCACACCTCTCTGAGAGAATATGTCATCCTGATGGTCCTCCAGCCACGGTTGAGGCACCACCATATTTCCTGCACCAACATTGCCGTTGACCGGCCGTATGTTAACGTTGGCACCCAAACTACCATTGCCGACGCCTGCCGCATTAAGTCCGAGATTAGTCATCAGGTTGCCGTTAGCACTGCCGTTGCCCCCGGCAGCAGGAACAACGTTCTGTGGAGTATCCCCTTGAGGAGGAGTGGGCACGGCCCCGCCGTGAAGTATTCCATTACTGTCAACCCTGGAGATGAGAGGTTGAACCAAAGTACGAAGCTGGTCTTGCCCATTCGCAACTACTTGCATCAGCTCCATAAAACGATCCATCCGTTCACGAAGCTCTTGAACATCTGACTGTACCTGGTCCATGATTCTCGTTTGATTGGCGCGAGTTGAGTAGCGGTGGATGAGTCTTTGATCAATCCTGGAGATCGAAAGCAGCTCGAAACCTGAGTACCTGAAAAACCTGTCAACATTAAAGGTTAGGAAAAGGTAACAGAATGTATGTCATGCAAAAATGCTTTATGCAGATGCATGCGTGTCTGTGTGCTTGAGAGATTATCCCCCGATCCTGGCTCCTGTTGGCAATAATAAGGAGAGGAATCCAGGCCCAATCATGGAAATAGTAACCTCGCATAGCAATAGTCAGATTCGACACAACAAGGGCCGAGAACTCGTACGCATCAGTCTTCCTGAGAAAGGCTGCAGTAACGCAATAAGAGGCGAGAGATCCTGGATCGGGGAAACGGTACCTGTCACAGACACACGCCAATGGATTTATGCAAGCTAATGCAAAATGCAGGTATGCAACAATATATCCAGGTGGCTGCTGTGGAGATACGGTGTCAACAGTCACTGATGAGAAGGAAACCCCGGTGTAAACCCATTGATCTGATCTGCTATGAATAACCATCTGATAGGATCGAGATCAAAATTCTGCCCTGACAAGAGTAAGTGCCCGATAATAAAGACCCCGGATGCAAGATCAAGGAATATCTGTTGATGAAGTCTTCAAACCCCCAAATCAAAAATCTGCCCTCTCAAGAACAAATGCACAGCTGCTGATGAGATCTTCAAACCCCACTCAAAATCTGCCCTATCCAGAACAAACCACTGATAACAATATCCTGATCGAAACCTGCTTTATCAAGAACAGACATGCACCCGATGATAAGATCCTCTGATCAAACCCTTGCTCTATCAAGAACATCTCTGCAACTGAGAACCCAACATAACTGATTCACTGTCAAGAAAACCAGGTAGTCTGGAGGTCAAAGTTTCCTGCAATATCCCAACCCCACTCACAGGTATGGACCTAATCCACGGACAAAGGTACGACATCCTATGCGGTCATCAGCGTCACAGACTTTCACGAATGACGATACGATTCCCAGAAGGAGTGGCATCATCAAGTCATGAAGAGGCCTCTCTTAGCTGACTTCCAAATGATCGGTCCCCAGAGTCGACAATCCTCACGTCTGGACTCCCCTCAGATCCTCAGGACCGGAAAGGAGCACCTATGCAAGAATCTCGTCTGAGCGCAGATTTTCGTAGGGAACTGTGCCTGCTCAGCAGACAGGTTCGTCTACTACTTCTCCGCAACTATATCTAGGTGTGTACTCAAGCCCAGGTCCGGCTTCTCGCTCATAGTAACATCCCTCTCCCACAGCAGCACAGATAATCATATCAAACTGGAAATAAAATGCGGGAAATAAAATGCGGGAAGTAAAGTGCGGGAAGTAAAAATGCGATAAATAAACGCAACCCAACAAGCAAACACACAAACGATAGGATTGACTCGCGTAGGGGATGGGAAACGGTCCCAGCATAAGGGATGGGAAAAGTCCCTAGATGCTATGGTCCCCAGCAGAGTCGCCAGCTGTCGCTTGCGCGAAAATAAGGTGCCGGCATGACAGAAGAGTCGCCACCTTTCGTTATTTATCCCTCAGGGCGGGAAAGGAAACGATCGGAAAAACCTGACGAAAAAAGGGTAAGACAAGGTCATCGCAACCATTGTCTGGGTTCGGGAGTCGGTTACGCAAGGGGAAGGTATTAGCACCCCTCACGTCCGTCGTACTCGACGGGATCCTCGTTTGTTTGTTTACTTGGACGGGTTGGTTATAATCTATCTACCTATCAAGGCTGGCTAAAGAAGAAAAGAAAATGACTCGGCAAAGCATCGCGCTTTATGCCTACGTATTCTCATCAGAGAATGAGAAATCAGAGTCAACGTAGTTCGGCTAACTACGGGGGATTATGGGGAAAGGTTGAAGGTTGCTCGCTAGGACGTCGCATCCTATGCCTACGTACTTTCATCTGGTATGAAAGATCAGAGCAAACGTAGTTCGGGTAACTACGGGTTATCTCCTAAAAGAAGTGTTTTTTATTGCGTTTGCGATCTCAACCGCACTAGAGACTATGACCTGAGAGTGAATGCATCCTTTCTCAGATAGCTTAAGGCTCGTAACGTACGAAAGAAATCATTCATGATTACTGTATCTTAAACTGCTTCGAGGTGAGAAGAGAACATACCCAACTAGGAGGGAGACTATCAAGTCCTACTGTTATCATGCCATGGATTCATCCTATGGTTGAGGTTTGAACAGGGAACTCCTAGATGTTGTCATGCATAGGTTTCAACCTAAAAGTCTATCATCAAATCCTTATCAAAGGAAATGAGAGTCCTAAGGGATCATGTCAATGATACACCAAAACAGACAAAAGCATCGGCCTTAACAGTAAAATGCATGCAATGCAAGTGAGGGAGGAAATGTGTGTGGGGCTTCAGCCTCCACAAGCTCGTCTCGACCTCAAGCCAGTCATGAAATAACAGTAATCATACTGAAAATAAACAACATACTATCAAGCAATGAACAGATAAAAGCAATGAAGTGCCATTAGGCAAACAAACCACATGCTTGAGAAAGAAATGATCTACATCTAATCCTAACCCTAACACAGAATCCTGATCAAATCTAAGCAAAGCCCTAAAGCAAAACCTAACCAAAAGAAATCAATCCCAGTCTTCAAGCTTCAGAACAAGCTTACCAACGAAAGGGAGCTAAGTAAGCAGACTCATAGTGTCTTCCTCAGGAAAGCACTAGGAGGTGTATACTCAGGAGTCATACCCTATATGGCTCAACCACTGTGATCAGTTTACATTCCTCCTCAGGAGAAATTAAACTCACAAGCAGGCTCCAACATCACTGGATATTTAGGAAATCCTATCTGAACTAGTGGAGCTAAGTGAATAGACTCATAGGACCTTCCTCAGGAAAGTACTAGGAGGCTTCCACTTAGGAGTTGTATCCTATATGGATCAACAACTGTGATCAGTTTACATTCCTCCTCAGGAGAAATTAAACTCACAAGTTGGCTCCAACATCATTGGATACTTGAGAAATCCTAGATAAACTAAGGGAACTAAGTGAATAGACTCATAGGACCTTCCTCAGGAAAGTACTAGGAGGCTTCCACTTAGGAGTTGTATCCCATGTGGCTCAACAACTGTGATCAGTTTACATTCCTCCTCAGGAGAAATTAAACTCACAAGTTGGCTCCAACATCATTGGATACTTGAGAAAGAGGTGAGAAGAAAGGATGAAAGTCATTCATAGTGCCTTCCTCAGGAAAGTACCATGAACTTCCTTCAAACTTCAGGATCTCAAACCTCACAAACAGGGAACAAGCCAAGCTCTGGGTCTCTGGGTCTTGATCTTCAATCTTCTCTTCATCATGCTCTCCAACAAGATCTTCAAGACAACACAAGCCCCACAACAAATTCCCCAAAACTAAACCCCAGAGATGAACAGATAACCACAGCACAGCCAAAATCATCAGGCAACTTCAGAAAATGCCTAAAAATACTAAACCAAGGGGAAAAATCTAACAATTATTCACAAGGGTCTACAGCATCTACCCATAACATCTACATGGGCCTCTACCTAAAAATCAAGACAAAACTATTCAAAGAAAATGAATTCTTCACCTAAGCACAACCTAAACCCTAATTAGGATACCCTAAATCTACCCTAATTAAACTAATCAAAATTTAATTCTAAAATTCTAGAATAAATCCTATGGGGAACTATGATTCATCATCTAATTACACAAAAAAGAATGGATTAAAAAGACTAAAGGAAGGTCCTAAAACAATTCTTGCAAAATGAGGTATCAACTAAAAGAAAGAAAATACACTATATTAAAGAAAATACCACTAAAAATTCTACATTAAAAATAAAATTCCATTTTTATTTTTATATTTTTCTACACAAAATTATCTCAACATAGAAAAAAGAATGGACAAAAAAGAGTTATTTTTCATTTATTTATGAATTTTCTAAAACAGAAAAATATTAAAGAAATTAAAAGAACAAGAAAAGAAATTAAAAGGGGCTGGGGTGTAGAAATCAATGCGCCTAGTTCATTCTTGTGGTTGGGCCATGGACAGGGGGTGCAGGTAGCAAAGGGATCTGAGCCCAATTGGTTTCAGAAATAACAAAAAAGAAAAGCGCAGGAGGGGGTGAAATAAGCAAGGGATTCACGTGCTATATGGAATTGGGCTCGCTAGGGGGGGTTGGCATAGCAATACGCTTCAGGCCCATGGTTTCCCATAAGTGAAACGCAGCGTTTCACTTTGGGATTTCCCTCCGTTTTGTGAAATTTAAACATGGCCGTCAGATGGGATGAAGAAGTCAAGGTTTTAGAAACTAATCCAAGGGCTGCAGTGTTTCGTCCCCAATGAGTTAGGGTTTTGCAGAAAAATCGTATCTCATGCATCAAACTTCCATGGATTCGTTCTCTCCCCACAGTTGATGAATTTCAAAAATTCTAAAAGCAAACTTGGTATACTCATCACCAGGAATCCAACCCTACGTGTAGTTTCCATTAAAGCCTCGTGGATCTTCCCAACAGAATGGATGAAGGTCATGGTTCCACCATACTTCACTGATATCAACCTTGCTAAACTTCACATCTAATGGCATGATCTTGCTCTTTATGCTACCCTAGTTAATCTAACCTAATCCATGCTAACTAAAACTCACTACAAAGCTTGCTCTTGAAGATTAGAGAAACTAACACCTGCCATGAAACCTCACACAGAGCTCTCAAACTCATGGGAAAGGATCACCTAACCTAGTACATTAATCCTACACCTAAAGAATTAACAGAAACTACATAATTAAAGAGAAAGGGAGAAGAATCCCAACCTGTCAAGAAGTGATGGTGAAGGTATGTAGAGAAGGTTGCAAGCCTTGTAGCTGCTTCAGGATGATCCTCCAATGGTGGAAATGATTCTGTTTGCACTGGTTTTGGAGAAGAAGCCTTGTAGTGAAAGATTTCTTGGATTGCTTGAACTTGAAGGAAGAACTTCAATGGCTATTTCTCTCTCTCTCTCTCCTCTGACAATGCCTTCTATCACCAACCTCATACTCATCATGATTCACTCTTTTTATAACCATCATTGGAAAAGTCTAGGACCATCTAGAATGATCTAGAAAGTTCTTGAAATCTCATGTGATGACATATTGAATTTCTCTCATCTCATGCCTTATGCCTTACCATTTTGTGCCAAAATACCTTTACATGAGATAATGAGAAGATATGTGTGAAAAACAAGCTCACCTTTGGCTTGTGTAAGGTTTTTCAACATTGCCTTATAATGCAAGTAATAGATTTACAAAGAAAGTCCCTTTTTTAGACCTCAAATGAAAAATCTATTTGAACCAAAGTTCTCAAAATAATGTTTCCAATCAAAATTATATATTGGATGACCTATTTTGGATTCCTAGATCCTCCAAACCAATTTTCAAATTCAACTTTTCAAACTTATATGCCATTTTTAGTTCATTTTTGACCAATCATGTAACTTCATGCTATGAGCTTTTCCAACAATTTGTGGCCTTCTTTCTAGACTTAAAATCACATTTTGAACAACTTTCATGTTTTGAGTTTTTTCATTTGAGGCTTGGAAATAGGAGTTTTAGGCATTGGCTAAAATGACCTATAACTGACAAATGACCAAAATACCCCTGTCTTGTTCAAACCATAAGTTGAGTTCCACAAATCCTATCAAGGACTTCTACCACTCAAATTGAAGCTAAGAAGGTGCTCTTCAACATTCATGTTGTCCAAGATATCATGAGAATCATCCTACTAGGGCAAAAATTGTCTGCAAGTGGGGTGACTTTCAAGGATCCAGATTCACACACCTCTGCTGACCTGTAATTTGTCAAAACCATAACTTGAGCTCTGTAACTCCTATCAAGGACTTCCACCGCTCAAATTAAAGCTTAGAACAAGCTCTACAACATTCATGTTATGGGGAAGGTGAGATATCAATCACAACTTGAGCTAAAACTGCCTGGAAGATAGGGATCAAATTAGGGTTTTTTACTGACAATCCTTGGGGACCCTGACTTGAAACTTCTCAAACTCCTCACTCATGATGAATTGGCCTAGGAATCATCTTTATATCATCTCTATGCATCATTCCATGATCTCATGGCCCTTGGATTGGGTCTCAACCTTTCCCAAATCTTCAGTTATCCTAGGGTTGACCCAGTCAAAACCCTAATTCTATCATTCATGGTTGAATCTTCTGAACTCTTGCATAATGACTTCTCTGGGCTTCATGAAGGCTATCAAGACATCTCATAGGCTTTCCCAAAACATTAAGTTCATTCTCAAAGTCTCAGAATCATCTGAGGGGCACCCACAACCCTCAAGCTATGAAGCACACAACCCTGGTTTCAAACCACTTCTTCTGAGGATCTCTTGAACTTTCTGATGAAGGTATCCACTTTCCAACACTCAATGAATAAATAATTGTTGGTCAAATTTTGGGGTGCAACAATCGGGTTACCATCAGATCAGAGTAAAATAAGGTGATATTCAGAAGACTGCTTTTAGGACTCGATATGGACATTACGAATATGCTGTAATGCCGTTTGGAGTGACTAATGCGCCGGGAGTATTTATGGACTATATGAACAGAATCTTCCATTCTTATTTGGATCAGTTCATTGTGGTATTTATTGACGATATATTAATTTATTCTAAATCTGATGAAGAACATGCAGGACATCTGAGGATTGCCTTGCAGGTGCTGAAGGAAGATAAATTGTTTGCTAAACTGTCAAAGTGTGACTTCTGGTTGAAGAAAGTGAGTTTCATGGGGGCATGTAATATCTGGTGATGGCATAGCGGTGGATCCGTCAAAAGTAAGTGCAGTGTTGCAGTGGGAACCACCAAAGGCAGCAATGGAGATTAGAAGCTTTTTGGGTTTGGCAGGTTATTACCGCAGATTTATTGAAGGGTTCTCTAATTTGGCGTTGCCATTGACTCAGTTAACGAGGAAGAACCAAGTTTTTGTATGGGATGCTGCTTGTGAAGAAAGCTTTGAAGAGCTGAAGAAGAAATTGACTACGACACCGATGTTAGTGTTGCCGACTCCGAGTGAACCGTTTGTGGTATACTGTGATGCATCTAAGATGGGATTAGGCGGAGTTCTTATGCAGAATGGTAAGGTAGTAGCATATGCTTCGCGGCAACTGAGAGTGCATGAGCGAAATTATCCGACTCATGATCTCGAGTTAGCTGCGGTTGTTTTTGTATTGAAAATATGGAGACATTATTTGTATGGTTCGAGATTTGAAGTGTTTAGTGATCATAAGAGTCTGAGATATCTGTTTGATCAGAAAGAGCTGAATATGAGACAGAGAAGATGGTTAGAATTTTTGAAGGATTATGACTTCAGTTTGAGTTATCATCCAGGAAAGGCCAATGTAGTGGCGGATGCCTTGAGCAGGAAAACAATTCATATGGCAGCTCTAATGGTGAAAGAAGTTGAGTTAATTGAACAGTTCAGAGATTTGAGCATGGTTTGTGAGACTACTGCAGATAGTGTGATGTTGGGTATGTTGCAGGTAAATAATGACTTCTTGGATATGATTAGAGAGAATCAGAAGTTGGATGTGAAATTAGTAGATTTGATTCCTGGAATAGGAAGTGACTCCGATAGTGACTTTAAATTGGATAGTACAGGTGTGTTGAGATTTAGAGGCAGGATTTGTGTACCAGATGATGAAGAATTGAAAAAGTCAATTTTAAGTGAAGGACATCGTAGTAGTTTGAGTATCCATCCGGGAGCTACGAAGATGTATCATGATTTGAAGAAATTATTTTGGTGGTCTGGTATGAAAAGAGACATTGCTCAATTTGTGTATGCCTGTTTGACGTGTCAGAAGTCGAAAGTAGAACATCAGAGACCGTCTGGATTTATGCAACCATTAGAGATTCCGGTTTGGAAATGGGATTGTATTACTATGGACTTTGTTACAGGTTTGCCGAATACGGCGAGAGGATTTGATGCTATATGGGTGATTGTGGATCGATTGACGAAGTCTGCACACTTTGTGCCGATTAATATTAGTTTCCCGTTGACGAAGCTGGCGGAGATTTATATTCGGGTAATTGTAAAGTTACATGGTGTTCCATCCAGTATTGTGTCAGATAGAGACCCGAGGTTTACTTCGGAATTTTGGAAAAGCTTGCAGGAAGCTTTGGGAACTAAGTTGAAGTTGAGTTCAGCTTATCATCCGCAAACTGATGGTCAGTCAGAGAGGACTATTCAGTCGCTTGAGGATTTGCTGAGAGCTTGTGTGTTGGAAAAGGGTGGTGCGTGGGATACTCATTTACCATTGATTGAGTTCACGTACAATAACAGTTACCATTCGAGTATTGGAATGGCACCGTTTGAAGCTTTGTATGGGAGGAGGTGTAGAACTCCTATGTGTTGGTATGAGACTGGTGAGAATGTGGTGCTTGGACCAGAAATTGTACAGCAGACTACTGAGACAATTCAGATGATTCGTGAGAAAATGAAAGTGTCTCAGAGTAGGCAGAAGAGTTATCATGATAATCGGAGGAAAGAGTTGGAATTCTGTGTAGGTGATCACGTATTCCTAAGAGTTAATCCAATGACTGGTGTGGGTCGTGCGTTGAAGTCCAAGAAGCTGGATTCTAAGTTTATTGGCGATGTGGCTTATAGGGTGGCGTTGCCGCTTGAGTTGTCGAACTTACACGATGTGTTTCATGTGTCGCAATTGCGAAAGTATGTTTCTGATCCATCTCATGTGATTCAAAGAGATGATGCTCAGGTTCGGGAGAATCTTACTGTTGAAATGATGCCGTTGAGGATCGAGGACCGTAAGATGAAACAACTCCGAGGGAAGGAGATACCTTGGGTGAAGGTAGCTTGGGGAGGTGCTGCAGGAGGCAGTGTGACCTGGGAGTTGGAAAGTAGGATGCAAGAAGCGTATCCGGAACTATTTCCATCAGGTAATTTTCGAGGACGAAAATAATTAAAGTGGGGGAGAGTTGTAACACTCATTTTAATTATTTAGTCATTTTATTATAATTTTAATTATTAGGTGTTGGTGTGCCCTTTGGTGGGGTGTGTTGGATGATGATTGGTGGGTGTCCCTGATATGGGAGGATTATTGGTGGTGTTTTGGTGTGGATATAATAATATAATAAATAATAGTAATATTGGTGGTGATATTATTATTATTATTATTATTATTATTATTATTATATTTGTTATCATTATTAATATTATTATGACTTTTGGTGAGTTAATAATATTATTATTATTATTATTATTATTATTATTATTAATAAGTGTTATCATTTATATTAGTAGTATTATATTAGTATTACTATTAAGATTATTATTATTATATTATTTTATTAAGTTATTATTATTATTAAGATTAGATAATTAAAATAGGAAATGTGAGGGGTTAGTGGTTTCTACGATACATTTGGAGAGTTGGGAGAAAGAACGAGAGAAGTGAGAAGAGCATAGAACGAGCAAAGGAACGAGGAACGGAAGAGAAAGGAGAAAGCCAAGAGACCAAATCTAGGAGGATTTCCATCGATCAAACCGATTAACAAGGTAAGGGGGGAGAAACAGATTGGGATGGTAAAATACATGAAATTGGGTAGAGGGGATTTCCTTAACCCCGTAGGTATTCTGATGAATATGTGTGGATTGTTGTATGTTGTTGATTATTGATGAATTGTGTTGAATAATATGTATATGATGATATGTTGATGTTTGATGTTGCCATTGTTGAATGAGTGCTGGTGTTGGTGTGGTTTGAGTAAGGTTCTGAGTAACTCTGGAGCGCCGGTAATGTACCGTAATGTTGGTCTGGAGTAGAGTTATAGGACAATTGATAAGCGTAATATGCATTGGTTGTAATACTGATAGGATAGAAAGTGGATGTTGTGGAATAGGCTTGAATCGGAGGAGAATGAGAATTCTGAACTGTGAGAATTTGGGAAGTCGCAGGCAACTCGCTAGCACTTCGCTAATCGAGCTGGTAGCGAGCGTTCTCTAGGTGCTCGCCTAGCGAGTGAGGTAGCGAGCGTGTCCAGTAGTCTCTGTTTGCCTTCGCGAGGTAGTTCGCTAGGCAAACAGGTAGCGAGTATTCGCTGTGACGAGTTGGGTAGCGAACCATTACAGTAGCCACTATTGTCATTCGCGAGGAGGTTCGCTAAGCGAACAGCTAGCGAGCATTCGCTAGGAGCTCGCCTAGCGAGGGAGTAGCGAGCGTAGTAAAATGTGACTTTCTGTGCTGTCGTGCCTGGTGCGCTAGCTGTGTAGTATCCCTTAGACCATGATGAGTGTAGGGATGGAGATTGGATAATGTAGGGAGTACATTTGGTGATAGGATGTGGATTCTTTATCGTTTAAATTAAGTGAATGATGGATAAGTGTGCGATATGGAGTATCGTAAGGTTATCACTATGATAGGGTATCCCCGGGTGATGGGATGTGTTTATACTTGGTGTTAGAATGTGAAACTGCTCACTGTGTGATTTGAATTATAATTCGTTGGTGTGTAATATATCTACACATATGCATTGATGTATGATGATATGATCAGGAGGATCGTGTGCACTTAGTGTGCCTGAATATAATAGTTATGCATTGGTGTCTTGCATATCATGGTGTTTGGTGGGATGAATCATATCTCAGTAGGAGCGTAAGTGATTCATCCGTACTCCTTTGAGGAGAATGGTGGGGATAGATCATATCTCAGTAGGAGCGTAAGTGATTCATCCGTACTCCTTTGAGGAGAATGGTGGGGATAGATCATATCTCAGTAGGAGCGTAAGTGATCTGTCGGGGATATATCATATCTCAGTAGGAGCGTAAGTGATCTGTCCAGGTTCGATTGAATGAACCAATGAGTCGGTACCGCATGCATGGTGTTGAGTTGCATATTTGCATTATAATATGTTATATTGTAATTTGAACTGTAGGTTCGTGATTGGTGTTGTGGGGTGAATATTGGGGTGTTGGTGTGTTTTACTACCTTGTTTACATGTATTACATTACCAATATATTTTTGATCATGTTTTCTCACCCCTTTGTTGTTGTTGTGGTTTGTGCTTCTTCGGAAGTACAGATAATCCAGGTACTTAGCTAGCTTGGATTATGGTGTGCCAGTCGAGTCTAGGATGCTCTGATACATAGCACGGGACTTGGGTGTTTTTATTTGTTTTATGCTGAACTTGTATTTTGTTCCTGTGAACGTATCAAAAACCTTTGTTGGATTTTACTATTTAATATTCCGCTGTATTTGGAGAAAAACCTTTTTATAAGGAAATGTTGGTTTTGCTATGTGATATCCCACTTGGGAAGAAAACTCTGATGTTTATTTATAATGTTTATTATTTTAATTGTATTTGGGAAGTGGGGTGTTACAAAGGTAATATGTCACATTTGATTGGTTGAGTTTGTTTTTAGTGGTGAAATAAGTTCTCAAATAGTAACCCCTTGCGGTTAGTACCCAATTCTTTATCTCAAAAGGTTTGTTGTGAAAATTGTATGGCGAATATAGTCATGTCTTCATATTGAAATACAAGTATCGAGACCAGGCACTCTAAAGTGAGTATCCTAATACTCAGAGAGGAAGAATTCAATCCTCTATCTTTAGTTTAATACAAAGAGAACCTTATTCTATTATTAAAGGTGTTTTATTTTGAATGGTAAGTGCTTTATGACAGTGAACCCTAAAGGTAATGTCAAGCACTCGGGATAGGAAGAGGCCTTCACCTAAACATTCCACAACCATCCAAGTTTATTGAGAAAAAGAAGCTTTGAAAATGCACTTGGTATAAGACCAAGGTTTTTGACTCAAGGAGACAAAAGAAAGAGAGAAAAGGCTCGAAAAGAATAGGCGGTGAATAGAGCAAGGTGGGTTGATGGCGATGCGTAAGGCAATTGACTTACAATGGTGAAATACATACAAGGTTAGTGTAGGGTTTGAAGGAAGAGATAAGAAATGAGAATGAGAAGAGAGGAGAAACCCTAAGGTGATTCAAGTTAATGATTTTGAAAATGACTTGACGTTGGATCAAGCTTTATTTGTTCTTTATTTGGAAAATGGTGTTCTAACCTAGTTCATTTTATCTTCCTTAATAAGCAAGCAAGTAATCATAAAAGAAACTAAGTTATTACATTATAACTGGAGAAGGATACATACAACCCAACAAGGGGGGAAATGATGTGAGAAGTAAAGCATGGAAAGTAAATAAGGTGAAATATGTATGTTCAACAAGATGACCAAGAATTAGTGTTGTACCCCAAAATTTGACCAACCTTTTCTTCCTAACTTGGCTTTTGTTTCATTTCATTTTTAGCATTTGCATTTGCATAACATTTTTCTTAGCAGGGGATCAAGAGTTGTTGTGCCATTCAAGAGGAGAGTCTCTTTGGTTTCAAGCTCAAGCAAGAGCATTTGTGCAAGCCATCAAGTGTTTATCATCACCATTGAAGATTCAGAGCTCCTTGAGAGGAGAAGTTTGTGTATTGGTATCACCTCCCATCTTGAGGATCATCAGAGGGTTCTCAAGGATTAATGAGGTCTTGTTCTTGGTTTAGGCATGGTGCAAAATCTCATTGAGTACCTTAGGGGTCATTGGGGAGCTTGTGTAGTCATTCAATTCATCTGCAAAGGGCTCAGTCAGAGGACATAGAGCTAGGGTTTCATCTGGTCAACCCAAAGTCAACTGTGGACTTGAGAGGGTTCAAGACTTGGTTCTAAGGCACACAAACCATGGGAAGTCATCTTAAAGCATCTAGGATGTCATGTTAAGATCAAATCAAGAAGACCCACTGGAATAAAAAAAATAAAATCCAGGCAAAAATTGGGCATCCCGGCGAACCATAAAAAGAATGGGTTCGGGCAAAAACTAAGGATAAAAAGGAAAAGAATTTAAGCCCGCAAAGTTGAAAACCTGAAAAGGATATTTTGGCAAAAATGGGTATCCTGGTGAATCGAAAACCCGCAGGGGAGATTCAGGCAAAAGTTAGGGATTTGAAAAGCAAATGACTGCAGTCTGCGTGTGATACGAGCACAATGGATTCTGGGAGGACCCGAGGGTCAACCATTCAAGTCAGTCTCTTCGGAATATGAATCATCGGAGAAGAATCGAAGTCATACGAGTCATCGATGAGTCGACACATGGTGGTTGTCTGTACCACATTGCCGACATTTTGTATAGTTTCTTGCATTTCTGTACTATTTGCGCAACTTTCTCTTTTCAGGAGTTGCATCTGTTGTAAATTTGCCTATTTACAGGCCATTTATCAATGAAGTATATATTATTCAAAAAGCTTTTGTGCTTGTTTTAGCTTTTACTGTTTTGTTTACAAAAGACGCCCAATGTTTTTGATAAAACTTTGCATACATAAACTTGGGAGCTTTGCTGATAATCATTAAAACTTTGATTTGCTTGAACGATGTCATGGACAATAACCGAGATAGCTCTTGTTGTATACATGATACTGTAAGTGCTCTTGATTGGTTGCATTTTGTGGCAAAACTTTAGAATGTGCATGTATGTCATACTGATTGTTAGGACATACTTAATGATGTGTGTGCAGGGTAAGTTGACTATAAGTTAACTTAGTTAAGCTAAATGTCATACAAAATGTCATAACACTGAACGTATGACATCCAGCGGGCAAGGTTGTTTTTCTGGTATCTATAAACCAGGAAACAGAATGGGAGCTCAAGCTGGATATCAAGAGACTTTCTAGAAGCCTTAGGCAATCTAAAAGATCCCTGAGTTAAGTGGCAAGCGTGCAGATCATTGAGAATAGGTTTGCTATAGATAAAACCTAATTAATGCACAAAGGCCCAAAAGGACTGACAACTGCTATAAAGATCAGAAGATGCAATCCTGAAGAGCAGCTCTTAACAGTAGAAGAATATAGAGTGCAGATTGAAGAATCCTTGTAAGTGAAGAAGGCTAGTCTTCACGTGTGAATTCTGTCTAGGAATACTTGTACTCCAAGCAATTGTCTGGTGGATGATTAACATTGGATAGGTAGAGTCTAGGTTGTGTCTCACTCGAAGCTGTGAAGCAAGAGTTGAAGGTGAGATAATACTTAGAAGGGGGGTTGAATAAGTATGAAGATTAAAACTTAGAAATAAAAACTCAAGGATTTTTATCCTGGTTCGTTGAACTCAACTACTCCAGTCCACCCTTCCTAGAGTGATTTGCCTTTCTCAATCAAGGACTTAATCCACTATTAAATCAACTGATTACAATAGTTACCACTTAGAACAACTGTTCAAAGTCTTCTCAAGAACTACTGATCCTAACTGGATCTTCTTAAGGATTACAATCAAATGTAAAATCAATACAAGTGTTTAAGATTGCTTCTATAAAGCTTTATCACAACTGTGATTTTTCACTTAACTATTTAGAACAAAGAAATAAATTCTTAGAAAGAATATGAAATAGTATAAGAGCTTGAATGTTGATTTCTTTTCAATGAAAATGTCAACTGAAGAATTTGGTGGAGTCTTGCTTTTATAGGCAGCTGATCCAAGGTGAGCTTCACGTTGAGAAGAGTGTCCAAAAGGTCTGAGCCTTTTTGTCTTCACATCAAGTGACCTTTCCTAGAAGAAGAAAGCACAGAAAAATCCTTTTTGTCTGTGTTCTTGTGTCTAGCATAAATAAGGAAAGAGACGTTTGGTTCACTCCAACGGATATAAACTTTGAATAATTCTTCTTCAGTTTTCAGCAAATGTATCAGAGTCAAATTGGGTCAGAGTCTTCTGATGATGATCAGAGTTTTGCTGAATCAGAGTCTTCTGCAGCAGGTGTGCTTTTAGCGTGTTTAAGATCAGAGCATATTTGAGACAGATCTTCAGTACTGGCAGCTTTAGTACTTTCAGAATATTCTGTAGAAACTATGCTTTAAAAAAAAACTCTTCATACAGAATTCTTCTTTGCTTCAGATGCTTCTGACTTGCTTCACATTCTTCTGGAGCTTCTGCTTCAGAATCTTCTGGAGGCTACGCTCAGGATATTCTGTTGGCAGCAATCAGAATCTTCTAATGGATGCATCTGGCGCTACAGAGTCTAGCTAATTTATTGTGTTCAATTCTGATTTGCTTCTGGAGTGTTAATTCCTTTACTATCTGCAGTAAAAATTCTCAAGCAAATTTTAGAGTATATAATTCTTAAATAAAAAATTTCATATTAGTTATCATCAAAACATAGAGATATTATTAAGAACCAATCTGTGTTCTAACAAGAGTGTGTGAGTTCCTTGATCAAATGTCTTGCAAATTTCAGAGTCAGAGTTTGATAATGTCAAATGATCTGAGAGACTCAGAGTTTCTTTTACAGAGTGTACTTATCAAATGTTCTGAAATACTCAGATTAAATGTTAGATAGAATAGATATGTCTGAAGTTTCATTCTGGTAAAGTTTAATTAAACAGTTCAGATCTAAATTTTCTCCCCCTTTTTTGTCATAAGCAAAAAGTAAAAACTTTAAAAAGGACAAATAAAAGGAAACAGTAAAGAAGATAATTCAGTGGAGAAAACTTTGATTCATTCAATGAGTTCAGATCAAGAGTACATGCATCAGAAGATATTTCAAAAAGTACATAAGGAAACATCAGATGCAAAAACATCAGAATGAAAAAAAATGAAAATCTAAGAGTGTTTTGACAAAAGCATCTTCAACTGATCCGTGATCTCAGAGGAGGACTGCTCTTGCTTGGACATCCACTTAGCCATTGTTTCATTCTTCTGATCCTGTTTTGACATCCACTCTGTCATGTCTTCAGACTTTTTATCCTGTTTGGCCATCCAAGACTTGACCTCTGATTGACCAGCTTCCAGAGCAGCAATTTTATCCTCAAAATCTGGATGTTCTTTCTTAATCTCAGATGAAGAGGGTTGATCATTTTCTGGAGCTTGAACAGAGTCAATTTCCATAGGGTCTATAGAGTCTGGAGCATTAGAGCCAGAAGGAAGTTCTACCAGAGTCATGGCCAAAGGATTGTCTTCAGATGCAGCTTCAGTAGTTTCTTCTGATGATGGAGGAACATCTGTAAGAAGCAGTGGTCCAGATCTCTTGACAGTCCAGAACAGATTTCTTGCAGCTTCAGCAAATCTGAGCTTCGCATCATCAGAACATATGTTCTTCAGATTTGATGCTACAGTGTTAAATTTGTTGATGAATCCATTCCAGATGACTTCAGATTCTTGTGCATCCATTGTTGCTGAACACTTCCTCTGTACAGTACCTAAATACAACTGTATTTCTTGCAAAAAAGATTGAAATAAATGATTAACATTAAGTCTAGGCTTGGGATGTAACAAAGTCTCTAGTGTTATTGGTTTTGGTTGGGGAGTAGGTGGAAAAATGGATTTCTGAATGAAGATCAGAGGAGGAGGGTAGTATGGAATGAAAGGAATTTCAGGTTCATCGGGTTTAGATCTGTTTAAAGCATTTAACAGATTGGGTTTTGCTTTGGTGTGATAGGAAACCACATCAAAGGGTTTATTTGAGTAAGGTTAGAAGGCATATTTTGGAGGTTCATCAGAAGCAGCAGTTTTATCAGATGAAACTGGTATAGCTGAAGTAACAACTTTTGCAGATTTAGCAGAATATGATATTGTTGCTAATGAGCCTACATCTAACATTGATTGAATATATGTGAGAAGCACAGATGGAAGGGTGATTGTGAGTTTGGGTTTCAAGGGAGTGATAGGGTCAGATGGTTCAACTTTGTCATAAAAATCTTTGTGTTTGAAACCATAAGCAAGATTGTGAAACAGGGATGAAACTTGTGCACATGAAATAGATGTTCTTGTGTTAGATGTTGGGTTAGAGTTTGGAATGAGAATTTCA
Organism: Lathyrus sativus; assembly: GCA_963859935.3. Taxonomy (NCBI): domain Eukaryota; kingdom Viridiplantae; phylum Streptophyta; class Magnoliopsida; order Fabales; family Fabaceae; genus Lathyrus; species Lathyrus sativus. Next base: position 198,035,085 of record OZ012737.1, read on the forward strand.
GATGATGGTGCAGGTATGGGAGTAGGATCTGGAATAGGAACTTTGAATGATACAGGGGGTTCTGGTTGGTTTACCTCAGAGTCTCTGTGAGATGGAGAGATTAGAAAATCTGGGTGAATGTCAGATTCTGAGGAGTTTGATGAGGTGGTTGGTGTGCAGGAGGTAGAAGATACTTGAAACACAGTTTTTAGTGGTGTGACATCAAGAACTTCTGTCTCAAGAATGTTGGGTTCAGAAGGATTGGTTGATTCTGAAGGAATTTCAGAGGGTTTTGATAAGGGTGGATCAGATGAAATTTTTATTGGTTCAGATGAAATTGGAACAGATTCAGTGGGTTCAGATGATTTGGATGGTGGATTATCTGATGGTGGTTGTTTCGCTTGTTATTGTGTTTGATGTTCAGATGATTTTTGTGGTTGATGGTCAGAGTCTTTTTCTGGTTGAGGTTCAGATGATTTTTCTGGTTGTTTTTCTTGTGGGTGCTTTTGTTGTTTAGATGGCTTTTGTTGTGTAGATTGTTTTGGTGTTTGTTGTTGATCTGTGGGTTGTTTTTCTGATGGTTGTTTTTGTGGTACAAATTGTTTGGTTGGAACTTTTGGTTGAATTGTTTGTGGTACAGAGACTTTTGGAGTTTGAATTGTTTTTGTTGTTATTGGTGTTGGAGCAGATGATTGTTTTTCAGGTGAAATGGAAATTGGATTAGAATATTTTTGTGGAGATGGGGTAGAAACATGAGGTGGAGCAGTAACAGATGTATTTTGTGTAGAGGGTGGTTTTGGAATAGACTTAACATTAGAATCATTTATAACAATAGGATTTGCAGAAGATACAGAAGTTTTAGTACCTTTGATCTTGATTCTTTTAGCTGGTACAGAAGGAGTGGCTCCAGATTCTTTCCTCTTTAGCAGCTTCTGAGGATTTTCAGCAATCTTGGGCTTCTTCTGAACAGGTGCAACTTCTGCTTCTGGTTGAGTCCTCTTTCTTGGTGGTTCTTCTTCTTCTACAACAGGAAATGGTTGTCTTGCACTCTTTATTATATCTGCAGGAACAGGCTTGCCTTCTTTCTTGCAATCATCAATGTATCTCACTACAATTTCCCTAGGTTCTTCAGCATAGAACATAGGGTAATCAACTACAGGAGTTCTCTTCTGACTCAATTCAGAAGTATTCAGCTTCTTGGGAGCTGTTGTGATTTCACCCACTATTTTAAGTCTCTGAAGACTTTTGGCATTCAGAGGCTTTCCCAAAATGAATTCCAATTCCTCTGTGACTCCAGCAGCATACAGAGCAGTTACAAGTCCATTCTCAGTTAGAAGATCTGAGATTAACCTTCCAAAAGGAATCCAGGTTCTGATCTTTTGACCTTTTTCCTTAACATATTCTCTAGAGGCATTTATATGATTCCAAAGATGCATAAAGAGAATATATGGAAGATCTACCTTGGTGCTCTGACTGAGGCAATACATAAAATAGAGCTGTTCATTATTGACATAGTCTGGAGAGTTTGTTGACTTCCTTTGATGAATGCATCCCATGAAGATCTTAGCCCAGATCTTATAGTCAGGCTTTAGATCCTTGAACTTATTAGAAGCTTGTCCAGCAGTCATCACTTCTTCATAAACTTCATCCATATCCACACGCCCAGCTGGCAAGTGTGATACTCCATCTGTTTCCTCATAGCCAATGAGTTTTCTAATCAGATCCTCTGTTATTATTATATCTTTTCCCAGAACAGAAGATAAGATAAACTTAGGGTAAACTGATGCATGGATCCAGAACTCTTTCACAAGAAGGGGGTAAACTGGTTCAAAAAGTCTATCAAAATACTTCACCCATCCTTGAGCACCTATGATGGAACGAAACTCAAATCCATTCTCAGCAAGTGAATCAAATTCCACCATTGATTCACACAGAACTTCCAGCTTTTCAATAGGTGTGAGCAAAGTTCTTTTTGGAGGAGAATAAGGAGTTACGCCCATGTTAGCAGAGGTAACTGCAGCCACTGTAGATTGAAATTGTGCAGCAGTTGATGATGAAGTTGCCATTGAATATGGTTTTGTCACACGCTTAGGGTTTTTATGCAGAGAGAAGAGAAGATGGAAATGCATAAAATGTCTGAGATGTGAAAAGTGTGAATGTGAAGAGAAGAGATGTATTTATACTAAAACAAGTAGGCATACAAACAGTCAGAATTTGGCACGTTTGAACAAAGCATTAAATGAAAGGAATAAAAATCATTTCAAGCATTTATTGCTTCTGAAAAATTGGGGGGAAAATCAAGATTTTCACTATTCAAACTTCACCTCAAACGTCTCTTCAGTAGTGTACACGCCACCTTTGCAGATTTGGAGTGACACGTGTTTGCTTGCATGTGTTCTGAATTCTCTTGAGAAATGAAACGTTAACCAACGTTCAGATCCTCTAAGGATTGTTAGTTCAGAGTTTCACAAAAAAATTAAAGAAAATAAATAAGCAATCAGAAGAAATACTTCAGAGCATTAGGCATTTTTGCATCTGTAAAGATTTTCTTCTGATAAATATCATTCTGGACAAAAATCCATACCAATATTTTTCAGAATAAATTTGAATCTATCTTCAACAAGGGGTTTTGTAAAAATATCTGCCCATTGATGATCTGTATCAATAAAGGCTAAATTTATGATTCCCTTCTGAACATAGTCTCTGATGAAATGATGCTTAATTTCTATATGTTTTTCCTTAGAATGTAAAATGGGGTTTTTAGACAAACATATAGCAGAAGTATTATCACAGAAGATAGAAATGTTACTTTCAAATATTTGATAATCTTCTAGCTGACTTTTCATCCAGAGCATCTGCGTGCTACATCCAGCAGCAGCAATATATTCTGCCTCTGTGGTTGAAAGTGCAATTGTGGGTTGCTTCTTGCTGTACCAAGAGATTAGATTTCTTCCTAGAAATTGACAACTTCCAGAAGTACTTTTCCTTTCCACTCTGTCTCCAGCGTAGTCAGCATCACAGAATCCAACTAATTTAAAATCATCAGATTTTCTGTAACACAAACCCACATTAGAAGTACCTTTCAGATACCTTAGAATCCTCTTGACAGCTGTCAAGTGTGATTCTCTAGGATCTGATTGGAATCTAGCACACAAGCATACACTGAACAATATGTCAGGTCTAGAAACAGTTAAATAAAGAAGAGATCCTATCATACCTCTATAGAGCTTCTGATCTACTTTCTTACTTACCTCTTCCTTGCCAAGTGAGCTAGTTGGATGCATGGGAGTCTTTGCCAGCTTACTATCAGTCATGTTAAATTTCTTCAGAAGTTCTTTAACATATTTGGTCTGATGTATGTAAGTGCACTCTGGAGTTTGATTGACTTGGATTCCTAGAAAGAATATGAGTTCTCCCATCATACTCATTTCAAATTCTGCCTGCATACATGTAGCAAACTCCTTTCCCAGCATAATATTGGTAGATCCAAATATTATATCATCCACATAAATTTGACAAATTAGAAGATCTTTCTTAATTGATTTACAAAAGAGTGTTGTGTCCACTTTGCCTCTGATGAAATTTTTCTCCAGAAGAAAATTGCTCAATCTCTCATACCAAGCTCTGGGAGCTTGTTTTAAACCATATAGAGATTTCTTTAGTTTGAAAACATGATCTGGAAATTTTTCATTTTCAAAACCAGGAGGTTGGTGGACATAAACTTCTTCTTCTATAATACCATTTAGAAAGACACTTTTAACATCCATCTGATACAGAGTGATGTTATTTTGTGCAGCAGATGAAATAAGAAGGCGTATAGATTCTAACCTTGCCACTGGAGCATAAGTTTCAGTGTAATCAATACCTTCTTGTTGACTGTACCCTTGAGCAACAAGCCTTGCCTTATTTCTTTCAACTTCTCCTTTCTCATTTAGCTTATTTCTGAAGACCCATTTGGTTCCAATTATATTGAATCCTTGTGGTCTTTGAACTAAATCCCACACATCATTTCTGGTGAACTAATTTAACTCTTCTTGCATGGCAATAATCCAATCATTGTCTTGCAGAGCTTCATCTACAGAAGATGGTTCAATTTCTGACACCAGTCCAAATAATGATGCTTCATATGATCTTAGAAAGGATCTTGTTCTGATGGGATCATCCTTCTTTCCAATAATGACATTCTCTGGATGAGAAGCTTTAATTATGGATACTTCTCTATCTGCAGAGTTTTCAGACTGCTTTGGCTTTTTATTGCCAAGCTTATCATCAAATCTAACATGAATAGATTCTTCCAAAATCTGTGTCTCAGTGTTGTATACTCTGTAGCCTTTAGAGCGTTCAGAATATCCAAGCATGAAACCTTTCTGTCCTTTGGAATCAAACTTGTTCAGATTTTCTTTAGTATTTAACATATAACAAATGCATCCAAAAGGATGAAAATATGAAATGTTGGGCTTTCTGTTCTTCCACAGTTCATATGGAGTCTTCTCCAGAAGAGGTCTTACAGACACTCTGTTCTGAATGTAACAGGCTGTGTTGATTGCTTCTGCCCAAAAGTGTTTTGCTAGATTTGTCTCATTGATCATGGTTCTGGCCATTTCTTGCAGAGTTCTATTTTTCCTTTCTACAACCCCATTTTGTTGTGGAGTTCTAGGACATGAAAAATCATGAGCAATGCCATTTTCATTAAAATATTTTTCAAAATATTTATTTTCAAATTCACCACCATGATCACTTCTGACTTTTATAATTTTGAAATCTTTTTCATTCTGGACTTGCTTTCAGAAGTCAAAGAACACAGAATGTGACTCATCCTTGTGTTTTAAGAACTTTACCCATGTCCATCTACTATAGTCATCAACAATGACTAATCCATACTTCTTGCCTCTGATGGATGCAGTTTTCACTGGTCCAAGCAGATCAATATGAAGTAATTCTAGTGGTTTGGAAGTAGAAACAACATTTTTTGATTTAAAAGATGATTTTGAAAACTTCCCTTTTTGGCATGCTTCACAAAGAGCATCTGAGGTGAACTTCAGATTAGGAAGTCCTCTGACAAGATTAAGTTTATTAATCTGAGATATACGTCTCATATTAATATGGCCCAATCTTCTGCGCCAGACCCATTGCTCTTCATTAACAGACATGAGGCATTTAACATTCTGAACTTTAAGTTCTGAAAGATTTATTTTATAAATGTTGTTTTTCCTCTTACCACTAAATAGGATAGAGCCATCCTTTTGACTAATAGCTTTACAACATTTTTGATTAAAGGTAATATCATAACCATTGTCACTTAATTGACTTATGGACAATAAGTTATGCTTTAACCCTTCAACAAGTAAAACATTAGTAATAGAGGGAAGTTTACCATTTCCAATGGTGCCAGATCCAATGATCTTACCCTTCTGGTTCCCTCCAAACTTCACATTACCTCCAGATCTAAGCTCCAGGCTTTGGAACATATACCTTTCTCCTGTCATGTGTCGTGAGCATCCAGAGTCCAGGTACCATGATTGGTGTCCTGACCTTGCTGCTAAAAACATATGCAACATGAATTATTTTACTTTTAGGTACCCAGATCTTCTTGGGTCCTTTAGGGTTAGTGGTTCTGAAGGTTTGTCTAAACTTCTATTTTTCAACATAAGGTTTATTCTGACTAGCCTTAGATTTAAACACATGAATATTCTTTTCAGAGCGTGTTTGTTCAATATCATTCAAGTGACTAAATTTAAAGTGTGAATATAAAGGAGTTTTCTTGATGATAATTTTATCAACAGGTTTTGGATTTAAATCCTTTCCAGAGGGGGATTCATATCCAATACCTTTTCTGTTATTTCTGCTAACTCGATAGATCATAGAAGCCATTTTGCTTCTGTCTATGCTTTTAGCAAGAAACTTCTGAAAGCTATAATCATATTTTTCCAAAATATTTTTGCATTCAGATTCAGTTTCAGAATCAGAGTTTTGTTGAGCTAATTCAGAATCAGTTTTCAATTTTAAGTTCTTTTCATTTAGCTCAGCTACTTCTGATTTGAGAATATTATTCTCAGATACAAGATTGCTTTGACGCTTCTTGTATTTGAGCTTAATATTGTTATAGCTTTTCAGAACTTCTGATAACACTTTGATAAGTTCTTCTTTAGTAAGTTTAGCCATTACCTCTTCAGCGTCAGAGTCAGATTCAGAATCAGATTCAGATCCTGAAGTTCCTTCCTCCTGATATTCTATGTCTGCCATCAAAGCTACATTGGCACATTCTTCTTCTGACTTAGATTCAGATTCAGATGTATCTGAATCATCCCAGGTGGCCATCAGAACCTTTTTCTTCTTATCAAATTTTCTTTTAGGCTTTTCTTTCAGCACCTTTGGACATTCATTTTTGTAATGTCCAGGTTCTTTACATTCATAACAGACAACCTCCTTTTTGCCAGATCTTCTGTGTCCAGAAGATTCTTTTCTTTGGTCAGACTTTCTAAAGTTTATGAACTTCTTTCCTTTATGCTTCCAGAGTTTGTTTATTCTTCTGGACAGCATGGACAGTTCATCTTCATCTTCAAATGAGGATTCTTCAGAGCTTTCCTCTATTACCTGCAATGCTTTAGCAGATTTATTAGATTTTAAAGCTACAGATTTACCTTTCTTTTGAGGTTCATCTTCCTCAAGTTCTATTTCATGACTTCTTAGTGAACTGATCAGTTCCTCCAAGGAGATCTTGTTCAGATCTTTAGCCATCTTCAGCGCTGTCACCATAGGTCTCCATCTGGTGGGTAAACTTCTGATGATCTTTTTCACATGATCAGCAGTAGAGTATCCTTTGTCCAGAACCTTTAGTCCAGCTGTAAGTATTTGAAATCTGGAGAACATAGCTTCAACAGATTCAAAGTCTTCCATCTTGAAGGCTTCATACTTCTGGATCAGAGCCAGAGCCTTTGTTTACTTGACTTGAGAGTTTCCCTCATGAGTCATCTTTAAGGATTCAAACATGTCAAATGCAGTTTCCCTGTTTGTAATTTTTTCATACTCAGTATGAGATATTGCATTCAACAATATTGTTCTGGCCTTGTGATGATTTCTAAATTCTTTCTTCTAGATGTCATAGATTTTCTGTCTATCTTCTTGCCATTCCCGTCTGTGGGATGAACATATCCATCTATGACCAGATCCCATAAATCAGCATCATATCCGAGGAAAAAACTTTCAATTCTGTCTTTCCAATAATCAAATTTCTCCCCATCAAACATAGGGGGTTTGGTGCTGATTCTGTCCCTTTCTTCATATTTGTTGTTAATGTTAGACATTGTATTATCAGCCATAGTAACAACCAAATATATATCAAAGTATTTCTCTCTGGATCTTTACTGTCACTGTTAAGTGGTAGCACACACAGAACCGGAGCTCTGATGCCAACTGGAGGTGAGATAATACTTAGAAGGGGGGTTGAATAAGTATGAAGATTAAAACTTAGAAATAAAAACTCAAGGATTTTTATCCTGGTTCGTTGAACTCAACTACTCCAGTCCACCCTTCCTAGAGTGATTTGCCTTTCTCAATCAAGGACTTAATCCACTATTAAATCAACTGATTACAATAGTTACCACTTAGAACAACTGTTCAAAGTCTTCTCAAGAACTACTGATCCTAACTGGATCTTCTTAAGGATTACAATCAAATGTAAAACCAATACAAGTGTTTAAGATTGCTTCTATAAAGCTTTATCACAACTGTGATTTTTCACTTAACTATTTAGAACAAAGAAATAAATTCTTAGAAATAATATGAAATAGTATAAGAGCTTGAATGTTGATTTCTTTTCAATGCAAACGTCAACTGAAGAATTTGGTGGAGTCTTCCTTTTATAGGCAGCTGATCCAAGGTGAGCTTCACGTTGAGAAGAGTGTCCAAAAGGTCTGATCCTTTTTATCTTCACATCAAGTGACCTTTCCTAGAAGAAGAAAGCACAGAAAAATCATTTTTGTCTGTGTTCTTGTGTCTAGCATAAATAAGGAAAGAGACGTTTGGTTCACTCCAACGGATATAAACTTTGAATAATTCTTCTTCAGTTTTCAGGAAATGTATCAGAGTCAAATTGGGTCAGAGTCTTCTGATGATGATCAAAGTTTTGCTGAATCAGAGTCTTCTGCAGCAGGTGTGCTTTTAGCGTGTTTAAGATTAGAGCATATTTGAGACAGATCTTCAGTACTGGCAGCTTTAGTACTTTCAGAATCTTCTGTAGAAACTATGCTTTAAAAAAAACTCTTCATACAGAATTCTTCTTTGCTTCAGATGCTTCTGACTTGCTTCAGATTCTTCTGGAGCTTCTGCTTCAGATCCTTCTGGAGCTTCTGCTTCAGAATCTTTTGGAGGCTACGCTCAGGATCTTCTGTTGGCAGCAATCAGAATCTTCTAATGGATGCATCTGGCACTACAGAGTCTAGCTAATTTCTTGTGTTCAATTCTGATTTGCTTCTGGAGTGTTAATTCCTTTACTATCTACAGTAAAAATTCTCAAGCAAATTTTAGAGTATATAATTCTTAAATACAAAATTTCATATTAGTTATCATCAAAACATAGAGATATTATTAAGAACCAATCTGTGTTCTAACAAGAGTGTGTGAGTTCCTTGATCAAAGCTGTGAAGCAAGATCAAGGTGTGTATGAAGTGTCTCTTCATATTTAGTCTGTAATTGTTTGATATCACTATTGTGTGATTGAGGGGGAGTGAGTGGGTATACTCAGGTCTAGAGTGTCTCTAGGCTGAATTGTCATTGGGTAGATTTTAAGTGAGGAGTGCAAACTGTGTTGTTTGACTCTGAATTAATTCTGCTAATAGTCAAGTTCCTCCCTGGCTTGGTAGCCCCCAGATGTAGGTGTTATTGACATTGAATTGGGTGAATAATTGGTGTGTTATTTACTGCTTTTATTATTACTGATTATTAGATGTTAAGTAGCAGATGTTACAATGGATGTTATAACTTTGGTAATAACATCCATCGTGTGCTTGCCAGAATTTTCAATTGGCATCAGAGCAGGCACCCTGCCTGTTTAAATCTAGGTGAGATCCAGGGGAAAACAAATTCTGGTACAATGGATAAAGACATAGGATTCAATAATAGACCTCCAATTCTGGATGGATCTAATTATGATTATTGCAAACCAAGGATGATTGCATTCTTGAAGTCTATAGACTACAAGGCTTGGAGAGCTGTGAATTCAGGCTGGAAACATCCTGTGAAGACTGACAAGGATGGAGTCGATGTGTTGATTCCTGAAGAGGAATAGAACAAAGAGCAAGAGGCCTTAGCTCTTGGAAACTCTAAAGCATTGAATGCTTTATTCAATGGCATAGATAAAAACATCTTCAGGCTGGTACACCACTGTGAACTAGCAAAGGATGTTTGGGACACCCTCAGAACTACTCATGAAGGAACTTCCAAGGTCAAAATGTTAAGACTTCAAATGTTGACCACCAAATTTGAAGGTCTAAGAATGAAGGAAGATGAGACCATTCATGAGTTTTACATGAATGTTCTTGAACTTGCAAACACCTCAGGAGCTCTGGGAGAAAATATGACTGAAGAGAAGCTTGTAAGAAAGATTCTAAGGTCACTACCAAAAAGGTTTGCCATGAAAGTAACAGCCATTGAAGAAGCCCAAGACATATGCCACATGAAAGTAGATGAACTCATTGGTTCACTTCAAACCTTTGAAATAGGAATGAGTGATCAGGCTGTGGAGATAAAGAACAAAAGCATAGCTCTTGTCTCAAACACAACTGATACAGATGGTGAAAAGGAGGAGAATCTGTCTGAAGCACTTGCCTTGCTTGGAAAACAGTTCAGCAAACTGGTCAAAAGGATAAATGCTAGGTCTAAACCGTATACCAAAAGCATGTCTTCAGATAAAGAGAATTCTGAAGATAAAGTCAGCCAAAGTAGAGGAGTACAATGTCATGAGTGTGAGGGATATGGACATGTTAGGAGGGAATGTCCCACATACCTCAAAAAGAAGGGAAAAGGCTTAACAATCATTTGGTCTGATGAAGATTCTGACGGTGGATCAGAAGAGGAATCAGCTAAACATGTCACTGCTCTTAACAGTGTGTGCATATCTGATGATGATTCAAGTGCTGAAGAGTTATCTTTTAAGGAGCTTGCAGCCTCATACAAAAAGCTTCACATCAGAAGCACAAAACTGGTTCAGCAAGGAGAGAAACAGAAGAAAATCATCAAGGAGTTAGAAGCTGAAAAGAGAGAGCATTTAGCCACAAATGACACACTCAGAAGTGAAGTAAAGGAGTTGAAAAGTAAGAAGGATCAAACGGAAAAACCCATAAGGATGCTCAATTCTAGGACTGACACCCTAGAGGAAATTCTGCAGAGTGGACAAACCTCAGGAGATAGATCTGGACTAGGATATGTTGATAAACAAAATCCTGTGCTAAAACTCAATAGAGTACAACTTGAGGTCCAGAATCCAAAGAGGATGTCACGACAAATGTCACAACATCCAACCCACAGAAACTGGAATCAAGTCAAGAGTAGATTCCAAGGGTATAGATGTTACCACTGTGGAAAACTTGGTCATATCAAATCTGTGTGTTTCTGGCTGCATGGGTTTCCTAGTCATCCTCATCAAGAACAGAAAGCTCATGTCAAAAGGCAGCATCAAGCAAGGACAAAGAAGGGTGCTCCTAACAGGCAAAGGCATTGGGTTACCAAGAATATGGCCTTAGCAGCTCACACTGATCTAAGGATGCCAACCCAAGAGGACTGGTGCTTTGACAGTGGTTGTTCCAGACATATGACTGGAATTAAGGATCTCTTGACAAAACTCAACCCTCATACATCTAGTCATGTAACCTTTGGTGATGGAGCTAGAGGAAAAATCACAGGTGTTGGACAACTTGATAGTCTTAAAGCCCCAAGGTTGAAGGATGTCTTGCTGGTTAAAGGACTGACAATTAACCTAATAAGCATAAGTCAGCTATGTGATCAAGGTTTAAAAGTCCATTTTTCACAGAACAAGTGTGTGGTTGTCAATGAGGAAGGTGGGGAAGAAATGAGGGGATCTAGAGCCAAGAACAACTGCTATCTATGGGAGCCTAGAAGTAACCTCAATGCCTTGGCCAATAAGGAAACTAAGGACCAACTATGGCTGGAGAAAGGAAAACAGCCACTGAAGATGGATAGGACCAGGTCCAACACATTAGCAAGTGGATCTTCAAAGTGTGCTTCAGAGAGAAGGACAAGATATAAGAAAATCCATGAGGGGAAGCTAGCCAAGAAGGGATACCCAAAGACTGGTCATCAGGGAAAGCTAGATAGGTTATATTGGAATCTGATGGAGTCTATGGAAGCAGCCAAGCATACAGGAAGCAATGTCACTCAAGATGTCATGACCTTGTTCTGTGACATCAAGAGTACCATTCACACAAGTTCTGATGAGTTCAAGGGAGATATGCTCAGGGGTAACGTGTGTAAATGGCAAGAGGGTTGTGCTAAACCTGAGGAGTATTTTAGTGATGACATGGTTTCAAGAAGTGTCAAGGAGTCTCAATTTACAAATCCCCTAAAATTAAAGCCCTCCAAAAATGATGGCTTATAGCAATTAATAGTAAATGGGAATTACATTTTGAATTTAAATCATTTAATGATAAATCAAAAAGGTAAGTTCCCTCTTATTGGTCAATCATACCCCATTTCCACTTATATAATACAATCCCTCTACTCTTGGTGCCATCACAAACTGTTAAGCTTCCTTACTGTTTCCAACAAGCACAAAAAATCACTTCTTCCTCAAACGTCAACCCTAAGTATGTCGCAACATTCTAAACCATCCTTAGCCAAAAGTTTGACCGACCATGATACTAAATCAAACCCTAATGAAGCGCTGTAAATTGCTCCATTGCGCATGGTGACTCTGGAAGGAGTATTGATGAATGAACCTAGCCAACCCCATGCAAAGAGGCCAAATGACAGTGTCACAGGTCAAGCTCCTTCTTCTGCTGCATCTGATGATCTCAACAATGCAGAAGCTAGACGAACTCATCTTGCCATTGTGAAAATAGTCGCTAACACACTCAACATACCCACGTCTTCTAGCTTGAAGGGGTCTGATCCCAAACTGCATGATCAAGCAAATGTCTCACCCAATGTTGCAACATCAAAGGACCCTGCACCAAAAGGGAGGAACAAGGGTAAAGAGGCTAAACAAATGGGTGAAAGCATGCAAGGCACCATAGATACTGAAATGGTAGACCTAGACAACTATTCTGACAATGATCTCATAGTCAAACTCAATCCAGGCATAGCCAAAAGGCTGATGACACGAAAAGGGAAGAAGGTAGCTGATCAAATTTTCCCCAAGAAGAAAGATGGTGAGAAGAGTACTGAGCAAGAAACGTCCACAAGGAAGGCTGGAACAAAGAGGGCTTAGGTTGGACCCCCGAAAAGCTGGAGCAAAGTTATCACAAAGAAGAAGAGGGCTGAATCTATTTCTAAATCAGAAACAGACTCAGATGTTACTGTCACTGACATCCAGACCAAGAAAAAGCCTTCCACAAGCAAACTGGCTGAAAGTATTTCTGAAGTACCAATTGATAACATTTCTTTTCACTGTCCATCAAGTGTTATCAGATGGAAATACGTGTATCAAAAGAGGTTAGCCCTAGAAAGAGAGCTTGCTCAGAATGCTCTTGAAAATAAAGAAATCATGGCCCTAATCAGAGATGTTGGCTTGGTGAAAACTGTGTCTCAGTTCTCCCAATGCTATAAAACGTTGGTGAAAGAATTCATAGTCAATCTATCAGGTGCATGTGCTGATAGTAAATCCAGTGAGTTTGGCAAAGTAATTGTAAGAGGTGAATGTATCAACTTTACAGCAATTATCATCAACAAGTACTTGGGGAGACCTAATGAAGGCCTGACTGAACTAAGAGTCTCAAACCATCAAGTATGTCAGGAAATAACTGCTAAACAGGTCAAGAAGTAGTCTTCCAAAGGGAAGCTTGTAGCAAGCAAACTAAGTGTTAAATATGCTATGCTTCACAAAATTGGTGCTGCAAATTGGGTGCCCACCAATCATAAGACAACAGTGGCAACCATTCTTAGAAGGTTCATATATGCTGTAGGAACTAAGGCTAAGCTCAATTATGGAACATACATTTATGAACAAACCATGAAGCATGCTGGTAGCTACAGTATTAAGGGCCCTATTGCTTTTCCCTCTCTCATCTGTGGAATCATCTGTGATCAACATCCCAACATCCTAAAGAAGAATGACGTTGCAAGAAAGAGAGAAATTGCATTGTCATTTCATCATAAGCTATTTCAGGGAACTCATGTTCCTGATATTGTTATGACATCAGCTGAGACATCAAAGGGATCATCAAAATCAAGAAAAGCTGAAGTAATTACAATATTGAAGGAAACTTGCAAGGAACTGGATACTAGAAAGAAAAATCTTGAAGAACTAATCTGAACCCTTGAGCAAGATGAGGGGTCTGAATTCACTAATGAAGAGAGAGATGGTAGTGGTTCAGGTGATAATGACCAGGAAGCAGCGGATGATAGTTCTAAGGAAGCCAGTGGTAAAGATGAGGAAACAGGTAAGGACAGATCTGAGGAAAGCAGTACAGGAGACACTTCAGAGGAAGGAAAAGTAAATGTTGGTGAAGCCTGACTCAGGCTGCTGTTCTGCTGAGCTGATGAAGCTGTGTGCTGCTGGTCTGATATTACCTTAAGATCTTGTGTAAAGAATTGTATGACTTTATATGTGTGATGCTTATTATGAGCAGTCTGTTTATAGTATCCCTAACTGCAGTTATGTTACAATATATAATCTATACTAAGTCATTAGTTAGATATGAATTTATAGCTAAAAAGGGGGAGAGAATAATATGTGAGCTAACAGCAGGTGGAAGAACAAGGAGAACTGGCTTGAACATATGTGCCTTTGTGCATATGATATTAGACTTGCATGCTTGCAGGTGTAACCACAGGTGCAGCTAATGAAATGTGTGATAACAGCTGATAGTGCTGTTAGCAATAAAGTGATATGCATGTCTAGCCTAGATAGGAATGAATATATGCTAGAACTAGGAGCAAACCTTGTGTGTGTACTTCAGGATGTTATCCTAAAGGTCATAACATCCAGAGCAGACTGGATGAATAAGTGCAGAGAGTCTTGTGCGACTCTTCAGGGGGAGTAGCATAGGTGTGTGTAACTTCAGAAGGTCATTCTGAATGTCTGGACATCCATAGGATGGATGCTTGTATCTGTGACTGCAGAATAATCTGCAGATTATGTGCCCAATTGATCTGATCAGTTGAGGGGGAGAACACCAGAGTGTTACTCAAATAGATGTGACATCTGTAGTGGTAACTACCAGATGGTTAACAGAGTGAGCTAATAGTAAAGAGCTAACTGTGAGGACTCAGAGAGGCTTGAGCTAGCAACTGTCCTGCATGACAGGACACATAATAAGTCTTCTACTGTGTATAAACTTTGATATGTTAACAGGTTGTTTTAGCAAAAAATTTGCCAAAAGGGGAGTTTGTAAGTGCTCTTGATTGGCTGCATTTTGTGGCAAAACTTTAGAATGTGCATGTATGTCATACTGATCGTTAGGACATACTTAATGATGTGTGTGCAGGGTAAGTTGACTATAAGTTAACTTAGTTAAGCTGAATGTCATACAGAATGTCATAACACTGAACGTATGACATCCAGCGGGCAAGGTTGTTTTTCCTGGTATCTATAAACCAGGAAACAGAATGGGAGCTCAAGCTGGATATCAGGAGACTTTCTAGAAGCCCTAGGCAATCTAAAAGATCCTTGAATTAAGTGGCAAGCATGTAGATCATTGAGAATAGGTTTGTTATGGATAAAACCTAATTAATGCACCAAGGCCCAAAAGGACTGATAGCTGCTATAAAGATCAGAAGATGCAATCCTGAAGAGCAGCTCTTAACAAAAGAAGAATATAGAATGCAGATTGAAGAGTCCTTGTAAGTGAAGAAGGCTAGTCTTCACGTGTGAATTCTGTCTTGGAAGACTTGTACTTCAAGCAATTGTCTGGTGGATGATTAGCATTGGATAGGTAGAGTCTAGGTTGTGTCTCACTCGAAGCTGTGAAGCAAGAGTGTGTGAGTTCCTTGATCAAAGCTGTGAAGCAAGATCAAGGTGTGCATGAAGTATCTTTTCATATTTAGTCTGTAATTGTTTGATATCTCTGTTGTGTGATTGAGGGGGAGTGGGTGGGTATACTCTGGTCTAGAGTGTCTCTAGGTTGAATTGTCATTGGGTAGGTTTTAAGTGAGTAGTGCAAACTGTGTTGTTTGACTCTGAATTAATTCTTATAATAGTGAAGTTCCTCCCTGACTTGGTAGCCCCTAGATGTAGGTGTTGTTAACACTGAACTGGGTGAATAATTGCTGTGTTATTTACTGCTTTTATTATTACTGATTATTAGCTGTTAAGTAGCAGATGTCATAGTGGATATTATAACTTTGGTAATAACATCTATCGTGTGCTTGCCAGAATTTTCAGATACTTTGTTTGTATTTGTTGCAGGGCTCTCATTCCCAAGACTATTCCAGAGGTGCATCCCCGGTAAGGTCACCTTGTCTTTGTCCCCACAAGAGGAAGATGTACGGTCTGAGACTAGTGCCTCCCCAGCAGGTTGGGTTTATGCATGAGATCAAAGGTTGCCTTCTGTAGGTCGAGATTGATACCTCCGGTGGAGTAAGGTTATCCCCAGCAGGTGTAGCTTATATGCCTATCCTCAGCAATCCAAATGCATATATCTTATCCCTTAGCAGGTGAATTTGGGATTACTCCCCCATCAGTGGGACGAGTGCAATGTTGTTGCCCCTGTAGAGTCTAAATCTTTGACTTCGTTCCCCTCAGAGTCTAGGTCATTGACTCATTCCCAAGCGGAAGTGGATATTGTTGAGTTTATTGCTTATTTCCCCAAGTAGAGGTAGATGATGATTCCCTCATTGCGTGATCCCCAGCGAAGTTATTGTCCTTAGCAGAATCCAGTTGGTCATTGGTATTCGTCAGAGTGAGTTTCCTTCGGGATATTTCCCCAATTAATTTTCATCCCCTTCAGATCCCCAGCGAAGTCGTTGGAGTAGTTTTCTTCCCCGCAGAGTAGGATTGACCCAGAGAATTGTTATTCCCCATCCTCGGCAGAAAGAGTTTGGGATATCTTTCTAGTAAATCTTATTCATTATCCCTAGCAGAGTGGGTTCAAATCTCCAGCAGAGTGGAACCCCCGACAGAGTGGAATAATTCCCCGTAGTTTGCTTTACTCCTCACTAGAGTCATATTCTGAAAGGTCATCCAGGGCTGATTTCTCCAGCAAAGTGGATTTGTTCTCCCCAGCCAAGTCATTTGTTCCCCAGAATATTTGTATTCTTGTAGGCCATCCAGGGCTGCTTTCCTCAGCAGAGTTTGATTTGATCCCCAGCGGAGTGGATTTTATTCTCAGCAGAGCTATTGCGTCTAGGAAATTCCTTTTCCGAGAATCCATCCAGGGCTTGTTTTCCCCAGCAAAAGTCCAATCGTACTTGACGCACCCAGTTATCTCCAGCGGAGTTGGTTCCGTTATGTTCAGCATTTATTTTACTGGAGTGGTTCCTTTGCATTTTGCATCGTGCATAGCATCCTCAAACGTGTAGCATTTCCATTTCGTATGGAGCATTACGCCATTCTCAAACATGTGCATTTGAAACATAAGTCAGGTTGTTACCTCTTATTTCCAGGTGTCTCTCCAGCAGACCGATTTATTTCCTTAGCCTGTGCGATATCCAGACCCTGGCTTTCACCGATTCTATTGGCTCAAGCCCGTGCGGTATCCAGACCCCGGCTTCCACCGATTTATCCTTTTGCTCGTGCGGTATCCAGACCCCGGCTGATACCGGTTTTATTTCTCAAGCCCGTGCAGTATCCAGACCTTGGCTTCCACCGGTTCTATTTCCTTAGCCCGTGTGGTATCCAGACCCCGGCTGATACCAGTTTATTTTCTTAGCTCGTGCGGTATCCAGACCCCGGCTTCCACCAGTTTATTTCCTTAGCCCGTATGGTATCTAGACCCCGGCTTCCAACGGTTTATTTCCTTAGCCCGTGCGGTATCCAGACCCTGGCTTCCACCAGTTTATTTCCTTAGTCCATGCGGTATCCAGACCCCGACTTTCACCGATTTATTTTTTTTGCCTGTGCGGTATTCAGACCCCGGAAAACTGTGATGTTTTTTCTGCCTGTGCGGTATCCAGACCCCGGCAGATTATGTTATTTTCATTAGCCCGTGGGGTATCCAGACCCCGGCTTCCACCAGTTTGTTTTCTTTTAGCCCGTGCGGTATCCAGACCCCGATAGATTGTGATGTTCTTTTTGCCTGTGTGGTATCCAGAACTCGGCATATTGTGATGTTATTTTTGCCTGTGTGGTGTCTAGACCCCGGCAGATTGTGATGTTCTCTTTAGCCCGTGTGGTATCGAGGCCCCTGCCGATGATTTATTTTTGCATGTGTGGTATCCAGTCCCAGGCTTTCACCAGTTTATTTCATTAGCCAGTGCGGTATCCAGACCCCGGCTTCCACCGATTTGTTTTCTTTTAGCCCGTGTGGTATCCAGACCCCGATCGATGATTTATTTTTGCTTGTGCGGTATCCAGACCCCGACTAATGATAGTGTAGAGAGCCTGTGCGGTATCTAGACCCTAGCAGTTATTGGTGTTTTTCTTGAGCCTGTGTGGTAATTAGACCCCAGCGAGAATCTTTGATGGATGCATTCATCTTATATTTATCTTTCCCCAACAGAGTTTATCAGTTACAATTATTAGTGACAGTTTCTTTTTGCGGTTGGAAAATTTCCGGGTTCTTTAGTATTCAACCATCTTTTACCTTGAATGTTTGAAAGCCGTTCGCTTTTCATCCCTTCAGGTCCAAGTCGTTTGAATAGGGGCAGTTGTTGTTCCCTAAAATTTGACCAACCTTTTCTTCCTAACTTGGCTTTTGTTTCATTTCATTTTTAGCATCTGCATTTGCATAACATTATTCTTAGCAGGGGATCAAGATTTGTTATTCCATTCAAGAGGAGAGTCTCTTTGGTTTCAAGCTCAAGCAAGAGATTTTGTGCAAGTCGTCAAGTGTTTATCATCACCATGGAAGATTTAGAGCTCCTTCAGGGGAGAAGTTTATGTATTGGTATCACCTCCCATCCTGAGGATCATCAGAGGGTTCTCAAGGACTCATGAGGTCTTTTTCTTGGTTGAGGCATGGTGAAAAAGCTCATTGAGTACCTTAGGGGTCATTGAGGAGCTTGTGTAGTCATTCAATTCGTCTGCAAAGGGCTTAGTCAGAGGACATGGAGCTAGGGTTTCATCTGGTCAACCCAAAGTCAACTGTGGACTTGAGAGGGTTCAAGACTTGGTTCTAAGGCACACAAACCACGGGAAGTCATCTTAAAGCATCTAGGGTGTCATGTTAAGATCAAATCAAGAAGAATCAAGAGTTCAAGAAGTTACTAAATTAGGGTTTCATAGGTTTTCAATGTAAAATCCCCTTCTTTAGTGCCTAACTTCAATGACACTTTTCCATATGATGAAAGCTCAATCTCTTTTTCATGAAAACATTTGACTTGTAGAGCATCTTCCAAGCTTTCTTTTGAGTACAAGAACTCATCCATTGAGTTTGTACATCTCAAGTTATGATGCAAAGAAGTTAGGATCCTCAGATGAAGAGAATTTTGGTCAACTCACTTCCAAGGCATTTTTGGCCTAGAATCAAGTTTCTCCTCAACTTCAAGTGAACATGAAAGTTTTTCCTCATGATCTTAGCTTTCCAAAAAGTCCTAGAAGTCCTTTTTATCATGTGTACATCTCAATTTATGGTCTTCACAAAGCAAGGGTATTTTTGGAAATTTCATTATGGGTCATTCTTTTCAATGGTCATTTTCATGAACTTTAAGGCCTCAAATCCAATTTTGACCAACATGAAACTTTTTCCTAAGGGTCACAACTTCACAATGGACTCAAAATTCATGGAGTTTGATGCATTATGTCATCATGTGGATCATTTTAAGGTGAAAATTTGACTTTTGGTCATGGATTGAATATCTTACATTGCGAGTTACCTTTTGATCTCATTCTTGAACTTTTCCACACCAATACATGATCATAAAGAAGTTTACCACATTTGGACCAACATGTTTAAGTCATTATGTGCCATTTTTCTCTCAAAATCACTTAAAAAGTCATGGCACAAAACCTCGTACAATCTCTTTCTAAATGACCAAAACCATAACAATTCATTTCTACACACCCAAATGACCATTTGCTGACCCAAGAGGAGTGAACTTCATGTTGTACCCGTGTATGCTCCATGGATTGCATTTTTTTAGCAAAATTGAAAACCAAGCAAACCAACCATTATGGGCCTACATGAATGTCACTAAGCCCCCATACATAAGCTGAAAATTAGCCCTAGATGTGGTGATTGGAAAGAATCACGCAGAAGAGCTCCCTCCATCAAGAAATTTTAGAAACTTTATTCTCTTCGAATCTCAATTTTCTTTGGATATTTCTTCAAGTTGTGGCTCAATTCATCATCACCAAAGTGCAAGGAAGGTATTGGAAGGCTTAAACAGAAGTTTGCTTGAGGAGAGAACGGTCAACAGAACCTCTCTGTTAGGTAAGATTCTTCCACTTGAAACTTCCATGTTAGGCCCAATTTAGGTTGCATTTTGAGTACATCTGAATCCTTACATGGAGTAGGCCATGTTTGATTTGTTTTAGTGCTTTTTCTGAACTTTTCAGTTTGAGCTTAATTTCTTCGTGGCCTGATTTACCCCTTTTCCAAGGGTCTTTATGCAAAATAGATGCCATTTTTGAGATCCTCGTGAAATTTCCCTTGGAATAGTGGTCTGGGTTAGCTCTTTTATGGTGGTTTTGGCACAGCTCCGGCGACCCATGGCCGGGGAAGACGACCGAAGCCCTAGCTTCGGCGTCTGGTGCATTTGGAGATCAAAGTTAAGCTGGCCAGTTGGACTTGTTGACTGGATTTTGTGTCGCGCGTGCATTGGCTTGACCACTCCAACGTGGGTGTTTGAATATGACAGGACTTAGTGAAACACACAATTTCACTTAAGTCTGATTGAGTTTGGACATTAGGCCTAGTCACTTGCTTTCTACGCCTCCCCTTTCTGAGCCCAGGAGCGAGATTACACTGTTTTCAGTTCATTTTCCATATTGCTGATCACACCCCCTCTTTCCTTTGCAATTATTTTATTTCATTTTTATTTTCTGTTTTCATTTAATTGATTTAAAAATAGCTCAAATTGCATAAAAATTCCCAAAAAATATTTTATTACACTTTGGAATGTTATTTAATTTTCCATAATTTTTATTTCTGTTTTTATTTTATTTTTGTTTTTTATTTAGAATTTACAATTAAATGAGTTGTATGGTGTTTACCTTGTATGATCATGACCATTTGGACCTCAATTCCTTATCTCCTATGACAATGGCCTCTCCCTCACCTAGACAAGATATTGAGGTACTCTTGAGGATGATTTTTAGTGACCAATTATCTTTTTCCATTTGACTTTGAGTTCACTTTTCATGTCCCTCGAGTAATGCTCGATAAGGTGGAACACCCTTAATAATTGAATTGTTTGGTGATGCCTTGTGATGGATATGACTTTGAAACTTTGGTTTCTGTTTTCCATTTAATTTGGATACTTTGTGCTTTTCATTTAGATTCATTTGAACAATTCTCCTATTTTTGATGAAGCTTGCAAATCAAGTCATCCTAGAAGAGGTTCATACAAACTAGTTTGACCTAGTTCCTTTGGGAAATGACTTTTATGGATCTCATATGCACCCTATGAGTATTGATGTTTTTTTATAACATGATTAAGTTGCTAGTTGTTGATTTTTAGATCATACATTAGTGTAACTTGTTTCACAAGTTACTTGGAAGTTAGGCATTTCCACTTGTTTTTAAGTGTTGAACATGAGATAGAACTTTGGTTCTTCCATTTTCCTTGACTTGGTTCTTGTTTGTCCATTGTTTCTTACCTTGATTTGAGCTTTCCTCTCTTGGTTTCACTTCTTCCCCACTTGCTTTGATCATCATTCAAGGTGATTTGGTGTTCATGTGTATGCTTTGAGTTTGCCTTGAATGATGCATTTCTTTTAGCACTTGTTTGCTCCTTTCTTTTACATGATCAATTTGAATTGTTTGGTTGAGATCTTTATATGTGCTTACTGCCCAAGTTTCTTTCTCTTATCTTCTCTTTGATCATGGCTTTTTGGTTTTGCTTTTTGTTTAGCTTTGCTTAAGTGATTGATGTTTGAATGGTTGTAGGAGTTGTAACTTCTCCCATTTCATCTCACTCTTTTTGACTTGCTTAAGTCAACTTGTTTTGATCATTTGTCTTTGTTTCATAATTTGATTCTCATATCCCATTTTGCATCTTTGCATACCTTGTTTGCATTGCTTTTGACTTGTTTAAGTCAACTTCTTCTCATTTCTCATTTCATCTGTGATTGAGTTATTTGTTGTTTACTTGGTCTTTTTCCATGATCCCTTAGGATTCCTAGTCCCTCTATTTAAGATGGGAGTAGGAGAGACATTAGGTGTTCAATCCTTTGCATGATAACATTAGGATAGTTTCTTCCCCTCTTAATCCCAACTTTAGGAGCATTGTGCATGACAACATTAGGGTTGATTAGTTTCCCCTTAGAGTTTGTGTTTTCTCTTCTCATCTCCTAAACACCTTAAGACACTTAATAAAGGATAATAAATGTTGTACGCTACGAGCCTTAAGTACTTGAGAAATGATAGTTGGGGGGGCCTCTTCTCAATCTTTCTAGAATGTTTAGCGTATGCCCTTTGGGCGATATGCGACGCATTCGCTCTCAAGTCATAGTCTTTAGTGCAACATGAGTTACAAACTTAACTCAATTCACTTCTTCATAAAAACCAAAAAACAAAACATCAAACCTTTTTATCCCTCGGGATTGTTTGAAAATCATTTTCAGAAAGAGTGTGTTAAGTCTTGGTTCTATCGCAAACAGGTAACGCCTAAGTCTCCAATGGTCGAGCAGCAATACACCTAACTGCTAGAACGAAGGTTTAACCCTACTCAGTTAAAACACTTGAACCAATATGTGGTCGTGTCAGCCCGAACTACGTTTGCTCTGATTTCTCATACCAGATGAGGATACGTAGGCACAAGACGGTGATGTCTTGGCAAGCAACCTTCCCCCCTTTCAACCGTAGTTTTCCGAACTACGTTGACTCTGACTTTCCCGTTGCACGAGGGAATACATAGGCATAGAGCGGCGTTGCTCTATCGAGTCTATTTTCTTTTCTTTTGTCCCTGTGTGCCGACCTTTTGATAGATTAACACCCTTTTAGATAGACAACAAGCATGGATCCTGTTGAGTACAACAGACGTGAGGGGTGCTCATACCTTCCCCTTGCGTAACCGACTCTTGAACCCATGATTTGGTTGCGTCGACCTGTCTTTTCCCTTTTTCGTAGGTTTTCTCTAATCGTTTCCTTTCCCTCTCTTTGGGATAAATAACGTGCGGTGGCGACTCTTCTATCTTTGCCGGCCCCTCTTCGCAGCGATGCGATAATTATCATATATCCAACTGATGAATTTTCCTTAAATAATATCTCACAAAATAAAGTAACATGGTTAGCACATGAGATGTGTTAAAATAAAAAAAGAAGAAGCCAACATAGATCATAACAATCAATGACAAATAATCAAGGCCAAAAATTAACCGAACATGAAGTTCAAAAATTTCAATCAAAGTTTCAAATTTAAAATGGCACCACAAACATTAATCAACTTGAATCAAGACTCACTCCAACCTTAATTCATAATTATGGATAAAGGGTAAAGAAAATAAAAAGCCAAAAAAATTCAAATAAATAACAACTGTTTTAAAATAAACTCTAAACAGAAAATAAATTTAATAAAATGATAGGAAATTAAATTTCATGCAATTTGAAAAAAAGAAAATCTAAAAAAGCTTTAAAAACGAAAAAGTTATGAAATAAATAAAATGGGAATGGAGATAGGAAACTAGGAGGTGCAAAAAAAAAACTAAAAAAAAAAAAACCTGGGCCCATAGCTGATTTTTATACCCCAAATTTTGACCCCCTAGATTTCATTATCATTCTAGGTGCATCAAGCATGTGTTATCTAACCCTAACCTCTTTCAAGTCTGTCTTTGTCAAGATGTAGATGAATTAAGGTTTCACACTGTAAAAATCAAGAATCCCGTGGGCTGATCAATTAAGGTTTTGGATTGATCTTCTACATATCAAGTTTTAACATCATCAAGAGGTTCATATCTTACCAACAACAAGTGTTATTTGAGTTTGTTACCAAAAGAATGGAAGAAGTGTTGTGCAAAACCCTGATTAGGGTTTCCAATTGAAAAAGTCAACTATAGTTTGACTTTTGGTCCACATGGGTTTCCAAAGCTTGAACCATGATCCATGATGTTTCTATGACTTAGTTAAATCCCCTCAAGAAGTATGAAAGGTTCAGAAACCCCAGAATACCAAGGATCGATCCTGAAGATTTCAATTGTTCAGTTCGTCTGTCTGGAAAGTCAACTCTTTTACTTTTAAGGTTTTGACCCCAAATTGAAGCAATCAAAGTTTCCTACATGATTGTATGCCTAAATAGTGAGTTTGGTGAAGATTTAATCAAGAGTTGACGGATAACTTGTGAATCAAGAAATTGGGGTTTATGAAAAATCCTAAAACCCTAATTACAAGCTAATTTGGAGTGGTCATAACTTTCAAACCACACATCCAAATTGAGTGATCCAAAGCTGGTTGGAAAGCTCTTGAGAAGTCCTGCAAAAGTGTCTTAGGGGGTTGAGGTCCAAAAATGCATAGGTTTTAAGTTATGAGCTCATCAAATTGTGAAGGATTTCCACACTTAGAAAAATTCCTTGTTTCTTGGCTTGTAAGTCAGCTTTTGCAACAAACTTCATGAGGATTTTTGACATAGTTCCCTTTGGAATTTGAACTTTGGCCAAACATGAATGTTGTGGATAATATTTGGGGCTTTTTAAAATTATAAGAGAATTTTCTCAACCTTTGTGGTTAGGAAGAATCAAAGAGGACAAGTTAGGCATTTTTCATGTCACAAAACCAAGTTCAGCACTTGCATTTTGATGCAAAAACCATTCAAACCTCTTCTAAACACTTGCTTAACTCATTCATTTATGCTTAGAGACCTAATTGATGAGATTACAATACTTTTCCACAAGCAAAAATTAGATTTGGATTATTTTGAATTGTTTATTCTTGCAAGTACAAGCAAGTGGCAAGGAGAGAGAAACTTTTTGCAAAATCTGCCACAACTCAGCTACCATATCAGCTGCTCTCTTTCTTCATATCATGTCAACTATTTCCAGGCTATTGATGATGATGAAACACATAGGGAAGTAACTCATGCTCAGAAAAAAGATCTTAAGATAAATTTGCTCATTTTTGCCTCCAAGATGGGTAAACTTAGCAAATTTGCAAAATATGCCCATACATCTTATTCTCCAAGCTTTCCTATAAATAGAGAACACTCATCACATCCAAAATACACCAGAATCAACTAGAAACTAAGTTGAATCTCTCTCACTTCTCTGATCACAACCTTTTTGCAAGTAGTAGAAGCTTGCCCCTTTGTGAAGAAATTATGCCTTTGCATAAACTCTTCCAAAACTCTTTCCAATCATCAAACCACCAAGAAAATCACTCTAACACATCATATAACATGTGTTAGAGGTGTTTAAACCATTACAACTATCCAAAACCTGCTAGAACAGAAATTCAACTCTCATACCTTGAAATCTTGACTTTTTTGCATTTTCAAAGCTAAGTCACGGCCTAGACCATTTCCAATCCTTCCAACACTTTAAACACACTCCATATAAGTTATTTGAACTGTCCAAAGCATTACCAAACTTCTGTAACACCATTTCCTAGAAACTCTTGGTGATTTCTTGCAAAAGAAGCCATTCTGTCAAGGCAGTGTGGTTGGGGGAGTTTTGATCATTTGGACATCTTATTTGGAGCACATTGAAGCTATTTGGATCATCATCCATCAACTAGATTTATTGCTTGGAGTTTTGACTTGAGAAATCTACAAGAGGTAAGTGTTCCAACTTTCTACTTTTGAGGTTATGTTAAACTTTGAGGTACATTGATTTTGAACTTGTTAGATATCATTTATAGGTCATATTTGAACCTTTTCTTGCTCACAAGCTTGTGTTTACATGACTATCCATTTTCTTTGGCTTACTAACTTGCTTTTCATATCGTTTCCATACAAAACTTATTGATTCTGGTTAGGCACAGGTGATTGGTGTTTATAGACATTATTTATAGGTCATATATGTTGTGTTTGATCACTTGGTTGATGCTAAGTTGGTCCATTTTTGACTGTCACATGATTCTTGCATAAACTTGTCCTTTTGGCCACTTCACATGCCATCTATTGTTTGAGTTTGTATATTGATGTATTATGCTTATAAGCACTCTCTATATGTCGCATATGATGTGTTTGAATCATTTCTTGCTGCTTAAAACATGTGTGTTGGACTGTCATATTGTTTTTGCACATAACTTACCATTTTCAATGATGTCTTCCAGTTTCCCACATAGTGTATGATCTGACCAAACCGTCACCACCATTGGATTCTAAAATTCTGGCAAGCACACGATGGATGTTACTACCAAAGTTATAACATCCACTGTGACATTGACTACTGTACTAGCTAATTAAACTGTAAGTAAAAGCAGTAAATAACACAGCAATTGTTCACCCAGTTCAGTGTCAACAACACCTACATCTGGGGGCTACCAAGCCAGGGAGGAAATTCACTATCAGCAGTATTAATTTAGAGTCAAACACACCAGTTTGCACTCCCCACTTAAGACCTACCCAATGACACTTCAACCTAGAGACACTATAGACCTGAGTATTCCCACTCACTCCCCTCAATCACACCACAGTGATTTCCAATTACAATTACAAAATAAAGATGAAGAAACACTTCATACACACCTTGATCTTGCTTCAAATCTTTGATCAAGGGACACACACACTCTTGCTTAACAGCTTTGAGTGAGACACAGCTTAGAACATACCTAACCAATGCAGTAGACAGTTGCTTGGTAAACAAGTATTCCTAAGACTCAATTCACACGTGAAGAACACACTTTCTTCACTCACAATACTCACATGAAGAATAACCTTCTTCACTCACAAGGACTCTTTGATATGCACTCTCTATTCTTCTGTTAAGAGCTACTCTTTTAGGATTGCTCCTTCTGTTATTTATAGCAGCAGTCAGTCCTTTGGGCCTTGGCGCATAAATTAGGTTTATCTATAATAAAACCTATTCTTCAATCATCTGCGCATTTGCCATTTAAGTCAAGAGCATTTGTTTCGCTTTAGGGTTTCTCAAATGTCTCATGTCTTTTAGCTTGAGCTCCTGATTTGTTTCCTGATTTCTAAATACCAGAAAAACTAACCTGCTCGCTGGATGTCATATGGTCAGTGTCATGACATTCTGTATGACATTCAGCTCAACTTATAGTCAACTTACCCTACACACACATCATTATGTATGTCTTAACATTCAGTATGACATACATGCAAACTCTAATGTTTTGCCACAAAATGCAGCCAATCAAGAGCACTTACAGACTCCCCCATTGGCAAATTTTTGGCTAAAACACCCTGTTAATAAATCAGAGTTTACACACAACAGAAGACTTATGATGTGTCCTGTCATGTAGGAAAGTTACTAGCTCAACCCTCTATGAGTCCTCACAGTTAGCTCTCACTGTTATAACTCACCTTGTTAACCATCTGTTAGTTACCACTACATATGTCACACTTTGCTGAGTAACACACTGGGTTACTCCCTCTCAACTGAGCACACAACCTGGAAACAACCCTGCAGTCACACATATTCATCCAGTTTTCTCTAGATGTCATGACATTCAGAATGACATCCTGAAGTTACACACACACACCTGTGCTACTCCCCCTGAAGAGATGCACAACACACTCTGGTACAACTCCTAAACACCTTCTAGGATCAGATAGGGTTAGCAACATACACAATCAACCATTCAGTTCTAACAAACATTCCTATACACCATAGGAATTCACACACATAGCACATTACTAACAACAATAGACATCTATTATCACATATATCCTCAGCAGCACCTGTGTTCACACCTGCAAGCATGATTATACCATGTGCACACAATAGCACATATGCTCTTCAAGCTATCCACCTGTTCTGCACCTGCTGTTTCTATCTTTCTCTCCCCCTTTTTAGCCACAAATTAAGATCCAACTAAGAACTTAGCATAGATAAAAAATTGTAACATTATAATTGTTAGGGGCAAATTATACAAACTGCTCATAGAGAGCATCACAAACACAATTCTTGCTGTCACAAAAAAGCATAAACAATGAAATACTCAAACCAGCAGCACATGACATTAGCTCAGCAACCCACAACAGTCTATCAACCCACATTAATCATCTTCCTCAGAAGAGCTGGAATCACTGTCATCTGAATTTGACAGTGAGATGTCCTTATTGATGTCATTAGGATCGTCCTCTGGCATATCAGAATTGTAAGGAGGATCCCTGCGAGCCAGGGGAATGGTGATACCCCAAATTGGCAGCCCTCTTTTGAGTATATCATCGACAATTTTCCTATTTGATTTTTCCACGTAAGTCGTGCCTTCCCTGTTGCTGATTCGCCTAAGTTCTTCAGTAGTGGGAGGAGGATACTTGTGCTTGGGTGCTTCAGCAGTAGGAGGGTCATCTTTTAAGGATTTGGGAGGGGTCTTGTAGGAGGAGGCATTATGATAGGAAGACATCTTAGTGAGGAGAGCAGATTGGGAATTCTGTAGAAAGGAGGAGGCGGAGAAAATTGTATACGCAGAGATATAACACGTTTGCATGGAGAGGAGAGTTTTTGTGGTCAAGGTTGTGGACTGCATTGAAGTTTTAAAACTCTCACGTCCCATTAATTGCTATGAGTCTTCATTTATGCAGATACCCAATTTGCCTCTCAAATTCTCAAACTGAGCAGCATCAAGGGCCTTAGTAAAAATGTCAGCCAGCTGAACTTCTATGAAGACATGTTCCAAGGAGACCACTTTATCTTCCACAAGGTCTCTTATGTAGTGGTGTCTTATACCAATGTGCTTAGTTCTACTATGCTGAATTGGGTTCTTAGAGATATTGATAGCACTAAGATTGTCACAATACAGTGTCATGATATCCTACGTGACATTGTATTCTGTCAGCATTTACTTCATCCAGACCAGCGGAGAGCAACTACTGCCAACTGCTATGTATTCAGCTTCTGCAGTGGACAATGAGACGCAATTTTGCTTTTTGCTAAACCATGATATGAGATTATTCCCCAAGAAGAAACATCCATCAGAGGTGCTTTTTCTATCATCAGCACTTCCAGCCCAGTCAACATCATAGTATCCAGACAATGTAGGATCACACCCATGTGTGTACAGTATACCATAGTCACTGGTTCCATTCACATATTTGAGAATCCTTTTGACTTGATTTATGTGACTTACCTTAGGGTTTGCTTGATATCTGGCACATATACCAACTGCAAATGCAATATCAGGTCTGCTGACTGTTAGATACAACAAGCTTCCAATCATGCTTCTGTACAGGCTTTGATCCACACTAGTACCACTTTCATCTTTTGATAACTTCAGATGAGTAGGTGCAGGTGTTCTTTTGTGACCAGCATTATCCAAGCCAAACTTTTTGACTATGCTTTTGGTATACTTACTTTGGGAGAGAAATATGGACTCCTCCATTTTCTTGACTTGCAGCCCAAGAAAGTAAGTTAGTTCTCCATACAAACTCATCTCAAACTCAGATTACATATGATTGACAAATTTTTAAACCAATTTCTCAGAATTCCACCAAAGACTATGTCATCCACATAGATTTGAGCAATCATGAGTTTTTCATCCTCATTTTTCACAAAGAGGGTCTTGTCTATTCCTCCTTTCTTGTATCCATGGGTAGTAAGAAACTCAGTCAATCTTTCATACCAAGCCCTAGGAGCTTGCTTCAATCCATAGAGAGCCTTCCTTAACTTGTATACATGGTCTATCAAGTTAGGATCCTCAAATCCCTTGGGTTGAGCTACATATATTTCCTCATTTAGATATCCATTCAGAAATGCACTTTTCACATCCATTTGGAACAATTTGAATTTTAGAATGCAAGCAATTCCTAATAGTAGCATGATGGACTCAAGTCTTGCAACTAGTGCAAAGGTTTCATCAAAATCAATTTCTTCTACTTGAGTGTACCCCTGTGCCACCAGTCTAGCCTTGTTTCTGACTATAATTCCCTGTTCATCTGATTTGTTCTTGTAAATCCATTTGGTGCCAATGATGTTTGTTCCTTCAGGTCTTGGCACCAGTTCCCATACTTCATGTCTTTTAAACTGTTCCAATTCATCTTGCATGGCCTTGATCCAGTATTCATCAGTTAAGGCTTCCTTCACATTTTTGGGTTCAATCTTGGACGCAAAACATGAATTTGAGACGACTTCTCTAGCTCTGGTCCTTACCCCACTGTTGATGTCTCCAATGATAAGATCTTTGGGATGATCTTTTAGGATTTTGATAGAAGGTTCTCTGATGGTAGTTTCTAGTTCAGAATCTAGAGCTATAGCTTGAGTATCTTCAGTATTCACTACACCATCAGTTGGTGTCTCAAGCAATGTTCCAACATCCTCTATGACATTGATTTCTTCATACTGATCATCAATGACCACATTAATGGATTCCATCAAGACTTTTGTTCTGGAGTTGTACACTCTATAAGCTTTGCTGTTGATAGAGTATTCCAGAAAAATGCCTTCATCACTCTTGGGATCCATTTTCCTCCTTTGTTCATGATCTCTCAAGATGTAACACTTGCTCCCGAAGACGTGGAAGTACTTCACAGTTGGTTTCCTTCCTTTCCACAATTCATACAAAGTAGATGATGTTCCTTTTCTCAAGGTCACTCTGTTGTGAACATAGCAAGCTGTGTTCATAGCCTCTGCCCAAAAATGCATAGGTAATTTCTTTGAATGTATCATGGCTCTGGCAGATTCTTGGATAGTCCTATTTTTCCTTTCCACTACTCCATTTTGCTGAGGAGTAATAGGAGAGGAAAACCCATGGCTGATCCCTTCAGATGAGCAGAACTCAGCAAACTTGGAGTTTTCAAACTCCTTGCCATGATCACTTCTGATCCTGGCCACACCACATCCCTTTTCTCTTTGGAGTCTGATACACAGCTTCTTAAAGACTTCAAATACATCTGATTTTTCTCTGATGAAGCTTATCCAGGTGTATCTGGAGTAGTCCTCCACAACTACATAGGCATACTTCTTACCACCAAGACTTTCTACTTGCATTGGTCCCATCAAGTCCATGTGCAATAGTTCCAAAACTCTGGAGGTAATTAGGTGACCAACCCTTGGATGAGATGTCTTGGTTTGCTTGCCTACTTGACAGTTACCACATACCTTTCCTTCATCAATAGTCAGTTTTGGAATTCCTCTCACAGCCTCCTTGGAGATGATCTTCTTCATTCCTCTTAGATGAAGGTGCCCAAGTTTTTGATGCCACAACTTTACCTCCTTTTCTTCTTTGGC
The DNA here is from genome assembly GCA_963859935.3 of Lathyrus sativus. Classification (NCBI taxonomy): domain Eukaryota; kingdom Viridiplantae; phylum Streptophyta; class Magnoliopsida; order Fabales; family Fabaceae; genus Lathyrus; species Lathyrus sativus. The sequence goes on from OZ012737.1 coordinate 198,065,839, forward strand.
CAAAGAGCATGTTGTGGATCTACTTGAGTCCTTAGGCTCCTATAAGTAACAGTTGTCTTTAGATCTAGACCCCTTCATTACTTCTTCATTATCACCATTTGTGACCACACATTCTTCTTCAGTGAATTTCACACTTAGTCCTTGATCACAGAGCTGACTAATGCTGATCAAGTTGGTAGTTAGTCCTTTCACTAGAAATACATTGTCCAGGTTAGGTACTCCAGGGCAGTCTAGTTTCCCAACCCCTTTGATCTCTCATTTTGCTCCATCACCAAAAGTCACATAACTAGTGGAATGAGGTTTGATGTCCACCAACAGATTCTTTATGCCAGTCATGTGTTTAGAACAGCCACTATCAAAGTACCAGTCTTCTTTAGCTGACACTCTTAGAGAGGTGTGACCTATCAGACTAACCTCCTTTGTCACCCATTGTTGCTTCTTGGCAGGATCCCTTTGATGAGTGTGACTAGGATATCCATGCAGTTTGAAGCAAAAAGGTTTTACGTGACCAAAATTTCCACAGAAATGACACCTCCACCTTTAGAACTTTCTTCTTGTCTGCCTCATGTTTTTGTTTCTCTGATGTTGTGACATTGGTCGTGACATCTAGTTTGACCTCTTATTTTCAGACTTAGGTCTTTTGAACCCCGAGATGGGTTTTTGTTCACCAAAAAACCCCAGTCCAGACATGCCTCCTGCTATCTGACCACTCTGTAGGATTTTTCCAAGAGTGTCAGTCCCAGGGTTTAGCATCCTGATTGATTTTGTCATCTGCTCAAGTTTACAGTTCAACAGGCTGACCTCACTGTTGAGTGAGTCTATTGTTGCAAGATGTTCCTTCTTCTCAGCCTCCAACTTCTTAATGATCCCTTTCTGATCTTCTCCTTGCTGGTATACCTCTGCACTTCTGAAACACAGTTGTTTGTATGAAGCTGCAAGCTCATCAAAAGTTAGTTCATCCTCACTTGAGTCATTATCAGATGAACATACATTGTTTAGAGCAGTGACATGCCTGGCATACTCCTTTTCTGATCCACCTTCAGATTCTTCATCAGACCATGTGACAGTCAGGCCTTTTCCCTTCTTTTTGAGGTATGTGGGACATCTCTTTCTAATGTGTCCATATCCCTTACACTCATGGCATTGAACTCCTCTGCTATGGTTGACTTTATCTTCAGATTTTTCTTTATCAGCAGGTATGCTTCTGGTATAAGGTTTAGACTTAGCATCTATCCTTTTGACCAGTTTGTTAAATTGTCTTCCAAGCAAGGTTGTTGCTTCTGATAAACCATCTTCTTCTTCTGAATCCTCAGCAGTGTCTGAAACAAGAGCTATGCTTTTGTTCTTTTTCTCCACTGTCTGATCACACATTCCCATCTCAAAGGTTTACAGTGAACCAATGAGTTCATCCACCTTCATGTGGCATATGTTTTGGGCTTCTTCATAGACAGTGACCTTCATTGCAAACCTTCTAGGTAAGGATCTGAGAATCTTCCTCACAAGCTTCTCTTCAGGCATATTTTCTCCCAAGGCTCCTGAGGTGTTTGCAAGTTCCAAAATGTTCATGTAAAACTCATGAATGGTCTCATCCTCCTTCATCCTTAAACTTTCAAATTTTATGGTCAGCATTTGAAGTCTTGACATCTTGACTTTGGAAGTTCCCTCATGAGTAGTTTTGAGAGTGTCCCAAACATCCTTTGCCAGTTCACAGTGGTGTACCAGTCTGAAGATGTTTTTGTCTATTCCATTGAATAGAGCATTCAATGCTTTAGAGTTCCCAAGAGCTAAGGCCTCTTGCTCTTTGTTCCATTTCTCTTCAGGAATTAACACAGATACTCCATCTTTATCAGTCTTCACAGGATGTTCCCAACCAGAGTTTGCAGCTCTCTAAGCCTTGTTGTCTAAGGATTTTAGGAATGCAATCATCCTAGGCTTCCGATAATCATAATTAGAACCATCCAGAGTTGGAGGTCTATTAGTGAATCCTATATCTTTATCCATAGTACCAAAAATTATATCCCTAGATCTCACCCAGAATAAATAGGCAGGGTGCCTGCTCTGATGCCAATGGAAATTCTGGCAAGCACACGATGGATGTTACTACCAAAGTTATAAAATCCACTGTGACATTAACTACTGTACTAGCTAATTAAACTGTAAGTAAAATCAGTAAATAACACAGCAATTGTTCACCCAGTTCAGTGTCAACAACACCTACATCTGGGGGCTACCAAGCCAGGGAGGAAATCCACTATCAGCAGTATTAATTCAGAGTCAAACACACCAGTTTGCACTCCTCACTTAAGACCTACCCAATGACACTTCAACCTAGAGACACTCTAGACCTGAGTATTCCCACTCACTCCCCCTCAATCACACCATAGTGATTTCCAATTACAGTTACAGAATAAAGATGAAGAAACACTTCATACACACCTTGATCTTGCTTCAAAGCTTTGATCAAGGGACACACACACACTCTTGCTTAACAGCTTTGAGTGAGACACAACTTAGAACCTACCTAACCAATGCAACAGACAGTTGCTTGGTAAACAAGTATTCCTAAGACTTAATTCACACGTCAAGAACACACTTTCTTCACTCACAATACTCACGGGAAGAATAACCTTCTTCACTTACAAGGACTCTTTGATATGCACTCTCTATTCTTCCGTCAAAAGCTGCTCTTTTAGGATTGCTGCTTATGTTATTTATAGCAGCAGTCAGTCCTTTGGGCCTTGGCGCATAAATTAGGTTTATCTATAATAAAAACTATTCTTCAATCATCTGCGCATTTTCCATTTAAGTCAAGAGCATTTGTTTCGCTTTAGGGTTTCTCAAATGTCTCATGTCTTTTAGCTTGAGCTCCTGATTTGTTTCCTGATTTCTAGATACCAGAAAAACTAACCTGCTCGCTGGATGTCATACGGTTAGTCTCATGACATTCTGTATGACATTCAGCTCAACTTATAGTTAACTTACCCTACACACACATCATTATGTATGTCTTAACATTCAATATGACATACATGCAAACTCTAATGTTTTTCCACAAAATGCAGCCAATCAAGAGCACTTACAGATTCCTTGTGAAAAACTACACAATTTGCTTTTTTTTGTTTCACTCAATTTCATTAAGTTTTGAGCAAGTTATGGTCCTTCTTGCAAATCTGCCTAGCCTAGGTTCTTGCCTTGCCTTGCTTTTGCCCTACTTGCCGAAGTGTTGAACCTAGTTTTCAAATGTGTATAACTTCTTTAATTTTTATCATTTTGATGCCACTCTTTTTGAATTACGCTTCTTAATATGTCTAGTTTCAATGTGTAAAGAAAGAATTCAAGAATTTTCATTTTTGAAACACTTTGGTCCACTTGAATGACATGGATTTTTTTAGGGTTTTCTTTGGTTTTCATGAACTTTCATGACATGGTACTTGATTTTTCTTGTAAGGTTGATCTTGTATGAATCATTTTTGAATGTATAAGATGTTTATATGTCTGAAAACACTTGGTTCTTCACTTTACCATGATTATTCCTACCTTTGTGAATGCATGAATGTGAAATGTTTGCCTTGAAACTTCTTTGTGAACCATGATATGATTCTTGATGTTGTAACCTCATGAACATGATCCTCCACCCCCATACTACTTGTTCATGTGTCTTGTTAGAACCATAACATGTTTAAGTTTATTCATTGCCTTGGTTGTTACCATGAATCTTGTTCATCTTTCCCTTTGTGAAGTTTTAATCCACGTTTGAACTGTTGTTGCTTTTCTTGCCTATCCATGATTGATTGTCATCAATATATCTTGAACATGATTAAATGTGTTATATCTTGTCTTTAATTAATTCATATACCATGTTTGATTCAATTTGTAACTTTTTTGCATTAGTGTTATTCGAATACCATTAATGAAGATGTTGTTGTTACACATGTTTCATGCTTGCCCATGTTTGGTTGTTACCTACTTGCCTAACATGATTCACCATAAATCACATGTTGTTGTCACACATGTCACATTCTTGTTCAAGTTTGTTTGGGTTATTACTTCTACTTGATTTGTATCCATGCTTAAATGTTGTCATGATCTGTGCATGTTGATCTTTGAACCTTTGCCATGATAAGTAATGTCTTGACTTATGCATGATTCACTTATGTTTGTGATGTTTGGTCTTGTAAGAACCTTATCATCATCCCCTTTTAGATGTTGTTACATATATGTTTACCTTTTATTGTAATCATTTGGTTTGATTCCAAGCTTCTTGTTAGTGAATACTTGGTTGTAACCTTCTTATTTGCTTAATGTTGTCACATGTTTGCCCTTATCTTTCTTGGTTGTTACAATGATTTTGTATCTTCATCATGTTTTAATGAATGCATATGTATATTTAGGCTTTGTTATGCTTCTCCCCATGTGATATAGCTTGTTAGCTCTCATCCAGTTTCCTTGTTATTCCTTATTCCAAAGGAAAGTCTCTCTATTGACTTCATGTCATAGATAGCTCATTACACTTCCCCTTAACTTGGTTAAGTCATTAGGTCCTTTAACTTAGTTAAGTTAGAACCTATATCCATTAGACTTTGCTTTAAGTCTAAAGACCTACCCCTTGGTAGGAGTATCCTTCAATTAAGACTTTAAGATAGAGTTTGTTAACTCTATGTAAGGATCATTGTCATGATTACTTACTCCCTGTTGGATTTTGTCAAAGTCAACCCCCTTGAGTGTTAAACTTAGATCTAGAGAGTATTGTCAAACTCTACACAAGCATTGTTGTGTTTCCCCCCCCTTATAGTCTTGACCATAATCAAGTATTCCTCATCCCTATTAAGGAGAACTATGGTTGCTCTGATTCCGTCCTAGTAAGGATACGTAGGCGTAAGATGCGATATCTTTGCGAGCAAACCTAGAACTATCCTTAGGTATTTATCTTAAACTTGATCCCATGACCCCTAGCAAACAACTTATATAACTTAGTATACATATACACAAGAGGTTCCTGTAGAGTACTATAGATGTTTAGGATGTGAGAACTACTCTAGGCATAACCAACCCCGACTCCTGAAACTCTAGCGTTGTTATTACATTGCGCAAAAGGTTTTTCTTTCTTTAATCTTTCCTTTGGATAAATCACAGCTCGGTAGTGAGTTTCAATGAATTAAGATTCAAGTTAATCAATAGCCTGACATCTGATTCTTACCGCAACAGAAATAGCGACTTCACTGGGGACAAATTGAGGGTTTAGCCCACTTTGTGTGCTTGTATGCTATATCTCTGTATGTTTGCCTATACGTGTATATTTGTGAATATATAACTTCTTGTTTGCATTAGATCATTTGGGTGACATCTTGAGTGGTGAGATAAGTCCTAACCCGGACTTGAGCGTACACATATGATAGGATGTGGTATGATCAATAGTTGACTGTTGGGAGTAATCCTAACATGTTTGACATATGATGTAACCACGCTCAGTGGAGACCTCCTTGAGAATATTAATGGTGTATGAGTAGTCATGCATTTAATTAGTTGTTTCAACCTGAGAGTCCGTGAAACTGAGGACCTTTAGTTACCCACTTACCCCACTTGGCCTTTTTAGGACGTAATGCGGTGACTATGAGGGAGTAGTCCCGAAATAGGTCTTACATGATACTACACTCAAATGAGTTTATCTTGGGAATATTTTAGACCCACATGAGTATTCATGTTAGTTGATAATATTAGAAGGATTTATATATGACTCTGGGAACTCTTGATAGAATCCGTTCTGCAGGTATAATAAACACCTTAATACATGTCCTTTGGGAGGGTATACCCTGGCTTCATGCTCATAACCTCAAACCTAGGACCCTTGCTTGTTAGCATGTGCATTTATGCATTATGTATACTTGTATATGTGTTGTGTGTGCATCATATCATCATATCATCATGGCATCTCATCTTGTTGCACTGGTTTTGTGAAACTTAGCCATCTTCTTTTTGAGAAACCCTAGAATATCATAGATTTTGGGAAAAGAAACGCTAAGAAATACAACTTCAAGAAATGTGATACAACGAAGTTAAGCGAAATAGAAACGTTGGTATTCGAAGATTTTGAGAAAACGTATGGGACACTCATGAGTATTGTGAAAACTAGAATGGAAGAAGGGGTTCTTAGCACTTTGGTTCAGTTCTACGATTCGTTATACCATTGCTTCACCTTCCCGAATTACCAATTGATGCCGACTCTAGAAGAGTACTCTTACTTCATTAGAATCCTTATGACAGATAAGAAAACTTTCAGTGGTTTGGAGAAGTTACCCTCACCAAAAGAGATTGTTGATGCACTTTATTATACCCCAAATTTTGACCCCTGGATTCCATCATCATTCAAGGAGCATCAGCATTGTTTATCTAACCTTAACTTCTTTCAAGTTTGATCTTTGTTAATATGCAGGTGAATTAGGGTTTCACACTGTCAAGAATCGGGGTTTCTATGGTTTGATCAGTCAAAGTTTTGGATTGATTCTCCATGTATTAACTCTCTACATCACCAAGGATACTACTACGTTGGATCAAGTATGAATCCAATTTGAAATTGTCCCCCAAAGGAGAAGAACAGTATAGTTCAGGAACCTAGATCAGGGTTTCTGATTATAAAAGTCAACTGTAGTTTCAAGGCCTCAGGGAACCCAAAATACTATATGACTTATTGAAGTCCCCACAAGAAGTTTTAAGGCCTCAGGGAACCCAAAATACTAACAGTCGATTCAGAGGTTTTCGATCGTTCGATTCGTCTGACTGAAAAGTCAATCCATTGACCAATAGGGTTTTGACCTAAAATTGAAGCCAATTATGTTCCCAGTGGCATGTCATATCTAATCATGAAGTTTGGTGACCACTGGATCAAGAATTGAGAAGTAATCGAAAAGTCAAGAAATTAGGGTTTTGAAAGGAATAAGCCATAACTTCCTAACCACACTTCCAAATGGAGTGGTTCAAAGCTTGTTGGAAAGGTCTTGAGAATTATTACAAAAGTGCCACAGTGACCTATGATCAAAAAATGCATGGATTTTGAGTTATGGGCAAAGACAAGGCAAGATGGGAAAAACACTTAAAAACATTTCATGTTTTTTGTACTTTTAAGTCAATTTTTCAGCCAACTTCAGGGAGATTTTTGACATAGTTCCACTTGGAATTTGAACTTGAGAAAAACATGAAAGTTGTAGAGTATGTTCAGGTATTTCCAAAAATTACCAGACCTCCTTCATATCATTTGTGAGCTAGGAGTTTTGAAGAGAGGAAGTTGAGGTCCAAAAGCTTGAAATCCAAAATCTCAACTTGTAATGACATGATGCAAAACCAATATTTGGCTATCAATCTTGTTAATTCAGGTTGATTAGTTGTAAGATACACTCTAAAAAAGGTGATACATGAAAAATTAAAGGGTCACACAAGGATTTAAGGCTTGAACCAAGAGAGAATTATATTTATGGCATAAAGTGATCAATGCTATTTTGATAAAGCATAAGTTTTCCCTCAAAATATGCCTTGAGCCACTCCCCTAAACTCCTTCTACACTCCAAGGTACACTTAAATCTCATAGGCATGTCCCAAAGCCAGCAACCCTTGTACTTGATCGCATGAATCAAGGAAAGTCATCATTACTAGCAAGTTGGTTCTCAAATGAACAAGTTGGCAAGAAACTTGAAATATGACCAGATCATTACTCTCCACTCTTCCTATAAATATCACATTCTCTACACATCACAAAGACACCAGAGCTAGCATCAAACCAAGCAAAAACACCCTCTTCCTCTTGTTTTCCGTTTTTCTTACAAACTAAGAAACTTGGCATTCAAACACAAAAATCTGCCTTGAACAGAACTTCTTCCAAATAATTTTCCAACCATTAAAACCCTCCACAAAAAATTCAAACACCCCATAAATGATGTGTTGAAGCTATCTCAATCATCATTTCCACCAGAAAAACATTTCTCTCGAAAGTCAACTGTCAAACCTAAGAAAGTTTGACTTTCTGCATTATTAAAAATATCCTTCTGTTCAGAGCTTTTCCATATCTTCCAACACCTAAAACACCTCAAATATAAGGTGTTGTTGTTGTCTAAATCATCATATCCCATATGTCCACTCATTTTCAAGATCTGCCACAAATATCCCTTAGTTACTTCTAGCTTAAGTCAACCTACTGTCTAAGGAGCTGCTTGGAGGGAACTTGAACTGTTTAGACATTGCATTGGAGGTTTGGAGAGGCTGCTAAAATCATTTTCATTCAACTGGAAGCTTTGCATGGGGAGCTTGCTTAGGAGGTCTTCAAGAGGTAAGTTTCTTTTGCAAACTACACTTGTTAAACATCATGCTTATTATATATATATATATATATATATATATATATATATATATATATATATATATATATATATATATATATATATATATATATATATATATATATATATATATATATATATATATATATATATATATATATATATATATATATATATATATATATATATATATATATATATATATATATATATATATATATATATATATATATATATATATATATATATATATATATATATATATATATATATATATATATATATATATATATATATATATATATATATATATATATATATATATATATATATATATATATATATATATATATATATATATATATATATATATATATATATATATATATATATATATATATATATATATATATATATATATATATATATATATACACACACACACACACACTAGTTTAAACATGTTTAGAAACTACTCCAGGTCATGTTTGAACTTTGTTTAGTTGTTGAGTTTATGTGTTTATAAGCTGCCATGAGATTTTGCTTGCTAGTGTGCCTGTAGGCTTCATTCCATATACTATGTGTTGATTCTGTCTAGGTTTAGTGTTTTTGTTGTGCATAATTTCATTTATAGGTCATGTTAAACATGTGTGAGCTATGTGTAGTACAAAATTGGTGTGTTTGTAAATTGTTTGATTTTGTGCCTACTAAGATGGCTTAAGGCTTTCATTACCATATTGAAATGTTATGCTATTGTTTGAACCAAGGGATGGATGATCACTGAACTTCATTTACATATTTTTAGGGTTATGCTTGAAATTTGATTGTATGTCAAGTTGGTTTATTTGTAACTTTGATGAGGTTCTTTGTTTGCCAAATGTTTAGAGATTTCACTTCCATAGGTTACATGTTGATTCTGTTCAAAGTTGAGTGTTATGTATTTGTAAACACCATGTACTTGATGTTTGGGGTATGTTGGAACCATCAACCTAGTATTAGCATGTTTGAACAGGTTCATACCTTTGAACTTGCATTTTTGCCTCATTTTTGCTTTTACTATTGAATTTTAAAATACAATCATTTTCAGAATAAACCAAGTGTACCTTTGTGTTCCTTGTGTAATTTCACTCAAGATTGATCTAAATTTCACTTAAATCCTTTGAGTATTAAAGAAGATGTGAGGTTCTCGTTTTTGAGGTTTGGCATGGCTAAGTCTGGTTCAGCCTGCCCAAAATTCACTTTGCAACCTTATCATTTATTGGGGTGGGATAATACATTGGATGTATCACAACCCCAGTGGTTAAACCTGTGCGCACTCTTCACTCTTTACATTGCCAAACATGGGTTCGATCCTGGCTGGGTCAATCCTTTTGCGTTGTTTCCATTTTTAATGATTTTTTAGCATATTTTATTTCTTTTCCATCAACATATCACATGCCCATCTCAGTCGGTTTGGTAATGTTTTAACATGTGAACCAGGGTGCGTGAGTTCAATCCTTGTGGAGGACATTTCCTTCTTTTTACTACTTATTTTTCTTACTTTGTCTTCACAAATCATTTTCATCATAACTTTCTTATTTTTTTTAAACATTTTTGTGCCATTCTTTTTGAAAATTGTTCTTCGTCATGTCTATTTTCAATAAGTGAGGAAAGAATTCAAGGATTGTTGTCCTAGAAAGACTTTGACCCACTTGAAAATCACGTGTTCTTAGGGTTTTCTACCTTAGTGTTTTTCTTGAACTTTTCTCAACTTCAAACTTGATCTATCTTGTAAGATTTGTTTTGTATGATTCATATGTGTTTGTAAACATGTTTGAATATCCAATTTGTTTGATTCAATGTCTTACCATGTTCATGTTTGCTTTTGTGAATGCACATATATGAAAGTAACCTATTGGATTTCATCTGTGAACCTTGTCATAATTCTTAATGTTGTAACCTCTTGAATGTGTTTATCACGCCCCTTTCCACTTGCTTGTGTGTCTTGTTAGAACCATAACATGCTAGGGCTTAATTATTGACTTGGTTGTTACCATGAAACTTGTTTGCTTTTCCCCATGAAATCATGAATTGATACTTGAACTGTTGTGACATTTCTTGTATTCTTGCTTGCTTGATTGTTATCAATGAATGTTAGCTGGTCTTATGTTGTTACATTTGATCTCATTTAATTCCCATAATATGCTTTCCTTAAGTTGTAACTTGCTTGCATTAATCTTGTTTGAAGTTTATAAATGAACTTGTTGTTGTTACACATGTTCTTTACTTGCATGATTGGTTGTTACCTCTTTAATTTTGGATCTTTGTTAAGATGTTGAATTTTGACCCTGATTGTTATCATGATTTTTTACATGCTCTTATTAAAATTTTTAAAGCTTCCCCCAAGTGATGGAACTTGTTAGTTCTCATCCAGTTGCCTCATCTTTCTCCTGTTCCAAAGGAAAGTCTCTCTATTGACCCCCAGGGTCATATATAGCTCATTATCCTCTCTCTGAATTTGTTAAGTCATCTTGAACCCTAACTTAGTTAAGTTAGAACCTACAAGCCATTAGACTTTGCTTTAAGTCTAGAGACCTACCCCTTGTTGGGAGTACCTTTCAATTATAACTTTAAGATAGAGTTTGTTAACTCTATGTAAGGATCATTGTCATGATCACTTACTCCCCTCTTGGCTTTTGTCAAAGTCAATCTCGTTTGAGAGTACAACTTAGAATAGAGAGTTTTGTTAAACTCTATACAAGAATTTTTATGGTTTTTCCCCTTTGAACCTTGATCATAATCAAGTGTTTATCCACCCTCAGTGAGGTGAACTAAGGTTGCTCTGATTCTATCCTAGTTAGGATACGTAGGCAGAAGAAGCGATATCTTTGCGAGCAAACTTAGAAGTTATCCTTAGGTCTGTATCTCAATCTCACCCTAACCCTAATCCCAAGCCATATAAAACCATTAGCGAGTTTAGCATACAAACATACAAAAGGTTCATGTAGAGTACTACAGATATTTAGGATGTGAAATACCTACCTTAGGCATAACCAACCCCCGATCCCCGAATCTCTTAGCATTGTTGTTACATCGCGCAAAAGGTCTTTCTTTCTTTAACCTTTCCTTTGGATAAATCAAAGTCCGGTTGTAAATTCAATGAATTAAGATTCAAGTTAATCAATAGCTTGACATCACGATTCTCACTTCTACAGAAGTGGCGACTTCACTAGGGAAATCCTTAAAACTTGAGGGTTTAGCCTATTTTGTTTATTTGTATGCTATATTTGTGAATACTTGCTTACATTTATATTTGTGAATATATCTGTTTTGTATGCTGTGGACATTGGGTATCATGAGTGGTGAGATAAGTCCTAACCTGGACTTGAGTTACACATATGATAGGATGTGATATGATCAATAGTTGACTATTGGGAGTAGTCCTAACAAGTTTGACATATGATGTAATCACGCTCAGTTAAGACCTCCTTGAGATAATTGATGTTTTATGAGTAGTCATGCATTTCATTAATTATTTCAACCTGAGAGTCTGTAAAACTGAGGACCTTAAGTAACACTTTTACCCCACTAAGCCTTTTTAGGACGTAGTGCAGAAACTATTAGGGAGTAGTCCTGAAATAGTTGTCAAACGATACTACACTCAGACGAGTTTATCTTGAGAATACTTTTGACTTACATGAGTAGTCATGTTGGTTGATAATGTCCAAATGATTTTCTATGACTCTGGGAACTTTGATAGAACCCGTTCGGCAGGTACAATTAACCTATAATACAAGTCCTTGGGGATGGATAGACCTTGTGACCCCATGCTTTGACCTTGAGCTTAGGGAAACCCTGTGTGTGCATGTGCATTGTATTTGTGAATACTTTTCATGTGTTATGCATGCATCATCTCATCATTTTATCATGGCATCTCATGTTGCAACTGATTTTGTAAAGCTCAGTTGATTTCTTTGTGTAAAACCCTAGATATATCATGGATATTGAGACAAGAAACACCAAGAAATACAATTTCAAGAAGCCTGATACATCCGAGTTAAGAAAACTAGGGACTATGGTATTAGAAGACTTTGGAAAAAGATATGGGAAGATAATGAGTATAGTCAAGACAGGAATGGAAGAAGGAGTTCTTAACACTTTGGTTCAGTTCTATGACCCATTGTATCATTGCTTTACCATCACCAAAGGAAATAGCAGATGCTCTTCACCTCGAAGTATCAAAAATTAAAGCTAACCATGCCACCAAAGGCGAAGTCAAAGGTTTTCATTCTGATTTCTTAGTTAAGAAAGCTGCTTATCTTGCCAAAGAAGGTAGTATGGATGCATTCGAAGCAGTACTGGCTCTCTTAATCTATGGATTGGTGTTGTTTCCAAAAGTTGAAGAATTTGTCAATTCATCATCTATCACCATATTTCTAAGAGGAAACCCAATGCCTACCTTGTTAGGAGACGCTTACCATTCAATTCATCATCGAATGCTTCAAGGAAAATGAATCATTCTTTGTTGTACACTTCTACTATACAAGTGGTTCGTTAACCATTTGCCAAGAACTGACGCTTTTAAAGAAAATCCCAATGGATGGAGATGGTCTCAAATGATAATATCTTTAACGCAAGTTGACATTCATTGGTACAATCCTGCCTACGATAGAGGAGTTTATTTTAACCGATGTGGAACTTTCCCAAATATACCACTCATTGGGGTAAGGGGAGGAATTAGCTACAATCCCGCCTTGGCCAGACGTCAGTTTGGTTTTCCAATGAAGGACAAGCCCACCAATCTACTGTTATCAGAATTCTTCTATCTCAACACCGAAGCAACGGAAAATGTGAGAAATAGCACAGTCGATGCTTGGGAGAATGTTCAGAAAAATACTAAAGCTTATCTAGGAAAAAAGAACTATGTAGCCTTTGAGCCGTTGGCTCAGTGGGTCCAATCTAGAGCTCGAGATCTAAAGATTCCATATCCCCCGGAAAAGAATGCGCAAATTGTTATCGCATCATCATCTTCTACCATTCCCATTGAAAAATGGAAGAATACCAAGAACTGCTTGAAAGAACACAACTTGAGAGAGATACTTGGGAAAGAAAGTATCATGCATTGTTTTGTGAAACAACGAAACTCATAAGAGAAGTACAAGACAAAGATGAACTGATAATTTAGCTCAAAAAATGTGTGATTAATGGGGAAGTAACGAAAGAGAATTTATTTTTCTCTAGCGTTAAGCCTACTCAAAGCATTCATGAATATTCAAACGTTCCACCTGCCTCTGGAGCTTGGAAAGGCATAGTGGACAAATTGGTAATGGAAAATACAATTCTAAAGAAGTTGAAGAGGTCTCGCAATTGAAGTTATTGTTAGAAACTTAAGACTTAGTTTCCCGATGTAAACTTAGGCTTCTTGTATTGTATTTTGAAAATTGTAACTTCTTTCCAACAGTTAATGAAATAAGGGGTTTGACTGAATTAATCTTCTGAGTTTTGTAAAACCAATTGCATTTTGCATTTTCATTCTCGCATTTTCACTAACCATTCAAGGAATTCAAAAAAATTCTTTTAGAGACATTGTTATGGAACGCCGAAGCAGATTTTCATTTCTGAGCTTGAGATTGGACAATCTTAGGATTTTGGGAGGCCTCGTCAGGAACCCAGCCGCATTTATCGCCAAGTATAGAGATCCACTGCCACTGTTAAACACAAGAGTCAACGAAGACATGTTGTTAGCACTCGTTGAATTTTACGACCCAGTATACCATTGTTTCGTCTTCCCAGATTTCCAGCTGCTTCCAACTCTGGAGGAGTATTCCGCTTATTTGAAGATTCCTCTGACCTTCACACCTCCCTATGGTAAACCAAGAAGGAAAGAGCTTGCCAAAGCACTACATCTTGAGCCAACAGAGTTGCCTGTACATTTGGTAAGTAGGGAAGGTTTCTCCAGAATGGAAGCAAGGCCGTTAATGGAAAGAGCAGAATTCCATTATGATAACAGAGACTTAGGGATCTTTGAAGCAACCCTGGCATTTCTAATCTATGGATTGTACCTCTTTCCTAGCTGCGATGAGTTCATCAGTGAAGAGGCCATCAGACTCTTCATAATCAAAAATCCTATACCCACGTTGCTGGTCGATACCTACTTTGTTATCCATCGTTGGAGGATGTATGATTTAGGGCTATTCTCATGTTGAACAACGCTTCTCAGCAAGTGGTTTATTTCACACTTGCCCAAAACTCAGATTCTCTATAATCTCCCTAACAAAGATGCTTGGATTGAAAAATTAGCTTCACTCACCCATTATGATGTCAGTTGGCACGACGTCAAAAATAGTGGAATCACTATAATTCAAAGTTGTGGAGACTTTCCAAACATACCTCTCATAGGCACGAAAAGAGTCATCAGCTATAGCCTGATCCTTACTCATCGTCAGCTAGGATATCAAACTGGACCAGAGCCAGAGCAAGACATGCTAAGGACTTGTTTCTGCAAAAAAAGGAGCGATGAAAACTTTGAAACCCAGACCCGTTTAGCTTGGTATCGTCCCCATATGCAAGGGATGACTGCGGAAGAAAATGCAAGCTGCCTAGCCACACAAGCTTATATCCTTTGGTCAAAAGAGATAGCTCTAAGAATGTTCTACAGTCACACTTATGAAATCTCTATGGAGCCTGAAATGCTCATGCCTAGAGATGGGATGAAGTTCGCTTTAGTTAAAGAAGAACGCGAAAACACCAAGTTTTAGGAGCTGATCCGTCAGAATCAACACCAGTCCAGACCTCAAGAAAAGGAAGGATCATCTTGTTAAAATGATCGAGACTCCAATTTCCTATTTTTCTAAGATTTTAATCTTAGGAACCTAAGAATGTAATAGCTACTTGTTGAAAACTTTGTTGTAAGAAAGGTCTTGTTTGTTAACAAGAGCCATCTATTGTAACAAACTTTGGTTTATCAATAAAACTATGCTTTTTAAACACGTTTTCACTTGTGTTGTTAATTTTGTTTGTAAACAAGATTGCTGCTTTTCCTTGAATGATTAGTTTTGCATTGGCATATCATTTGCATAGTGTTGCATGGGCTCCGCAGCTCATCTGTTGTTCTTTTCCACCAGAGGGAGGAAAGAAGTCACACTGAGTTCCCATCTCTACAACACCCGAGCCAGCGCTCAGAGAAGAATGGTTGATCAAGACCAAAGAATTGACCAGATTGACAATGATCTCGAAGGGATAAGAGGTGACGTTAGCTAGATTATGGAAGTCATTCAACTAATAAGAGCAAAAATGGACTCACAAACTACAGTGGTATCTGAAATCAACACGACGGTAACAAATCATCTTTCAGTAATAACCTCAGCAACTGAGCCTCTGTTTGGTATCACCAAGGATTTTCTGCCGTTGTTCAGTAATCCCCAATAATTCAATTTCCAACCACAGCCTGTTCCATTAACAACAGATCTCATTTACACTCAAGCAGGGGGTCAAGCACAGGTCCGACCACTCTTTAACAACCATCAACAGATATTCAACATACCCGACGGGTCCAAGATCGAGGATGAAAAACATGATAAATTAAGAGTTGAAATGGACATAATGGCCAGAAGACTGAGGGCCATAGAAGGGAATAATGTCTTTGGGTCTGATGCCAGGGACATGTGTTTAGTTTCGGGATTGGTATTTCCTCCCAAATTCGTAATGCCCACATTTGAAAAGTACGAAGGAGAAACATGCCCAAAGGTCCACCTGATCATGTACTGTCGACGTATGGCCCCACATATTGAGAATGACAAATTGTTAATACACTACTTTCAAGACACTCTTAAGGGTGCCTCCGCCAAATGGTACTTAGGCTTAGATCAATAAAAAATACACTGTTTTCAGGACTTATCTGACGCATTCATGCAACAATATAAGTACAACATGGATTTAGCGCTAGATCGTCGTCAGCTTCTCAACATGACACAAAAAAGTTCTGAATCTTTCAAAGCATACGCGCATAGATGGCACAAAACTACCGCTCAAGTGGAACCTTTCATAACAGAGAAAGAACTGACTGATTGGTTTGTAGATACAATCAGACCCGAATTCTACGAAAGATTAATTAGCGGTATCACAGCAAATTTTTCTGATATTGTGGTCGTAGGTGTAAAAGTGGAGGCAGGTTTAAAAAGCGGCAAGGTATCAAACTCAGCTACTAGCGCCAGCACGAGTACGAGAAAGAGGCCACCAAGCAGCTTCCACAAGAAAAAAGAAGTTGAAGTCAGCATAGTAATGCATGAAAAAAGAGCACAAAATCAAAGAGTTCCACGACAACGGTATCATCAATCACCATATGTAGCGGCAGTAACGCCAGTTTTCCAAAATCAACTGAGTCAACAAAACCCTCAGTTAGGGGCGCCTAATGCTTATCAGCAATACAACCACCAGCCTTATAAAAATCAGCAGGTACAACAACCCATGGTTCAAGCTCCTATGCCAGCCTACCGGAATGGGAAACCTAGAATACAACCGATACCCATGAGCTACACCGAGTTGTATCCCATGATGGTGGCAAGAGGACTCATTTAGACAAGGAAACTGGCTGCCCCACCTAATCCTTTGCCTCCATATTAAAATCCCAATGCACATTACCTTTTCCAGGAGAACGCTGCTGGGCATGATTTAGAAGGATGTTTTTCATTACAAAACATTGTCAGGGAATTAATAGAAAATAAGATACTATCATTCGAGGACAATCACCCCAATGTAAAACATAATCCTCTGCCAAACCACAGTGGAGTAAACGCTATAACTGAAGAGGGTGAAGACTCTGAAATGAAGACGATCACTGTAGTATCCTAAGTTAAGACACCGTTGGTAGAGTTACACAAAAGACTAGCTCAGGCATGGTTGCTCAAAAGTACCCATGAAAATTGTGAAGAATGCGACCAAAATCCACAAGGTTGTGACCTTGTGCAAAAAGATATTCAATCACTAATCAATAAAGGAATTCTACAAGTCAGTAGCAAGAAGAGAAAATAGGATGTGGCGGTTATTGAACCAATATTTAATATACCAGAAGAGTCTAATAAAATAACGGTGTTAAAATTAGCAACGACAAAATAAATCGACCCAAAGTCAGACCGGTGTCCTACAAATATCCCGTACCCAAATTTGGAAAAAATCAACCAAGGTTTGACCCGAGAGGACCAAGTCCTCATCCAAGAGCCATATCATGGAAGCACTGTTGCACCCCAAAATTTGCCCAACCTTTTCTTGGCTTGACTTTTGTTTCATTACATTCTGTTACATTTCTGCATTGCATAACATTTGTTCTTAAGACAGGGGATCGAGGTTTTCTTGTGGCTCAGAATTCACTCTCAGTGCAAGCAATCAAAACAGCGAGTATCAGACGACATTTATTTTGCCCAACGGTCAGGCGACCGATTCTATTTTGCAGGTTATTTTCAGCTAAGAAAGTAGCATTCAGGCTATCGTGAGCAGTCTCATGGTTACATCATTCAAGAACACATTCCAGAAGCTTAACAGGGTTCGAAACAGTAAGAAACGGGAAAACGGGCAGGTTTCCCTCCAAAAGGCGCCAAAATTAAAATTTTGAAGGTGTTAATAGGTTAACGCATATGGTTAACCGATTAACCAATGAAAAATCAGCCCTGATTCAAAATTCAAAGGTGTTAATCGATTAAACTATATGGTTAACCGATTAACCAATGCAATTTTTGCCTCTGTACGTGATTTTTCAATGCAGAGCCATTTGGGGTTCAATTTTGGTCATTTGAAAATTCATTTTTACACTTGGGAAGGATCTAGAACCATTTTGAAATTTGGATTAGTTTTTAAATTAATTTAATTCCCTCCAAACTCCCACTCTTAATTCTATTCCAAATTTTCCAATCCACTCTCCAAACCTTGCTTTGGATCCAAGCCAAAAGGATACTTAAGTGATTCACTCCAAACCAGAGCATTCTAACCTTCATTTTCACTCTCATTTCATAATTGATCTCATTTCTCTCTCAATTCTCTAAATTTCTTCCATAGCCAAAACCTTCACAAAAGCTCTTTTCTACTTGAAATCCTTGATTCTTCATTGGAATCATTGATTTCTAAGAGATAAACCTTCATCCATCATCTCCATTGGATCATTTTCTTCATTCAATTTTCGTGCAAATTCAGATCTGAAATTTGAAGTGAAGCTAGAAGTGATTATTTGAAGCAATTTGGCTTAATCTTGTAGGATCTCCATCTCTACTACAAGGATTAGCTTGGATCTTGAAGTATTCTAGGTTTCTTGCTTCAATCTACTCATTTCCAGCAAATCAATATTAACCAAAGCAAATCTCCGCTTCGTAGGTTGGAAATTCTTGATCCGATTCTGTTTTTAGCTTAATTGCATGTTCACCATGATGATTTTCATTTTTGATTGATTTGCTGCATTTTTATTCATATGATATGTGTTGATGCTGTTTGGATCTGTATACATGCTGTTGGAATCATGGTTTTCTGATTTAATTTTGTGCATAGCTGATTATGTGATCATTGGTATGTTTTGAGAAGTGATAAGTTGTGGAAAAGTGATTCTGCTTTGTTGTTTTCTGTTGTTAGCACAGTGTTAATCGGTTAACGCATATGGTTAACCGATTAACCATGACAAATTTCTAGATATTTTTAAAGTTTTCACAGTGTTAATCGGTTAACGCATATGGTTAACCGATTAACCAGTTAAAATTTTCAAATTTTTTAAACGTTAACAGTGTGTTAACCGATTAACCCTGGGGGTTAACCGATTAACATTGTGCTGGCAGACCTGTTTTGTTGTTTTGTTTGATTGTTTGCATATTGTTTCACTTCGGATCTTCATAAATTGATATGATGCATTAGGAATGAAATATTTTAGGTGTTTGTCATTGTTTGTGTTTGATTGATCATGATCTTGTTGACACTTGTGTTCATTTTCCACTTGGATGCATACTTATGGATGTGGTTCAAAGTGACGACTCTTTGCATGTTCGTTTGTTTTCATTTTTTATTTTCCTTTCCATGTTTGCATCATTCTTGCATTGCTGTTGAGGTCGAGATGCGCTTGTGGCAGCTGCTGCCCCACACATTTTTCCTCCCTCCCTCCATTCTAAGTGTGCATTTTCATGTTTGCATCTTACTTGTGATTGAATTTACTTGGTGCTTTCTTGTGCTTTTTGCCATGATCCCCATAAGGTTCCTAGTCCCTCCGTTTAGGATGGGAGTAGGAGAGACATTAGGTGTTCAATCCAAGCATGCTAACATTAGGTAGTCCCCTTTTAATCCTAACTTTAGGACCACTTTGCATGACAACGTTAGGGCCAAGTTTCCCTTAGACCTTCTGTGCGTCTCTCTTTCTCATCTTCAAACAATTCTAACCCACTTAATAACAATTAATGAATGTTGCGTGCTACGAACCTTAAGCTACTTGGGAAATGATGATTGGGTGGTTGCCTCTCAATTGTCTAGAATGTTAGCATATGTCCTTTGGACGATATGCAACGCATTCACTCCTCGGTCATAGTCTTTAGTGCAACATGAGTTACAAATTAAACTCAAAACACTTCTTCTCTAAAAAACACAAACAAAGTTCAAACTTTTTCCTTCGGGATTAATCTGAACTTCCCTTTTTTTCATAAAAAGAGTTTTGTTAAGCTTTGGTTCTACCGCAAACAGGCTTTGTCCCTAACTGCTGGAACGGAAGTTTAACCCTACTCAGTTAAAACACTTAATCGACTTGTGTTCTCGTAGTTGCCCGAACTATGTTTGCTCTAATATCTCATGCCTGTTGAGAGTACTTAGGCACGAGACGGCGATGTCTCGACGAGCAACCTTCCCCCCTTTCACCCGTGTTTAGCCGAACTACGTTGACTCTGACTTTCCCATTGCACGAGGGAATACGTAGGCACAGAGCGGCGATGCTCTGCCGAGTCACTTTTCTTTTTCTTTTCGTCCTGTGAGCCTTTAGCGTAGATAGTTAAACACATACCTTTAGATAGACAACAAGCATGGATCCCGTCGAGTACGACGGACGTGAGGGGTGCTCATACCTTCCCCTTGTGTAACCGACTCCCAAATCCAGAACTTGGTTGCGATGACCTCGTCTTTTCCCTTTTTCGTCAGGTTTTTCCGGTTGTTTCCTTTCCCTCTCTTTGGGATAAATAACGAAAGGTGGCGACTCTTCTATTTTCCACCGGGTGTTTTTCGCAGTCGCGATAGCTGGCGACTCTGTTGGGGACTCTGGTTCCCTATGCGAGTCAGTCCTAGCGCTTGTTTGTTTATCTTTGGGTGTTGTATATATGTACTTTATTTACTTTCGCATTTTACTTTCCGCATTATGTCATTATTGCTGTGCTGTGGGGAGGGAATGTTTCGTTGAGAGATAAGTTGGACCCGGGCTTGAGTACAAACCTAGCATTAGAAGTGGAAAGTAGTGGTGAACCTGTATGTTAGGCATGCACTAGTTCCCACAAAATTCGCGCTCAGACGAGATTCTCTTTGATGGCTTTCCTTCCAACCCAGTGGGCCGTTGAGAGGATTTCAGATCTGAGGGTTGTCGACCCTGGGGACCGATCATTTGTGATTCAGCTAAGTGAGGCCTCTTCGGGGAATTATGATACTAAACTAGAAATGGTGAACGTATCATCATTTCTCAAAAGTCTGTGACGCTGATGAACACATAGGATGCCGAACCTTATCAGTGGATAGGTCTGTTAGAACACAGATTGGTGTTTAATATATCTCATTGTTTTGATGATAACATAAATGAAATTTTGCATAAAGGAAATATATACTCTAATTGTGTTTAAGTAATTTTGTTTCTGATCTTAAATTATATACTCATCTGGAAGCAAAAATTACATCTGCAACTGAAAAGAACGTTAAGACTCTGAGCGTCAGAAGCAACATTTCAAAAGACTCTGAGCACTGCTTGAAGAGACTCTGATCTGCTACAGATGACTCTGAGCAAAACTAAGAAGAATTTAAGTTAAGAGCGTACAACATTGTTTCAGAAGACTCTGGAAGTACTTCACGCTGCAAGTACAGAGACTCTGATATTCAACTCTGTGCTGATTGTAACATTCACGCTTAAAGCACTATTATTGCAAGACTCTGATCTGAAGAACAAGGAACTACATCAGGGGATCTGATGTTAGTATTATTTGAAGGATATATTTTATTCATTTGAAAAGATGCCAGCTCAAAGAAAAGATCTGTTACTAATCCCAACGTCTGCTCCAACGGCACTATTCCTAATTTATGCATGACACAAGAATTCAGACACAAAGCACATATCTGAACATTCCTCTTCCTGGAAAGGAAAAGTCAATAGAGGACAAAAAGGCAACAGAGGAGGCAGAACATACAGCAATGCACAGTCTTTGAGATAAGGACTTGAAGTAGTATTTAAACAAACTTCAGCATCTTTCCAACGTTGACGAATACTTACGAATCATTTGAAAGAAAAACAACTTACAAGCTCTCATTCAAATATTCTTCAAAGCTTGACAGTTTTCATATTCGTTCTTAATTTTGTGTAAACATCACTGTTGTGATATAGCTTGTTAGAAGCAAAACCTTAAACACAAATTGTTAGTTTATCTTTGTAAAAGATTTCCTTAAGAAGACCAAGTTGTGGTCAGATTTTCTTGAGAAGACTAAGACAGTTGTCTTAGTGGTTTACACTGTAATCAAGTTTGATAAAGTGGATTAAGTCCTTGTTGAGAAAGGCAAATCACCTGGGTAGGGTGGACTGGATTAGTTTGAGTTCAAACGAACCAGGATAAAAATACTGTGTTATTTTTTTTATCTCCTAAGTTGCTTTCAAAACCCTTATTCACCCCCCCCCCTTCTAAGTGTTTTTCTCACCTTCAGTTGGTATCAGAGCTCCGGTTCTGAAAGTGCTCTCACTTAACCGTGACAGAAAAGATCCAGTTGAGAAAAACTCCTAATATCTTGTTCTTTATTCATCATGGCTGCTGAAGCTTCAACTTCAACTTCATACAACAATAGACATGATGATAAAGACAGAATCAGCACCAAACCTCCCATGTTTGATGGTGAGAAGTTTGATTACTGGAAAGATAGAATAGAAAGCTTCTTTCTAGGCTATGATGCTGATTTGTGGGATTTGGTAACTGATGGTTACATTCATCCTACCAATGATGAAGGGAAAAAGGTTGACAGAAAATCTATGTCTGATCAACAGAAGAAGGAGTTTAGAAACCACCACAAAGCAAGAACCATTATGTTAAATGAAATATCTCATACTGAGTATGAGAAAATAACAAACAGAGATACTGCATTTGATATGTTTGAGTCTCTCAAAATGACGCATGAAGGGATCTCCCAAATAAAGGAGACAAAGGCTTTGGCCCTCATCCAGAAGTATGAAGCCTTCAAAATGGAGGAGTCTGAATCTGTAGAAACTATGTTCTCAAGATTTCAGATCCTAACTGCTGGGTTGAAGGTTCTGGATAAAGGCTACTCTACTTCTGACCATGTCAAGAAGATCATCAGAAGTCTGCCAACAAGATGGAGACCCATGGTGACAGCTCTAAAGCTCGCGAAGGATCTGAATAAGATCACTCTGGAGGAATTGATCAGTTCCTTAAGGAGTCACGGGATTGAGCTGGAGGAAGACGGGCCTCGGAAGAAAGGTAAGTCAATTGCTTTAAAATCTAACAAATCTGCTAAACCGTTGCAGGTTATTGAAGAAAGTTCTGAAGAATCTTCAAAAGAAAAAGATGAACTGTCTCTGCTGTCCAGGAGGATTAATCAACTTTGGAAGCATAAACAAAGGAAGTTCAGAAACTTCAAAAGATCTTATCAGCATGGTGATTCTTCTGGACATAAAAAATATGGAAAGAAAGATATAGTGTGCTATGAGTGCAAGGAGCCTGGCCACTATAAGAATGAATGTCCTAAACTTCTGAAGGAGAAACCCAGAAGGAAGTTTGAAAAGAAGAAGAAAGTCTTAATGGCCACGTGGGATGATTCAGATGCTTCTGAATCTTCATCAGAATCAGAGGATGAGTGTGCTAATGTAGCACTAATGGCTGACATGGAGGACCACGAAGAAGTTGCTGGATCAGAATCAGATCAGATTCTTAGGAGGTATTTTTTGAACTCACTAGAGCTGAACTTTCTGAAAGTTTATCAGAAATTCTAGAAAGCTACAACAAAATCAAACTCAAATACAAGAAGCTTCAAAGTTGTCTTGCATCTGAGAATGATCAGCTGAGGTCTGAAGTTGCTGAGCTTAAGGAAAACAATCTTAAAATAAAAAATGATTTAGAAAAAGTTCAGAAAACTGACTCAGATCCTATATCATGCTCAAAAAACATTTTAGAGGAGTATGACTATAGCTTTCAGAAGTTTCTGGCTAGAGGCCTAGATAGAAGTAAGATGGCTTCAATGATCTATGGTGTAAGCAGAAACAACAGAATGGGTATTGGATATGAATCACCTTCTGGGAAGGATTTAAATCCAAAACCTGTTGATAAACTGACAATTAAGTATTCTCCTCTATATACTCATTTCAAATTTGGTCATATAAATGATATTAAACACACACGTTCTAATCAGAACAAACCTGTGTTTAATAAACCAAAATTCCATCAGAACAAGGATGCTTATAAGGGAAAGAAATTCAAAAAGAATTTCAAACCTACTAACCCCAGAGGACCCAAGAAAATATGGGTACCTAAGGACAAAATTATTTTTGTTGCAGACATCCTTAGCAGCAAAGTTGAAACACCAGTCTTGGTACCCGGACTCTGGCTGCTCGCGTCACATGACGGGAAGAAGGTCTATATTCCAAAGCCTGGAACTTAGATCTGGAGGTGATGTGAAGTTTGGAGGGAACCAGAAGGGCAAGATAATAGGCTCTGGAACTATAGGAAATGGTAACCTCCCTTCCATTTCTAATGTTTTACTTGTTGAAGGATTAACATATAATCTATTGTCCATAAGTCAATTAAGTGACAATGGTTATGACATAATCTTCAATCAAAAATGTTGTAAAGCTGTCAGTCAAAAAGATGGCTCAGTCCTCTTTAATGGAAAAAGGAAGAACAACATTTATAAAATCAATCTTTCAGAACTTAAGGTTCAAAATGTAAAATGCCTTCTGTCTGTTAACGAAGAGCAATGGGTCTGGAACAGAAGATTGGGGCATATTAGTATGAGACGTATATCTCAGATTAATAAACTCAATCTGGTCAGAGGACTTCCTCAGTTGAAGTTCAACTCAGATGCTTTTTGTGAAGCATGTCAGAAAGGAAAATTTTCAAAATCTTCTTTCAAAACAAAAAATGTTGTTTCAACCTCAAGACTATTAGAGCTGCTTCATATTGATCTGTTTGGACCAGTGAAAACTGCAACCATCAGAGGCAAGAAGTATGGATTAGTCATTGTTGATGACTACATCAGATGGACATGGGTAAAATTCCTGAAACACAATGATGAGTCTCATTTTGAATTCATTGACTTTTGCAAACAAGTCCAGAACGAAAAAGAATTTAAAATTGTTAAAGTCAGAAGTGATCATGGTGGTGAATTTGAAAACAAATATTTTGAAAAATATTTAAAAGAAAATGGCATTGCACATGATTTTTCTTGTCCTAAAACTCCACAACAGAATGGGGTTGTAGAGAGGAAAAATAGAACATTGCAAGAAATGGCCAGAACCATGATCAACGAGACTAACATGGCAAAACATTTTTGGGCAGAAGCAGTGAATACAACTTGTTATATTCAGAACAAAGTGTCAGTTAGACCTCTTCTGGAGAAGACTCCTTATGAACTATGGAGGAATAGAAAGCCCAACATTTCTTATTTCCATCCTTTTGGATGTATATGTTTTATGTTGAACACTAAAGAGAATCTGAACAAGTTTGATTTTAAAGCACATAAGTGTTTCATGCTTGGATATTATGAATGCTCTAAAGGCTACAGAGTATACAATACTGAGACACAGATTGTAGAGGAATCAATTCATGTTAGATTTGATGATAAGCTTGGCAATCAAAAGCCAAAACAGCTTGAAATTTCTGCAGATAGAGAAGTCCTTCTCATAGACTCTGAAGAATCAGAGGCAGATAAAGCTCAAGCAGAAGCACCAGAAGCAACGCCAAATGCTACTCCCTTGGCTGCTCAGATGAACAACTTGAACATTTCTGAAAACCAAATGTTAAAGGATCATCCAGAATCAAAGCCTCTCATCTAGAGAATATGATAATTAGAAAGAAGGATGACCCTATCAGAACAAGGTCATTTCTCAGATCTTCTAAAACGTCACTGTTTGGTTTGGTTTCCATCATTGAACCAACTTCTGTTGATGAGGCTCTGAACAATAATTATTGGATACTTGCTATGCAAGAAGAGCTTAACCAATTCACCAGAAATGACGTTTGGGATCTGCTTCCAAGACCACAAGGTTTCAACATCATTGGAACAAAATGGGTCTTCAGAAACAAGCTGAACGAGCAAGGAGAAGTAATCAGAATTAAAGCTAGGCTGGTTGCTCAAGGATACAGTCAACAAGAAGGTATAGATTACACAGAGACATATGCTCCTGTGGCAAGGTTAGAATCTATTCTCTTGCTTATCTATTTTGCTGCACAGAATAACATCACTCTGTATCAGATGGATGTTAAAAGTGCCTTCTTAAATGGTTTTATAGAAGAGGAAGTGTATGTTCATCAACCTCCTGGTTTTGAAAATGAAAAATTTCCAGAACACGTTTTTAAACTTAAGAAATCACTCCATGGCTTAAAACAAGCTCCCAGAGCTTGGTATGAGAGGCTGAGTAATTTCCTTATGGAAAATAACTTTATCAGAGGAAAAGTGGACACTACTCTCTTCCATAAATCAATTAAGAAAGACATTTTAGTCTGTCAGATTTATGTTGATGATATTATATTTGGAACTACCAATATTACGCTTGGAAAGGAGTTTGCTCAATCTATGCAGGCAGAATTCGAGATGAGCATGAGGGGAGAACTCAGATTCTTTCTAGGAATCCAAGTCAATCAAACTCCAGAAGGCACCTACGTACATCATACTAAGTATGTGAAGGAGCTTCTGAAGAAGTTTAATATGACTGAAAGCAAGTTGGCTAAAACTCCAATGCATCCTACAAGCACTCTTGGAAAAGAAGAGGTAAGTAAGAAGGTAGATCAAAAGCTCTACAGAGGTATGATTGGACCTCTTCTATATTTGACTGCTTCTAGACCTGATATTCTATTCAGTGTTTATCTGTGTGCTAGATTCCAATCAGATCCTAGAGAATCCCACTTAACAGCTGTTAAGAGGATTCTGAGGTATCTAAAAGGTACTACTAATGTGGGTTTGTGTTATAGAAGATCTGATGATTATAAATTAGTTGGATTCTGTGATGCTGACTATGCTGGAGATAGAGTAGAGCGTAAAAGTACTTCTGGAAGCTGCTAGTTTTTGGGAAGTCATCTGATCTCTTGGTTCAGCAAGAAGCAACCCACAATAGCGCTTTCACCAACAAAAGCAGAATACATTGCTGCTGCTGGTTGTAGCACTCAGATGCTCTGGATGAAGAGTCAACTGGAAGATTATCAGATTCATGAGAGTAACATTTCTATCTTTTGAGATAATACTTCTGCTATATGCTTGTCTAAAAACCCTATTTTACACTATAAGGCAAAGCATATAGAAATTAAACATCATTTCATCAGAGACTATGTTCAGAAGGGAATTATAAGTTTAAACTTTGTTGATACAGACCATCAATGGGCTGATATCTTTACAAAACCCCTTGCTGAAGATAGATTTAAATTTATTCTGAAAAATATAAGTATGGATTTCTGTCCATAATAAAATGTTTATCAGAAGCAAACTTCCTCAGAAGGAAAATATTTTAACTCTGAAGAATTTCATTTATTTATTTATTTATCAATATTTTATTTATTGTGTGCAAATCTGAACTGATAAGTCGCAGAGGATCTGAACGTTGGCTAACGTTTCATTTCTCAAAGAGTTTCAGAAGCATATGCAAGCAAACACGTGTCATCTGAATCTGAAAAGATTGAGTGTCCAGCACTGAAACGCCGTTCAGAGATACTGTTTGAATTAATTTTAATTCTCGTTTTCCCCCCCACGCGTTGTCAGTATCATTAAATGTTTTTCTTGTCATGATTATGTTTGATGTGATTTAATGTTTAATTAAATGTTGAATGTGTGACTCTTGTGTGCCCTAACTTTCTCTATAAATTCCACAACACTTCACTTCTCACACTTTTCACCATTGTTCACATCTCAACGAAACCCTAAAACCCCTCTACTTCATTAATGTTTAATTATTGCATTCTTTTATCTTCTCCTCAAAATCCAAATCTCAACGAAACCCTAAAACCCCCTCTACTTCATCAATGAAAACCTCTTCATCAACCGCTCAACAGCTTCAATCAACAATGGCTGCTATTTCTTCTGCAAATCTGGGTACTGTTGCTTTCAAAGAACCAGTTAGAACCCTCCTCACACCGGTTGACAAACTTGAAGTTCTATGTGAATCAATAGTGAATTTTGAATCTATTGCAGAAAATGGGTTTGATCTTCGTCCCATTGTTGATGCTCAAAGTTGGACAAAATTCTTTGATAGACTGATGGGACCAGTTTATCCATGCTTGGTGAAAGAATTTTGGATTCACGCAACTACATACCCTAAATTTATGGTTTCTTCAGTTCTGGGTATGGAAATTATCATCACTGAGGATTTGATCAGGAAGCTTATTGGTTATGAAGAAACTGATGGTGTTACAAATCTGCCAACTGGGCGTATTGATATGACAGAGGTTTACAGTGAAGTTTGCACATCTGGAGAAGCCTCTAACAAAGTGAAAGATCTGAAGCCAACCTACAGGATCTGGGCTAAGATCTTTATGGGATGCATACATCATAGGAAGTCTTCAAACTCTCCTGATTATGTCAACACTGATCAGATGTACTTCATGTACTGTCTGAGTCAAAGCACAAAAGTGGATCTGCCTTATCTGCTATTCAATCATCTGTAGACTCATGTGAAATAATCAAGAGAAGAAGTCAGAACTAAGCATCAGAAGATGAGAAATTGGATTCCAATGGGAAGACTCATCTCAGATATTCTGACTGAGAATGGATTGGTTGGACATCTGATAGAAGCTGGAATGAAGGAAGAATTAGCTTCAGTGGTTGGCAAACCTCTGAATGGGAAAAGTCTTCAGAGCATGAAAATTGTAGAAGAACTCACTGCTGCACCTGATCAGATCAACTCTGAAAAAGTCAGCAAGAGAAGGATACCAGTAGATGATTTTCCTCTGTTTTATGCTAATGAACCAAGGGATATTTTTCTGGAATATATAGCAACTTGTCTATCAGATGGAACTCCTCTACCAGAACATCTGATTCAGAAAGCAGGCGAACCTGAACTAGATTTTTATGGGGACAGACACGGGAAGAAAAGGAAATTCTCAGAAGAAGGATCTTCTAAACCAAAAAGGAAAGCTTCTAGCAAGGCAGCTTCTGCAAAGCCAAAGCGGGTTAAGAAACAAAAAGGTAACCCTCCTTCTGCTAGTTTAGATTCCATTTTAGAAACTGTCAAAGAAGTACTAGCGTTGCGGTGAAAATTGGATATCAAGCTATTAAATTAACTTGAATCTTAATTCTCTTACAACCGAACTTTATTTTATCCAAAGGAAAGGTCTAAAGAAATAAAAACCTTTTTCGCGATGTAACGACAACGCTTAAGAGATTCGGGGATCGGGGGTTGGTTATACCTAGGGAAGGTGTTAGCACCCTAAGCATCTGTAGTACTCTACAGGAACCTTTTGTTTGTTTGCTTGCTAAGTTTGTGAATATGTACTATGGATTGGGAAAAGATTAGGGATAGGTAAAGACCTAGATGGTTTTCTAAGTTTGCTCGCAAAGACATCGCATCTTCTGCCTACGTATCCTAACTAGGATAGAATCAGAGCAATCGTAGTTCACCTCACAAGGGATGAAGAACACTTGATTATGCTCAAGGTTCAAGGGGAACAAACATGACAATGTTTGTATAGAGTTTAACAAAACTCCCTATTCTAAGTTGTAACACTCAAAAGGGGAAAGTAAGAAATCATGACGATGATTCTCACATAGAGTTGACAAACTCTATCCTAGGGTTCTAGTTGAAGAACACTCCTAGTACAGGTGGATTTCTTAGACTTAAAGCAAAGTCTAATGGCTTCTAAACTAAGGTTAAAGTGACTTAACAAAGTCAAGGGATGAGTAATGAGCTATCCATGATATGAGGGTCAAATGGAAAGACTTTTTCTTTGGAAGGAGCAGGAGAGGCAACTGGGATGAGAGCTAACAAGCTTCATCACTTTGGGGAAAGAAAATTTTGAACAGGACAACAACATAATAAATATGGTGATAACCATTAAGTGAGCATGTGAAATGATAAAAATGAAAATGCATTGATGACAATCAAAGCAGTTGATTAAGCAGGAAGTGTGACAACAAATCAAGCTTCAGTGTATTTAGCAGATGAATTAAAATGAACATGGTAACAATCAAAGATGAAGTCCTAGCATGTTAGCTAACATTTAAGAACATGAATGCAAACAAGCATCACAAACAATCACAAGTACATCAAAAGAAAAATTCATCTGCATACGCGAAAACTATCATAGAACGTACATAACTTGCACATAGTCAAAAGAGATGAAAAATTAAGCAAACATGGAAATAAAAAATGTGACATGGAAGTAGAGATCAAGATGAACAAAATGCAAAAAGAATGGGTGAAAAATGATTAAAATTGAGAGAGATATGGATTTTTGAAGTTTGGTTAAAATATGACAAAAATAAAATACATGACCAAAAATAAATGGGGGCAAGGTGGGATTTGAACCCACGCCCTTGGCTTGCAAAAAACCAACTTAACCACTAGGCCAAGAAAATGCGCGCAGGTGAACAAGAAAAATGAGAAAAGGCAAAAAAGGGTTGATCCTCCTCAGGGATCGAACCCTTGTGGTCAAGGTGAAAGGCGCACTGGCAAGAGTGTGTCTACCACTGGGGTGGCTATACATCCGTTTGTAAATGCCACCCCATTAAAATATATGGGTAAGTTCAATTTGAAAACCTAGGCAAGGCAAGAACCAAGAACAAGCAAATGCATGAAGATCCATAACTTTGTCAATTCTCAATGGATTTAAGCAAAATTTTAGTCTAAATTGAGTGGATTTTAACAAGGAATTCAGTGGTGGTGGTGATTTTAAAAGATCAAGCTTCCATTTTGAAATTCGATAGCACATGCATAATGAGCTTTTGAAATGCATTTTGATGTCCAAATCAAGTTCTAAACATTCTCAGACCAAACCCAACACATACACACATTGCAAACAGGTTGATGAACAAGTGTGAGTAATAAGTTAAGTTCAAAACAAGTTCTGGTGAGAAGTGGTGTTCAATATGCAAAACTCTCATGTAAGATGCAAGTTGATGTCCAGTTCAAATTCTAGGCACAATTTGATCAATTAAATCATATACACAGTTCACATATATGTTGTTGAATGAATTCCAACACCAAAAGGGTCTCACAAAGATCTGTTATGAAAAATGACATTCTAACTGCAAGGTTGATTTTTTTGAAACATGCATGTTGTAGTTCAGTTCCAATTCCCAACATTTTCTGATCAAATCACTCATACATACAGCACAGGTACATGATATTAAATGAGTCTAAACCACAATTTTTATGTAAAACAAGCTGGTGTAAAAAGTGGTGTTCAAGCTGTCAATTTGTGTTTGTGAGGTGCAGGGCAATGTCCAATTTTAATTCCAAGTACTTTCAAACTCTTTCAAACACACATACACCTTACATATATGATTTTGAGTGGAATAAAACACATTTTGAAGTTAAAAGAATGCTGTCATGAAAAATGGTACTTCAAGTGTAGGTTTGTGCTTGTGTAATGCATGAGCATGTTCAATTTCAGTTCAAAACAATTTCATATCAATTTAAACACATACACATCTCATATTCATGATATTGAGTGAATTCAAACACCAAAATAAGTTGGAAACAGACTGTCATGAAAAATGATTCATAAATTGCAAGCTGTCTTGAAAATGAGGCATGAGATATGAATTTCCAATTCCAAACATTTTCTGATCCAATCACCCACACACATAGCACATATACATGATATTGAATGAGTTTGCACACAATTTAAAGCCAAAGACAAGCTGCTATAAGGAATGATGACAGAGTTGCAAAAATTGGCATTTTGAGGCATGAAGGATGTTTAGTTCAAATTTATGCATATGTGGGCCAAACCAATTACACACACAAATCACATATATGGATATAAGTGGTTTAAAACACCTAAACTGGTATGAGAAATGACAAATGGGCTGTAATTTTGACATGTTTGTACATTCATGAGAGTGATCAAATCAGTTTCCAGTCAATTTTAAACTAAATCTAATGTATACACAAGTCATAAATGCACAAGTGTATGATCCTAAATTCAAATTTAAACTAATTCCAACCTATAACCCAAGCTGGCAGGTCTGTGGCATAAGAATGCAAGATATGGCATTTTGTGAATGAGAAAACAATTCAGATGCAATCAGTTCAAACTAATCATACAATCCTATCATGATTATGATTTTAGAGGTTTCTCAATTCAATCAAACAAACATTCCTTGTCATGACAGAATTTATGCACAAGACACATACATGACATATTTTCACATAATGAACTCAAGATTCCAAATCATGGAATCATGGTATAAGGCAAGAATGGAGTGTTTACATACCTCTAGTGGACTGTGTTGAGTAGGTTAGAAGACCAAGAAACCCAGAGAAACTTCCAAATAACACTAGCTTTGAAGCTTTCTTCTTTTTGAAGCAAAAATGCAATCTTTGAGACAGTTGGAGAAATAAACTCCACCAATGATCTTTAACACTTTAAACAGTTGAAAAATGATATATGAGAGGTGTTTGAGTGATTAGAACACCAAGCAAATGCATAGAACCGGTTTTGGCTGATTTTGTGGCTTTTGGTCAAAGTAACTTGGTATGGAAGTTGACTTTTTGAATGGTGAGTTTTTTGAATGGTTTAAGGTCTTGGACACCTTCTATATCATATTTAGAGATTGTGTGGATGATTGTTGAGATGTTTGAATGGGGAGAAATGAGTTTGGCAGCAAATGTACCAAGACAGATTTTTGGTGATTTTAGACAATTTTGTGATTTTGTGATTTTGGAGTAAGGTGTGAAAGAGTGAGAGATTTGTGTTTCTCTGGTTTTTAGAATCAATATTGTGTGTTTCAAATGAAGTGATGAGGGCTCCCTTTTATAGGAAAATGAAGAGAGGGGGCAGATTTGGAGATTTCTTCACATGAAAGAAAGGTTTTACACCTTTGGATCAAACCTCCACAAAGGGGTTTTCTTGGCTGATAGGTAAGCCCAATAGTCAAGAAAAATTATTATTTTGAAAGGGCTAAATGCAGGCTAGAGGCATAGCTTGATGGCTGTTTGCAGAACTTACTTTCCACCTCTTGCTTGTTTATAATTTTTTAATGCAAGTTGTAAGGCAACTTGCAAACCAACTTGTCAAAGCCTCCAATTTCCATTCTTTGCATAATTCTTCACATTTCAATGCTTCAAAACATCCAAATATCAGAAATAATAAGATTCAAAGGCTGAGAAATGATCCAAGTGACCAAAGGATGAATTTATGAAAAATCACCAATGTGGGATTCAAGTATGAAAACACCATCTTGCCAAAACCATAACTCTCAGCTCACAAATGCTATTGAGATGTTCTAGTACTTTTTAGAAAGCCCTCAAATATCTCTAAAACATTCATATTTTCATGAGTTTCAAATTCCCAAAGGAACTTGGTCAAAAAGCCTCTCAAAGTTGCTAAAAAATGAACTTAAAAGTGAAATTTCTCTAAGTCTTTTTCCCTTCTAGAAATGAATTTGATCATAACTCCAAATCTATGAATTTTCTGATCATGGACCACTTAGGTACTTTTGTAGGATTTTTCAAGAGCTTTCAAATGAGCTTGGAACCACTTCATTTGGATGTGTGGTTAAGGAGTTATGGTTTAGCCCCTTTCAAAACCCTAATTTCCCGATTTTTCGATTACTCCTTCATCCTTGATCCAATGGTCATGAAAATTGATAGGCAAGTGAAATATGATATAAGGAACATTTTTTATTCACACTTTGAATCCAATTCCTTAAATTTGAAGAGTTGACGTTTTGGTCAACCGTACGATCGATCGGTGACTACCGAGTCGTCTGTTGACACTCTAGAGCTCCTGAGACTTTGAAACTTCTTGAATGAACTTTATTAAGCTATATGAACTTCATGGATCATAATCCCACCATTAAAACACCTTCCAACATCAAAGTCAAACTACAATTGACTTTTACTGGTCAAAAACCCTAATCGGGTGCCCTGAAATACACTGTTCTTGATTCTGGGGTAACAACCTCAAATTGTGTATTCAATTTACATCATATGATACCTTTAATCTTGTTTCATGATTGAATCAGCCTAAAACTTGGATTGATCACAAACCCTGAAGCTTAGATTTGATTGTACAAAACCCTGATTCATCTGTAATTTGACAAAGACAAACTTGCACTGGGTTAAGGTTAGATAATTCATGAGTATGCTCCTAAAATGATAATGAGAATCTAAGGGGTCAAAATTTGAGGTGCAACAACTAGCATCTAAAACCCCCTCTTATGAACATATATCATCACCTTCTCCTCCTCTTGAATCTGAACCCATCCCGTCTGAACCAGAAATATCTCAACCTATTCCTTCTACACCTAAACCACAACAAACTTCTGTACCACACCCATCTAGAAAACAATCTTCTGAAATTCCCCCACCAGAAACACAAACTTCTAACCCACAACCAGAACAAACTAAGACTTCTGAATCATTTATACCTGATTCTGATATTCTTGATGTTCAATCCTTGAAAATTCTTTTTGACGTTTCCTCAACATCCTGTCACACTTATGCATCATCTGATTCTTCTGAATCTGATTTACCTTCAGAAGTGAACTCACCCTCTTCACTACGTGGGTATGAACCAAAACAACCAGATGTATCCATTTCATCTGAACCTATCATCTCTCAGTCAACTCCAAAACCTACATCAGCTTTTGTTCCATTTTTTCCTATGCCTTCTGATATCATTTCTTCTGTTAAACCAAAGACTATTACTAAACTTTCAACACCATATCCTCGTCCTCTTTTCATCATTCCTTCCTTTTCCATACCCTCTACATCTGAAACCACCAAAACACCCTCCCTAGAAAACTTTCTGAAACCTAAACCTAGGATGGATGTTAGTACGCTATTTACTGGGTTTAAAAAGGAATTTTACATGTGGCTATCTACTGTCAAAAAGGAGTGCATGCCAAGTCTAAATCCTGATGATTCTGAGGCTAGCTGGAAAAAATTCATTTCAAGATTTAACTCTGTAGCTTCAAACCTTCAAACCATTTGCTCTGATGATGCAAAGGTAAGACTTGCTGAAGTTATCAGAAAAACTCTTCTGAATATGAGTAGATCTCCAATTCTTCCTCTGGACAATGCACCTGCTGAAGAATCTAAGTCTGAAGATGTTCTTCCAGAAGCGTCTGTTACTAAAGAAACTCTTGTGTCAAATCAGTCTGCTCTGATGGTTCTGAATCAAGCATCTGACTCAGTGATTCAAGAGAATGCATCTGCTATGGTTATTGAGACTGCATCTGCTCCTACATCTTCTGAAGTCAAGAAAGAGAATCCAGATCTTGAAGAAAAGTTTGCTAAGCTTGAAGCCAGCAACACAGAGATCAGATCTTGGATGGTTAAGCAGGAAAAGACAACAGATGAAATCAAGACATGGATGGCTAGGCAAGAAGAATCTACTTCTGAGATCATAAAACTTCTGAAGATGATAGCCTCTCGTCAACCTTAGTTGTTTTTCTATTGTTTGTGCACATTATGTTTGTTCTGCTTATATGTTTATCCTCTGAATATTCTGTTTATCAATGCATCTGTTTGGTTTCTGTTTCTAGCTGCTTTATCGTATTCGTTTTTCTCTGTTCTTCTTTTGTGTCTTAAAAAGTTTTTTCTTTTTGATATGACAAAAAGGGGGAGAAAATGGAAATTATAATTGTTCAAATAAACAGTTACCAGAATGGAATTCAGACATAATAAATTACAACTAACATTGAAGTTTAGTTTTTCAGAACTATAACTTTGCATCTGACTTAATTCATAGAAGTTACTGAAAGCTCCTAAATCAGGCTCTGATCCAAATCAGGATCCAAACCAGGATCTGATTCTGAAAAGTACAAACCAGGATCTGATTCTGAAAAGTATAAACCAGGCTCTGATTCTGAAAAGAATACTTAATCAAAAAGGGAAGTATTTATTTTTCTTATGGTATTTAATTCAGGGGAGATTCACAATCTTAGGGGGAGTTATATATTTTTTCTTATTATTGAACAAAATTTCCAATGTTTTTGTCATCATCAAAAAGGGGGAGATTGTTAGAACACAGAATGGTGTTTAATATATCTCATTGTTTTGATGATAACATAAATGAAATTTTGCATAAAGGAAATATATACTCTAATTGTGTTTAAGTAATTTTGTTTCAAATCTTAAATTATATACTCATCTGGAAGCAAAAATTACATCTGCAACTGAAAAGAACGTTAAGACTCTGAGCGTCATAAGCAACATTTCAGAAGACTCTGAGCGCTGCTTGAAGACACTCTGATCTGCTAAAGATGACTCTGTGTGAAACTAAGAAGAATTTGAGTTAAGAGCGTACAACATTGTTTCAGAAGACTCTGGAATTACTTCACGCTGCAAGTACAGAGGCTCTGATATTCAGCTCTGGGCTGATTGAAACATTCATGCTTAAAGCACTATTGCTGCAAGACTATGATCTGAAGAAAAAGGAACTACATCAGAGGATTTGATGTTAGTATTATTTGAAGGATATATTTTATTCAGTTGAAAAGATGCCAGCTCAAAGAAAAGATCCGTTGCTAATCACAACGTCTGCTCCAACGGCATTATTCCTCATTTATGCATGACACAAGAATTCAGACACAAAGCACATATCTGAACATTCCTCTTCTTGGAAAGAAAAAGTCAATAGAGGAAAAAAAGGCAACACAGGCAGTAGAACGTACAGCAATGCACAGTTTTTGAGATAAGGACTTGAAGTAGTATTTAAACAAGCTTCAGCATCTTTCCAATGTTGACGAATACTTACGAATCATTTGAAAGAAAAACAACTTACAAGCTCTCATTCAAATATTCTTCAAAGCTTAACAGTTTTCATATTCGTTCTTAATTTTGTGTAAACATCACTGTTGTGATATAGCTTGTTAGAAGCAAAACCTTAAACACAAATTGTTAGTTTATCTTTGTAAAAGATTTCCTTAAGAAGACCAAGTTGTGGTCAGATTTTCTTGAGAAGACTAAGACAGTTGTCTTATTGGTTTACACTGTAATCAAGTTTGATATAGTGGATTAAGTCCTTGTTGAGAAAGACAAATCACCTGGGTAGGGTGGACTGGATTAGTTTGAGTTCAAACGAACCAGGATAAAAATATTGTGTTATTTTTTATCTTCTAAGTTGCTTTTAAAACCCTTATTCAACCCCCTTCCCCCTTTCTAAGTGTTTTTCTCACCTTCAAAGTCCATACCTGTGAGAGGGATTAGGTTATGCAGGAAACCTTGACTTTCAGACTACCCAGTTGCTTTATAGTGTGAATCTGTGTTCTTGGTACAAGGGGTCCTAATGGCAGTGTTATGCTAAAGTGGAGCGCCGGTTCTTCTCGATCTACAACATATCAATCTTGATCCCCTGTTGCATCTTTGCATTTGCATTTGCATTATCATATTGCATTTCATTTACATCTCATGTTTGTGTATCCATCCTCAACCGAAACAGGGAGATTACCTGTCATTTGTCCGACTCGACTCGTAGTTAACTTCCTGACATCCGCATTGGACTTGAATTAGCTTCTGGAATAATCATGAACTCAGCAAAGCAGAATATGATTGTTACAAGGGAAGAGTTTGAATTGATGAAGAATCAGCTAGACCAACTCGTGGAAGCCATGACGGCTATGACCAGAGGAGAGGCTAATATTCAGAGGACTCCGGTGAACAATGTTGCTCAGGCTCAGCCTATGCAGATTCCTGTTATACAAGAGCATATTATTGCCAGAGATAGTGATTCATCTTCTCTCCATGACACGGACTATCAGAATTTCACTTTCCCTGTGCCATATTCTCAAAGGGTTGTTCCGAAGATTAATGCTAAGGACCCACAGACTGTTGAGTTTCTGAATAGATGTCACTTGTTGGAGGAAAAGCTTGACGCTTTAATGGGTCATGATAATCGGAATGCTTCGAGCATGTGTTTGGTGCCAGGCCTTATGATACCTCTGAAGTTTAAGATGCCAAATTTCGAGAAATTCAAAGGGGATAGTTGTCCGAAGAAGCATTTGGTAATGTTCTGCAGGAAAATGACTTCACATGTCCACAATGACAAGCTTATGATTCATTGTTTTTAGGACAGTCTGAGTGGAGCATCGTTGAATTGGTATATGCAGTTGGAAAGTAGTTGCATCCAATCATGGTCAGATCTAGCCAATGCCTTCGTGAAGCAGTACAACTACAATCTCAACATGACTCCTAATCGCACGCAGTTGCAAGAGTTATCTCAAGCGGATAATGAATCCTTCAGAGGGTATGTGTAGAGATGGAGAGAATTAGTTGCTCGTGTTCAACCCCCGCTTCTGGAAAGAGAGTTGGTTGACATATTCCTGGGTACCTTGAAAGGCCATTTCTTTGACAAGATGATCAGTGGTAGGACGTCGAACTTTGCTGACTTGATGATGACAGGGGAACGTATTGAGAGCAGAATCAAGAGCGGAAAAATTTGAGACATCTCAGATACCTCAATTTATGAAGGTGAATCAGTTGTCAGTTCTCAAGAGGAATGGGAAGAGGAAAGTGATGTTATCCTAGAACATGATGCACCTCAGGTTCAGTTTTCAGACGCTTCGAGTGTTCAAAGTCAACGATCATATCTTCATCAACCGCGTCAGCATGCCAGACGAAGGCCAAGGAAACCAAAAAGGCATTTTACTCAACTGTCGGTATCGTAGAGTCAATTGTTGCCGGATTTGATCAAAGGTGGATTAATAGTGCCGAAGAAGATTAATCTAGAGATTCCTCCGTATTCTCCTGGTTTTGATGTCAATGCCCGCTATGAGTACCATGTTGGGGCATAGGGGCATTCAACTGAAGATTGTAAGGTGCTTAGAAGCCAGGTCCAAACTTTGCTGGATTCCAACAGGATCTCAGTCACGTCTCAGGGTGTTCAGGTTAACGATCTTCCTTCATCTAGCCAGGGGGTGTATCAGTTCATGTTATGGAGGAATTCACCGAGGGAAGTTGTTCAGAAGAGTATCAAACTGAAGACTCATTTGTTGCAGGATATACGATCAGGCAAGTCACAGGAATTCCTGCAGAGTTATGGAGCAAGTTCAAGCAGAGCTGAGAGAAGTTCGAAACCAGATGGGATAGTTCATGTTGGACATGCAGGCGTTACGCTTGGGTCAGGAGATGCTCAGAGAGGAAAACCAGCAGTTGAAGACTCAGGTGGGCTTGATCACAAAGGTGATAAGGAATGTGCTCAGAAAAGAAGGTGATCAAGTGCCCGAAGCTGCAGCAAAAATGCTCGCTCTACTTTTGTCTGTGGAACCTATACCAAGGAATGATAGGCCTAAGAGATCCTCTGCACCACTTAGAGCTCAAGAATTCTCCTGTCAGCGGCTACATCGGGTTTCTCAATATAATCCTAGAAGACAAAAGACGAGACCATGCAACAGAATATTCGATAAGATCCCTATGGATTATGCTCACTTGGTGCAACTCTTGCTCCAACTTCAGTTGGTTAAACCTCGAACTTTGTCTTCGCTTACTGGGGAGATACCACCAGAATTCGATGTCAATGGCCATTGCGATTTCCACTCTGGGGGACAGGGGCACAACATCGCAAACTGTAAAGCTTTTAAGCATAAAGTTCAGGACCTGATTGATTTGAAGACAATTGAATTCACGTCGGGCGGTATGAATGTATCAGGCGAATTTATTCCCTATCATGCAAAGGGGATGGATGTTCCTATTCCCTCACCTGAGGCTGCAGTAGGTCAGGAGTATATCTTACAATCTTTGGTGTCAGAATCCCCCTGCCCACAGCTGCTGCCTATTCCTAGATCAAGCTTAAGGATGAAAGCGCCTGAACAAAGAGAGTCCTCAAGAATTCAAACCCAGTCGCCGGATGTTTCTACTGTTCAGAGTCCATGACCTTTTAGATCTTTGCAGCAAAACTATCAGTGCCAGAATCAGAATAGGCCTCACAACAATTTGAAAAGAAGGAATGCTCCTCTTCGTCCAGTGCCTATGTCATACAGTCAGCTGCTGCCGCACCTATTTCAGAACTCTTTGGTGGAGCCCAGGATTCTCAAACCGGTGCCAGAGCCCTACCCTCTCGGGTATGGTCCGAAGGCTTAATGTGGATATCATGGAGGATCCATAGGGTATTCTACTAAAGATTGCGAGGCTTTTCAAGCCAGGGTACAACAGCTGATGGACAAAAGGTGCATATCCTTTCCAGGAGGAAAGTTGGTCGTACATCGCTCGTCTGTTTGAGTTTGAAGACTTCAAGAGTCACATCCCCAGCAGCAGATCAGTGTGAAAGCCCAGTTCCTAGAAGCTGGAAATTTTCGTTTTATCCTGTTATTTCTTTGCATTTGTAGTTTCTTTCCTGTTTGAGTGCAAATCTCATATGTAAAACTTGTTTGTTTTCGATTGATATTAATGAAATGAATATGTGTAATACCCCAAATTTTACCCTTACATTTAGTCAGTCATTTCGCATAGCATTTCATTTTGCATCCATTAATCACTAACCAATTATTGAGTGCGATTTATTTTGCAGGAATTACCCCCAAGGGCATTTTGGTTGTTTCAAGCAGGATTCGTAATCTGGGGACAAATAAGACGTCATTCCCGAGGCATTTGCCCACATGGATTTGATTATGTCAAGGGCATTTGATGAGCAGTTTATATTCTCGTAAAGAGTGGAGATCATTTTAAAAATGAGGGAATGCTATTAGAGTGTGGTTTGAGAAGTCACGTAATCAATAGGATTTCAGTTGAATTTGTTTATGTTGCAGGATGTCATTTATTTGATCAAAGGCAAAGAGGAAGGGAGTTTAAATATTTT
The DNA here is from genome assembly GCA_963859935.3 of Lathyrus sativus. Lineage (NCBI taxonomy): Eukaryota > Viridiplantae > Streptophyta > Magnoliopsida > Fabales > Fabaceae > Lathyrus > Lathyrus sativus. The sequence goes on from OZ012737.1 coordinate 198,106,511, forward strand.
GGAACTTTTATCCACAAGTATTCATAAGTTATGACTTAAAGTTGAGTTTAGATAATTTGTGGATTATTATTCATGAATATTTAGATTTACAAATGAGAAAATAACAATGAATATTTTATTGGATTTTATTGCACGAGTATCTAAAGTTACAAGTTGAAAGGGAAAATGCTTTCATTCATGGGGTTCGTTAGTATAACAAGAGATTTATGTTTACAAAGGGCACCCTATTCTAAATCCTAAGCTGCTAAGCATTCTTCATTTGGTCTTCTCTTTGAGTTCTTCACGACTCTCCGATTAACCTGCACAACAAGAAGAAAAACAAAGAAAAACAAAGAAAAACAAAGAAAAATGTTAGAAGAGAGGGGCAGACACCCTCAGAAAAGTTTCATCACTGGGTGTCGGGAGGGCACGACCGAAGTCGCGTCCCACTCCCACTTCCAAATCCCAACCTCGGCTACCAACCGGTAGTACTTGTTCCACTGAGGGACAGCCGAGAGAGAGAGATAAAGGAAGCATTTCGGGCCAAAAGGATTCGCGCAATTTTGGATTCAAAACTGATTACCACGCCATCAAGTAAATAATGAATGCACACTATCAGGTAAATTCATGCCAAAGATACTGAAGTCAGAATGAGATTTGAAATAGGGGCATCCAACAAATCCGTCACCTGAAATTCATTGACCAAAATCAGTTTGCATCAGTAAGAAACCAACTCAATCCAGAGAATAAGAGAACGAGCTCAAACAGCAGGATCGGTTCGATTCGCAGACCAGTCGAGAGAATAACAAAACAAGAAGAGTGTGGAGAACTTCAACCCTCAGTTACTCATCATAGGGCGTGAGAATTCGAGCGGCTGGGAGAGCCACGAACGAAGCCGTTACCAACTCCCTACCGAGCGTCGAATTACGCAGCATGCGGCATTTGTCGCTCAGACCCGAAGGTCATTATCACTAAAGCATCAATCGAAGCCAAATGGTTCATACCCTAAGGTCATCATCACCACATAACCTTCCCGGCGGCATGGATCAATTCAAAGCATCCATTCTGAAATAAGAAGAAGAAAAGTAAGTGTGTTCCAATTGGTAATCAAACCGAATAAAGGCAGTTCGTGACATTCCTGTGGCTGAAATGAATTATTCAGAAACTGCTCAAAATTTGAATATCCGAAAAGAAATCTCAAAGGACCAAACTCATCAGAGCATAAAGTAACTGCTGCAAGAAAGAATATCAGAAAAGCGACAGAGATACGAGTCTAGCAGTCCAGCCCTATCAGGTAAACAACGGTGGACTGAGCTGAATTGCATGTCACCAGGAAAATAGCAACCCAACAACAAGATTACATTAGAAATATCAGAAACAGATGGGTCAAAGGAAACAAGTTAGCATCAGTTCAATGTCCAGTTCATAAGTCCAGAAAATCAAAATAGATCACAAATAAGTTTGGTTCCAAAACAGATCAAAGTAAGCCCGTTTCTGAAAGCAATTCGAAGCGTATCCAATTGAAGCAAACTAGAAATATACACTCCAAATAGGAAAGTTCGAACCAAATAAGCCATATCAGCAATGAGTCCAAATCAAATCTGAAAAAGGAAATCAGAACATATCAGAGATAAATCGTAAATCAAATCCAATCATCATCAAGTCATATTGGAAATTAAAACTTCGAATTTGGATCCAAAAAGAAACGTAAGCACAAAGCCCACAGAGAAAAGGAGGATATATAACAGCAATCACTGAAAACAAAAGAAAGGAAGATCACTGCGTAGAAACCCTAAGGACGAACGAGAACGAGAGCGAAGAACAACGCGAACGGCGGCCGCGAGGAGAGAAGACCGAAAATTGTCACCAAGAGGAACTCGCGAACTAACCCACAGAGGGTGGTTCACCGGCGCCGCCTCAACGACGAGCAAACCCCCCTCAAGCTCAGATTATTGACATCATCATCGCTTTCGTCAAACTTCCACAACCACCGTCATCACAACCAAAAACGTAAGCGGGAAACGCACGATAATTTCACATTTGATGTTGTTGTATTTGATTTCAGGGTTTTCATCATAGAGAACGGAAGAGATGAAGAGAAAATTGAGGCATGTGAAGCAAGCGAGAGACGAGAGAAACAAGAAGAAGCTCAGCGCCGCGGACAGCCACAAAGAGGATTAGGGTTGCCCTAATTCTTTGGTTTTTTTTCATTGAGGGGTTAACGGACCGGGTTGGGTCCGGAAGTGGTACCCGACCCAACCCACTTTTTTGTTTAATATTTATTTTAATTTTTCTGTTTTAATGTTTTTTTTAAAGAATTAACTTGTTAAAATAATAACTAAAAATAATTTTTTATAATAATAGCTGAAAATATTTTGTTTTTTATTAATAATTAAAAACTCTTTCTAGATAAAGAGAAGAAATTTTTTTTAATAACTTAAAACTCTTTTTAATACAAATTGATTTTTTTAGATTAAAACTAAAACAATTTTCACAATAAAAATTAAGTTCTTTTTAAAACTAACAGTGTTTCTCTTTTTCTATATATAAATTAAATTAAGATCTTTTTCAAAATAACCTAAATCCTAAAATTTGCATCTTTTTCTTCACTGTCTTCGTAATTCACCCGATGGCCGTCTGACTTTGCCTACTAACGCGTGTGTTCATTTTTGTAGCTTATGTTTACTGTTATTACGTTGTGTTTTTATTTAAGTTTCATTATTATTGTAACTGCTTCTCGGTTGTAACCTCGCGAACAAATAATCGCATTTACTTTCCGCATTTTACTTCCGCTGTATGATTTTAAATCTCTCACACCTCTTCATCAATACTTCTGTCACATTACACACATCCGAAGGTTAGGTCTAACTGTTTGGTCGCCGCGCCAATAGTCCTCAAAACTTCAAACCCTAATTTTCACAAATGCCTCGCCGCAGGAAAAATTACCATTTTACCCCTAGCATTAGGTCAAAGAGCCGTCGCGCTCATTTTAGGGTTTCCCGCCGTGGAATCCCTAACCTAACCCTAATTCACTTAACAATTCAACGTAGAGATTTGGAGTTTCTACACTCCATGTAAGCGTGTCCTTAAGATGCGTTTATTCCCCTTGAGACCTTGACCACAGTCAAGAAGTCTCTAACCTCCCTCTTGAGGGGAACTACGATTACTCTGATTCCACTCCCGTAAGGATACGTAGGCACAAGATGCGATGACTTGCCGAGTAAACTTAGAATTAACCCTTTAGGTCTCTTTTCTCACTTTTAATCCTTTGTACATATACCTTAAGAATAATAAAGCAAAGTAGTAAACATCTGAACAAAAGGTTCCTGTAGAGTACTACAGAAGTTCAGGGTGCTAATACCTTCCCTAAATTTAACCAACCCCCGAACCCTAGATCTTTCCCCGCATTGTGTTTACGATGCAAAATAGGTTTTCCCTCTTTTGACCTTTTCCTTCGGATAAATCAAAGAGCGGTTGTAAATTGAAAGATGATTCAAACTCATTAATAGTTTGTGATCCTATTTCCACCGCAACAGAAAATGGCGACTTCACTGGGGACATCTTAACTTTTGAGGGTTACCCCTAATTTGTTCATGTTTATTACTATTTGCTTTACTATTCATTTGTATGTATATATTGTACTTTGATTTTGGGACTGTTCCTTGTGTTGTGAGATAAGTCCTATGAATCCCGACTAAGTTGATTCGAGAATCCCGCTTAGTTGAGACCCTTTTGAAAATGGTTTGGTTGAACGAGTTTAGTCGTGAAAACTTTTACTATTCTCAATTGGAGTCTGTGATACTAAGGACCGTAGTTACCTTTAACCCCACTTTTGGCCTTTATTAGGACGTAGTGTGAGGCTATAAGGGAGCAAGTCCCGAAGTAGCTACACGATACTACACTCAAAAGAGGTTCTCTTGAGAATATTATTAACCCCCGAGTTAGTTGGGAAGTTAATAATATCCGAAAGATGGGCCGACGATTTTGAGTCCTTTTAGAACCTTGTTTGGCAGGTACAACTAACCTATAGTACACTCCTTTTGGGGATGGGTAGACCTTAACTCCACTCACGTCCTTTAACCTAGGACTTTGTGTATTCATGTGCATTGCATCCATAAAGCATCCCATTGTATTGTATTTTATGGAATTCAAACATCATTTATGGATATCGCGGGATACCATGAAAAAAAAAAGTAAAAAAATAAGAAAAAAGAAAATCAAAATTTCCTTGGTACCCCACGACATTAGTAAATGTTTGAATTCTATGAAATCTTCATTTGCATTCGCATTATAGCATCATATGTTTTCTTGCATTGCATGTGTCTTCCGTTTTCTCATGTTCGGTTCTCTCGCCTTCCAGTTTCGTCACCCTGAGTCCTCGGCACCAGTACAACACTAGAGCTCAAACTCGGAAAAGAATGGAGGATCAGACAAAGGAGATTGATCGCCTTAGCGACGAACTCGAAGACCTTCGAGGGGGTATGGGGCGTATGATGGAATTACTGCATGTTATGAATGCTAAGATGGATACCCAGCCCACTGTTGTTTCCGAGATTACCGGCATTACTGTGGACCCTCCACCAACTGTGACCGTAGCAAGGGACCCACCTTATGGTCTTGCTCCAGGTTTTGTGCCTCCTCAAGCCACTGTTCCGATTAATCAGCCTGTTCAACAAGCCGTTCCTTTATTTTCCGAAGTTTCTAGGGTGGCTCCTATCGTTGCACCACCCGTTGTGCACACCCGTGTGCAACCGTATTTCAATGAGCCCGTCTTTGATAATCTTGATGAGAATGTTGAAGGTTATGAGAAACATGACAAGCTTCGTGAGGAAGTAGACACTATCGCCCAAAGATTGAGAAAGGTAGAAGGTGATCAAATTTTTGGGGCTGCTGCAAGGGACGTTTGTTTGGTCTCAGGTTTGGTTATTCCCCCAAAGTTCAAAACTCCGAACTTCGATCGCTATGAAGGTGCCACTTGTCCTAAGAGTCATCTGATCATGTACTATCGTAAAATGGCTGCCCATGTTGAGAATGATAAATTGATGATTCATTGCTTCCAAGACAGTTTGAAGGGTGCTTCTTCCAAATGGTACTTAACTTTGGACCAATCTCGCATTAAGAATTTCAAAGATTTATTTGACGCTTTCATCAAGCATTATAAGTACAATATGGATCTGGCTCCTGACAGAAGACAATTGTTGAGTATGTCACAAAAGAATTCTGAATCGTTCAAAGAGTACGCTCAAAGGTGGAGAGAGATTGCCTCGCAAGTAGAACCTCCTTTAACCGAGAAAGAGTTAGCTGATTGGTTTGTCGATACGGTTCGTCTAGAATTTTACGAAAGGATGGTGGGTAGTGTGACTTCAAATTTCTCTGACATCGTTGCTGTGGGTGTCAAGATTGAATTGGGTATGAAAAGCGGTAAAATGACAAATACTCCTGGTGTTTCAAAGGATCAGACAAAGAAACCTTCGTTCAGCTCTCAGAAGAAGAAAGAAGGTGAAACTAACGCTATATCCTCCGGTAGACGAAGAGACCAATTTTATCAATATCCGCAAGGTTATGCTCAACCTCAAGGGTATCCGATTCAATATGCTCAACAACCCTATGTGGCAGCTGTTACACCTTCTTTCAATCAACAAGCTCCTATGTATCAACCTATGCAACAATCTCCCGTTTATCCACCTCCTAACTATCAACAAGCGCCCAACGCTCCTGCCTATCAGCAGCCAAAGAATCCAGCTCCTCGCCAGAATGGTCCGAACAGGAGACAGTATAAACCTTGTCCGCCGATTCCAATGACTTTCACCGAGTTGTATCCCTCATTAGTCAAACAAGGTCTAATTACTACTCGAGCTTTGGGTCCACCTCCTAATCCGCTGCCCGCCAATTACAACGTCGCTGCTCATTGTTTATTTCATGAGGGTGCGCCTGGTCATGATCTAGAGAACTGTTATGCTCTCAAAAACCTTGTCAGGGATCTGTTGGAAAAGAAGATTCTGTCATTTGAAGATCCTCAACCGAATGTTAAAAAGAACCCTTTGCCTAACCATGAGGGTGTTAATGCCATTAGTGCTGATTCTGACGAAGGTTATATCCTTGACGTTGTTTAGATTAAGACTCCTCTTAAGATATTCCATTCGAAACTGTTTGAAGCCGGTCTAGTAGCTACTTCCCACGTTGCATGCGCAAGCTGTGATGCCAGTATTAAGGGTTGTGTGTTGGTTCAGAACGATGTTCAGAGGTTGATTAATGAGGGTATTTTACAAGTGACCAGCCAAGCCAAGAAGGATGAAGTTGCTGTGGTTGAGCCTGTCTTCCATCAGCCTGAATCAAAGGGTAAGGTACCAGTGTTTAATCTATCAGGGGCGAGTTCCGCCAATCCCGTGTTCAATACACCAAAGTCGTTTATCCCTGAGATGAATCAGCCTAAGTCTATAATTATTCGAAAACCAAGTCCGTTTCCTTTCAGTGATCCTAAAGCTGTACCTTGGAAATATGACGTGACGATGATTGACAAGGAGTCTGGGAAGGTTATTCCAAATGAAGAAGTTAAGGACACTGTGACTAATATCGCAGAGGCAAGCAAGATGACTTGCAGTGGCCGTGTGTATACTCCCCGTTTCAATGAGGTTCCACCTAAGGAAACAACTAATATCCCAGTGCCTGTCAAAGACAAAGGTAAGGGAGCCGTTACGAATGATGAAGATGCTGAGTTTTTGAGGATCATCAAGAAAAGTGACTATAAAGTTATCGATCAACTTCATCAAACTCCTTCCAAGATTTCGATCTTATCTCTGTTGATGAGTTCACCCGCTCATAGGACGGCCTTACAGAAAGTTTTGACTCAAGCACATGTGGATCAAGATATCAGCACCAGTCGGTTTGATAGTGTGATTGCCAATCTGACCGCATGCAACACTCTTAGTTTCAGCAACGAAGAGTTACCAAAGGAGGGTCCGAATCATAATCGTGCTTTACATATATCAGTGAAATGTCAGGAGGATAATTTATCGAGAGTGCTAGTGGACACCGGTTCTTCTTTGAATGTTCTACCCAAGAGGGTTCTTAATAAGTTGGTTTTAAAAGATACTGTGTTGAAACCTACTTCATTGATCGTCAAAGCTTTCGATGGTTCTCGCCGGTCAGTAATGGGAGAGGTTGAACTTCCGATCCTGATTGGTCCACAAGTTTTTAATATCACGTTTCAAGTCATGGACATTAATCCCAATTACAGCTGTTTACTTGGAAGGTCGTGGATCCATGCCGCTGGGGCAGTAACCTCAACGTTACATCAAAAGATGAAGTTCGTGATCGGTGGAAAGTTAGTTATTATACACGGTGAGGAGGATCTGATGGTCAGTAACCTGTCTTCTTTCCGTTATATCGAGGCCGGTGAGAATGCTTTGGAAATATCCTTTCAAGCACTCGAAATCGCCAACGCTGTTCTATTAGAAGTCGAAGAGATAGTGGGCCAGGGTAATCCATCTTTTGCATCTTTGAAGAGTACCAAATCAACAATTGACAGGGGCATCCCGGAAGGTTGGGGAGAGGTAATTGATGTCAAGACCAAGGCTAATCGCTTTGGGTTGGGTTACAAACCAACTCAGAATGGAGATGCCACAACTGTCAAAGGGCGTCTGAAGGTTATCCAAGAGGTATTTGTCAGCGGAGGTTTCCAAGTCAATGTCGTCAGTGACTGTGAGGAAGATGAAGATCTGAGCAACCTGGTGTTTAAGGGTGATGCAGCTTTGAACAACTGGGACGCCGTAGAGATCCCTGTTATTTTTCCATTGTCAAAGTAATTTTTAATATTTTCACTTATGTTTTCAAATAAAAAATCCGTAGCTCTGCCCAAGGCTATAGGATCGTTTTTGTTGGGACACCTTTCACTTTTAAAAGGATATTAATAAATGCATTTCGTTCAATTCCATTTTGGTTCATTTGCGTTTTTTCGTTTTCACCTTTAAAAAATGAAGTTGGCAATCTTTTTCAAAATAAAACAACAAAAATAGCATTGCATTTCTTATCTTGCACATCATCGAACGTTTTAATAAAATAAGCCTTCCATCATGTAGAGACATCGAAAACCTTGTTGGATCCAATGACTTTGTTGACACTCCTGACTGGGAGGCACCCATCTATCTAGCTGAAGACGAGGGTGAAGAAGATTTTGAAGTACCCATTGAACTGACAAAATTGATTGAGTACGAGTACACAGAGCTTCAGCCGCATAAAGAGCAGGTGGACTTAATTAATCTTGGTACAGATAAAGAAGAGAAAGAGGTCAAGATTGGTGCAATGCTTGGGACAGAGGTTAAGCAGAGATTGATTGAGTTATTAAAAGAATATGTTGATGTGTTTGCGTGGTCGTATCAAGATATGCCTGGTCTAGACACAGATATTGTTGTTCACAAGTTGCCGCTTAATCCAGATTGTCCACCTATCAAACAAAAGCTTCGAAGAACGAGACCCGACATGGCTTTGAAGATTCGAGATGAGGTTAAAAAACAGTTGGATGCAGGTTTCTTGGCGTTTGCAAAATATCCAGATTGGGTTGCCAATATTGTGCCAGTGCCTAAGAAGGACGGTAAAGTTAGGATGTGTGTGGATTACAGGGATCTGAACAAAGCAAGTCCGAAAGATGACTTCCCTCTGCCATATATTGATACACTTGTAGACAATGCAGCCAGTTTTGCGCTGTTCTCATTTATGGACGGCTTCTCTGGCTATAATCAGATCAAAATGGATCCCGATGATCGAGAGAAGACTACTTTCATTACTCCTTGGGGGACCTTTTGCTACAAAGTCATGCCCTTCGGTTTGAAGAACGCAGGGGCAACTTACCAACGCGCTATGACAACTCTTTTCCATGATATGATGCACAAAGAGATCGAGGTGTATGTCGACGATATGATAGCCACTTCTCAGAGTGAAGAGGAACATCTAGACCATTTGGTGAAGTTGTTTGAACGACTCAGGAAGTACCAGTTGAAGTTGAATCCTGCTAAATGTACCTTCGGTGTCAGATCCGGAAAATTGCTTGGTTTTATTGTTAGTCAACGAGGGATTGAGGTAGATCCTGACAAAGTCCGAGCCATTCAAGATATGCCAGCTCCGCAAACCGAGACGCAAGTTAGAGGTTTTCTGGGGCGTTTGAACTATATTTCCAGGTTTATCTCTAACATGACCGCTACTTGTGAGCCGATATTCAAATTGCTTTGTAAGGGGCAGACGGTTGAGTGGAACCCTGATTGTCAGAAAGCGTTTGAGAAAATTAAGAATTATTTGCAAGAACCCCCTATTCTGACTCCTCCTGTACCCGGAAGACCGTTGTTTATGTACCTTACTGTTCTTGGGAAGTCTATGGGTTGTGTGCTTGGGCAACATGATGAGACTGGAAGAAAGGAACATGCGATTTATTATCTGAGCAAGAAGTTTACCGACTGTGAAAACAGATATTCACTATTGGAGAAAACTTGTTGTGTGTTGGCATGGGCTGCTAGGCGCCTTCGGCAATATATGATCTGTCATACCACATTGTTGATTTCTAAAATGGATCCGATCAAGTATATTCTTGAAAAACCTGCTCAAACTGGGAGGCTAGCCCGTTGGCACATGTTGTTATCCGAATATGACATCCAATATGTACCCCAGAAGGCAATTAAAGGTAGTATCTTATCGGATTATCTTGCAGATCAGCCAGTTGAAGATTATGAACCTCTTAAGTTTGATTTTCCTGATGAGGATATTTTGTTGATTAAGAGAGATAGTGAAGAGCCAGATCCGAGCGAAGGTCCAGAACCAGGTCTTTGGTGGAGGATGATGTTTGACGGTTCCTCGAATTTCAACGGGCATGGTATAGGCGCTGTTTTGGTGAACCCGAAAGGTGGTTTCACTCCGTTTACAGCAAGGTTAGACTTTGAGTGTACTAATAACGTCGCAGAGTATGAAGCATGTATTCTTGGCCTCGAAGCAGCAATTCACCTCCGAATCAAACTTCTCAAAGTAAGTGGTGACTCAGCCTTGGTTATTTACCAGGTACAAGGCAAATGGGAAACGAAGAATGAGAAGTTAATCCCTTACAAAGACTACATTGTCGAGCTGATTAAGTATTTCGACGAGATAAAGTTCGAGCATGTTCCTAGATCTGAGAATCACGTTGCTGATGCTTTAGCCATGTTAGCATCCATGTGGAAAGTTAAATTCGTTAATGAAGCACCTCTTATTCATATTGAACGCAAAGTTGAGCCCGCTTATTGTCAAATAGTTGAAGAGGTTGAGGTGGATGAAAAGCCTTGGTTTCATGACATCAAGAACTATCTAGTCAAGCAAGAGTATCCCAATGGTGCTACCGGTCTGGACAAGAAAACGTTGAGAAGACTGGCTTCTAAATTCTTTATCAGTAATGGTGTGTTATACAAAAGAAATTACGACATGGTTTTGCTCAGATGTGTTGATAAACGGGAAGCGAACATGTTACTGCAAGAGATTCACGAGGGGACCTTCGGAACTCATGCCAATGGTTATGCTATGTCTAAGAAGATGTTAAGGGATAGATATTATTGGTTAACTATGGAATCTGACTGCATCCAATACGCCAGAAAATGCCATAAGTGCCAAATTTACGCTGATAAAATGCATGTGCCTCCATCACCGTTGAATGGTTTGTCTTCACCATGGCCGTTCTCGATGTGGGGCATTAACATGATTGGGGCAATCGAGCCGAAGGCTTCTAATGGTCATCGTTTTATCCTTGTTGCTATTGATTATTTTACTAAGTGGGTAGAGGCTGTTTCCTACACCAACGTGACTAAGCAAGTGGTTGCCCGCTTCATCAGGAAAGAAATTATCTGCCGTTATGGAATTCCAAGTCGGATAATAACTGACAATGGCACCAATCTGAATAACAAGACTATGAAGGAGTTGTGTGACAGTTTCAAGATCACGCATCACAATTCTTCTCCGTACCGACCTAAGATGAATGGGGCCGTTGAAGCTGCGAATAAGAATATCAAGAAAATCCTGCAAAAGATGGTCGTGACTTACAAAGATTGGCATGAGATGTTACCGTTTGCTTTGCATGGATACATAACCTCAATGCGAACTTCGACAGGGGCAACACCTTTCTCATTGGTGTATGGAATGGACGCCGTACTCCCCATCGAAGTAGAGATACCTTCTTTAAGGGTGTTGATGGAAGCTGAACTTGAGGAAGCTGAGTGGGTTCAAGACAGACTGGATCAGTTGAATCTCATTGACGAGAAACGCATGACAGCTATGTGCCATGGGCAATTATATCAGAAACGGATGAAAAGAGCATTTGATAAGAAGATTCGTATCCGTGAGTTCCGTCAAGGAGAGCTCGTACTCAAAAAGATCTTGCCAGTGCATAAAGATATGCGTGGAAAGTGGATGCCCAATTATGAAGGCCCATTTGTTGTAAAGACCGTTTTCTCCGGAGGGTCTCTGATACTTACAACAATGGATGGTGAAGAGCTTGCACATCCCGTGAATTCTGATGCAGTCCGAAAATATTACGCCTAAAAACCCGCTAAGTCGAAAACCTGAAAAGGCGACTTAGGCAAAAGTAAGGGTTAGAAAAAGTAATAATAATAAAAAGCTCGCTAAGTTGAAAACCCGAAAGGGCGGCTTAGGCAAAAAAGAGCGTCCCGGTGGATCGAAAACCCGAAAGGGCGGTCCAGGCAAAAGTTAGGGACGAAGGCATTTCATTGCATCAGAAAACACCGATCATCGCGCCACGCTTTCCACATGAGATCCATTTTCCAGTTCATTCATCCTCGTCCAAAGCAAGATTCTGGATAGTCTTAGTTACTAGTGTCAGTAGGTGCCGTTGGATTCAATGTAACCTTCTCCCATATTGCCAATTTCAAAGCGTAATCTTCTGTGGGGCTATGCCTTCGGCAAGCTGCCATCCTTTAATAAAAGATACCATTTTGTTACTTAAATTCCTTGGTGCATTACTCTTGTTTTCTATTGTTATGCAAAATGCCATTTATTCTTAAATTTTGAAAATGAAAGGTGCTTCTAAAACTTTTTAAAAACTGTTCTTCGAAAATGCAATTGAAAAATATAAGAAATTACTTTGACTAGTGGAAATTTCTGAAGGATCTCTTCATTTCTCGTTGCAGAAACACTTTTACACCATTGCTCTGATTTAGTCCCCAGCGAGACTTTAAGCTGACAATACTTTGGATTGAGCCGGTGGTCTCTAAGGCATCAGAGATTTCATCGACATGCTCCCAGTGACAGTCCCCAGCGAGACTATAAGCTGACAACTTTTTCTTGAGTAACTCGAAAATGTCCCTCAGGTTTTCTTCTCCCCATGTGAAGACGTGATACTGTGCACCCAAGCGAATTACTTTCTCCCCAGAGAAGTTAGAACTTTGAAACCAGATTTGGTTCTACCATTGATCTTTCTTACCCACGATTGACGTATTGGTTGCAGAGAACGCAGGGTATCTCCGTCGGGATGTTTATTTCATCTCTCGTCCCGTCTCTAGTCTGTTCGTCAGCATACGCAAGGGCATAAGCATCACATGTCTATTTCATATATTCATTTCACATACTCATTACATACTCATTTCATAACATCTTGCATATTTAACTACATACACATTAACATACGCAGTAACATATGCGTTAGCATTCACAGGTTCATTGTGTTTCACCATCATTGGTTGTTACCGCCGAGTAACTGGGTTCGTCCATTCTCTCCAAATAGATTGTCAGCCCTAAGCATAAAATACATATGCGTTTCCAGTTTCCCCACAGAGCTCGATCCTCGTGGATGACGGTTACTTCAGCTATCTTTCCTCGCCAGGATAAGATATTTACCCTTCGAGTTCATTCCCTCGATGGAGTCTTGATTGCCATTTTTCTTTCTAGCTCGATCTTAGATTGAATCTCGGTCTTGTCGGTCGCTGAGCCCAACCGGACGTGCATTTATTTTGCACCGTCTAAAAATTTTCACCCTACCTTGGCAGATACGCGACTGTTCTCGCCTGAGAAGCTTATCACTGCACCCGGATGTGCATTTATTTTGCACTATCTTTCGAGAACACCAATCACAATCCTTTACAGATACACGCCAGTTCACGCCTGGAAAATCTATCAGTACATCTTACAGCATCGGTATGCGACTGTTCTCACCTGAGAAGCCTATCGGTATAAAACTCTACAATCATACATTTTACAATCGATCAGCAACAGTTCTCACCAGAGAAGCTTATCACAACCTTACACAACAGGATACGCGACAGTTCTCGGTTAAGAAGCTTATCGTAACATTCTTCTGCAACGGTATGCAACAGTTCTCCGCCGAGAAGCTTATCATCATTATCTGTTATCACCTCTACAAGCAGTTCTTACCTGAGAAGCTTATTACTGCTACTCTTGCAGAAAAGCGACATTTCTTGCCTGAGAAGCTGATCCTATCTTCGTTATGACTCGCAGCAAATGGCCATCTCCATCGAGCAGTTGGGCTTCCATTTTCCTTGTCGTCTTGAAGTATGGGGAGGTTTGAACCGAATCATATTCAGGAGAGCATGAATCTTGAAGTATGAAGAAGTTCATTTACCCTTTAGTAAAAGAAGGAGTTGAATCATATTCAGGGAGCAACAAACCTTGAAATGAAGAAGTTCATTTATCCTTTAGTAAAAGAAGGAGCTGAATCATATTCAGGGAGCAACAAACCTTGAAATGAAGAAGTTCATTTATCCTTTAGTAAAAGAAGAATCTGAAACGTATTCCAGGCACCAACCTTAAATATGAGAAGATTTATATATCAGATAAGCAGCAGCCTCTTTATTTGAGTGCTTATCCATTTTGGCATGTAAGTCCCTTCCAACGATAAGTGACAGTTCTCCCTCGAGAAGCTTATCAGGGCATTTCCCATCAAAGTCCATTTATTTTGGCATACAGCCGGTTCTTTTCACCCTGTATATTTGCTACGGATTCCCGAAAAGTCCGTTTGATCCTGTCACGAGAGATAGTTTACAGAAGCTTGGATGTTATTCTTTGCTCAATGCTCCAGCATTCCGTGATCGATCTTGCAGTCGTACATGATCCAGTTTTACTTTTAGATTCCCCAGTGGAGGTCGTCTCATAGGTACCATCTCCATTTGAGAATCTCGTTCCTTTTCTAAAAAAGACAATTGGTCGTTTTCGCACCAGTTGACCGTCATTTTAGAATTCCCCGGTGTTGTGTTGTGTCCCAGCGCGTCGTTTTTCCCAGTGTGTTCTTCTCGTAGCGTCTGTCCCTGTGTCGTCGTATTCGTCAGCATTTTCGCATTCATCATTCCAGCATACGCATCATATCATATTCATGGCATCGTCTGCATTAGTCTGTTCTCATTTTGTCTATAGCATTGCATATCGCCACATATAAGGGCAAAATTTTCGGTTATCTATATTTAAATCCCTCCACCATGATTCCTCGAGTCTCCGTCACTCAAATCATCCGGTGTAGCTATTTAAATAGGGGCAACTGTAATACCCCAAATTTTACCCTTACATTTAGTCAGTCATTTCGCATAGCATTTCATTTTGCATCCATTAATCACTAACCAATTATTGAGTGCGATTTATTTTGCAGGAATTACCCCCAAGGGCATTTTGGTCGTTTCAAGCAGGATTCGTAATCTGGGGACAAATAAGACGTCATTCCCGAGGCATTTGCCCACATGGATTTGATTATGTCAAGGGCATTTGATGAGCAGTTTATATTCTTGTAAAGAGTGGAGATCATTTTAAAAATGAGGGAATGCTATTAGAGTGCGGTTTGAGAAGTCACGTAATCAAGAGGATTTCAGTTGAATTTGTTTATGTTGCAGGATGTCATTTATTTGATCAAAGGCAAAGAGGAAGGGAGTTTAAATATTTTGGAACTTTTATCCACAAGTATTCATAAGTTATGACTTAAAGTTGAGTTTAGATAATTTGTGGATTATTATTCATGAATATTTAGATTTACAAATGAGAAAATGACAATGAATATTTTATTGGATTTTATTGCACGAGTATCTAAAGTTACAAGTTGAAAGGGAAAATGCTTTCATTCATGGGGTTCGTTAGTATAACAAGAGATTTATGTTTACAAAGGGCACCCTATTCTAAATCCTAAGCTGCTAAGCATTCTTCATTTGGTCTTCTCTTTGAGTTCTTCACGACTCTCCGATTAACCTGCACAACAAGAAGAAAAACAAAGAAAAACAAAGAAAAACAAAGAAAAATGTTAGAAGAGAGGGGCAGACACCCTCAGAAAAGTTTCATCACTGGGTGCCGGGAGGGCACGACCAAAGTCGCGTCCCACTCCCACTTCCAAATCCCAACCTCGGCTACCGACCGGTAGTACTTGTTCCACTGAGGGACAGCCGAGAGAGAGAGATAAAGGAAGCATTTCGGGCCAAAAGGATTCGCGCAATTTTGGATTCAAAACTAATTACCACGCCATCAAGTAAATAATGAATGCACACTATCAGGTAAATTCATGCCAAAGATACTGAAGTCAGAATGAGATTTGAAATAGGGGCATCCAACAAATCCGTCACCTGAAATTCATTGACCAAAATCAGTTTGCATCAGTAAGAAACCAACTTAATCCAGAGAATAAGAGAACGAGCTCAAACAGCAGGATCGGTTCGATTCGCAGACCAGTCGAGAGAATAACAAAACAAGAAGAGTGGGGAGAACTTCAACCCTCAGTTACTCATCATAGGGCGTGAGAATTCGAGCGGCTGGGAGAGCCACGGCCGAAGTCGTTACCAACTCCCTACCGAGCGTCGAATTACGCAGCATGCGGCATTTGTCGCTCAGACCCGAAGGTCATTATCACTAAAGCATCAATCGAAGCCAAATGGTTCAGACCCTAAGGTCATCATCACCGCATAACCTTCCCGGCGGCATGGATCAATTCAAAGCATCCATTCTGAAATAAGAAGAAGAAAAGTAAGTGTGTTCCAATTGGTAATCAAACCGAATAAAGGCAGTTCGTGACATTCCTGTGGCTGAAATGAATTATTCAGAAACTGCTCAAAATTTGAATATCCGACAAGAAATCTCAAAGGACCAAACTCATCAGAGCATAAAGTAACTGCTGCAAGAAAGAATATCAGAAAAGCGACAGAGATACGAGTCTAGCAGTCCAGCCCTATCAGGTAAACAACGGTGGACTTAGCTGAATTGCATGTCACCAGGAAAATAGCAACCCAACAACAAGATTACATCAGAAATATCAGAAACAGATGGGTCAAAGGAAACGAGTTAGCATCAGTTCAATGTCCAGTTCATAAGTCCAGAAAATCAAAATAGATCACAAATAAGTTTGGTTCCAAAACAGATCAAAGTAAGCCCGTTTCTGAAAGCAATTCGAAGCGTATCCAATTGAAGCAAACTAGAAATATACACTCCAAATAGGAAAGTTCGAACCAAATAAGCCATATCAGCAATGAGTCCAAATCAAATCTGAAAAAGGAAATCAGAACATATCAGAGATAAATCGTAAATCAAATCCAATCATCATCAAGTCATATTAGAAATTAAAACTTCGAATTTGGATCCAAAAAGAAACGTAAGCACAAAGCCCACAGAGAAAAGGAGGATATATAACAGCAATCACTGAAAACAAAAGAAAGGAAGATCACTGCGTAGAAACCCTAAGGACGAACGCGAACGAGAGCGAAGAACAACGCGAACGGCGGCCGCGAGGAGAGAAGACCGAAAATTGTCACCAAGAGGAACTCGCGAACTAACCCACAGAGGGTGGTTCACCGGCGCCGCCTCAACGATGAGCAAACCCCCCTCAAGCTCAGATTATTGACATCATCATCGCTTTCGTCAAACTTCCACAACCACCGTCATCGCAACCAAAAACGTAAGCGGGAAACACGCGATAATTTCACATTTGATGTTGTTGTATTTGGTTTCAGGGTTTTCATCATAAAGAACGAAAGAGATGAAGAGAAAATTGAGGCATGTGAAGCAAGCGAGAGACAAGAGAAACAAGAAGAAGCTCAGCGCCGCGGACAGCCACAAAGAGGATTAGGGTTGCCCTAATTCTTTGGTTTTTTTTCATTGAGGGGTTAACGGACCGGGTTGGGTCCGGAAGTGGTACCCGGCCCAACCTACTTTTTTGTTTAATATTTATTTTAATTTTTCTGTTTTAATGTTTTTTTTAAAGAATTAACTTGTTAAAATAATAACTAAAAATAATTTTTTATAATAATAGCTGAAAATATTTTGTTTTTTATTAATAATTAAAAACTCTTTCTAGATAAAGAGAAGAAATTTTTTTTAATAACTTAAAACTCTTTTTAATACAAATTGATTTTTTTAGATTAAAACTAAAACAATTTTCACAATAGAAATTAAGTTCTTTTTAAAACTAACATTGTTTCTCTTTTTCTATATATAAATTAAATTAAGATCTTTTTCAAAATAACCAAAATCCCAAAATTTGCATCTTTTTCTTCACTGTCTTCGTAATTCACCCGATGGCCGTCTGACTTTGCCTACTAACGCGTGTGTTCGTTTTTGCAGCTTATGTTTACTGTTATTACGTTGTGTTTTTATTTAAGTTTCATTATTATTGTAACTGCTTCTCGGTTGTAACCTCGCGAACAAATAATCGCATTTACTTTCCGCATTCTACTTCCGCTGTATGATTTTAAATCTCTCACACCTCTTCATCAATACTTCTGTCACATTACACACATCCGAAGGTTAGGTCTAACTGTTTGGTCGCCGCGCCAATAGTCCTCAAAACTTCAAACCCTAATTTTCACAAATGCCTCGCCGCAGGCAAAATTATCATTTTACCCCTAGCATTAGGTCAAAGAGCCGCCGCGCTCATTTTAGGGTTTCCCGCCGTGGAATCCCTAACCTAACCCTAATTCACTTAACAATTCAACGTAGAGATTTGGAGTTTCTACACTCCACGTAAGCGTGTCCTTAAGATGCGTTTATTCCCCTTGAGACCTTGACCACAGTCAAGAAGTCTCTAACCTCCCTCTTGAGGGGAACTACGATTACTCTGATTCCACTCCCATAAGGATACGTAGGCACAAGATGTGATGTCTTGCCGAGTAAACTTAGAATTAACCCTTTAGGTCTCTTTTCTCACTTTTAATCCTTTGTACATATACCTTAAGAATAATAAAGCAAAGTAGTAAACATTTGAACAAAAGGTTCCTGTAGAGTACTACAGAAGTTCAGGGTGCTAATACCTTCCCTAAATTTAACCAACCCCTGAACCCTATATCTTTCCCCGCATTGTGTTTACGATGCAAAATAGGTTTTCCCTCTTTTGACCTTTTCCTTCGGATAAATCAAAGAGCGGTTGTAAATTGAATTGTGATTCAAACTCATTAATAGTTTGTGATCCTATTTCCACCGCAATAATATGCATGTTTTGATTTAATCCATTCGTGTTCATTTAATGTTTTAATTGATGTCTAACGCTTGTTTAAGCGGAATCCGGGGAGGATGACGAAATTGAAAGACGAACTTCTGATAGTATGCTTTTGAATAAAACCTGCTGATGATGTACAGGCATTGTTTCAAATTCCTAAACACCGGAGATTTAAGGATGATAATCCCTTGTCAACCCCTTTGAGCCTAGTAGTAGGAGTTTCTTTCTGAAAACAAAAAACCCTCAACCTTAACACGGGGCAGGGTAGGTGTCAGCTAATTTGGTCGCGCGTCCAAGTTGCACAATGAGTGTTCCCGTTCGAGGATCAATCACACCTATAAAGGTCGTGCCTAAAGAACCTCAATGGTTAAACCTTATCGACCAATGAGTGAAACAGTCACAATCCCTTCAACAAGTCAGATAAGCTGGTGTCACACGATTTGTTCGAAAAAAAAGAGAAAGAAAAGAATCAAAAGAAGAAGCCCGCTAAGTCGAATCATGAAAACAAGCGACTTAGGAAAAAATGAGGGCATCCCGCTAGACTTTGAAATCAAAAGAAGCTCAAAAGAGCCAGTCCAGGCAAAAGTTAGGGAAAAACGCAGAAAAGCAGAAAAGGATTGCAAAAGAAAAATCCTCGATAAAGAACAAGTCGTGTGACTTCAGGCACACCAAAAGAAGAAAAGCGAGTGACTGTCACTCCGAAAACTTGTGGTTTCCTGAACCATTACTCCTGTCATTCAACCTTTGAAAGGTGAGCGCTAGTGTCGAATTAGCTAAATATAGGATTGGAGACCATCACGGAGAATAGGTGGGTTAAAATAAACTTTGAGCCTTTATCCTTTCTTTCTTAAACCGTGAACTTAACCACGTTACAACCTTCAAAAGTCCTAATTGAAGCAGGTTTGTTTCGAAAGCATACTTTGGTAAAGATCACATCGAAACTGACTCCTAAAAGGATTCCTCTTACATCGTTGTATTAATGTTGACATGATGATAAATGATTTGTTCACCCTATGTCACAATTATTTTTCCAGTGAACAAAATTGGATTTCGAAAACTGTCATATGCATTGCATTTAATATATCTTTTATGCAGGCCAATTTGTTTTACTTGTGAGTAAGCGCTTGACAGCAAGAAAGTTTCCACAGTGGAAAGTTTCATCAGGATAGAATGCAGATTGCCCGAATACTCCGTCGAACCGGGGAAGTATATCAAATGATCGTGTCATGGGAGTCAGCCATTCAAAAGTCAGTTAATCTGAAGCAGTCAATTCAAGATTCGGTAAATCTCTCGCAGGAAAAGGGTACTACTCCACAAATCAGCCAATCAGGGGAAAGATCGTTGCAAGACTGGGGCAGGCCACCCCAAGAGCGCAGAAGTTATTCTCGACCAGAAGGCAATTAATGTGAAGCACCTCTGCGAGGTTCAGGATGCTGAAGCAGTTCATACCCAACCAACAGGGTACAGAGATTTCAGATTTCCTTTCGAGGAACATCCCCACAGAGATCCCACAGGCTAGGGCAAATTTGGAAACGAAGGAATCGTTCCTCTCCGTATCATCAGAGTTATTCAAGAGCTACTCAAGCAGGTTTAGTCGACCTTCAAGTTCAAGACGAATGTCGGGAAGTCATGTTACTATCCCTTGACCCTTCAACCAAAAACGTTTGAGTTCAGACAGGATATTTTTCCAGCGTCAGTCGTACCTGACCCTTTGCATCATTCCAAAATCCAATTCTTATTGGTACACAGGAAGACTTTGTCTGTTTTCTCCAGTAAAAGTCCAATCATACTTGGCACATCCAGTTATCCCCAGCGGAGTTGGCTTCGTCTTCAGCATTTATCTTGCTGGAACGGTTTTATGGTATCCAGCTTTCCCGGCAGCCCGAGCTTGCATCTGCATTTTTGCATATAGTTATCATATTTGCATCATCTTTACATTTCATCCTCAAATGCGTAGCATTTCCATTTCGTATGGAGCATTACGCGATATTCAAACATATGCATACGAAGCATAAGCCAGTTTCTGTCAGCTTTCTGTGGCAACTTGAATCACTCTTCAATCAATGCAGGGGCATTTACCCAACAACTTTGTCCAGGCAGCTCATCGGTTTACTCGAGTGTCAGATCATACATCGGTTATGCTTTGTCCATCAGTCCTCTGATGACGACAGATTTTCTTTCTGCCAATTCCTATTGACGATGTGTTTCCCCAGCAGGTTTACTTGTCGTCTATCCTTAGACGATGTGAGTTTCAAATATGGTTTTCTCTCCGTCTATCCTTAGACGATGTGAGTTGCAGATATTGTTTTCTCTCCGTCTATCCTTAAACAATGCGAGGTTTCAAGGCGATCTTTCGAATATGGTTTTCTTTCTGTTTATTGGATGAGATGGGGTTTTAAGAGAGTTTTCGTGTTGTCAATTCCTATTGACGCTATAGCTCTTTGAAGAATGTTTGGATTTCCTTGTTGGCAATTCCTATTGACGACATGGCTCTTTGAAGATGGTTTTCTTTCTGTCAATTCCTATTGACGATGTGGCCCTTTGAAGATGTTTTTCTTTCCATCAATTTCTATTGACGAGAAGATTCTGCAATTTGCTGAATGGTTGTGAAGTTCATTGACGTGATCTATGGGTTGGATTTTTCTTGTCGTTAATTCCTATTGACGATGTGGTTCTTCGGACAACTTTTCTTTATGTCTACCCTTAGATAATGTGAATGTTGATATTTCTTTCTGTCTATCCTTAGACAATGTGAACTTTCAAGGATATTTCTTCACGTCTACCTTTAGACGATGTGAGTATGATTTTCTTTCTGTCTATCCTTAGACAATGTGAACTTCCAGTGATTTTCTTTCTGTCTATCCTTAGACGATGTGAACGTTTGGTGTCTTTCCGTCTACCTTTAGACGATGTGAGTATTGGGTGTCTTTCTGTCTATCATTGGACGATGAGAGTATGATTTTCTTCATGTCTACTATTAGACGACGTGATGTTATCAACTGCGTGTTGATTCGGCCTTTGGGTTCGATGTCTATGGCGTTACACAGATGATTGACGATGAAGTCAGGTATTCTCTATCAGATGATCAGTCAATTTGTTGCCGTTGCAACTAGATTCAGTTTTTCTGGAGAGTTTTACGCCCAATCAGTTTTGCAGTTTATTTCTGCGGTTGGCAAATTTCCGGGTTTCTTTGGTATTCAACCGTCTTTTACCTTGTTTGTCTGAAAGTCATTCGCTTTTCATCCAGTCAGGTTTAAGTCGCTTGAATAGGGGCAGCTGTTGCACCCCAAAATTTGCCCAACCTTTTCTTGGCTTGGCTTTTGTTTCATTACATTCTGTTGCATTTCTGCATTGCATAGCATTTGTTCTCGAGACAGGGGATCGAGGTTTTCCTGTGGCTCAGAATTCACTCTCAGTGCAAGCAATCAAAACAGCGAGTATCAGACAACATTTATTTTTCCCAACGGTCAGACGACCGATTCTATTTTGCAGGTTATTTTCAGCTAAGAAAGTAGCATTCAGGCTATCGTGAGCAGTCTCATGGTTACAGTATTCAAGAACATATTCCAGAAGCTTAACAGGGTTCAAAACAGTAAGAAACGGGCAAACGGGCAGGTTTCCCTCCAAAAGGCACCAGAATTCAAATTTTGAAGGTGTTAATCGGTTAACACATATGGTTACCATGATGATTTTCATTTTTGATTGATTTGTTGCATTTTGATTCATATGATCTATCTTGATGCTGTTTGGATCTGTATACATGTTGTTGGAATCATGGTTTTCTGATTTTATTTCGTGCATAGCTAATTATGTGATCATTGGTATGTTTGGAGAAGTGATAAGCTGTTGAAAAGTGATTATGCTTTGTTGTTTTCTGCTGTTAGCACAGTGCTAATCGGTTAACGCATAAGGTTAACCGATTAACCATCACAAATTTCCAGATTTTTTTAAAGTTTTCATAGTGTTAATTGGTTAACACATATGGTTAACCGATTAACCAGTTCAAATTTTCAAAATTTTTAAACGTTAACAGTGTGTTAACCGATTAACCCTGGGGGTTAACCGATTAACACTGTGTTGGCAGGCCTATTTTTCTGTTTTGTTTGATTGTTTGCATACCGTTTCACTTCGGATCTTCATAAATTGATATGATGCATTAGGAATGAAATGTTTTGGGTGTTTGTCATTGTTTGTGTTTGATTGATCATGATCTTGTTGACACTTGTGTTCATTTTCCACTTGGATGCATACTTATGGATGTGGTTCAAAGTGACGACTCTTTGCATGTTCGTTTGTTTTCATTTTTTGTTTTCCTTTCCATGTTTGCATCATTCTTGCATCGCTGTTGAGGTCGAGATGCGCTTGTGGCGGCTGCTACCCCACACATTTTTCCTTCCTCCCTCCATTCCAAGTGTGCATTTTCATGTTTGCATCTTACTTGTGATTGAATTTACTTGGTGCTTTCTTGTGCTTTTTGCCATGATCCCCATAAGGTTCCTAGTCCCTCCGTTTAGGATGGGAGTAGGAGAGACATTAGGTGTTCAATCCAAGCATGCTAACATTAGGTAGTCCCCTTTTAATCCTAACTTTATAACCACTTTGCATGACAATGTTAGGGCCAAGTTTCCCTTAGACCTTCTGTGCGTCTCTCTTTCTCATCTTCAAACAATTCTAACCCACTTAATAACAATTAATGAATGTTGCACGCTACGAGCCTTAAGCTACTTGGGAAATTATGATTGGGTGGTTGCCTCTCAATTGTCTAGAATGTTAGCATATGTCCTTTGGACGATATGCGACGCATTCGCTCCTCGGTCATAGTCTTTAGTACAACATGAGTTACAAATTAAAATCAAAACACTTCTTCTCTAAAAAACACAAACAAAGTTCAAACTTTTTCCTTCGGGATTAACCGGAACCTCCCTTTTTCGTAAAAAGAGTGTTATTATGCTTTGGTTCTACCGCAAACAGGCTTTGTCCCTAACTGCTGGAACGGAAGTTTAACCCTACTCGGTTAAAACACTTAATCGACTTGTGTTCTCATAGTTGCTCGAACTACGTTTGCTCTGATCTCTCATGCCTGTTGAGAGTACGTAGGCACAAGACGGTGATGTCTCGGCGAGCAACCTTCCCCCCTTTCACCCGTGGTTAGCCGAACTACGTTGACTCTGACTTTCCCATTGCACGAGGGAATACGTAGGCACAGAGCGGCGATGCTCTGCCGAGTCACTTTTCTTTTTCTTTTCATCCTGTGAGCCTTTATCGTAGATAGTTAAACACACACCTTTAGGTAGACAAAGAGCATGGATCCCGTCGAGTACGACGGGCGTGAGGGGTGCTCATACCTTTCCCTTGCGTAACCGACTCCCGAATCCAGGACTTGGTTGCGATGACCTCGTCTTTTCCCTTTTTCGTCAGGTTTTTCCGATCATTTCCTTTCCCTATCTTTGGGATAAATAACAAAACGTGGTGACTCTTCTGTTTTCCGTCGGGTGTTTTTCGCAGTTGCGATAGCTGGCGACTATTCTTGGTACAGCATGAATGCCGGAAGAAAACAGGAGGATGTGACAAACATTGTTGGGGCAAGCAAAATGACCCGCAGTGGTTGGATATATCAGCCTAGGACAAACCTTGCTATCCCTCAAGCAGCTGTCGTTGCTCCCAAAGCTACCGCTACTGTTCCCAAGGAGGCTGCTCCAAAAGAAGTAATCTCCAAAGAATCCACTGTTAAAGGAAAAGAATTTCCCAAAGATGATGAAGAGGAGTTTTTGAGGATAATTTTCGAAGCGATTACCGAGTAGTGGACCAACTCAACCAGACACCATACAAGATCTTAATCATGTTATTACTACTGAGTTCTCTGGCCCATCGAAAAACTTTGTTGAAAATACTCACACAAGCCCATGTAACAAAAGACATCATTGTGGGGCCGTTTGACTCCGTCGTTGCAAATATCACAGCCTGCAATACATTAAGCTTCAAAGACAGTGACTTGACCATTGAAGGTCGCAAGTACAACCGTGCTTTACATGTATCTGTTAAGTGTGAAGAAGATACGCTCTCCCGAGTACTTGTCGACATTGGGTCTGCACTCAATGTAATGCCCAAAAGAACATTAGCAAAGTTGGCATGCAAAAGAGCTGAGATAAGGCCCACCTCCTAAATTGTGAAAGCTTTCGATGGATCAAGGATAACTGTAATAAGAGAGGTTGATTTACCAATCATGGCAGGACCCCAAGTCTTTGAAATCACCTTCCAAGTAATGGACATAAATCCTGCATATAGCTGCCTGTTGGGAAGACCATGGATACATACAGCAGGCGCTGTCACATCTACATTACACCAAAAGATGAAGTTTGTCACTAATGATCAGCTGGTCATAGTACATGGAGAAGAAGATCTGATGGTGATCAACCTATCCTCCTTCAGATATATCGAAGCTGATGAGGATGCGCTTGAAATAGCATTCTAAGCCTTGGAGATTGCTCATGCTGTGTTAGTTGACGATTCGGATGTAGTCCGTGGTACATATTTTGCCTCTGTGCGAAGTATGAAAGATGCAATGAAAGAAGGGGTCCCTCTAGGATGGGGAGAGGTTATAGAGGTGAATGCTCGCGCCAAGAACGACAAACAAGGGTTGGGTTACAAACCAACTCTGGAAGCAACATCTGAAGAAAGCACCCAGAAGCGGAAGACCCTGAAGGAAATATTCGTAAGTGGTAGGGTACAAGTAAATGCCATTATTTACAAAGATGAAGAAAGCAACCTCTACAGCCTAGTGATCCAAGGCAGAGCAGCTTGGTGCAATTCGGAGACAATAGAAATTCATGTCATACTACCTTTAGAGTAATGCATTGCATGTTAGCTTTTGTTTTCTTTAAAAATTCATGGTCTCGCCCAAGGCCAGCGAATCGTTTTGTATGGGCCACTTGGCATTTTAAAAGATTAATGAATGAAGAAGTATTTTTGTTAAAACTCTTATTTTTGTTTCTCCTCATCATTTTCACTTTTTGTAAAAAGGAAAAATGACAACTTTTTGAAAATTTAAAACTGACTCATCATCTGCATGTTTGTTGTGTGTGTCTGATCATTCTAAACCCTGTAAACCCATGTAGAAAACCTTCATCACCCACAAAATCCAATGATCATTTGGTCCCTTCTGGTAGTGATCCGTTTGTTTTTCAAACCGAAGAAGAGAGTGATGAAGATTCTGAAGTCCCTGAAGAATTGATAAAGATGACTGAGTATGAGGACGCCTATCTTCACCCCTATAAAGAACAAATTGAGGTCATCAACTTAGGAACTAGAGAAGAAAGAAAAGAGGTCAAAATTGGGGCATCGCTAGGGGTAGATGTTAAAAACAAGCTGATAATGTTTCTCAAAGAGTATACAGATGTATTCGCTTGGTTCTACCAAGATATGTCTGGGTTAGATATCAACATTGTAATGCACAAGCTTCCCTTGAAGCCTGAGTGTCCTTCAGTTAAGAAAAAGCTTCGAAGATCCAGACCCAACATGGCTCTCAAAATCAGAGATGAGGTCAAAAACAAATTGACGCGGGCTTCTTAGCAATATCAAAGTACCCAGAATGGGTGGCTAACATTATGCCTGTCCCGAAGAAATACGGTAAAGTCAGAATGTGTGTAGACTACAGGGATTTGAACAAGGCTAGTCCAAAGGATGATTTCCCTCTACCACATATCGACACTCTGGTGGATAACATGGCCAGTTTTGTGGTATTCTCGTTCATGGATGGATTCTCCGGCTACAACCAGATAAAAATGGACCTTACAGACATGGAAAAAACAACCTTCATCACACCTTGGGGCACTTATTGTTATAAGGCCATGCCTTTTGGTCTGAAGAATGTTGGGGCCACATATCAACGAGCCATGGTGGCATTATTTCATGACATGATACACTAAGAAATTGAATTTTATATCAATGACATGATCGCCAAGTCTCAAAACGAGGAAGATCACCTTAACCATTTGTTGAAGTTATTCAAAAGACTTAGGAGATACCAACTGAGGCTAAATCCGGCTAAATGTACGTTTGGAGTTCGTTCCGGAAAATTACTTGGGTTCATTGTTAGTCAACAAGGAATTGAGGTGGATCCTGAAAAAGTTAGAGCTATCCAGGAAATGCTTGTCCCTCAAACAGAGAAGTAAGTCAGAGGTTTCCTCGGACGATTGAACTACATCTCTAGATTCATCTCTAACTTGACGCCTACCTGCACTCCAATCTTTAAGTTGTTACGAAAAGATCAAACGGTTGTATGGAATAAGAACTTCCAGTCAGTGTAACACCCCGAATTTAATTGGAATATTTTAATTAATTTTATTTAATTGAGAATATTCGTATTTTTTGTGTTTTTGATGGTTTTGGGAATTATTGAGGAATTATGCATATTGGAGTATTTATTTTGGAATAATAGTATGTAATATGGATTTATTAATATTATTATGAATTAAAATAAATATAAGAGAAATGAGGGTAAATTGGGCATTAAGAGGAGTTAGTAAGGATATTATGGGAAAAGCCCAATCGTGTGGCCCAAGTCTAAGTTTGACAAAATAGAATTCTGAAGGTGGAGGATTCATTTTGTTAACCGTGAAAAGAATGAGGCCAGAGCTCTGATGGAGGGAGAAGTGGAGGCAAAAGCTTAGGAAGATCCCGAAGTTAATCGTGAAAGCTGCGAATCGGCTAAGGTATGGGGAGTATCATTGTTCATGATTTTCTATGTATGCCTTTAGATGTGTTTATGGTTGGTTTATGTGGTTTATGATTTAAGGTATTTTGGGTTGGTTGTGGGAAAATAGGGAATTTGATTATAAGACTTTAAGATTATGGCTTATGGTATGTAACACTGAATATTGATATGAGAAAGGGAAACCTTAGGCCTTCGTGGCCAAAACCTTGGATCGTTGTATGTTTGACCCTGTAGGAATAGGAATGTTCGAATGTGAGTAACTCTGATGCACTCAGAGCAATTACAGGAAAATAATGATTTAGGCAGTGCAAATGTTTCCAGATTGGCATAATAAACCATAGATGTTGTGCCGTTATCGCCATATGATCTTAGGGATGATTTAGGGATGTTTTGGGGGCATTAGGTAAGTGAATCGTATGAGTATTTGGGCAAGAATCAATGGTTTTTGTTGTCATCACTCTGTTCACCTAGCGAGCAAGCCAGCGAACATAGCAGAGTTCGCGAAATTGATCGTTTTGATGTTTTATTCTGAGATTTCTGAGATGAGTTAACATGAGTATGATGGTGAGGAATTATGTGATTGATAGGCTATAGTGTGAGGATTACCGCGGGTATAAGTTGATGAATTAATATGTGATAATATGGGATAATATTATGATGTAATATGAGATGATATAGGATAATATTATGAATTAATATGAGATAATATGGGGTAGTATTATGAATTAATATGTGATAATAGGATGGGCTAATATGAGGATGACTATGAGCTAATATGTGATTTGGACGTGATTATATGATGATTTATGTAATGATGATTATTATTATGACGAA
This sequence comes from Lathyrus sativus, assembly GCA_963859935.3. Lineage (NCBI taxonomy): Eukaryota > Viridiplantae > Streptophyta > Magnoliopsida > Fabales > Fabaceae > Lathyrus > Lathyrus sativus. The sequence continues at coordinate 198,134,467 of OZ012737.1, forward strand.
TTAGGTGCTAACATGATATATGATGATTTATGTGATGATTATTATTATTATTATGACGAATTATATGATAACATGAGATAGGATGATTTATGTGATAATGATTGTAGTGATGAATTATATGATGACATGACGTGTGAGGTAAGTATTATGATGAATTATATGATGAAATGAGGTGTGAGGATGAGCGTTATGATGTACTGTGATGACATGATGTATGATGATGATTATGATGATGAGCTATAACGTTGATGATGATGAATGTGATGAATATGATGAATGATGATGCACCTATGTTGTTGTTATGAGGATTATTGTGGCGTGTGCATCATGCATTCATGTGCATCCGGACTTCGGTTCAGGACCTCGATTACTTTGATGTGAAGATGTGAAGTACTATGATGTGCTCTGATTGTCTAGTAGAATTGATCCTATTGATGAGGATCTATGGAGGGTTGATGGCCCAGTGTCCATCGAGCTGTGATGATTCGTACCACATGCATTGAGTCTATATTGCATTTGCATTTATGAGCCTTTGTGTATAAATTATGGCGTTGTGGCCTTCGAGGCCTATTGAAGTATATGAATGTGTTGAATATGAATATGATGCCATTTATGCATTAATTGTTATACATTGATTATTATGAATTGTTGTACTCACCCTACCTGTTTGAATGTTACCTCCACGTGGGTAACGTGCAGATGATCCAGTTTAGCCGTGGATGTCGTCGAGGAGTATTTTGAAGTTTTAGAGTCATGAACCTACACTCTCTAGCCTGACTTTAGACACACTAAACTCATCATGATACTTGACTTCAAGCTTACCTCCAAGCCAAGAAAGCCCTTTTTGGAGATTTGATTCAAAAAATGCAAAACCTTTCCCTCTTAGGAAGGAAACCTCAAATCTGCCCACTACCTCTCATTTGCCTATAAATAGAGGCACTCTCCACTTCATTCAAAACATCAGAAATCTTTTAAAAACCAGAGAAGTTGAAAGCTCACCTTTTTTTCACACTTTTCTCCAAAATCACCAAAACACCACAAAATTTGTCTTGACAGTCCAGCTGCCAAAACCATTTCCCTACACTCAAACTAACCAAAGATCATCCACACAATCCATAAATATGATATAGAAGGTGTTCCAACCATTGAACCACTCAAAAACCTCACCATTCAAAAAGTCAACTTCCATACCAAGTTACTTTGACCACAATGCACAAAAACAGTCAAAACTTGTTCTAGACATTTTATTGATATTCTAATCACTCAAACACCTCACATATATCATACCTCAACTTTCCAAAGCATTAAGGATCATTGGTAGAGCTTATTTCTCCAACTGTCACAACATTTGCATATTGCTTCAAAAGAAGGAAAGTCTCAAAGCAAGGAGGTGATTGAAGTTCTCTGGGTTTCTCAGCTTATTTTTCTTATTCAAGTCTGTCTACAAGAGGTATGCATCATTGAATCTCATCTCATTCATTGCAATGTCATGAAAGTTGCATTAAGGTGCTTGTCATAAAGTTTGTTTCCCAGTGTTTTTGTGCATATGCCAATTTTCATGTTATTGTAAGTATGGTTGCTTTGGGGCTCTAAACACAGTTAATATCATGCATATAATGAGTGTGCCCCATAACTAATCATGAAATTACATCATCTCCAAGAGAGCACCCCTGCTGTGCCCTGTCTTCCAAATGCCTTTTACACCAAAATGCCACATTGTAGCTGGCACATCACTTTGCATTTCAAGATGTTTTGACTTGGTTTCTTTGATTGAGTTCATTCTATATCATATTTGTGATGTGTACATATGGTTTACATGATCAAATTATGCCTTAAACTTGAACTGGACACCATGATGCATTTTACTTGGAAATTTTTTCAGCTGGCAGTCACTTTGCATTTCAAACTGTTTTGGTTTGTTTCTTGTGTTTGAATTCATTCATAAGCATATAGTTGGAGTGTATGTGTGATCCATTTTGTTTAAATTTGCATTAAAACTGTTTTGAACATTTTCATGAATGCCTCAAAGCATCAAAACTGTAGCTCACTTGTCATTTTTCATACTAAGCTGTTTCAGACCAATTTGTGTGTTCAAAATCACTTGTTGATATGTATGTAACTTGTGTGTATGTTTAACTTGACTTGTATGTGTATAGAACTAAACTGATCACCCTTCATGCATCAAAAAATGCCAAATTTGCAACTCAGTCTTCATTCTTTGTAGCAGTCTTTTGTTTGTTTCAAATTGTGTTTTAATTCATTCCATGTCATGTATGTGTGGTGTATGGATGTTTAATTTGATCTGAAAATGCATAGAACTGAAATTGAGCACCTTCATGCACTTAACACACACAAGCTTGCACTTTGAACACTACATTTCACACCAACCAGTTTGAAGCCACTTTTCTTGCTTGAACTTATTTGTTTACATATATGTGAGATGTGTATGTGGTGTATATGATCAAAATGTGCATTAAACTTAATTTGAACTTTTTCATGCTTCATCAAAGACACCATAGAGCAGTTGGAACCCCATTTTTCACTACAACCTATCTTGAACCTATTTTTGTACCTGAACCTACTCTATGACATAGTTGCAATATGTGTATGTGAGCCAATTGGTCTGATTATGCTTTGAACATGAAATGAACATCTTTGTGCATCATACTTGTCAAATTTGCAACTAGAAAGCCATTTTCTATCACAGACCACTTTGAACTATTTTTTGGGCCTAAACTCATTCAATAGCATATATGTGACTTGTATGTATGATTCATTTGATTGGTATGTGCCTAGAACTTGAACTGAGCAGCATCATGCATCTTCCATAACAGTTTGGCAACTTGCACATCATTTCTTATTTCAAACTGCTCTGATCCAAAACTCTTGATTGAATTCACTCATTATCATGTTTTCTATATGTGTGCATTTAATCCAATTTAAAACTGACTAGAATTTGATCTACATTTCAAAATGCATTTCAAAACTTCAAAAAGTATGTGCTATCGTGTTTTGATTTAGGGAGGGTATTTCAAAAAACTAACAGTGCCATCTTATTCCTCATGAAATTCCACACAGTTTTGACTAAAATTTCACCTGAATTCAGTGAGTATTGGTTAAGATATGAATCAAAACGTAAACTAGTTTGTGCTTGGCCTTGGTTCTTCATAGTTGCCCAGAAATCCCTTGAGGTATCCCATATATATTTATGGGGTGGCACTTGTACTTAGATGTACAGCCACCCCAGTGGTAATCACCTTGTCACCAAAAGCGCCTTTCACCTCTAAGACCTGGGTTTGATCCGTGCGTGGAGATCAACCCTTTTGGCCTTTTTTCTCATTTTTCAATTGTTGTATGTTTTCTTCTTTCTCTCTCCCTCTTCATCACACGCGCCCCCTGTGGCCCAGTGGTTCTTGTTTAAAGCTTGCTTGCTAGAGGGCGTGGGTTCAAATCCCACCTTGCCTCATTTATTTTTAGTCATGTGTTTTATTTTGTTCATTTTCCATCAAACTTCATAAATTCATAACTTGTTCACTTTTTATCATTTTTCACTAATTCTTTTTGTGTTGTGTTCCTTTAAATGTCTACCTTCATGTGATAATTTAAAATTCCATGTTTGTTTAAATTTTCATCCCTTTTGACTATTTGCAAGTTAGTTACGTTTTGTGATCGTTATCGCATGTACTGATGAATTTCTTTCTTGTCATACTTGTGTATGCTGTGATATTTGCTTTTACTCATTTCCTTAATGTTAGCCAACATGTTAGAATTGTGTCTTTGGGTTGTTACTATGGTTATTTTTCTTCCTCTGAGGAATTTACTTAAGCTTGATCTGTCGTCACATTTCTTGCTTGATCATTTGCTTTGATTGTCATCAATACCTCTTTACTTTTAACATGTTCATTTGATGGTTGTCACCATGCCTTTATCTTCATCATGTTATTACTTTATTAAGTAGTCTTTATTTTCCCCAAGTGATGAAACTTGTTAGTTCTCATCCAAGTTGTCTCCCCTCTCTCCTTCCAAAGGAAAAGTCTTTCCATTGACCTTCATATCATGAATAGTTCATTCACCTTCCCTTGACTTTGTTAAGTCACTTTAACCTTAGTTTAGAAGCCATTAGACTTTGCCTTAAGTCTAAAAGACCCGCCTGTACTAGGAGTGTTCTTCAACTAGAACCCTATGATAGAGTTTGTCAACTCTATGTAAAAATCATCGTCATGATTACTTCTCCTTTTGAGTGTTACAATTTAGATTAGGGTGTTTTGTCAAACTCCACACAAACATTGTCATGTTTGTTCCCCTTGGAACCTTGATCATAATAAAGTGTTCTTCATCCCTTGTGAGGTGAACTACAATTGCTCTGATTCTATCCTAGTTAGGATACGTAGGCAGAAGACGCGACGTCTTTGCGAGCAAACTTAGTGTATATAACTTTAGGTTTCAACTTATCCTTATCCCAATCCATAGTATATTTCACAAACTTAGCAAGCAATCAAACAAAAATTTCCTGTAGAATACTACAGATGCTTAGGGTGCTAACACCTTCCCTAGGTATAACCAACCCCCGATCCCCAAATCTCTTAGCGTTGTCGTTACATCGCGAAAAGGTTTTTCTTTCTTTAGACCTTTCCTTTGGATAAAATAAAGTTCGGTTGTAAAAGAATTAAGATTCAAGTTAATATAATAGCTTGATATCCAATTTTCACCGTAACAGAAATGGCGACTTCACTGGGGACTTATTGAACTTTAGGGTTTATCCTATTTTGTTTGTTTATGTGCCATATTTGTGAATATTTGCTTTACATGTATATTTGTGTATATTTGTTTGATTGTTGGATCTTGGGACCTTTTGAGTGGTGAGAAGGTCCTATACCCGGACTTGAGTGCAATTATGATAGGATGGTGGTATATTCAAGAAGGCTTATAGGGAGTTGATTCCCGACCAAACTAACTTGAGAAGCCACCGCTCAGTGTAGGCCCTCTTGAGAGTTTAGTATTGTTGATCGAGTATACGTGAAAACAACGCTACTTTCAATGAAGGAGCCCATGACACTGTGGACTTTTAGATTACATTCTACCCCACTTTGGCCTTACTAGGACGTAGTACGATGGCTATAAGGAAGTATTTCCGAAATAGTTGATACGTGATACTACACTTAGACGAGACTCTCTTGAGAATATTATTGATTACCAAGTAATTTGGGAAATTGATAATATCCGAAAGATGGGTTGATGACTCTGAGAACCATTTAGAACCCTGCTCTACAGGTTTGAAATCGCTATTACACACCTTTTTGGGGATGGGTAGACCTTGGATCCACGCTCGTCCTTTAAACATAGGCTTGTGTTTGCGCATGTGTGATCTTTGCATTTGCATGTGTTTGTGAATTTTTGCATTCATAAACATCATATCATAAAGTTTCATGGAACTCAGACTTTTGTTTGTAAACATCAAGGTTGTTATGAATAGTAAAAGAAAGAAACTTTGAAGTACACTTACAAGAGTTTTAACTTGGATGACCTAAAGAGGTTGGGTACCTTGGTGACAGATCCAGAGGGATTCAAAAATATATGGGAAAATGTTGTTATTGTTGAAGATAAAGGTGGATAATGGACTCCTCTCCATGCTTCTCCAGTTCTATGATCCAGTCTATCATCGTTTCACTTTTCCGCCTATCAACTAATACCCACTAAAGGAAAACTCTTATTTGGTTGGATTGCTCATTCTTGACGAATCTCCTTTTCCAATCATGGGGAAAGACCACATGGAGAAAGATATTGTTAAGGCTACACGTTTGGGATTCGCTTTGAGCAAAGCACAACAAACAGAGAAGCATGGGAGCACAAGCATCAAGTGGTTGTCGAAAAAATGCAGAATTTCAGAAACAACTACGGTTGAAGAATAAAGAAGTTCTCTCTTGTAAGAAGATAAAAGTATCAAATGATTTATCTTCACTTAGTCCTCAGTTGACTCCGTAGAAGCTAATTGTGGAGAAGCTTATCCTCGAGAAAGCCTAGATGGAAAAGGAGATTGAGAAGCTCAACTTGAAGCTGTCCAGAGAACCTCTTTAGGACTTTTGTTAGCTTTTATTTAGCTCTCTGTTTAAGACTCTTGTAAGAAGTACTGACATGTTGCAATTCAAATTGTTGGCTAATGAAAAGAAGTTTTTGGTCTATCTTGATGTTTGTGAATGTTTTGAGTTCCATGAAACTTTTTTTGCATTGCATGAGCATGTTGTCACATTTGCATTTGCATTTGCATTTCTCAACCTTGAGTCTCATGTTCCTTTTCCTGTCTCTAGAGGGATACCTAGCACGCATCCTGGACCAATGGAAATGATGAAAGAGCTTTTGAAAGGGCAAGAAGCCTTTAAGGAAGAAATCAGGATCCTCAAAGGTCAGATGAATTGGGTTTTGGAGACTTTGCAGAATTTGATGAAGAACGAGGGGTATTCTCACCCTATTGCGCCTAGAGAGGTTGTCAGTCTGTCACTTTTGGTGACTCTCTCAGCTCAAGGACCTCCTGAGCTTCAACGGTCAGACCATCGTCAACCAGCATTTGGGCCTACGCCAAAATGTCATCCTTGTCAGGTGGTTACCAAAAGAGCATCTCAGCATTCATTGGTTGTTTCCCCTCAAAGTTCTCGAAGCCAGAACATGAATAAGAAGAATTTTGTCAAGAGGAACAAGGCATGCTACAAGACAGTTCCTGTGCCGCTAAGTAAGCTTTATCCGTTACTAATTCAGAAGTCGTTGGTGACTCCACGAGCTCTTAACCTTGTGCCAGGACCATGGCATAATGCAAACTTGACTTGTGAGTTTCACAAAGGGGCTGAAGGACATGAACTAGACACTTGTTTGGCATTAGGATTTGTGGTGCAAGAGCTGGTCTATGACAAAAAAACTTATCTTTAAAGAAGATCACCTAGAAGTTGAATGCAAGTACCATATTGGGAAAATGGGGCATTTGGTGGAAGAGTGCAAAGGTTTTGGGTTGAAGGTGCAAAGCTTGTTGGAGCTGTTAAAACCTCAAGAAGGTAAACCAGGTATCAGTGTCTCAGCTCTCGAAGCAAAAGACAAAGGACCTACGAGGCCTCTCAAGGTTCTATGCCACAAGGAGCAAGTAATTAGTGATAGAGGGGTTCCCTCGTTTGGGCCTGGAAACTGAAGTTGTTAAGTCAATTCTCCTAAGCTGGCTGTATTCTGTTTGTTTCAGTATTTTCCTTGTTGTTTAATTTGAATTGCTTGTAAGCTGTTGTTCATTTTGAATTGGCAATATTAATGAAATGTTTGTGCATCTTTTGATTAAGTCCATTCGTTTCACTCTTTCTTTTTCCTTTCATTGTTATGAAATACAAAAATGAAAAAAAAAATTCTTTACTAAAACTGTTGTTTAAAGCAAAGATTGGGGAGGATGATGAGAACTATATCCATAACTGCTGTTAATATGCTTTCAATTTAACTTTGTCGATGATGTAAGGCATTGTTTCAATCCCTAAACACCGGAGAAATAAGGAAGATAATCCCTCGTTAACCCCTTCGAGCCTAGAAGTAGGAGTTTTCCTTCTCTACAAAAACAAACCTTAAATCTCAAACCTGGGGTGGGTAGTTCTTAGTTAACTCGGAGATATATGCATACAAGACACTTTAAAAGTGGTGCATTCAGGTTTTCCTTCGCACACAACAAACAAGTGTCGAAATCCAAAAGATGATGATGGTTCGTCGTAGCCATTAAACTAGGTAGTCACCTCCTTTCTCAAAAAAGAAAAAAAAAGAAAAAGAAGAAAAAAAAAAAGAAAATTGAAAAGCCCGCTAAGTCAAAACCTATGAAGGAGACTTAGGCAAAAATGGGGCATCCCACTGACTGTATATCCAAAAGAAACAGTTCAGGCAAAAGTAAGGGATAATAAAAGAGGAAATTCTTAAAGCTTCACTTTCAAAAATCCTCAAATAGAAAAAGCTATCAAATACTGTAAGGGAGTTGTGACTACCTTAGATTTGTGAATCATCACCAACTATCAGCCTGTAGGAACCTGAATGTATAGTTTGAGTTAACTGAGCGTAGGATTGGAGTTCATCATGAAGATGGGTGGGACAAATAACTTTGAGCCTTTATCCTTTGTTTCATGAGCCGTGAACCAAACCACGTTACAACCCTTAAAAGACCTAATTGAGGTAAGGTTGTTTTGAAAGCATATTACAACAAGGTTGGATAACCTGACTCCTAAATGATCTTTGATGTTTGTGCGTGTTCATCACTTTATCTATGATCCGTAAAATGGTTGGATCGCTTTCACTTTGATCATTTGATCACTCCGCCGCGTGTGTTTCATCAAAATGTTTTCAAAAGATTGCATGAATTTTACATTGAAATTTGCCAATTTCTAAATGAACAATATTGTTTGCTAGACAATCCAATGTCAAAGGAATCCCAACAAACACTGTCAGCTAGGGAATTTGATTTGATAAAGGAGGCTTAGCCTGGGGCAACCAAGCTAAAAGATTTGTTCATCACTTGTCACGACCGCAGGTCAGAAGCCGATGAAGCTCTCAAAGAACAGTTTAGTCTGGGGCAACTCTGTTGTAGGGGCAAGTTTGTTCCCCAGTCGTTACTTCCAGTATGAGATTTTATGGGGCAAGCACCATTGAATAGGGGCAGTTACATCAAGGTTCGTGAACCTCTCCAAGAGTTTGAAGATATTGAGGCATCTTGTATGTCAATTCTTCTGTAAAACCCTCTTGGTGATTTATTCTTGCAGACCATGTGTTCTGGGGAACATCGTTTGGGGGTCTTATAAGCAAGTTGCTTCTTAGCTCTTTTCAAGGACAACTACTCTAGACCAGTTAATCAGAAGCAATCAAGTCAAGATGAGATTAATCTCTCGAAGGAAGTTGAACTGGGGCAGTTATGTCGAGATTCATGAATCTCTCCAAGAGTTTGAAGATATTGAGGCATCTTGGTATGTCAATTCTTCTGTAAAATCCTCTTGATCATTCCTTCTTGTGGACCATGTAATCTGGGGCAAAAAAGTTGGAAGACTGTTTGTCGCAAGATTCGTTGCTCACTTGCAGAGGTTGGTTATACTATCGAGGGGCGGAAGTATTTGGTTATCATGATACCCTTTAGTCAGCTCTCCGATTAAGTTTTTACTCCAGTTGATCTTGGAATTTCCTTTGGTGATTTTTCCTTCGACAAAGAATTCGAGCTCATGATGGCAATCTGAGTGCAATCATGATGTTGTGGATTACTCTCTCCCAGAGAAGGTTATAACTTTGAAGTGGAATTGTCAATCTTTATGATCATCCCCAGTGATGGTCCATCTGGTAAAGTTGGCTAGGTATTCGTGTCGAGATGTTTATTTCATCTCCTGTTTTGTTTTGTCAATTTCGTCAGCATAAACACAAGCATGGCATAAAGCATACGCATAGCATCCATGCATTTTTTGCTATCTCTGGTTATTACCTATTACGGGTTCACTTTGGTGTTTTTCACCAAATGATTGGGTTTGTCTCTTCGCTCCGATAGAGTTGTCAGCCCTTAGGCATAAAGTGCCCGCCAATTCTAATTTCCCCACAGAGTTCAATCCTCGTGGATGATGGTTGTTTCAGTTATCTTTCCCACGCCTGGATAAGATAAATTCCCATTTGAGTTCAACCCTCAATGGTTGGAGTCTTGTTTGACCGTTTCTTTCTAGCTCTTTCCTAGACTGAACTTTGATCCCTGGGAAGTGGCTTCCAAATCTATGTTGGGTGTACGGTTATCGTGCACTATACCCCCAGGAAGAATCTTTTACAGATCCTATTCGAAGAAAAATCCTTCTCCAGTAGTGTTGTGGTAACAACCTCTCTTTGGATTAAATGGCATATCCTTGAGGAGTTGAGGAATTTCTTTTGGTTATTTCTCTTTGTTTGAGAAAGTTTGGCTTGTAAAGCAACTGTCCCACATCTTTTGGTGAGATCCCCGGTAAGTTCAGTGGTAACTGGAAGTTTTCTTTTAAAGTCCAGCAGTGACTGGCATTTCATTTAAAGTCCAGTGGTGACTGGCATTTCATTTAAAGTCTAGTGGTGACTGGCATTTCTTGTTAAAGTCCAGTGGTGACTGGCAGCTTTCATTTAAAGTCCAGTGGTGACTGGCATTTCATTTAAAGTCCAGTGGTGACTGGCATTTCTTGTTAAAGTCCAGTGGTGACTGGCAGCTTTCATTTAAAGTCCAGTGGTGACTGGCAGTTTTCATTTAAAGTCCAGTGGTGACTGGCAGCTTTCATTTAAAGTCCAGTGGTAACTGGCAGCTTTCTTTTAAAAGTCCAGTGGTGACTGGCGTTTTCTTTTAAAAGTCTAGTGGTGACTGGCATTTTCTGTTAAAGTCCAGTGGTGACTGGCAGCGTTCATTTAAAGTCCAGTGGTGACTGGCAGCTTTCATTTAAAGTCCAGTGGTAACTTGCAGCTTTCTCTTAAAAGTCCAGTGGTGACTGGCGTTTTCTGTTAAAGTCCAGTGGTGACTGGCATTTTCTGTTAAAGTCCAGTGGTGACTGGCGTTTTCTGTTAAAGTTCAGTGGTGACTGGCATTGCTTGAAAGTCCAATTGTCTTTGGAGATCTTGTCCCATTTTGCTATCACTATGCAAAGTCTGTTTTTTCTGTTTTTACTGAAGATCCCGTTCGAACTCTTCGTTATAGGAAATGCCTCATTTGATTATCTCTAGTGAGGTTTGCGTCTCTTTTCTTTCATTTCCCCGGTGGAGAATTGCCTTTTTCCCAGTGGAGTGTCACCTCCTTTTCCCCATTAAAGTTTTGTCTTTCCTATTGAAGTTGGTGTCCCCTGTCTGGAAGATTCCTCTGAGAAGCGTCTTTGGTCGTTTGAACTATTTTTGTTTGCTTTTCCTTGGATATTTCCCCAGTGTGCGAGTCCTCCATGAGTAGTTACTCGTTGTATTGTCGTTCTTTTATCTTTGCTCGCGTGTTTGCATCTGTCTTGCATTCAAACATCATAAAGCATCATCTAGATTCATAGCATATCCGCATTTGTCCTTTTGCATACCATTGGATCTAAGGGACAAAAGTTTTGGTTCGCTATATTTAAATACCTTTCACTACGATTTCGCGAGGATTGTCATCTTTCGCCGCCATCCAGTGAAACATATTTAAATAGGGGCAACTGTCATACCCCAAATTTTGACCCCTTAGATCTCCGTCATCATTGTAGGGTCATATTTATATATTTATCTAACCTTAACCCTTTCCAAGTGGTCTTTGTCAAGTTACAGGAGAATCAGGGTTTTGCACAGCCGAAATTGAGGTTTCGGGGGTTGACCGGTCAATGTTTTGAATTGGTTTCTTTGAGATTGGATCTCCACATCATCAAGAGTATTCCATTGGATCAAGCACGAATCCAATTTGAGGTTGTTACCTAGGAATCAAAAGCAGTGAAATCCAGGATACCCGATTAGGGTTTTTTAAGCAGGAAAAAGTCAACTGTGGTTGACGTTTGATTTAAAAGGTGTTATAATTGTGGGATTGTAGTATATAATGTTCATATGGCTTAGTAAAGTCCATTCAAGAAGTTTCAAAGCCTCAAGAGGTCCAGAGCATCAACAGTCGACTCGGTAGCCATTGATCGGTCGCTCGGTTGACCGAAAAGTCAACTCTTCAACAATAAGGAATCTGACATCAAGATGTGAATAAAAAATGTTCCTAATGATATATTGCATCTACCCATAAAATTTCATGGCAATTGGATCAAGGGTTGAGGAGTAATCGCAAAAGTCGGGAATTAGGGTTTCAAAAGGGGCAAGATCATAACTCCTTAACCACACATCCAAATGAAGTGGTTCAAAGCTCATTAGAAAGCTCTTGACAAATCCTACAAAAGCCTCAAAGTGGTCCATGATCAGAAAATGCATAGATTTGGAGTTATGATAAAATTCATTTCAAGAAGGGAAAATGACTTAGAGAAATTTCACTTTTAAGTTTGTTTTTTAGCAACTTTGAGAGGCTTTTTGGCCAAGCTCCTTTGTGAATCTGAAACTCATGAAAACATGAATGTTTTAGAGCTATTTGAGGGCTTTCTAAAAAGTACTAGAACATCTCAATGGCATTTGTGAGTTGAGAGTTATGGATTTGGCAAGATGGTGTTTTCACACTTGAGTCCCACATTGACAAACTTTCAAAAATCATTCCTTTGATCAATTGGACCAATCTCAGCCCTTGGATGTTATTTTTTATGATATGTAGAGGCTTTGTAGTGTAGAAGTGTGAAGAATATGCAGAAGAATTGAATTTACCAAGTTTGCAAGTGGACTTGCAAGTTGCAAATGCAACTTGCATTAAAATATCATAAAGGAAGCAAGAGGTGGAAAGTAAATTCTGAACCAGCCATGAACCTACACTCTCTAGCCTGACTTTAGACACACAAAACTCATCATGATACTTGACTTCAAGCTTACCTCCAAGCCAAGAAATCCCTTTTTGGAGATTTGATTCAAAAAATGCAAAACCTTTCCCTCTTAGGAAGGAAACCTCAAATCTGCCCACTACCTCTCATTTGCCTATAAATAGAGGCACTCTCCACTTCATTCAAAACATCAGAAATCTTTTAAAAACCAGAGAAGTTGAAAGCTCACCTTTTTTTCACACTTTTCTCCAAAATCACCAAAACACCACAAAATTTGTCTTGACAGTCCAGCTGCCAAAACCATTTCCTTACACTAAAACTAACGAAAGATCATCCACACAATCCATAAATATGATATAGAAGGTGTTCCAACCATTGAACCACTCAAAAACCTCACCATTCAAAAAGTCAACTTCCATACCAAGTTACTTTGACCACAATGCACAAAAACAGTCAAAACTTGTTCTAGACATTTTCTTGATATTCTAATCACTCAAACACCTCACATATATCATACCTCAACTTTCCAAAGCATTAAGGATCATTGGTAGAGCTTATTTCTCCAACTGTCACAACATTTGCATATTGCTTCAAAAGAAGGAAAGTCTCAAAGCAAGGAGGTGATTGAAGTTCTCTGGGTTTCTCAGCTTATTTTGCTTATTCAAGTCTGTCTACAAGAGGTATGCATCATTGAATCTCATCTCATTCATTGCAATGTCATGAAAGTTGCATTAAGGTGCTTGTCATGAAGTTTGTTTCCCAGTGTTTTTGTGCATATGCCAATTTTCATGTTATTGTAAGTATGGTTGCTTTGGGGCTCTAAACACAGTTAATATCATGCATATAATGAGTGTGCCACATAACTAATCATGAAATTACATCATCTCCAAGAGAGCACCCCTGCTGTGCCCTGTCTTCCAAATGCCTTTTACACCAAAATGCCACATTGCAGCTGGCACATCACTTTGCATTTCAAGATGTTTTGACTTGGTTTCTTTGATTGAGTTCATTCTATATCATATTTGTGATGTGTACATATGGTTTACATGATCAAATTATGCCTCAAACTTGAACTGGACACCATGATGCATTTTACTTGGAAATTTTTGCAGCTGGCAATCACTTTGCATTTCAAACTGTTTTGGTTTGTTTCTTGTGTTTGAATTCATTCATAAGCATATAGTTGGAGTGTATGTGTGATCCATTTTGTTTAATTGTGCATTAAAACTGTTTTGAACATTTTCATGAATGCCTCAAAGCATCAAAATTGCAGCTCACTTGTCATTTTTCATACTAAGTTGTTTCAGACCAATTTGTGTGTTCAAAATCACTTGTTGATATGTATGTAACTTGTGTGTATGTTTAACTTGACTTGTATGTGTATAGAACTAAACTGATCACCCTTCATGCATCAAAAAATGCCAAATTTGCAACTCAGTCTTCATTCTTTGTAGCAGTCTGTTGTTTGTTTCAAATTGTGTTTTAATTCATTCCATGTCATGTATGTGTGGTGTATGGATGTTTAATTTGATTTGAAAATGCATAGAACTGAAATTGAGCACCTTCATGCACATAACACACACAAGCTCGCACTTTGAACACTACATTTCACACCAACCAGTTTGAAGCCACTTTTCTTGCTTGAACTTATTTGTTTACATATATGTGAGATGTGTATGTGGTGTATATGATCAAAATGTGCATTAAACTTAATTTGAACTTTTTCATGCTTCATCAAAGACACCATAGAGTAGTTGGAACCCCATTTTTCACTGCAGCCTATCTTGAACCTATTTTTGTACCTGAACCTACTCTATGACATAGTTGCAATATGTGTATGTGAGCCAATTGGTCTGATTATGCTTTGAACATGAAATGAACATCTTTGTGCATCATACTTGTCAAATTTGCAACTAGAAAGCCATTTTCTATCACAGACCACTTTGAAATATTTTTGGTGCCTAAACTCATTCAATAGCATATATGTGACTTGTATGTATGATTCATTTGATTGGTATGTGCCTAGAACTTGAACTGAGCAGCATCATGCATCTTCTATAACAGTTTGGCAACTTGCACATCATTTCTTATTTCAAACTGCTCTGATCCAAAACTCTTGATTGAATTCAGTCATTATCATGTTTTCGATATGTGTGTGCATTTAATCCAATTTGAAACTGACTAGAATTTGATCTACATTTCAAAATGCATTTCAAAACTTCAAAAATCATGTGCTATCGTGTTTTGATTTAGGGAGGGTATTTCAAAAAACTAACAGTGCCATCTTATTCCTCATGAAATTCCACACAATTTTGACTAAAATTTCACCTGAATTCAGTGAGTATTGGTTAAGATATGAATCAAAACGTAAACCAGTTTGTGCTTGGCCTTGGTTCTTCATAGTTGCCCAGAAATCCCTTGAGGTATCCCATTTATATTTATGGGGTGGCACTTGTACTTGGATGTACAGCCACCCCAGTGGTAATCACCTTGTCACCAAAAGCGCCTTTCACCTCTAAGACCTGGGTTCGATCCGTGCATGGAGATCAACCCTTTTGGCCTTTTTCTCATTTTTCAATTGTTGTATGTTTTCTTCTTTCTCTCTCCCTCTTCATCACATGCGCCCCCTGTGGCCCAGTGGTTCTTGTTTAAAGCTTGCTTGCTAGAGGGCGTGGGTTCAAATCCCACCTTGTCCCATTTATTTTTAGTCATGTGTTTTATTTTTGTTCATTTTCCATCAAACTTCATAAATTCATAACTTGTTCACTTTTTATCATTTTTCACTAATTATTTTTGTGTTGTGTTCCTTTAAATGTCTACCTTCATGTGATAATTCAAAATTCCATGTTTTTTTAAATTTTCATCCCTTTTGACTATTTGCAAGTTAGTTACGTTTTGTGATCGTTATCGCATGTACTGATGAATTTCTTTCTTGTCATACTTGTGTATGTTGTGATATTTGCTTATACTGATTTCCTTAATGTTAGTCAACATGTTAGGATTGTATCTTTGGGTTGTTACTATGGTTATTTTGCTTCCTCTGAGGAATTTACATAAGCTTGATCTATCGTCACATTTCTTGCTTGATCATTTGCTTTGATTGTCATCAATACCTCTTTACTTTTAACATGTTCATTTGATGGTTGTCACCATGCCTTTATCTTCATCATGTTATTACTTTATTAAGTAGTCTTTATTTTCCCCAAGTGATGAAACTTGTTAGTTCTCATCCAAGTTGTCTCCCCTCTCTCCTTCCAAAGGAAAAGTCTTTCCATTGACCTTCATGTCATGAATAGTTCATTCACCACACCTTGACTTTGTTAAGTCACTTTAACCTTAGTTTAGAAGCCATTAGACTTTGCCTTAAGTCTAAAAGACGTGCCTGTACTAGGAGTGTTCTTCAACTAGAACCCTATGATAGAGTTTGTCAACTCTATGTAAGAATCATCTTCATGATTTCTTACTTCTCCTTTTGAGTGTTACAATTTAGATTAGGGAGTTTTGTCAAACTCCACACAAACATTGTCATGTTTGTTCCCTTTGGAACCTTGATCATAATAAAGTGTTCTTCATCCCTTGTGAGGTGAACTACGATTGCTCTGATTCTATCCTAGTTAGGATACGTAGGCAGAAGACGCGACGTCTTTGCGAGCAAACTTAGTGTATATAACTTTAGGTTTCAACTTATCCTTATCCCAATCCATAGTACATTTCACAAACTTAGCAAGCA
The DNA here is from genome assembly GCA_963859935.3 of Lathyrus sativus. Lineage (NCBI taxonomy): Eukaryota > Viridiplantae > Streptophyta > Magnoliopsida > Fabales > Fabaceae > Lathyrus > Lathyrus sativus. The sequence continues at coordinate 198,150,589 of OZ012737.1, forward strand.
ATCAAACAAAAGGTTCCTGTAGAGTACTACAGATGCTTAGGGTGCTAACACCTTCCCTAGGTATAACCAACCCCCGATCCCCAAATCTCTTAGCGTTGTCGTTACATCGCGAAAAGGGTTTTTCTTTCTTTAGACCTTTCCTTTGGATAAAATAAAGTTCGGTTGTAAAAGAATTAAGATTCAAGTTAATATAATAGCTTGATATCAAATTTTCACCGCAACATTAATCTATAAGGCTGCCTCACGAGGACAAAAGAAAATAAAATAAAAGAGACTCGATGGAGCATTATCGCTCTATGCCTACGTATTCCCTCGTGCAATGGGAAAGTCAGAGTCAACGTAGTTCAAAAAACTATGGGTGAAGGTGGGGAAGGCTGCTCGCCAAGACATCACCGTTTTGTGCCTACATATCCTCGTCTGGTACGAGAAATCAGAGCAAACATAGTTTGGGCTGACACGACCACATATTGGTTCAAGTGTTTTAACTGAGTAGGGTTAAACCTTCATTATAGTAGTTAGGTGTATTGCTGCTCGACCATTAGAGACTTAGGCATTACCTGTTTGCGGTAGTACCAAGAGTTAACACACTCTTTCTAAAAATGATTTTCCAAACAATCCCGAAGGATAAAAAGGTTTGATGTTTTGTTTTGTGTTTTTTATGAAGTGAATTGAGTTAAATTTGTAACTCGTGTTGCACTAAAGACTATGACTTGAGAGCGAATGTGTCGCATATCGCCCAAAGGGCATATGCTAAACACTCTAGACAGTTGAGAGGAATCCCCTCAACTATCATTCCCCAATACTTAAGGCTTGTAGCATACAACACTTATTATCATTTATTAGGTGTCTTAAGATGTTAAGAGATGAGAGGAGAAGACACAAACTCTAAGGGGAAACTAACCAACCCTAATGTTATCATGAAATGTGCAACTAAGATTGAGATTAAGAAGGAAGAAACTATCCTAATGTTAGCATGCTTGGATTGAACAATTAATGTCTCTCCTACTCCCATCCTAAACGGAGGGACTGGGAATCCTAAGGGATCATGGCAAAGGACCAAGAAAACACAAGATAAATCAATCACAAATGAAATGCAAGAAAGAGATGAAGTTGACTTAAACAAGTCAAGGAATAAGGTAAACATGATATGAAATACTCAAATGATGCAACACAAACAAAAAGGAAGAAAAATGACTTAAACAAGTCAAAGAAAAAGTGATATGAAATGGGAGAAGTTACAACTCCTATAACCATTCATGCATCAATCACTTACACCAAAAGGTAAACAACAATGCACAAGCAAAGATCATGATCAAAGTGTAGATGGGAGAAAGAGGCTTAGGAAGCAAGCACATGAAAAGTGTCTCAACCAAACTCAACACATTGATCATGCAAAAAGAAGTAGCAAACAAGTGCTAAAAGTGATCCATCATTCAAAACAAACTCAAAGTATAAATATGAATACCAAATTGTCTAGAATGATGATCACAACCCAAGGGGCAGAAGTGAAACCATAATATAAAAGGCACACAACAATAATGGAAATAATGCACAAGAAAGCAACAAGTCAAGGCAAGAGAAAGAACCAAAGTTCAATTCATAATCAACACTTAAAATCAAGTGAAATGCCTTAACTTCAAAGTAACCTGTAACATAAGTTACACAAGTGTATGACCTAAAAATGCAAAACCAGCACCTTAATCATGTCAAGAATGAGTATCAAGACTCATAGGGTGCACATGGGATCAATCAAAGTCATTTCCCAAAGGAACTAGGTCAAACTAGTTTGTATAAACTTCCTCTAAGGTGACTTGACTTGCAAGCTTCACCAAAAATAGAAGAAATGTAAATAAATTTCAAATAAAATGCGTAAATCAACCAAGTCCAATGGCAAAGAGAGGCCAAAGTTTCAAAGCCAAACTCAATCTTAGGCATCACCAAATGATTTGATCAACTAGGGTGCCCCACCTTATTGAGTTATTATCGAGGGTCAAGAAAAGTCAAACCAAAGTCAAACAAAAAAATGATCAAACATTGACCAAAATCAGCTTCAAAGGTACCTCAATCCATCCTCTAAATGGAGAGGAAACCTCATTCATATGTGATGTAAATTGGTAGCTCAAATGTTGATGGTCAAACAAGAACAATATTAAAAACACCTCACTTTGCAAAATTAAAATAAAATTGCAAAATAAAATAAAATCAGAAACAAAAATTATGAAAAATTAAATAAGGTTTTGAAATGTTTGAAAACAATTTTTATTTAATTTTTGGACAATTGGAGGTATTTTTAATAATTGAAAATGAAAACAGAAAATAAAATGAAAAATAAAATAAAGAGCAAGCCAAGGGAGGTGCAGAAGTAAAAAGCCACATAACTGGAAACAATGAACGTGTGATTGGGCTGCAAACAGAGGGGGTGGGAATAGTGCTTTTGGCCCAATTGATCCAAGGCTGAGCCAGATTAATGAAACACACTCTTTCATTAATCTAATGTGTAGTCAGTGTGTCACATGCTCATGGTCAAACGAACATCAACACGCATGCAAGTCAAGATTTCAAACAAGTCCAACTCAGCAATGACCTGAGAGTGAACCAGATGCCAAAGCTAGGGCTCCAGTCGTCTTCTCCGGCCACGTCGTCGGAGCTCAGTTCACATTTCTCACCAAACATGCATAAAATTGGTACCATTCGAAAGATCTCGCAACAAGGGTTTCAAATCCATAATCCAAACATTAAAACAGCTCCAAATCAAGGAGAATCAAAGATCTAAAGTTTGAACATATCAACTGAAATTATGATCAAACAAGAACAAAAATGATGCAAACATTGCCTACTCAATGTAGGGCTTCAATGCGACTAAAATGAGCTTAAATAGGTGCCTAGCATGAGAGAAAAAAGGAGGAGAAGCTTACTGAATGGAGTAACTCCGTTGGTTCTTCAGATGCGTGCAAGCTTTGCTTTCTTGCTTCAAACACGTTTCAATTGCTCCCAGGAAGAAGATGCAAGCCTCAATTTCAGTTAATTTGAAGTGAAAACTCAGATTCAAAAATGAAGAATGCTTGGAAAATTTGAATTTCAATCTGCTCTCTCCAGCTCCAAAAATCACTTCTGAGCATTATGGAAACCCTAAATGCTTATATATGATGGATTTAAGATTACCATGCAGGCCCATGTTGGCTGATTGGTGAGATTTCAAAAAATGCCCAAAAAAGAAACCCTTCTCATGCACACGTGTATTTGCTTGCTTCACACCTTATGAGCTTATTAATCTGAAGTGTGTGAAGTGTATTTTTGATTTGAATTGGTTTGGGCCTTGTATGCAATCCACATTTAAAATTTGAATGGAAGACTTTTTAAGGAAGAAACTTGAAAAAGTAGCATCTCATGATATTTGGTGTTGGTCCAATTATGGTAAGTTTCACTATGATCATATTTTGGTGTAAAATACTTCAAAATAAGTGACAAACATGACCTATAATGTACCAACCTCATGTTATGACCAAAAGTCTAAATTTCACTTAAAAATCCTCCCACATGGCTATATAATTCCACAATTCAAATGAATCTTGAGTTCAATGATGTAAATAAGGATTTTAGGTACAATTCTCATGTTGGTTGGAAGTGCATTTGAGGTATACAAGTTCATGAAAATGACCTATGAAGCAAATGACCCATAATAAAACTTTCCCAAAATACCCTTGCCTTGCCAAGACCATAACTTGAGCTCCACAAATGAGAAAGAGGACTTCTAGGACTTTTTGGAAAGCTAAGATCATGAGGAACAACTTTCATGTTCACCTAAAGTTGAGGATAAACTTACTTCTAGGTAAAAAAATGCCTTGGAAGTGAGTTGACATTTTGTTGACCAAAATTTTGTTCATCTGAGACCCCTAACTTGTTGGCATCATAACTTGAGATGTAGAAACCCTATGGATGATTTCTTGTACTTAAAGGAAAGATAAGAACATGGCCTACAAGTATCATGTTTTCATGAAAATGAGATTGAACTTGAAACATAGGTGAAAATGGCCTTGAAGTTGGGCACTAAAGAAGGGGATTTTACACTGAAATCATCTGAAACCCTAATTTAGTAACTTCTTCCACTCTTGATTCCTCTTGATTTGATCTTGTCATGACATCTTAGATGCTTCAAAATGAATTCCCATGGCCTCAATGACTTGGAAACAAAATTGGCAACCACTCAAGTCCACAGTTGACCCTGAGTTGACCATATGACACCCTATATTCACATCCTTTGACTGTGACTTCTTACAGATGAAATGAATGCTCAGATAAGCTCCACAATGACCTCCAAGGTACTAAATGAGCTTATTAATCATATCCTATCCAAAACAATGACCTCAAGAACCCCTGATGATCTTCTATTGATCCCCAAGATAGGAGATAACCAACACACATCAATCCTTCCTTCTAAGGAGATTTGACAACCTTATGATGATTGCACACACTTGATGATCTGAATAATCACCCTTGCTTGAGCTTGAAACCAATGAGACTCTTCTCTTGAATGGCACATCACTCTTGATCCCCTGTTAAGAACAATGCTATGAAAATACAAAATGCTAAAATGAAATGAAACATAAGCCAAGAAATGGTTGGTCAAATTTTTGGGTACAACAGCTGCCCCTATTCAAACGACTTGGACCTGAATGGGTGAAAAGCGAACGACTTTCACACAATCAAAGGTAAAAGACGGTTGAATACCAAAGAAACCGGAAATTTGCCAACCGCAAAAAAAAAAAGAACTGTAAACTTGTTTACTAGAATAGAATAACCCGAGATAATTGTATCTGATAACCGCAACGGCAATAAGCTGACTGATTACCGATTAGGAAACATCGACACGCAGTCAGAAGAACATCTGCTAACATGCAGGCAATGACACTAAGTCGGAAAGATCATTTGATTTCACCATCAGGCATCTGTTAAACAAACCAGGCATCGAACCCGAAGGCCGGCTCAACACGAAGTTGAGAACATCTGCTAACCAGCAAGCATTTGCTAAATAAAGCGAGCATCAAACCCGAAGGCCGGGTCAACACGAAGTTGAGAGCATCTGCTAACCAGCAGGCATTCGCTAAATAAAAGCGAGCATCAAACCCGAAGGCTGGCTCAACACGAAGTTGAGAGCATCTGCTAACCAGCAGGCATTCGCTAAATAAAAGAGAGCATCGAACCCGAAGGCCGGCTCAACACGAAGTTGAGAACAGAATTCGTCGATTCACAATCTGAAAGAAGAAGTCCGCTGGGGAAATAATGAACTTAACCCTGTAGACTCCGTTAGGGAGAAATGGTGAGATAAACACATCTGTCAATGATCTTGTTGGGGTCTGGATACCACACAGGCTCAATAAAAACACCAATATTTTTCGGGATCTGGATACCACATAAGCTAAATAAACCATCATTGTCCGTTGGAGACATCCGAAAGCATGAGGTAACAACCTGGCTTATGTTCCAAATGCATATGTTTGAGTATGGCGTAATGCTCCATACGAAATGGAAATGCTACGCATTTGGGAGGATGTTATGCACAATGCAAATGCAAAGGAACCACCTCAGCAAATAAAATGCTGAAGAGACGAAACCAACACTGTCAGGGAAAGATAGGACATGCCAAATATGATTTGACTTATGCTGGGAACAACAAGTCCTGGATGGCTTCCTGGAACAGTATTTTTCTGGGTAATATTGTTCTGATGAGGACTGTTGCACCCTAAAATTTGACCAACCGATTCTCCTATCTGACTCATGGTTTAATTTCATATTCGCCAATCAGACAGATGATTTTTGTGCAAACAGGGGATATCAGAGTTTACAGCTTGATTTTTGTCTATCAGATGTGGCAGACCCAGTCCAGATTATCGGGGTTTTATTTTCGGGAAATTGTGCGCTCCTCGGTGATTTTTTCAGTGATTTTGGGGATATTCTGATGCCCAGGGATCTCCGTTCGATTCAATCTGGTCTAGTGCGCTTTTATGGGGGTCATTTGCATTCATCTGCATTTTTAGGATTTTTATAGGCTTTTGTGAATTTTTAATAGGCTTTATAGATTTTTCTGGAATTTAAATAGGGTTTTAGAATATTTTAATAGCTTAATTCTCTTTTTTAGAATTTTATAGAATATTTTAAATAGATTTTAATCACTTGTAGAATTTTAAATAAGATTTTAAATAGTTTTATCTTTTTAGAATAATATGGTTTTTCTTTTAAATCATTTTTAGAATTTTTCTATAGATTTTAAATGGGTTTAATTGTTGTTAGATAATATAGAAAAATAATATAGTTTTTTTTCTTTTATTAATGATAGATTTTAATAGACATTAAATAACATTAGAAGTTTAATAGAGAATTAGTAGAAGTATTAGGTTAATTGTTTTTTAGGTTTAATTAGTATAATATAGAATTAATTAGACTTTTAATCATTTTTTAGAGTTTAATTAGGATTAATTAGATTTTTAGAGTTAATTAGGAGTTAATTAGATTTATTAGGTTTAATTGAGTATTAGTTAGTTTAGTTGTTAGTTAATTGGTTTAATGATTTTAATGCAATTCAGTTTTTTTTGTGGTTTTTTTAAGTTTTTCGTGTAGGCCCAATTAGAAGGCCCAGTTTGGTTTTTGTTCAGCAGGTGGGTTTTTTGTCCAAAAATGAGCCCATATTCGTCCCAATGATTCAGCAAAAAGAGTCCAGCAAATGTCCAGTTGCTTCCACCAGCTTCCAGCGAATACTAGATCCTTCCAGAACGATCCAGAATAGCCTCAGCTATAAAAGCCAGACGCATCCACGTGTCCAAGAGGAGGGACCCCACATTTCTTCACACGAGCACGCCACGTAACCCCAGATCCTCTCTCTCTCTCAGCCACGCGTGGAACGCGTGTCACACATGCAAGCTCCCCTTCCACCAGCAGCCACCACGTGTGCTTCACCAGAACCTCACCGGAAAATCGCCACCGGCCGCCTTGCATGTACTCCGGCCACCTGAACCAACTCCGGCCACCGTCCTTCCCACCGGAATCTGCAAATTTCCAAAAAATCATCAGAAACCTCCTATCTTCTTCCTTCTTCCCAGATCTCCACCGTCTCCACCTCGCCGGAATCATCAACATTCATCATCTATCACGAATTTTTCCAGACATTCATCATCTTCATCATTAATTTCCAGAAATCGTCCTCCACCTTCATCCACCTCCAACCAAACTCCAGAAATCACTAAACCTTCAAACCTTCATACGAATTTTTTTCCAGAAACTCATAGACCTTCATCAACATTCCCCAGAAACTTCAAGCTTCTTCAACCGTGTTCGTGCAGTTACCAAGATCTTCACGAAGAAATTTCCAGAAATCTTTACGCATCAATCTTCAGGAACATCCAAACAACTCCATCAATCTTCGTTAAATTCCAGAACGATTCAAGAACGCTCATACACGCATCAAACCTTCAAGGTCATCTTCAAACATCGTCAAGATCAGCCTCAAGCGAGTCTCCTTCGTACTTCGTTTTTCCAGAAGCTTCAACAAACTTCTTCAAAAGTCCAACAGTTGTTCGTCGCTTCGTCCAGGTACGCGTCCATGAGAATCATTGCTTGTTTTCCTTGATTGCTGAAGAAGTTCATCTTGTATTTTATTTCTCTGGGAGTAAAGAGTGGCTAGGGTTTGTGGTTGATTGTGAGGGGGTACCGATGGTGAGGCCGTGAGTTTCATTCTTTATTTTGTGTGAGAGGGAAATGAGAGTGTTAAGTTGATTTGTTGGTTGAACATTCATGTCTGAGTTTGGTAAGAAGAAGGTGGAAGGTTCAGAGGGAGGTTTGGGGGAAGACGAAGACGGCGGCATTAGGGTTTCGTTATAGATGAACAGTAAACAGAGTTTTGGAAAGGGAGATGGGTTTTGTGAGATAATCAGTTGGATTAGGGCTGGATTGGGTCAAAGGCCCAAACGTTTTTTGCTGAGCGTACCCCTAGTTTACTTGCTCAGTCACCCCATGGCGTGAGAGACCTGAGTGAATTGTAATTGGGCCTTAGGCCCTATTCCTTTCTGCACCCCCCCGTTGGGGCCCATAGGGGATATCAACTGGTTAATTGCTAGCGTTGCACCCCCCATATGTTTTTTTTTCTGGCTGCTTGATAATCAGACTTGGGCCCTGCGCCCAACTGCTTTTAGTACCTCCCAGAATCAGGGCCCAGTGTAGAATAACTAGATTTCCCTGCTGTTTAAACCCCCCAGCCATATTTCAATTTTATTTCAATTTCTTTTGTTTGTGCATATCAAATAATTCATAGAAAAAATGTAAATAATTGCTTGTTTCAATAATTCTTTTTCCACCATTTCATGAAAAATGTTTAGAAAATTAAATAAAAATAAAAGTGACATTTTATTTTTTGTGTGCTATTTTTTGCATATTTTCCATTTTAATTGATGTTTTTAATATTTTTTTAATGCATGCATATCATTAGAAAATTAATAAAAAATAGTAGATTGAGTCAAATAATTCCGTTCTTTTTTCTGTAGACTCATAAGTCAGTGTAGAATTTTATAGTATGAAAACATTAGCTCAATCATGCATTTTCATTTTAATTGCATTTTTTCACTATCATTGATGTTGAATAATTGGTCTGTGAATATGTCTGTGTTGCTGATTTTAATTCTTTCATCTGGTGTTGAATTTTGTTTTGATTTTTTCAGTATGCTGCCCTAGAGCCATGTAGGTCTCCCATTAGATTTTTGATAGATTTTTGTAGGGTGTTCTGCTGTGTTTTGTCTGAGTCTGAAGATGGGAGAAGTCTTGATGGCTTCTGACTTTGAAGTTCAACTGGGGTTGAACTTCAGAGATAGTCTTTTGTGGTTTGTTGGCCTGTGGGTTCTTCTTGAAAGTTGGGAGCTGATTGAAGTCCTGCTGGGGCTTGCAAGGATGCAGTAGATTGAGGCTTAGTCTAGGAGCTTGTTGTCTGTTTGTGAGGTTCGAGATCCTGAAGTTTGAAGGGAGTTTATGGTACTTTCCTGAGGAAGGCACTATGAATGACTTTCATCCTTCCTTCTCACCCCTTTCTTAAGTATCCAATGATGTCGGAGCCGACTTGTGAGTTTAATTCCTCCTGAGGAGGGATGTAAACTGATCACATGATGTTGAGCCACATGGGATACGATTCCTAAGTGGGAGCCTCCTAGTACTTTCCCGAGGAAGGTCCTAGGGGTCTATTCACTTAGTTCCAGTAGTTTGTCTAGGATTTCGTAAGTATCCAGTGATGTAGGAGCCAACTTGTGAGTTTAATTCCTCCTGAGGAGGAATGTAAACTGATCACAGTTGTTGAGCCACGTAGGATACGATTCCTAAGTGTCAGCCTCCTAGTACTTTCCTGAGGAAAGTCCTATGAGTCTGTTCACTTAGTTCCCTTAGTGCATATAGGTTCTTTCCCAAATATCCAGTGACGCCGGAGCCTTCATGTGAGTTTAATCTCTCCTGAGGAGGGATGTAAACTGATCACAGTTGTCGAGCCGCATAGGATATGACTCCTGAGTAGTAACCTCCTGGTACTTTCCTGAGGAAGATACTATGAGCTTGTCTGCTTAGCTTCCTTTCTCTGGTAAGCTTGTTCTGAAGCTTGGAGACTGGGATTGATTCCTCTTGCCTAGGAGTTTGTTTAGATCCTTGCTTAGGTTTTGATTAGGTGTTTGCTTAGATCCCTGTGCTTAGGGCTTTGTATAGAGTTCTGTTTAGAGCTAGGTTAGGAGATTGTTTCAGGTTTGTTAGAGGCCCTGGTCAGGGTTAGTCTCTTTGATTTGTTTGACTTGTGTGATGTTATGTTGCATTAGACTTAGGTTCATCTAGATAGTTTCTGAGTAAGTGCATCTTAGAAGTAGACGTTGTGTGCATGGGAAGTTGAGGTGGTCCTCCTTCTGCTTGTTTGTTATTGCGTGGCTTTGCTTGTTGGTATTTGGTAGAGCCGAGCTCCCTTGCCTCTGTGCCTCGTTTGTCTAGTTGTTGCATTCATGCATATTTTCAGTATTCTTTACGTTGCAGTTTCTTGTTTGTGGTTTAGTCCTGTTGCCATGATCCCTTAGGAGCTCTGACTTCTCCGCTGCGGAGTTGTTATGATAGACATTAGGATGGTCAACCAGGTGTGATAGCAGTATATAGATTCCTCTGTTTCTCAGTTATAGTTCTAGGGTTTCCCTTTCCTTTCTGTAGGAGCTTTTGAGTAGCTTGATCCGTAGTTAGCTGAACTACAGCTGCTCTGATTCTTCGTTCCAGACGAAGATATGTAGGCATAGGATGCGATATCCTAGCGAGCACACTAACAACTAACTTTTGTTCTCTCGCGGCTGTGCGATCGAGACTTTCCCGCTAACGACTAATTGTTATCCCTTTCTCTTGCCCGAGCGCATTTGAGACCAGATCGTAGTTGTAGGTTCCCGAGTCTTAGAGACCAGTTTGTTTTCTCACTGCTGTGTGAGAGCCCCTGTTTACCCGTAGTTAGCCGAACTACGTTTGCTCTGATCTTTCATTCCCGATGAAAGTACGTAGGCACAGGACGCGATGTCCTGGCGAGCAACCTTTTCCCCGTTTAGTCGTAGGAAGTCGAACTACGTTGACTCTGACTTTCCCATTGCACGAGGGAATACGTAGGCCCAGAACACCGTATGTTCTGTCGAGTCCTGTCCTTTTATTTTCTTTTCAGACCAGCCATTAGCGTAGATAGATAACACACCCTTTTACCTATAAACACCAAGCGTGGATCCCATCGAGTACGATGGACGTGAGGGGTGCTAATACCTTCCCCTTGCGTAACCGACTCCCGAATCCAGGTTTTGGTTGCGATGACCATACCTTTTCCCGTCTTTGCGAGGTTTACTTCGAGCGTTTCCTTTCCCGCTCTGAGGGATAAATAACGCACGGTGGCGACTCTCCTGTCAAGCCGGCGCCGATTTTCGCAGTAGCGACAGCTGGCGACTCTGCTGGGGACTTATAGCATCTAGGGACTTTTCCCATCCCCTATGCTGGGACCGTTTCCCATCCCCTACGCGAGTCAATCCTAGCGCTTGGGTGTTTATTTGTTGGGTGTTGTGCATATTGTGTTTTACTTTTCTGCACTTTACTTTTCTGTACCTTTACCTTTCCGCATTTATTTTCCAGCATTATATTATTATGATTATTGCTGTGGGCAAAAGGAGGTTACTGTGAGTGAAAGCCGGACCTGGGCTTGAGTACACACCTAGATATAGTTGTGGAGAAGTAGTAGACGAACCTGTCTGCTGAGCAGGCACAGTTCCCTACGAAAATCTGCGCTCAGACGAGATTCTTGCAGAGGTGCTCCTTTCCGGTCCTGAGGATCTGAGGGGAGTCCAGACGTGAGGATTGTCGACTCTGGGGACCGATCATTTGGAAGTCAGCCAAGTGAGGCCTCTTCATGATTTGATGATGCCACTCCTTCTGGGAATCGTATCGTCACTCATGAAAGTCTGTGACGCTGACAACCGCATAGGATGCCGTACCTTTGTCCGTGGATTAGGTTTATCCTACCTGTGAGAGGGACTGGGTTATTGCAGGAAAACTGGCCTTCAGAAACCATGATTCATTATCTTTATCAGATGGTATTCTTGATTCATCTCCAGGTGTGTTGTCTAGGTCAGATGGGTTTCTTATCTGAGGTTGAGGCTTTTATCAGATGGTATTCTCGTCAGATACAGAGGTTCAGATGGTTTTCTTACCAGGGGATTGATATTTTGAGTATCAGATGATAGTTAGTGTCATGAGATTCTGGGGACCATGTTGGTTTTCTGTTCTTGATCACAGAGATATTCCTCTTCAGGCTACAGCATAGCCCCTGTGTTCGCAGATTGCATTATTTATCCTATTGCATCATTGCATTACCATCTGCATTTAACTAACGTGTGTGTATTGCAGGTACATATTTTCCCTTCCAGTTCTGGTGTTCGTTCCTAGCAAGACATGGAAAACCTGAAGAGAGTATTGCCCTATAAGTTTCCGTCGCCGAATATCAGTCTATTGTTAGAGTTGATTGCTATTGCTAAGAAGAGAGGAATGGGTGACTTCAGAAAGAGATATGGGAGGATTCTGACCTGCGTTTATCAGCCATCTGCCTACGAGACCAGCGGCATCTACACTCTGTTACAGTTTTACGACGCGGAGCTCCGGTGTTTTGTATTTCCCGACTTCGTTTTGGCTCCTACCCTGGAGGAGTACTCTGCACTTCTGGATATACCGATCCGTGATCAGATGCCTTTTTATCGTCCGGACGCTGAGCCTAAGCTGGCTGAGCTTTCTACCATCCTGTGCTTGAAAGAGTCTGAGCTGTCTGGGAAGATGATCAGAAGAGGAGACGTATGGGGATTTCCGTTGGATGTCTTAGTGGATAAGGCTCGAGAATATGCCCAGAAGGGTAAATGGGATGTTTTTGACGTTATCCTTGCTGTATGTGTGTATGGCATCGTGTTATTCCCGAACATTCCTGATTTTGTTGATTCAGATGCCTTCTATATTTTGGCTGCGGGAAACCCAGTTCCTACTTTGCTGGGGGATATCCACCATTCAACTCATTATCAGAATGAAAAGCGACGAGGAAGGAATGTGTCTTGTTGTGTCCCTCTCCTATGCAGGTGGTTCACCAGTCATTTGCCTAAGTCAGGTCCTTTTGTCACGTCTATCAATTCTCTAGGATGGCCCGAGCGCTTAATGGGATTGACTGCTGAGAACGTGGTATGGACCAACAAAGAGGTATTTGGAGCTGAAGTCATACTCAAAGGCGAAGGATTCCCGAATGTTCCGTTAATAGGAAGGAAAGGTTGTGTCAACTATAACCCTTCTTTATTGATCAAGCAATTTGGGTACATACCTCATGGAGCGCCAAAGCCCGAGGAAATACAGGAATCTCTGTATCTCACCGGGGCAATAGGGAAAGAGATGCTGACCAAACTTGAGAAAGCCTGGAAAAACTTGCACAAGAGAGGGAAGCTTTCAGGTAACAGAGGGGATACTCGAGGTCCTAGCTCATATATAGAATGGATTCGTGAGCGAGCTGTGAAGTTCCTTATGCCGTATCCAGCAGTTCAGCCATTGCATCCTCCTCCGGTAGAGGAGCCTACCACTGTGGACATTCAGGTTTACAAGCAGCTGATGGCGGAGAAAGAAGAGCTAGCAAGGGTTAAGGAGGCTTTAGAGCAGGAGAATGCCAAGCTTCGGCATGAGAATATTGAGACAGGATATATTTCTAAGCAACAGGCTGAAACTCTGAAACATCTGAAGGCTACGCTATTGGAATTGACTGAAACCAAGAAGCGACTAGAGTTAGATGTGGACTCCGTTAGTAGTGTGTTGGCCACCAAGAAGCAAGAGCTGGAAAGGGCCTATGCAAAGCTAGCCAAGTTCAGAGAACACTGGGATCTCTCTATGACCAAGCGCAAGGAGCGAGAAGAAGGGCTGAAGACACAGATTGCTCAATTAGAAGAACAGGTCAAGGTGAAGAACGAAGAGCTTGAAGAAGAAGCCTGTCGCCGATACGAGGCCGAGCGCAAGTTGACAGATGCCATGAAGAATTTGGAAGATCTCCAGCATAGAGCAGATGCCAAGAGACCCAAACCTGGGGGCGGTGCCAATGATAAGGCTTGGGAAGACTTTGTCAGAGACATCCAGGGGACAGTCAGGAAGAGGGATCGACTGATAGAAGGTTTGATTTATCAACCAGATCACGCAGAGACAAAGAAGATGGTCGAGGACTTCCGCAACTGTACCCGTATTTGATTTCTCTTGTATTCTGTATGTTGAGATCACCACCAGGCATGTTGGCTGGGATCCTCCCTATCATATCAGCTGTATGGAGCATAGTTGTGTAACTTCTAATATATGAGGGTTTTTCCAAATATTGTCTCTATGGTTTATCTCGTCTTGCTACCACTGACACTGGAATTGGAGGGAAAATATCTCCAATGCACACATGCACGTTAGCATTTTTGTATTTCTGTTTGCATAAATCATATTGCATAGCATTTAGCAGGTCAGAACACTTATCCAGCCTTTGTTTTCATCCAGAAAGTGATTCTCGGGGAACTATTTGAGGCAAGAGTGGAGTGTTGAAGACGACCAAGGGGCTGAAGCAGATTTGAGCAGAATCAAGCAGTATAATCAGTTACCGGTAATTGGTGGCTATGTCTGAAGGCAATTTCCAGTGTCCTGACACCCAGGCAGGGTTTACTATGGCGTCCAACCATCAGTATGATACTATGGAAGGCTTCCCGCAAGCGAACAATCTTACTGCAGACCAAGTTGTGCAGCCAACTGTTGAGAACCGAGATCAGCATGAGCAGTTTATTGCCCGAAATGAACGTTATCCTCCTGTTAACAATCAATGTGTTGCTTTCCCTGCGATGAATTACCGGAGAGATATTCCAATGACCGGGTTAGTAGATCCAAGAGCTCTTGACGATGGTAGAAGACTCCGAGTGTTGGAAGAGCAAATGAAAGCCTTGGAAGCGAAAGATGCCGTTAACCTGGATGCTGTAGCCATGTGTTTGGTCCCTGACCTGGTGTTGCCGTACAAGTTCAAAATGCCGGAATTTGAAAAATACACGGGAGATAGCTGTCCGAAGTTGCATTTGATGATGTTTTGTCGAAGGATGACTTTGTTTGTGCGAAATGACAAATTGATGATCCATTGCTTTCAGTATAGCCTGACTGGGGCATCCCTGAGATGGTATGTGCAATTAGAGAGTAATCAGATTCGATCATGGGTAGATTTAGCCCGAGCTTTCATAAAGCAGTATGATTATAACTTGGATTTGACTCCTAGTCTGGTAGATCTGCAAGAATTGTCTCAGGCAGAGAATGAATCATTCAGAGCGTGTTTGCGAAGGTGGAAAGAATTGTCTGCTAGTGTTCGACCACCGCTTCCGGAAAGAGAACTGGTTGACATCTTCTTGGGTACTCTGAAAGGCCATTATTTTGACAGATTGTTCAGCTGCACAAACTTTGTGGGCCTGATGAGGTTGGGAGAGATTGTGGAGAGAGGACTCAGGAGTGGAAAGTTTCGAGGTGTGCCTTACGTCCCAGTTAACAAGATTGAGCCAGTTGTCAGTTCTCAAGAAGAGTGGGAAGGAGATGATGCCACCTCAGAATCTCTAGCATCTCAAGATCAGTTTTCAGACACTTCAAGTCAACGGTCATCCTATCGTCGATCGCGTCAGCATGCTCCACGAAGACCAAGGAAGCCTGAAAGGCAGTTTACTCAGCTACCGGTGTCGTACAGCCAGTTGTTGCCAGATCTGGTCAGAAGTGGATTGATAGTACCGAAAGAGACTAAGCCGGTGATTCCACCGTATCCTCCGGGTTTTGATGCCAGCGCCCGCTGTGAGTACCATGTTGGGGCACAGGGGCATTCAACAAATGATTGTAAGGTGCTTAGAAGTCAGATTCAGGATCTGTTAGACTCTAGCCGTATTTGCATCACTCCTCAAGGTTGTGTTCAGATTAATGATTTTCCGTCTTCTAGTTGTGCGGGTTCGTCAGTTAATATCATGGAAGACTCCACAGGAAGTGTGTGCTCTGAAGATTGTCAATCAGAGAGTTCAGTTGAATATGGGGGAAGTTTCTAGAGGTTTCTATGCCGGGTGTCGCATCTGTTTCTCTGCCTAACCCGTTTAGCTTTTGTGCATCAGTATTTGTCGATCACCACCAGGATTGTTGTATGGGGTCGTTATATTCAGACTCATTTGTGCTTACTTGCTGATTTTGTTGGCTGTACCTGTGTTGGAGATGTTCATCTGTGTGCTTATAGTTTGAGTTTCTCTTTATCTCGTTATGAATATGTGTTTGTTTGCTGCGCTGCATTATCATTTAGCAGGTATATCAGAACTGTGGGCCTTATTTCCTCATCATCCAGTTTGTTGCAGGAATTCCCTCAGAGACATGGAACAGAATCAGGTTGAATTGATCGAAGTCCAAAGCCAGCTGGGGCAGATGATGAAAGACATGCAAGAGATGCGTCTAGAGCAGAAGATTCTCAAAGAGGAGAACAGCCAGCTGAAGACCCAAATGAGCTTGATCATGGAGGTAGTCAAGAATGTGCTTAGGAAAGAAGACGATCAGCTATTCGAAGCCGCAATGAAGAAGCTCGTGCCACCTGTGCATGTGGAACCTGAGCAGCAGCAACAGAAGATACAGCCGGTTCAGCGGAGGATCCAGGAAGGAAAGCCAAGGAGAATATTTGAAGCACCACCTATGGCCTATGCTGAGCTCTTGCAGATCTTACTGAGGTTTAATCTGGTTGAGAAAAGAGCGTTGACACAACCAACGAAAGCGTTTCCTCAAGGGTACGATGCCAGTAAACAATGTGAATTTCATTCCGGGGCATTCGGACATGACATCGAGGGTTGTCATGCTTTCAAGCACAACGTTCAAGACCTGATTGACTCGCACGATATTGAATTCACGCCGGGCGGCGTAGCTGTGCATATTGCTCCTGTCTCAGTCGATGCTAAGATGACAGATGTTTCTAAAGCTGCAGTGGGTCAGAAGCGTATCCTGGAATCCATGGTGTCAGAATCTCCAGGCCCACAATTGTTGCCTATTCCTGGGGCAGATCTGAGAAAGAAAATGGTTAAGCATAAGGAGAGTGTTCAGTACATTGAAGGTCAAGAAACCAATGTTGCATTTGATACAAAGGGTGTTCAAGGGTCAGCCCGATACCACCAGCAGCAGCCTCAGCAGGGGGCACAGCAGGCTCAGCGACGATTCCAGGGTGGCAAGCCGAGAAGAGTGTTTGAGAAACCTCCCTCAACATATGCCGATTTGTTGCAAACATTGTTGAGATTGAATCTGGTAGAGACAAGAACTCTGGCACCAATAACGGGAACTCCCCCGTTTGGTTATGACGCAAGCAAGCACTGTGAGTTTCATTCTGGAGCCCCGGGTCATGATATAGAAGGTTGCCATGCTTTTAAGCACAAAGTGCAGGATTTGCTTGACAGTGCAGCAATCAGCTTCGGGCAGAGAGGTCCCCAAATCATCTGAATGAAGGAGAAAGGGCTCTATAATTTGTTTGAGTCGATTGAAAGCAGATCAAGACAGCATCGGGTTACCTCTAATAAAGATAGCTGGTTCAGCAGCAGGGCAGATGTGAAAGCCCGATTCTCAGAAGCTAGCATATTTTCTTTGTTTTAGCTTGTCATTTCTTTGCATTTGTAGTTGCTTTCCTGTTTGAATTTGTAAACTTGCTTGTAAAACTTGTTGTTTTCAGTCAAATTGATGATAATGAAATAAATGTGCATGTTTTGATTGAATCCATTCGTGTTCACTAACTGTTTTGCAAATATCCACTGCTTGGTTAAGTAGAATTTGGGGAGGATGACGAAAATGACCGACATGCAAATTCCGATTGTATGCTTTTGAAATAGAACCTATTGATGATGTACAGGCATTGTTTCAAATCCCTAAACACCGGAGTTATAAGGAAGATAATCCCTTGTCAACCCCTTTGAGCCTTGTAGTAGGAGTTTCTTTCTGTGAACGAAAAAACCCTCAATCTTAACCTGGGGCAGGGTAGGTGTTAGCTAATTTGACCGAGCGTCCAAATTGCAAAAGGAGTGTCCGTTCGAGGATCAATCACATCCCTAGAGGTCGTGCCTAAAAGACCACAATGGTTCAATCAAGAGTGGGACAGCCACATCATTCCCAAAGAGTCAGACAACCAATGTCACACGACTTGTTTGAAAGGAAAAAATGAAAGAAAAAGAATCAAAAGCCCGCTAAGTCAAGAAAAATTCAAAACAAATGACTTAGGCAAAAATGAGGGCATCCCGCTGGACTTAAAAAGATCAAAAGAAACTCAAAAGGAGTCAGTCCAGGCAAAAGTTAGGGATATGAAGAGAAAAAGATGAAAAGGATCAAAAGAAAAATCCTCGAGGGAAGTACGAGTCGTGTGACCTCAAGTGTCAAAGACGAAAGGTGAGTGGCTGTCACTCCAAAATCCAAAAGTTTCTCGAACTATCATTCCTATCTTTCAAACTCTGAGAGGTGAGCGCTAAGGTCAAATTAGCTGAACGTAGGATGGGAGAACATCAAGGAGAACGGGTGGGTTAAAGTAAACTTTGAGCCTTTATCCTTTCTTTCAAAACCGTGAACCTGACCATGTTACAACCTTCAAAAGACCTAATTGAAGCAGGGTGTTTCGAAAGCATACTCCGGTAAAGGTCGCGTCGATTCTGACTCCTAAAAGGTTCCTCTTACCATGTTGATACTGATGTCGACAAATGTTTTGTGCATTATATGCCATAAACTGTTTTTCTTTTTCCCAGTGAACAGATTGGATGTCAAAGCTGTCATATGTGTTGCATTAATACATCATTTATGCAGAACAACTTGTTTTACTTGCGAGTAAGCGCTTGACAGCAGAAAAGCTTCCTACAATGGAAAGTATGGTCAAGATAGAATGTGGAGCGCCCGAATGTTCCGAGAGCAGGGGCAAGCTTTATTGTGATTCCTAGTCAGGTCAGCTTCTCGAAGTCAGTTATTCTGGGGCAATCAGGTTGAGATTCGGTGAATGCGTCGTAGTCAGGAGGTGCTACTCTGAATCAGATAATCGGAGCAAGGTCATTGCAGTCAGGGGCAGACCATCTTAAGCACAATGGAGTTATTCGAGGAGCACTGGAGGTGAAGTATCTTTTGGAATTTCAGAACGCTGAGGCATGTTATATCAGACCATCAAGGAACAAATTTGCAGATTCTCTTTCAAGGGCTATCCCCACAGAGGTCCCGTAGGCTGAGGCATATCAGAAGCAAAAGGATTGTTGTTCTCCGTACCTACAAGGCCATTCAGAGTTATTCGAGTGGATGCAGTCGATTTTCGAGAGCGAGATGAATGCGGGAAGTCGTGTTACTATCCCTTGACTCTTCCCTTCAAGGCTGTGTATTCAGGAAAAATATTTTCCAGCGTCAGGTGTACCTGACCCAGTAAGATGGCTTAAGAGCTCAAATCCAAGTTTGCGATCACTGTAAGGCCCATCCGTGTTGGCGCATCAATTTCCAGATCCGAGCTTCATCAGAGCGCAGGAAGGCTCCCTCCATTGTCTCCAGCAAAGTCCAATTTGTCATTGGTATGGGTAAGCTATTCCCAGAGGAGTCTAATCGTATTCAGCACGACTGCTGTTTCACAGCGGAGTTACATTCCCCAGCAGGGCATTCCTTCGTCGAGGTGTTCGGTTAAGTCCCAATATCCTCAGCAGAGTTGATTTCACTCTCCCAGCATTTATTTTACTGGGACAATTCAGTGATATCCAGTTTAGCCCCAGCAAAGTTGGCTTCGCCTTCAGCATTTATTTTGCCGAAGTGGTTCTGTACCCAGCTCTCTCCAACAGCTCGAGCATTAGCATATTGCATGCATCATATTTGCATCATACTTGCATATCATGGTCAAAATGCGTAGCATTTCTATCCAGAATGGAGCATTACGCTATAGAAAGATTAAAGCATTTGCATGTGCATACGAAGCATAAGTCAGGTTTTCTGTCAACCTCATATGGCGCGTGAATTACTCTGTGATCAGTTCAGGGACATTTATTCAGCAGCAGTATTCAGACAGTTCAGCAGATCGTTTGTATCTCAGATCATGCAACAATTATGCTTTGATTAAGCAGTCATCTGATGTCGACAAACTTTTCTTCCCGTCAATTCATATTGGCGATGTGTTCCCCCAATAAGTGGATTTCTCCGTCTAGCATTAGACGTCTGGAGTATGAATGTGGTTTTCTTTCCGTCTATCCATAGACGATGTGAAGTTTTGGGTTGATTTTCAATGGAGCTCAAAATAGAACTGTTCTAATAAGTAGCTTTCCTTTCCGTCTGTCAGCAGACGATGTGAAGTTTCGGGCTACTGTCCAGCGGGTTTCTTATTGCCAGATCATACATATGATGAGGTGTTTCCCCAGCGAGTCTTCTCCGGCTACCCTTAGTTGTTGAGGAGTTTCAAAATGATTTTGAATATCGGTTCTCTTTCTGGTTATTGGATGAGATGACGTTTAAGAGGGACTGTTCTGACCATCAATCCCTATTGATGACGAGGCTCTTCGAAGAATGTTCAGTTTTCGTGATTGTCGATTCTTATTGACGACATGATTCTTTAAAAGGTGGTTTTCTTCCCGTCAGTCCATACTGACGATGTGGCCCCTTCAAGGATATTGACTTCTCCATCAATTCCCGTAGACAGAAGGATTCTGAAATTCAAAGGATGGTGTTGAATTGCGTTATGGTGACTTCCCGTCTATCTTTAGACGATGTGGGTATGGAGATTCTGGTGTCTTTCCGTCTATCCTTAGACGATGTGAGTATGAAGATTAAGGTTTTCTCCCGTCTGTCAGTAGACAGCGTGAATTCAGAGATTATTTCTTTCCGTCTACTCTTAGACGATGAGAATATTGATTTGTTCATCAATCAGGATGATTCCGTCTACCCTTAGACGATGTGAATTTGGAGAGTATTTCTTCCCGTCTATCCTTAGACGATGTGTGTATGGAGATTAAGAATTTCTGCCGTCTACCCTTAGACGATGTGTATATGGAGACAATGGTGACTTTCCGTCTACCCTTAGACGATGTGAATATGCGTTATGGTGACTTTCCGTCTATCCTTAGGCGATGTGAGTTTGGAGATTATGAATGTCTTCCCGTCTACCCTTAGACGATGTGAATTGATTTGTTTCATCAGTCAGGATGTTCCCGTCTACTCTTAGACGATGAGAATTGTTTTGTTTCATCAATCAGGATGATCCCGTCTACTCTTAGACGATGTGAGTTCAGAGATTATTTCTTTCCGTCTATCCTTAGACGATGTGAATTGATTTGTTTCATCAGTCAGGATGTTCCCGTCTACTCTTAGACGATGAGAATTGTTTTGTTTCATCAATCAGGATGATCCCGTCTACTCTTAGACGATGTGAGTTCAGAGATTATTTCTTTCCGTCTATCCTTAGACGATGTGTATTGATTTGTTTCATCAATCAAGACGATCCCGTCTACCCGTAGACGATGTGAATATGGAGATTATGGTGATGCCGTCTACCCTTAGACGATGAGAATAGTGATTTGAATATCAATCAAGATAATACCGTCTACCCTTAGACGATGTGAATATGGAGATTATGGTGATACCGTCTACCCGTAGACGATGTGAATATGGAGATTATGGTGATGCCGTCTACCCTTAGACGATGAGAATAGTGATTTGAATATCAATCAAGATAATACCGTCTACCCTTAGACGATGTGAATATGGAGATTATGGTGATACCGTCTACCCTTAGACGATGTGAAGATGGAGATTATGGTGATACCGTCTACCCTTAGACGATGTGAGTATGGAGATTATGGTGACTTCCCGTCTATCCTTTAGACGATGTGTGTATGGAGATTGAGTATTTCTGCCGTCTATCCTTAGACGATGTGAATTGATTTGTCATTATGGTGACTTTCCGTCTATCCTTAGGCGATGTGAATTTGGAGATTAATGTTGTCTTCCCGTCTATCATTAGACGAAGTGAGTATTCAATCAGGGTGTCTTCCCGTCCATCTTTGGGCGATGTGAGTATATTTCTTCCTGCCTATTAGTAGGCAATGTGAAAGAATCAAGTACCATCAGGGTTTGTTATATGGGGTATCACAAGCAACGGGTATTCAAATCAGGAGTTCTCTATCAGATGATTAATCAGTTTGGTGCCGCAATGACGGGACTCGGTTTTCTGGACTTTATTCTCCAAGCAGTTAACAGTATATGCTCGCGGTTGGCAAATTTTCGGGTTTTATTTGTATTCAACCGTCTCGTACCTTTGAATGTTTGAAGGCTGAGCGCTCTCCAAACCCTTCAGGTCCAAGTCGCTTGAATAGGGGCAGCTGTTGCACCCTAAAATTTGACCAACCGATTCTCCTATCTGACTCATGGTTTAATTTCATATTCGCCAATCAGACAGATGATTTTTGTGCAAACAGGGGATATCAGAGTTTACAGCTTGATTTTTGTCTATCAGATGTGGCAGACCCAGTCCAGATTATCGGGGTTTTATTTTCGGGAAATTGTGCGCTCCTCGGTGATTTTTTCAGTGATTTTGGGGATATTCTGATGCCCAGGGATCTCCGTTCGATTCAATCTGGTCTAGTGCGCTTTTATGGGGGTCATTTGCATTCATCTGCATTTTTAGGATTTTTATAGGCTTTTGTGAATTTTTAATAGGCTTTATAGATTTTTCTGGAATTTAAATAGGGTTTTAGAATATTTTAATAGCTTAATTCTCTTTTTTAGAATTTTATAGAATATTTTAAATAGATTTTAATCACTTGTAGAATTTTAAATAAGATTTTAAATAGTTTTATCTTTTTAGAATAATATGGTTTTTCTTTTAAATCATTTTTAGAATTTTTCTATAGATTTTAAATGGGTTTAATTGTTGTTAGATAATATAGAAAAATAATATAGTTTTTTTTCTTTTATTAATGATAGATTTTAATAGACATTAAATAACATTAGAAGTTTAATAGAGAATTAGTAGAAGTATTAGGTTAATTGTTTTTTAGGTTTAATTAGTATAATATAGAATTAATTAGACTTTTAATCATTTTTTAGAGTTTAATTAGGATTAATTAGATTTTTAGAGTTAATTAGGAGTTAATTAGATTTATTAGGTTTAATTGAGTATTAGTTAGTTTAGTTGTTAGTTAATTGGTTTAATGATTTTAATGCAATTCAGTTTTTTTTGTGGTTTTTTTAAGTTTTTCGTGTAGGCCCAATTAGAAGGCCCAGTTTGGTTTTTGTTCAGCAGGTGGGTTTTTTGTCCAAAAATGAGCCCATATTCGTCCCAATGATTCAGCAAAAAGAGTCCAGCAAATGTCCAGTTGCTTCCACCAGCTTCCAGCGAATACTAGATCCTTCCAGAACGATCCAGAATAGCCTCAGCTATAAAAGCCAGACGCATCCACGTGTCCAAGAGGAGGGACCCCACATTTCTTCACACGAGCACGCCACGTAACCCCAGATCCTCTCTCTCTCTCAGCCACGCGTGGAACGCGTGTCACACATGCAAGCTCCCCTTCCACCAGCAGCCACCACGTGTGCTTCACCAGAACCTCACCGGAAAATCGCCACCGGCCGCCTTGCATGTACTCCGGCCACCTGAACCAACTCCGGCCACCGTCCTTCCCACCGGAATCTGCAAATTTCCAAAAAATCATCAGAAACCTCCTATCTTCTTCCTTCTTCCCAGATCTCCACCGTCTCCACCTCGCCGGAATCATCAACATTCATCATCTATCACGAATTTTTCCAGACATTCATCATCTTCATCATTAATTTCCAGAAATCGTCCTCCACCTTCATCCACCTCCAACCAAACTCCAGAAATCACTAAACCTTCAAACCTTCATACGAATTTTTTTCCAGAAACTCATAGACCTTCATCAACATTCCCCAGAAACTTCAAGCTTCTTCAACCGTGTTCGTGCAGTTACCAAGATCTTCACGAAGAAATTTCCAGAAATCTTTACGCATCAATCTTCAGGAACATCCAAACAACTCCATCAATCTTCGTTAAATTCCAGAACGATTCAAGAACGCTCATACACGCATCAAACCTTCAAGGTCATCTTCAAACATCGTCAAGATCAGCCTCAAGCGAGTCTCCTTCGTACTTCGTTTTTCCAGAAGCTTCAACAAACTTCTTCAAAAGTCCAACAGTTGTTCGTCGCTTCGTCCAGGTACGCGTCCATGAGAATCATTGCTTGTTTTCCTTGATTGCTGAAGAAGTTCATCTTGTATTTTATTTCTCTGGGAGTAAAGAGTGGCTAGGGTTTGTGGTTGATTGTGAGGGGGTACCGATGGTGAGGCCGTGAGTTTCATTCTTTATTTTGTGTGAGAGGGAAATGAGAGTGTTAAGTTGATTTGTTGGTTGAACATTCATGTCTGAGTTTGGTAAGAAGAAGGTGGAAGGTTCAGAGGGAGGTTTGGGGGAAGACGAAGACGGCGGCATTAGGGTTTCGTTATAGATGAACAGTAAACAGAGTTTTGGAAAGGGAGATGGGTTTTGTGAGATAATCAGTTGGATTAGGGCTGGATTGGGTCAAAGGCCCAAACGTTTTTTGCTGAGCGTACCCCTAGTTTACTTGCTCAGTCACCCCATGGCGTGAGAGACCTGAGTGAATTGTAATTGGGCCTTAGGCCCTATTCCTTTCTGCACCCCCCCGTTGGGGCCCATAGGGGATATCAACTGGTTAATTGCTAGCGTTGCACCCCCCATATGTTTTTTTTTCTGGCTGCTTGATAATCAGACTTGGGCCCTGCGCCCAACTGCTTTTAGTACCTCCCAGAATCAGGGCCCAGTGTAGAATAACTAGATTTCCCTGCTGTTTAAACCCCCCAGCCATATTTCAATTTTATTTCAATTTCTTTTGTTTGTGCATATCAAATAATTCATAGAAAAAATGTAAATAATTGCTTGTTTCAATAATTCTTTTTCCACCATTTCATGAAAAATGTTTAGAAAATTAAATAAAAATAAAAGTGACATTTTATTTTTTGTGTGCTATTTTTTGCATATTTTCCATTTTAATTGATGTTTTTAATATTTTTTTAATGCATGCATATCATTAGAAAATTAATAAAAAATAGTAGATTGAGTCAAATAATTCCGTTCTTTTTTCTGTAGACTCATAAGTCAGTGTAGAATTTTATAGTATGAAAACATTAGCTCAATCATGCATTTTCATTTTAATTGCATTTTTTCACTATCATTGATGTTGAATAATTGGTCTGTGAATATGTCTGTGTTGCTGATTTTAATTCTTTCATCTGGTGTTGAATTTTGTTTTGATTTTTTCAGTATGCTGCCCTAGAGCCATGTAGGTCTCCCATTAGATTTTTGATAGATTTTTGTAGGGTGTTCTGCTGTGTTTTGTCTGAGTCTGAAGATGGGAGAAGTCTTGATGGCTTCTGACTTTGAAGTTCAACTGGGGTTGAACTTCAGAGATAGTCTTTTGTGGTTTGTTGGCCTGTGGGTTCTTCTTGAAAGTTGGGAGCTGATTGAAGTCCTGCTGGGGCTTGCAAGGATGCAGTAGATTGAGGCTTAGTCTAGGAGCTTGTTGTCTGTTTGTGAGGTTCGAGATCCTGAAGTTTGAAGGGAGTTTATGGTACTTTCCTGAGGAAGGCACTATGAATGACTTTCATCCTTCCTTCTCACCCCTTTCTTAAGTATCCAATGATGTCGGAGCCGACTTGTGAGTTTAATTCCTCCTGAGGAGGGATGTAAACTGATCACATGATGTTGAGCCACATGGGATACGATTCCTAAGTGGGAGCCTCCTAGTACTTTCCCGAGGAAGGTCCTAGGGGTCTATTCACTTAGTTCCAGTAGTTTGTCTAGGATTTCGTAAGTATCCAGTGATGTAGGAGCCAACTTGTGAGTTTAATTCCTCCTGAGGAGGAATGTAAACTGATCACAGTTGTTGAGCCACGTAGGATACGATTCCTAAGTGTCAGCCTCCTAGTACTTTCCTGAGGAAAGTCCTATGAGTCTGTTCACTTAGTTCCCTTAGTGCATATAGGTTCTTTCCCAAATATCCAGTGACGCCGGAGCCTTCATGTGAGTTTAATCTCTCCTGAGGAGGGATGTAAACTGATCACAGTTGTCGAGCCGCATAGGATATGACTCCTGAGTAGTAACCTCCTGGTACTTTCCTGAGGAAGATACTATGAGCTTGTCTGCTTAGCTTCCTTTCTCTGGTAAGCTTGTTCTGAAGCTTGGAGACTGGGATTGATTCCTCTTGCCTAGGAGTTTGTTTAGATCCTTGCTTAGGTTTTGATTAGGTGTTTGCTTAGATCCCTGTGCTTAGGGCTTTGTATAGAGTTCTGTTTAGAGCTAGGTTAGGAGATTGTTTCAGGTTTGTTAGAGGCCCTGGTCAGGGTTAGTCTCTTTGATTTGTTTGACTTGTGTGATGTTATGTTGCATTAGACTTAGGTTCATCTAGATAGTTTCTGAGTAAGTGCATCTTAGAAGTAGACGTTGTGTGCATGGGAAGTTGAGGTGGTCCTCCTTCTGCTTGTTTGTTATTGCGTGGCTTTGCTTGTTGGTATTTGGTAGAGCCGAGCTCCCTTGCCTCTGTGCCTCGTTTGTCTAGTTGTTGCATTCATGCATATTTTCAGTATTCTTTACGTTGCAGTTTCTTGTTTGTGGTTTAGTCCTGTTGCCATGATCCCTTAGGAGCTCTGACTTCTCCGCTGCGGAGTTGTTATGATAGACATTAGGATGGTCAACCAGGTGTGATAGCAGTATATAGATTCCTCTGTTTCTCAGTTATAGTTCTAGGGTTTCCCTTTCCTTTCTGTAGGAGCTTTTGAGTAGCTTGATCCGTAGTTAGCTGAACTACAGCTGCTCTGATTCTTCGTTCCAGACGAAGATATGTAGGCATAGGATGCGATATCCTAGCGAGCACACTAACAACTAACTTTTGTTCTCTCGCGGCTGTGCGATCGAGACTTTCCCGCTAACGACTAATTGTTATCCCTTTCTCTTGCCCGAGCGCATTTGAGACCAGATCGTAGTTGTAGGTTCCCGAGTCTTAGAGACCAGTTTGTTTTCTCACTGCTGTGTGAGAGCCCCTGTTTACCCGTAGTTAGCCGAACTACGTTTGCTCTGATCTTTCATTCCCGATGAAAGTACGTAGGCACAGGACGCGATGTCCTGGCGAGCAACCTTTTCCCCGTTTAGTCGTAGGAAGTCGAACTACGTTGACTCTGACTTTCCCATTGCACGAGGGAATACGTAGGCCCAGAACACCGTATGTTCTGTCGAGTCCTGTCCTTTTATTTTCTTTTCAGACCAGCCATTAGCGTAGATAGATAACACACCCTTTTACCTATAAACACCAAGCGTGGATCCCATCGAGTACGATGGACGTGAGGGGTGCTAATACCTTCCCCTTGCGTAACCGACTCCCGAATCCAGGTTTTGGTTGCGATGACCATACCTTTTCCCGTCTTTGCGAGGTTTACTTCGAGCGTTTCCTTTCCCGCTCTGAGGGATAAATAACGCACGGTGGCGACTCTCCTGTCAAGCCGGCGCCGATTTTCGCAGTAGCGACAAGGACGAAAAAATCCACTCCGCTTGGGATCAACTCAAATTCTGTTGAGGAAGGCGCTCTGAATGGCCTACCAGAATACAACTCTTATGGGGAACAACAGACTCGGCTGGGAAAAGGTAGCCAACTACTGAGGTCATCTCAACTCTACTGGGGAAATCAGCCATGGATGGCCTCCTAGAACACCAAAATTCTTCTAGGGTACGAAGCAAACTGCTGGGGAATACCTCTACTCTGTCGTAGATTCCACCCTATTGGAGATTACATCTAAACCGCTAGGGATAAATGAATAAGATTTACTGGGAATCTGTCCCAAACTCTGTCTGTTGAGGATGAGAAATAACCCACTCCAGCAACTCCGCTGGGGATTACTCAATGAGGGAATCAACATCGACCTATGCTTGGGGGATGAGTCAACGACCTAGACTCTGAGGGGAAAGGAGTCAAAGACTTGGACTCTGTGGGGAACGGGAACTCTGAATCTGCTCCAATGCTGGGGATAATCCCAAATTTGTCGGGTGGAAAGAACTTCAATCTCGACCTACTGAGGGATAAGTGCCTACATTCGATCTGTTGGGGATAGGTGTACACGCTCAACCTGCAAATGAACAAACAAACAAGATATCATGTGAAACAGAAACTATCTCGGTCATCATCCGTGACATCGTTCAAGTAAATCAAAATTTTAATGATTATCAACGAAGCCCACAAGTTTATGTATGCAAAGTTTTATCAAAAACATCTGCGTTTTTTGCAAACAAAATAGTAAAAGCTAAAGAAAGAACAACAATTTACTGAATAGTATATACTTCATTGATACGCGGCCTGCAAATAGGCAGATTTTACAACAGATGCAACTCCTGAAAAGAGAAAGCTGCGCAAAAATTTACAGAAGTGCACAAAGATATACAAAATGTCGGCAATGTGGTACGGAAAACCACCATGTGTCGATTCATCTATGACTCGCATAACTTTGATGCTTTTCCGATGCTTCATCCTCTGAAGAGACTGATTTGAACGAGTGGACCTTGGGTCCTCCCATAATCTACTATGCTCTGAAGATTAACACACAGACCGCAGTCATTTGCTTTTCAAATCCCTAACTTTTGCCTGAATCGCCCTCGTGAGTTTTCGATTCACCGGGATACCCATTTTTGCTAAATTCGCCTTTTCAGGTTTTCATCTTTGCGGGTTTACATCTTTTATTTTTATCCCTAACTTTTGCCTGAACCCATTCTTTTCATGGTTCGCCGGGATGCCCCATTTTTGCCTGGATATTCTTTTTCTTTCCAGCGGGTCTCTTTAAGTAAAGTATTTTTTAACCGCGTCTGCGTTCACAGGGGATGTGAAATCTTCACCATCCATGGTTGAGAGTACTAAGGCTCCTCCTGAGAAGACTTTCCTTACGACATATGGACCTTCGTAATTGGAAGTCCATTTGCCCCTATGATCTATCTGTGGAGGTAGAATCTTCTTCAACACTAAATCACCTGCCTAAAAGCTCTGAGGACGCACCTTCTTATCAAAAGCTTTCTTCATCCTATTTTGATATAATCGACCGTACGCAATGGAAGCCAGCCTCTTCTCATCCATCAGGCTGAGCTGATTCAATCTGTTCTTCACCCATTCTACCTCATCGATTTTAACATCAACCAAAACTCTCAAAGAAGGAATCTCGACTTCCAATGGTAGGACAGCTTCCATACCATACACTAGCGAGAAATAGGTTGCCCCAATTGAAGTACGTATCGAGGTACGAT
Source organism: Lathyrus sativus (assembly GCA_963859935.3). Taxonomy (NCBI): domain Eukaryota; kingdom Viridiplantae; phylum Streptophyta; class Magnoliopsida; order Fabales; family Fabaceae; genus Lathyrus; species Lathyrus sativus. The sequence continues at coordinate 198,179,489 of OZ012737.1, forward strand.
ATCCATGCAGTGAAAAGGGAAACATCTCGTGCCAATATTTGTAGGTCACAACCATCTTCTGCACAATCTTCTTTATATTCTTATTGGTCGCTTCAACAGCGCCATTCATCTTCAGATGATAGGGAGAAGAATTGTGATGCTCAATCTTGAAACTCTGGCACAGTTCCTTCATCATCTTGTTATTCAAATTTGAACCATTACCAGTAATGATTCTTTCAGGCACTCCGTAATGATAGATGATATCCTTCTTAATGAATCGGGCCATAACTTGTCTGGTGACGTTGGCGAAGGAAGCTGCTTTGACCCACTTAATGAAATAGTCAATTGCCACTAAGATGAAGCGATGTCCATTGGATGCAGTCAACTCAATCTTGCCAATCATATCAATGCCCCACATGGAAAAGGGCCAAGGGGACGCCATGACATTCAAAGGACTCGGCGGTACATGAACCTTATCAGCATAAATGTAGCATTTCTTCGCATACTTGAAGTAATCAGACTTCATAGTCAACCAATAATAACCTGCCCTCAACAGCTTTTGAGACATGGCATGCCCGCCTACATGTGTACCAAAAGCACCTTCGTGGACCTCTTCCATAAGAAAACCTGCTTCATTTTCGTCCACGCATCTCAACAGAACTAAGTCAAATTTTCTTCGGTAGAGTACACCATCTTGGTTCAGATAGAAATTTCCAGACAACCTCCTCAAGGTCTTCTTATCCCGGACCGATGCCCCAGGTGGATATTCTTGGTTCTTGAGAAAATTATAGATATCATAATACCATGGTTTCCCATCTGAAGCTTCCTCTATTACAAATACGAATGTCGGCCTATCAAGGCGCGAGATGACAATTCTCGGAGCCTCATTCCAATACTTCACCTTATACATTAATGATAACGTAGCCAAGGCATCTGCCATCGGATTCTCCGCTCTTGGCACATGATGAACTCTACCCTGTCAAAGAAAGGTAACAACCTCCTTGCATAGTTCATATATTGAATCAAATTAGGCTGACGAGTCTCCCACTCTCCTTTGATCTGATTGACCACCAAAGATGAATCACCATAAATATCAAGGTTTTTGATTCTCAAATCAATCGCTTCTTCAATACCCATGATACATGCTTCATATTCAGCTTCGTTATTGGTGCAGGGAAAAGTTAACCTAGCGGTGAATGGGATATAAGAACCATGGGGAGTTGTAATGATTGCCCCAATTCCGCTGCCATATGAGTTAACGGCACCGTCAAAAATCATTTTCCATTGGGAGCCTAGCTCAGGACCTTCATCAGGTAACAGCTCATCACAATCCTTCATCTTTAAGAACATGATATCCTCATCAGGAAATTCAAACTTCATTGGTTGATAATCATCAATCGGTTGCTCTACGAGATACTCTGACAGAACACTCCCCTTAATGGCCTTTTGGGAAACATATTGAATATAATATTCTGTCAAAACCATCTGCCACCTAGCAATCCTTCCCGAAAGTGCTTGCTTTTCAAACACGTACTTGATCGGATCCATCTTAGGAATTAGCATGGTAGTATGGTTTAGCATGTATTGCCTTAGGCTTTTGGCAGCCTAAGCGAGTGCACAACACGTCTTTTCCAACATTGAGTACCTGGACTCACAATCTGTGAACTTTTTACTCAAGTAATAAATGGCATGCTCTTTTCTTCCCGTCTCGTCGTGTTGACCGAGAACACAACCCATGTAATTCTCAAGAACCGTTAAGTACATTATCAATGGTCTTCCAGCCACTGGAGGCATTAGTATCGGAGGCTCCTACAAATACTCTTTTATTTTTTTTGAATGCCCTTTGGCAATTTTCATTCCAGACAACCGCCCGATCTTTCTTTAACAACTTGAATATTGGTTCACAAGTGGCTGTGAGGTGAGATATGGACCTTGCAATGTAGTTCAATCTACCCAAGAAACCACGAACCTCTTTCTCTGTTTTCGGGACTGGCATTTCCTGAATTGCTTTTATTTTTGCAAGATCGACCTCGATTCCTTTTTCACTAACTATGAACCCCAGTAACTTTCCTGACCGTACACCAAAAGTGCACTTGTTCAGATTCAACCTTAACCTAAATTTCCTTAGCCTCTCGAACAGCTTCAAAAGATTCACCAGATGATCCTCCTCTGTTTGTGACTTTGCGATCATGTCATCAACATAGACCTCGATCTCATGATGAATCAAATCATGAAAGAGAGTCACCATTTCCCGCTGATAGGTTTCCCCTGCATTCTTCAATCCAAAAGGCATTACCTTATAGCAAAAAGTCCCCCACGGCGTGATAAAAGTTGTTTTCTCCATGTCTTTCGGAGCCATCTTGATCTGATTATATCCGGAAAAACCGTCCATGAAGGAAAACACTGAATACTGCACGGTATTATCAACAAGTACGTCAATGTGGGGGAGCGGGAAATCATCTTTCGGATTCGTTCTGTTGAGATCACGGTAATCTACACACATTCGTACCTTACCATCCTTCTTTGGTACATGTACAATGTTAGCGACCCACGGAGGGTAATTCGTCACGACAAGAAATCCGGCGTCCAACTGCTTCTGGACCTCTTCTTTGATCTTAACTGTCATGTCCGGTCTGGTTCTTCGTAGCTTCTATTTCACAAGTGGGCACTCTTCTCGAAGAGGCAAGCGATGAACCACGATATCCGTATCTAGTCCGGGCATATCTTCGTATGACCAAGAAAATACATCTTTATACTCTCAGAGCATTTCTACCCGTCTTTGTTTGACATTATCTTGCAGCGCAACCCCTATCCTGACTTCTTTTCTATCCTCCTTTGTGCCCATGTTGACGACTTCGATTTCCTCCTATTGAGGCAGAATAACCTTCTCTTCTTTTTTCAGTAGCCTGGCGAGCTCTTCAGACAGGTCTTCGTCCTCCTCAATCTCTTTTTCAACTTGAAAGATTGGATTATCAAAGTCATACCGAGTCATAGACGAGTCTGAATCGGTGGCATCTGCAATGTGAAACCTGCAATGATGATGATTTAATGCTTAAAATGATATGCAAACAAGCACAAACCACATTTCCATTTTATTGTTAAAATAAAACAAGAACAGAGATCACAATATTTGAACGCGATAAAAACGCCCTTTGATTAATGATAAAACAAATGTTCAGACATAAAAGATAAGGCCCTTCAGACATAGACCACTATGCTCCGGGTAGAACATAGGGTTACACATAATCAAGAAAATAGGAAAATAGGAAAATTACTCTTCACGAGTCACTTGGATAACTTCCTTGATGGTCCAATTGTTCAAGCTCTGACCAGGAATACATGGTCGGATCCATGCATCCATGTCGCAGTCACTATCACCTTCTTCGTGAGACACGGCGTTGATTCGATCAAAAATCACCCACCACTTGTGAATTGGGCTGGTCCCCTATAGCGCGGCGCGCCCTGTGAAGAAGAAGAAGACGCGATGTACCCCAATCCAAATTTTTCTTGCTTATTAGGGATGCTCAAAACTTTCCCCCAACCCTGAGACGATCCAGACTTCACCACCGCTTGCGCTTCCTTGAAAGACGACATAGCAACCTCAGACACTCTGCTCACAACTGGCATCTTCTCTTTAATCTGGACGGTTTCAAAAGCTTGGCACAGCGTTTCATGAATCTCCCCGTCTACCTCCACATACTTAAATAAGGACAGATGGCTTATCATAATATCCTCTTCCCCGCAAATGGTGACAATGTTACCACCCACCATATATTTCAGCTTTTGATGTAGAGTTAACGTCACAACTCCCGCCGAATGAATCCCCGATCGTCCCAGCAAGCAGTTGTACGCTGGCTGAATATCCATGATGTAAAACACAGCATTAAAAACTTGTGGTCCAACTTGGATTGGAAGAGTCACTTCTCCGAAAACGGACCTCCTTGTCCCATCAAACGCTCGTACAACCAAATCACTTGGGGTGCACATTACTCCTTGGGTGTCTAGCTTCACCAAAGCTTTCTTGGGCAACACATTAAGTGAAGACCCAGTGTCCACCAGCACATGTAACAGCACAACCCCTCTGCATTCAATGGAAATATGCAGGGCGTGATTATGGTCTCTTCCTTTAGGCGTCAAATCAAGGTCAATAAATCCTAGCCCATTTCCAACGTTCATGTGTGCCGCCACTCTTTCCAGTTGGTTCACTGAGATTTCCTGTGGCACGTATGCAGTGTTCAGAATCCTCAAGAGGGCATTCCGATGTGCCTCAGAGCACAATAGTAATGATAAGATTGAAATCTTCGACGGAGTTTGTTGCAAATGGTCTACAATTTTATAATCACTTTTCCTGATTAGACGCATAAATTCCTCTGCGTCTTTCAACAAAGTTTCTTTCTCACCACGCTAAGAACTCTCTTCAACCACAGCCTTCCCTTTTCCCTTATCTGACCTTTCGACATTCACTTCCGAAGGTGCAAACACCCTCCCACTTCTGGTTATTCCACCGGTCCTTACCAGATTATCAACAGAATCAAACGGCATACTCTTCAACTCTTGCTTCTAACCATTGCAATAGACATTAGCCCCATAGTTCCATGGGATCGCCTTGGTGCTTTCGTAGGGCACTGGTCCCGCCTTAGTGATTATAATGGTGGGTGGCCTTGGCGGTACAGAAATATTGATCGTTCTATAAGGAATGGAAATTGTGGCCACTTCATCCCTTTCTTCATCAATTACATTTTCACTTTTCTCTTCCAAAACTCTATCGAACTGTATAACACCCTCATCAATTAACCTTTGTACATGATTCTTCAAATTTTTACATCCCTCGGGGTGAGCCAAACAGCTTGCACAATCTCTCCTACAACTGGGAAATACCCCTCCACTCAACAGCCTATCCTTCACGAAACTCAAAGGAGTCTTCAGCTCTTCAACATCGGTCACCAGATTCAAACCTTCTTCTTCAACAATGGCGTTTACCTCAGCCGCTCCGTGATTTGGCATAGGATTTTGCACAACGTTAGGCGCGTCATGTAAAAAATTGACAGCTTTACTATCGATAAGGTCTTGCACCTTATGCTTGAAGGCTTTACAATTATCAATGTTATGGCCGGGAGCACCAGAATGAAAGTCACACCTGGAATTTCCATCATACCCTGGGGGTGGTGCGCCGGTTAAAGGAGCTAGCGTCCTTTTTTGGATCAATTACAATTGTATCAAATGTTAAAGTAACTGCAAGTAAGGCATCGGCGGTGCATCAAAGTTTCTGTTCACTACTCTCCCACGGTCTTGGAATCGCCGCGGAGCATAATTTTGTTGTTGTTGCTGTGGATGTTGCTGCTGTTATTGTGGTGGTGGTACAACTGGAATTGAAATGCTCGCAACTTGAGGTTGTTGCTGACGATATTGCTGATTTCTGTTCTTATTTCGGTTTCTGAAACCTGATACCGCATTTGTTTCCCCTTCTCTTTTCTTACCAAAATTTTTTCTACCTCCTCTAGTTGAGGATCCTTCTCCGACCTGTATCTCTCCCAATTTGATTCCATTTTTAACCCGTTCACCTATAATGATCAAGTGTGAAAAGCTTCCCGACATATTGCCCATCAATTTCTCATAATACACTCCCGACAGTCTAGCAACAAACATGTCAATAAGTTCTCTCTGCACCATAGGAGGTTGAACTCTCGCTGCCAGCTCGCGCCATCTCTTGGTGTATTCCTTGAATCCTTCATTACTCCTCTGTGACAGGTTCTGCAATTGTACGCGATTAGGCGCCAAATCATTGTTATACTGATAATGCCTGACAAAAGCTTCAGCCAAATCTCTCCAACTTCTAATGTTAACCGGCTCTAAACCCATATACCATTCCAGGGATGGACTAGAAAGGCTATCCTGGAAGAAATGCATGAGCAGCTTCTCATTGTCGGAGTATGCAGACATCTTTCGATAATAAGAGCGGAGATGCACCCTAGGATAAGTCGTCCCCCTATACTTATCGAAGTCTGGAACCTTAAACTTCGGAGGAATCTTCAGGTTTGGGATCAGCCCCAGATTTGCCATATCTAGACCCAGTGAGTTTTGATTTTCAAAGTTCTTCATCTTTTCCTCTATCAGCTTAAACCTTCTGTCTACGTCATATTGCAGACCATCACCAAGCTCTCTCATAGAGAAAACATCATCCTGGTCATCGTTATCCCACTGAGGGTCAGCATTCCCATGCATAGCGCATGTCACTTCTGGAATGTGAACTCCAGTCTGATTTCCTCTGCTCGGAGGGACAATAACCGTTGGAATAGCGTTAGCATGTGGAGTACCCACATCATTCTAAGGAGGAACAACAATAGTTCCTCCATGAAGAACCCCACTCCCATCAACCCTTGCAATCAAAGGTTGCACCAGTGTTCTCAGTTGTTCCTGGCCATTGGCGACCCCTTGCATCATATCCATAAACTGGGCCATACGGTCACGGAACTCCTGCAACTCGAGTTGGATTTGGTCCATAGCTTTGCGTTGATTTCCCCTTGTAGAGTAGCGATGAATCGCTTGGTTTTCAATCCTGAAACAAGGCTGAACAAACCACAGAAAAGATAAGGTTAACAGATCCCAGAACACTTGCCATGCAAAATGAGAAATGATGCAGTATGTAGACATGCAAATATGCTTTAGGGAAATTTTCCCCTTGATTCTAGTTTCACGGGAACAACAGGACAATGGAGAGCTAACAGATGAAGTCACGTAATCTTCTCATAAATAAAATGAGGACCTAAGTCAATACACATCATGTCACTGAGGAAATACAACAGAATCAGACACGACCCCATCCAACAATCCTGGTGATGGTCGAGATGCAACATAACAACAAATACTAAAGGAGAAAATACATCAAGTATGACAGCAAGTCTGGAACTCCTCCAATAACTCCTTCGTATTAGGATGGTCTGGCCTAGCAATCAATCCTTGGATGAGCAACTCTCTCCGACTAATGGTAGCCTGCAAGCTCTGAGCGTAATCTTCCCAGACGCCTTCCCCAAATGCTTCTTCAAGCTTAGGCCTCTTCAGATATGCTCTTAACTTGTACTCTTCCAACGTTGCAAGAGCTTCATTCAATTTACGGTCACTTTCGCATTGGCGTGAGGATTCAACTATATCTTTCTCATCTTTCACCCGAAGTTGAGTCTTCAACCTGACAATTTGTTGCCGCGGTCCATCTTCTCGTTCTTTGTTGTTAGTCAGAATAGCGTTTCATTGAGCATTGAATTTAGATATCTCTAGATGTGTTCTCTCTAGTTCCTTCTTCTTATCTTTGAGAATATCACTGGCGCTTTTCAAGTCTCGGCCCACTCGCTCTCGGGCGCGAATCTCCCCTGTTAGTTCTCTACCCATCTTGTTCACCAGCTCTGTCTGCTTTTTGGATGAGTAGGTAGCTTGATTCCTCTCACTTCTGAGCTGCATAATTTCCTTTTCTAACTCGTCATTTACCTTGCATAATTCCTCTTTTTCGGCCCACAGTTGATTGTATCTCTAAATATCAACGATTGCTGGTTCTTCAATCATCAAAGGATACAAAGGTTCTCGGACTGGAAATGGTAACAACAGTCTCTCAACTCTTTCCTGAATCCATTCCACATATGGCTCATAGGCTCTGCTATTGCTCTTTCCCGAAGAAGATTTCCCCCTACGGTGAATTTTACTCCAAGCCTTCTCCAATCTGATTAGGGTCTCACTGTCAATCAAACCGGTGAAATACAGAGATTCCTGTATTTCTTCTTCCTTCGGAGGTTCCCTTAGAGCAAAACCAAATTGCCTCACTGCAAGAGCTGGATTATAGTTAATGTCGCTACTGCGAAAATCGGCGCCGGCTGAACAGAAGAGTCGCCACCGTGCGTTATTTATCCTAGAGGAGGGAAAGGAAACGCTCGAAGTAAACCTACCGCAAAGACGGGAAATGAATGGTCATCACAACCAAATTCCTGGATTCGGGAGTCGGTTACGCAAGGGGAAGGTATTAGCACCCCTCACGTTCGTCGTTCTCAACGGGATCCACGCTTGCTGGTTCGTCTAAAGGATGCAAAAAAATCTATCTACGGCTGCTAAATCTAAACGGAAAGAAACTGACTCGATAGAGCATCACATTCTATGCCTACGTATTCTCAAGAGAGAAAGTCAGAGTCATCGTAGTTCGGGAAACTACAGGGAATTGGCTCGCCAAGACTTCGCGTCTTGTGCCTACGTACTTCCACACAGCGTGAAAGATCAGAGCTTACGTAGTTCAGGCTAACTACGGCTAGACAGGGTGTTCTTGATCACACAGGGGTGAGAGATTAAGTTGGTTTTAGAGGTACGGGAACCTACGGGAACTAAAACTACGGTCTGGTCTCAAATGCGCAAGGGCAAGAGAAAGGGAAACATCAGTCGTCAGCGAGAAAGTCTCGATCGCACGGCAGCGAGAGAACAGAGAGGTTAGTTGTTAGTGTGCTCGCTAGGATATCGCATCCTATGCCTACATATTCTCATTAGATATGAGAAATCAGAGCAGCTGTAGTTCAGCCTACTACAGCTAAAACGAGGAACAGGGAAAAGGGAGCTCGCTAGGATATCGCATCCTATGCCTACGTACTCTCGTTCGGCACGAGAGATCAGAGCTAACGTAGTTCGACGGGAAAACGAGTCTAGATTGCACGGGGGCAAGAGAAGGGGTATCGATCGCCTGAACGCGAGAGAAAAGGGGTTCGCTCGTACGGGGCGAGAACAAAGAGGAAGCAGGCCTACGCCTAAACGGGAAGGAACTCGGGACACACACGCAAGAACCTAAGAAGAAACTCCTCAGCCGCCATTTCCTTCGTATCTGACGATGCAGGCCACAACACTCGACGGTTTCCTGAAGACTTGAATACGACGATGATGATGAACGAAGCAGCTCCGTTGGCTCCTGACATGCGCGCAAGCTCCATTCCAATCTTCTCCTCTCTGGATCTTTGATGATGACGCTCGAACCAGGAACAATGTACCGCTTAGAACATCAGGGTTCGACTTATACGAGAAATCGAACTCTAAGAGGTAGCGTATTAATATCCGTGTCAAAGACAAGATAGAGAAATGATATCGAAAATCATTCTCCAATTGAATCGTGTCACACGGCCAGCCAGAAATAAAATCGGGATAAAATCAGATAGAAACGAAAATAGGAGAGAAATCCAATGCAAAATGGAAAATAAAATGCTACTCCTAAAATACGGCAATAATAATCTCCTAAGGAAACTATATCCTAAAAAGAATTAAATCTATGAATCTCCTAAAAATTACTCTTAAAACCTATGCTAGGCATTATAATATTCTAGGAAAATAAACTCCATAATTCCTATACAAAAATATGCTATGATGTTCTTAAAGGAAAATAATACCTATAATTTCCCATGCTAAGAATTAATAAAATTCTAGGAAATATTGAACTATTCTTAAAAAAAACATTACAATTAAAATTGTAATACTAACAAAAAATAATGCAAAAGAAAATATGGGGGAGGGGTGCAGTAATTAGTGCAGGAGTGTGTTACAGCAAAAAGTGATAGGCCCAGCCCACAATTCCAACAAAAACAGCCACCACACAAAAAAGTGAGGGGGTGCGAGTAATGAAACGGGGGCATATAACTAGTAACAGCCAAAGCCCAGCCCATCACACAAAACACACACACGGGGAGGGGGGTAAGCCAAAAACGGGGGGTGTATGCTGCAAAAAAAACAACAAAAAAACCAACGGGCTCAGAGAGGCCCAAACCAAACTCCCACAAGTCCACGCATCTTTTTTCACTTCTCAGTAAAACCCTAGGTTCATTCTATCCACTTCCAATCACTGTTCACATTTCTTCTCCGAAACCTTAACCCTCAGCCGCCGCCGAAACCTCCTTCACAAACTCTCCCTCTCTCGTTCTCAACTCTTTGTCTCCCTCACAACCTCTATCCCTCTCACCACATTTCAACTCAAATTCGTTTAACCACCTACAAAATACATGAACAACTAGAACGACGAAACAAAATACAAATCTGGAGACGCTTCAATTTGTGGCTTTGATGTTGTTCGTGGAAGATCGGGATCTTGTGGTGTCGGAATCCATGGATCTTGCATGAAGAATTTTAAGTCCGTTGAAGATCTTGAGGCTCTTGAGGATTGCTACGAGTTCTGGAACGGTAACAATGATTATTACTGATTGCGAGATCTGGAAATCTCATAAAGATCTAGAATACGCGAACATCTTCGAAGATCTGGGAACTGACGGAGGTGGAAGAAGAGTTGACGAATCTGGAATTGATGATGAGCGCATGATGAACGGATGAATCTTGGTGATTCTTGGATGAACAACATACTTCGAGTTCTTCTGGAATCAAGAACGTTGTTGAGGATCCTTGATGAAACTTCTTTGGAGAATCTTGATGATCTGAAGATTATAGTGATGATTAGTTGCGATTTTCTGGAAAAAAAGCTCTTGATGATGAGTTTTGAATGAAGAACGCATGAACGTTGTTGATGAGATTCTGATGATTTCTGGTGAATTTTCGATGGAGGTTGAATCTTGATGAAGGTGACGATGAAGAACGATGAAGATTGAGGGATTTGGATGAAGAACTGATGAGGTTTTTGGTAATCTGCAGTTTTCCGGCGACGGTTAGGAGGTAGTTGTGGCGGCTCCGGTGGTTGTTACAGTTCACCGGTGACAGTTGCCGGTGGTTGCATGGCTTCCGGCCAAGAATCCGGCGAGGGGTGATTGGGGGACAGGTGGCGAGAGGGAGTCAAAGAGAGTGGCATGCAGAGAGCCACGTGGCATGGGGGAATGAGAGAGAGGAACGTGTGGCAGTGGAGAGAGAGAGAATGGGGTGGTGTGTTGGCACTCTCTGAGTGAATGGAGAATGAGGTGGAAGAGCCCTGGGATAGAACGCGTGGCACCACTATATAGATGACACATGGCAGACGAATTTTGGGCCCCCAAACTACACCTGGCCCATTAACCTGACTCAGACTTGATGAAAGACTAATGATAACAGACTCAATTAATAATGAATGATTAAACTATAATAAAGACTAAGGCATGATTAACTGGACTTAATAAAGGCTAATGCAAACGAAAATTAATGATGATTAATGAAAATGATGATTAAACCTAATGACAGTTAATGAACTACTAAAACTAATTAATATGAAAATGACAATTAATACTATATTAATTTGAATCTAATATCTATTTAACATCTATTAAAAAAACCATACTATTAACTATCCAATTAAATCTATATAATAAAATATATATCTATTTATATTAATAAACCTATTAAAATCTAGAAACACTATTAAAACTATTTATTTTATAAAATCTATTAAAACCCTATTTAATTTCTAGAACGATATTAAAATCTATATACTATTCTATTTAAAGTAAAAACCTAATAAAATTCATATCTATAATATTCTAAAATCTAATAAACCTATTAAATTTCTAGAAAAGATTATAATATTCTAAACCTATTTAAAAATCTATTTAATATCTAAAACGACCCTAAAATCTATTAAAAAAAACTAAAAAGGCAATTAATTCAATTAAAAGGGAACGCGAGACCAGAGCGGAACCAACGGCAAAACCCGGACACCGGAATGTCCTCAACAACAACAGCGCGAGCGGGAAGCGCACGACTTCTCAAAAATAACCTCCGATTATCCGAACCGGTCTGAAACGCCCGAAATGTGAAAACAGGGCTGTAATCCCGATAAAGCCAATATGATTGGAGAAATGCACTGTATGCGGTATGCGAATGCGAATGCGAAAATGCGTCGAAACATAAACCAAATATGGGTACCGGTTGGTCAAATTTTAGGGTGCAACAGCTGCCCCTATTCAAACGGCTTGGACCTGAATGGTTGAAGAGCGACCAGCTTTCAAACATTCAAAGGTAGAAGACGGTTGAATACAAAAGAACCCTGAAATTTGCCAACCGCAGAAATAAACTGCAAAACTGCTTGAGGAATAGCATCCAATGTACTGAAGTCTGGTTGTCACGGCAACAACTGGTCAATTATCTGATAAAATTCTTTTTTTTCAACGTCAATCACCTGTGTGACACCACAGGTACTGAATCTCCGGAATAATGCTTCAGAAAGCAAACACCTTGACTCCCATCTGTTATGGGATCAAATCTTGTCACCTCACAGTTCACAGCGAACCTGAGGTAAACTCTCCTGGGGAAATTCTGAATCGACTACCAGGCACCTATTTAGATAACAGGTGGCAGCTTCAGAAGTTTGATATATGTCAATCTTTCTTTTTTTCAGTGCCGACGTAACAACCAAATATGAAGAAACAACTCCGTTGGGGAGAAGAGAAGCTTAACCAAACAACTCTGCAGGGGAACATACTCGAAAGCCAAGAGGTAACCAACCTGGTCTAAGTTTCGACATGCGTATGTTTGAAAATGATGCAATGTTCCACACGACATGGAAATGACATGCACATGTTTTGATAGATGCAATGCCCCATACGGCATGGATATGCTATACGTTCTGGATAGGTGCAAATATGACGGTATATGCAAATGCAAATGTAAATGCAGGCTGCCAGAGAACACCAGGTCTGAAACCACTTGGCAAAATAAATGTCGGAGGCAAAGTCAACTCCATTGAAGGTAACCGGTTATCACAGAATCATCTCAGCAAAATAAATGCTGGAAAAGGGAAGGACGGCCCTGCACGGCGATATTCTTTCTAAACCACTGGCAACCTGATTGTAATCTGTGGGGATTAACCAAACTGGGGTCGATTGTGCACAGCGCACTGCTGGGAATGCCCCTTCTGTCACGGATATCAATCTTAATCTACTGAGAAAACTCCTGATCCTACTTCGATGCGGGATAAAATACAATCTCAACTCTTCCGGGGATAATACGTGACTTCCGATCTGCTGAGGAAAAGTACTCCTGATTTAACAAAAATCCATAAGGAATGCAGAACATTAATCTGGGAACTAATATCAATCGAGCTTCGTATCGGGGAATGTGACATCATGTGAGTCACTGGGAATTACCGTGTCGGATATTTTTAGGCTTTTTCGGGTTTAGGGATGAGAATTGGTTATTTACAAAATGGAAGATAGGGAAAATACTAGACGAGAACTAGCATTCAAAGGATAGACTACCAGACAAGAACTGATAGCAAAATAGATTAGGTTATCGGACGAAAATGGATTTCATGGTTTGATCATCAGACGGGGCTGATCGAATAATAGATTAAGGAAAGGATGACCAGACGAGAACTGGTTGAAAGCTGACATGCACCAGACGAGAACTGATACAACAAATAGGTTAAAGAAACGATGACCAGACGAGAACTGGTAACAATAACATACACCAGACAAGAACTGATGTTTACAGAAAGGTTGACCAGACGGCCACTGGTCGAAAGACACCATGTACCAGGCGAGAACTGGTAGTTACGAAAACGTGGACCAGACGAGAACTGGTTACCGGTTTGCCAGGCGAGAACCGGACTTTGGAAGCGATCTGGTTACAAAGTTCTGACACGTAACAGGTTTAAACTGTAGGATAACGATCCAACGAAGGTAAGGCCTTTTTCGAAAGGTCAAGTTTTTTGATGAGGGTAATGACACGATTCCCCGATACTCAACTCTGGCTGGGGGTAAACAGACTTGCTTGAATAACTTGCCCCAGTGCAACTCAACTTGCCCCAATCTAACTCTTGGGAATATCACTTTGAACAGCTTGCTATGAGACGACCTCGAGATTACTTGCCCTGGTATCTGTACAACAAAAGGATTCAACCTTAATTAAACAACTATCAACATAGTTGGTTTCACTATCTCTGAAGTGACTTGCCCCTTGAACGGGCGTAGAAGCGACTTAACCTGATCTGATCACATACTGGAAGGATCTGTTTTCAAATCACAACATTCTGAATAATTGCCCCTGATTAGCTCTCGAGAAGATTCACTCTGATCAACTGCTTCTCAGACAAACTGCCCCTGATCAACTGATACTTCGGGACATATCCTCAGACCAACTGATTCTGAACTCACTGGAGGTCAATGCCCCTGATTCACAGGGTTTCACAACATACACCATTCTGCTTCAGACTGCTGAATTATTCAGTCCTGTTTGATTATTCCCTGTTGGAATTTCCTTCATGTCAACTACTATCCTGCCAGTAAAATTGTTTAATCCCGAATGGTAATTTAATGCAGTGCTCATGCAGATTTTGAAAAAAATTGTGCTGTCACTCATTTACGTGTCATGATTGTGAGTGACGAATGAACCAGAGCTCAAACGTAGTGCTAATTTGATCAGTGCAAAATGCAACAAGGATATGATTAACAAATCAAGAAGGAGTCAGGTTACTCAACCTTATCGTAATGTGCTTTCAGAATACACCCTACCTCAATTAGGTCTTTTAAGGGTTGTATCGTGGTCGGGTTCACGGTTCGTGAAACAAAGGATATTTGGGCTCAAATTTTGATTTATACCCACCCCTTCTACGTGATGATCTCCGATCCTAAGGTTCAGTTAGCCTGGCACGGGCGCTCGCCTCTTCGAGAGGTATGTTGAATGGTAAGAACCATAGTTAAGGACCTCACAAGGTTTTTCGGAGCGACAGTTACTCCTCTTTCATTTTCGGTGTCTGTATCCACACGACTTTGTCCTTGTTCAAGGATTTTTCTTTTTATATCCTTTCTTTTTCATTCTTTTGATTCCCTAATTTTTTTTGCCTGGACTGACTCATTTTGAGTTCTTTTCGATTTTTTCTTTTGAAGTCCAGCGGGATGCCCTAATTTTTGCCTAAGTATTAGCTTTCCAGCTATTTTCATTTCTTTTTACTTAGCGGGCTTTCTCCTTTTTTTCTTTTGCTTGGCACAAGTCGTGTGACACTGGTTGTCTTGATTGCTCCGAAAGGATTGCAACTGTCTCACTCTTGATTGGTGAGGTTTAACCATTGCGGTTGATGAGGTACGACCTCTGGAGAAAAATAAGATGTGCTTGGTCCTCGAAAGGCAACACTCCTCTGTAAGACTTGAATGCTCGGTCAAGCTAACTGACAACTACCCTGCCCCGGGTTAAGATGTGAGGGTGAAAAAGTCCAAAAAAACTTCTACTTCCTGGCTCGAAGTGGTTAACAAGGGACTAACTCCTTATATCTCCAGTGTTTGGGGATTTGAAACAATGCCTTATACGTCATCGGCAAGGTTTTATCTGAAAGCATACAATCATCGGTTATGAGTATTCAGTTTCGTCATCCTCCCTCCAATCTTTGCTAATCACAGTGACAAAGGGGAGTAAATAAAATGCAAGTGGCAATGCAATAAATGAGCGACAGCGACATGATTAATTCAGAAAAATGCATAGTCACTTTATCAATATTACCATTCAAAACAAACAATGTTTAACAGCAAGTAGTAACTAACAGAAAAGAAACTACAAATGCAAATGATACAAAAGTCTGAGGATTGTCAATGTTGAGGGTGCCTGCCTGTCTGAACCACTGGCTTCTTGAAAATAAACTCTCTGAATCTACGAGCTTAGACAGTTGAGAAGTTGGTATGAACAAACAGAAATCCTTCTCGAAAGGAAATGCAATCTTGGTCGATCAACTGTTGTACTTTTGCCTGAAAAGCTTTACAATCTTCAGTTGAATGCCCTGGGGATCCGCCATGGTAACCACACTGAACGTGGGGATTGTACCCAGGAGGGTAAGGTTCTGGCACAGGCTTAAGAGCTTTCGGTTCCACCAAAGAACTCTGGATCAAAGATGGAAGTAGTTGGCTATACGACATAGGCACTGGGTGGGAAGGAGCATTCCTTCGTTCCAAGTTGTTACGAGGTCGATTCTGATTCGGGCGCTGATTCTGATAACCTCGACCACGAGTTCGCTGATTTGCAAGGGAAGCGACATAAGGTTCTGGATAGGGTGCCCTAGGCACAGTGGTCTGTCCAGCATAACAAGACACAGGAAATGAAGAACCAACAGACTTCCCCGGTTCATCTCGAGGATACTCAACATCTGACACGATTACATTGATCACAACTCCTTCTTCATTCTGATAATCATAGAGAGATTCAGTTTCACTAGCCTGACCGTTTGAAATATCCTGAATTTTCCCGATTTTTATGGCATGCTCAAGGCGTTCTCCAAATGCTACCAAGTCAGAAAAATTTGACGTAACTCCAAGCATTCTTTCGTAGTACGGACTCTGCAGTGAGTTTACAAACATGCTTGTTAGCTCTCGGTCTAAAAGCGGTGGTTGTACTCTGGCAGAAAATTCTCTCCATCTCTGAACATACTTCCTGATAGGTTCATCGTTCTCTTGAGACAATTCTTGCAACTGCATGCGATGAGGAGCCACGTCTAGGTTGTAATCGTACTGCTTCAGAAAAGCTCTGGCTAAATCCACCCATGATCGAATCTGATTACTCTCTAACTGCATATACCAACGCAAAGATGCCCCAGCCAGACTATCTTGGAAGCAATGAATCATCAATTTGTCATTTTGCACAAACGAAGTCATTCTTCGGCAGAACATCACCAAATGTTGCTTCGGACAACTATCTCCTCTGTACTTCTCAAATCTCGGCGCTTTGAACTTAGGAGGTAACACCAGGCCAGGAACCAAACACATGTCTGCAGCATTCAGGTTAACAGCATCTTTGACTTTCACGGCTTTAATTTGTTCTTCCAACACTTGGAGCCTTCTATCGCACTCAAGAGCTCTTGGGTCTATAGTCCTTGCTACTGGGATCTCTCTTCGGATACTCGGCACAGGGAAAACAACACCTTGACTGTTGATAAGAGGAGGTCGTTCATTGCGGACAACAAACTGCTCACGTCGATCTCGGTCCATAACAGGAGGTTGCACAAACTGGTCTGCAGTTAGGTTGTTCACTTGTGGAAAGTCTGCCTCGGAAGTAGAACCATACAGAGGGTTAGTCGTCATAGTGAACCCTGCCAAGGTGTGAGCAGACTGGAAGTTGCTCTCAGACATAGCTACCAATAACCTTCAACTGACTTCACTGCTCGATTCGGCTCAAATCTGCTTCAACCCCTTGGTCGTCTTCTAACAATCAACAGTTGTTCAGGCCAATCACCAGATAATCACCTTCTGAAATCAAACAACGGCTGGATAAGAACTCTGGCTAGCTGGTGTATGACATGCAATATGGTGCAACACGTTTATGCAAATGCAATGCAATATGCAGCAAACACTGGATCACAGCCCCCACACAATCTCTGAATACTGCTGCGCTGCTGACGGAGTATGTTTGTTCTGAAGAGAAGACCAAAATAACGGGTAGGCTGGAAGTCAAGTTTCCTGCAAAAACCCTCCCACCCACGGGTATAGACCTAAACTGACACAAGGTACGGCATCCTATGCGGTCGTTGGCGTCACAGACTTTCAAGCCTGATGATACGATACCCAGAAGGTGTGGCATCATCATATCCTGAAGAGGCCTCACTTAGCCAACTTCCAAATGATCGGTCCCCAGAGTCGACAATCCTCCAAACCAACAACCCCCTCAACCCAAAGGGTTGAAAAAGAAGTCAACCAGGAGAACCTCGTCTGAGCGTGGATTTCATGAGACACTAGTACATGCAAAGCATGCACGAGCCCACTAATTTCCATAACTAATTCTAAGGTGCACTCAAGCCTGGGTCTGGCTTCTCACTCAAAGGAACATCCCCCACCCAACAGCACAACAGCAATAGATAATAGCAATACAAAAATAAACACCCAATAGACAAGCAAACAAGCGCTAGGATTGACTCTCTTAAGGGACGTTGGATCCCACATGCATAAGGAACCATCGCAGTCCTCAGCAGCTAGGAACCGTTGGAGTCCCCAGCAGAGTCGCTACTGCGAAAATCGGCGCCGGCTGAACAGAAGAGTCACCACCGTGCGTTATTTATCCCAGAGGAGGGAAAGGAAACGCTCGAAGTAAACCTACCGCAAAGACGGGAAAGGAATGGTCATCGCAACCAAATTCCTAGATTCGGGAGTCGGTTACGCAAGGGGAAGGTATTAGCACCCCTCACGTCCGTCGTACTCGACGGGATCCACGCTTTCTGATTCGTCTAAAGGATGCAAAACAATCTATCTACGGCTGCTAAATCTAAACGGAAAGAAACTGACTCGATAGAGCATCGCACTCTATGCCTACGTATTCTCAAGAGAGAAAGTCAGAGTCATCGTAGTTCGGGAAACTACAGGGAATTGGCTCGCCAAGACTTCACGTCTTGTTCCTACGTACTTCCACACAGCGTGAAAGATCAGAGCTTACGTAGTTTAGGCTAACTACAGCTAGACAGGGTGTTCTCGATCACACAGGGGTGAGAGATTAAGTTGGTTTTAGAGGTACGGGAACCTACGGGAACTAAAACTACGGTCTGGTCTCAAATGCGCAAGGGCAAGAGAAAGGGAAACATCAGTCGTCAGCGGGAAAGTCTCGATCGCAAGGCAGCGAGAGAATAGAGAGGTTAGTTGTTAGTATGATCGCTAGGATATCGCATCCTATGCCTACATATTCTCATTATATATGAGAAATCAGAGCAGCTGTAGTTCAGCCTACTACAGCTAAAACGAGGAACATGGAAAAGGGAGCTCGCTAGGATATCGCATCCTATGCCTACGTACTCTCGTCCGGCACGAGAGATTAGAGCTAACATAGTTCGACGGGAAAACGAGTCTCGATTGCACGGGGGCAAGAGAAGGGGTCTCGATCGCCTGAACGCGAGAGAAAAGGGGTTCGCTCGCACGGGGCGAGAACAAAGAGGAAGCAGGCCTACGCCTAAACGGGAAGGAACTCGGGACACACACGCAAGAACCTAAGAAGAAACTCCTCAACCGTCATTTCCTTCGTATCTGACGATGCAGCCCACAACACTCGACGGTTGCCTGAAGACTTGAATACGACGATGATGATGAACGAAGCAGCTCCGTTGGCTCCTGACATGCGCGCAAGCTCCATTCCAATCTTCTCCTCTCTGGATCTTTGATGATGACACTCGAACCAGGAACAATGTACCGCTTAGACCATCAGGGTTCGACTTATACGAGAAATCGAACTCTAAGAGGTAGCGTATTAATATCCGTGTCAAAGACAAGATAGAGAAATGATATCGAAAATTATTCTCAAATTGAATCGTGTCACACGGCCAGCCAGAAATAAAATCGGGATAAAATCAGATAGAAACGAAAATAGGAGAGAAATCCAATGCAAAATGGAAAATAAAATGCTACTCCTAAAATACGGCAATAATAATCTCCTAAGGAAACTATATCCTAAAAAGAATTAAATCTATGAATCTCCTAAAAATTACTCTTAAAACCTATGTTAAGCATTATAATATTCTAGGAAAATAAACTCCATAATTCCTATACAAAAATATGCTATGATGTTCTTAAAGGAAAATAATACCTATAATTTCTCATGCTAAGAATTAATAAACTTCTAGGAAATATTGAACTATTCTTAAAAAAAACATTACAATTAAAATTGTAATACTAACAAAAAATAATGCAAAAGAAAATATGGGGGAGGGGTGCAGTAATTAGTGCAGGAGTGTGTTACAGCAAAAAGTGATAGGCCCAGCCCACAATTCCAACAAAAACAGCCACCACACAAAAAAGGGAGGGGGTGCGAGTAATGAAACGAGGGCATATAACTAGTAACAGCCAAAGCCCAGCCCATCACACAAAACACACACACGAGGAGGGGGGCAAGCCAAAAACAGGGGGTGTATGCTGCAAAAAAAACAACAAAAAAACCAACGGGCTCAGAGAGGCCCAAACCAAACTCCCACAAGTCCACGCATCTTTTTTCACTTCTCAGTAAAACCCTAGGTTCATTCTATCCACTTCCAATCACTGTTCACATTTCTTCTCCGAAACCTTAACCCTCAGCCGCCGCTGAAACCTCCTTCACAAACTCTCCCTCTCTCGTTCTCAACTCTCTGTCTCCCTCACAACCTCTATCCCTCTCACCACATTTCAACTCAAATTCGTTTAACCACCTACAAAATACATGAACAACTAGAACGATGAAACAAAATACAAATCTGGAGACGCTTCAATTTGTGGCTTTGATGTTGTTCGTGGAAGATCGGGATCTTGTGGTGTCGGAATCCATGGATCTTGCATGAAGAATTTTAAGTCCGTTGAAGATCTTGAGGCTCTTGAGGATTGCTACGAGTTCTGGAACGGTAACGATGATTATTACTGATTGCAAGATCTGGAAATCTCATAAAGATCTAGAACACGCGAACATCTTCGAAGATCTGGGAACTGACGGAGGTGGAAGAAGAGTTGACGAATCTGGAATTGATGATGAGCGCATGATGAACGGATGAATCTTGGTGATTCTTGGATGAACAACACACTTCGAGTTCTTCTGGAATCAAGAATGTTGTTGAGGATCCTTGATGAAACTTCTTTGGAGAATCTTGATGATCTGAAGATTATAGTGATGATTAGTTGCGATTTTCTGGAAAAAAAGCTCTTGATGATGAGTTTTGAATGAAGAACGCATGAACGTTGTTGATGAGATCCTGATGATTTCTGGTAAATTTTCGAAGGAGGTTGAATCTTGATGAAGGTGATGATGAAGAACGATGAAGATTGAGGGATTTGGATGAAGAACTGATGAGGTTTTTGGTAATCTGCAGTTTTCCGGCGACGGTTAGGAGGTAGTTGTGGCGGCTCCGGTGGTTGTTACAGTTCACCAGTGACGGTTGCCGGTGGTTGTATGGCTTCCGGCCAAGAATCCGGAGAGGGGTGATTGGGGGACAGGTGGCGAGAGGGAGTCAGAGAGAGTGGCATGCAGAGAGCCACGTGGCATGGGGGAATGAGAGAGGAACGTGTGGCAGTGGAGAGAGAGAATGGGGTGGTGTGTTGGCACTCTCTGAGTGAATGGAGAATGAGGTGGAAGAGCCCTGGGATAGAACGCGTGGCACCACTATATAGATGACACATGGCAGACGAATTTTGGGCCCCCAAACTACACCTGGCCCATTAACCTGACTCAGACTTGATGAAAGACTAATGATAACAGACTCAATTAATAATGAATGATTAAACTATAATAAAGACTAATGCATGATTAACTGGACTTAATAAAGGCTAATGCAAACGAAAATTAATGATGATTAATGAAAATGATGATTAAACCTAATGACAGTTAATGAACTACTAAAACTAATTAATATGAAAATGACAATTAATACTATATTAATTTGAATCTAATATCTATTTAACATCTATTAAAAAAACCATACTATTAACTATCCAATTAAATCTATATAATAAAATCTATATCTATTTATATTAATAAACCTATTAAAATCTAGAAACACTATTAAAACTATTTATTTTATAAAATCTATTAAAACCCTATTTAATTTCTAGAACGATATTAAAATCTATATACTATTCTATTTAAAGTAAAAACCTAATAAAATTCATATCTATAATATTCTAAAATCTAATAAACCTATTAAATTTCTAGAAAAGATTATAATATTCTAAACCTATTTAAAAATCTATTTAATATCTAAAACGACCCTAAAATCTATTAAAAAAACTAAAAAGACAATTAATTCAATTAAAAGGGAACGCGAGACCAGAGCGGAACCAACGGCAAAACCCGGACACCGGAATGTCCTCAACAACAACAGCGCGAGCGGGAAGCGCACGACTTCTCAAAAATAACCTCCGATTATCCGAACCGGTCTGAAACGCCCGAAATGTGAAAACAGGGCTGTAATCCCGATAAAGCCAATATAATTGGAGAAATGCACTGTATGCGGTATGCGAATGCGAATGCGAAAATGCGTCGAAACATAAACCATATATGGGTACCGGTTGGTCAAATTTTAGGGTGCAACAGTTAATACCACCCTTTCTTCCAATCAAAGGGACATTAGTGAAATTACCACAGCTAGAGATTATCTCCACACCCAAGAAGTCTCGATTAAACCATACAATGTTCTCAGAAGTTATCCCCATAAGTCTCTCTGACTAATCAGTGGTATCTGAGATGTCGACAAATGGACCAGACTTAGGAAGATGACTCACAAACCATCCATGCAGGAGAGGTACACAGCAGGATACATTCTTCCCCCCTCCTATTCTTATTCTTGTAGCGCACAGAGTGATACACATCTCCTAAGAGTGTCGGCACAGGATTCTTTGAGACAAAAATGTGGAAAGCATCCAAGTCCACAAAGTCTGGAATATTTGGGAACATTATTATGCCATATATGCAGAGTGCCAAAATAGCATTGAAGACAATCCAACAACCTTCTTTTGCAAAATGTTGAGCTCTACCAACCAAGAAAGGCAATGGGAAACCAGGCATTCCATTCCTCCTAACCATCTTCGTTTCAAACTCAGAAGCATTCAGATGAAGTGAATTTGCAAGCATAGTTAAGTTAGCCTCTGCTTCAGAATGATAGAAAGGCATCTGATCCAGAATAGGAACTCCTAGCAACATGGCAAACTCCTCCAGAGTAGGCATCAACACATAACTAAGGAAAGTGAAACATCTCAGCTGAGGGTCATAGAATTGAAGCAAGGTGTGAAGACCTCCTAACTCAAACACTGAAGCTTTACAGACACAACCCAGAAGCTTCCCATACTCTTTCTTGAAATCTTCCATCACACTGTGATCAGCAGCAGAAATCAAACTGAGTAAAGACCTTATATCCGGTGTTGGAAACTTATACATAACTGTCTTCTGTTAGAAAGCATATTTGTTCTTAATTATATCTCTATGTTTTGATGATAACTCTTACGAAATTTTGTATTAAAGAATTATATACTCTAAAATTTGTTTAAGTATGTTTGCTGCAGATATTAAAGTGAATATTATTCTGAAAGCAAATTAGATCTGAACATGGAATTATGCAAGTCTCTGAAGCGTCAGAAGCATCTCCTAGAAAAATCTGAACGCTGCCTACAAAAGATTCTGAGCGCTGTCTACAGAAGATTCTGAAGCAGAAGCTACAGAAGCATCTGAAGCAGAAGCCACAGAAGCATCTGAAGCAGAAGCCACAGAAGCATCTGAAGCATTGAAGACTTTGTATGAAGAGTTTCTAGCTTAGTTTATTTCAGAAGACTCTGATAGTACTACACTGCCAGTACTAAGGATCTGATCCCAAACTCTGCTCTGATTTATTACACGCTGAAAGCACACTTGCTGCAATGCTCTGATTCAACAAACTCTGATGAACATCAAAGTCTCTGATCATTCAAGGCTTTGATGTTATCTGCTGAAGTATTAGAAACTTGTTGAAGAAGAATTCAAAGTTATGTCCGTTGGTTTGGCCAAACGAATCTTTCCTCATTTATGCTAGACACAAGAACACAGACAAAAAGGATTTATCTATGCATTCTACTTCTAGGAAAGGTCATGTGATGTGAAGACAAAAAGGCTACAGCCCTTTTCAGTACACAACCTTCAACGTGAAAACAACTTAGACTTTTGTGCCTATAAAAGCAAGACTCCATCACTCTTCTTCAGTTGACGAATTATTGAAAGAATTCAAAGAAAAGCTCTCATACAATTTATTCTCATTGCTGAGTTTATTTCATAGTTCTTAAACTTAAGTGTAAAATCACAGTTGTGATATAGCTTACTTAGAAGCATTTAAACACTTGTTTAGTTTTGCATATTGATTGTAAAAGTCCTTAAGAAGATCCAGTTGTGATCAGTTGTTCTTAAGAAGACTAAGAACAGTTGTTCTTAGTGCTTGCTATTGTAATCAGTTTGATTAATAGTGGATTAAGTCCTTGTTGAGAAAGGCAAATCACTCTTGATAGGATGGACTGGAGTAGTTGAGTTCAACGAACCAGGATAAAAATCTTTGAGTTTTTATTGCCATAATATTTTCTCTATACTTATTCAACCCCCCCCCCCCCTTCTAAGTATTTTCTCACCTTCAGTTGGCATCAGAGCTCTGGTTCTATGTGTGCTACCACTTCACCGTGACAGAAAAGATCCAGTGAGAAAACTTTGATATATTTTCTTGGTTGTTATTATGGCTGAAACTTCAACATCTAACAGCAACAACAGATATGAAGAAAGGGAAAGAATCAGCATAAAACCCCCTATGTTTGATGGGGAGAAATTTGATTATTGGAAGGACAGGATAGAAAGTTTCTTCCTTGGTTATGATGTTGATTTATGGGACTTAGTCATTGATAGGTATGTTCATCCCACTGATGGGGATGGAAAGAAAATTGATAGAAAATCTATGACTGAAGCCCAAAAGAAGGAGTTTAGGAATCATCACAAAGCTAGAACAATCTTGTTAAATGCAATATCTCATACTGAGTATGAGAAGATCACAAACAGAGAAACTGCATTTGACTTGTTTGAGTCTTTGAAGATAACACATGAAGGAAACCTACAAGTTAAAGAGACCAAGGCTATGGCGCTAATACAGAAGTATGAAGCGTTCAAAATGGAAGAATCTGAGTCTATAGAAACTATGTTCTCTAGATTCCAGATACTCACAGCTGGTCTAAAAGTGCTGGACAAAGGCTACTCAACTGCTGATCATGTGAAGAAGATCATCAGAAGCTTGCCTATCAGATGGAGACCTATGGTCACTGCTCTAAAGCTAGCTAAGGATATGAACAAGATCACTTTGGAGGAGCTAATCATCTCACTGAGGAGCCATGAAATTGAACTTGAGGAAGATGAGCCTCAAAAGAAAGGTAAGTCAATTGCCTTAAAATCTAACAAATCTGTGAAAGCTTTGCAGGTATTAGAAGAGAGTTCTGAAGAGTCTTCTTCTGAAGAAGAAGATGAACTGTCCTTGCTGTCCAGAAGAATCAACAGACTCTGGAAGCACAAATAGAGAAAGTTCAAGAACTTCAAGAAGCCAGATCAGCGCAAGGAGTCCTCTGGACCAAAAAGATCTGGAAAGAAGGAAGTTGTTTGTTTTGAATGAAAACAACCCGGCCATTACAAGAATGAATGTTCAAAGCTTCAGAAAGAAAAGCCTAGAAGAAAGCCTGAGCATAAGAAGAAGGTTCTAATGGCAAAATGGGATGATTCAGATGAATCTGGATCCTCATCAGAATCTGAAGATGAATGCACCAACATGGCTCTGATGGCAGGCGTGGAAGATCAGAATGAAGGATCATCTGGATCTGAGTCTGATTCTGAATCTGACTTAGAAGAGGTACTTTCTAATCTCACTAGGGAAGAGCTTATTAAAGTCTTATCAGAAGTCCTGAAAAACTATAACCAGATTAAGCTCAAATGCAAGAAGCTTAAATGCAATCTTAAATCTGAGAATAATCTGTTTAAGTCAGAAGTTGCTGAGCTAAAAGAAAACGATTTAAAAATGAAAACTAATTTTGAAAAAGCTCAATAAGACTCTGAGTCTGAAACTAAGTCTAAATGCAAAAACATTTTAGAAGAATATGACTTCAGCTTTCAGAAGTTTCTGGCTAAAAGCATAGATAGAAGCAACATGGCTTCAATGATCTATGGAGTTAGTAAAAACAACAGGAAAGGAATTGGATATGAATCTTCCTCTGGAAAGGATTTAAATCCAATGCCTGTTGATAAACTTATAATTAAGAAAACTCCCTTATACTCTCATTTCAAGTTTGGTCATCTGAATGATATCAAACACACACGTTCTGATCAGAACGTTCATGTGTTTAAGCCAAAAGTCAGTCAGAACAAAACTGTTGTAAAAAGACAGAAGTTCAGACAAACTTTCAAGGCAACTAACCCAAAAGGACCCAAAAAGATCTGGGTACATAAGGATAAGATAATCCCTGTTGCAGATGTATTTAGCATAAAAGTCAAGACGCCAGTCATGGTACCTGGACTCTGGCTGCTCACGTCACATGACGGGAGAAAGTTTTATGTTCCAAAGCCTGGAGCTTAAATCTAGAGGAGAAGTGAAGTTTGGAGGGAATCAGAAGGGCAAGATTATTGGCTCTGGTACTATTGGCAATGGTAACCTTCCCTCTATATCTAATGTTTTACTTGTAGAAGGATTAAAGCATAATCTATTGTCCATAAGTCAATTAAGTGACAATGGTTATGATATAATCTTTAATCAACAATGTTGTAAAGCTGTTAGTCAGAAGGATAGCTCAATCCTATTTAATGGAAAGAGGAAGAACAACATTTACAAAATCAATCTTTCAGAACTTAAGGTTCAAAACGTTAAATGCCTTTTGTCTGTTAATGATGAGCAATGGGTTTGGCACAGAAGATTGGGGCATATTAATATGAGACGTATATCTCAGGTTAATAAACTCAATCTGGTCAGAGGACTTCCTAAGTTGAAGTTCAACTCAGATGCTCTTTGTGAAGCATGTCAAAAAGGAAAATTTTCAAAATCTTCTTTTAAAACTAAGAATGTTGTTTCAACCTCAAGACCATTAAAATTACTTCATATTGATCTGTTTGGACCAGTGAAAACTGCATCCATCAGAGGCAAGAAGTATGGATTAGTCATTGTTGATGACTATAGCAGATGGACATGGGTGAAATTCCTAAAACACAAGGATGAGTCACACTCTGTGTTCTTTGACTTCTGTAAACAAGTCCAGAATGAAAAAGATTTTAAAATTGTTAAAGTCAGAAGTGATCATGGTGGCGAATTTAAAAACAAATATTTTGAAAAATATTTTAATGAAAATGGCATTGCTCATGATTTCTCCTGTCCTAGAACTCCACAACATAATGGAATTGTAGAGAGGGAAAATAGAACTCTGCAAGAAATGGCCAGAAACATGATCAACGAGACTAATCTGGCAAAGCACTTTTGGGCAGAAGCAATAAACACAGCTTGTTACATTCAGAACAGAGTGTCTGTAAGACCTCCTCTGGAAAAGACTCCCTATAAATTGTGGAGGAACAGAAAGCCTAACATTTCATATTTTCATCCTTTTGGATGTATTTGTTATATGTTGAACACTAAAGAGAATCTTAACAAGTTTGATTCTAAAGCACATAAGTGTTTCATGCTTGGGTATTCTGAACGCTCTAAAGGCTACAGAGTTTACAATACTGAAACAAAGATTGTGGAGGAATCTATACATGTTATATTTGATGATAAGCTTGGCATTGAAAAGCCAAAGAAGTTTGAAAGTTCTGCAGATATAGAAGTAATTCTCACAGACTCTGAAGGCTCAGAGGCAGAAAAAGCTCAAGTGAAAGAACCAGAAGCAACGCCAGATGCAATTCCTTTAGCTTCTCAAATGAACAACTTAAATATTTCTGAAGAATCAACTGTTAGAGGATCATCTTCCAGAATCAAGGCCTCTCACCCGGAGGATGTGATCATTGGAAAGAAGGATGACCCCATAAGAACAAGATCCTTCCTCAGATCATCTGAAGCGTCATTATTTGGGTTGGTGTCAGTTATTGAACCAACTTCTGTGGATGAAGCTCTGCAAGCCAATGACTGGATAATTTCCATGCAAGAAGAGCTCAATCAGTTCACAAGAAATGATGTTTGGGATTTGGTTCCAAGACCAAAAGGATTCAACATGATTGGAACTAAATGGGTCTTCAGAAACAAGTTGAATGAAAAAGGAGAAGTTGAAAGAAACAAAGCAAGGCTTGTTGCTCAAGGTTATAGCCAGCAAGAAGGAATTGATTATACAGAGACTTATGCTCCTGTAGCTAGGTTAGAGTCTATTCGTTTACTCATTTCTTTTGCTGCACAAAATAACATCACTCTATATCAGATGGATGTTAAAAGTGCCTTTCTAAATGGAATTATAGAAGAAGAAGTCTATGTTCACCAACCTCCTAGTTTTGAAAGTGAAAAATTTCCAAAACATGTTTTTAAACTAAAGAAATCTCTTTATGGTTTAAAACAAGCTCCCAGAGCTTGGTATGAGAGATTAAACAATTTTCTTCTGGAGAAAATTTTTATCAGAGACAAAGTGGACACAACACTCTTTTGTAAAACATTTAAGAATGATCTGTTAATTTGTCAAATATATGTGGATGATATTATATTTGGATCTACCAATGTTATGTGGAGAAAGGAGTTTGCTCAATGTATGCAGGCTAAATTTGAAATGAGCATGATGGGAGAATTGAGATTTTTTATGGGAATCCAAGTCAACCAGACTCCAGATTGCACTTACATTCATCAGACCAAATATGTTAAAGAGCTTCTGAAGAAGTTTAACATGACTGATAGTAAGATGGCAAAGACACCTATGCATCCAACAAGTACTCTTGGTAAGGAAGAGGTAAGTAAGAAAGTAGATCAGAAACTCTACAGAGGTATGATAGGATCTCTTCTCTACTTAACTACTTCTAGACCTGATATTTTATTTAGTGTATGCTTGTGTGCAAGATTCCAATCAGATCCTAGAGAATCACACTTAACAGCTGTTAAGAGGATTCTAAGGTATCTGAAAGGTACTTCTAATGTGGGGTTGTGTTACAGAAAATCTGATGATTTCAAATTAGTTGGATTCTGTGATGCTGATTACGCTGGAGACAGAGTGGAAAGAAAAAGTACTTCTGGAAGTTGTCAATTTCTAGGAAGAAATTTAATCTCCTGGTACAGCAAGAAACAACCTACAATTGCGCTATCAACTACAGAGGCAGAATATATTGTTGCTGCTGGATGTAGCATGCAGATGCTCTAGATGAAAAGTCAGCTAGAAGGCTATCAGATCTTTGAGAGTAATATTTCTATATTCTGTGATAATACTTCTGCTATATGTTTGTCTAAAAAACCCATTTTACACTCTAAGGCAAAACATATAGAAATTAAACATCATTTCATCAGAGACTATGTTCAGAAGGGTATTATAAACTTAGCCTTTGTTGATATAGATCATCAGTGGGCTGATATTTTCAAAAAACCCTTGCTGAAGATAGATTCAAGTTTATTCTGAAAAATATTGGTATGGATTTTTGTCCAGAATGATATTTATTAGAAGCAAATTTCTCAGATGCATAATGTTTAAGACTCTGAAGTATTTTCATCTGTCTTTATTTGATTTATTGAATTATTATTTGTGTGTATCTGAACTAACCAATCTCAGAGGATCTGAACGTTGGCTAACGTTTCATTTCTCAAGAGAATTTAGAAGCACATGCAAGCAAACATGTGTCACTCTGAATCTGAAAAGATGGCGTGCACATTACTGAAGAGACATTTGAGGTATTGTTTGAATAGTTAAAATCTTGGTTTTCCCCCCAAATTGTCAGAATCAATTAATGCTTTGAAATGATTTTTATTCTTTTCGTTAAATGTTATTTAATTCTAAGTGAATACATGATAAATGTGTCTGTTTGTGTGCCCTAACTTCTCTTTATAAATACCACAAATCACACCATTTCACACTTTTCACTTCACAAACAATATATACATTTCTGTTTGCTATTTGCTCTTCATCAAAACCCTAAACCATCATCCAAATCTTCTTCATCTTCAACAATGGCAACATCATCCTCAGCATCAGCTCAGTTTCAACCATCTATGGCTGCAGTTGCATCATCAAACATGGGTGTTACTCCCTTTAAGGAACCTGAGAGAACATTATTAACCCTTGTGGACAAGCTTGAAGTTCTTTGTGAATCCATGGTGGAATTTGACTCTCTGGCTGACAATAGATTTGATTTGCATTCTATTGTTGATGCACAAGGCTGGGTTAAGTATTTTGACAGATTGTTTGGTCCAGTGTATCCACACTTAGTGAAGGAATTTTGGATTCATGCATCTGTTTACCCAAAGTTCATCCTCTCTTCTGTTATGGGAAAAGAGATCATAATCACTGAAGATCTCATCAGAAAACTCATTGGGTATGAGGAAACTGATGGAGTTTGTCATCTGCCAGCTGGGCGTGTTGACATGGAAGAATTTTATGAGGAAGTTATTGCATCTGGACAGGCTTCCAACAAATTTAAGGATCTGAAACCTGACTACAAAATTTGGGCAAAGATTTTTCTGGGATGCATCAATCACAGAAAATCCACAAATTCTCCAGATTATGTGAATAATGAACAACTCTATTTCATGTACTGCTTAAGTCAGAGTACAAAAGTAGATCTTCCATACATTCTCTTCATGCATCTGTGGAATCACATTAATGCATCCAGAGAATCCATTAATACTAAGGGACAAAAGATCAGGACGTGGATTCCTTTTAGAAGATTGATATCAGACATTCTGACAGAGAATGGTCTGGTAGCTGCTCTTTATGAAGCTGGAGTTAAAGATGAGCTTGAGAAAATAGTTGGAAAACCCTTGAATGGAAAGAGTCTTCAGAGGCTAAAAGTTGTGGATGAACTCACAGTTGCTCCTAAGAAGCTGAATGTTTCTGAAGTTAGTCAGAGAAGGATTCCAGTTCAAGACTTTCCAATCTTTGGTGCTGAAGAACTTAGGGATATTATTCTTAGGTATATTGAAGTGTGCAAAGCAGATGGAACACCTATTCCTGCTGATATTCTGATTCGTGCTAGAGAACCTATGCCAGATGTTTATGAAGAGAACATGAGGAAAAGAAGATAATTAGAGGCAGACAAAGCTGCTGCTCAGAAGAAACAGAGAGTTGCTGAAAAACCACAGAAGCAGATCAAGAGAAAAGCTTCTAGAGAAGTTCCCTCTGTTCCCACCAAGCGCATCAAGACAAAAGGTACTAAAACATCTTTACCTTCTCGTTCTAAAATTGCAGTAGATGTATCAACAATTAGTCATATGCCTGAACCTCCTCCCACTCAAAATCAAACTATTCCTGCTCCATCTCAAACCTCTGAACCACCAAAAATCCCTACATCACAAATTCCATATGATCCTGTTTCCACAACACCACTTAAATCATATGACCTTCCTCAATCAGAACCACAAACAAAACCAACAAAACAACCTACAACACAACAACTAGAAATACAACAACCAGTTGCATCTGAACCTATACAATCTGACCCAGTTGCATCTGAAACTTTCGCATCTGAACAAGTTGCATCTGAACCAGTTGTATCTGAACCACCAACATCCAAAACTTGTGATCTTCAACCAGAACCATCCAATCCTACTGAATCAAATATACCTGACTCTGAGATTCTGGATATTCAACCTCTCAAGACTGTGTTTGATGTATCTTCCATATCTTGTACCCCAACCACCTCATCTGATTCATCTGAATCTGATGTTCATCCAGATATCATTTCACCTCCCTCTCTCAGAGAATTTGAATCTAAACAATCAGATCTACCTGACTCATTTGAAACTCTCATTCCTGAACCCATTCCAAAACCCAGGACATCTGAGTTTGTTTCAGTTGCTTCCTTTAAACCACTTCCCTGTGATCCACTTCCTTCTGGTCTAAAGATTAAAAACTTTTATACCAGAATAGAACCATCTTACTCTACCACTCCATTTAAACCTAAGTCTACCACTATTTTACCATCTGTTCTTCAAACCTACTTAAAAGAACTGCCAGATATCAGTTCATCAGAACCTCTGTTTTCTAATAAATATGTTTTCATTCCATACACTTCCACTGCATTTTATGTCGTTCCCTCTGCATCACGTGTAAAACCATATATGGTTCATGCCTTATCCAGATCCAAAACTACTACTTCATCTGACCATCCATCCTTTCCTCTCTACCCTCGTCCTCTGATCATCATTCCAAAATTTACCATACCACCTTCACCTCAACCCAAGCCATTCACTTTGGAAACTCTTCTCAAACCAAAACATAGGCTAAATGTTGATATTCTATTTGCAAATTTTCTGAAAGAAATAAAGATGAA
Source organism: Lathyrus sativus (assembly GCA_963859935.3). Classification (NCBI taxonomy): domain Eukaryota; kingdom Viridiplantae; phylum Streptophyta; class Magnoliopsida; order Fabales; family Fabaceae; genus Lathyrus; species Lathyrus sativus. Next base: position 198,211,271 of record OZ012737.1, read on the forward strand.
TTTAGGTTCTGTTCAGAAGAAATGCTTGTCAACTATGGATGCAAATGAATCTGATGCTATCTGGAATAACTTCATTACCAGATTCAATATTGTTGCCTCAAATCTGAAGAACGTCTGTTCTGATGATGCGAAGCTCAGATTTTCTGAGACTGCCAAAAGCATGATATGGAATGTGAAAAGATCTGCACCCTTGCTTCTTGAGGATGTACCTTCATCTTCTGGAGTATATGCTACAGAAGTTTTTGCAGAATATACTTCTGAAGAAAATCCATTGGCTCTGACAATTGTAAACCAACCCTCTGCATCGGTTGCTCCAGACTCTACTTCCCCAATGGAAATTGACTCTACTTCTATTCCTACACAAGAATATGCTCCATCTACCTCTACTGAGATCAAGAAAGAGAATCCAGATTTGGAAGATAAGATTGCAGTTTTGGAAGCTGGGAAATCTGAGATCAAGTCATGGATGGCCAAGTAAGATCAGAAGACTGAGAACATGGCACAATGGATGTCTAAGCAAGATCAGAAGAATGAAAACATGGCAAAATGGATGACAAAGCAAGAAGAATCCTCATCTGAGATCACTCAACTTCTGAAGATGATTCTTTCCAAGCAAACCTAGTTTTATATTTTTCTGTATCTGATGTTTGTGCACCTGTGCTTGAACTTATTATCTGATGATGTGTCTGTTTTTTATCTGAATGAATGAATGACTATGTTGTTTTCTCTACATGAATGCATCTTTTCTGTATTTCCTTTTATTTGTCTTTAAAAGTTTTACTTTTTGATTATGACAAAAAGGGGGAGAAAATGGATCTGACTGTTCAAATAAACTCTACCTAAATGAAATTCAGACATATCTAATTATAACTAACGTGAACTCTTAGTATTTCAGAACATTTGAAAAATCTGAAAAAATTCTTTAAAGGTAACTCTGAGACCCCCAAATCAAGTTTAACCAATCAGGCTCTGATTCTGAAACGTGCATCCAAGTCAAGATCTAATTTTTTGGAACAATTAGACTCTGATTCTGAAAAGAATAGTCATGCAAAAAGGGAAGTTTATATTCCTTCTAAGTATTCAATTCAGGGGGAGATTCATAATCTCAGGGGGAGTTATAATTATATTTTTATTGAATAAAATTTCTTATGTTTTTGTCATCATCAAAAAGGGGGGGATTGTTAGAACACAGATTGGTTCTTAATTATATCTCTATGTTTTGATGATAACTCTTATGAAATTTTGTATTAAAGAATTATATACTCTAAAATTTGTTTAAGTATGTTTGCTGCAGATATTAAAGTGAATATTATTCTGAAAGCAAATTAGATCTGAACATGGAATTATGCAAGTCTCTGAAGCGTCAGAAGCATCTCCTAGAAAAATCTGAACACTACCTACAGAAGATTCTGAGCGCTATCTACAGAAGATTCTGAAGCAGAAGCTACAGAAGCATCTGAAGCATTGAAGACTTTGTATGAAGAGTTTCTAGCTTAGTTTATTTCAGAAGACTCTGATAGTACTACGCTTCCAGTACTGAGGATCTGATCCCAAACTCTGCTCTGATTTATTACACGCTGAAAGCACACTTGCTGCAATGCTCTGATTCAGCAAACTCTGATGAACATCAAAGACTCTGATCATTCAAGGCTCTGATGTTATCTGCTGAAGTATTAGAAACTTGTTAAAGAAGAATTCAAAGTTATGTCCGTTGGTTTGGCCAAACGACTCTTTCCTCATTTATGCTAGACACGAGAACATAGACAAAAAGGATTTATCTGTGCATTCTACTTCTAGGAAAGGTCATGTGATGTGAAGACAAAAAGGCTACAGCCCTTTTTAGTACACAGCCTTCAACGTGAAAACAACTTGGACTTTTGTGCCTATAAAAGCAAGACTCCATCACTCTTCTTCAGTTGATGAATTATTGAAAGAATTCAAAGAAAAGATCTCATGCAATTTATTCTCATTGCTGAATTTATTTCATTGTTCTTAAACTTAAGTGTAAAATCACAGTTGTGATGTAGCTTACTTAGAAGCATTTAAACACTTGTTTAGTTTTACATATTGATTGTAAAAGTCCTTAAGAAGATCCAGTTGTGATCAGTTGTTCTTAAGAAGACTAAGAACAGTTATTCTTAGTGCTTGCTATTGTAATCAGTTTGATTAATAGTGGATTAAGTCCTTGTTGAGAAAGGCAAATCACTCTTGATAGGGGGGACTGGAGTAGTTGAGTTCAACGAACCAGGATAAAAATCTTTGAGTTTTTATTGCCATAATATTTTCTCTATACTTATTCAACCCCCCTTCTAAGTATTTTCTCACCTTCATCTTCTTCAAACAAACCTCCATGTCAGCAGTGGATTAGTTTACTAGAATCAAGAGAAGAATATGCACCTGAAACATAAATACATGTCAATGTTAATATGCAAATGAATATGCAAATGCAACAGGGGATCAAGATTGTTGTGTTGTTGACTGAGATGAACCAGCGCTTCGCTTTGGCGAGAACACAACACTGACATAAGGAATCCATTGTACCAAGGATCAAAAGTTCACACTGACGAGAAAATCAGGTAGGTTGAAGGTCAAAGTTTACTGCATAACCCTCCCCATTCACAGGTATGAACCTATCTCTGATAAGGTTTGGCATCCTATGCGGTCATCAGCATCACAGACTTTCGAGAAACGATGATACATTCAACATTTCTGGTTTGGCATCATAGTCTAACAAAACGGCCTCACTTAGATGACTTCCAAATGATCGGTCCCCAAAGTCGACAATCCTCAGATCCAACTTCCTCTCAATTGTCCGAAACAGATTGGAAAGGTAGTCATCAAAGAGAATCTCGTCTGAGTGCGAATTTTGTGAGAACTAGTGCATGCCAAACATACAGGTTCATCACTACTTTCCACTTCTAATGTTATGGTTATTCTCAAGCCTGGGTTTTGGCATATTACATAGTGGAACATTCCCACCCAACAGCACAACAATATGATAATAATATAGTGCAGAAAATGTAAATACAACAATATACAAATACAACACACAAATATATACACACCCAAAGACATGCAAAAAACGCTAGGATTGACTCGCATAGAGGATGGGAAATGTCCCCAGCAGAGTCGCTAGTTGTCGCATCGCTGGGAAGAGGGGCTGGTAAATACAGAAGAGTCGCCATCGTTCGTTATTTATCCCAAAGAGAGGGAAAGGAAACGATTAGAGAAAACCTACGAAAAGGGAAAAGACAGGTCATCGCAACATAATCTTGGGTTCGGGAGTCGATTATGCAAGGGGGTGGTATGAGCACCCCTCACGTCCATTGTACTCAACGAGATCCACGCTTGTTGTCTATCTAAAAGGGTGTTAATCTATAAGGCTGACTCACGGGGACAAAAGAAAAGAAAAGAGACTCGATGGAGCATTGTCGCTCTATGCCTACGTATTCCCTCGTGCAATGGGAAAGTCAGAGTCAACATAGTTTGGAAAACTACGGGTGAAGGTGGGGAAGGTTGCTTGCCAAGACATCGTCGTCTTGTGCCTACATATCCTCGTCTAGTATGAGAAATCAGAGCAAATGTAGTTCGGGCTGACATGACCACAGATTGGTTCAAGTGTTTTAACTGAGTAGGGTTAAACCTTCGTTCTAGCAGTTAGGTGTATTGCTGCTCGACCATTGGAGACTTAGGCATTACCTATTTGTGGTAGAATCAAGAGTTAACACACTCTTTCTGAAAATGATTTTCCAAACAATCCTGAAGGATAAAAAGGTTTGATGTTTTGTTTTTTGTTTTTTATGAAGAAGTGAATTGAGTTAAGTTTGTAACTTGTGTTGCACTAAAGACTATGACTTGAGAGCGAATGGGTCGCATATCGCCCAAAGGGCATACGCTAAACACTCTAGACAGTTGAGAGGAAGCCCCTCAACTATCATTCCCCAAACACTTAAGGCTCATAGCGTATAACACTTATTATCCTTTATTAGGTGTCTTAAGATGTTAAGAGATGAGAGGAGAAGACACAAACTCTAAGGGGAAACTAACCAACCCTAATGTTATCATGCAATGTGCTCCTAAGATTGAGATTAAGAGGGAAGAAACTATCCTAATGTTAGCATGCTTGGATTGAACACTTAATGTTTCTCCTACTCCCATCCTAAACGGAGGGACTCGGAATCGTAAGGGATAATGGCAAAGGACCAAGAAAACACAATATAAATTAATCACAAATGAAATGCAAGAGATGAAGTTGACTTAAACAAGTCAAGGAATAAGGTAAACATGATATGCAATGCTCAAATGATGCAACACAAACAAAAAGGAATCAAAATGACTTAAACAAGTCAAAGAAAAAGTGAGGTGAAATGGGAGAAGTTACAACTCCTATAACCATTCATGCATCAATCGTTTACACCAAAAGGTAAACAACAATGCACAAGCAAAGATCATGATCAAAGTATAGATGGGAGAAAGAGGCTTAGGCAGCAAGCACATGAAAAGTGTCTCAACCAAACTCAACACATTGATCATGCAAAAAGAAGTAGCAAACAAGTGCTAAAAGTGATCCATCATTCAATACAAACTCAAAGTATAAACATGGATACCAAATTGTCTTGAATGATGATCACAACCCAAGGGGAAGAAGTGAAACCATAAGATAAAAGGCATATAACAAGAATGGAAACAATGCACAAGCAAGCAACAAGTCAAGGCAAGAGAAAGAACCAAAGTTCAATTCATAATCAACACTTAAAATGAAGTGGGATGCCTTAACTTCAAAGTAACTTGTAACATAAGTTACACAAGTGTATGACCTAAAAATGCAAAACCAGCACCTTAATCATGTCAATAATGAGTATCAAGACTCATAGGGTGCACATGGGATCAATCAAAGTCATTTCCCAAAGGAACTAGGTTAAACTAGTTTGTATGAACTTCCTCTAAGGTGACTTAACTTGCAAGCTTCACCAAAAATATAAGAAATGTTCAATAAATTCCAAATAAAATTCATAAATCAACCAAGTCAAATGGAAAACAGAGGCCATATTTTCAAAGCCAAACTCAATCTTAGGCATCACCAAATGATTTGATCAACTAGGGTGCTCCACCTTATTGAGTTATTATCGAGGGTCAAGAAAAGTCAAACCAAAGTCAAACAAAAAAATGATCAAACATTGACCAAAATCAGCCTCAAAGGTACCTCAATCCATCCTCTAAATGGAGAGGAAACCTCATTCATATGTGATGTAAATTGGTAGCTCAAACGTTGATGGTCAAACAAGAACAATATTAAAAACACCTCACTTTGCAAAATTAAAATAAAATCAGAAACAAAAATTATGAAAACTTAAATAAGGTTTTGAAATGTTTGAAAACAATTTTTATTTTATTTTTGGACAATTGGAGGTACTTTTAATAATTGAAAATGAAAACAGAAAATAAAATGAAAAATAAAATAAAGAGCACGCCAAGGGAGGTGCAGAAGTAAAAAGCCACATAACTGGAAACAATGCAACGTGTGATTGGGCTGCAAACAGAGGGGGTGGGAATAGCGTTTTTGGCCCAATTGATCCAAGGCTGAGCCAGATTAATGAAACGCACCGTTTCATTAATCTGATTTGAGTCAGCGTGCCACATGCTCATGGTCAAACGAATCACACATCAACACGCATGCAAGTTAAGATTTCAAACAAGGCCAACTTAGAAATGACCTAAGAGTGAACCAGATGTCGGAGCTAGGGCTCCGGTCGTATTCTCCGGCCACGTCGCCGGAGCTCAGTTCACATTTCTCACCAAACATGCATAAAATTGGTACCATTCGAAAGATCTCGCAACAAGGGTTTCAAATCCATAATCCAAACATTAAAACAGCTCCAAATCAAGGAGAATCGAAGATCTATAGTTTGAACATGTCAACTGAAATTGTGATCAAACAAGAACAACAATGATGCAAACATTTCCTACTCAATGTGGGGCTTTAGATACGACCAAAATGAGCTTAAATAGGTGCCTAGCATGAGAGAAAAAAGGAGGAGAAGCTTACTAAACGGAGCAACTCCGTTGGTTCTTCAGATGCGTGCAAGCTTTGCTTTCTTGCTTCAAACACGTTCCAATTGCTCCCAGGAAGAAGATGCAAGCCTCAATTTCAGTTGATTTGAAGTGAAAACTCATATTCGAAAATGAAGAATGCTTGGAAAATTTGAATTTCAATCTGCTTTCTCCAGCTCCAAAAATCACTTCTGAGCATTAGGGAAACCCTAAATGCTTATATATGATGGATTTAAGATCACCATGCAACCCCATGTTGGCTGGTTGGTGAGATTTTAAAAGATGCCCAAAAAAGAAACCCTCCTCATGCACACGTGTATTTGCTTGCTTCACACCTTATGAGCTTATTAATTTGAAGTGTGTGAAGTGTATTTTTTATTTGAATTGGTTTGGGCCTTGTATGCAATCCATATTTAAAATTTGAATGGAAAACATTTTAAGGAAGAAACTTGAAAAAGTAGGATCTCATGATATTTGGTGTTGGTCCAATTATGGTAAGTTTCACTATGATCATATTTTGGTGTAAAATACTTTAAAATAAGTGACAAACATGACCTATAATGTACCAAGCTCATGTTATGACCAAAAGTCCAAATTTTACTTAAAAATCCTCCCACATGGCCATATAATTCCACAATTCAAATGACCCATAATGAAAAATTTCCAAAATACCCTTGCCTTGCCAAGACCATAACTTGAGCTCCACAAATGAGAAAGAGGACTTCTAAGACTTTTTGAAAATCTAAGATCATGATGAACAACTTTCATTTTCACCTAAAGTTGATGAGAAACTTGCTTCTAGGTCAAAAAATTCCTTGGAAGTGAGTTGACTTTTTGTTGACCAAAATTATGTTCATCTGAGACCCTTAACTTGTTGGCATCATAACTTGAGATGTACAAACCCAATGGATGATTTCTTGTACTTAAAAGAAAGCTAATAACATGCCCTACAAGTCTTATGTTTTCATGAAAATGAGATTGAGCTTGAAACATAGGTGAAAGTGGCCTTGAAGTTGGGCACTAAAGAATGCAATTTTACACTAAAATCATCTGAAACCCTAATTTATCAACTTCTTCCACTCTTGATTCCTCTTGATTTGATCTTGTCATGAAATATTAGATGCTTCAAAATGACTTCCCAGGGCCTCAATAACTTGGAAACAAAATTGGCAACCCCTCAAGTCCACAGTTGACCCTGAGTTGACCATATGACACCCTATATTCACATCCTTTGACTGTGACTTCTTACAGATGAAATGAATGCTCAGATAAGCTCCACAATGACCTCCAAGGTACTCAATGAGCTTCTTAATTATATACTATCCAAAACAATGACCTCATGAACCCCTGATGATCTTCTGTTGATCCCCAAGATAGAAGACAACCAACACACATCAATCCTTCCTTATAAGGAGCTTTGACAACCTTATGATGATTGCACACACTTGATGATCTGAATAATCACCCTTGCTTGAGCTTGAAACCAATGAGACTCTTCCCTTGAATGGAATATTACTCTTGATCCCCTGTTAAAAACAATGTTATGCAAATGCAAAATGCTAAAATGAAATGAAACATAAGTCAAGAAAAGGTTGGTCAAATTTTGGGGTACAACAACATTCCCAAGCCTAATGTTGGACAACTTGAGGATCTTAAGAGGCCTAGTAAGGAACTATACTGCTTTCATCGCCAAGTATGGAGACATGTTAACGTTACTAGATGTGCAAGTAAATGAGGAGATGCTGCTAGATCTCATAAGGTTTTATGATCATCTTTACCATTGCTTCACATTTCCGGACTTTCAAGTGCTACCGACTCTGGAATAATACTCTGCGCATCTGAAAATTCCTATGACCTTTACACCTCACTATGGAAGAGAGAAAAGACCAAACAAAAGAGAAATTGATGAGGCTCTACATCTGGAACCCACTGACCTTCCAACCCATTTGGATGTTAGAGGTGGATTTACTAGAATGGAAGCAAGACCGCTTATGGAAAAGGTTGAGTTTCATCATGATCATGGTGATATGGGAACCTTTAAAGCTATATTGACTTTCTTGATTTATGGCTTATATCTGTTTCCAAGTAACCCTGAGTTCATCAGCTTAGAGGCCATCTAGTTATTCATTGTCAAAAATCCCGTTCCTACTCTGTTGGCTGACACCTATTACACTATTCATCGGTGGAGGGTGTATAATCTCGGACAACTTGCCTGCTGCACGACGCTTTTAAGAAAATGGTTTATTTCGCATTTTCCTAGGACATTCCCTCTATGGAACCTAGAAGACAGTGATGAATGGGTTGGAAAGTTGTATTCCCTCTCTCACTGTGACATCAGCTGGTATGATCTTGCTCATGGAGGAATAAAAGAATACGCAGATCGTCATCGCATCATCTTCCCCATCCCTATTGAAAAAGTGGAAGAATACCAATAGATCCTTGAAAGAACCCAACTTGAAAGGGACTCTTGGGAAGGAAAATACCATACTCTTCATTCTGAGACGACAGAATTGCAGAGAGAGCTACAAGACAAGGATGAGTTGATTGGGTGGCTCGAAAGACGCTTGATTGGTGATGATGTGACGAAAGAGAATTTATTTTTCTCTAGTGTCAAGCCCATGGAAAGCACTCATGAGTATTCAAATATCCCACAAACTTCTGGCGACTGAAAAGGAATAGTAGATAAATTGGTGATGGACAACACTATGCTGAAAAGACTGAAGAGGACACGTGGATAGGATTCTTATCTGATTTCTTAACCATAGGGCCTAGTCTTCTCCTTTGACGTAACCTCACGTTTCTTGTATTATATTTCAAAAGTTGTGACTTTTCCCAATATAAATGAAACGAGAGTTTTGCTTCAATTTATCTTCTGAGTTTTGTAAAACCAGTTGCATCTAGCATCTTTACATTACATTTTTTATCATGCTAACCATTCAAAGAATTCAAAATCTTTTTTTGCAGACATAGTAATGGCTCAAAGAAACAAATTCACATTCCCAAGCTTAATGTTGGACAACTTGAGGATCTTAAGAGGCCTAGTAAGGAAGTCTACTGCTTTCGTCGCCAAGTACGGAGACCTGTTAACGTTACTAGATGTGCAAGTAAATAAGGAGATGTTGCTAGATCTCATAAGGTTTTATGATCCTCTTTACCATTGCTTCACATTTTCGGACTTTCAGTTGCTACCGACTCTGGAATAATACTCTGCGCATCTGAAAATTCATATGACCATTACACCTCACTATGGAAGAGAGAAAAGACCAAACAGGAGAGAAATTGTTGAGGCTTTACATCTGAAACCCACTGACCTTCCAACCCATTTGGATGTTAGAGGTGGATTTACTGGAATGGAAGTAAGACCGCTTATGGAAAGGGCTGAGTTTCATCATGATCATGGAGATATGGGAACCTTTGAACCTAGAAGACAGTGATGAATGGGTTGGAAAGCTGTATTCCCTCTCTCACTATGACATCAGCTGGTATGATCTTGCTCACGGAGGAATAGTAGCAATACATAGCTGCGGGGATTTCCCAAACATACCTTTGATCGGCACCAAAGGATGTATCAGCTACAACCATATCCTGGCCCGCCGTCATTTAGGATATCCAATTTAGAAGGAACCGAGTCCAGCCTTGTTAGAGACATGCTTCTGTGAAAAAGGTAGTAATCCAGATTTCGAAGCACGAGTCATATTTTCCTGGCGTCATCCCAACTTACAAGGAATGACTGCCATGGAAAACCCAAGTTGTCTCGTTTCAGAGGCCTATCTGCTTTGGTCAAAAGAGATAGCACTAAAGATGTTCTACGCCTGCTCTTATGACGTCCCGCCAGTACCGGAAGAGCTCATGTCTAGAAGAGAATTAAGTTTCGCTTTAGTCAAAGCCAAGCGAGAAAATGAAGAACTATGGGAGCTGCTTTGTCAAAACCAGATAGGGACAAGGCCGCAAGAAGAAGAAGGATTATCTTGTTAGAAGATCTTGGCCTTTTGATTTCCTTTTGTTTAGTTTGTATCCCTAGTTTTAGGAATATGTAACCTTCATTTTGTAAAATGTTGTGAAAGTTTCATTCATTAATGAAAACTTTATGCTTGTAAGACTCCATTTGTTAATCAGAATTTGGTTAAGCTTTCATTTGTTAATGATAAGCATCGCGTTGTTACGTGTTGAGCCATTATTTTTGTTTGTAAACAAACTTTTTGTTTTTCCTTGAATGTGTGGCTTGCATTTGCATTGCATTTCATCATGCTGAATACCCACCGATACAATACCAGAGCAAGTGCTCAGAGAAGAATGGCAGATTAAGATCAAAGAATAGATCAAATCGATAATGACCTCGAGGGGCTACGCGGTGACGCTAGCCAGAATATGGAAGTCCTTCAAGTAATAACAGAAACGATGGACTCGCATACTACAGTGGTTTCCCAAATCAATACAATGGCAGAAAATCCTCCTCTAGTAATGACCTCAACAATTGAACAGCTGTTTGGTATCACCAGGGATTTCATGCCATCATTCAGTAATGCCCAGCAGTTCAATCTTCAGTAGCGGATTGTTCCATTAATAACGGAAATCCAGAATCCTATCTACACCCAGGAAGGTGCTCAGGCACAGGTCTGTCCGATCTTCAACAATTATCAGCAAATATTTGACATACCCGACGGGTCTGAGGTCGAATATGAGAAACATGAAAAATTAAGGGTTGAGATGGATACAATGGCAAGACAGATGAGGTCCATAGAAGGAAACAACGTCTTTGGCTCTAATGCTAAAGACATGTGCTTAGTTTTGGGTTTGGTACTTCCTCCTAAGTTCACAATGCCCACGTTTGAAAGATAAGAAGGAGCGACCTGCCCAAAGGTTCACATGATGATGTATTTTCGACGTATGGCCGCACACATTGAAAATGGCAAGTTTTTAATACATTTCTTCCAAGATAGTCTCAAGGGTGCCTCCTCCAAATGGTCCCTATGTCTAGACCAGTCAAAGATCCACTACTTCCAAGATTTGTTTGACGCATTCATTCAACAATACAAGTACAACATGGACTTGGCGCCAGACCATCGTCAGCTCCTCAACATGTCACAAAAAGGTTCAGAATTGATCAAAGAGTATGCGCAGAGATGGCGCGAAACTTTCGCTCAGGTGGAACCTCCTCTGACAAAAAAAGAATTGGTTGATTAGTTTGTAGACACAGTGAGGCCCGAGTTCTACGAGAGGATGATTAGTAGCATCACAGCGAACTTTTCCGACATTGTGGCCGTAGGTGTGAAAGTGGAGGCAAGTTTAAAGAACGGTAAAGTAACAAGCTCAGCTAGTAGTACCAGCACTAGCACAACGAAGAAGCCATCGAGCAGTTTTCATAAGAAAAAAGAAGGAGAGGTCAATGCTGTAATGTGTGACAGGAGGGTTCAGAACAGAAGAAATCACCCACAAAGTCAACAATAACCTCGTCTACAACCACAACAAAATTACCAGCAATATCAACAACAGCAGTATGTGCCTGCAGTCACACCATTCTTCCAGCCTCGTCTGAATCAACAAAACTTTCAACAACAGGCGCCCAACGCCTACCAGAAAAATCGTAATCAACAAGTACAACAGGAACAAAGAGCTCCGGCTCCAAGGCCTGTTTTGCAGAACAGGAGGCCAAGGATTCAGCCCATTCCTATGAGTCATACTGAGTTGTATCCCTTAATAGTGCAATAAGGCCTGATTCAGACAAGGAAATTAGGTCCTCCTCCAAATTCGTTACCATATTTTTACAATTCGAATGCACGATGTGCCTTTCATGAAAATGTTAGGGGACACGACCTTGAAGGTTGTATAGTACTTCAACACATTGTGTGTAAGTTGATCGAAAAGAAGATTCTTTCCTTCAAAGATAATCAGCCCAATATGGAAAACTTCCCTTTACCAAATCACGGTGGCGTCAACGCTGTAGAGGAAGACTCTGATATGAGGTTGATTTCCAGGGTCTCTGAAGTCAAAACTCCATTAACAGAGTTACACAAGAAATTGATAAAGGCAGGTCTGATTGCAAACTCTCATGAATACTGCAGTGATTGTAATCATAACTCGCCAGGTTGTGACTTAGTGCAAAGGAACATTCAGTCAATATTGACGAGGGACTTCTACAAATATGTGGGACAAAGAAAAAAGAAGATGTCTCGGTGATTGAACCTATCTTCAATTTACCAAAAAGGTCTGAAAAAGTGCCAGTTTTCAACACTGGTAGCAAGTTTGCTCTTCCTACTGCTGTTAGGCCTATATTCCATAACAACCCAGTACCGACAATCGGCTAGCCTAAGCCAAGGTTTGATCCAAGAAGAGGACCATGTCCCAATCCAAAGGCGGTATCATGGAAATATGACTATTCGTGGTACGATATGAAAGCTAGGAGAAAACATGAGGATGTAACAAATATTGTTGGGGCAAGCAAAATGACCCGCAGCGGTCATATATATCCGCCCAAGGCAACTGTTACCATCCTCAAGGAAACCATTCGCAAAGAGGCTGTTCCTAAGGAAACCATCCTGAAAGCACCTATTGAGAAACCAAAAGGAAAAAAATTCACAAAGGAGGATGAGGAAGAGTTCTTAAGAATAATCCGTCGGAGCGACTACAAGGTAGTAGACCAGCTCAATCAGACACCGTCAAAAATCTAGGTCATGTCTCTGCTACTAAGTTCTCCTGCTCACCGACAAGAATTGCTAAAAATACTGACACATGCCCACGTAACAAAAGATATCACGTGGGGCTGTTTGACTCTGTTGTTGCTAAAATCACGACTTACAATACGCTGAGCTTCAACAATGATGACTTGACCACTGAAGGTCGCAAGCACAATCGTGCCTTGCATGTATCTGTCAAATATGAAGATGATACTCTCGCTAGGGTACTTGTTGACACTGGGTCGTCTTTCAATGTGATGCCCAAGAGAACATTGGCCAAATTGGCATATAAAGGATCCGTGATGATAGCCATATCTCTAATCATGAAAGCCTTTGACGGATCAAGAAGAACGGTAATTGGAGAAGTTGATTTACCAATTATGGTGGGACCATAGGTCTTTGAGGTCACTTTTCAAGTAATGGATATAAACCCAACATACAGTTGTTTACTAGGAAGGCCTTGGATACATGTAGCGGGCGCTGTCACATCCATATTACATCAAAACTTGAAGTTCATTATTGAAGATCAGCTAGTCATAGTACATGGAGAAGAGGATTTAATGGTGAGCAATTTATCATCCTTCCGATACATCGAAGCCAATGACAATGCATTGGAAACAACTTTCTAGACACTGGAAATTGCACATGCAGTATTGATTAAGGATGTTATCGTTACATGCAGACCATCTTTCGCCTCAGTCCAGAGCATCAAGAACGCCATGAAGGAAGGTCTTCCTCAAGGTTGGGGAGAAGTAATTAAGGTCAATGCTCGGGCGAAGAACAATCGACAAGGGTTGGGTTACAAACTAACTCTAGATGAAGGATCAGAGATCGACGACAAGCTCCTAAAGACCCTGAAGGAAACCTTTATGAGCGGCGACATTCATATAAATTCCACTGAAGAAGACGCCGAAGTAAGCTGTATTGACAACCTGGTATTCCAAGATAAAGTTGTTTTATGCAATTGGGAGGTCGTCGACGTTCCCATCATGTTACCACTCTTAGAGTAATATGTTTGTCTTGCTTGTTAGCATTTTCTCTATTTAAAATCCATGGTCACGCCCGAGGCCAGTGGATCATTTTGTATGGGCCACACTTTTGCAATTAAAGATCAATTAATGAATGAGTGTTTTGTTAAACTTTCATTTGTTGTTCATTATTTTTTATTTGTTTTCACTCTTTTAAAAAAGGAAAATGGCAATCTTTTTGAAAACCTAAAAAGAATTCTTCATCTACATATCATTGTATGTGTTTGATCATTTAAACCCGTTACCACATGCAGAGACCTTTCATCACCCGCTAAATCCGATGATCATCCAGTTCCTTCTAACTTTGGTTCATATGTATTCCAAGCCGAAGATGAGACTGATGAAGACTTTGAAATTCCTGAAGAACTGATAAAGATGACTGAGTACGAGGATGCTTATCTTCAACCTTACAAATAACAGATCGACATTTTCAACTTGGGATCTGAAGAAGTAAAAAGAGAGGTCAAGACTGGGGCATCGCTCTGGGCATAGGTTAAGGATAGATTGATAATGCTTCTCAAAGATTATGCGGATGTGTTCACTTGGTCCTACCAAGATATGCCTGGGTTGGACACCGATATTGTAGTGCACAAACTCCCTCTTAAACATGAGTGTCCTCTAGTTAAGCAGAAACTTCAAAGATCCAGACCTGACATGGCTCTCAAAATCAGAGATGAGGTTAAAAAGCAGATCGACACAGGCTTTCTGGCAGTTTCTAAGTACCCTGAGTGGGTGGCTAATATTGTACCAGTACCTAAGAAGGATGTCAAAGTCAGAATGTACGTAGATGACAGGGACCTTAACAAAGCTAGTCTGAAGGACGATTTCCCTCTGCCGCATATCGATACTTTGGTGGAAAATACAACCAACTTTGCAGTATTTTCATTCATGGATGGCTTCTACGGCTACAATCAGATAAGAATGGACCAACTGATATGGAAAAGACAACCTTCATCACACCTTGGGGCACTTATTGTTATAAAGTTATGCCTTTTGGTTTGAAAAATGCTGGAGCCACATACCAACGAGCCATGGTGGCATTATTTCATGACATGATGCACCAAGAAATTGAGGTTTATATCAATGATATGATTGCTAAGTCTCAGAGCGAAGAGGATCACCTTGATCATTTGTTGAAGCTATTTGAAAGACTCTGGAAGTATCAATTGAGACTAAATCATGCCAAATGTACCTTCGAAGTCAGATCTGGAAAACTACTCGGCTTCATTGTTAGTCAACACGGAATCAAGGTGGATCCTGATAAAGTATGAGCCATCCAGGAAATGCCTGCCTCACAAATTGAGAAGTAGATTGAATTATATCTCCAGGTTTATCTCCAACTTGACCCCTACTTGCACGCTGATCTTTAAGCTGCTATGGAAAGATCAAGCAGTTGTGTGGAACGAGGATTGCCAATCGGCATTTGAAAATATCAAAGGATACCTCCAAGAGCCTCCAATATTGATCCCTCCTATTCCTGGAAGGCCTCTCTTCATGTACATGACTGTGCTCGAGGGTTGTGGGCCAAACAGATGAGTCGGGAAAGAAGGAGCATGCGATTTACTATTTGAGCAAGAAATTCACCAATTGTGAAAGTCGTTACTCTCCATTGGAAAGAGCTTGTTGCCCTATGGCTTGGGCAGCCAAACGTCTGAGGCAGTACATGATTTGTCACACTACTCTATTGATATCCAAAATGGAACCGATAAAGTACATATTTGAAAAACTGGTTCAGACGGGAAGACTTGCAAGATGGCATATGCTCTTAGCAGAGTATGACATTCAATATGTTGCTCAGAAGTCGATAAAAGGAAGCGTCTTGTCAGAATACCTTGCTGATAAACCTGTTAAAGATTATCAGCTGCTCAAATTAGACTTCCCCGATGAAGATATCATGTTTCTTTACAAAGACAAAGAAGAACCCGACCCCGAGGAAGGTCCTGAACCTGGTTCTCATTGGAAAATGATGTTCAACGGTGCATCGAACAAAAGAGGTCATGGTGTTGGTGTTGTTCTAGAAAATCTGACTGGTGGCTACACTGCTGTTACTGAAAGATTGTGCTTCAAATGTACGAACAACATAGTTGAGTACGAAGCCTGCATCCTGGGTCTTGAAGCTGCCATTGACCTTCATATTAAGATTATGGAAGTAATTGGTGACTCTGCCTTGGTAATTTATCAGCTCAATGGTGAATGGGAGACCCGAGATAAAAAATTGATTCCTTACAAAGACTATATCTTGGAGATGATTGAGTATTTTGACGAAATCACTTTCAGACACGTCCCAAGATCCGAGAACCACATAGCAGATGCTCTAGCTATGATGGTTGCTATGTGGAAGGTTCAGTTTGTCAACGAAGCTCCCCTAATTAGAATTTAAAGAAAGGCTGCACCAACATACGTCATGATGGCTGAAGAAGAGTCTGACAGAAAACCTTGGTTTTATGACATAAAAAATCACCTTCAGAACCAAGAATATCCAGCTGGCGCCTTTAAACTTGACAGGGGAGCTTTGCGAAAATTGTCATCCAAATTCTTCATCAGTAATAATGTTTTGTACAAGAGAAATACGACATGGTCTTACTGAGATGTGTCGACAGTAGAGAAGTAGACATATTAATGACAGACATTCATGAAGGTGTCTTTGATACTCATGCAAGCAGTCATGCCATGGCAAAGAAGATCTTGAGGGATGGTTATTACTGGTTGACTTTGGAGACCGACTGTATCATATTTTCCCGAAGATGTCATAAATGCCAGATTTATGTGGACAAGGTGCACGTGCCACCACATCCTCTGAATGTATTATCGTCACCTTAGCCATTCTCAATGTGGGGCATTGATATAATTGGGGAAATTGAGCCTAAAGCATCCAAGGTTCATCGTTTTATCCAAGTCACCATCGAATATTTCACTAAATGGGTATAAGATGTCTCCTATGCGAATGCAACGGAGCAGTTGGTTGCCCGGTTCATTAAAAAGGAGATTATCTATCGTTACGGAATTCCTAACCAAATCATTACAGATAATGGGACAAATCTGAACAATAAAACAATGAAGGAGTTATGCGATAATTTCAATATTAGACATCACAACTCCTCTCCTTACCGGCCCAAGATGAATGGAGTTGTTGAAGCTGCAAATAAGAACATCAAAAAGATTGTGCAGAAAATGGTAGTAACTTACAAAGATTGGAATGAAATGCTACCATTTTCTTTGCACGGATACAGAACATCTGTTCGCACTTCAACAGGGGAAACCCCTTTCTCCCTAGTTTATGAGATGGATGCAGTACTACCTATTAAGGTTGAGATACCTTCTTTAAGGGTCTTAATGGAAGTTGAGCTCGAAGAAGATGGGTGGATGAAAGAAAGATTTGATACCCTGAATCTCATCAAAGAGAAAAGGATGACAGAAATGTGCCACAGTCAGCTATATCAGAGGAGAATTAAAAGAGCCTTCGATAAAAGAGTCCAGATCAAAGAATATAAAGAGGGTGAGCTGGTACTCAGAAAGATTCTACTGGTGTAGTGAGACATGCGAGGAAAATGGATGCCAAACTACGATGGCCCATTTGTCGTGAAGACAATTTTCTCTGGAGGCTCTCTTATCCTTGCAACGATGGACGGTGAACAACTTTCACATCCCATGAACTCGGATGTAGTAAGAAAATATTATGCCTAAAAAGGCCCGCTAAGTTGAAAACCTGGAAAGGAAACTTAGGAAAAAAAGGGGCATCCTGGTGGATCATAACCTATGAAGGAGATCCAAGAAAAAATTAGGGATGAAAGAAAGAAAATCTCATTAAGTTGAAAACCCAAAAGGCAGCTTTAGGCAAAAATGAGCATCCCGATGAATTGAAAACCCGAAAGGGCAATTCAGGAAAAAGTTAGGAACAAAGGCATTTCACTGCATCAAGAGTTGTCACTACTGCAGAAGATCGTCAAAGAGGCTCACTTTCCTCTACTTTTGTCAGTGGCAACAATTCAGACGAACCTTTATCTAGTTAGGACTGGATTATCGTTGGATTTTGTAACCTTTTACCATGTTGCCATTTTTTCCAAATTGTAAATGTTCCATGGGGCTTTGCCTTTTGCAAGTCTCCATCTTTGAATGAAATCAGATTTCGACCAATCTTTGTTTATGCTCTATTGATTGCCCCACCTTTTTGTTATGCAAAACATCACTTATTTGTTAATAATGATTTTAAAAGGCAAAAGTTTTTTTGAAACAAAAATTGTTTTGGAGAAAGTTAATTAACAAGCAAGTTGTAACTTTGATTGTGACATGACGGTGTAAAATTTGACTCCTCTCATAAGGGCGGAATGGTTGAAACCTTGATACCATTTTTCCATCATATGAGGTCTATAGAGACTTCTTTCCCCACGCCGCCGCGCTACAAAGTCTTTGATCAGTTATTTTGTCCGCTGTATCGAAGTTATGACCTTTCTCCGGCAAGTTTGCAAGAACAGGGATTGTTTCCTCTCCAGAGGATTAAGACCATTCTCCAGCATTTGGATTCAGTGTGATTCTTTTGCCTCCGGTGTGATAGATAGGTATTTATCTTTTGTTTCTTTCTCCTGCGGAGTCATTCGAAATTGCATTTGCATCATACCTTTAGCATATGCATGTTTCAGCATACCTCTTGTTTTGGTTTGTTCTGGATGTGACCATTATGTTCTAGTCATAACGGTTTTCTTTTCCAAGAATCTGTCGGGTGTTCCTTCCCTAGTTGTTACTAGATACCATCTTGAGATCCTTTGGTCGTTACCAAACTCCTTTGCTTCAGACCTGATGTCACGGGCTTACCCTTTGGTTGTTACCTTAACTTTGTCAAGTTATCTGGCTTAAGTATTATTGTGATTAATACTTATATCCCCGAAAAGTCCAGTAATTACTGGCATCCCTCAAAATCTAATTATTATTGGTATTGCTAATTTGGTCGTTACCATTTGAAGTCCAGTAATGTTTTGACTAGCGTTCTGTGTGAAAATCTTAATTGTTACTGGTGTTGTGGATTAGGGACCTTATCCCCAGTAAGTCCAATAATGTTTTGACTGGCGTTGTTTAAAGCCCAATTGTTATTGGCATCTCGGTTTTGGTCATTACCATATCCGCTTAAAAGCCCAATGGTTATTGGCGATATTTATCAGGATGTTTGGTTGTTACCAACACCCCTAGTGCATCTTAGGATGTTTTGTTGGTCGCCTACGCCTCCAGTTGCTTCCTGAAGATTCCGTTTGAACTCTTTGCTGTAAGGAAATTCTCTGTTTCGATTTAGTACCCAGTGAAGATTTTGTTTCTTTATGGATTCCCCGGGAAGTCTAGTTGTTACTAGCTCCACCCCTTTTGTTCTGGCTTGTCTGGCCGCCTCCAGATTCCCCTGTGAAGTCTAGTTGTGACTAGCAATAGGTCGGCCACTGAACCCTATCTGATACTGCTAATTGGTGGTTACCAAACTTTAATCGTTACTAATGTTGCAGTTTATCCTTGAGATTAGGTGTTTACATGGATCTATCCCCCCGATCGATGTTTCATTTGTTAACTAACTCGGTTGAAGTCCAGTAGTTACTGGAGTTTTTAAAATCCAATCATTATTGGTATCGTTGATTTGGTTGTCACCATATCCTCATGGAAGTTTAGTCGTTACTAGCGTTCCCCAGGAAGTCCAATAATGTTTTGACTGACATTGTTTAAAATCCAATTGTTATTGGTATCACTGTTTTGGTTGTCACAAATCTCCAAAAGTCCGGTAATGTTTTGACTGGCATTGTTTAAACCTATTTGTCTTTGGTATCATAAATTTGGTCGTCACCATATCTCTTGAAAGTCCAGTAGTTACTAGCATTGCTTCAAATCCAATCGTTATTGGTATCGTTGATTTAGTCGTCACTATATTCTCTTGGAAGTCTAGTCGTTACTAGCGTTCCCCATAGAGTCCAGTAATGTTTTGACTGGCATTGTTTAAACCTAATTGTCATTAGTATCGCCATTTTGGTTGTCATCAATCCCCAAGAAAGTCTAGTAGTACTGACATCATTTGAAAACCCATTGTTATAGATAGTTGATTGTTACCAACATCTCCCATGAAGTCCAGTAGTTACCGGCACTGTTCGAAACCCGATTGTTATTGGAATGTGGTTGTAACCTACGCTTTCTTTCCCCATTGAAGTCTAGTAGTCACTGGCGCTGTTTGAAATCCAATTGTCATTGGAATGTGGTCGTAACATACGCCTTTTTCCCTGTATAGACCAGTTGGTTACTGGCATTAATTGATAATTCCATTGTCGTTTACCTGTTAGTTTGGTTATCACCAATCCCCGTAAAGGCCAGTGGTTACTGACATTGTTCGAAGCCCAATGTTTATTGGCAGGGTTTTTTATGTACTCTTAGGATATTTGGTTATGACCAACATCCCT
Source organism: Lathyrus sativus (assembly GCA_963859935.3). Taxonomy (NCBI): domain Eukaryota; kingdom Viridiplantae; phylum Streptophyta; class Magnoliopsida; order Fabales; family Fabaceae; genus Lathyrus; species Lathyrus sativus. Next base: position 198,231,443 of record OZ012737.1, read on the forward strand.
AGATGTCCCTAGTAGGTCTTGGAGGTCTAGTAGTCACTAGCATCCCCGGTGAGTCTGGTCTTGTTTCTAATCTTTTCCTGAAGGTCCCGTTTGAACTCTTTGTTAAAAGGAAAGTCCCTGTTTGGTTTGTTCCTCAATAGGGACCGTGTCTCTTGTCTCTTGATCCCCAGTTGGAGCCCGAGTCTGTTGACTTTTGTTCCCTTGGGTGGCTTCTTATCCTTGTCTCCCTTGATGCATCTTCTGGCTAGATTTGCATTTCCCCAGTGGAGATTTGCCTTTTCCCCAATGGAGATTTATCTTCCCCGTTGGAGTTTGTGTCCCCTGTATGGAGGATTCCCCTTGAAGTATCATCATTAGTCATGTCTGAACAATTGGTGGGTATGCTTTAGATCTCTCCCCAGTGTGTCTGTGTTCCCACTGAGTGGTTACTCGTTGTTTTGTTCTTCTTTTCTCTTTTGCTCGTGTGTCAGCATTCTCTTGCATTCAAGCATCATAAAGCATCACTCTTAGAACTCATTTCATGATCAACATTTATCCTTTTGCATTCTGTCGTACCTAAGGGCAAAATTTTTGGTTTGTTATATTTAAATACCTTTCACCATGATTCTATGGAGATTGTTATCTCTCATTGCCATCTGGTAAAGATATTGAAATAGGGGCAACTATCATACCCAAAATTTTGACCCCTTAGATTTCATTATCATTATAGGTGCATCAAGCATGTCTTATCTAACCCTAACCTCTTTCAAGTTTGTCTTTGTCAAGATGCAGATGAATTAGGGCTTCACACTATTAAAATCAAGAATCTTATGGACTGATCAGTCAAGGTTTTGGATTGATCTTCTACATATCAAGTTTTCATAACATCAAGAGGTTCATATCTTACCAAGCACAAGTGCTATTTGAGTTTGTTACCAAAAGAATGGAAGCAGTGCTGTGCAAAACTCTGATTAGGATTTCTAGTTGAAAAAGTCAACTATAGTTTGACTTTTGGTCCACATGGGTTTCCAAATCTTGAACCATGGTCCATGATGTTTCTATGACCATGATGTTTCTATGACTTAGTTAAGTCCCCTCAAGAAGTATGAAAGGTTCAGAAACCCCAGAATACCAATGATCGATCCTGAAGATTTCAACTGTTCGGTTTGTCTGTCTGGAAAGTCAACTCTTTGACTTTTAGGGTTTTGACCCCAAATTGAAGTAATCAAAGTTTCCAACATGATTTTATGCCTAACTAGTGCGTTTGGTGAAGATTTAATCAAGAATTGATGTATAACTTATGAATCAAGAAATTAGGATTTATGAAAAACCCTTATTACAAGCTAATTTGGAGTGGTCATAACTTTCAAACCACACATCCAAATTGAGTGATCCAAAGATGGTTGGAAAGCTCTTGAGAATTCCTAAAAAGGTTTCCTAGGGGGTTGAGGTCCAAAAATGAGTGCTGGCTAGATTTTGGTTAGTACACTTGCACGCACTTTCACTTTATTGCTTTTCTAAGGATAATCTCTTATTCTCCTTTCCTTCTTGCATTTTCAAAATCTTCTCCCTTTTTCAAAACCCTGTTTTTTCTTAAGTAAATGCTAAGACATGTTAAGCATATCAAAACAATTTCAGAAGACTTAAAAAACCCACAACTCATTCAAACTATTTTGTATCCTTTTCCTTTTAAATTTTTTTTCTCAAGGATGAGACATGAGTTACTTTCATAGTTGAGATGTGACTCTCCTATCCCCATAGTAACGATTGAAATGATGTTGATTCTTTTCCACCCGAGATAATTAGTGGCACACTTGTTGATTTTTATCCAAGTTGGAGCTCTTCTTAATAGTGATGCAAATGTCCATTTTCTCATACTTGTTAGTGATTAGTTGAGTATTCTCCTTAAAATGACAAAATGTCTTTTTCATTTAAAATCAATCAAAACAAACACTTTTGTTATTATTACCATGAACTACGAGGTTTTGATCCTCCATTGCATTTTGTGGGTACGTAGGCATGAGACTCAGGAAGTTTTGTCAAACACCAAAAACCCTAAAAAAAATTTCTCTTCTCATCTCCTCAATCTTTTGCAAACAACCGGTTTTAAGCCAAACACAGATTTCCAAGAGGTGCCTATAGAGTACTATAAATGTTTTGGGTGCTAACACCTTCCCATTGCATAACCAACCATTTACCGTTGTTTCTTTTTTTTATTAGTTTTATTTTAAAACTTCTGTGAGTTTTATTCGCTCTTTTCCCATTCTTTTAGAAACAATAAAGTGTGGTGTCGACTCTTGCTTTGTGAGTTAAGTTAATCAATAGGTTAATCCCAATTTTTCACCGCTACAACTATGTTAGAGGACGAAACTGCCTACTTCTGATTATAATAAATATCTACCTAATCCACATGCTTTCACACTCAATGTTAGATCTTAATTTTTTTTCTTTGGACCTTACAAACGGTCCGAAACAAGAACTATGTTACTAATAGCTAGAGCTGTCAAAATGGACTACCCGGCCCTAAACGAGCTGACTCTGACGGGCTCGGGCTTTTTAGGACTGAGTCAAAAAAACTCATTTCTAATATGGGCTCGAAAATTACTATCCGCGTCCGACTCTAGATAGGCTTCGGGCTACCCGGTCCTAAACGGGCTGTTTTTAATAAAAAAATCAAAATAAAAATGTCACAATATTGATTATAAATAAAATTAAAAATTATATTATTTTAAACATAATACATATTAAGTATTATATTATCTTTTATCAATACTAATAATGTGTTTTTAAATACAATACATGTCTAAATTGTATAAAATAATACTCGGATATTCGAAACTAATAGAATACGAGAAAAAAGTGTTGATTATATTAATGTATAATATTTAAAAGAGAAAGATTAAGTAAAGTATATATAAGAGAAAAATTAATGTTATTTTGAAGTAAAATAATATAAGTGACGATCCACACCCATACAGGCTAACCTTAATGGATAGCAGATTTTTTAAAATTGGACTAAAAAGATCCTGAAAAATATAGACTCTAATTTTAAAGTATAAATTCTAAAATTTTTTGAGTTAAACGGATCGGTGCATGGTATAATGTTGGTAATATCAAATCGGTTAACTAGTTTTAAGTTAATGATTAGCTTCAAATGTGTAAGTAATATGCTATGTTTTAAAGCAATTGTTTTTGGAGTCGTTATTTTGCTATGGGCCCTTCTTAATGGGACCCCCTATTTTCTCTAGCCACCCATGCTTATGTCGACAGAACTTTTATATGAGAGGTTCCAAATGCATTTCCTGGTTGATAAAATACCAATTGACACTCATCCTTTATTATTAGTCAACAATAAAACATAAACAACTACCTTTCAAGGGCAATATAGTAAATCCAAATACTCTCCAACATAACCACCCTCATTTCCATCTGTTGAGTCCTTAAAGGGCATGATTGACATTGAACACTCATAATAAAAGTCTCAACTATACATCCCGACGTTCACATTTTCTCACTCTACATAACCCTCTCTCTCAACAACCATCAATATTCATCACCGTCCATCTTCCATTTCATCACCATCCTATACATGAGGAGTGAGAAACAAAAATAAAAACAAAAAACAAAAACAAAAACAAAAGGTGGTAGATGCATGAGCCACAACAACAAAACACACACATTATCTCATACAACCACACTCTCACCACCTTCTTTTCCTCCCTCTCTCATCACCTTATCCCTTTTCAGGTACACCCTTTTCATTAATTACCATCAACAATGGCTTCATCACTTGTTCTTCCTATTTCCGTACGTTTTTGTTTATATGGTTATATCATATGTTAGTGTTTTTTAGTTGACTCATGATAAAGTCTTGGTCTTTCTTTGGTTTCCTTTAATGGGTGTTTCTTGAATTTTGTTATCAATGTGTGTGGTCAATATGGGTTTGGCTCTTTTTGTTCTTGTTGCTGTTACCCTTTCCCAAGAAAGGTGGTAGGTTGATGCAGTTGAGTTGACTTCAACATAAAATGAGAAAGTCTTTGGTTTGTGTTTGTGATTTTTGTTTTTGGTTAGTGGGGGGTTTGGTTTCATTATGTTAAATAGGATGATACAACTTTGTTTTTCTCAAAAGATTTGATTTTTTTCTTCTTGATTTGGAATGAGTTTTATCATGTTTATGTTTTAACAGGGTTGTTGATATGTTTTTCTGCTGTGATCAAATTGGATTTATGATTTGAATGATGTTTCAAAGGTCTAATTCTAGGTAAGAGTGACCGAAACTGTGTCATGATCAAGGTTTCGTTGCATTTTTGTATCTGTTTGTTGGGTTAGTTTTGCTAAGGTGGTGTGATCTTGAGCATAAAGAGCATGCGAACTTTGTAAACACTTCACAAAAGTCAATGATTTTAGGTAAACCTTTGTATGTGTCTGCCTAAAAAGGGATGGTCTATGATGCAAGAAGGCTGAGTGAACGCAGGAAACGGGCTTAGCTGCCTAAAATAGGCCTAGCCTCCCGAACCAGTATTCAGGGCCTACTTCGTTTAGTACATGTGGCCCACGAGGTGTTTAGGTAGTAACAGTCAGTAAGCATCAATCAAAGGGAAAAATTGCCTCTCCCATAATTTGGGGAGAAATTCTTCTGCTTTGCTCCCATGTTCATGATAAGGAAGTGGGAGAAATTGCTCCCTCAGACCCAAGGGATCCTCTATAAATACCTCAATCTCAGAATTGAGGAGGATTCAAAGATTTTTTAGAGAAAAATACACAGCCTATCTCTTGATTGTTGTACTTTTAGCTAGTACATTGTGTGATCTAGTTCTTGATTTCCAATCAATATTCTCATTGAACTGGTTATAGAACTTGTTTCTTCTCCTATAGGTCTAAACAATCAATCTCATCAGCCTGAAAATTTTCGACTTGTGTTATCGCTTCATTATTACCTCCTAAATTGAAGGAAAAAGCTGGTATGGCCGGATGTTAATCGTTATACTTTGATGACTTGGTAGAAACACGAACTAAAAATGGTAAGTTTAAGGAGGCGCAGACTTTTGGGACTATGCTCAGGTAATGTTGGTAAACTTATTCATCATGCTTTTGAATCTAACACTTAACTGAGTTAATTTTCCAATTGGTTTTCACCTTTGCAGGAAGCAGTTCCTTTGTTTCCCCTCTTCCTCTATATTGCGAGAATCTAACTGGTTCTGTAAATTCGTCATGGCATGCTAAACCAAAGACTGAACAGCCTATGCTTTCGGATAACGCAAGCATCCCGGACTGTGTAGGAATAAGTTTACTACTACTAAATTATTGTTATAGTCTATCTAGCATTCATATCTTAGACATCTAAGAACTTATACTGAATTGTTTAACGTTTACCAGAATACCGTTGTGCAAGAAGAACCGGATTCATCGAATATTTCTGGTTCAAGCTCTTCCAAAGATCAGACTATTCAACAAACCCTTGGTTAGTTCTTAACTAGGTTGATTTTTTTTCTCATTTTCTGTTTTATGTCTGGTTTAGTTTTTAATGGAAATTTTGTCCTATTATTTAGCAGCTCCTCCTGTCAAACGTAGGAAGCGACATAGGAGAAAGACTTTGCATAGTCAGGATGCTTCCATGAGAGGTGTCTACTTCAAAAATATGAAGTGGCAGGCAGCGATAAAAGTCGACAAGAAACAGATTCACCTAGGGACTGTTGGATCACAAGAAGAAGCTGCTCATTTATATGACAGGTACTATTAATCTTTGAAGCACGGATACAGACACGAAACTGACCTTATCAATACGGATACAAATTTAAATGAATTGAATAGTTAAATGTAATCGGTTGGACATGAAACATGTGCTGTTGTCGGAAATCTACTTTTAATGCTTGAATTTCTTGAAGGAAGACAGTATAAAATCGATGGGACATGGAACATGTCCTTCCATTACAACCGGTGTATCTGGTCTATATATAGTCCAGATACACTACTTATTCAATGAATTTAAATAGTAAATTTTTTTTTGTAAATAGGACCAAAGAGGGAGTATTATTTTAGTTATGGTCTACTTAGTTTGAAGAACATCTCATTTTTCTATAGGGCTGCTTTCATGTGTGGGAGAGAGCCCAATTTCGACCTTCCGGAGGAAGAGAAGCAGGAGCTACGCAAATTCAAATGGGATGATTTCTTAGCGATGACTCGACAAGCAATCACGCGAAAAAGTAATATTTTTCTTTGAACTACGCCACATGGTTTATTTCGTAGAGTTTAATAATTATGCACTGACAATAAGACACTAACGACATAATATCATTTTTTTAGAGCACAAGAGAAGTCTTGAGCTGCAAAATGAAGATTGGGAAAGTAAGCAAGGAGTAAGTGGTTTCTCTACATATGAAGATGCAGAGCAGGAAACATCAGGCTCTTGAGAATTATGATCCAGGAAGCAAGAGGGAAGATGAGTTATACCGACTAGTTCTAATCCAATTCTATATGCTAGATCCATTTTATTGTAGAAAAATGCAGCATTTATAATGTCTAAGACATTCAAATAGCTAAACCTTAACATAATAAAAAGTACATCTCAAGTTGGACGTGTCAATTTTGAAACAATGCAAATAAAGATACTTCTCTTCATTCCTACATGAAAGAGATATCTACAAGTTTTTCTTTTGAGTAAGTGATTGATGAACATATTTTAGCAGAAATTGACTTGATTGCTTAAAATTTGCAAATCACTCTAGCTTGATTGTGTTCAGGTTTAGAGGCAGGTACTAAGTAGAAATTATGCTTACTATAAAATAACTTTTATGTTATTTTGATAAATCTTACTATAATAAAGATATTTGTGTTCAATATTTTACATCTCATCAACTTTGTGTGAGCTTAGCATGATGAAAATTTAACTAAAATTGTTACACAATCTCATGTGTTATTAGCATGATCGTTTTTTAAGGTGTACAAGATAGACTATTGTTCAATATCTAAATTTGTTACAATTAAAACCTGGTTAAATGATCTCATAACATATTTGTTATGTTTAAATAGTGGTTAAACAGATTTTTTATTTATTTTTTCACAATTAAACTGTCACTAATTAACAGTGAACCTTCAAACATATATGCACACAAACATTAGCTAGAAGATGAGAAGCAAGTTCTGTTGATCCAACTTGTATTGTTTTTAGAAAGTGTTGCATGCATGAAAATTAAACTCATGGCTCAAGAACATGACAACACTATAAGTGGTGGACCGTCATATTTTATCGTTAACTCGGTCCATGACATTAAAAATTTATAGGCTAAGTTTCTAAAACTCGGTCCATGACATTCAAAATTTATAGGCTAAGTTTTTAAAACAAATAAGAGAATTTCTTTTTCCACTATAGATGTTTCTTATGCATCATGTGAATTTTCACATATGCTTTCTAGTTTCAGAGATATATCTCTAGACGCACCTTGTGCATACTCAACCAAGGACATATCCGCGGTATTTTGAAATTTTCTGACATCTTTATATGTCAGGTATTTTTGGAGATGCATTTTCGGAAATATTTGATATAACATCCAGCTGCATGATCACTCCTTCATTGTTGTCATACTCCATTCTCAACCAAACCCTTCACCTTAAAAACCCTTCATTCTCAACCAAACCCTTCACCTTAAAAATCCTTCATTCTCAATCCATTTTTTCACTTCAAATCTCCATCCTTTTGGTTCAACATATCACAGGGAGCAAAAGAAGATAGAGTTTCAGGTAAATATTGTTCTTTCCTCTCTACATTGCTCACATTAATCATCATTTTTTTCTAAAAAAATTTACGTTGTATCCAAAATGTATCTTCGAAACGTATATGAACTTGTTCGGATATGCATTTTCGAAAGTTGTCTGTGTTTATTTTTCATTCATTTTGCAGCAGTAGTTGAACTAATATTGTGTTATTGTTTTAATTGTTTTCAATAGATATGGTCCACCCCGATGTTTTCTCAAAACAAGTTGTTTCTCCGAATGTTCAAGGGGTTGTTGCGAAGGCGGTAGATGTTGGCAATGACTTTAAAAACAAGCAAGAATTTGAATCTCGTGATCAAATGCTTGAATGGATTCGTATGGAGGTCTCTAAACTTGGATTTTGTGTGGTTGTCAGAAGGTTCTATAATGGTTCAGATAGAAGATGCACCTTTGTGACAATGGTGTGCGAAAGAAGCGGAAAATATCGAACTTCTCTTTGGAATTTTAAAAGAGACGACACGGGTAGTAGAAAATGTGAGTGTCCATTTAAGATTCGTGGTTACATGTTGACAAACAAAAATTGGAGACTTAATGTGATATGTGGTTTGCATAACCATAATTTTTGTTTAAAATTAGTCGGTCATCATAGTGCCTATCGGCTCAAGCCAAAAGAGAAAGAATGTATTAGTTGAAACAGGGATGTCTCATACCACTTACTTTACCGGAGTGGACGACTCATTCAAGTGCAAAAACCGAGACATGGCCGAATCATTTTATGAAAAGGATGCAATATTTTGATAGATTGAACAACATTGAAAAAGAATCGAATGCACAAAAGTCTAAGGGGGTACCATGTAACACCCCAAATTTAATCGGAATATTTTAATTAGTTTATTTAATTGAGAATACTCATTTTTCGGTGATTTTCGCTAGTTTGTGGATTATTGAAAAAGTGTGCATTTTTGGGTTATTTATTTGATTAATAGTATATAATATTAATTTATTAGTATTATTATTATTTAAAATGAATATAAGTGAAATAAGGGTAATTTGGGCATTTGGAGGAGTTAGTAAGGGTAATAAGGGAAAAGCCCAAATTGTGAGGCCCAAGACTAGGTTTGACAAAATAGAATTCTGAAGGGAATTAGGATTCATTTGTTAACCGTGAAGAGTATTGTGGCCAGAGAGCTCTGAGGAGAAGATTGGAGGCAGAAGATTCCCGGAGATAATCGTGAAGGCTTTGAATCGACTAAGGTATGAGGAGTATAACTTTTCATGATTTTCCATGTGAGCCTTTCAATGTAATTATGGATGATTTTAGGTTTAAGTGATTTTAGGTCGATTGTGGGAAAAGGGGAAATTGATGGTGAGGACCCTGATGGTTGTGGTTAGTGGTAAGTATTCCTGACTATTAAAGCATGGATATGAAAAATAGTGATCTTAGGCCTTCGTGGCCAAAAAACTTGAATTGTTATATGTTTGATCCTGTAGGGATAGAATATTGGATAGTGAGTAACTCTAATGCCTTAGGTGTAATTGAATGAAAAATTGTGATTTAGGACATGAATATGTTACGGGATTGGCCTAATAAACCGTAGGTTTTGTGCCTTTATCGTCGTAGGACCTTAGGGATGATTTATAGATGTTTTGGGGGCATTGGGTGATATTTGAGAATGTCAACGCTGTGTCTGAAGACGACGAGGATATTGATTGTGACCTGGACTCCTGGATTCAGCCGTGCAAACCAGGCCAGAGCCTCAACAACTGGTCCGTCCAGGATGTCATCCAAGTGACGCGTAAAGAGTAATGCTTTGTACTTTTCCAATTATTGTACAACCTTATGCTCTACCCGGGGCATAACAGTTTTATTGTCAGGGCCTTGATTGCTTATGCATGTACATATTATCAATAAATCAAAGGGCGTTTTCTTTGCATTCCAATTTTGTGATCTCTGTTATTCCTGTTTTATTTTTGTTTTGAAAAACAATAAAATGGCAATACGGTTTGTGCTAACCTGCATATCCTCGTTTTAAGCTTAACCCTTGCTATTGCAGGATTCACACCACAAATGACATCGACTCTGAACCTTCTACGACTCACTTCGACTTTGATTGCCCGATATATCAAGCTGAAGAATAGATTGATGAAGATGAAGACCTTCCTGAAGAGTTGGCTCGATTGTTAAAACAAGAAGATAAGATCATTCTGCCTCACGAGGAAGAGATTGAGATTGTTAATATGGGTTCTGAGGAACTTGTCAGAAATGTCAGGATAGGGGCTACATTACAGAGCGATGTTAAACAAAGATTGGTCGAGATGCTTCGAGAGTATAGTGACATCTTTGCTTGGTCATATGAAGATATGCCCGGTGTCGCTACTGCGAAAATCGGCGCCGGCTGAACAGAAGAGTTGCCACCGTGCGTTATTTATCCCAACGGAGGGAAAGGAAACGCTCGAAGTAAACCTACCGCAAAGACGGGAAAGAAATGGTCATCGCAACCAAATCCTGGATTTGGGAGTCGGTTACGCAAGGGGAAGGTATTAGCACCCCTCACGTCCGTCGTACTCGACGGGATCCACGCTTGTTTTCTAGTACGAATTGTTATTCTATCTACTCTACAGGTCTAGGGTTAGAAGAAAAGAAAATGACTCGGCAAAGTATCGCACTTTATGCCTACTTATTCCCGTCTGGAACGAGAAATCAGAGTCAACGTAGTTCGCCTACCTACGGGAAAGGAGGGGAAGGTTGCTCGCTAGGATATCACATCCTATGCCTACGTACTTTCATACAGCATGAAAGATCAGAGCAAATGTAGTTCGGGCTACGAAAGACACAAGCTTGTCTGAATGTTTTTTTTTATCTCCTTATGAAAGGGTTTTTCCTGATTAAGAGTCCAAGCGGACAAAAATGACACTTTGATGTTTGTTTTCAGTCTTTTACGCAAGAACTGTTTTTTATGATGTTTGCAATCTCTGACGCACTAGAGACTATGATTTGAGGGTGACTACGTCGTATGTCACCCTAAGGGTAACACACTAAGCAATCAGATTACTGAAGAGTGACTCTCCAGCAACCTTTCTCAAATAGCTTAAGGGTCGTAGCGTACGACATCCATTATCCTTATTACTGTGTTTTGAATTGTTCTGAGATAGAAAAGAAAGTCTAAAAACCTAGGGTTAGAAATGGGAATCAAAACTACCCTAATGTTGTCATGCATGGATTAACACCTAATGTCTGTCATAATTCCCTCCTGCACAGAGGAAATCAGAGATCCTAGGGGATAAACGGAAAAGAAACAACATATATACAGTAAAGCAGTAAAATGCATGAGATGCAGCAAAACAAGCGAGGCAAAGAAATCCCACTCAACCTCGAACCTGGAAGACAATAGGCAAAGTGAAACAGCTTCACTTCAAACCTAAGGGAAAATCAACAAACAATACAGCAAAGAAAACCACACCCAACCCTAGCTCTGACAGCAACAAAACCCTAATCTTCAACAGATACCCAGCTTTGACAGGTACAAGCTTCATCTTCTGTAATCAGTCTTTAATGAACTTCTTATCTTCAATAGGCTCCCCAATCTTCAATGCAGACACTCACAGAAGAGAATCAACTAACTGATGAAATTGGAATGTTAAGAGTCTTAGTGATAACCCAGGGAAATCATTAAGATCTTAACACAGCAAGTGAAAGGTATCCTCAAGGTTCTACCCAATCAAAGCATGCTCTACATCCCTCCTAAGGAGAGATGGAACTTCTTTGGGGGGACCTTATGTCATAGGATGGAATAGAGGCACAAGAAGCTCTCTATGTTTAACAAAAGGAATCAGTCTACTCTAGAGCTCTCCCTATATCTCCTATCTCCTAAGTCTTCATCAAGCAGTCTTCAAGCACAAGAAACTCAAGATCCAAGCATCATTGTTTGTCTTCAATCATCTACCATGTCTTCACATAATCCTCAAGCCAAACACAAGCCCCAACACCCAAAGGAAAGGCCCAAAAACCCATCAAACCAAACCATATCCCAAGAGGGAAACACACCAATATCAATCAACTTGCAAAAATCAAATAAAATAGAAATATTCATCATAAAATCCTATATTTATTTCTAAGGGACCCTAGCTATGTACCCTATACCCCACATAAACCCCAAAGCCTAAATCAAACTAAAAAGCCTAAGAACTACTATGTGTTGAATGCACCTATGTCAAGTTGAAACCCTAATTCTAGCACACTAAAGTTTGATGTTCAAAACTAACTAAAATTAAATCACAAAAATGTGATAAAATTCCAAGGGGAACCTAATACTATAATCTAACTATAGAAAAAAGAATGACATCAAAAATCAAAGTAGAATGATCATACTAAATTCAGCAAGTAACATGTATCAAATGAAAATGAAATAAAATCTATTAAAAGTAAAAAATAAACCAAAAATAAAAAAATGCATGAAATGACATTTTTATTCTTTTATAATTTTCTTGATGTCTTGATGAAAATGGGGAAAAAACTCCCATCTAAAAATATTGAATTTTCAATTTATTATGAATTTTCAAAGAACCTAAAAATAAATGTGAAAATAGAAGAAAATATGGAAAAAGGTAAAACATGTGTGGCAAATAGCAATAAGAATTAATGCAATCAACCAACTGGGCCCAAAATGGGGTGGGGGTAGCAACGCGCATTAGGCCCAATGTCATTCAGAAAATTAAAATGAAAATGGAAAGGAAAATGAAAAATCCACGGTGCAGGAAGTAATGAAATGCAACATATTTCTTGGATGAGCCTCTAGAAGGGGTGTGGATAAAATGTTTTCATTTAGGCCCAAGCTGCAACTTAAATGAAACGCTGCATCTTGATCTTCAGCCTTCTCCTTCACAAACTGAGGGCAACTCGTGGCCATTGGATCTCGTTTTGGTCAAAAGTCCTCCTCACATCCAATGGTGGTAAGATCGTCTTCTTCCTTTTGAATTGTGGAGGGAGAACAGCCATGGAAACAGAGCTTGCAACTTCATCTTCTTCCCAATCGTGCTCCCTCAAATCCTCATCAAATGCAACAATTTAAAACCCTAATCCACTCAGAATTTTACACTGAATTCAACCATGGCATCCATTATCATTGAAACACACTCTTCCTCAAAACACGATGGAAATCTCAGACATCACTCAAGAACCAAAACTCATCAAACTTAAAATTGAGTAGCTCAATCTCATCACCATGTTTCACTGATCATTTCTGGCTATCAAACTATGATTATATCATCAAGAACAACAAGATATGAGCATGAACAAAAATTGCACCACTCCACTAATTGCATCTAAATCGATCCTAAAGCTACCAGAAAGCTTCATACACTAACCTACATTGAATCTAACTAATCAAAACAGATTGAAACTACCTAAATCAAGCTGTGGATTCAAAAGTACCTACCTGCAAAATCTTGATGCACCGAGGTATGAAATCATCAAATCAAGCTTTGAGAACTTCAATACACCTTCAATGAGTCACAATCTTGCTTCTGTATGCAAAAGAATTGGTTGAGGAGGCTTGGATTATGGAAACCGATTATGAGTTGCAGGTGAGAAAATCCAAGAGCAAGAACACGATTTCTCCACCAAATTGCTTGGAACGTGATCTGGAAACACTCAGTAGTATCAATGGAAGCTATAGAAATCAAAATCTTGGATTGAAATGGTGTAAAAGCTTGTAACCGATTCTGAATTGCAACAAGAAATTTCTGATCTCAATCTCTCTTCTCTCCTTCAATTCTCCCCAACCCTTGCTTGGGATCACTTCATATGCATATATAGAGTGTGAATGAAGACCCTAGAAAGTTCTAGATTAATCCAATGAGAAATTCACCATCTCATGTCATGCTATGCACTCATACCAACTCAAGATTTTGGCTTGCAATGCACTTGTTCTGAGTTAAATTCTCTCCAAATGAGATTTTGGAGGTGTATGGATGGAAAGGAGCCTTGCATTTGCTTGGAAATATGGTTTTGCAATTGTGCCTTATGGTTCAAGTAACCCATTTACAAAGCAAGTCCTAAAAATAATCCTCAATTCAAAATTGTGGCAATGTAAATGTTATTAAAATGCATTTTACAATCAAATTGGTATGTCATATGGCTTGGTTTGGCTTTGTGGATCAAAAACCCTAATTTCCAACCTTGGTTCATTTAAATTTCACCTTCATTTTAGGCCATTTTGGTGACTTTGTGAAGCAAGCCATTCCAAGCTCTCATGACCTCTTATCTAGCCTAAAAACATCATTTTGAACACATCTCATGTTGAACATTTTTTCATTTGAGGAGTGGAAGATGGAGATTTGGACCTATGTTGAAAAATGACCTGTAATTCAACTTTCCCAAAATACCCCTGGATTGCCAAGACCATAACTTGAGTTCCACAAATCCCCTTGAGGACTTATACTACTAAAATTAAAGCTAAGATCAAGATCTACAACTCTTATGTTGGCCAAGAATCCATTTGAAAACTCCTTGATGGGCAAAAGTTGCTTGGAAGTCAAGTGACTTTCACAGATAAATTTCAATGTCCTCTGAGGACCCATAACTTGCAAGAACCATAAATTGAGTTCTATAAATCTCCTTGAAGACTTCTAGTACTCAAATTAAAGCTATTGATAAACCCTAAAAATTTCATGTTGACCAAGAATTCATTTGGAGCTTGCATTTTGAATTATCTGGCTTGGAAGTTAGGCCTAAATTAGGGTTTTTTACACTGAAACCCTAATTTAGTAACTCCTCTTCTTCTTGATTCTTTTTGATTTCTCCTTGGCACAACACCACACATGTATCCACATATCAAATCATGCATTACACATCCTCCAAGTAGGCCTTGATGCCCTCCAATCAATCATTTGACCTAGGGTTGACCTAGGGTTGACCCAGATGAAACCCTAGTTGACTGTATTTCAACTCTGGCTCTCGTACTCACACTAATGACTTGAATCATCTTCAAAATGACCCTCTAGGTCTTCCATGATCTTTGTACACATTCCATACCCTCAGCCATGGCTCACACACTCATTGATGATCTTCCATACCCCAAGATTAGGAGAGAAATCCACTAGTTGACCTTCAAACTTCTCAAAGCTTCAACTCATTTCTTGATTACTTGGATGGTCTTGAACTTGGATAAAACCCCTTGATGGGCCTCTTTCTGATAAGAATGGCACTTGATCCCTTGCTAGATGACTTGTTATGTTGTGCTATGAAAATGATTAGACTATGTATATGACTTATTATGCAAATGACAATGCAATTGAAACATAAACCCGGTGAAATAGGTTGAGCAAATTTTAGGGTGCAACAGCTTCCCCTATTCAAACGGCTTAGACCCGACTGGGTGAAGAGCGAACGGCCTTCAAACATTCGAGGTACGAGACGGTTGAATACTAAGAACCCAGAAATTTGCCAACCGTAGAGATAAACTGCACCACTGCTTGGGGAACAACATTCGTCAATTGAACCTGATAGTTATGGTAACAACTGTTCAACCTCCTGATACAGATCTGATTAACTGCCTGCGCAACACAAAACTTGTCAATATAGGAATAACCTGGACGACTTCACTGGGGAAGTACGTCTATCAACAAACATAACTCTGCCAGCGATATAGGAAAAGAGCTCCGCCATCACTACGGGAAATACCACCGCCACCACTACGGGAAATACTCTGGGAAAATAACACCGCCATCGCTACGGGTAACAACTCCACCATCACTACGGGAAAATAACACCGTCATCGCTACGGGTAATAACACCGCCATCGCTACGGGTAATAACATTGTCATCACTACGGGTAAACAACACCGCTATCGCTACGGGTAATAACTCTCTGTCACCACTACAGGAAAATAACACTGCCATCGCTACGGGTAACAACACCACCATTGCTACGGGTAATACTCTGCCATCACTACAGGGAAATAACACCGCCATCGCTACGGGTAATACTCTACCATCACTACAGGAAAATAACACCGCCATCGCTACGGGTAATACTCTCTGTCACCACTACAGGGAAATAACACCGCCATCGCTACGGGTAATAACTCTCTGTCACCACTACAGGGAAATAACACCGCCATCGCTACGGGTAATAACTCTCTGTCACCACTACAGGAAAATAACACCGCCATCACTACGGGTAATAACTCTCTGTCACCACTACGGGAAAATAACACCGCCATCGCTATGGGTAATAACTCTCTGATACAGCTCCTCTGCCTATCTTTGCAGTAGCCAACTCCATCAGTCACATGGGTAACACACCATGGTCCAATCTTCAAACTTTAATGCTGACACGACAATAAATCTGAGAAGGACTCTACTGGGGATTTTCTAAAATCACACTGCCAGACACTTACTGCGACATAAGCGACAACTTTCAAAAATCGATTCACGAAGTCTTTTGATAACGGCATAACAACAATCTTGAAGAAATACTCCGCTGGAGGGGTAAGAGAAACTTAAACGAGCAACTCAGTGGGGAATAATGACAAGATGAGCATTATCATTGCCTGTCTCATGCTGAGACTTTTAATATTTGGCAATTGATCAGAGCAAGAGCTCTCTCCACCTGCAAGGGAACAACACTTGAAAACAAAAGGTTAACCAACCTGGCTTATGTTTCAAAATGCACATGTTTGAGAATGGCGTAATGCTCCGTACAACACGGATATGCTACGCGTCTTTAGGTAGATGCAAATATGACACTATATGCAAATGCAAATGCAGGCTCAAGCTGCTGGGGAAACTCTGATAAGCTCGCTTCAACACGGCTGTTGAAAGAAAATACCACCCTGTTGGGGATGAACTAGTATCTTAAAGTCCTCCGGGAAAATAAATGCCGGACATACAACCAACTCCCCGGGGAGAGATTTAACCTTCGATTCCCACTGGGAGGAAAGAATAACACCTGCTGGGGAGAGTAACTCCACTGGGGAAGAATCGACTCTCTTGGGGAAAGTAAACTGACTGAGCTGGGGAACAAGGAAATCCTTCTGGAGGGGACAATGCTGTCTGGGCAGAACTTACAAACTCGGAGTTACCGCTCCTCTGGGGATAATCATCCTGACGAAGGCATGACGACCTGCGGGAAGAAAACCATCTTCTATGGGAATAATCCTTCTGAACCAACTATGACTTGGCTAAGCTCTGCGGGAATCCTCCAAGCTAGGGATTAATCGTTCACATACTCGACTCTCTGGGGAGTGCAACCTCTGCAGAGAACACTGATCTTGACTGGCTGGGGATATCCTCTGGGGATAAGCTGCGACTAGCTAGGGAAATTGATCTCTTCGGCAAGGGACAAAAATCATCCCAACTTCTGAAGATGAGGTGCGACCTGCACGGGGATTAGCGTCGCACAAAGTCAAGTCTTTCACCACGAATCTCTGGATGGGGGCCACAATTTCTGATTGCTGGCTTCGAAAGTGAGAACCCTGCAAAACACAAACGAGACAAGACAAATCTATACAACCAAATCTATTCGGGTTAGTGTCCGTGACATTACTTCATTCAATTCGAAGTTTTAGCAATTATTGGCAAGGGCCAGCAAAGTTATGCACATGCAAGTTTATCAAGACATCGGCGTTTTCCACATACAAAACAGTAAAGCACAAACACAAAATACTGAATAACATGTTTTATTGATAATAGGCCTCTGAATAGGCAAAGTTTTGTACATCGGATGCAACTTCTGAAAATAGGAAGTTACGCACACACACATACATATATGCGTAGGAAGCATAAAAAGATAAATACAAATTGAATGTGTACACATGTCGGCAACGTGGTGCAGACAAACATCATGAGCTGATCCTCCTATGACTCGCCTGACTCTGGCGCTTTCCCGGTATTCAATTTTCGGAAGAGATTTTGTTGGATAAACGAACCCTCAGGTGCTCCCAAACCACTAACCAATGCTGTATCAGATTCGGACCGTAGTCATTTGCTTTTTCCAATCCCTAACTTTTGTGTGAATCGCCCTTTGCGGGTTTTCAATTCACCGGGATACCCTTTTTTGCCGAAGTTGCCCAATGCAGGTTTTCAACTTCGCGGGTGTACATCTTTTTAACTTTATCCCTAACTTTTGCCCGAACCTTTTATTCTGTTTTTGGTTCGCCAGGATGCCCCATTTTTGCCTGGACTCTCTTTTTTTCTGTCCAGCGGGTCTCTTTCAAGCAAAGTATTTTTTAACTGCGTCCGAATTCACAGGAGACGAAAAGTCTTCACCATCCATGGTAGATAGTAGCAAGGCTCCTCCAGAGAAGACTTTTCTGACAACGTATGGTCCTTCGTAATTAGGGGTCCACTTGCCCCTGTGATCTGTCTGTGGCGGGAGAATCCTCTTCAGCACAAGGTCGCCCGTCTAAAAGCTTCGCGGACATATCTTCTTATCGTATGCTTTCTTCATCCGGCTCTGGTACAACCGACCGTATGCTAGAGAAGCTAGCCTCTTCTCATCCATTAAGCTCAGCTGATTCAACCTGTCTTTAACCCATTCCGCCTCGTCAAGTTGGACATCTCGTAAAACCCTCAAGGAAGGAATCTCAACCTCCAACGGTAACACTGCCTCCATTCCGTATACCAATGAAAAAGGGGTTGCCCCGGTTGATGTGCGTACCGTCGTATGATAACCATGCAAAGCAAAAGGTAGCATCTCGTACTAGTCCTTGTACGTCACAACCATCTTCTGAATAATTTTCTTTATGTTCTTATTGGCTGCTTCAACAGCGCCATTCATCTTGGGTCGGTAAGGAGAAGAGTTGTGATGTTCGATCTTGAAATTCTGGCACAGCTCTTTCATCATCTTGTTATTCAAATTCGAACCGTTGTCAGTGATGATCCGCTCAGGGATTCCATATCTGCAGATAATATCTCGTTTGATAAATCTAGCGACCACTTGTTTGGTGACATTGGCATGTGATGCTGCTTCCACCCACTTGGTGAAGTAATCGATTGCCACCAAAATGAACCGGTGTCTGTTTGATGCCGTAGGCTCGATCTTACCAATCATATCAATTCCCCACATCGAGAAGGGTCACGGTGATGACATCACATTCAGAGGACTTGGGGGTACATGGACCTTGTCCGCATAAATATGGCATTTATGACATCTTTTTGCAAACTTGAAACAGTCTGTTTCCATAGTTAGCCAGTAATAACCTGCCCGCAGCAGTTTTCTCGTCATAGCATGCCCGCCAGCATGTGTACCAAATGTACCCTCATGTATCTCTTCCATGAGCAACTTCGCTTCTTTCTCGTCTACACAGCGTAGCAACACCAAGTCATGGTTTCTTTTGTATAGGACACCGTTAGGATTCAAATAGAAATTGTCAGCCAATCTCCTGAGAGTCTTCTGATCTCGACTGGATGCCCCAGCCGGATACTCCTTGTTCTTCAGAAAATTCTGGATGTCATAGTACCAGGGTTTATCATCAGATGCTTCGTCAATAGCAAATATGAAGGCAGGTCTGTCAAGCCGAGAGATAACAATCCGGGGAGCCTCGTTCCAGAAGTTAACTTTATACATGGAAGACAAAGTCGCCAGGGCGTCAACCATTTGATTTTCTGCTCGCGGCACATGATGCAATTCCACCTTGTCGAAGAAAGGCAATAATCTCCTTGCATAATTCATATATGGTATCAAATTGGGCTGATGTGTTTCCCATTCTCCTTTTATCTGACTCACCACTAGAGCTGAGTCTCTGTATACATCCAGATGTTTGATTCACAAATCAATAGCCTCTTCAAGACCCATGATGCAAGCCTCATATTCCGCTTCATTATTGGTAACCGGAAAGGTCAATCGAGCAGTAAATGGGATGTGCGACCCCTGAGGAGTAGTAATAATTGCCCCTATTCCGCTACCATAGGAGTTCACTGCTCCGTCAAATATTAACTGCCATTTGGAACCCAATTCTGGTCCTTCGTCCGGCAACGGTTCTTCACAATCCTTCAGCTTTAGGTACATGATATCCTCATCAGGAAAATCAAACCTCATCGATTGGTAGTCTTCAACAGGCTGCTCCGCAAGGTACTCTGACAAGACGCTACCTTTGATAGCCTTTTGCGAGACATACTGAATATCATATTCGGTTAACACCATCTGCCATCGGGAAATTCTCCCGGAGAGTGATTGCTTCTCAAACACGTATTTGATTGGATCCATCTTTGAAATTAGCAGGGTTGTATGATTTAGCATGTATTGCCTCAAACGTTTGGCGGCCCAGGCTAGCGCACAACACGTTTTTTCGAGCATTGAGTATCTGGACTCACAATCTGTGAACTTCTTACTCAAATAGTAGATCGCATGCTCTTTACGTCCTGTCTCGTTGTGTTGACCGAGAACACAACCCATACTTTCCTCAAGAACATTCAAATACATAATCAACGGTCTCCCGGCCACTGGGGGTATCAAAACAGGAGGTTCCTGCAAGTATTCCTTTATCTTGTCGAACGCCTTTTGACAATTTTCATTCCAGGCCACAACCTGGTCCTTCTTTAACAGCTTTTATAATGGCTCGCATGTTGCGGTTAAGTGAGATATGAACCGGGCGATATAGTTCAATCTCCCTAAAAACCCACGCACTTCTTTTTCTGTTTTGGGCGTCGGCATTTCTTGTATTGCTTTTATTTTCGCAGGATCAACCTCTATTCCTTTTTCGCTCACGATAAACCCCAGCAGTTTACCCGATCTCACCCCGAAGGTGCACTTGTTAGGGTTCAGTCTCAGCCTGAACTTCCTAAGCCTCTTGAATAATTTCAGCAGATTAACCAAATGCTCCTCCTCCGTCTGGGATTTGGCAATCATATCATCAACATAAACCTCGATCTCTTTATGCATCATGTCATGAAAGAGAGTCGTCATAGCACGTTGATATGTTACCCCAGCATTCTTTAACCCAAAGGGCATCACTTTATAGCAAAATGTTCCCCAAGGAGTAATGAAAGTAGTCTTCTCCATGTCTTCTGGCGCCATTTTGATCTGATTGTAGCCCGAGAAGCCATCCATGAAGGAGAATACGGAGAACTGAGCAGTGTTATCAACCAGCACATCGATGTGAGGAAGTGGAAAGTCATCTTTCGGGCTCGTTTTATTCAAGTCACGGTAGTCTACGCACATTCGCACTTTACCGTCTTTCTTTGGTACTGGCACAATATTAGCGACCCATGAGGGATATTTTGTAACAGCTAGGAAACTAGCATCCCACTGTTTTTGAACTTCCTCCTTAATCTTCACAGCCATGTCCGGTCTAGTTCTTCGGAGTTTCTGCTTAACCGGCGGGCATTCTTCTTTTAGCGGAAGACGGTGCACAACCATGTCCGTATCCAGCCCAGACATGTCCTCGTACGACCAAGCAAATATATCACTGTATTCTTTGAGCATCTCAATCAACCTTTGCTTGACGTCACTTTGCAGTGCAGCCCCTATACGGATGTTCCTTTCAACCCCTTCCGACCCCAAATTGATAATCTCGATGACTTCCTCATGAGGCATAATGATTCTTTCTTCTTGTTTCAATAACCAGGTCAGCTCTTCTAGTACGTCGCCATCTTCAACAATCTCTTCCTCAGCTTGAAATACCGGGTGCTCAAAGTCGAAGTGAGTCATAGGCGGTTCATAGATGTCATCTGAAATAGTAATCTGTTTAATTGTCACAGGAACATTTTCCTGGATAGACCAATTGCAGAGACTTTGTCCTGGCACGCCTGGCTTGATCCATGCGTCCATATCACAGTCGCTATCTCCTTCTTCAGAATCGGAAACAACATTGATAGTCCAGAAGCATACTCCATTCTGTGTTATGGTTATCGGCCCTCTGAACTTGGGAGCTCCTGAAGAGGATGCTGATGACGAAGGATTATATCCAAGCCCGAACCTTTCGTTCTTCACGGGAATCTCCAACACTTGACCCCAGCCCTTGGTTTCGCCTGCCTGCACTAGAGCCTGAACCTCTTTGTATGATGACACGGCCACATCTGATATCTTACTTGGCACCGGAGCTTTGTCTTTAATCTTTAGCCCTTCAAATGCTTGACAAGGTGTCTCATGAATCTCGCCGTCGACCTCCACGTATCTGAATGAAGACAGATGGCTAACCAGAATATCTTCTTCTCCACAAACAGTGACGACACTATCCCCAACCATATATTTTAATTTTTGGTGCAACGTGGATGTGACTGCCCCAGCAGCATGAATCCATGGGCGTCCGAGAAGACAACTATATGCTGGCTGGATGTCCATTATATAGAATTCAGTTTCAAAAATTTCCGGCCCTACCTGCAATGGTAAGGTTATCGATCCGAAGACTGACCTCTGCGTACCATCAAATGCCCTGACCACCAAGTCACTAGGCGTGCAGAGAATCCCTCTGATATCCAACTTCATCATCGCTTTCTTCGGAAGCACATTCAAGGAAGACCCTGTATCCATCAACACACGGGACATGACCGTGCCCCTGCATTCAACTGAGACGTGCAACGCCATATTATGCTCTCTCCCTCTCGGGGTCAAATCAAAATCTGTAAAGCCCAAACTATGGCCTGCATTAACATGCGCCATTACTCCTTCCAACTGGTTAACTGAAACGTCTTGAGGAACGAATGACGTGTCTAGGATCTTCAGCAACGCATTCCGATGGGCCTCGGAACATAATAGCAGTGACAAGATCGAGATCTTTGATGGCGTTTGCTGGAGATGATCCACGATTTTGTAATCACTTTTACGGATGAGTCTCATAAACTCTTCCACATCCTTAAGTGATGTTTCCTTTTCCTTTATCTGCGAGGGGCCACTCTCGTCTACCTTGGCTTTCCCCTTTGCCAATCTTTCTGCCTCTACCTCAGGCGACGTGAAGATTCTCCCACTTCTGGTCATACCTCCTATTCCGACAATGTTGTCTACAACCCCAGTTGGTTGTTTATTTACTTCAATTTTCTCACCGTCGCAATATACCTCCAACCCGTAAGTCCATGGTACTGCTTTGGTACTTTCAAAAGGGACAAGCCCTGCTTTAGTAATAGTGATTGTCGGCCGCCTGGCGGGCGCCGTTATTGTTATTGTTTTCCTTGGAATTGTTACCATTGCAACATCGTTCCGCCCACCATACAATGCCTCTACAGGCTCTTCAACTGCGGTTCTATCAAACTGCAATGTTCCTTCATTCATCAAAGCCTGAATACCCTGTTTCAACTCATTACAACCCTCCGGCTGTATCTAACAATCCAAGCAAAATTCATCGCACCCCGGGAATACACCCCCTTTTAACAACCTGCTTTTGATCTCACCCAACGGTGTCTTCAGCTCATTGACATCCGTCACTAGATTCAAATTCTCCTCGGTCAGGATGGCGTTTGCCCCGTGATTAGGCATAGGCTGTTGTACTATATTTGGACCCGCCTGCCCAAAGTTAATAGCTTTGCTGTCCAACAAGTCTTGGACTTTATGTTTAAACGCATGACAACCCTCAATATCATGTTCGGGCGCCCCGGAATGAAACTCACAGTGTTTACCAGCGTCATAGCCAAACGGAGGATTTCCCGTTAACGGTGCCATGGTCCTTTTCTCGACCAACTTTAATCCTAGTAGGGTTTTAAGCAGCTCGACGTATGTTGAAGGAGGCGTTTCAAATACTCTCCTTGGCTTGCCCTTTAGGATTCTGCATTGGGCGGGGTGTTGGCTTTTGTTGCTGCTGCTGCGGCTGCTGTTGCTGTTGTTGTGGAAAAGGGATGGTAACACTAGCGACCTGTTGAAGCTGAGCATACTGACTTCGTCCTCTGCCCCGGCCTCTGCCGCCAAACACAGCACTAGAATCACCTTGACGTCTACCACCGAATGCTTTTCTTGTACCTCCTGTGGGGGCAGACTCACCTGCGTGGAATCTTCCAACCTTAATACTGTCTTCGACCATCTCACCCATAAGAATCAAATCTGAAAAACTGTTCAACGAAACATTAAACAACTTTTCGTAATATATCCCCGTGAATGTCCCAATGAACATACTATTCATTTCTCTTTCAGCTAACGGAGGATGTACTCTTGCTGCCATATCGCGCCATCTCTGCGCATACTCTTTAAAGCTTTCCTCTTTCTTCTGCGACAAACCTTGAAATTGAACTCGGTTCGGTGCCAGATCACTGTTATATTTATAATGCAGGACGAAAGCATCCGCCAATTGCTTCCAGGTTTTGATTTGAGCGGGCTCCAACCCCATGTACCACTCGAGTGACGGTCCTGACAGGCTGTCTTGAAAGAAATGCATAAGCATCCTTTCGTCATCTGAATACGCTGACATCCTTCTGTAATAAGAGCGGACATGCACCTTAGGGCAAGTGTCCCCCTTATATTTGTCGAACGTGGGAGCTTTGAATTTCAGCGGTACCCTCAGCCCAGGCACCAAGCCCATAGTAGTCATGTCTAATCCGGTAGAATTCTGATTAGCCATACCCTTCACCTGTTCTTCAAGCATTTTAATCCTCTGAGTATTGTCAACGGGTCCTTCAAATCCCATGCCTCTTCCAGAAAAGGCGTCCTCTTGACAGTCTTCGCCCCAGTTCACATTTTCATTTCTGTACCCGTTATAACCAATGTTGTGACCAAACCCTTGCTGATTAGTCATGGGACCTCGTCCCCCATTACCATAACCTTGATCGACCCTAACAGGCCCGAAACCAGTGTTGACAGGAATCAATCCAGCACCATTTCCACCATAACCCTGGTGAGCATTACCAAAACCGTCATAGCCGAAACCCTGAGCATTGAAGCCGAACTTTCCGCCCTGATTGCCGTATTCAAACCCCTGGTCGTTATAGCCGAACCCATTGTTACCAAAACCATTACCGCCATTGAAGTTACCACCGCCCAGATTGGCATCTCCAAATCCAACATTGTTAACAACAGTCTCATTTCCATTCCCGGCGTTGCCATTGCCAGCGCCAGCGTCATTGTTTACAACCACAACAGGTGGGGTCACCACAGGAGGAACCACAGGCGTAGGGCCCCCCTCTTCATGAAGAGTTTCGACATGCACAGAGTTGTGGTCATTGTTTCCGTTCCCATTAGCCCGCGTCAGCAGCGGCTGCACCAATGTCTGGAGATTCTCCTGGCCTTTAGCAATGCTCTCCATGGCCTGCATGAATAGGTTCAACTTCTCACGAATCTCTTGCATCTCTACTTGGACTTGATCCATGATTCTTTTGCAGTTGTTTCGGGTTGAGTAGCGGCGAACTCTTGGTTTGTCAATCCTGGAAACCTGCAGACGAAGGAAATGAGATACCGATTCATGAATACCGGGTCATGCAATATGAATGCAGATGCAATTATGTAAATATGCTACAGGTTATATTCCCCCTGATTCCAGTTTCAGAGAGAATGCCATTACGACAATGGAGTCCCTATCCAGCAAGCAAGGAATCAGAAAACCCTCATACATAAGCAAATGCCAATAGGTTGAGTACAAGAGTACAACTGAATACAACTAAAGAAACCTCGGCCAACAAGCCTGGCGATGGTCCAAATACAAGTACAAATAACAAAGACAAGGCAAAGGTAAATCAGGCCAAATGGCGTGCTCTGACGTCCTCAAATATCCCCATCGTCTCTGAGTGCCCTAGTCGGGAGATCAGCTCCTGAATCAATAAAGCATGCCGCTCGGTAGTGGATCTCAGCTTCTTGGCATCGTCCTGGTAGGTTCCTTTGCCAGAATTCTCGTCAAATCTGTACCTCTTGGAACCGGCCTTCTCTTCATAACCTCTTGGTTTCTCGTCAATGTCACTTACTCTGAGCTCAGCAGCGCTCCTAAGTGATGTCGCTTCAGCAATCTTTGCGTCTTGGGCTCTAATCTGTGCCTCTAGCGTGGCAATCTGCAGCTTCAGTTCATCTTCGCGTTCCTTCCACTTGGTAAGCGTGGCATTCCACAAAGCTTCCCACTTGCTGATACGGGCATAAGCTTTGCTTAGGAGTTCCTTCTTGGAAGTAAGCACCTTGCTAACACCGTTCAAGGCTATCCCCACTTTCTCTTTCTTGTTGGTCTCTTCTGTCAGCTCCGATGCCAACCTGTTAATCAACTCAGTCTGTTCCTTCACAGTGAAGGTGGCTTCCTTCTTCTCACGTCGTAACTGGAAGATCTCCTTCTCTAACTCCTCATTGGCTTTCTTCAGCTCCTCATTTTCAGCCAACAATTTGCTATATTTCTCACTCTCTTCCGCAGGAGGTACCTCAATCAATGGAAGATATAGGGGTTCCACAGCAGGATAAGGCATCAGACAAGTACTAGCTCTCTCGCGGACCCATGCCAAATAAGGATCATAAGCTCTGCTGTTGCTCTTGCCGAGCAAAGCTTTCCCCCTCCTATGGATGTTAGCCCATGCATGTCTCAATTTGATCAAAGCAGCTGTGTCCAATAAGCCTGTGAGATACAGAGATTCCTGTATCTCCTTCTCAACAGGAGCGTCTCTTAAAGCGTAACCGAACTGTCGTACTAGCAATGAAGGGTTATAGTTAATACAGCCTTTCCATCCGATCAGGGGAACATTCGGAAAGCCACTGCAACTATATATAATGTCAGTACCAAGTATGCTCCGATCAAACCAAATGATGTTCTCAGAAGACAACCCCATCAATCGGGAAGACCAATCCGAAGTATCAACAACATCCACAAAAGGTCCTGTCTTCGGGAGGTGCCCCTGGAACCACCTGTACAAGAGCGGAAGACAACAGGAAACATTCTTGCCACGACGTTTCTCATTCTTGTAATGAATGGAATGATAAACGTTGCCCAAGAGAGTGGGAACCGGATTCTTCGAGGCAAGAATCAGGAAGGCGTCTGAGTCGACAAAGTCTGGCACATTAGGAAACAGGACAATCCCATAGATGCAGACAGCTAGAATAGCACTGAAGGCAACCCAACATCCACTCTTCGCGCATTGCGTAGCCTTCTCAACCAGGACAGATAGGTGAAAACCATAAGCTCCATTCAGCTTGACCAAGCCTCCCGGAAACTCAGAAGCGTCCAAACTGACAATCTTAGCAAGTGCAAATAACTCAGGCTTGGTATCAACATGTACAAAGGGCATCTGGTCTAATACGGGAACTCCCAACATCGCAGAATATTCCTCCAAAGTGGGTGCTAGAATGTAGTCTGGAAATAAGAAACGTCTCAGCTGCGGCTCATAAAACTGCAACAAAATATACACCCCAGTCGTCTCGAATGCCGAAGGTCTATATAACAATCTAAGCAATCTCCCATAAGACACTCTAAACTCAGCCCTCACACTCTCATCTGCTAGAGCAACTAGATCCAGCAAGGAACTGATATCCGGCGAATGCAACCGGTAAGCAACTGTCTTCTTCAGGGACTCCATGTCTAGCTAGAAGATATACTAGAATCATAGGGGAATGATCACCTGCAACATAAATACATGTTAATAAAATGCAATCATGAAAATGCACATGCATATGCAAACAAGGGACCAAGTGCAATGCTGGTAGACTGGGCTGCTCTGTACTGAAGTCTTGAAAACCATCCAATCTTTATCTCAAACCAAGCCAACCACTCAACTAAACCTTGTAACCACATCTCACTGACAGAGATAAACCGGGTGTTCTGAGGTTAAAGGTTTCCTGCAAACAGACCCACCTACCCCTCACAGGCATGTACTTAACTCGCAGACGAGGTACGACATCCTATGTGGGTTCAACGTTACAGACTTTCAAGAGCGATGATACGATACCCAGAAGGTGTGGCATCATCATCCCTTGAAGAGGCCTCACTTAGTTGAATCCCAATTGATAGGTTCCCAGAGTCGACAATCCTCGGGTCAGACAACTTGTCGAGCCCTAAGGGCTAGGCAAGAAGCATCAAAGAGAATCTCGTCCGAGCATAAATTTCGTGGCTAGCTGGTGCGAGCTAAGCAAGCAGGCTAACCACTACTCTCTACTTCTAAGTCTATGTGTAACCTCAAGCCCAGGTCCGGCTTATCTCTCAGCAGATTACCCCCTTCCCACAGCAGCAATAACAGTAGAGTTGATAATAAAATGCGGAAAGTAAAGACAGAAAAGTAAATCTATATAACACCCATGACGGGAAAACAAGCACTAGGATTGACTCGCCTAGGGGATATTTCTGTCCCCAGCGGAGTCGCCAGCTGTTGCTACTGCGAAAATCGGCGTCGGCTGAACAGAAGAGTCACCACCGTGCGTTATTTATCCCAACGGAGGGAAAGGAAACGCTCGAAGTAAATCTACCGCAAAGACGGGAAAGGAATGGTCATCGCAACCAAATCCTGGATTCGGGAGTCGGTTACGCAAGGGGAAGGTATTAGCACCCCTCACGTCCATCGTACTCGACGGGATCCACGCTTGTTTTCTAGTACGGATTGTTATTCTATCTACTCTACAGGTCTGGGGTTAGAAGAAAAGAAAATGACTCGGCAAAGTATCGCACTTTATGCCTACGTATTCCCGTCTGGAACGAGAAATCAGAGTCAACGTAGTTCGCCTACCTACGGGAAAGGAGGGGAAGGTTGCTCGCTAGGATATCGCATCCTATGCCTACGTACTTTCATACAACATGAAAGATCAGAGCAAACGTAGTTTGGGCTACGAAAGACACAAGCTTGTCTGAATGTTTTTTTTTATCTCCTTATGAAAGGGTTTTTCCTGATTAAGAGTCCAAGCGGACAAAAATAACACTTTGATGTTTGTTTTCAGTCTTTTACGCAAGAACTGTTTTTTATGATGTTTGCAATCTCTGACGCACTAGAGACTATGATTTGAGGGTGACTACGTCGTATGTCACCCTAAGGGTAACACACTAAGCAATCAGATTACTGAAGAGTGACTCTCCAACAACCTTTCTCAAATAGCTTAAGGCTCGTAGCGTACGACATCGATTATCCTTATTACTGTGTTTTGAATTGTTCTGAGATAGAAAAGAAAGTCTAAAAACCTAGGGTTAGAAATGGGAATCAAAACTACCCTAATGTTGTCATGCATGGATTAACACCTAATGTCTGTCATAATTCCCTCCTGCACAGAGGAAATCAGAGATCCTAGGGGATAAACGGAAAAGAAACAGCATATATACAGTAAAGCAGTAAAATGCATGAGATGCAGCAAAGCAAGCGAGGCAAGGGAATCCCACTCAACCTCGAACCTGGAAGACAATAGGCAAAGTGAAACAACTTCACTTCAAACCTAATGGAAAATCAACAAACAATACAGCAAAGAAAACCACACCCAACCTTAGCTCTGACAGCAACAAAACCCTAATCTTCAACAGATACCCAGCTTTGACAGGTACAAGCTTCATCTTCTGTAATCAGTCTTCAATGAACTTCTTATCTTCAATAGGCTCCCCAATCTTCAATGCATACACTCACAGAAGAGAATCAACTAACTGATGAAATTGGAATGTTAAGAGTCTTAGTGATAACCCAGGGAAATCATTAAGATCTTAACACAACAAGTGAAAGGTATCCTCAAGGTTCTACCCAATCAAAGCATGCTCTACATCCCTCCTAAGGAGAGATGAAACTTCTTTGGGGGGACCTTATGTCATAGGATGGAATAGAGGCACAAGAAGCTCTCTGTGTTTAACAAAAGGAATCATTCTACGCTAGAGCTCTCCCTATATCTCCTATCTCCTAAGTCTTCATCAAGCAGTCTTCAAGCACAAGCAACTCAAGATCCAAGCATCATTGTTTTTCTTCAATCATCTACCATGTCTTCACATAATCCTCAAGCCAAACACAAGCCCCAACACCCAAATGAAAGGCCCAAAAACCCATCAAACCAAACCATATCCCAAGAGGGAAACACACCAATATCAATCAACTTGCAAAAATCAAATAAAATGGAAATATTCATCATAAAATCCTAGATTTATTTCTAAGGGACCCTAGCTATGTACCCTATACCCCACATAAATCCCAAAGCCTAAATCAAACTAAAAAACCCAAGAACTATGTGTTGAATGCACCTATGTCAAGTTGAAACCCTAATTCTAGCACACTAAAGTTTGATGTTCAAAACTAACTAAAATTAAATCACAAAAATATGATAAAATTCCAAGGGGACCTAATACTATAATATAACTATAGAAAAAAGAATGGCATCAAAAATCAAAGTAGAATGATCATACTAAATTCAGCAAGTAACATGTATCAAATGAAAATGAAATAAAAGCTATTAAAAGTAACAAATAAACCAAAAATAGAAAAATGCATGAAATGACATTTTTATTCTTTTATAATTTTCTTGATGTCTTGATGAAAATGGGGAAAAAACTCCCATCTAAAAATATTGAATTTTTAATTTATTATGAATTTTCAAAGAACCTAAAAATAAATGTGAAAATAGAAGAAAATATGGAAAAAGGTAAAACATGTGTGGCAAATAGCAATCAGAATTAATGCAATCAACCAACTGGGCCCAAAATGGGGTGGGGGTAGCAACGCGCATTAGGCCCAATGTCATTCAGAAAATTAAAATGAAAATGGAAAGGAAAATGAAAAATCCACGGTGCAGGAAGTAATGAAATGCAGCATATTTCTTGGATGGGCCTCTAGAAGGGGTGTGGATAGAATGTTTTCATTTAGGCCCAAGCTGCAACTTAAATGAAACGCTGCATCTTGATCTTCAGCCTTCTCCTTCACAAACTGAGGGCAACTCGTGGCCATTGGATCTCGTTTTGGTCAAAAGTCCTCCTCACATCCAATGGTGGTCAGATCGTCTTCTTCCTTTTGAATTGTGGAGGGAGAACAACCATGGAAACAGAGCTTGCAACTTCATCTTCTTCCCAATCGTGCTCCCTCAAATCCTCATCAAATGCAACAATTTAAAACCCTAATCCACTCAGAATTTTACACTGAATTCAACCATGGCATCCATTATCATTGAAACACACTCTTCCTCAAAACACGATGGAAATCTCAAACATCACTCAAGAACCAAAACTCATCAAACTTAAAATTGAGTAGCTCAATCTCTTCACCATGTTTCACTGATCATTTCTGGCTATCAAACTATGATTATATCATCAAGAACAACAAGATATGAGCATGAACAGAAATTGCACCACTCCACTAATTGCATCTAAATCGATCCTAAAGCTACCAGAAAGCTTCATACACTAACCTACATTGAATCTAACTAATCAAAACAGATTGAAACTACCTAAATCAAGCTGTGGATTCAAAAGTACCTACCTGCAAAATCTTGATGCACAGAGGTATGAAATCTTCAAATCAAGCTTTGAGAACTTCAATACACCTTCAATGAGTCACAATCTTGCTTCTGTATGCAAAAGAATTGGTTGAGGAGGCTTGGATTATGGAAACCGATTATGAGTTGCAGGTGAGAAAATCCAAGAGCAAGAACACGATTTCTCCACCAAATTGCTTGGAACGTGATCTGGAAACACTCAGTAGTATCAATGGAAGCTATAGAAATCAAAATCTTGGATTGAAATGGTGTAAAAGCTTGTAACCGATTCTGAATTGCAACAAGAAATTTCTGATCTCAATCTCTCTTCTCTCCTTCAATTCTCCCCAACCCTTGCTTGGGATCACTTCATATGCATATATAGAGTGTGAATGAAGACCCTAGAAAGTTCTAGATTAATCCAATGAGAAATTCACCATCTCATGTCATGCTATGCACTCATACCAGCTCAAGATTTTGGCTTTCAATGCACTTGTTCTGAGTTTAAATTCTCTCCAAATGAGATTTTGGAGGTGTATGGATGGAAAGGAGCCTTGCATTTGCTTGGAAATATGGTTTTGCAATTGTGCCTTATGGTTCAAGTAACCCATTTACAAAGCAAGTCCTAAAAATAATCCTCAATTCAAAATTGTGGCAATGTCAATGTTCTCAAAATGCATTTTACAATCAAATTGGTATGTCATATGGCTTGGTTTGGCTTTGTGGATCAAAAACCCTAATTTCCAACCTTGGTTCATTTAAATTTCACCTTCATTTTAGGCCATTTTGGTGAATTTGTGAAGCAAGCCATTCCAAGCTCTCATGACCTCATATGTAGCCTAAAAACATCATTTTGAACACATCTCATGTTGAACATTTTTTCATTTGAGGAGTGGAAGATGGAGATTTGGACCTATGTTGAAAAATGACCTGTAATTCAACTTTCCCAAAATACCCCTGGATTGCCAAGACCATAACTTGAGTTCCACAAATCCCATTGTGGACTTCTACTACTCAAATTAAATCTAAGATCAAGATCTACAACTCTTATGTTGGCCAAGAATCCATTTGAAAACTCCTTGATGGGCAAAAGTTGCTTGGAAGTCAAGTGACTTTCACAAATAAATTTCAATGTCCTCTAAGGACCCATAACTTGCAAGAACCATAACTTGAGTTCTATAAATCTCCTTGAAGACTTCTAGTACTCAAATTAAATATATTGAGAAACCCTACAAATTTCATGTTGACCAAGAATTCATTTGGAGCTTGCATTTTGAATTATTTAGCTTGGAAGTTAGGCCTAAATTAGGGTTTTTTACACTGAAACCCTAATTTAGTAACTCCTCTTCTTCTTGATTATTTTTTATTTATCCTTGGCACAACACCACACATGCATCCACATATCAAATCATGCATTCCACATCCTCCAATTAGGCCTTGATGCCCTCCAATCAATTATTTGACCTAGGGTTGACCTAGGGTTGACCCAGATGAAACCCTAGTTGACTGTATTTCAACTCTGGCTCTTGTACTCACACCAATGACTTGACTCATCTTAAAAATGACCCTCTAGGTCTTCCATGATCTTTGTACACATTCCATACCCTCAGCCATGGCTCACACACTCATTGATGATCTTCCATACCCCAAGATTAGGAGAGAAATCCACTAGTTGAACTTCAAACTTCTCAAAGCTTCAACTCATTTCTTGATTACTTGGATGGTCTTGAACTTGGATAAAACCCCTTGATGGGCCTCTTTCTGATAAGAATGGAACTTGATCCCTTGCTAGATGACTTGTTATGTTGTGCTATGCAAATGATTAGACTATGTATATGACTTATTATGCAAATGACAATGTAATTGAAACATAAACCAGGTGAAATAGGTTGAGCAAATTTTAGGGTGCAACACTCGGGCTCGACACTGACATAGTGGTCCATCATCTACCACTGCGAGAAGATTGTCCTCCAGTTAAGCAGAAGCTTAGAAGGACACGACCATATATGGCCGTTAAGATCAAAGAAGAAGTACAAAAGCAGCTGGATGCTGGCTTTTTAGCGGTCACTACTTACCCTCCGTGGGTCGCCAACATAGCACCTGTACCGAAGAAGGACGGTAAGGTGCGGATGTGCGTTGATTATCGGGATTTGAATAAGGCGAGTCCTAAGGATGATTTCTCGCTCCCTCATATTGATGTGTTGGTCTACAATACAGCTCAATTTTCCATGTTTTCGTTCATGGATGGCTTCTCCGGCTATAACCAAATCAAGATGGCGCCGGAAGACATGGAGAAAACCACGTTCATTACACCATGGGGGACGTTCTGCTACAAAGTAATTCCTTTTGGTCTGAAGAACACAGAGGCAACTTACCAGCGGGCGATGGTCACTTTGTTTCATGACATGATTCACCATGAGATTGAAGTCTATGTTGATGACATGATTGCGAAGTCCCAAACGGAGGAGGGACATCTGGTCAATTTGCTAAAGCTTTTTGAGAGGCTTAGGAAGTTCAGGTTGAGGCTGAATCCTAACAAATGTACTTTCGGAGTGCGGTCTGGAAAACTACTGGGGTTTATTGTGAGTGAAAAATGCATTGAGGTTGATCCTGCTAAGATAAAAGCAATACAAGATATGCCAGCGCCAAAGACTGAAAAAGAAGTTTGTGGTTTCCTGGGCAGAATAAACTACATTGCAAGGTTTATATCTCAGCTCACGGCCACGTGTGAACCGATGTTCAAGCTATTGAAAAAAGATCAGGCGATTATCTGGAACGAGGATTGCCAGAAGGCATTTGACAAGATAAAACAGTATCTGCCGGAACCTCTAATTTTGATACCCCTAGTGGCCGGAAGACCCTTAATCATGTACTTGACAGTTCTTGAGAATAGCATGGGTTGCGTTCTCGGTCAGCACGACGAGACTGGCAGAAAGGCGCACTCCATTTATTACTTGAGTAAAAAGTTCACAGATTGTGAGTCTCGTTACTCTATGCTGGAAAAAACGTGTTGTGCACTCGCGTGGGCTACCAAACGTTTACGACAGTATATGCTCAATCACACAACCATGCTAATTTCGAAGATGGATCCGATCAAGTACGTCTTCGAGAAGCAAGCGCTTTCAGGCAGAATTGCCAGGTGGCAAATAGTGTTGACGGAGTATGACATTCAATACGTTTCCCAGAAGGCCATCAAGGGGAGTGTTTTGTCTGAATACCTTGCCGAACAGCCTATCGAAGATTATCAGCCGATGAAATTTGAATTCCCTGACGAGGATATCATGTTTCTCAAAGTGAAAGATTGTGATGAATCGTTACCCGACGAAGGGCCAGATAGGAAGTCCCAGTGGAAATTGATATTCGACGGTGCAGTTAATTCGTATGGAAGTGGTATTGGGGAAATCATTACGACTCCCTAGGGATCCCACATCCCGTTCACTTCCAGATTGACTTTTCCAGTCACCAATAATGAAGCGGAATATGAGGCATGCATCATGGGTTTAGAAGAAGCTATTGGTTTGAGAATAAAAAACCTGGATGTATACGGTGACTCGGCACTCGTTGTTAACCAAATTAAAGGGGAGTGGGAGACTCGTCAGTCGAATTTGGTCCCGTACATGAATTATGCCAGAAGGCTGCTTCCTTTCTTTGATCGAGTGGAACTCCATCATGTGCCTAGGGCTGAAAATTAGATGGTTGATGCCTTAGCCACGTTGGCTTCGATGTACTAAGTCAATTTTTTGAATGAAGCTCCAAGAATTGTCATTTCCTGTCTTGATAGACCTGCATTCGATTTTGCAATTGAGGAAGCCTCCGACGGCAAGCCATGGTTCCACGATATCCAGACTTTCCTTATGACTAAGGAGTATCCTGTGGGAGCGTCGCCCCAGGATAAGAAGACTCTAAGGAGGCTGTCTAGAAATTTCTATCTCAATCCTGATAGAGTTCTGTATAAGAGAAATCACGATCTCGTGCTACTCATATGTGTGGACGAAAAAGAAGCTAGTTTGCTTATGGAGGAAGTCCATGAAGGAACATTTGGTACGCACGCCGGCGGACATGCTATGACACGGAAGATCTTACGAGCAGGGTATTACTGGCTGACGATGGAGTCAGATTGTTTCAAATTCGCGAAGAGATGTCATAAATGCCAGATTTATGCTGATAAAATTCATGTGCCGCCGTGCCCGTTGAATGTCATGTCATCCCCGTGGTCGTTCTCCATGTGGGGCATTGATATGATAGACAAGATCGAGCCCACTGCATCTAACGGTCATCGCTTCATTTTGGTAGCCATCGACTACTTCACCAAGTGGGTGAAGGCAGCATCGTACGCGAACGTGACCAAGCAGGTGGTGGCTAGATTCATAAAGAAGGACATCATCTGTCGATATGGAATTCCCGAGCGGATCATTACCGACAATAGTTCGAATCTAAACAATAAGATGATGAAGGAGTTATGCCAGAACTTCAAGATTGAACATCACAACTCATCACCTTACCGGCCGAAGATGAATGGTGCGGTTGAAGCGGCCAACAAGAACATTAAAAAGATAGTGCAAAAGATGGTTGTGACCTACAAAGATTGGCATGAGATGTTGCCATTTGCATTGCACGATTATCGTACGACGGTACACACATCAACCGGGGCAACTCCTTTCTCACTAGTGTACGGTATGGAGGTTGTCCTACCGTTGGAGGTCGATATTTCTTCTTTGCGAGTTTTGGTTGACGTGAAACTTGATGAGGCAGAATGGATCAAAAATAGATTAAATCAACTCAGTCTGATGGATGAGAAGAGATTAGCATCGATTACATATGGTCGTCTGTACCAAAGTCGAATGAAGAAAGCTTATGATAAGAAGGTGCGTCCTAGAAGCTTTCAGACGAGTGATCTCGTCCTGAAGAAGATTCTTCCACCACATTCCGATCACAGGGGCAAGTGGACTCCTAACTACGAAGGTCCGTACGTCGTCAACAAGGTCTTCTCAGGAGGAGCCTTGTTGTTATCCACGATGGATGGTGAAGATTTTACATCCCCTGTGAACGCGGACGCAGTTAAAAAATACTTTGCTTAAAACGACCCGCTGGAAAGAAAAAGAGTATCCAGGCAAAAATGGGGCGTCCCGGCGAACCATAAAAAAGGGAAAAAGGTTCGGGCAAAAATTAGGGATATAAATGAAAAAATGTACACCTGTAAAGTTGAAAACCTGAAAGGGCGGCTTTGGCAAAAAAAGGGTATCTTGGTGAATCGAAAACTCGAAAGGGTGGTTCAGGCAAAAGTTAGGGATTAAAAAAGAAAATGACTGCGATCCACGTGTGAACTTTCATTGTTTAATGGTTTGGGAAGACCTGAGGGCCGTTTATCCGAATCAATCTCTTCTGAAGCTGAAGCGTCGGAGAAATATCGAAGTCGAGTGGGTCATAGAGGGATCAACTCATGGTGTTCATGTACACCACATTGCCGACATTTGCGTATACTGATGTATATTTATGCTTATACTTGCGCAGCTTCCTCATTTCAGGAGCTTGCATCTGTTGTAAAACATTTTGCCTATTTACAGGCTCGTATATCAATAAACATATACTATTTAGTATTTTTGTTTGTTTGTTTAGCTTTTATCTGTTTTGGTTGCGAAAAAGAATGCCCGATGTTTTTGATAAAATGCGCATACATAAACTTGCTGGCCTAGGCCGATAATTGTTGAAACATTGTATTACCTGAACATTGTCACAGATGATAACCTTGATAGGTCCCTTTGTGAAGGGTATCTTGTCTGTTTGTTCATTTTTTACAGGGACATCACCCTCCCAGGCGGTGTGCCAGATGTTTTCCAAGCAGGATGATCCCTTCTTCCCCAGCAGGTTCAACAGTGTTTCCCCACGGAGTCTGAACATGGGACTGTGAGCATCGATATGTCTCCTCGAGCAGAGATAGATTCTCCCCAACCAGATGCATCCTAGGCAGGATCATCATTTCCCCAGCTGAGTCATACGAAGAAGTGTATACTCGTTCCCAGCAGCGGGTCAACAGGCAGTTTTCTCGCAGAAGACTATCCGCGAGTGTTTAGCTCTCGATAGCTCAGACTGAAGTCTCCGGCAGAATTGAAATTCCCCACAGGGCCGTGTTCTCCCTGGCAGGTAGGATTTATTCCAGCGTCTGGTTTTCTATCCTCAGCAGAGTTTGTAGTTCTCCAAGAGAGTCAAGTCCTTGGAAGCCGTGCAGGGCATTATTGGTTTTCCCCACGAGAGTGTTTGAATAGCTGTTGCTGTACTTCCCCATCGGAGTCCGTTTCTCCAGGAAGATTCTACCTGCGAAGGCCTTGCAGTTTATTTCTGCGATTGACATCGTTTCCTCAACAGTTTGTGGTCCGTAGGCCCAGTTGAGCAAGTACAGGTTCTCGTGGAACTTTGTTCCCCTGCAGAAAGTCAACTGAAGTTCTTTTTCCCAGGACGAGTCCAATTGAGATTGGTGTGACTTCTTCTCCTTGGCAGGATGATTCCTTCTCCCTATCATAATGGTTCTTTCTCCTTGACAGGAGGGTGCTTTCTTCAGCATTTACTTTGCTGACTTGGATCCGTAGCATTTTGCATGATTGCATGGCATCTACCCTAAACTCGTAGCATTTCCATCGTGTGGAGCATTACGCTATTGTCAAACATATGCATATGAAACATGAGCTAGGTCGTTACCGTTCTTGTTTTGCAGGAGTTCCTCAGCAGAGTTGTCTGGTCAGGATGATTCTTGAAGTCCCCGACGAAGTTGTTTGGTCAGAATGACTCTTGAGTTCCTCAGCAAAGTTTATTCGTTCAGAATGATTCCGAAATCCCCAGAGCAGAGTTACTTGATAGTTATCCAGAAGCCCCAACAGAGATGTGTCATCCCCAGCAGGTTTCAAACAGAGAAGTTGAAATTCCCCTGGAAGACTTGATGATTGAAGTCCGGCAGTAGTGCCAAACCCCGTGACTTACTGATGAAGTCCAACTGCGATGTCGAAGCAGTTCTCCTAGCTGACACAGAGTGCTTGACAGCAAACGATTGTATATCCTTATTGGTTCATGATTGACTAAGGATCCTATTCCCTGACTTACTAACGAAGTCCGGCTGACGCCCGAGGATTTCTTTGAATGCCCGACGGCATAATTAACTTGATTGTCAAAAGTTCCTAATGACCCGATCAGTCCTGAGGAATTCTTCTGCTGCAGAATTCCTGGCGGCAATATCAGCTATGTGTCACCAGTTACCATGTAACCCATGATCTCTGATGACTTGAGGACGTAGATGATCATCCTGACGGAGATGTGGGATTTATCCTT
This sequence comes from Lathyrus sativus, assembly GCA_963859935.3. Taxonomy (NCBI): domain Eukaryota; kingdom Viridiplantae; phylum Streptophyta; class Magnoliopsida; order Fabales; family Fabaceae; genus Lathyrus; species Lathyrus sativus. The sequence continues at coordinate 198,269,692 of OZ012737.1, forward strand.
CACCAGTTGTTGTGCAACCAGTGACCCCTTATTGACTTACTGACGAAGTCCAACAAAGATATTGTTGACGTTCCTAGCGACCCGATGAGTCCATAGGTGACGATAAGGAATTCTTCTACTGTGGCGCAGAATGCCCGACGACATAATTGACCATCCTTCACCAGTTACCGTGTAACCGGTGATCCCTTGATGACTTGGGGACTTAGATGATCATCCTGGAGGAGATTTGAGATTAAGCATTCACCAGTAAGTTGTCGTGCAACTATCAATATCAGATATCCTTCACCAGCTACCGTGTAACCAGTGATCCCTTGATGACTTAAGGACGAAGTGCTACAGTGAAATCAGATACGTCAGATCAGTAATTCTCCAGCTAGTTGTCGTGCAACTGTCATTTCGGTTTCCGAAGATTTATCCCCATCAGAGTATCGTTTACTTGTGCGGTTGACAAATTTCCGGGCTTATTGGTATTCAACCGTCTTTTACCTTGATTGTTTGAGAGTCGTTTGCTTCTCACCCAGTCAGGTCCAAGCCGTTTGAATAGGGGCAGCTATTGCACCCCAAAATTTGCCTAACCTTTCTTTACCTAACTTGTGTTTCATTGCATTCATTCTAGCATTATCCTCTGCATTGCATTGAAATGTGGGCAAGAGATCAATAGGTATGACTACCAACAAAGGGCTACACAAGGCTATGAAGCTAGCTAAGAGGCTTATTCAAGTATTCAAGGGTTGATATCCTCATCAGAGAAGCCAAAGATCCTCAGAGAAGGGGTTGGATATAAGAGTGTATATCTCATAACTTGAGAGTTATGGGAGATCATCAGATGATTCTAAATCCATGGGAGAAGACTTGAAGCCTTGAGAGAGCTCATGAGAAGTTTTGAAAGTCATTTTGAAGCCTAGACAGGTCATTAAGCAAAGGATATGAAGCTACCACCAAGATTGGTGCAACTAGGGTTTCATCTGGTCAACCCTAGGTCAACTGATGACTTGAAGAAGGTTGAGATCTAATTCCAAAGCCATGTGATCATGGATTGATGTATTAAGATGCCCAAGGGATGATTTCAAGGTCAACTTATCATGGATCAAGAGTGTGAGGAGTTCCTAGGCTAGGGTTGCTATGCTTGACAGTGTAAAATCCCCTAGTTTAGTGCCTAACTTCAAGACCACATAACTCAAGATGTGATTTTCATCTCACCTTGACCCTAACATGATTGTTGTAGAGCATGATCATAGCTTTAATTTGAGTACTATAAGTCCTTGATAGGGTTTATAGAACTCAAGTTATGAGCCAGACAAGTTACAGGTCATCAGATGAATGTGAATTCGGAGCTTGAAAGTCAACCAACTTGCATGATATTTTTGACCTAGAAATATGATTCTCATGAACTTTTGGCCAACATGAATGTTGTTCCTTATCTTCTTAGCTTTCTAGGAAGTACTAGAAGTCCATGATTGGATTTGTAGAACTCACGTTATGAGCTTTGCAAGATAAGGGTATTTTGGGAATTTGAAATTATAGGCCATTTTGGATTATGGGTCAATTTCATCAACTTAGACACCTCAAATGGAATTTTGTCCAACTTGAAAGTTTTTCAAAATGGTTTTATTTGTCCAACCATGACCCAAAGATCCATTGATATGGATTAAATTGAGAAGTGTATGAAGGAAATACCATGGAGGATAATTAAAAGGCATAAAAAAGAGAAAATTCTAAAATAATTCATTTTTGTGCAAAACTTTACAAGTTTGTGCATTTTTTGAAGGTAAAAGGGATTTGGGGTAAATTGGCATTGTTACATTTTCAAGTTGGAATTGGTTCCATGGCATAATTCCAAGTTGCTTAAAGATGAAGTTACATAATAAAGATCCACCATTGGTTGGATTCAAGGAACAAATCCTGGCCCTACATCCTCCCTAACACACCAACAATGGATTTGAGTGGGATTGAAGCTGAAACAGAGAGGAAATCGTGACTGTCATGAAGGAGTTTTGAAGAAAAATCAGAAAATGGAATTGAATGAATTGGGCCATAACTGGGCCAGATAATGATCCAAAATAATTCTATATATTGCCATGATGGATTTCAGAACAATTTTGGTGATTGGAAGAGCTTGAATGAGGTAAGAAGCACTTAAAAAATTTAGTTACAAAGTGAAAATCTTTTCCATCTTGGAGGCCATTGCAGAAGGAATTGAAGCTCCAAGAATCTTCAGCAAGCATCACTGATTGTTTCTGAGCAAGTTTGATCAAGGTTTGGAGGTTGTAGCACTCTCTGTCGAAGCTCAAACCAGGTTTTCATCTTTTCATAATTATGCTCTGTTGAGATTGAATTAGGATAAATATTGCATGTGGTTAGGTAGAGTATGAACCATAGATGGATTTAGGCAAAGTTTGGAAGCCATTGGTGAAGGTTCTTGATCATGGATGAAATGTTTAGGGATTAGGATTAGGCTTAATCTTGATGGATAGCATATTTTATTAGTGGATTCTTGATTAATGATGAGTGTAGAAGAGATCTGTGCGCTTTTGGTAGAGTTTGGTGATGATTTGCTTAGATGTGATTTTTCTGTTCACGATCGTATATGGTTATTCTTTGAGAAGATGGAAAAATGAAGGTTGTCATGATGATCCTCGTGAGAAGACGAGTGGATCTGGAGATTTTTGTGAAGTTTGGTGCCTTCTGATGGCTTGGCCACCGTGAGCCCGCCGGAGAAGACGACCGGAGTCTTCTCCGGCACCCTGAATTTCCCCCCTTTCCATGTTCAGTTCAAATGAAGAAGACGAATGGTGAACCGTTGGATGAGGTTGGACTCGTAGACTTAGTAAACAGATCCAAGGCTCATGGTTGAGTTTTGAGTATATTGACCTTTGACCAGATGAGATGGCACGCTGAGGCACGTTGGATTGGTATACTTTTGGCTTGAACGTTCCAGATTAGGGACTATGGTGATCCATAGTCAAACCAACCACACACAAGCGTTAATGAAACGCTGTGTTTCATTTAAAGGGCTCTGAGCTACGTGGCACTCCCTTTTCCCATTAGATGCGTGGACCGGTCATCTGATCCAATGGCCATGTTTTATTCTCAGCATTTAATTCATTTTAATTTTTTTTATTCATTTTGTGATTTTCTTTTATTGTTTTGATTGTTTTTAATTCATTAAAAATAGAAATAATTGTCATAAAAGTGTGAAAAAAATCATGATTGTTCCTTGGCTTCTGATTTTTGTATGCCATTTATTTGGAATTTTAGTTAATTTTCCATTTATTGTCTATTTTTCCATTTTTTATTACATGATTAAAAATGTTCAAAATGACTAGTTTACTTTCTGATTTTTGTGCTATTGCTTGGATCAGAATTTAGTGCTGAAATTTTGCATGCTTGTTATAAACTCCTTGATAGGTTTGTGTGATTTTTCTTGTATTTTTTAGATGATTCTAGGTTGAGTTTGAGATAGGTTTTAGGACTTTCCCCTTTATGGATTCCTTTTAGCACACCTTGAGATGTAGAAATTGTTTAGACCCCTTAGATTTAGGTTTTGATCCTGAATTTTCTACTATGGTTCCCTAACACATTTAGGATCATCTAGGATTTTCCTTAGCATTTATAGAAGTGATCTTCTATTATTCCCACATTTTCCAAGTTGATTATGGTTTAGGTGACCCTAACTATGCTTACTTCATGGATTAGTCTTTTAAGTGAACATTAGTTGATTCTAAGCTTCAAATCCCTTCTTGATAGAATAGAACTTAGGTAGATACCTCATTAGAACATTGTTTAAGCCTTGATAGAGTTTTTGAATCCCCCTAGTTTAGGTGATCCTTGTAGCTAGTCATTAGGGTTTCTTAGAAGTTGTGTGATGCCTTCTTTCCCCTATGAGATTTCTTCCCTGGGCTTCGCCCTATCCTCTTTCTCCAAGTCTTGAAGAGGATCCCTCTTGGGAGAGCCTAATCCTTCCTTTGGTTGGATTCTGTGCATTCGTCAGGAGGTTGAGCCTTGAATTGACATTCATCAGTATGGTATATTCCTTTGGTTTATACTACCTTTCTCCTTCAAGTCTTGATGAGGAGCCCTTTTGGGAGAGCCTAATCCTTCCTTTGGTTAGATTATGTGCATTCCTCAAGAGGTTGAGCCTTAGATTGATATTCTTGGCATGGTATATTCCCTTGGTTTATACTGTCATCCATCTCCAAGTCCCTTTATTATGATCCCTCTTGGGAGAGCCTAATCCTTCCCTTGGTTGGATTATGTGCATTCCTCAACAGGTTGAGCCTGAGATGGACATTTTGTGTTGATACACTGTAACCAGATACCTTAGATTGACATCTAGGACTAATACCCATTTTCTCTGTCCTATTGACATAGGATCCCTCTTGGGAGAGCCTAATCCTTCCCTTGGTTGGATTCTGTGCATTCCTCAAGAGGTTGATCCCATGACGGACTCTTGTATTGATACACATCCAACCTGATGTAGCCTGGGATGACTCCCCTGTTGCTCATTTTGGTTTCATTTCTCTTCCTTGTTTGACATTGCTTGATGCATTAGGATAGTCTCATGTTTAGATTATTTTAGTGTAGGTGCATGACTGCATTAAGAGGTTGAGTGGGTCTCCCTCTGCTTGCTTGCATTAAGGGTTGAGGTGATCCTCCCCTTGCTTGTGTGATGTTTTTTCTTTTTATCTGATGTGTTTGCATTGAAAGGTTGAGTTGAGCTCCCTTTGCTTGTCTGTTTTGATTGTTTTCTTTGCTTGATTGCTTAGAGGTTGAGTTTCTCCCTCTGCTTGTATTGCTGCATTCCATTTGCATCTTTACTATTTTCTCTTCTGTTTTATCTGCTTTATGATTTTTGCAGTTGTTTTCTGTTTCCCATTGACATGATCCCCTAGGACTCTCATTTCCTTTGACAAGGAAGTGATGATAGAACTTTAGGTTGAAACCTTTGCATGATGACGTCTAGGATTTCCCTGTTTCAAACTCAACCATAGGATGAATCCTTGGCATGACAACATTAGGGCTTGATAGTTTCCCCCGTAGAGTTCGTTCTCTTCTCATCTCTAAAAACAACAGTAAAATACGTAATAAAGGCAAGTTGGTATAAGGCGTTACGAGCCTTAAGGCACTTGGGAAATGATAATTGAGCGGTCTCCTCTCAATCATCTAGAGTGTTTAGTATACGTCCTTTGGGCGATATGCGACGCATTCGTTCCCAAGTCATAGTCTCTAGAGCTATACGGACTACAAACATCCATAAAAAACACTTCTTCCGTAAAAGACAGAAAACAAACCTCAAACCTCTTTTGCCCCGTGGGCCCATAATTCAAAGGAAAACTTTTCTGATGAAAAGAGTGTCGTTAACTCTCAGTTCTACCGCAAACGGTAACGCACGAGTCTCTGACGAGCGAGCTGCATACACCAAACTGCTGGAACTGTTTGTTAACCCTACTCGAAGAAATAGATGAATCTAAGCCCCTGTTTCGCGTTATCCCGAACTACATAAGCTCTGATCTCTCATATTTGTTGAGAGTACGTAGGCACAATACTGATGTATTGGCGAACCACCTTCCCCCATTCTTTACCCGTAGTTAGCCGAACTACGTTGACTCTGATTTCTCGTTCTCTGACGAGAATACGTAGGCACGAAGTACGATGCTTTGCCGAGTCATTTTATTTTCTTTTCAGACCAGCCTTGATAGGTAGATAGTTAAACCAACCCGTCAGATAAACACAACAAGCGTGGATCCCGTTGAGTACAACGGACGTGAGGGGTGCTAATACCTTCCCCTTGCGTAACCGACTCCCGAACCTAGACATGGTTGCGATGACCTTCTGTTATACCTTTTCGTCAGGTTTTTCCGATCGTTTCCTTACCCTTTCTGTGGGATAAATAACGAAAGGTGGTGACTCTTCTGTTTTGTCGGCACCTTATTTTCGCAGTAGCGACACCACCGTGCTGAGAATTGCAGAGGGCTGAGATATAATCGTTGTGGCAAGAGGGGTCATAGAGCTACTAACTGTAAAGACAAAGCTCCGACTTACTTTAACTGTGGAGAGAAGGGTGATATCAGTACCCAGTGTCAGCAGCCAAAGAAGACTGCTACTGCTACCCAGACCAATGGCAGAGTGTTTGCTTTGAGCGGTGCAGAAGAATCCAAGACAGATAACTTGATCAGAGGTACTTGTTTTATTAATGATGTTGAATTGATTGCTATAGTTGATACTGGTGCTACTCATTCGTTTATTTCGCTTGAATGTGCTAAGAAGTTGAATTTGAAATTGTCTTCTATGATTAGGAGTATGGTTATTGATACCCCGACTAATTGTTTCGTGACTATTGCGTTAGTCTGTTTGAGATGCCCTTTGACTATTTATGATAAGAATTTTGTGATGGACTTGGTCTGTCTACCTTTGCACCAAATCAATGTTATTCTTGGAATGAACTGGTTGGAGTACAACTATGTTCATATTGATTGTTACAGCAAGACTGTGAGGTTTCCAGAGTTTGGTGATGGTGGAGAGCTGATGTTTGTATCTGCCAAGCAAGTAGAAGAACTCTTGGAAGATGAGGCTCAGATGTTTGCATTGTTTGCATCACTTCAAATTGATTATGAAGTAGTGAGTGTGGAGCTACCAGTTGTTCGGGAATTTCCAGAGGTGTTTCCAAACGACATGAGTGACTTACCTCCTGAGCGTGAGGTAGAGTTTACTATTGATGTGATACCGGGCACTAGTCCTGTTTCGATGGCTCCTTATCGGATGTATGCATCTGAGTTAGGGGAATTGAAGAAACAGTTGGGAGATTTTCTTGAGAACAAGTTTATTCGATCGAGTGTTTCTCCGTGGGGTGCTCCTGTGTTGTTGGTGAAAAAGAAAGATGGTAGCATGAGGTTGTGTGTAGATTATCGGCAGTTGAACAAGGTGAAGATTAAGAATAAGTATCCACTTCTGAGGATTGATGATTTGATGGATCAATTGGTGGGTGCTTATGTGTTTAGCAAGATTTATTTGAGGTCTGGTTATCATCAGATTCGTGTTAAGCCTGATGATATTCCGAAGACAGTTTTCAGGACGAGGTATGGACACTATGAGTATACAGTGATGTCGTTTGGTGTGTCTAATGCACCTGGTGTATTCATGAAGTATATGAATAGGATTTTTCATCCTTATTTGGATCAGTTTGTGGTAGTTTTCATTGATGATATCTTGATATATTATAAGTCTGAGGAAGAGCATGCGCAACATCTAAGGGTGGTATTGCAGGTTTTGAGGGACAAGAAGCTTTATGCCAAGTTGTCCAAGTGTGAGTTTTGGTTGAAGGAAGTGAGTTTCCTTGGCCATGTGATTTCTAGTGGAGGAATTGTTGTTGATCCGTCGAAATTTGATGCAGTGTTGCAGCGGGAGACTCCAAAGTCTGCTACTGAGATTCGAAGTTTCCTTGGGTTGGCTGGTTATTATCGCAGGTTTATAGAAGGATTTTCTAAGTTGGCATTGCCATTGACTCAGTTGACTCGAAAGGGTCAAGATTATGTGTGGGATGTTGCTTGTGAGAAGGGTTTTGTAGAACTCAAGAAGAAGTTGACAACTGCTCTAGTGTTGATTTTGCCAAATTCGAGTGAGTCCTTTGTAGTATATTGTGATGCGTCGAAGATGGGTCTTGGAGGTGTATTGATGCAGAATGTTCATGTTGTTGCTTACGCTTCTAGACAACTGAAGGTTCATGAAAGGAATTATCCTACGCATGACTTAGAGTTGGCCGCTGTGGTGTTTGTGTTGAAGATTTGGAGACATTATCTTTTTGGATCTAGGTTCGAAGTGTTCAGTGATCGGAAGAGCCTAAAGTATTTGTTTGATCAGAAGGAGTTGAATATGAGGCAGAGAAGATGGCTTGAACTTCTGAAGGATTATGATTTTGAATTGAGTTACCATCCTGGTAAGGCTAATGTTGTGGCTGATGCGTTAAGCAGAAAGTACTTACATATGTCGATGCTTATGGTTCGAGAGGTAGGACACATTGCGCAATTCAGAGATATGAGTTTAGTTTATGAAGAGACTCCTAATAGTGTGAAGTTGGGTATGTTGAAGTTGACTAGTGGTATTCTCCAAGAGATCAGAGAAAGTCAGAAATCTGATTTGAGTTTGGTGGATCGTCTCACGTTGATCAATCAAGGTAACAGAGGTGATTTTCGGATCGATGAGAATGGTGTGATGAGGTTCGGGGATAGAGTGTGTGTTCCCGATGTGCCATAAATCAAGAAGAGAATTCTTGAGGAAGGTCACAGAAGCGGGTTGAGTATTCATCTTGGTGCCACAAAGATGTATCAAGACTTGAAGAAGTTGTTTTGGTGGCTGAGTATGAAGAAGGAAATTGCAGAATTTGTGTATGCTTGTTTGACTTGTCAGAAGTCGAAGATTGAACATCAGAGACCGTCGGGTCTGATGCAACTGTTGAGTATTCCAGAATGGAAATGGGATAACATTTCTATGTATTTCGTGACTGATTTACCGAAGACTTTGAAGGGATGTGATTTGATTTGAGTGATTGTCGATAGATTGACTAAATTGGCTCATTTTGTACCGATGAGGACCAATTATTCTTTGCAGAAGCTTGCCGAAGTGTATATTGATCAGATTGTGAAGTTGCATGGTGTTCCATCGAGTATTTTGTCGGATAGAGATTCGAGGTTTACATCGAGGTTTTGGGAGAGTTTGCAGACAACCTTGGGTACTAAGTTGAGGTTGAGTTCTGCCTATCATCCACAGACGGATGGACAGTCAAAGAGAACTATCCAGTCTTTAGAGGATTTGTTGAGAGTTCGTGTGTTGGATCAAGGTGGATCGTGGGATAGTCATTTTCTGTTGGTTGAGTTTACCAACAATAATAGTTATCATTCTAGTATCGGAATGGCACCATATGAGGATTTGTATGGCAGGAGGTGTAAGACTCCTTTGTGTTGGTATGAGTCAGGCGAGAGTACTGTACTTGGACCTGAGATTGTGCAAGAGACGACTGAAAAGTTACCATGATAAGAGGAGAAAAGCACTTGAATTCCAAGAGGGAGATCACGTGTTCTTGAGGGTTACGTCGGTAACTGGTGTTGGTCGAGCTTTGAGGTCTCAAAAGCTTACCTAGCGTTTTGTTGGTCCGTATCAGATTTTACAGAGGGTGGGGGAAGTAGCATATCATATTGCTTTACCGTCGTCGCTTGCGAATTTGCATGACGTATTTCATGTGTCGCAGTTGAGGAAGTACATTCCAGATCCATCGCATGTGATTCAGATGGATGATGTACAAGTGCGAGATGATTTGAATATTGAGGCGTTGCCTGTTCGGATTGATGAACGAGAAGTGAAGCAGCTGCGAGGTAAAGAGATTGCCTTGGTGAAGGTAGTTTGGGGAGGATCAGCTGGAGAAAGTTGGACTTGGGAGCGTGAAGATCAGATGAGGGAGTGGCATCCGAATCTGTTTTCTTGAGGTAATTTTCGAGGATGAAAATTCTTTTAAGTGAGGGAGAGTTGTAACACCCCAAATTTAATCGGAATATTTTAATTAATTTATTTAATTGAGAATATTCATTTTTCGGTGATTTTCGGTAGTTTGTGGATTATTTGAAAAGTGTGCATTTTTGGGTTATTTATTTGATTAATAGTGTCGCACCTCGAAAAATCACGGAGACATTTCGAAGAAACGACCCTCGCGCGAAAGGCGCGGAAATGCGGTTCGACAGAGTCGCCACCGAACTTTATTTTCCCGAATAAACGGGAGAGGAAATTATCGAGAAAACCTCTTAAAACGAAAGGAATAGGAACAGGGTTGTCGCAACTGTGTTCCGGGTTCGGGTGTCGGTTACGTGAGGGGAAGGTATTAGCACCTCTCACGTCCATCGTACTCGATGGGAACCTCTTAAGGTAAATATGGGGAGTGTTATTTAGGTTTACTTGCTTTCTTCTCGTTGCTAAGGAGAATTGGTAGGGTAAAAGGTTAAAGACGCAAAGGAGAGATGGGTAGTTAGAGGATAGGGTGCTAGCCAAGGATTGGGGCCCTTGTGCCTACGTATGCTCATTCGGACGAGAATGAGAAATCAGAGTGTCGTAGTTAGACTACGGGAAAGGATGGGGGGAAACAGAAGATGGATAGAAGTGTGGAATAGGGGAGAAAATGGGAAATGTGCTCGCCAAGATCATCGCAATCTTGTGCCTACGTATCTTTATTCGGACGAGAATAAAGAATCAGAGCGGTCGTAGTTCGTGGTAACAACCACGAAACGGATACGGAGAAATGGGAGGATGGATAGAAGGTAACTCTCCAAGATCATTACAATCCTGTGCCTACATATCTTATATTCAAGAATGAATAAAGAATCAGAGCAGTCGTAGTTCGTGGTAACAACCACGAAAAGATGAGGTTGAAAAGGATTGAAGTTTGAGTTTGAGACGAAAGGGTGACTGACAAGCAACCCAAGAGCGTGCCTCAAGAGCTTGTCACTCAAGAATTCAAGGAATGCGAGATTCCAGGAACTCAATTCTTTCGGGAATTGACTGAATAAGTTGAAGATAAAGAGTTGGATGTTTTGAAATCGAAAGAATGAACTAATAACAACTCAAGGGCGCGCCTCGAGAGTTACTCATTTGAATATTCAAAGAATGCTAGATTCTAAGAATATCTCTCTTTCGTAAGTTTAAAAAAGTGTTTTTGAAAGGATCGAATCGAAAAATGGCATGCGAGGCCAAAAGGAAGTTGTTTTGAAGTAGCTCGACGACGTGTCGAGGATTTGATTGAAGATGGAACCGTCTTGACGACGTGTCAAGGGTTAGATTGTGAGAAACGATATTAGCCCATAAGGGTGCCCCTAATATCGAAACCACGAGGAATTGTGAAGTGTGTGCGAAATGTGGGTTGCGAATGCGTACGAGCATTTGACTTAGGAGAACGTTGGAAAATGATTGAGTTTGGCAAAGTCGAAAGGTTGAGTGAATAACAACTCAAAGGGCGTGCCTCGAGAACTATTCACTTCGAAAATTCAAAAAACGCTAGATTCCAAGAATCTCCTTCTTTCGGAGTTTTAATCGATAAAATGTTTTTTTTTTTGAAAATAATTTGAAGTGAAACGAGGTATGAAAATAAATTAGGAGAAGTGATAATTATTTGATAAATGAGACGGTTGCCTCACAACCAATTAATTGAGGTATTATCGAAATGCTATATCTCGACGACACTTTTTCCAATTGGAGAATATTTGAATGAACGACGAAACTATCATACAGAATTGCTGGATCCTTATGATATATTATTATTATTTTTTTTGTCTAAATAAGAGAACGAAACGTTGAACAAAACATTATTTAAGGTGTACACCTCAATAATATCCCTTCGAAAACTCAAGAAGTGCTAGACTTCAAGAATTTAATTTTCGTAATTTAACTAAAAAATGATTTGATTAAACGGGCTTAAGAAATATTATTGCTTCAAAATTTTTTCTCTTTAAAATAAAATCTATTTTGAAATTGTCTTATTAAATAAATTTACTTAATAAATAAAAGAATGATTTTGATTTAATTTGTGAAATATGTTTGAATAAACAACGAGAGTATCATGTGGAATGCTAGATTCCAATGATATTTTCTGGTCTAAATAATTAAAGGACGTATTTTGAAACGGAAAAGTCGAATGTTACTACCCAAGGCGTATGCCCCAATAGTATCACTCAAAAATCCAAAAGGTGCTAGACCTCGAGATTCATTTTTTTCACGATTTAATTAAAAAAATATTGAATTAGGGTGATCACCATTTAGTTGTGGCTAAGAAAGTTTGACTTGGGTGAAAACTCAAAACTTAATTTAATAAGCTAATTGATATAAAACTAAATAGCAAATAACAATTACAACTCAATCTCGAAATGATAATTCAATTTAAATTTAGCACCTACATGATTACCGTCCACACCGTCAATACAAGCACGAGCTCCCACTCATCTCTAACTTGAATCGCTACAGTGAAAGAATAGGATAGAAAAGCAGCATAAAAGTAATTATCCATATTTCCAATCCTTAACAGCCATGAAAACTTGAGATTTCCATCCGTAAAACAACGTGATAGCCAACGAGATCTAACGTAATTCCTTGATTGGAATCTACTTGCTATATATAACCAAAGACTACACAATTAAATTTACCAATTTGGAACTGCTTGGAAAATGAAACAAGGATAATACAGTTCACAATATTCTCAATTTGATTGACAAAACAAAACAATAAACAAAATTGTAGCTTCATGTGATATTTCCTACCCATCCGCAAGACAACAATATCATCTTATAGGATTCAAAACCAAACTTCAATCAATTGCCTATTGTACACCACAATTGGAACAACAATATATTAACCAAAAAAAATAGCATCAAACAGTGACCGAAAATAAAAAGCTCAATTGACTTTAAAAAAAAAACTGTTAGAATTCAAAAGCACACCATGATAGTACTACTCATCAGTAAATTTAAAGTGGTATTACCAACCGAAATAGTTGATGTCACCGATAATGGAAAGAAGTAATGTGTGAAAACTGTTATTACTCTTAGTCGTTGGTGAAATTGAAGAGAGTGTGCAGCATTGAGAACACGGACACCGTCGAGCCTGTATTGCAGCGTTGTTGCTTATGACTGCACGCCTTTGCTGTTGTGATGTTTGAATCGAAACATTATTGCTAATCAATCCTCAACCTTTCCTGCAACGATTTGAGATGAGTAAAGGCGTCGTCATTGGAACGATTCTCTGTGGTGCGCTGCTTGCAGTTTCGTTGAGTTGCGGCCGGAAATCATGTCGAGGTAGAACTTCGCAGCACCGTCACTACTTGTACTGCTGCCGTGAAATGCTATTGATTCACGACGTTCAGGATTTGCAATGTTTGTCCCAAAATCAAGTGAAGATGGCTACTGAAATTTGCCGCTACTAACTGAGGATGTCGCATCCTAGTTTATCTGAGCCGCAAACCGTTGTAGCTTCCGTTGTTGTCATCTCGCTATAGTTATGAAAATGTTGTTGTTGTTCCTGCTGTTCCATATACTTTGGCTTTACTCGATTGCCGTCGAAATTCGACGAAGCCGCAACCTGCACAACATCAAACACAGTTAGAAAACATGTTTAACCAATTCGAAAACAACGAAGTCAGAATGTTGCGACTCCAGCTACTATCGCAGAACTTGTTGATGCGAGAGTTGCGCTGTTGCACTTGTTGTGGATAAAGGCTTGTGTCATGCACACGTTGTCGGTACCATTGAACCAGAATATTGCACTTAAAGTGGTAAAACCAAATCCATATGTTGCACCAGAATATTGCACCAGAATGTTGCACTCAAACTCGGTAATACCTGCATACAAACCAGTCGTAGCCAACCACATAACTTTATGAAAACAAAAAGACTTAAGACCTGTGATAATGGAAATATTGTCAGTAGTACAACCCAATACAAAGGGTTCTCATGAATTTGCACCCAAATCACAAACAAACTTATCCTCTCAGTATAAGCCATATTTATTAAATCAAACCTCCAGGCAGTATCAACATCACTCTAGTCAGTATATAATAAACATTTAAACCAAAACAAAGGCGAGGATCAATGGAACAACCTAACCTGTAAGAAGATTCTCAAATCACATCTAAACAGAATCAAAGTTAATAAGTATAACGGCTCCTAATATGCACATAAGACATGAATATGCTTCTCAATTGAATTAAAGTTAAGGTGAATGCTTAGTAACAACACAATAATAGATATTTATGAAAACTTGAAACCAATACCAGATGTGCGGTTACTTGACTCCGTTATTGTTAGAAAGAAACGACCCTTAAGTTACAAATTTGTCAGCTAGAGGCGTTGAATGGTACTGAAGTTGAGCCATTATCGACAGAGAAAAAAACGAACTCTGTTGACATGATATTTAACCCAAACCAGGCGGACTTCGACCGCTAGCATGCTATCGACGTTGTCGTTACGTTGTGGTAGTTGCGAGGCCGTGAAATGAATCGTGTCGTTTAGTGAAAATCTGGGCCGCACAAAACGTCGATGTTTCTTGTGACAGTTGTCGTCGTTTTCCTTGTTGTTGAACTGAGTTTTCTCACAGAACCGTCGAATCGTCGGAGCTGCAGTGATCGTGGTGACGCGTCCCGCTTGAAGACATTTGTAAAAGTCATCTAAATCGCTGAACGTCAGTGGATCTTCGGTTGATTTGGGAGCGCTCTGGAGGTACTTTCCAGCGAAGACATTGTGAAGATGATGGTGAAAGGTTTACGATGCGGCGAAGAACGACAGCGAAAGAGAGTAGTGATTGGATCACAGATGAAGAAGGTGACGATGAGGATTGAGGAAGATGGCGACGATTTTGATGGAGGTGAAGTGATTTTGAAGAAGAAAAGGGAGCTTCGGCGGCCGCTCTGGGAGAGAAGAGGGATAGGGTTTGTCGCGGCGCCGTTTTTGGGTTTTCTCTTGAGGGGATAAACAGTAACCTAGGGTTTTCTATCAACCAATTTTCCCTCTTCCTTATAATACACTGGGTTCGGGCTGCTCTATTGGGCTTTGCTCAAATCCACAATTCTTCTCCTCTTTTTTTTTTTATAATTTCTAGCAAATAATCCATTAGTTAATAATAAACAAAGTCTAATTATATAAATTAAAATATTAACTAATATGACTAAATAATAAATAAATATTAACCAAACAATTAAATATTAACAAATGTGATAAAATATAAACTAAAAAAACAAAAATAAATATTAATTACTTAAAAATATTTTTAGTAATATTTTAAAAAAGAAAAGTTTAAGAAACCGAGAAAAATTAATATTCACAAAAAAGGTTTTTTTAGGCCACGGGTCACACCTTAAATGGGCGAAAAAAGGAAAAATTTGAAAAATGCTCAATTACGGGTGGGCACGTGTCTAACCGACATGATACAATAAAAAAATATACAAAATTAAAAAACAAAGCAAAAAAAAAATTTGAAAAGGGGTAGGACAATTTTAGGGTATGACAGATGCCCCTATCTAATGGGCTTAAACCTAGGAAAATGAACTGCATTAGCGTTCATATTCCTGAGGTAGAAGTCAATTAGATATGAAGAAGACCCTGAATTTGTCCGAAAGAACAAGAGATGTCTGAGAATTGGAAATACTTGATAAATGTAAACCTCGAAGTAAACTGTAAATAATAGGCAAAAGGTCGTCATCACCAAAAGGATGATGGAAAGAAATGAACACGGCTACTACCACCAAAAGGATGGTAGAGCAAACACCATCGCACAATCTGACATTAACGACTATGACAGACCCACCACCAAAAGGATGACGGAGCGAAACTCACACAAACAAATATCGCACAATCTATTACCAATCCAAGTGACAGACCCCCAACAAAAGGATGACGGAGCGAAACTCACACCGGCCACTACCACCAAAAGGATGATAGGGCAAACACAATCGCACAATCTGACATCGACGAAATGCCAGACCCACCACCAAAAGGATGACGGAGCGAAACTCATACCAGCCACTACCACCAAAAGGATGATAGGACAAACACAATCGCACAATCTGACATCGACGAAATGCCAGACCCACCACCAAAAGGATGACGGAGCGAAACTCACACCAGCCACTACCACCAAAAGGATGATAGGGCAAATACAATCGCACAATCTGACATTGACGAAATGCCATACCCACCACCAAAAGGATGACGGAGTGAAACTCACACCAGCCACTACCACCAAAAGGATGATAGGGCAAACACAATCACACAATCTGACATCGACGAAATGCCAGACCCACCACCAAAAGGATGACGGAGCGAAACTCACACCAGCCACTACCACCAAAAGGATGATAGGGCAAACACAATCGCACAATCTGACATCGACGAAATGCCAGACCCACCACCAAAAGGATGACGGAGTGAAACTCACACCAGCCACTACCACCAAAAGGATGATAGGGCAAACACAATCACACAATCTGACATCGACGAAATGCCAGACCCACCACCAAAAGGATGACGGAGCGAAACTCACACCAGCCACTACCACCAAAAGGATGATAGGGCAAACACAATCGCACAATCTGACATCGACGAAATGCCAGACCCACCATCAAAAGGATGACGGAGCGAAACTCACACCAGCCACTACCACCAAAAGGATGATAGGGCAAACACAATCACACAATCTGACATCGACGAAATGCCAGACCCGCCACCAAAAGGATGACGGAGCAAAACTCACACCAGCCACTACCACCAAAAGAATGATAGGGCAAACACAATCGCACAATCTGACATCGACGAAATGCCAGACCCACCACCAAAAGGATGACGGAGCGAAACTCACACCAGTCACTACCACCAAAAGGATGATAGGACAAACACTATCGCACAATCTGACACCAATCCAAGTGGCAGACCCCCCACCAAAAGGATGACGGAGCGAAACTTACACACACAAGTCGCTCTCACCAAAAGGATGATAGGACAACACAGATTTGAAGTTTACCAACACCAAAAGGATGCAGGCTAGGTTGAACCGACGATGTTCGAATATCACCAAAAGGATGATAGTAAGGCAATTGACAACGGTCACGCTTGCTGGGTACAACTCATTGGGGAACCCCCGAGAGGAAGATTGGATTGAAATGAGTCAACAGGGTACGCCCACCGTCTTGTTTGGAGATCATAGTTTTGCTGAAATGATTTCATGGTTACGCCCATGAATTCTGAAGAAGATGCCCCTGACTGGGCTGAGTTTGTCTTGATGTCTTATCTTGCTCAACAAAAGGCTGAACAACTTCATGAGGTACACTCACGGTTTTGTTGAAGATGCCCCTGCTCGGGCTGGATCTTGCACTTAAGGTCTTTGGATTTGCCCAACAAAAGGTTGAACAACTTTGTGGGGAACGCCCACGGTCTTGAATGGTATGCCCCTGACTGGGCTGAATGTTGATTTGAAGATCTAATCAACCACGAGGTTGAAATTCGTCATGGGAGACACCCATGGTCTTTGAAAAATGCCCCTGACTGGGCTGAATGTTAATTTGAAGAACTTCGTATTTTGTGGGAGAAACCCACAATTGCAGAAGATTGCCCCTGACTGGGCTGATGATTGCTTTGGAGCTCTTGAAAATCGTGGGACAAACCCACAGTCTTGCAAAAATGCCCCTGATTGGGCTGATGATTGCTTTGAAGATGTTGAAATCCATGAGAGAAACCCATAGTCTTGCAGAGAATGCCCCTGACCGGGCCGATGACAGTCTTGGAAGTCTTCGAGATTGATCCTGGACCTCGACTTGCATATATGAATGTTGGATGATAATGATGTTCCATAATGAAAGGAAATGCAAATGCAAATGCTGACGCGCGGAGATGCAAGAGCTAGGGAAGTATGATATGATTGGTATGCATATGATGTAAGATACTTATGAGGTCGAATGCAATGGGTATGATGCAGATGATACAGACGGGTAATTTGGAGACGCCAGCGTGGTGGACTTTTGGTAGTTGCCAATGCGGATTGGACTTCGGGTGGTGGGAGGGATGGACTGCCTCGACACGCAGTTCGTTGATGACGTCACGATTGAAGCAGAAGATGATGCTCTGGATGCCCCAAGTATGGGTACTTTGTGGTTTACTGTGAATTTGCTTCAGAGAAGGTTGCAGCTCTGCCTGATGATTAGGGTAACTTGGTCCTGCCCCAGTCTGAATATGGTAATGATATGCCCCTGCTCGAGCTGCTGAATGATTTGCCCCAGCCTGTGGGCTTTGGAATAATCTTGCTTCGTGTACGCCACTGAAAGTCAAGTTCCTCCTCGATTGCCCCTTGCTGGAGTGTCTTTGAATACCTAGCACTGATTTGCAAATAAAATTGTACATTCATAAATGGTAATATTAATGCAAAGTTCGATGCAAGATTTGAAAAACTGTCTTTTATTGAGGTGTCGTGATAGTGAAATGAATGGACCGTTAGTCCAAACTTTGTACTAATTTTGATTAGTGCGTGAAAGATATATCAAGAGAAATGACACCAACGCTGTTGATTAGAAATCATGTGAGGAGTCAGGTTACGCAACCTCGCAATAGTATGCTTTCAGAAGAAACCTCGCCTCAATTAGGTCTTTCGAGGGTTGTAACGTGGTATGGTTCATAGTTAAGAAACAAAGGATATTAGGCTCAAAGTATGATTTGTACCCACCCCTTTTTCTTAATGATCTCCAATCCCACGCTCAGTTAATTCTAACCTTGTCTTGACAGTGTAAGCTTGAAGGTTCAAGGTTTGCTCGACGTGGCAGTCACCTTATTTTGGTTTTTCGATGGATGTCAGTGCCCCTTTTGACTTGGGTGGCCACTGAATATTATTTTGTTTTTGTTGAGGGTTTCGGGGTCCTCTTTTGTCTTTGTTTTTGATCCCTAACTTTTGCATGGATTGATTTTGCTTGTCAGATCCATCGGGATTGTCTTGATTTTGCCTAAGTCCCCTCTGAGGTGTTTAACTTAGCAGGCTTTTGATTTTTTTTGGATTTGTGACTGCCATGTCGTGGGTCTTTGATGAACAACCGTTTTTTGGATATTGATTTGAATACGGGATTAGATTAACTGAACACTACCCTGCCCCAGGTTGAGTGTAAGGATTTGAATATCCGACGGAAACTGCTACTTCTAGGCTCGAAGTGGTCTACTAGGGATTAACTCCTTGTATCTCCAGTGTTTGGGGAATTGAAGCAATGCTTGTACGTCATTGACGAGGTTCTATCTGAAAGCATATGAGTTCGCAATTATGGGTATCTTGTTTTCATCATCCTCCCTCAAATCATGCTAAACAACAGCGGATAGAGCGAAGTGGATAAATGTGTCGGTGATGAGTGAAAAAATGAGTGGATACGACATAACTAATTCAAAACATGCATAAACGATACATTAATGAAAACCAAATACGAATGGCAATTGTTTAAAGCATACAGTACTTAAACAAAACAAAGACAAAACATAAGAAATGCGTAAAATGAAATGGCAACATGACGGCCTTCTTCGAGGAATGAACTTGGCTTGACTGGATTTGATCTGAATAACACTATTTGTTCTGCGGCATTGGATTGTTGATGACATTTGGTGACTTCCCGTTAAAGTTGATAGCATCCCTGTCGATCATGTCTTAAATTATGTGCTTGAAAGCTCTGCAGTCCTCAATGGTGTGACCTGAAGCACCCTTATGAAACTCGCAATGAGCATTTGCATCGTAGTCGGCAGGAATGACAGTTGGGGGAGCCAAGTCTCTTGGAACAATATCCTTTTTCTCCATCAGTTGAGCAAAGATACTAGCATACGTCATTGGCAGGCGATCAAAAACTCTATCTGGCCTCCGTATTCTCTGCTGACGCTGCTGACGAGCACCTTGTTGTTGTTGAGCAGCTTGCATCTGCTGTTGCTGAGGAGGATACTGATATCCTTGCTGGTTGTAGGCTTGTTAGTGAGGAGCCTGTTGCCGTGGCATCTGAGCTTGCACTGCTTGAACAGCTGGCTGATAAGGCATTGGAGCATATTGCGCAGCAACAACATACGGATACTGATAATAGGGAACTTGATAAGGCATAGGAGCGGGAGCTTGTTGAGAAGCTTGCCCTTTCTGCAAAAAGATGGCATTTGTTTCGCCTTCCTTCTTCTTGTATCCATTGAAAGGCTTCTTGGCATTGGCCTGGTTGTTAGAACCTCCTGGGATCTTTCCACTCTTCATCCCCTCTTCAATTCTCTCACCGACGATCACCAAGTCAGAGAATCCAGCGGAGACACTACCAATCAGCTTCTCATAGTATTGGCCTTGCAAAGTGCCCATGAAGATGTCAATCAGTTCACGGTCAACCAAAGGTGGATGCACCCTTGCGGCTAGCTCTCTCCATCGTTGCGTGTACTCCTTGAAGGATTCACTATCTTTCTGAGTCATACTCTGAAGCTGAGTATGATTTGGAGCGAGATCGGTGTTATACTTATACTGCTTGACAAATGCATCGGCTAGCTCGGCCCAAGTGCGCACACTGCTACGTTCCAGCTGCATATACCATTCGAGTGATGCCCCAGACAAACTGTCTTGGAAGCAATGAA
The DNA here is from genome assembly GCA_963859935.3 of Lathyrus sativus. NCBI lineage: Eukaryota > Viridiplantae > Streptophyta > Magnoliopsida > Fabales > Fabaceae > Lathyrus > Lathyrus sativus. The sequence goes on from OZ012737.1 coordinate 198,289,821, forward strand.
TCATGAGCTTTTCATCTCTGGCATAGGCAGCCATCTTGCGACAGTACATCTTCAGATGAATGTTTGGGCAACTGAGACCCTTGTACTTCGAGAATTCGGGTACCTTGAACTTGGGAGGAATGACAACATCAGGCACCAAGCACAATTCCATAGCACTGAAGGAATTTGAGTTATGCCCCTCCATGGCTCGGAGTTTCTCGGCTAGATCTCGACACATCTTCATGGCTTCAGAATCCTGAGCGGCAATAGGACTGGAAATGGGGATAGCAGCATGGTAGTTCTGAACATCGTCATAATGATCCATCAGAGTATCTTCGGTATGGGGAGATGGGATTTGCACAGTAGTAGGCTGGGCCTGTGGGATAGCTCCAATGGTAACTCCGGGCGCTGGGGTTGGATGAGAAGTGTTCCCTTCGGCTGCGTTATTTAAGTTCAACGGCATCCCATGAGGACTTGGAATCGGAACCAAAGGGATGGCAGTAGACCCTTGTCCTTGGCCATTGTTGTTGACGACAACAGCGGCTTCACGTTGTTCTTCCTCTCTTCTGGCCGCGAGGATGGCTTCAAGGATCTGGTCGATCTTTCCTTTCATAGAATCCAACTCTTCTCTGAAGGCAACTTGCTCCTGCTGAATCTGCTCCATCATTCGTCTTGTATTGGCTCTAGTTGCGTACTGGTGTCGAGGACTCAGTTTGATTTACTGGAGAGGAAGGAACGAAGACATAAGATTCGGTTGAAGAACTAGGAATGCAAAATGCACAACGTATGAAATGCAATGAAAATGATATGTAAGATGCAATGCAAGATACAAGATCCAGGATCACAGGATCACAATCAAACAGCCCCCGAAGTTGGTAACTGTAACAGATAAGTAACCACAAGTTCTGATCAAAGAAACTGACAAGTATAACCTATGCGAGAAGATCTAGACACTCTACCCATAAACCCATTCACGGGATGCTTTCTATGTTTGGTTCCCAGGATCACGGACACTAGTCGTATTAGCGTCACGCAACAGGCTGGCTGTATTACGACGATAATGACGATAAGGTCTCTCCTGAGCGGAGTCCTCATGCTAGGCCCACAAGGAGCGAGTCCTTGGAGACTAACACTACACGACCACCAATATTGGAACTGGTGCTAACAAAAGGTTCCCAGAATCACAGACCCTTCATTAATCAAATCGTGCAACAGGCTAGCTGCGTTACAACAAGATCTACGAATAGGTCTCCTCTGGAGGAGCTTTCATGCTAGGCACACAAGGAGAGAATCCTTGGTGACTAACACTACTTGACTACCAATTCTAAACTAAGTGTTCTCTCTGCTTTTACCGAAGCTCGGGCGTAGAGCCTTACTCATGATGTCATCCCAAGAACCAACAGGCCAAGATAACAAGCACAAATAAGATCTACAAGAGAACAAATACATAAACGAAAAGGAAACAAAATTAAAAAAAAACACTCCTCACAAACCAAAAGATAGGCTCGACTCTCTCTTTGCATGGAGCAAAGTCCCCAGCAGAGTCGCCAGCTGTCGCACCTCGAAAAATCACGGAGACATTTCGGAGAAATGACCCTTGCGCGAAAGGCGCGGAAATGCGGTTCGACAGAGTCGCCACCGAACTTTATTTTCCCGAATAAACGGGAGAGGAAAATATCGAGAAAACCTCTTAAAACGAAAGGAATAGGAACAGGGCTATCGCAACCGTGTTCCGGGTTCGGGAGTCGGTTACGTGAGGGGAAGGTATTAGCACCCCTCACGTCCATCGTACTCGACGGGAACCTCTTAAGGTAAATATGGGGAGTGTTGTTTAGGTTTACTTTCTTTCTTCTCGTTGCTAAGGCGAATTGGTAGGGTAAAAGGTTAAAGACTCAAAGGAGAGATGGGTAGTTAGAGGATAGGGTGCTCGCCAAGGATTGGGGCCCTTGTGCCTACGTATGCTCATTCGGACGAGAATGAGAATTCAGAGCGTCGTAGTTCGACTACGGGAAAGGATGGGGGGAAACGGGAGATGGATAGAAGTGTGGAATAGGGGAGAAAATGGGAAATGTGCTCGCCAAGATCATCGCAATCTTGTGCCTACGTATCTTTATTCGGACGAGAATAAAGAATCAGAGCGGTCGTAGTTCGTGGTAACAACCACGAAACGGATACGGAGAAATGGGAGGATGGATAGAAGGTAGCTCGCCAAGATCATTACAATCTTGTGCCTACGTATCTTATATTCAAGAATGAATAAAGAATCAGAGCAGTCGTAGTTCGTGGTAACAACCACGAAAAGATGAGGTTGAAAAGGATTGAAGTTTGAGTTTGAGACGAAAGGGTGACTGACAAGCAACCCAAGAGCGTGCCTCAAGAGCTTGTCACTCAAGAATTCAAGGAATGCGAGATTCCAGGAACTCAATTATTTCGGGAATTGACTGAATAAGTTGAAGATAAAGAGTTGGATGTTTTGAAATCGAAAGAATGAACTAATAACAACTCAAGGGTGAGCCTCGAGAGTTACTCATTTGAATATTCAAAGAATGCTAGATTCTAAAAATATCTCTCTTTCGTAAGTTTAAAAAAGTGTTTTTGAAAGGATCGAATCGAAAAATGGCATGCGAGGCCAAAAGGAAGTTGTTTTGAAGTAGCTCGACGACGTGTCGAGGATTTGATTGAAGATGGAACCGTCTTGACGACGTGTCAAGGGTTAGATTGTGAGAAACGATATTAGTCCCTAAGGGTGCCCCTAATATCGAAACCACGAGGAATTGTGAAGTGTGTGTGAAATGTGGGTTGCGAATGCGTACGAGCATTTGACTTAGGAGAACGTTGGAAAATGATTGAGTTTGGCAAAGTTGAAAGGTTGAGTGAATAAAAACTCAAAGGGCGTGCCTCGAGAACTATTCACTTCGAAAATTCAAAAAACGCTAGATTCCAAGAATCTCCTTCTTTCAGAGTTTTAATCGATAAAATGTTTTTTTTAAAAATAATTTGAAGTGAAACGAGGTATGAAAATAAATTAGGAGAAGTGATAATTATTTGATAAATGAGACGTTGGCCTCACAACCAATTAATTGAGGTATTATCGAAATGCTATATCTCGACGACACTTTTTCCAATTGGAGAATATTTGAATGAACGACGAAACTATCATACAGAATTGCTGGATCCTTATGATATATTATTTATTTTTTTGTCTAAATAAGAGAACGAAACGTTGAACAAAACATTATTTAAGGTGTACACCTCAATAATATCCCTTCGAAAACTCAAGAAGTGCTAGACTTCAAGAATTTAATTTTCGTAATTTAACTAAAAAATGATTTGATTAAACGGGCTTAAGAAATATTATTGCTTCAAAGTTTTTTCTCTTTAAAATAAAATCTATTTTGAAATTGTCTTATTAAATAAATTTACTTAATAAATAAAAGAATGATTTTGATTTAATTTGTGAAATATGTTTGAATAAACAACGAGAGTATCACGTGGAATGCTAGATTCCAATGATATTTTTTGGTCTAAATAATTAAAGGACGTATTTTGAAACGGAAAAGTCGAATGTTACTACCCAAGGCGTACGCCCCAATAGTATCACTCAAAAATCCAAAAGGTGCTAGACCTCGAGATTCATTTTTTTCACGATTTAATTAAAAAAAAATATTGAATTGGGGTGATCACCATTTAGTTGTGGCTAAGAAAGTTTGACTTGGGTGAAAACTCAAAACTTAATTTAATAAGCTAATTGATATAACACTAAATAGCAAATAACAATTACAACTCAATCTCGAAATGATAATTCAATTTAAATTTAGCACCTACATGATTACCGTCCACACCGTCAATACAAGCACGAACTCCCACTCATCTCTAACTTGAATCGCTACAGTGAAAGAATAGGATAGAAAAGCAGCATAAAAGTAATTATCCATATTTCTAATCCTTAACAGCCATGAAAACTTGAGATTTCCATCCGTAAAACAACGTGATAGCCAACGAGATCTAACGCAATTCCTTGATTGGAATCTACTTGCTATATATAACCAAAGACTACACAATTAAATTTACCAATTTGGAACTGCTTGGAAAATGAAACAAGGATAATACAGTTCACAATATTCTCAATTTGATTGACAAAACAAAACAATAAACAAAACTGTAGCTTCATGTGATATTTCCTACCCATCCGCAAGACAACAATATCATCTTATAGGATTCAAAACCAAACTTCAATCAATTGCCTATTGTACACCACAATTGGAACAACAATATATTAACCAAAAAAAATAGCATCAAACAGTGACCGAAAATAAAAAGCTCAATTGACTTAAAAAAAACTGTTAGAATTCAAAAGCACACCATGATAGTACTACTCATCAGTAAATTTAAAGTGGTATTACCAACCGAAATAGTTGATGTCACCGATAAGGGAAACAAGTAATGTGTGAAAACTGTTATTACTCTTAGTCGTTGGTGAAATTGAAGAGAGTATGCAGCATTGAGAACACGGACACCGTCGAGCCTGTATTGCAGCGTTGTTGCTTATGACTGCACGCCTTTGCTGTTGTGATGTTTGAATCGAAACATTATTGCTAATAAATCCTCAACCTTTCCTGCAACGATTTGAGATGAGTAAAGGCGTCGTCATTGGAACGATTCTCTGTGGTGCGCTGCTTGCAGTTTCGCAGAGTTGCGGCCGGAAATCATGTCGAGGTAGAACTTCGCAGCACCGTCACTACTTGTACTACTGCCGTGAAATGCTGTTGATTCACGACGTTCAGGATTTGCAATGTTTGTCCCAAAATCAAGTGAAGATGGCTACTGAAATTTGCCGCTACTAACTGAGGATGTCGCATCCTAGTTTATCTGAGCCGCAAACCGTTGTAGCTTCCGTTGTTGTCATCTCGCCATAGTTATGAAAATGTTGTTGTTGTTCCTGCTGTTCCATATACTTTGGCTTTACTCGATTGCCGTCGAAATTCGACGAAGCCGCAACCTGCACAACATCAAACACAGTTAGAAAACATGTTTAACCAATTCGAAAACAACTAAGTCAGAATGTTGCGACTCCAGCTGCTATGGCAGAACTTGTTGATGCGAGAGTTGCGCTGTTGCACTTGTTGTGGATAAAGGCTTGTGTCATGCACACGTTGTCGGTATCATTGAACCAGAATATTGCACTTAAAGTGGTAAAACCAAATCCACATGTATCGTAAAGTGCAGCACCGTAGATGAAAACAGTCACAGACCAGAATATTGCACCAGAATGTTGCACTCAAACTCGGTAATACCTGCATACAAACCAATCGCAGCCAACCACATAACTTTATGAAAACAAAAAGACTTAAGATCTGTGATAATGGAAATATTGTCAGTAGTACAACCCAATACAAAGGGTTCTCATGAATTTTCACCCAAATCACAAACAAACTTATCCTCTCAGTATAAGCCATATTTATTAAATCAAACCTCCAGGCAGTATCAACATCACTCTAGTCAGTACATAATAAACATTTAAACCAAAACAAAGGCGAGGATCAATGGAACAACCTAACCTATGAGAAGATTCACAAATCACATCTAAACAGAATCAAAGTTAATAAGTATAACGGCTCCTAATATGCACATAAGACATGAATATGCTTCTCAATTGAATTAAAGTTAAGGTGAATGCTTAGTAACAACACAATAATAGATATTTATGAAAACTTGAAACCAATACCAGATGTGCGGTTACTTGACTCCGTTATTGTTAGAAAGAAACGACCCTTAAGTTACAAATTCGTCAGCTGGAGGCGTTGAATGGTACTGAAGTTGAGCCATTATCGACAGAGAAAAAAACGAACTCTGTTGACCTGATATTTAACCCAAACCAGGCGGACTTCGACCGCTAGCATGTTATCGACGTTGTCGTTGCGTTGTGGTAGTTGCGAGGCCGTGAAATGAATCGTGTCGTTTAGTGAAAATCTGGGCCGCCGAAAACGTCGATGTTTCTTGTGACCGTTGTCGTCGTTTTCCTTGTTGTTGAACTGAGTTTTCTCACAGAACCGTCGAATCGTCGGAGCTGCAGTGATCGTGGTGACGCATCCCGCTTGAAGACATTTGTAAAAGTCGCCTAAATCGATGAACGTCAGTGGATCTTCGGTTGATTTGGGAGTGCTCTAGAGGTATTTTCCAGCGAAGACATTGTGAAGATGATGGTGAAAGGTTTACGACGCGGCGAAGAACGACAACGAAAGAGAGTAGTGATTGGGTCACAGATGAAGAAGGTGACGATGAGGATTGAGGAAGATGGCGGCGATTTTGATGGAGGTGAAGTGATTTTGAAGAAGAAAAGGGAGCTTCGGCGGCCGCTCTGGGAGAGAAGAGGGATAGGGTTTGTCGCGGCGCCGTTTTTGGGTTTTCTCTTGAGGGGATAAACAGTAACCTAGGGTTTTCTATCAACCAATTTTCCCTCTTCCTTATAATACACTGGGTTCGGGCTGCTCTATTGGGCTTTGCTCAAATCCACAATTCTTCTCCTCTTTTTTTATAATTTCTAGCAAATAATCCATTAGTTAATAATAAAGAAAGTCTAATTATATAAATTAAAATATTAACTAATATGACTAAATAATAAATAAATATTAACCAAACAATTAAATATTAACAAATGTGATAACATATAAACTAAAAAAACAAAAATAAATATTAATTACTTAAAAATATTTTTAGTAATATTTAAAAAAAGAAAAAGTTTAAGAAACTGAGAAAAATTAATATTCACAAAAAAGGTTTTTTTAGGCCACGGGTCACACCTTAAATGGGCGAAAAAAGGAAAAATTTGAAAAATGCTCAATTACGGGTGGGCACGTGTCTAACCGACATGATACAATAAAAAAGTATACAAAATTAAAAAAACAAAGCAAAAAAAAAATTTGAAAAGGGGTAGGACAATTTTAGGGTATGACAAATAGTATATAATATTAATTTATTAGTATTATTATTTAAAATGAATATAAGTGAAATAAAGGTAATTTGGGCATTTGGAGGAGTTAGTAAGGGTAATAAGGGAAAAACCCAAATTGTGAGGCCCAAGACTAGGTTTGACAAAATAGAATTCTGAAGGGAATTAGGATTCATTTGTTATCCATGAAGAGTATTGTGGCCAGAGAGCTCTGAGGAGAAGATTGGAGGCAGAAGATTCCCAGAGATAATCGTGAAGGCTTTGAATTGACTAAGATATGGGGAGTATAGCTTTTCATGATTTTCCATGTGAGCCTTTCAATGTAATTATGGATGATTTTAGGTTTAAGGGACTTTGGGTCGATTGTGGGAAAAGGGGAAATTGATGGTGAGGACCCTGATGGTTGTGGTTAGTGGTAAGTATTCCTGACTGTTAAAACATGGATATGAGAAATAGTGATCTTAGGCCTTCGTGACCAAAAACCTTAAATTGTTATATGTCTGACCCTGTAGGGATAGAATATTGGACAGTGAGTAACTCTAATTTCTTAGGGTGTAATTGAAGGAAAAATTGTGATTCAGGACATGAATATGTTACGGGATTGGCCTAATAAACCATAGGTTTTATGCCTTTATTGTTGTAGGACCTTAGGGATGATTTAGGGATGTTTTGGGGCATTGGGTAAGTGAATCGTATGGGCATTTAAGTGGATTTATGTTCTGGTGCGTAGCAGAATTTGCCGTCATCGCACTGTTCTCCTAGCGAAGAAAGCCTCACCTAACGAACCATGTTGTTCCCATACTCGCCTAGCAAAGAATCCTTCTCCTAGTGAAGAAACTCGCCCCAGACTCGCCTAGCGAACATGCCAGCGAATGTAGCAGAGTTTCGCGAATGTTGATCGTGTGCAGCGATGCCTTGATGTTTGATTTTGTGATTTCTGTGATGAGTTACCTTGGGGGTAACTATGATTTTTATGTGATTAACATGTGATGTGTATATGACTACATGATGGTTTATATAACGTATTATGATGATATTACCATGACTTTGATGAATTATATGATGACATGAGACATGATAATGATTGTGATGATGATGAATATGATGAATGATGATGCACCTATGTTGTTATTATGAGGATGATTATTGACGTGTGCATCATGCATTCATGTGCATTCGGACTTCAGTTCAGGACCTCAATTACTTTGGCTTCAATCCAATTGTGTGGATGTGAAGTATTTTGATGTGTTCCGGTTCTCTAGTAGAATCGATCCTATTGATGGGGATCTATGGAGGGTTGATGGCCCAGTGTCCATCGAGCTGTGGTGATTGGTACTGTTGTACCCCAAAATTTGACCAACCTTTTCTTGTACTTGGCTTATGTTTCATTTCATTTTTATCATTTGCATTTGTATAACATTGTTCTTAGTAGGGGATCAAGAGTTGTTGTACCATTCAAGAGGAGAGTCTTATTGGCTTTAAGCTCAAGCAAAGGTATTCGTGCAAGCCATCAAGTGTTTATCATCACCATGGAAGGTTCAAAGCTCTTTGAAAGGAGAGATTGGTGTGTGGATGTTATCTCCTATCTTGGGGATCATCAGAGATTCATGAGGTATTTATCTTGGAGAAACATGGTCTACAAGCTTATTGATTACCCTAGGGGTCATTGTGGAGTTTGTTTGGTCATTCAAATTATCTGTAAAGGGGCACAGTCAAAAGATATGGAACTAGGGTTTCATCTGGTCAACTCAAGATCAATTGTGGACTTGAGAAGGTTCAAGACTTGATTCTAAGTCACTTGAGTCATGGGGATTCATCTCAAAGCATTTAGGATGTCATGTTAAGATCAAATTAAGAAGAATCAAGGGTTCAAGAAGTTACTAAATTAGGGTTTCAGAGGTTTTCAGTGTAAAATCCCCTTTTTTGGTGCCCAACTTCAAGGACAATTTACCCCATGATGTAAGCTCAATCTCATTTTCATGAAAACATGAGACTTGTAGGGCATACTTCAAGCTTTCTTTTGAGTACAAGAACTCATCCATTGAGTTTGTACATCTCAAGTTATGATGCCAACAAGTTAGGGTCCTCAGATGAATAAAATTTGGTCAACTAAAAGTCAACCCACTTCCAAGGCATTTTTGACCTAGAATCAAGTTTCTCCTCAGCTTCAAGTGAACATGAAAGTTTTTTATCATGATCTTAGCTTTCTAAAAATTCCTAGAATTCCCCTTTATCATTTATACATCTCAAGTTATGGACCTCATAAGGCAAGGGCATTTTTGAAAAGTTCATTATAGGTCATTTGTTTTAATGGTCTTTTTCATGAACTTATGGACCTCTAATGCATTTCCAACCAACATGAAACTTATGCCTAATTGTCTTAACTCCACATTAAACTCAAAGTTCATGAATATTGGTGGATTATATGGCCATATGAACCATTTTAAGGTGAAAATTTGGCTTTTGGTCATAGATTGAATATCTTATATTGCAAGTTACACTTTGGTCTCATTTTTTTAACTTTTCCACACCAATACATGAACATAAAGAAGTTTACCACATTTGGACTAACATGTTTAAGTCATCATGTGCCACTTTTTTTCTCAAAATCACTTAAAGAGTAATGAATTCAAACCTTGTGAAAACTTTGTCTACATGAGCCAAAATTAATCCAATTCATTTCTACACCATGTGCTTGATTGATTGCTGACCCAAATGGATGTGTACATGGCCAAATCGTGTGTGCGCATGGAAAGTAATTTTGGAAGGTAAAATTTGAAATCACATGTCTCCCCAATTATGGGCCTGCATGACTATCAGAAACCCACCACATAAAAGGATTCCAGTTGCCTAAATTGTAGAAATTAGATGGCTTGCGTGAAAAGAGAGAGGATAGCTCAAAAATTTCTTCATTCTTTCCATTTTCGAATCTCATTTTTCTCTGCAAATCAACTTCAATTGGAGCTTGTTTCTTCTTCATCAAAGCCTAAGGAACAAATTGGAAGCAAGAAAGTGAAGCTTGCGTGCCTTAGAAGAGCCAACGGAGCTTCTCCGTTCAGTAAGCTTCCACTTCTAATTTCTCTCATTCTAGGCATATTTTAGGGACATTCTGGGTTGCATCTGAAGCCCTACCAATGGTAGGCCATGTTTGAACCATTGTTGTGCTTGTTTGATGAAGTTTCAAATCATGCTTTCATTTATTCAAGCTTTCGGTTCTCCTTATTTATGAACCTTTTTCAAAATCCATTGGTAGATTTGAGGTCCTTGTGAGTAGAGCTTTCGAACCATACCAAAATTGTTCATTTTTATGAAGTTTTGGTGACTGGTCTCCAACGAGCTGGCCGGAGAAGACGACCGGAGCCCTAGCTTCGGCGTCTAGTCATCAGCCTGGTCTAAGCTGACTCATTGCGCGTGGATCATTTGACTTGCTTGTTTGGCTTGATTCCATTGGTTTGACCAGGTGACACACACTCGTTGAAATCCTACTTGGATTAATGAAATGGTGTGTTTCATGTTTTAAAATGAGTCTGGGTCAATTGGGCTCAGAGTGCTATTCACGCCTCCCCTTGTTTTGAGCCCATTACGCTTTTGACTTGTTTTAGTTCATTCTAAAGTTTACTATTACACCTCTTGGTTATTTCATTTTATTTTATTTTATTTCTTTTGCTGTTTTCATTTTAATTAATTAAAAATGGTTCCAACTATCAAAAAAATTCACAAAAATTATTTTCTTGTATTTTAAGATGTCATTTAATTTTCTATAATTTTTGTTTCTGATTTTATTTTTATTTGCCATTTTATTTTAATTGTGCAATTAAAAGTGTTTTTGGTGTTGTCTTCTTTTGATCCTAGTCATTTGAACCTCCAATGTAAATCCCCTATGATCAAGGCTTCTTCTCCATTTAAAGGATGAATTGAAGTGTCTTTGAGGGTAGATTTGGTTCATGATTGATCACTTTTTGGTTGACTTTGATTTGTTGTTTCTTGTCCCTCGATTCATGCTCGATAAGGTGGAACACCCTTGATAATTGATTTATTTGGTGATGCCTTGAGATGGTTTGAACTTGAAACTTTGGCTTCTGTTTGCCATTTGACTTGGATACTTTGTGCTTTTTATTTGGAATTTATTGAACAATCTTCCTATTTTTGATGAAGCTTGCAAGTCAACTCATCTTAGGAAGTGTTCATACAAACTAGTTTGACCTAGTTCCTTTTGGAGATGACTTCTATAGATCCCATATGCACCCTATGAGTCTTGATGTTTGTTTATGACATGATTAAGGTGCTGGTTCTTTATTTCTAGGTCATACACTTGTGTAACTTGTTTTGCAAGTTACTTAGAAGTTAGGCATTTCCACTTGTTTTCAAGTGTTGAATTGGTGATGGAACCTTGATTCTTTCACTTGCCATAACTTGATTCTTGCTTGTGTTTTGTTTCCAATCTTGATTTTAGCTTTCCTCTCTTGGATTTATTTCTTCCTCTTGTGCTTTGATCACTATTCAAGATGATTTGGTATCCATGTTCATGCTTTGAGTTTGTCTTGAATAATGGATCACTTTTAGCACTTGCTTGTGCTTTTCTTTTGCATGATCAAATTGAATTGTTTGGTTGAGATAACTTACACTGTGCTTGCTGCGCAAGCTTCTTTCTACCCTCTTCTCTTTGATCATGGCCCTTTGCCTTTGCTTTGTGTTTAGCTTTTGTTTAAGTGATGGATGTTTGAATGGTTGTAGGAGTTGTTACTTCTCCCATGTCATCTCACTCTTTTTGACTTGTTTAAGTCAACTTGTTTTGATCATTTGCCTTTGTTGCATCATTTGATTCTCACATATCATCTTTGCAATTGGATTGACTTGTTTAAGTCAACTTCTTCTTATTCTCCATTTCATCTGTGATTGAGTTATCTGTTGTTTACTTGGTTTTACCATGATCCCTTAGGATTCCTAGTCCCTCTATTTAAGATGGGAGTAGGAGAGACATTAGATGCTCAATCCTTTGCATGATAACACTAAGATAGTTTCTTCCCTCTTAATCCCAACTTTAGGAGCATTGTGCATGATAACATTAGGGTTCAGTTCCCCTTAGGGTTTGTGTCTTCTCTTCTCATCTCCTAAAAATCTTAAGACACTTAACAAAGGATAATAAATGTTGTACACTACGAGTCTTAAGTACTTGAGGAATGATAGTTGGGGGGCCTCCTCTCAATCTGTCTAGAGTGTTTAGCGTATGCCCTTTGGGCGATATGCGACACATTCACTCTCAAGTCATAGTCTTTAGTGCATCATGAGTTACAAACTTAATTCAATTCACTTCTTCATAAAAAACACAAAACAAAACATCAAACCTTTTCATCCCTCGGGATTGTTTAAAAATCATTTTCAAAAAGAGTGTGTTAAGTCTTGGTTCTACCGCAAACAGGTAACGCCTAAGTCTCCAATGGTCGAACAACAATACACCTAACTGCTAGAACGAAGGTTTAACCCTACTCAGTTAAAACACTTGAACCAATCTGTGGTCGTGTCAGCTTGAACTACGTTTGCTCTGGTTTCTCATACCAGATGAGGATACGTAGGCACAAGATGAAGATGTCTTGGCGAGCAACCTTCCCTCCTTTCACCCGTAGTTTTCCGAACTACGTTGACTCTGACTTTTCCATTGCACGAGGGAATACGTAGGCATAGAGCGGTGATGCTCTATCGAGTCTCTTTTCTTTTCTTTTGTCCTTGTGAGACATCCTTTTGATAGATTAACACCCTTTTAGATTAGACAACAAGCGTGGATCCCGTTGAGTACAATGAACGTGAGGGGTGCTCATACCTTCCCCTTGCGTAACCGACTCCCGAACCCAAGATTTGGTTGCGATGACCTGTCTTTTCCCTTTTCGTAGGTTTTCTATGATCGTTTCCTTTCCCTCTCTTTAGGATAAATAACGAACGGTGGTGACTCTTCTATCTTTGCCGGCCCCCTCTTTGCAGTGATGCGTCAGGTACCACATGGATTGAGTTGTGTCGCATATGCATTTATGAGTCTTTTTGTATAAATTATGATGTTGTGGCCTTCGAGGCTTATTGATGAATATGAAGGTTGAATATGATTATGATGCCATTTATACGTTGATTTTCATACATTGATTATTATGAACTTTTTTACTCACTCTGCCTGTTTGAATGTTACCTCCACGTGGGTAACGTGTAGATGACCGAGTTTAGCCGTGGACGCCGTCGAGGAGTTATTTTTGAAGTTTTGAGTCATTAGCCCTTTTGTTTAACTTAGAGGGTCTTTCTATGATATGTAACATCGGGTTGGGTTCTTTGAGTTAAACTATATATTGTTGAGTTATTTTGCTTATGTTCCCCGATGAGGAAAACCTTTACTTATGCCTTTTGAATTCCGCTGTTTTATGTTGTTTGATGTATTTTGGGAAAAACCCGTTGTTTACGGAGTCGTGACCTATTTTAATGACATTGGGAAATGTACACCCTTTTGGTGGCTTTTTGTGAAATTTAATAATTTACTCTGATATCTGTGTTATTTTGCCTATTATTTGGGGGGGGGGGGGTAGAAAAGGGTGTTACACACCACCTATAGATTTAGCCAGCGACATCTGTTTCGATTCGTTTTGGTTTCTTGTTTAACTGAAAAAATAATTGTATGTAATTGTGTTTCAATATAAATGAAGTGTTATATATTCACATTTTCTTCATATTTTGTCTTTATGTTGTTTTTATATTTCCCATTACAACATTTCTTTTTTATAATTGGAAAAAATGGTTCTGGTGTGATACTGATTCAGGAGAAGTTTCACAGATGCATCTCCGAAACAAGATAATAGGGTGCATTTTCAGAGATATATCTTTGAAATCAATGTTTCAGTTAATGAATGGTCCAAATTGATATTTTCCTTTTATAAATTTAGATGCTCTAGTGCTATATTTCAGACAAACTTAAAATATCTCAAATGTCACAAATAAAAATCTATTGATATGTCGCAAATGTGTCTTCTCCGACTCTATGCCCGAGGGAACATTCAAGCTCATCGGCTTCACCTCCCTCAAAGATATCAAAGATGAAATCCACCATCTCCTACCTTACAAAGACAATCGAAAGATTGTGAAACTCGAGTATCGTTCACCTTTGATTGACAATAGAGGGAAGATTCAGTTCACCAAGATTAAGCTTAAGACACAAGCGAATGTTAGGGCTATGTGGGATACATTTTTCGATTTCAAAGAGAAAGTTTTGCTCGAGTTAGAAGCGACCATAAAAAGATTGGTCGAAGATATCCTGAAGATTTGCAAGTGTCAACCGAGATATTGAAATGTAATATTGAATTTTCTGTTGAAATCATCATTGTAACGATCATTTTATGTTATGAATGTCAATTTCATTTTGGATCTATTGAATCTGTTTCTGGTGTCAATCTACAGATGTAAGTACGGATTTATTCCGAAGATGCATCTCCGGAATAAATTAAAACCAAAAGAAAGGACGTAGCTCATAATAGCATTTGTTGAGTGAGTGTTGGATGCGCCGGAGATGTAACTATGGTATGAATCCGAAGATGCATCTCTAGAATAAATTAAACCAAAAGAAATGGCGTAGCTCAGAATAGTATTTGTTGAGTGTGTGTTGGGTGCATCCAGAGATGTACCTCTGGAATCAGGGCATTTGTGAAAATTCACATGGTGCATTAGAAACATCTAGGGCACAATAAGAAATTATCATCGAATAATCTATAATTTGAGTTGTATCTAAGGGATTAGGTTGAATATATATCGTTGGACTTGGTTTATGGAGGAGAAAATAGAGAGATCCAATGTATCATAACTTATCCATTAACTCCTTATGAAAATCTCTTTAAATAGAGAGATAGAATACGACAACAAAAAACAAAAAAAAAAACATACACACCTAGGTCCTTTAGTCTTGGCCTACTGCCAAGAGATGTATTCTTTATCTATCTCGGTAAGAACAAGCACATATTGCTCTTAAAGTGGGACCCTGTAAAAATGATTTGAGTATGCAAAATGTACTGTAAATGGTTAAACAAAATCGATCATTGCTTTTGTTGGTAGGAGGAAGTCATAGAGAAGATGAAAAGAATACTCAAGTATGATGAGTCTTCTTCGAGTGTCTGGCAACAAAAATAATAATCTACACTACCGTTTATCCAATATCCTCGACATTCCTCATACCGCCACCAAAGATCTCATTCGCGAATAACCCGTTTCCTCTAGTCCATTTTATTCAACGATGTAGAAAATAAAATGGTGTATTTCCAAAGTTCAATCTACAAGACCCTTGATCGAGTATGACTGAATGCAAGACCATGTTGTGATAAATTAATATGAGATATTGAGCTTATTTATTATTACTATGTATACTCTAGTATTAAGAATTATAATATTAGACTATACAAGGTGACACAAATTATACCTTGTGGTCAATATAGATAAAGAACATTAGGTTAACTATACAATTGATCATTATAAAAAAATGTTATCTCAGATCATGTGACATTCTCATCACTTGGTTAACAGTCAAGTATTGCTAGACATCACTATATGTTTATAATATTAACTAAACAATTTAGTATTATTATCAACGTTTAAAAACCTAGCAGGTCATAACATAAGGACATATAAACGATAGATTAAAAAATGAATAAGATTTATTTATGATTCGGCAGTGCATTCTTACGATGCACCAACCCTAGTTAGTTAAATACGATGTACCATAAGTTATGATGTGTATAAGTGGATTTATAAATTTAACCCTTATACCAAAGTGACAGTCACTTATTAAGGAATTTTGAAAGCCTTAATCATACTAGGATTCAAAGCTTTGTGTTTTCTTTAAGACTTATGTTCGCTTACACTTAGAACTGTAGGCGGAGGAATCACTCGTTCATATTTTGTGTGTGTGGAATAAGTAGAGACATTATCGTTCACATTATGCTCGTGATCAACTTTTTTAGATGATCAAAGTTTTTTCACTATAATAGGTAATAAATTAATCTCTGACTCATGTCCATTCGTAAGGGATTTTTTTTTTGTATTTTATCCATTGCGTTTATGGAAATTTCCCTTTAGAGGTATCATTACAACTTACGAAACCATTAATCAATTTGTGTGTGAGATTACATGTTTTATATGGTTATGAATCGTATCATGTATTTGTCGTACCCCAAATTTTACCCTTTAGATTCATTGATCATTCTCATATCATGTAGACCAATCATTCTTGCTTTAGCTAACCATCTTAACCAGTTTGCTTATTTTGTTTTGTGGAGTTAGGTTTACTGCAAAACTTTTGAAGGTCATGAAGACTCTGTGCGTACGGTCATCAGGATTCTAATCCTTCGCAAGTTATGTTAAGTTAAGATGGTGGTGATTCTCTTAGGGTATGACCAGTTGATCCTGATCTGGGCTCCACTTATAGATTTCTTTCTCATCCATGGGCTATTATTGGACCGTGAAGATTGGTTTGGTTGAATTTTGCGACCATATCTTAAAGGAGTCAAGAATAGGCTTTTAATCTTGGCGTTCAGAATATCATTGTAAGTTCGTGCATGAATCTCAAATCAGAATTTGTTGGACTTCAGTGTATTGTGATGTGGGGCCATGGTTTATGATACTTCAAAATTATAGGTTGTGATGTAATACTCCAAGAAAATATCAATTTATTGTTCAAAGTGTTGTTTCAAGATCATTGTGGGCCATATTCAAGTTGTTAATCCATTCAAGCCAAGCCGTGTGGTTAAGATTTCATTTCAAAAGCTATTGTAGGTCATGCTTTCAAATCTTGTTTCAAGTTACCTTAAACCGTATTGTAAACCATAAACCATCGCAGGAGTTTCATATGCGACACGCGTCAGATTTAGAGTGCTTTAAGCAAGTCCAAGATTTAATTTGTATTTATAAAATAAAACATCCATGCTCCCATTTTCAAAGTTGAGATTCCATCATGGCTCACGATTTGGATTTCATAAAGTTGAAGAATTTCATTCATACAAAGCTCACATAAGAATCAAGAGGGTACCAAAGTATTGAAAAGCTTGCAAGAACATTCAAGTGACCATAAAATTACAAAAAAAATTCAAATTGTGAGAATGCGCATTTCAAAAATGAAATTCAAGTTGCAAAGACTCTAGATTGAGGTCATCCAACAAACTCCAAGGGTTTCCATGAAAAGGTCAAAAGAAAAGGGTCCTCCACAAAGTACTAAGATTCGCGAATTTACATGTAAAGTAAAAATCCAAGATTTATTTGCCATTTTTTTCTTCACACACAACAAAGCCTTACAAGATGTACTAAGTTCAAAATATTTCCAAAATTTCAATACAAGATTAGTATCATAGTTACATGAGCAAGGATTTCAATCCAAATCAAAGTTCTAAACTTCATAAGCTTAAATCCAAGAGAGTTGTCTAAATGTAAAGAGTGTCCAGATTAACTTCAAGCCCGCAAAAATTTGAACTTCCAGGGTTAACAGACCACCATTCTATAAGTCAAGAGTTCATGAGTATAAGTTTCTTCATCCCTACACATAGAATAGGAGATCATTAGGAGTAAAGGCTCATTATTTCTTTGAAGCTTGATGCGCTTTCCAAACAACCACTGAACGGACCATAACACTTCAAGCAAAGTCACTAGCTGACAACCACAACACGGCCGTTTTGGAGAAAAGTCTCATGTTCAAAATGACGACATTTAATACAATGTTAGTTTACTTCCAAATCGAAACTCCAATATATCAAAAACAAAACCAAATTCACATAAACAAGGAGACAAGGGTTTGAATCCTTTCCAAAACAACAAGCAAGCATGTTTCGTTCAAAAATGGTAATAAACAGGAAATCAAATTCATTCAAGAGGTATCATATTGCCAAATGGGATGTCGGACACAAGAATTCAAAAACGGAAGTTCACTCATGTGTTCAAAACAAGAATCAAAGATCTTAATGATTTACATTCTTTCCAAAGCGGCCTAAAATATGTTTTCTCAACAAGGAAAGCCATTCAAATCTTCAATGCCTAATGAACTATAAAGGGACACGAAGAACATTCACAGGGAGGACCAACAGATACGACATTCCCAAACACACAGATTCACACAAACATTCGCGGATTCACATACATAAAACAAATTAACATACCACATTCACAAACAAAAATTCACGGAAAACCCTAGAAAACACATTCAGAAATTCAGAACACATACACAGAAGTTCGAAAACCCTAGCATACAACAATCACGGTTTTTTTCGCAGAAAGCATACATAAACCCTAAATTTCAAAAACACAAAAGGTGAACGAAACTTATCTGCGCTGCTGATATCAGAGGTCATAGCTCTTGAACCTTGCCGCGAACTTCCCAAGATCATTCGTGCTATTTATCGTGAACCACCGTCGATCTTCATGTTTGGGTAACCCTCTAATTTACAAACTGTTTGTACCGCGTGAGTTTAGAATTAGGGTTTTCAGAATAACCCTTCCCCTCCCATTCTGTCATTCGCGGACCGGGTTGGGTCCAGTGGACCTACCCACCACCGGCACAACCCATTTTTTGTTTGTTTTATGTTTTGTTTTGTTTTTTTGTTTTTTTTTTCTTTCTGGGCCCAACCCATTTCTTTTCTAAAACAAATAATAAATAAAACATAAAATAAATAAAAACTAAAACAGAAAAAGAATAATAATAAAAATAATTTGAATTAAGCCTTAATTTAATTTAATTTTTAATTTAATATAATAAAAATATAAAGAAAAACAAAAGTACAAAAAAGAGTAGATTTAGTTAGTTTTTTTTAACTAAAACATAACAAAATAACAAAAACAACTTTTAATTAATTTCGAGTTTAATTTAATCTTTTTTAGGATTTAATTAATTTAAATAAGTTAGATAATTGAGATAATTTAATTAATTTTTTAGAATGCTTTAGTTTCTTTTTTTAATATCTAAAATTTAAATTAGTTAAAAATTTATTTTAATCCTTTAACTTCCACTTGATTTAATTCTAGCAAAAATATAAAGAAAAAAAATATTTAGCCTTTTCTTACCATTTTATTTTGAATTCTAGGACTAGATTAATTTACCCCTATTCATCAAATCAATCATAATTTACTAACCCGAGTTTAATACATCTCGATTTTTCACTCAAACTTAACATGCGTCACTTTACCCTGACTATGCTGATTTACATGTTCATATGATGTCATTACCTATTCTTTTGCATTTGTATATCATTGCTTTAATATGTTGATCGCGACTTTCTATGTCTAACCGAACTAACTGCAAGTGCACAGTCTATCGCGTAGTAATAAAAGATATCGATCCCACATGGACTCGTAATCAAGCTAGTGTTCTCGGGTATTACTATGTTTAGCTAGGTTGGTATGGTTTTAGGGAAATAAAAGCAAAAGAAACGTGTAATTTAAAGGGGAACTAAAAACGTTACTTAAGGTATAAATGCGTGAATCGGTATGCAATATGTTGGTTCTTCAAGGATTCGACAAGTTACCGGCGTATTAGGTGTTTTCAAAAATAGTTTAAGAAGAAAATGACGGTTTAAAGACCTTTGTCTCACGATGGTTGTTGACGCTAGTCAAAACTCTAAGGCGGAACGTATGCTGTCGCTATCCCGTTCGGGGTTAAAATTACTTTTTGAAAACCATTAAGTTCTAATCCCTTTTAAAGCGATGTCGCTGTTTTTAAAATGAATACTTAGTTTTTACTATCGGGTCTTGGCCGCAGCTGTCGCTTGTTGGTTTGTACCTTAATTAATTTCCCACTGTCGTGGCAAAACTACTTTTAAATAAGTTCTCGCTGTCGCGACGAACATTTATTTAGAAAATCAATTTAAAAACTAAAGCCAAAAATAAGTTTGAAAAGGAAAGAATACACCAGTTATTATCGAATCTCATCTGACTACCTATTACATACCGATTACTTTAATTTAGCCAGACATGGAATATAAACTAATAACACATAAATAATGGCAGAAATTATAAGCATGCATCATAATGGAAGATAAAATTCAATTAACAATTATAATAAAAACCTGTAAATAATTCGACTGGCCTTTGGGAAATCCTCCACAATGTCAGCAGGATTTTAGTCTTGGTACCAATAGCTCGTACAGAATAGAATTGGAAAGTACAAAAAGGAATTGCAAGGAAAGGAAAAGGAAGCAATAAAGAAATCTAAAGGAATTATAAGCACGTGACTGCTATCTGCATATTTTGTCTGCATGACGGTCGTCATGGAATGTGACGGTCGTAATACGCATGACAGTCGTAATGGTCATGTGACGACCGTCATATCAGCAAAATCCGTATCTGCTGTTTTTAATCTGATTTTCATCTGGTTTTCATCTGTAATTGCTTGTTTTCTTCATCTTGCTCCATTTGAACATGACCTTTGAATACCTGCAAAATACTAGACAAATAACGTGGAAAAACCCGAAATCGGAGTGAAACCAGTCATAGATTAGTTAAAATGTATGTCATTATATATATATATATATATACGATTTTGCGTTATCAAACTCCCCTAAACTTGAATCCTTGCTTGTCCTCAAGTAAAGGTAGGAAAAATTTAAAAACTTAGCAAGCACGCGACACGCTCTTCTTTGAAAAAGACTTTTCAGACGTCAAGTTAGGAGACCGGGAGTCCAATGGAAACAAAACGTATACGGCGATGGCACTGAACTGTAAGTCTTCGAAGGCCTCTCTTTTATGCAAGCTAGTCCCAATCATGCTACTGCAGCTCGGCGTCAAGTTTCTTGCAACAAGTTTTACCCGGTTTCGTTCTGGCGCAATCACATTAAGCCCGTTGTCCATACACGTTCATGGCAAGTAAACCTGTTAGTAACTATGATCTCATTGCTAATTCAATTTTTCTTCGCACATATGCTTATTCTGCTATTGATCTTGAAGAGTTTTGTACTGTTGGGCTAAATGCTCGGGTGAGGAGCACCTAACTTAGAAGGAACATGTCTCTATATACAGGCTATATGGCTTTTCTTTTTCATGATTTTTTTCATTTCATACTAGAGATTACACAGTTATTTGCATCGGTTTCTTACTTAGAAGTGTTTAGGATGGTGCTGACTGCTCGTATAAACTACTGGGGGCTCCCTTTGAGTTGAAACTTGAGGCTTTGGTACAAGTAAGTAGTGAAACTGACTCGCATAAACCGGAGGTCTAAGGTGTCAGGGCGGTAATGGTTTTGTTAGAATTTTCTTCTCGGGAATTCCAAACTTGGTTAAACTTTGGCGTGTCACGTGATGCTTTGAGGAGGATAAAAGTTTTTGTATATGTCGAATAAAGTGCGGAGAGTTCACGTAACGGAAAGAGATATATAAATGAGATTTATTTGCCAAAGTTAAAATACTTTAAATTGAAATTTCTGAATGAAAGTACTAGCGGAATAGGAAATAACAGGGAAATAGGGAAATAATGCTCTGCTCCCACACTATCTCAATCAGTGTCCTCACTGATTTGAAAGAATGCGGAAGGGCAGTAGAATGGAAAGAAAATGAAATACAAGAAATAAATAGTAATACTAGTCCCGGCCTCTGCCTCTGCCTCTACCTCAGGCTCTTCCGTCGCGTGCGTCGAGGTTCAGAGCTCCGGCGTGGTAAATGTAGTCCCGGAGGCCGTTGACTCGCAAAGTGAGAGTGGCCATGTCATCGATCAGGCCGGCTTGGCCATCTTGGAGCTGCTGCTTGGAGGTCCTCATTTGATCAAGTTGTGCTCTCTGCCAAGCTTCGGACTCTTCGTCCCGCCAGTTTTGTTGTTGCATCATAATCATTATCTGATTCTGTTGTTTGATGGAGCGGAGGAGATCCGCATTTGTGTAATCGGTTTCAGGACGACGGCGGCGACGTGAGGAGGGACCTTCAGGAGGAGGTGGTTGTGATGCCTCAGCTTGGTCAGCTCTGTCCAACTCTTCTTGAACTTCATCAATAGGCCCTTGGGCATTTTCTTGAGTTGGGGCAGCAGTAGCAGCAGGGGCACTCGGATCAAAGAGCCAGTTGGCTCTGTCCTGAGGATGCATCCGGGTACGAGAGGGCATGATAATGCTTTGGATAGTGCGGCCTCACACTACCGGATGATATTTGCCATCTGCTCGGGATCTGATGAGGTGAGAAGCGCGGCAATGGTCGGTGTCGAGAAAAACAGGAGGCATCGGGCGAAGGTTCTGAAGGTGGTTGCCAAGGCCGAGGCCTAAGGAGATGGAAGTGATGATGCCACCAAAATAGAACGGTTTTGAGCCGCAGTTGCAGTTGGCTTGAATGTGAGCCAAGAGGAACAATGCGACATCAACGGGTTCCGAAGCAAACACACAACGGAGAAAGAACAGCTCCTTCGAATTGACTTTGTGGTTACTATCACGAGCGAAGATAGTGTTGCTCAACACCTGATGGAAGTATCTGATGGTTGGATTATGGATGTGGGTGGCATTCAGAGCCTCTCAACTGTCAGCTGTGGTGCCGGTCAGTTGGTTCCAAAGAGTAAAGGCTTCATGGTAGAACTGATCGGAGGGGCGGCGATGAGCATCGTCGCCGTGAGGAAACTGCAGCATGTCGGCGATTCGATCCTGGTTGATTTGGTATTCGATGCCGAACATGCGGAAGCAAGCGGCGCCGGTAAGCTGATTTGTTTTTCCAGCCGAAGTTACGTAGGTGAAGGAACTGAGGAACTCCAAGGTGAGTGACTCGTAGGTAGGTTGAGGGTTTGTGCAGAGATGCCAAATGCCGGCCCTCTGCAGCATCCAGGTGACACCGTCCAGAATTCCAAGCTCGGTTAAAGACTCAATGTGAGCATAGCGGGTCGGTTGAAGCGACCGTTGATGGAAAGCCATGTAATTGGTCCTTTGCCTTTCGCCG
Source organism: Lathyrus sativus (assembly GCA_963859935.3). Taxonomy (NCBI): domain Eukaryota; kingdom Viridiplantae; phylum Streptophyta; class Magnoliopsida; order Fabales; family Fabaceae; genus Lathyrus; species Lathyrus sativus. The sequence goes on from OZ012737.1 coordinate 198,312,642, forward strand.
GACTCGCCTTCTCTGAAGAGGATGTTTCTCAGATTGGGGATTTCACGGTTTTGCCTTGCCATTTTCGTGAGAGTGGTTCAGAGAGGGAAAGTAGTGAGGGTTCTGTGGATGGAGAACAGAGAAATGGAAAGGTGGATTTATAAGGGTGAAATGGAAGTTTGAAGAAGTGGTTGAGTAATGAGGGATTTGGAACGTGGTAGTGGGATTTGAATGTGAGAAAGTGGGAGGTTAAGAGATTGGAGGGGGAAGGGTTCGTAACCCCTGTTTTTTGACAGAAGTTGGGTTTTGTACGCGTGACGACCGTTACAGATTGTTACGGTCGTAATACGCATGACGACCATAAGGGATGTGTGACGACCGTCACATCAACAAATTCTGCAGAATTGCAGAATTTTGCATATGGGGCGTTTTTCACAGTTTTAAATGGCGATTTTTGTGATATTGCAGTATAAGAGATCAGATAAAAATGGAAATTAACGGAACAACTAAGATTAAAGTATTACCGAAACGAAAATGAAATAACATTAATTGAAATACTTGTTTAATGTAGTACAATAATCAAAAAATAATTGCGAAATTTAAAAATGGGAAATAACGCGAAATGCAGTAAACTAAACTAAAAAGAAACTAAAACATCAATCCTTTTGTTGCTTCAATTTGTCGAACTGTTGAGTAATGTCATCAAACTGGTCGCTAACTACGTCCATAAAAGTAATGACATCCATGTGAAGTCGTGTTAGTTCATCTTTTACAGTGGTTAATTCCAGCTTGAAATCTTCCATAGTTTTCAGAACATTGTCCAACTTGTATGTGCATTGTTCAGGAGTAGGATCAGGAAAGTTATGGTAATTCGGAGGGGTCTCAGGATCTGTCTCCACTTCGGAGGCATAATATTCGTAATACATATAGCCATGTGCTTCTGATATATGATCGCTGTCGTACATGTAAGCCTGGGGTGTGGATTGAGGTGATAGAGGTCCCATAGGCTCGTCCAACTCATAAAGCCAATTGTTTCTTTTGTGGATACTCGTCAGCTCATGGTTAGGCAATGTGAAAAGGTGGACAGGTCGATCAGCGATAAGGTATTCGTAGGCTCCTGGTCCTAGTTACCTAAGATACGTCTGTTGAAGCAAAATTGAATGTCCATTGGTATGATGGTGCCAAAACGAATCGTTCCATTCAGGTGGTACCTAAGGCCAATTTCGTGGGCAATCATGGTGACTAGACCTCCTATTAAGATGGGTGAATGTGGTTCCTGATTAAGGCGTGTAAATGATCTCATCATAAAAGGTACAACATTGACAGGACGGCCTTGTGAAGCACAGAACAGGATAAACAACTCTTCCTTAGAAACTGTAGTAATGTTTTCCTCCTTCCCAAAGAGGGTATGTGCTAAAATCCTATGAAAGTAACGGAGTGATGGATTATGTATCTCGTTATTGTGCATGTCATTAGGCTCAACGTGATAGTTACCTGTGATGGTACCCCAGAATTGTTCTAACTCGATATCAATATCCTCTTCTTCGGTGTCGGTAAACACATAAGGTCCGCTAGGGAATCCTAGGAGGTTAGCTAACGACGTACGGTTGTGGGTGTGGTCCATTCCAAACATTCTAAAGGTTATCAGCTCTTTGGTGGATCCATAGCCATATTCGGGTAAGTAGCTTAAGGAGCTAAAGAATTCGAACTTGAGTTCGCGATAGGTAGCAAATCGGGTCTTTAGAGCAGTTTGCTCCCAGCCTAATTGGTTAAACAGATACTGAATGCTATCGTGGATTCCTAGCTTATCCATGGTGGATCTATCATAGTACAGAGTCAAAGCGATGCCTCTCTGAGTCAGTGCCTCAAACTTCGCCTTGTGAGCTAGTCCTCTAAATACAATGGTCGTAAAGTCGATGTCAGCCATACTCGGAAGTTAGTCAGATAAAAATAGGAGAAAGGTAGGAAGGATTTAAAATCCTGGAAAAGTTGAAATCACATTTACTCAAATTAGATTTTAAGAAGCAAAAGGTGATAAAAATAAGAAAAATAAAGTAAAGGAAATAGTAGAAAATAAGAACATAGAATTTTATGCAAAATTATAAATTAAAATGAAAACATAATTTCAATAAATCAAAAGGGAAAACGGGGAAAATTGGGTTGCCTCCCAATCAGCGTTGTTTTTAACGTCAAAAGCATGACGATAGCTTCGTGACAAGCTATTCGGGGGTTTGAGCGGGAAGCTCGAGCAACTGCACACTGCTCACGCGGTGGCTATTTTCGTTTTGATTATAATGCTTTAAACGTTGTCCGTTTACTGTAAACGGCGCGTTGGTTTTATCGCTAATTTTACCAGCTCCACTTTTAAGGATTTTGGTTACCTCAAAAGGTCCAGACCATCTTGATTTTAATTTTCCTGGGAAAAGTTTCAATCTTGAGTTGAATAGGAGCACGACGTCTCCCACACTGAATTGTTTTCGGACTGAACGTTTATCATGCCATTTTTTGGTTCTTTCTTTGTAGATGCGGGCATTCTCGTATGCGTCCAATCAGAGTTCTTCTAATTCTGAAGATTCAAGATTCGTTTCTCTCCTGCCTCAGTGTAGTTGAAGTTCAGCGTCTTAATAGCCCAAAAGGCTTTATGCTCTAATTCCACTGGCAGGTGACATGATTTTCCGTAAACCAATTTAAATGGTGTGGTACTTATTGGTGTCTTAAAAGCGGTCCTATAGGCCCATAAAGCTTCGTTCAGTTTTGATGACCAATCTTTCCTGGAGGTTGCGACAGTCTTTTCCAATATTTGTTTTATTTCTCTGTTCGAAACCTCCACTTGTCCACTAGTTTGCGGATGATACGGTGTAGCTACGCGGTGTTTGACTCCATATTTAGAGAGAAGTTTGTTAAAGATTCGCGATATGAAGTGTGAACCACCGTCACTGATGACAAGTCTGGGCACACCGAATCTAGGAAAGATTGTGTTTCTAAAGAGTTTGACGACTACTCGCGCGTCATTTGTTGGAGCGGCAACAACCTCTATCCATTTAGATACATAGTCGACAACGACGAGTATATATTTGTTTCCAAAAGAAGACGGGAAAGGTCCCATGAAGTCTATTCCCCATACGTCAAAGATTTCTACTTCTAAAATTCCTTTCTGAGGCATTTCATCGCGTCGTGAGATGTTGCCAGTGCGTTGGCACCGGTCGCATTTGAGTACAGTGATATGGACATCCTTCCAGAGGCTGGGCCAAAATAGGCCAGATTGTAGAATTTTAGCGCATGTCTTTGAAGTACTAGCATGACCACCATAAGGTGCTGAATGGCATTGGGAAATGATGTCTTCTATTTCTTCCTCTGGGACACAACGACGGTATATGTTGTCGGCGCCTCGTTTGAAGAGTAGAGGTTCGTCCCAATAATAATGCTTTAAGTCGTGGAAGAATTTCTTCTTTTGCTGATAAGTTAGATCCGGTGGAAGTACGCATGCGGCTAAGTAATTAACGATGTCGGCATACCAAGGCAAAGTGGCTTGGGCATAGACAGCTTCCACGGCTTTTTCAAGTTCTGGTTCTTCCGAGGTTAAGTTGGGCATATCGCTTTCCAATTTGGCTATCAGACGTTCGTAGGGAAAATCGTCATTGATAGGCACTGATTCTTGTTTAATGCCTTCTATTCGGGATAAGTGATCTGAAACTACGTTCTTGGTTCCTTTCTTATCTTTAATTTCTAAGTCGAACTCTTGTAATAATAGGATCCATCTCAATAATCTTGGTTTGGCATCCTTTTTGCTTATTAGGTACCTAATGGCAGCGTGATCTGTGTATATGATTATTTTTGCTCCTACCAAGTAGGAACGAAATTTGTCGAGTGCAAACACAACTGCTAGAAGTTCCTTCTCTGTTGTGGCGTAGTTCATTTGGGTAGGGTCTAAAGTTCTACTGGCGTAGTAGATTGCGTGAAGCTTCTTGTCTTTCCTTTGTCCTAGAACTGCACCTACAGCATAATCACTCGCATCACACATGATTTCGAATGGTAGTCGCTAATCTGGAGGTTGCATGATTGGTGCGGTAATGAGTGTTGTCTTTAGAGTTTCGAATGCTTCCAAGCATTCTTTGTCGAAAACGAACTCGAAATCTTTCATCAACAAACCTGTCAGAGGTTTTGTGATTTTTGAGAAATCCTTTATGAATCTTCAGTAGAATTCAGCGTGTCCTAAAGAGCTTTGTATTTCTCGTACGGTTTTCGGAGGTTGAAGATCCTTTATAATCTCTATTTTAGCTTTCTCAACCTCAATCCCTTTTTCTGATATGACGTGTCCTAAAATTATGCCTTGTCGGACCATGAAATGGCATTTCTCCCAATTGAGAACAAGGTTCACTTTAGCGCATCTTTCGAGTACGATTTCTAAGTTTTACAGGCAGCTTTCAAAACTTTGTCCGCATACAGAGAAGTCATCCATGAACACTTCCATGATGTCGTCTATGAAATCCGCAAAGATTGCCATCATGCATCTTTGGAAGGTTGCTGGAGCATTGCATAGTCTGAACGACATTCGGTGATAAGCAAAAGTGCCATAAGGACAGGTGAATGTTGTCTTCTCTTGGTCGTCGGGGTGAATAGGAATTTGGAAGAATCCCGAATAACCATCTAGATAGCAGAAGTACGAATGTTTCACTAGTCTCTCCAACATCTGGTCTATGAAAGGTAAAAGGAAGTGATCTTTCCGAGTCGCCTTATTCAGTTTTCTGCAATCGATACACATCCTGCTTCCAGTCACAACTCTTTGGGTTATCGATTCACCTTTTGCATTCTTTACTACAGTAACGCCTCCTTTCTTTGGCACTACGTGCACTGGGTTGACCCATTGGCTGTCAGAGATCGGGTATATGATTTATGCGTCTAGCAACTTTTTCACCTCGTCTTTGACTACAGTGCTTAGGATCGGATTTATCCTTCTCTGATGTTCTCTTGACGTTTTGCAGTCTTCCTCTATCATGATTCGATGCATACAGATGGAGGGACTTATGCCTTTAAGATCTCTTATATTATAGCCTAACGCAGTTGGGTATTTCCTTAGGACTTCTAGTAATTGTTCAGTTTCTGACTGTCCTAAATTTGCGTTGACTATTACTGGTCTTTTGAATTCTGTGTCTAAGAATTCGTACCTGAGGGTTTTAGGTAGTTCTTTAAGTTCTGAAGCTGGGTTTTTCGGACCTGGCATGTGATTGGGAGTTAGTGCTAAGATCTCGCTCAGACTATCATCTTTGTATGGCGCACGCCAATTGTCATCTTCATGAATATCAAGGATTTGGATCTTCATGATTTCAGAATATTTAGTTTCTTCCTTCTCCAGTTCTCGTATGCATTCTTCAATGACATCTACTATATAGCATGTGTCATCTATGGCTGGTACCTTCAAGAACTTAGTAAGGATGAACTCTATCTTTTCTTCTCCTACTTCAAATGTTAGCCTGCCCTTTTTTACGTCTATGATAGCTCTGGCTGTTGCTAGGAAGGGTCTTCCTAAGATAATTGGGGTGACAGAGTCCTCTTTGATGTCCATGATTATGAAGTCGGTTGGAATATAGAATTGACCTATGCGTACTGGAACGTTTTCCAGCACACCGATGGGATATTTGACTGATCGGTCAGCCAATTGCACATACATTTTAGTTGGTCTTAGTTCTCCCATGTTCAGCTTTTTGCATATAGATAAAGGCATAACACTTATACTGGGTCCTAGATCACATAAAGCTTTGTCTATGACGAACTTTCCTATGACGCATGGTATGGAGAAACTACCTGGGTCTTTTAGTTTAGGAGGCATGTTATTTTGAATGATTGCGCTACATTCGGCAGTAAGTGTAACTATTTCGTTATCCTCGATTTTCCTTTTGTTAGACAGGGTTTCTTTAAGAAACTTAGCGTATGACGACATTTGAGTTATCGCTTCTGTGAAAGGAATAGTGATATTCAGTTGTTTCAGAAGTTCAACGAATTTCTTAAATTGTCCTGAAGTTTTGGAATTTATGAATCTTTGAGGATAAGGAATCGATGGTTTATATGGCGGTGGAGGCACATATGAGTTTTCATCTTTGGCGGCCTCTTGCTCGTCACTTTCCTTCTTTTCGGTTTCAGACTCCTTTTCTGTTGGTTTATCAGATTTCTGATGCATGGCTGAATCTTCATGCCTAGGATCTGTTGGGCCTTCCAATTCTTTTCCACTTCTCAATATGACAGCGTTTGCATGACCTCTCGGATTAGGTTCTGGTTGACCTGGAAATGTCCCAGCTGGTGCGGCTGCAGAGACTTGTTGTTGAGCCACTTGTGATATCTGCGTTTCAAGCATTTTATGATGGGTGGCTAAAGCGTCTACTTTTCCGGTCAGCTGTTTGATTTGCTCACTAGTGTGTATGTTTTGATTCAGGAATTCTTTATTTGTTTGAACTTGAGTAGCTATGAATCTTTCCATCATCACTTCGAGATTTGATTTCCTAGGGGCAGTCTGGGCAGCAGCGGCTGGTTTCTGATATCCTGGTGGAGCAGCCGGTGCTTGCAAGACATTATCGCTTTTGTAGGAAAAGTTTGGGTGGTTCCTCCATCCTGGGTTGTAAGTATTCGCGTAAGGGTTACCTTGAGCGTAGTTTACTTGGTCTGGTGGAATTCCTGCCAATAAGGGGCACTCAGGCGCAGTGTGAGTGGCGATTCCACATAACTCGCAATTTGGAGTTACAGCAGCTACGGTTGCAGGCGGTGTTAATGTTAGATTGTCGATTTTCTATGTTAGAGCATCCACCTTAGCGTTGAACTTTTCAAGACTGCTGATCTCGTACATCCCACCTTTCGATGCGGGTTTCTCTGATGGAGTTCTTTCACCTCCCTATTGGCAATGGTTCTGAGACATGTTTTCGATAAGTTGATAGGCTTCATCGTATGGCTTATCCATAAGTGCACCGCCTACGGCGGTGTCTACCGTTAATCTGGTGTTATATAGAAGCCCATTGTAGAAAGTATGGATCGTCACCCAGTCTTCTAAACCGTGGTGAGGACATGCTCTCATCATATCCTTAAACCTTTCCCATGCTTCATAGAGAGATTCAGCATCTTTTTGTAGAAATCTATTTATTTGAGCTCTAAGCATAGCAGTTTTGCTTGGCGGAAAGTATCTTGCTAAGAAAACGTTCTTCAACTGTTCCCACGTCGTAACGGAGTTGGATGGTAAGGATTGTAACCAAGTCCAAGCTCTATCTCTAAGAGAGAAAGGAAAGAGACGAAGTCTTATTGCATCTGGAGTTACTCCATTTGCCTTCATTGTGTCCGCGTATTGCACAAACTTTGTTAAGTGTTCATTCGGATCCTCAGTTGCATTTCCTAAGAATTGATGTTGTAGTATAGCTGACAGCAATGACGGTTTCAGCTTGAAATCGTTCCGATTAATAGCGGGGGCTACAATGCTACTTCGAGGCTCCAGCTGAGATGGGGTAGCGTAGTCCTTCAGCGGTTTGTTCTGAGGTCCTTCAACCATCTTCGATTCTTCAACAGGAGTATGAGCTAGAAGATCAGGAATATTGTGTTTTCGTTGATATTCAAGGATGCGCCTTCTTAAGTGTAAGAAGGGCTCTACTCGTTCGGCGATTATAGGTTGTAAGATGTCGCCCTGTGAGCGAGTACTTGGCATATAACCGACGAACGAGTAGAGGGAGAGAGAATAGTTAACCTAGTCTATACTGTGTAACAAAGGATTACACTATTGACTAAACGGGTCCCCGTCAACGGCGCCAAAAACTTGATCGCGAATTTCTATGTCTAACCGAACTAACTGCAAGTGCACAGTCTATCGCGTAGTAATAAAAGATATCGATCCCACAGGGACTCGTAATCAAGCTAGTGTTCTCGGGCATTACTATGTTTAGCTAGGTTGGTATGGTTTTAGGGAAATAAAAGCAAAAGAAACGTGTAATTTAAAGGGGAACTAAAAACGTTACTTAAGGTATAAATGCGTGAATCGGTATGCAATATGTTGGTTCTTTAAGGATTCGACAAGTTACCAGCGTATTAGGTGTTTTCAAAAATAGTTTAAGAAGAAAATGACGGTTTAAAGACTTTTGTCTCACGATGGTTGTTGACTCTATTCGCAACTCTAAGGCGGAACATATGCTGTCACTATCCCGTTCGGGGTTAAAATTACTTTTTGAAAACCATTAAGTTCTAATCCCTTTTAAAGCGTTGTCGCTGTTTTTAAAACGAATGCTTAGTTTTTACTATCGGGTCTTGGCCGCAGCTGTCGCTTGTTGGTTTGTACCTTAATTAATTTCCCACTGTCGTGGCAAAAATACTTTTAAATAAGTTCTCGCTGTCGCGACGAACATTTATTTAGAAAATCAATTTAAAAACTAAAGCCAGAAATAAGTTTGAAAAGGAAAGAATACACCGGTTATTATCGAATCCCATCTGACTACCTATTACATACTGATTACTTTAATTTAGCCAGACATGGAATATAAACTAATAACACATAAATAATGGCAGAAATTACAAGCATGCATCATAATGGAAAATAAAATTCAATTAACAATTATAATAAAAACCTGTAAATAATTCGATTGGCCTTTGGAAAATCCTCCACAATGTCGGCAGGATTTTAGTCTTGGTACCAATAGCTCGTACATAATAGAATTGGAAAGTACAAAAAGGAATTGCAAGGAAAGGAAAAGGAAGCAATAAATAAATCTAAAACTTAAATTCGCTCTGAAAATAATCTGGCAGCACTTCGTGGTCTTGAATGCGGCTCCCCTTTTCTGGTCTCAGCCTCCTCCTTTTATAGATGGAATTTCCAACGATTAGTTGCTTCAGGAAGTGGGATTGATGTCAGAAAAAGTAGGAGTTAGTGGTCCACTCCTTCTGGTCTTTGAGGGCACTTACAGCACGTGACTGCTATCTGCATATTTTGTCTGCATGACGGTCGTCATGGAATGTGACGGTTGTAATACGCATGACTGCCGTAATGGTCATGTGACGACCGTCATATCAGCAAAATCTGTATCTGCTGTTTTTCATCTGATTTTCATCTGGTTTTCATCTGTAATTGCTTGTTTTCTTCATCTTGCTCCATTTGAACATGAACTTTGAATACCTGCAAAATACTAGACAAATAACGTGGAAAAACCCGAAATCAGAGTGAAACCAGTCATAGATTAGTTAAAATGTATGTCATTATATATATACGATTTCGCGTTATCATATCTCACGTTACTACATTATTTATTCTGAAGGAAAGGTACTCATTTGACTTCCATGTCACATACCTTCACCCTTACCCCTTATCCTAGCCTTAGGATTTGAGTCGCCGTACTCATGCTCAGTGCTCCGTCGTGGACATACCATTCATTCTTTATCCTTCACCCTTATCCTAGCCTTATGATAGGAGTCGACGTACTCCATGTAAGTTCCCGCCAAGGAATACTTACTCACCCTTTTCAATTCAATCTTAACATAGAATCGGAGTCGCCGCACCCCATGTAAGCACTTCCCTATGAATGCTTACACCCCCTAGAACCTTGACCACAGTCAAGAAGTTCCTCTCCCTCTTTGAGGGGAACTACAAATACTCTGATTCCATCCCCTACCCAGGATACGTAGGCACAAGATACGATTTCTTGGCGAGTATACTTAGGACTAACCCCTTAGGTCCTTCTCTTTACCTTTCAACCCTTTAGCATACCTTAAACAAATAGATATAGAAAATAGCACACATTTAAACAAGAGGATCCTGTAGAGTACTACAGTAGTTTAGGATGCTAATACCTTCCCTAAGCTTAACCAACCCCCGAACCCTAGATCTCCCCGCATTGTGTTTACGATGCAAAATTAGGTTTTTCCTTCTTTAACCTTTCCTTCGGAGAAATCAAAGACCGGTTGTAAATCTAAGATTGTGATTCAAATAAAACAATAACTTGATATCTTATTCTCACCACAAAAGAAAATGGTGACTTCATTGGGGACTTCAAACTTTTGCGGGTTACCCCTATCTTGTTTATTTGTGCTTGCTATTTTGTATATATATTATATGTTTGCATATATGTTTATATGATTGTACCCTGCTTGGGTTATATTTTTGTGAGATAAGTCCTACACCTGGAGTTGAGTGCAATTATTATAGGAAGGTGATATATTTGACGAGGCTTATAAGGAGTGATTCCCGACCAAGCTGACTTGAGAATCACCGCTCAGTTGAGGCCCTCTTGAAAATTAGTATTGTTGAACGAGTATTCATGAATTCATTCACTATTTTTGACCTAGGAGTCTGTGATATTCGGGACCGTAGTTACCCTTAACACAACTTTGGTATTATTAGGACGTAGTGCGATGACTATGAGGGAGTAGTCCCAAAATAGTTGCTACACGATACTACACTCAAAAGAGGTTATCTTGAGAATATTATTAACCACCGAGTTATTCGGGAAATTGATAATATTCGAAAGACGGACTGATGACTTTGGGAACCTCTTAGAACCCTTGTTTTACGGGTACAATTAACCCTTAGTACATACCTTTCGGGATGGGTAGACCATGGCTCCATGCTCATGACCCTTTAACCTAGGACCTTTGTTTGCTTTTGTGTGTGTTTGTGCATTCATTCAAGCATCATAACATTCATGGTTTCAAAGAATTCAACTGTCAGTCCTTTGCAAATTCAAAAAAAAATCTTGGATTTCAAAATCTAAACTTTTTCAATTTTCCTAAAAATATTTGCAACTGACCGTTGAAATCCTTGAAACCACTGTATTGTATTGCATCCTTGTTTTTGCATATGCATTTTCCTTTAGGATTTCTTATTTTTGGTTCCCTCGCCTTCCAGTTCTGCCACCCTGAGTCCTCTGCACCAGTACAATACCAGAGCTCGAGCTCGCAAAAAGATGGCGGAACAAAATCAAGAGCTTGACCATGTTAGCAACAAATTAGAAGATCTTCGAGGAAGTGTGGGGAAGATTATGGAGATGCTACAAGTCATACGAGCAAGGATGGATACTCAGTCCACTGTTGTTTTTGAGATTGCCAATACTGTTGTGGATCCTCAACCATTTGTTGCTACTACAAGTGTACATCCTTATGGTCTTCCACCTGGTTTTGTGCCGAGTCCTGCTGCATTTCCTATTGTTTAACCAGTTCAACAAGTTGTTCCTTTGGTTTCTAAAGCTCCCCAAGTGATTCCTACTTTTGTGCCAGTTGTTGTTCATACTCATGTGCAACCCTACTTCAATGAACCAGTATATGATATCCCTGATGTAAAAGAAGATAAAGATGAACGTCATGAAAAGCTCCGAGAAAATGTAGAAACTATTGACAAAAGGTTGAGAATGATGAAAGGAGATCAAATCTTTGGTATTGCTGCCAGAGAAGTGTGTCTTGTATCTGGTCTGGTTATTCCTTTGAAGTTCAAAACTTCTAGCTTTGATCGTTATGAAGGAGCTACATGCACGAAGAGTCATCTGATCATGTATTATCGTAAAATGGCTGCTCATGTTGATAATGATAAGTTGATGATCCATTGTTTCTATGACAGTTTGAAGGGTGCTTCGTCAAAGTGGTACTTAACTCTGGATCAGTCTCGTATTAAGAGTTTCCAAGATCTATCTGATGCCTTTATCAAACATTAAAAATATAATATGGATCTGGCTCCTGATCGAAGACAATTACTAATTATGTCCTAGAAGAGTTCTGAATCATTCAAAGAGTATGCTCAGAGATGGAGAGAAATTGCTTCGCAAGTAGAACCTCCTTTGACTGAAAAAGAGCTAGCTGATTAGTTTGTTGACACCGTTCGTCCTGAGTTCTACAAAAGAATGGTTGGTAGCGTGACTGCAAATTTCTCAGACATCGTTGCTGTTGGGGTGAAGGTAGAATTGGGACTGAAAAATGGAAAAATGTCAAGTGCTGCTGATAGTTCAAGCTCCAACAAAGATCATGCCAAGAAGCCTTCATTTACCTCTCACAAGAAGAAAAATGGTGAAACTAATGCGGTAACTATAAGCAGAAGAAGAAATCAACCTTGGCAACATCAGCAAAACTATGTTCAACAACAAGGTTATCCTGTTCAGTTTGCTCAATAACCATATGTAACTGCTGTTACACCTGCTTTCAATCAACAAGTTCCTACATATCAGCCTATGCAACCGTCTCCTATTTATCAACCTCCGGTCTATCAACAACCTCCTAGTTATCTGCCTGCACAAGTTCCATCTAATTATCAACGAGCGCCCAACACTCCTGCCTACCAACAACCGAAAAATCAGGCGCCTCGCCAGAATGTTCTTAACAGGAGACAGTACAAGTTGTGTCCTCATATTCCAATGACTTATACCGAGTTGTACCCTTCATTAGTGCAACAAGGTCTGATAACTACAAGAGCTTTGGGTCCACCTCTTAACCCTTTGCCATCTAATTACAACCCTGCCACTCATTGTTTATTTCATGAGGGTGCGTCTGGCCATGATCTAGAAAGCTGTTATGCTCTCAAGCACCTTGTCAAAGAGTTAATGGAAAAGAAGATTCTGTATTTTGATGATCCTTAGCCTAATGTTAAAAGAAATCCTTTGCCTAATCATGTGGCTATTAATGCTATTGATGAGGTATCCGACGAGAGCCCAATTCGTGATGTTTCTCATATTAAGACTCCTCTCTGGACTTTCCATTCAAAGCTGTTCGAAGCCGGTTTGGTAAATGTTTGCCATGATGATTGTACAAATTGTGATGTCAGTACCAAGGGTTGTATGTTGGTTCAGAATGATATTCAGAGTTTAATAAACGATGGTTTCTTACAAGTGGTTAGTAAAGTGAAGAAGGATGAAGTTGTTGTGATTGAACCAGTCTTCCACTTTCCAGAACCAAGTGCTAAGGTTCCTGTCTTCCCCTTGCCAAAATCAAGTTTTGCAAAGCCTGTTTTGAATACATCAAAGCCTGTTACTTCTATAGTTAATCAGCCGAAGCCACTAATTATTCAGAAGCCTAGTCCATTTCATTTCAGTGACCCTAAAGTTGTACCCTAAAAGTATGATGTGACCATGATTGACAAAGAATCTGGGGAAGTTATTCCCAGGGAAGAACTGAAGATTGCTAATGAAGATGTGACCAATATAGCTAGGGCAAGCAAGATGACACGCAGTGGTCATATTTATACTCCCCATTTCACCGAGGCTCCGCCGAAGGAAACTGTTACCACTGTGCCTGTCAAAGACAAAGGGAAAGAGGTAGTTTCAAATGATGAAGATGTTGAGTTTTTAAAGATCATCAGAAAGAGTGATTACAAAGTTATTGATCAACTTCACCAGACTCCTTCTAAGATTTCAATCTTGTCTCTTCTGACGAGTTCACCTGCTCATAGAACTGCATTACAGAAGTTGTTGGCTCAAGCTCATGTTGCTCAAGATATTAATACTAGTCGGTTTGACAGTGTGATTGCCAATATTACTGCCTGCAATACTCTCAACTTCAACAATGAGGAGTTACCAAGGGAAGGTCAGAATCATAACCGTGCCTTACATGTGTCTGTGAAATGTCAAGAGGATAATTTATCAAGGGTACTTATGGACACTAGTTCCTCTTTGAATGTCTTACCTAAGATGGTTCTTACCAAGCTGGCGTACAAGGAAACTGAGATGAAGCATACTTCTTTGATAGTCAAAGCTTTTGATGGTTCTTGCAGAACTGTAATTGGAGAAGTTGAGCTACCGATCTTGATTGGTCCACATATTTTCAACATCACATTCCAAGTATTGGACATCAATCTTAATTACAACTGTTTACTTGGAAGGCCATGGATCCATAGTGTTGGTGCTGTAACTTCAACTCTACATTAGAAGATGAAGTTTGTGGTCGACGAAAAGCTAGTTATTATACATGGTGAAGAGGATCTAATGGTCAACAACCTATCTTCTTTCTGTTACATAGAGGCCGACGAAGACGCTTTGGAAACTCCGTTCCAAGCACTTGAGATCGCCAATGCTGTCCTATTGGAAGTCGAAGAAATAGTGGGCAATAGTAATCCATCTTTTGCATCTCTTAAGAGCACTAGATCAATAATCGAAGGAGGCATACCTGAAGGTTGGGGAAAAGTGATAGATATCAAGACCAAGATGGACCGCCGTGGGTTGGGTTATAAACCAACTAATGATAGAGCTTCTGCAACCGCCAAAGGTCGCCCGAAGACTGTCCAAGAAGTATTGGTCAGTGGAGGTTTCCAAATCAATGCTATCAACGATAATGATGATGATGAAGACTTGAGCAACCTTGTATTCAAGTGTGATGCAACTTTGAACAACTGGGAAGCAATAGAGATTCCAGTGATTTTTCCCTTGGCAAAGTAATTTAATGTTTTTTGTTTGTTGTTTTCAAAAATTCCATAGCTATGCCCAAAGCTATTGGATTATTTTGTAGGGCCACCTTTTCACTTTTAAATGTTTATTAATAAATGCATTTTGTTAATTTCTTGTTGTTTCATTTTCCGTTTTTTGGCTTTTACCATTTAAAAGAAATTGGCAATCTTTTCCAAAACTACAAAAACATTTCTTTCTCCTGCATTTTTCTTTGTGCATTTAATAAAATAAGCATTCCTAAACGTGTAGAACTATCCCAAACCTCATTGAATCCAATGACCCTGCTTTCACTCCTGACTTTGATTCGCCCATATATCAAGCTTAAGATGAGGGTGAGGAAGATTTCGAAGTCCCCACTGAACTGGAAAAATTGGTTGAGTATGAGTACACTGAGCTTCAACCGTACAAAGAACAGGTAGATCTGATTAATCTTGGCACCGATGAAGACAAGAAAGAGGTCAAGATTGGTACAACACTTGGGGCTGATGTCAAGCAGAGATTAGTCAAGCTTCTAGAAGAATATATGGATGTGTTTTCATGGTCGTATCAAGATATGCCTGGTCTAGACACTGATATTGTTGTTCACAAGTTGCCACTTAAGCCAGAATGCCCACCTGTAAAGCAGAAACTTCGAAGAACAAGACCTGATATGGCTTTGAAGATTCGAGATGAGGTTAAGAAACAAATTGACGTAGGTTTTCTAACAGTTGCGAAGTATCCTGAATGGATAGCCAACATTGTACCAGTGCCCAAAAAGGACGGTAAAGTCAGAATGTGTGTAGATTACAGGGATTTGAACAAAGCAAACCCAAAAGATGATTTCCCTCTGCCGTATATTGATACACTTGTGGATAATACAACCAGTTTTGCAGTTTTCTCTTTTATGGATGGTTTCTCTGGTTATAATCAGATCAAAATGGACCCTGCCGACAGAGAAAAGACTATATTCATTACTCCTTGGGGAACCTATTGCTACAAAGTTATGCCCTTCGGTTTTAAGAACACAGGGGAAATATATCAAAGATCTATGGTCGCTCTCTTTCATGACATGATGCATAAAGA
The DNA here is from genome assembly GCA_963859935.3 of Lathyrus sativus. NCBI lineage: Eukaryota > Viridiplantae > Streptophyta > Magnoliopsida > Fabales > Fabaceae > Lathyrus > Lathyrus sativus. Next base: position 198,328,055 of record OZ012737.1, read on the forward strand.
GATCAAGGTGTGCGTCGATGATATGATTGCTAAATCCCAAAATAAAGAAGACCATTTGGATCATTTGCTAAAACTGTTTGAACGACTCAGGAAGTACCAGTTGAAACTGGATCCTGCTAAGTGCAAGTTTGGTGTTAGATCTGGAAAGTTACTTGGATTTATCGTCAGCCAACATCGAAGTAGACCTTGATAAAGTCCAAGCCATTCAGGACATGCCAGCTCCGCAAACTGAAACACAAGTCAGATGTTTTCTCGGACGACTGAACTATATCTCCATATTCATCTCCAATATGACTGCTACCTGTGAGCCACTATTCAAGTTACTATGAAATGGTCATACTATTGATTGGAATTCTGATTATCAGCAAGCATTTGAGAAGATCAAAGGTTATTTACATGAGCCTCCTATCTTGATTCCTCCTGTTCCCGGAAGACCATTCTTCATGTATCTGACTGTTCTGGAGAAGTCTATGGGTTGAGTACTGGGTCAACATGATGAGACTGGACGAAAAGAACATGCCATCTACTATTTGAGTAAGACGTTTACTGATTGTGAAAGCAGATATTCACTTTTGGAAAAGACTTGTTGTGCGCTAGCATGGGCTGCTAGGTGTCTCCGGAAATACATGATCTGTCATACTACTTTGTTAATCCCTAAAATGGATTCAATAAAGTAAATTTTTGAAAAGCCTGCTCATACTGGAAGACTTGCCCGTTGGCATATGTTGTTATCCGAATATGACATCTAGTATGTGGCTCAGAAAGCTATTAAAGGAAGTATCTTGTCAAATTATCTTGTAGACCAACCGGTTGAAGATTATGAGCCTCTAAAGTTTGACTTCCCTGACGAAGACATTACGTTAGTGAAGGACTATGAAGAGCCAGGTCCTGATGAAGGTCCTGAGCCGGGTTCGCGTTGGAAGATGATGTTTGATGGTTCCTCTAATTATAGTGGGCATGGCATATGCGTCATTCTGATGAATCCTTTGTGTTTATACCCCATTTACAACAAGGTTAGATTTTGAATGTACGAACAATATCGCCGAATATGAAGCATGCATTTTTGGCCTTGAAGCAGCTATTGACCTCAGAATCAAAATTCTTGAAGTGAGTGGAGATTCAACTTTGGTAATTTATCAAGTCAAAGGTGAATGGGAGACCAGAGATGAGAAGTTGATCCCATACAGAGCTTACATTGTTGAAATGATTGAGTACATTGACGAGATCACTTTCAAGCATGTTCCGAGGACTGAAAATCACATTTCCGATGCTTTAGCCATGTTAGCCTCGATAATGAAAGTCAGATTCGTTAATGATGCTACACTCATTCGAATTGAACGCAAGACTGAGCCTGCATATTGTCAGATGGTTGAAGAAGAAACTGATGACAAGCCTTGGTTCCATGACATCAAGAATTATCTGCTAAAGCAAGAGTGTCCGATTGATGCTAGTAATCTTGACAAGAAAACTCTAAGAAGATTAACATCCAAGTTTTTCCTCAGCAATGATGTGTTATACAAGAGAAACTACGACATGGTTCTTCTTAGATGTGTCGACAAACGTGAAGTAGACATGTTATTTCAAGAGATTCATAAAGGAACCTTTAGAACTCACGCCAATGGTTATGCTATGTCTAAGAAAATTCTGAGAGCTGGGTATTACTGGTTAACCATGGAATCTGATTGCATCCAATATGCTAGAAAATGCCATAAGTGCCAAATTTATGCTGACAAGGTGCACGTACCTCCAACAATGTTGAATGTTCTATCATCACCGTGGCCTTTTTCAATGTGGGGCATTGATATGATTGGGGCAATCGAACCTAAAGCTTCCAACGGTCACCGATTCATCTTAGTTGCCATCGACTACTTCACCAAATGGGTCGAAGCTGCTTCTTATGCCAATGTAACCAAGCAAGTAGTTGCCCGCTTCATCAAGAAAGAGATTATCTGCCGTTATGGAATTCCAAGCCGAATCATAACCGACAATGGTACCAAGTTGAACAATATAACCATGAAGGAGTTGCGTGAAAGTTTCAAGATTTCACATCACAATTCTTCTCCTTACCATCCCAAAATGAATGGAGCTGTTGAAGCTGCAAATAAAAAAATCAAGAAAATCCTGCAAAAGATGGTAAAAACTTACAAAATTGGCACGAAATGCTACCATTTTCTTTGCACGGATACAAAACTTCAGTGCAAACTTCAACAGGGGTAAACCCTTTCTCATTGGTGTATGGAATGGACACCGTCCTCCCCATCGAAGTAGAGATAACATCCTTAAGGGTATTGGTGGAAACCAAGCTTGATGAAGCCGAATGGGTCCAAGACAGATTTGACCAGCTGAATCTCATCGACGAGAAGCGCATGACAACTATGTGCCATGGTCACTTGTACCAGAAACGGATGAAGAGAGCCTTTGACAAGAAAGTATGAATCCGAGAATTCCGTCAAGGAGAGCTTTTACTAAAGAAAATCTTTCCAGTTCATGAAGACGTGCGTGGGAAATGGATGCCCAATTACAAAGGTCCATTTGTTGTGAAGATAGTCTTCTTCGGAGGATCGCTAATTCTCACAACAATGGATGGTGAAGAGCTTGCACATCCTGTAAACTTTGATGCAGTCCAAAAATATTATGCCTAAACTAACCCGCTAAGTCGAAAACCTGGAAATGCGACTTAGGCAACAATGGGTATCCCGGTGGATCATAACCTATGAAGGAGATCCAGGCAAAAATTAAGGATGAAAATAAAAAAGAATAATAGCTCGCTAAGCTGAAAACCTAAAAGGGAGGCTTAGGAAAAATGAGTGTCCCTGTGTATTGAAAACCCAAAAAGGCGATCCAGGCAGAAGTTAGGGACAAAGGCATTTCACTGCATCAGATGATGCCGATCATCACGAAATATCAGATCAAATCCAATCCAACCGCTCTTGTCAGAAGCAGGATTTTGGGTAGTCTTAGTTATTAGGGTCAGTAGAGGTCGTTGGATTCAATGTAACCTTTCCCTATTGCCAATTTGAAATGTAATACTCCATGGAGCTTCGCCATTAGCAAGCTACCATTCTTCAATAAAATCAAACCTTTTGATTATTAAATTTTTGCCATTTATGCTATCTCTGTTTTCATTCTTGTTATGCAAAGTGTTATTTGTTAATAATAATTTTGAAAGTGAAAAGTTCTCAAACTTAAAATTGTTTTTGAAAACACTTGAAAAGGATATAAAGTTGCTTTGACCTATGGAAAGATATGAAGGATAATCCTTGTTCCCCAGAAAGTCTTAATGTTGCAGAAGCACTTTTAAACCATTGTTCAACAAATCCCCAGTGAAACATAAGCTGACAACACTTTTTGTACAGATCCTGTAATCTCCATTGACTTTTCAAGACTGCAAAGAATCTCCCCAGTATCTTCTAAGTGATACATGTTTATTATTGAGGACCCACTCCCCAATGGAATCATCTCTTCCTCACCGAAGTTGCTACACTTTCTCCAAGAAGCTGCCTAGCTCCACATCTTCCCCAATGAAGTGGATATTTATTTTATCCTCGGAAGTCTCTAATTCTAAGATGACTCTTCCTTGTGAATAGGTCTTCATTGATAAGAAATTCAGATTCATGATAACAATCCCCCAAGTGAAGTCATGATATCATATCCCCAAGTGGAACATTTTCTTCTCCCTAGAGAATTTGGAACTTTGAAGCAAGATTTTAGTTCCGCCATTTTATTTTCTATCTCTTGATAGATTGTACTTTTGTAGAGGTCGCCGGGTATCCCCGTCAAGATGTTTATTTCATCTCCTATTTGCTCCTCCTTTTGTCTGTTTTGTCAGCATAAGCATACGCTTTAAGCATAAGCGCATACATTTCATTTTGACATATGCATTAGCATCTGCATGTTTGCTATCCTTGTTGTCTTTTATTGTTTACTTTAGCCGTGGTTATCGCCAAGTGACTGGGTTTGTCCATTCTCTCCAAGTAGAGTCGTCAACCTTTAGGCATAAAATACCTACTATTGCTAGTTTCCCCACAGAGTTCAACCCTTGCGGATGATGGTTATTTCAGTTATCTTTTCCAGGCCTGGATGAGATAAATCCCCATTTGAGCTCATTTCCTCAATGGTTGGAATCTTGTTTGATAGTTTCTTTCTAGCTCGATTCTAGATTGAACTTTGGTCCCCGTCGGTCGCCGAACCTACCTGGACGTGCATTTATTTTGCACTATCTATCAAGAAGAGCCTTTTACACTTCCTCATTGCTAATAAGTGGCAATCTCACCAGAGAAGCTTATCCATGTTACCCTTGCTGATAAGTGGCAGTCTCTCTTGAGAAGCTTATCGTGTTTATCATTGCTTACCGTTCATGCTGATAAGTGATAGTCTCTCCTGAGAAGCTTATCGTGTTTATCATTTCTTACAGATAAGTGGAAGTCTCGCCAGAGAAGCTTATCCCTGTTGCCTTTACCAAATAAGTGGCAGTCTCACCAGAGAAGCTTATCCCTGTTATCTTTGCCGATAAGTGGCAGTCTCACTCGAGAAGCTTATCATTCTACTATTTTTACCACTGATAAGTGGTAGTCTCACCCGAGAAGCTTATCATTGTATCATTTCACCGCACCGATAAGTAGCAATCTCGCCCGAGAAGCTTATCTTATTTTCATTTTGACCAGTAACAAGTGGCCATCTCTCTCGAGAAGCTTGTTTCCATTACTTTTCCCAGATAAGTGATAGTCTCTCTTGAGAAGCTTATCATTTTTATCCGTATTCCCAGATAAGTGGCAGTCTTTCCTGAGAAGCTTATCATGTTTACTATTTCAGATAAGTGGCAGTCTCGTTCTTTGAGAAGCTTATCCCTTTTTGGTGGTATAAGTCCCTTTGCAACGATAAGTGGCAGTCTCTCTCGAGAAGCTTATCAGGGCATTCCCCCATTAAAGTCCATTTATTTTTACATACAGCAGATTTATTACCCTGTATATTTCCTGATGGTTCTTGAATATCCTGTTGGATCTCTTCGCTTAAGGAATTTCCAGGAGCTTGGATGTTATTTCTTGTTTGAAGACTCCAGCATTTTGTTTACATGATCCTACTGCCATATGGATCCTGTTCTACCTTTTTATCATAGAGTGTCAGCCGATCATGCTTGAACCCATTGAGTAGCTACTCTAGATATTTCCCCAGTGGAGGCCGTCTTTCCGGTGCCATCTCCATTGAGGATCTCTTCTTGTCTTTCTTTCTAAAGTGACAGCTGGTCATGCCTGAACCTATTGTTCCATCACTTTAGATTTCCCCGGTTTTGTTTCTGTTCCCCAGTGTGTTGTCATCCCCAGTGAGTGGTTACTCATTGTGTTTGGTCTCATCCTTGTCTGTTTTCGTCTGCATTTTGCATCTATCATTTCCATCATATGCATCATATTAGAGTTCATAGCATTGTCAGCATTTGTAGTCTAGTTTCGTTTGTCCATAGCATTGCATCTAAGGGCAAAATTTTCGGTTATCTGTATTTAAATACCTTTCACCATGATTTCGCGAAGTCCTTCACCGCTCATATCATCCAGTGAAGATATTTAAATAGGGGCAACTATCGTACACCAAATTTTACCCTTTAGATTCATTGATCATTCGCATATCATGTAGACCAATCATTCCTACTTTAGCTAACCGCCTTAACCAATTTTCTTATTTTGTTTTGTGGAGTTAGGTTTACGGTAGAAAGTTTGAAGGTCATGAAGGCTCTGTGCGTACGGTCATCAGGATTCTAATCCTTCGCAAGTTATGTTAAGTTAAGATGGTGGTGATTCTCTTAGGGTATGACCAGTTGATCCTGATCTGGGCTCCACTTATAGATTTCTTTCTCATCCATGGGCTATTATTGGACCGTGAAGATTGGTTTGGTTGAATTTTGTGACCATATCTTAAAGGAGTCAAGAATAGGCTTTTAATCTTGGCGTTCAAAATATCGTTGTAAGTTTGTGCATGAATCTCAAATCAGAATTTATTGGACCTCAGTATATTGTGATGTGGGGCCAGGTTTATGATACTTCAAAGTTATTGGTTACAATGTAATACTCCAAGAAAATCTCAATTTATTGTTCAAAGTGTTGTTTCAAGATCAATGTGGGCCATATTCAACTTGTTAATCCATTCAATCCAAGTCGTGTGGTTAAGTTTTAATTTCAAAAGCTCTTGCAGGTCATGCTTTCAAATCTTGTTTCAAGTTGCCTTAAACCATATTGTAGACCGTAAACCATCGCATGAATTTCTTATGCGACACGTGTTGGATTTAGAGTGCTTTAAGCAAGTGCAAGATTTATTTTGTATTTATAAAATAAAACATCCATGCTCCCATTTTCAAAGTTGAGTTCCATCACGGCTCACGATTTAGATTTCATAAAGTTGAAGAATTTCATTCATACAAAGCTCACATAAGACTCAAGAGGGTACCAAAGTATTGAAAAGCTTGCAAGAACATTCAAGTGACCATAAAATTACAAAAAAAATTCAAATTGTGAGAATGGCCATTTCAAAAATGAAATTCAAGTTGCAAAGACTCTAGATTGAGATCATCCAACAAACTCCAAGGGTTTCCATGAAAAGGTCAAAAAACAAGGTCCTCCACAAAGTAAGAAGATTTGTGCATTTACATGTAAAGTAAAAATCCAAGATTTATTTGCCATTTGTTTCTTCACACACAACAAAGCCTTACAAGATGTACTAAGTTCAAAATATTTCCAAAATTTCAATACAAGATTAGTATCATAGTTACATGAGCAAGGATTTCAATCCAAATCAAAGTTCCAAACTTCATAAGCTTAAATCCAAGAGAGTTGTCTAAATGTAAAGAGTGTCCAGATTAACTTCAAGCCCGCGAAAATTTGAACTTCCTGGGATAACAGACCGCCATTCTATAAGTCAAGAGTTCATGAGCATAAATTTCTTCATCTCTACACAAAGAAGAGGAGTTCATCAGGAGTAAAGGCTCATTATTTCTTTGAAGCTTGATGCGCTTTCCAAACAGCCACTGAACGAACCATAACACTTCAAGCAAAGTCACCAGTGACAACCACAATACGACCGTTTTGGAGAAAAGTCCCCTGTTCAAAATGATGACATTTAATACAATGTTATTTTACTTCCAAATCGAAACTTCAATATATCAAAAACAAAATCAAATTCACATCAACAAGGAGACAAGGGTTTAAAACCTTTCCAAAACATCAAGCAAGCATGTTTCATTCAAAAATGGTAATAGACAGGAAATCTAATTCATTCAAGAGGTATCATATTGCCAAAAGGGATGTCAGACACAACAATTCAAAAACAGAAGTTCACTCATGTGTTCAAAACAAGAATCAAAGATCTTAATGATTTATATTCTTTCCAAAACGGTCTAAAATATATTTTCTCAACAAGGAAAGCCATTCAAATCTTCAACGCCTAAGAACTATAAAGGAACACGAAGAACATTCACAGGGAGGACCAACAGATACGACATTCCCAAACACAGGATTCACACAAAAATTCGCGGATTCACATACAGAAAACAAACTAACATACCACATTCACAAACGAAAATTCACGGAAAACCTTAGAACACACATTCAGAAATTCAGAACACATACATAGAAGTTCGAAAACCCTAGCATACAACAATCACGGTTTTTTCGCAGAAAGCATACACAAACCCTAAATTTCAAAAACACAAAAGGAGAACGAAACTTATCTGTGCTGTTGATATCGGAGGTCGTAGCTCTTCAACCTCGCCGCGAACCTCCAAAGATCATTCGTGCCATTTACCACGAACCACCGTCGATCTTCATTTTTGGGTAACCCTCTAATTTACCAACTATTTGATCCGTTTGAGCTTGTTTTTGTTTTGGTGTTCACAGGTTTTGAGTTATAGAAGAAGAAGAAAAACAATAGAAAGGAGAACGAATGATGGAAGATACAGGAAAAGGGAGAAGAAGACGAAGGTGAGACGAGAAGGGAGATCGGAGAGTGAAAGAGAGAAGGTGGAGTGAAGAAGCGAGGGAGAGTAAGGAAGAAGAAGAAAACGCGTGAAGAAGTAAGAAGAGGAGAAGAAAAGAGAAAGGAGTGAATCGGAGAGAGGGGTTCGCAGAGAAGGAAAAGAAACAGAGGAGAAAGTAGGAGAGAGTGAGGAGAAAGATTGGAGAAGAATCTGGAAAGGGGGGGGGGGGGGCGTGAGTTTAGAATTAGGGTTTTCATAATAACCCTCCCCCTCCCCTTTTGTCATTCGCGGACCGGGTTGGGTCCGGCGGACGTACCCACCACCGACCTAACCCATTTTTTGTTTGTTTTATGTTTTGTTTTGTTTTTGTATTTTTTTTTTCTTTTTGGGCCCAACCCATTTTCTTTTCTAAAAAAAATAAAATAAATAAAACATAAAATAAATATAAACTAAAACATAAAAAGAATAATAATAAAAATAATTTGAATTAAGTCTTAATTTAATTGAATTTTTAATTTAATATAATAAAAATATAAAGAAAAACAAAAATACATAAAAGAGTAGATTTAGTTAGTTTTTTTAATTAAAACATAACAAAATAACAAAAAACAACTTTTAATTAATTTAGAGTTTAATTTAATCTTCTTTAGGATTTAATTAATTTAAATAACTTAGATAATTGAGATAATTTAATTAATTTTTTAGAATTAAAATTTTAGAATCCTTTAGTTTATTTTTTTAATATCTAGAATTTAAATTAGTTAGAAATTTATTTTAATCCTTTAACTTCCCCTTGATTTAATTCTAGCAAAAATATAAAGAAAAACAAAAATATTTAGCCTTTTCTTACCATTCTATTTTAAATTCTAGGACCAGACTAATTTACCCCTATTCATCAAATCAATCACAATTTACTAACCCGAGTTTAATTCATCTCGATTTTCACTCAAACTTAACATGCGTCACTTTACCCTGACATGCTGATTTACATGTTCATATGATGTCATTACCTATTCTTTTGCATTTGTATATCATTGCTTCAATATATCACGTTACTACACTGTTTATTTCGAAGGAAAGGTATTCATTTGACTGCCATGTCACATACCTTCACCCTTATGCCTTATCATAGCCTTAGGATTTGAGTTGCTCTACTCATGCCTAGCGCCCCACCGTGGACATACCATTCATTCCTTATCCTTCGCCCTTATCTTAGCCTTAGGATAGGTGTCTCCGTACTCCATGTAAGTTCTCGCCGAGGAATACTTACTCACCCTTTTCAATTCAATCTTAACGTAGAATCGGAGTCGCCGCACTCCATGTAAGCACTTCTCTATGAATGCTTACATCCCCCTGGAACCTTGACCACAGTCAAAAAGTTCATCTCCATCTTTGAGGGAAACTACAAATACTCTGATTCCATCCCCTACCCAGGATACGTATGCACAAGATGCGATCTCTTGGCGAGTATACTTAGGACTAACCCGTAGGTCCTTCTCTTTACCTTTCAACCCTTTAGCATACCTTAAACAGATAGATATAGCAAATATCATACATTTAAACAAGAGGTTCCTGTAGAGTACTATAGAAGTTTAGGATGCTAATACCTCCCCTAAGCTTAACCAACCCCCGAACCCTAGATCTCCCCGCATTGTGTTTACGATGCAAAATTAGGGTTTTCCTTCTTTAACCTTTCCTTCGAATAAATCAAAGACCGGTTGTGAATCTAAGAATGTGATTCAAATTAATCAATAATTTGATATTCTATTCTCACCGCAACAGTCTTGTATGTTGAAAAGGTATTAGGAACCCATTAAGTCATATGATGATTATGTTAGAACAAGATTTGTTCATGACATATATCCTTTGGATTTTGATGATAACAAAATATTGAAAGAACAATGGTGTTATCTAATGTGTATTATAAGTTTGTAGGTTCTAAAGCTTAAGAAGAAATCATTCAGAATCTGATATAAGGACGCACTTGAGAGAAGCTGAGTTATTGGCTTCTGGTGGTTAAGAACTGATGCACATTATAAAGTGAAGTGTGACGATATAGGTTTGCATAGACTCTGAAGCTGAAGATTGTCATACCCCAATTGGTTCGGGCATTTTTAAAATTTTCATTTATCTGACTTTATTTTCACTTTGCATCATTTGTACAACATAACATGTCTTTTATCATGAATAATGTCTAAAATGTCAGCCAAATTAAATTTTTGGATATACAGACGAATCGGTTGAATTGTTTCTCAAACTGTGCATAAAATCAGTGGACAAAAAGTTTCAAAATCGAGCTTGCAGACGCCATTATTCTTGATATATGTTTCATGTAGTTCAACTTGGTGTGCTAATTTTATTTTTTCAACTAGCTTTTGGCCGCATTTTTTATTAGCTGAGCCTTTTAACCGGTCAAAATTTATTTCAAAATCTGACCAAATGCTGTATTTTATCAATACGTTTATTTTGCACCGATCATTTTAGTTCATTCAGTTTATGTTTTCAGGAACTTCAACGCCCGACTTTTATTCGATTGTATTTCTTTTATTTTTATTAATAATCATCTAAGTTAATTAGAATTAAATAAGTAATTAATTTGAATTATTTTGTTTTATTTTATTTTAATTGTTATATTTACTCAACATTAAGAGAACAAAATAAAAAAAAATAAAAAAAGAGCTGATCCATTCCCAAATTAGTCGAGCACGCGCCCCTTTCTCATTTGGATAAGAATCAAGACGTTGGAAAATAATAATTCCCTTCCTATGAGAACTAGCTAGACAAAAGGATTTTTTTTCGCTCCACTCACCAAAACGCAGACCACCAAGGGGTTTCTCTCTACACAGCAAAATAAAATGTGACCCCACTTCACTCGTACCATCTCTCTCACAATTTTTCCAAAAAAATACTCTCTCCCTCTTCACGCGAACTGATTTCTCCTCTCTCAACCCAACCTTCTATTCCTTCTTCATCACTATCACCCTTCCTCCATAAATCATTTTTTAATACATTCACAACCTCACATAGCTCCCATAAGAGAAGAAAAAAAACTGAGAAACTCATTTTGCTCTTCTTTTCCATTTCACACCTACCACTCAAGCTCTCCCTCAATTTGAAACATTAGAAAGAAGAAGAAAATTGTTGACAGTAACAAAAATGAAATCACCCTCCAAGCCACTTTTTTTTCCCTCTTTGCATAACATTGTTCCTCCGCCATGAAATACTTAATAACCACAACCTTGCTTCATACAATATTACCATGTACAAACACTCTGCCACCTTCAACCATATCATCAGCTTCAAGCAAAATGATGCTCACTATTTTCCAGCCACAACCATCGCGGATCACCCACTAATCTCCTTCAACATAACTTTCGACCACCTCCTACCTTCAACGATCGTGCTACTTCCATAAAACTTCACTTTCAGTAGCCACTGTCAACATAACCATAGTTTGTTTCTGACAAACAACAACATCCATGGATCCAACATAAAGCTCTCGTTGAGTTCGCCTATTTTGTAGTCTCATTTCATAGTTGTGGATGGCTGAGGTTTCTGCTTGTTCTTGCACTTGGATCACCGTGGTTTTCTTCTTGTTTTTTATTGTCCTCGCATCTCACCTTCTCAAACTCCTCCTTTAACAGTTCATCTGTCGGACCGTTTATTACTCCGACCAAAACAGAACCGCACCCATCACCATCTTCAATACAACCGTAACACCACTATGTTCACCACTAAGTCGTGAACCACCAACACTCACTCTCACCTCAACCACTGTGAAACAAATTTCTCAAAGCTCACAACAATCAATCTCAAACCATAATCTTGATCCACTCTTCCATTGGCCCTCTCCTACAAACATTTGTCGTTCATAAGCAGTAGTTAATTCCGGGAAGTTTGCGTTAACTTGATTTTTCCATAGTCAATTTTGATTTGTTGTTGGAGCAGTTCCTATAACTGCAGCGAGAATGCAAGCATCACAATCGAATAATCTATGGGTTTCGTTACAACAGTAGTGTAATTTTATTCTATTCCTTTTTTTCTTTCTCATTTTGATTATATTATTCATATCTTGAAAGTTTAATTTATTTAATTATAATGATGTAAGTAGTTTACTTTTATTTTATTTTATTTTTTTAGATTTTATTGGTTAATGTTTTAATGGATAGTGTTTGTAATGATTTTGGTTACGTCACTACGCTCATATAGTCATTTACAAGCTGTCATGGCATATCAGTCAAAGAAGTCATGGTTCTTTCAAGAACAAACACACAACTTTAATAAAGGATCAGACTTGGGGCACCAAGAGCATCCGTATTTGTCCATTGATCATAATATCTTCCATTTCCAAGTGTCGGAAAGTCAAATATTTTCACCTAATAAAGTCCAACCTTGCTTTGCATCCCCTAAAAGTACAATCCATATTGGCAACTATAGCGGAAAAATTTGAGATTAAGCTATTGATTAACTTGACTCACAAAATAAGAGTCTTCGCCGCACTTTTATTTTATCCAAAGGAAAAGGAAAAGAGCGAACAAAACCTAAAAAAGTTATAAAACAAGAACAAATAAACAAAGAGAGAGAGTAAGAAGGTTGGTTACACAAAGGGAAGGTGTTAGCACCCAAAACGTCTATAGTACTCTATAGGAACCTCTTTGAAAATCTAGCGTTTGGCTTATAAAAGAGGGTGTTGTTTGCAAATGATTGGGGAGGTGAGGAGAGAAGTATTTTTTTAAATAATTTCTGTGTTTGACAAGACTTCTTGAGCCTTGTGCCTATATATCCACAAAGTGCAATGGAGGATCAAAATCTCGTAGTTTTTGGTACAAATAATAAAATGGTTTGTTATGATTAATTTTAAATGAAAAGATAACTTGTCATTTTAAGGAGAAATCTTCAACTAATCACCCACAAGTATGTGAAAATGGACCTCTGCATCACCATGAGAAGAGCTCCAACTTGGATAAAATTAACAAGTATGCCACTAACTCTTAAAGGCGGAAAAGTTTCTACCTATTTCAAACAACACTATGGGGATAAGAGGATCATATCTCAACTTCAATGACTCATGTCTAAGCTTTATGAAAAATTTTAAAAGCAAAAAGTGCACAAAAGCACAAAATGACTTGAACGTGTTAAGTGCTTTTAAAGTCTTTTGAAAATTGTCTAAGCATACTTAAAATTGATTAACATTTATTAAGAAAATGAAGTTTGAAAATGCACTTGACAAAGTCATGGTTTATTATGAAAGAGGTTCTAGTTTGAAAGAAGAAAGTTTTGAAAAAGTGAAAAGATTTTGGAAATTGAAGAAGGGGAGGAGATGGAGATACTATCCTAAAGCAATAAAATAAAAGCTAAGGAAGAAAATATTTAACCAAGATACAAGCCTTTGATATAACAAATCAAAACTCCCATCCTTTGGACTTAATCAACCAAGATAAGAAATAAGATAAGCAGAGAAAACCAAGCATCAGAGATAATCAAGCATTAGATGAAAACTAGAGATCTAAGCCAAGGTATTCACAAGAGGTCTCTCAAGGTCAAGGTCTTGTTGGTGTAAGCCCTAGAGGCCAATACTTTTTGGTACTTGTATCGGATTATTCGTTCAATAATAAAAGGCATTTCTTTATTATGTTTGTCTTTCAGAATAATAAAGTCCCTAGAATAGTTAGTCTGTTTAATGAAATGTTAAGTGTGACTTAATCATGAGATCCCATTAAACATAAAGACATTATTCTTAAAATATCCGTAGTCAAGCTTTATTGCAAAGTGGGATAACATTAAAAGCATTGAGACTATTATGAAGATAGACTGATGATCACATCTCATGGATCATGGATAAAGAGTTATCAAGTCTTGACATAGGTATAAATATTAGGAGTAATATTTATACCGGATTGACCCGCTATGAGAATACTACATAGTATGTTATGCAAAGTGTCATAAGTTATTCTCATGGTGATAATGGTGTATTACCACCCTTCGACCTGAAACCACTATGGACCCTAGATGTAGAGTCGGGTGCTTTATTGCTGATCAAACATTATCCGTAACTGGATGATCATAAAGACAGTTGATGGGCACTCCACGAAGCATGCTGAGGGACATGAGTGTCCTAGATGGAATTTGCCAATCCTGCATAATAGGAGAAATGTCTAAGGGCCCAATATTGAACTGGACAAGGATGACACAGTGTATGCCTTGTGTTCAATATAGACATAGGGGCAAAAGGGTAATTGTACAAACATATATTATCACGAAAAAGGTTTTGTCAGATCACATGACATTTTCGTGACTTGGGTAGCAGTGATGTGTTGCTAGATACCGCTTACTGTTTATTATGTTAAATATATAATTTAATATAATTACCAACGTTACGAAATCCTACAGGGTCACACACATAAGGACAGTTTGATGAGAGATAGAGAAATCAAAGGAACACCGTAAGGTACGGTGCACTTAAGTGAAAAATAGAAATTCGGATAATATAATAATAATTATTGTTATTTTATAATGGTTATAAAATAATAATAAAATAAATATATTTATTATAATAATAGTTATTATAATAATATATAATATTATTATGGATCATGTGAATTGGGGTTTTAGCCCGCAGCCCACAAGAGAGTCTATAAAAGGAACCCTTGTGATGAAGCTTTCACTTGATGCAATTTCGTTTTTGATTCTCTTTTCTCACTCAAATAATTCCGTTCGTAAGCAGCTAGCACTGTGACCGGAAGCTGTTCGTGTGGACTGAGTAGAGGCGTTGCACTTCATCAACGCTTGTGATCGCTGCATCAAAGATCTGAATCGCCACAAAGAGGTAACGATTCTATCACTGACCATGCTCATTCGTAAGGATCACTAAAGGAAATTTTTGTTTTCCGCTGCGTTTAGATCGCAATTTACCATCAGTGGTATCAGAGCCACTTACGAAACCATGGATCTGATAGCTGTTAAATTTCCGTCTTTTCTGTATTTGATTCGATTAAAACACAGAATGAATTTAACAATAAACGATTAATTAAATTTGGCATCTGTTGTGTACGATTTGGATGATTGATGTTGATTATGCTTCAGAAACCGACATTAGTATGGTGAAGTTGTGCGATACATTGATCATCCATAGGTTACACAATTAGATCGATCACTTTTATATAAGATATAAGAAATTCTGATGCAAAGATGGTATATGGGATATACTGTTTTGATTTCATCCATTCAATCACATAAGGATTGTAATTCTTTTGAAAGATCATCATTTTCATTCGCTTCGGAATCCGACGTTAGTATGGTGAAGCAATGACATGTTGATCTATCATATTGAGTTATCAATCGAGTTGTGTTTGACGGCATGAAATTGTTGCATTAGGATTAATGGCAGTACAAGTGTTGTATTGCCGCAGACTTTTCCGGTTGGGGTTGTAAATGCACAAAAGTTGTGCAGGAAATGACGTGAAATACAATGAAGTGTTCATAAAATTTTTCGTCGGGGCGCTGCCCCTAACATCTCCGCAAGGAACCACCGTCCGCTGACCGGGCAGCGGAACCCCCGGCTAAGTCTGCAAAGTGTGATCAATCAGCCGAAATTTAATTTAGTTTATTTAATTATCGGAATTTTAAACTAATAATAAAAGTGTGTTTATTATTATTTATTTGTGGTGATCAGTTATGGCCTTAGTTTATCCTTTATTATTGTTTTGGGATTTTTGAATACGGCCTGCGTGTCGTGCCTCTCTCTCAATCTCTTTATGTAACTTCTTTTCTCATCTCACTCCCTCGTATGTAAAACGAGTTTTCTTATATGTAATGTAATATTATGTTATGAAAAAAAAAAGAAAAAAAAAGGAAGTATTCAATATTAAAGGAGGATAACCTTGGAGATCATGCTTGGAGAAGCTTAGATCGTTATTAGGTTAGCTTAGGTTCTCTCAATGGCTTGAGAGAACAATTGCGTTAGGGGCCATAATTGTATCTTTTTTATATGTATGTTGATGCATGTAATTGTATGTTGATGCATGTGAGAGACGTTTTGCATGTTAAGCCGGTGAGATCAAACTAATAACAAATTCCCTCAAAATTAAATATTAAGTTTATGCTTTCCAATTTTAGCACTCATCAAGACTAGTATCGAGCATTGTAGGTTTCGCCTACGCGAGGTGCATGTTCTATATTAGTAAGGTGTGATGGGATAATTGTAATATCCAATTGCTAAAACAATGGGTCAAACTTAACTAAACAAATTATAATAAGATTATATATGTTTAGAAGCAAGAATTGGGAATGATTCATGTGATGGATCAGAATAAGGAGTTATTCACCCAATTGAAAATATTCGAGAGTTGTATGAGATACAATTGGAAGGAGTTCCTACCTAAATAACTTAGTTTTGTGTAATCAGCCTAACGCTGACTTAAAACAAAGTGAAACATGGATCTCGACCCACTAGAAAGTCTTCCAACGGGATTTTCCGAATCAAATGATGAGGGTCATTTGTTTTGAATAAAATAGTGGGAGCATATTTGATTAAAGGCCTAATTAAATATGTTGTTTTAATGATACTTATATTTTCATATTTCTCTTGTAGATTACCATGACAACAAACACATCGAACAATATTTTGCGATCCATCCTAGATAAGGAAAAATTGTCTGGGACAAATTTCCTGGATTGGCACCGTAATCTGAGGATTGTCCTCAAGCACGATAAGAAGCTGTATGTCTTGGAGACACCAGTTCCTGAGGAGGAACCTCCTAGTTCTGCACCAAAGGCAGAAAGAGATGCTTATAAGAAGCATTTCGATGATGCCAATGAAACCGCTTGCCTCATGCTTGCTACCATGAACTCTGAGTTGCAAAAGCAACACGAGAACATGTTTACGTTCGATATGATCGGACATCTGAAAATGCTTTATCAAGAGCAAGCAAGAAATGAGAGGTTTCAGGTTTCAAAGTCCCTTTTTAACAACAAGTTAGCTGAGGGAGCCCCTGTAAGTCCCCATGTACTCAAGATGATTGGGTATGTGGAGAACCTTGACAGATTAGGGTTTCCCCTTGGAAAAGAACTTGCGATTGATCTGATCTTGCAATCGTTGCCAGAGAGCTTCAGTCAGTTTGTCCTGAATTTCAATATGAATGACTTGGACAAAAGTCTTCCAGAACTGCTAGGCATGTTGAGAACTGCTGAGCAGAATATGAAGACAAAAGGGAAATCCATTCTGATGGTCAGTAATGGAAAGAAACAGAACAAGAGGCCCATCAAACAGGGTGGTAGAGGGAAAGGCAAGGAAGTTGCCAAACCCAAACCCACTCCCCCTGTTTTGAAGCCTAGTGGAGGAATAGCAAAGGAGGGCACTTGCTTCCATTGCGGTAAGACCGGACATTGGAAGAGAAATTGCCCAAAGTACCTGGAAGATAAGAATAATGGAGTAGAGACTTCAAAGTCAGGTATTTTTGTTATTGAAATTAATTTATCTACTTATGCATCATGGGTATTAGATACTGGATGCGGTTCTCACATTTGTACTAATGTGCAGGGGCTAAAAAGGAGTAGAGATTTGGCAAAAGGTGAAGTTGACCTACGAGTTGGCAATGGAGCAAAGGTTGCTGCTTTAGCTGTAGGAACTTATGTTTTAACTTTACCTAGTGGTTTAATAATTCAGTTAGAGAACTGTTATTATGTACCTGCAATTAGCAGGAATATTATTTCCGTTTCTTGTTTGGACAAGTTTGGTTTTTCATTCATAATAAGGAACAATTGTTGCTCCATTTATTTGAATGATATATTCTATGCTACTGCAAAAATGAATAATGGACTATATGTCCTTGATCTTGAAATGCCAATTTATAACATTAATACTAAAAGGTTGAAACCTAATGAGTTGAATCCAACTTACCTTTGGCACTGTCGATTAGGCCACATAAATGAGAAACGCATTTCCAAACTCCATAAAGATGGACTCTTGGACTCTTTTGATTATGAATCATATGAGACATGCAGATCTTGTTTAATTGGAAAGATGACAAAGTCCCCATTCACAGGAAAAGGTGAAAGGGCTAATGATCTTTTGGCACTCATACATACTGATGTATGTGGACCACTGAACATACCAGCCAGAGGAGGTTTTCAGTACTTCATCACTTTTACTGATGACTTCAGTAGATACGGATATGTGTATTTAATGAAACACAAATCTGAGTCCTTTGAAAAATTCAAGGAATTCAAGAATGAAGTACAAAACCAACTAGGTAAGAATATTAAAGTTCTTCGATCAGATCGAGGCGGTGAATATTTAAGCCTAGAATTCGATGACCATCTAAAAGAGTATGGGATTCTATCCCAAGTTACTCCTCCTGGAACACCACAATGGAATGGTGTATCTGAGAGAAGAAATCGAACCTTGTTAGACATGGTCCGATCCATGATGAGTCACGTCGATCTTCCAAACTCCTTTTGGGGACATGCATTATTAACAGCAGCTTACACACTTAACCGTGTTCCATCCAAAAAGGTTGATAAGACACCATATGAGATATGGAGTGGTAAGAAACCACATATGTCTTACATGAAGATTTGGGGTTGCGAAGTTTACGTCAAACGACAAATTTCAACCAAGCTTGAGCCCAAATCTGACAAATGCTTATTTGTGGGGTATCCTAAAGAAACAAGAGGATATTACTTCTACAATCCTTCTGAGGGCAAAGTGTTTGTCGCTCGAACTGGAGTCTTTCTGGAAAGGGATTTTATTTCCAAAGGAAACAGTGGGGGGAAAAATAGAGCTTGAAGAAATTCAAGAATCACAAAACATTGAAACACCTATGGAGGAACTAGAGCGGGAAACACAAGTAGTTGTGGAAGAGCAACCTGCTCAAGTAGAACAAGACCAGCGTAGGTCAAGCAGGATACGTCACCAACCTGAGAGATATGGATATCTCATAAGTGATCAGGGTGATGTATTACTCATGGATCAAGATGAGCCTGTGACCTACAAAGAGGCCATAACTGGTCCTGAGTCTGAGAAGTGGCTAGAAGCCATGAAATCTGAAATGGATTCCATGTACACAAACTAGGTTTGGACCTTGGTAGAACCTCCTATAGGAGTTAACCCTATAGGATGCAAGTGGGTCTTCAAGAAGAAGACTGACATGGATGGTAAGGTACATACCTATAAAGCAAGACTGGTTGCAAAAGGCTATAAACAAATTCATGGGGTTGACTATGATGAAACCTTTTCACCAGTTGCAATGCTTAAATCTGTTTGGATTTTACTTGCCATCGCTGCATATCATGATTATGAAATATGGCAGATGGATGTCAAAACTGCTTTCCTTAATGGGAATCTTCTTGAGGATGTGTACATGACACAACCTGAAGGATTTGACATACCACAAGATGCCCAAAAGATATGCAAGTTACAACGATCAATCTATGGATTGAAGCAAGCTTCCAGAAGCTGGAATCTTCGTTTTGATGAAACCGTAAAACAATATGGATTCATCAAAAATGAAGATGAACCTTGTGTCTACAAGAAGGTTAGTGGGAGCATGATCGTGTTTCTGGTATTATATGTAGATGACATATTACTCATTGGAAACGATGTCCCTACCTTGCAACAAGTGAAGACTTGGTTAGGGAATTGTTTTTCTATGAAAGACCTAGGTGAAGTAGCCTATATATTAGGAATTAGGATCTATAGAGATAGATCACAAAAACTGCTTGGCCTAAGTCAGAGTACATACATAGATAAAGTGTTGAGACGCTTTAATATGCATGATTCCAAGAAAGGATTCATACCTATGCAACATGGTCTGTGTTTATCAAAAACACAATCCCCTTCAACTAAGGAAGAAAGGGATCGCATGAATAAGATTCCATATGCATCTGCAATAGGATCTATCATGTATGCCATGTTATGTACTCGACCAGATGTCTCGTATGCATTAAGTGCAACGAGTAGGTACCAATCTGATCCCGGTGATGCTCACTGGGTAGCTGTCAAGAATATCCTTAAGTACTTGAGAAGGACTAAGGATTCATTCTTGATATATGGAGGTCAGGAAGAGCTTGATGTAATTGGTTACACTGATGCTAGCTTCCAGACAGATAAGGATGATTTTAGATCACAATCTGGTTATGTGTTCTGTCTCAATGGTGGCGCTGTGAGCTGGAAAAGTTCAAAGCAAGAAACAATTGCTGATTCTACAACTGAGGCCGAGTATATTGCTGCCTCAAATGCAGCAAAGGAAGCTGTTTGGATCAAGAAGTTCATTAGTGAACTTGGCATAGTCCCTAGCATTGTGGATCCCATTGGTTTATATCGTGATAACAATGGTGCTATCGCACAAGCTAAGGAGCCTAGATCTCACCAACGATCCAAACACATACTTAGGCGTTATCACCTCATTCGAGAGATAATCGATCGGGGAGATGTGAAGATATGCAGAGTACCTACACTTGACAATATCGCTGACCCATTAACAAAGCCTCTTGTGCAACAGAAGCATGATGGTCATACTAGATTTATGGGTATTAAGGGTATGCCTAATTGGCTATAGTGCTAGTGGGAGATTATTGGTGTAAGCCCTAGAGGCCAATACTTTTTGGTACTTGTATTGGATTATTCGTTTAATAATAAAAGGCATTTCTTTATTATGTTTGTCTTTCAGAATAATAAAGTCCCTAGAATAGTTAGTCTGTTTAATGAAATGTTAAGTGTGACTTAATCATGAGATCCCATTAAACATAAAGACATTATTCTTAAAATATCCGTAGTCAAGCTTTATTGCAAAGTGGGATAACATTAAAAGCATTGAGACTATTATGAAGATAGACTGATGATCACATCTCATGGATCATGGATAAAGAGTTATCAAGTCTTGACATAGGTATAAATATTAGGAGTAATATTTATACCGGATTGACCCACTATGAGAATACTACATAGTATGTTATGCAAAGTGTCATAAGTTATTCTCATGGTGATAATGGTGTATTACCACCCTTCGAACTGAAACCACTATGGACCCTAGATGTAGAGTCGGGTGCTTTATTGCTGATCAAACATTATCCGTAACTGGATGATCATAAAGACAGTTGATGGGCACTCCACGAAGCATGCTGAGGGACATGAGTGTCCTAGATGGAATTTGCCAATCCTGCATAACAGGAGAAATGTCTAAGGGCCCAATATTGAACTGGACAAGGATGACACAGTGTATGCCTTGTGTTCAATATAGACATAGGGGTAAAAGGGTAATTGTACAAACATATATTATCACGAAAAAGGTTTTGTCAGATCACATGACATTTTCGTGACTTGGGTAGCAGTGATGTGTTGCTAGATACCGCTTACTGTTTATTATGTTAAATATATAATTTAATATAATTACCAACGTTACGAAATCCTACAGGGTCACACACATAAGGACAGTTTGATGAGAGATAGAGAAATCAAAGGAACACCGTAAGGTACGGTGCACTTAAGTGAAAAATAGAAATTCGGATAATATAATAATAATTATTGTTATTTTATAATGGTTATAAAATAATAATAAAATAAATATATTTATTATAATAATAGTTATTATAATAATATATAATATTATTATGGATCATGTGAATTGGGGTTTTAGCCCGCAGCCCACAAGAGAGTCTATAAAAGGAACCCTTGTGATGAAGCTTTCACTTGATGCAATTTCGTTTTTGATTCTCTTTTCTCACTCAAATAATTCCGTTTGTAAGCAGCTAGCACTGTGACCGGAAGCTGTTCGTGTGGACTGAGTAGAGGCGTTGCACTTCATCAACGCTTGTGATCGCTGCATCAAAGATCTGAATCGCCACAAAGAGGTAACGATTCTATCACTGACCATGCTCATTCGTAAGGATCACTAAAGGAAATTTTTGTTTTCCGCTGCGTTTAGATCGCAATTTACCATCAGGTCTCACATAAGATCCAAGATCTCAAGATAATACTCCAAAGAATAGGTCAAGGATCCTAATTCTAAGTCCATCATCCATAAGTAGTCCAAGGAACACATTAAGAGTTTTAAGATGTTTAGGCCTTTATTAATATTTTAAAAAGAAAAAGAAAGTCCAAGTGGACAAAGAGATAAATTCACAAACATAAACAAGATGAATAATATGATATGATAATGATAAGCATAAAAAATAAAGAGCATAAAATAAAGAAGCATAAAGTAAAGAATCATAAATATAAATGAGCATAGAAAATAAAAGCATAAAGTAAAAGTTAGTATAATTAAAGGTTAGTGTTAGTGTTAGTTAAGAAATTTTATCATTTAAAGTAGATCACTCAACTACTCAATCCAACAATGTGTGAGAACTTTGCATCATCCTTTGTGAAGGACTCTAACTTGGATAAAATCGATAAGTATGCCGCTAGCTCTCTTAGGTGGAAAAGAAACTACACATTATGGAGATATGAGATTTACATCTAAACTAAATATGACTCATATCTAAAATTGGACCAATATGATCACTTTTTGATTAGGGACAAATGTAGCGCTATGTTAAGCAATCATAGCACAATCTATAAGGAAGATCATACTATGAGAGGCAGGTCAATAAACTTTATGTACCATACATGTTAGAGATGTAATATAAATATCACACTCCTAAAACATGTAGCACAAGCCAAAACAATGTTGATCAAGACCTAAGTTAAGGAAAGATTGATCCACTACATCAATCAACCTCTCATAATACTTTGGACAAATTTATGCATCAATACAAAGCACCTCAATTGATTAAATGATCAATAAAATGGTAGATTCGAATTGATGAAAGCTCATCAAGCACCACTCAAGATTTCATGAATAAGGTGGCCTACACATCCTCCAAATTGATCCAAGAAAGGGCGAAAAAGAAGAAGAAAGGAACATCCAAATTGATCCAAGAAAGGGCGAAAAAGAAGAAGAAAGGAGCATCCAAATTGAATCTCAAATTAATTAAATCATCATCAATATCAATCAGATCTCTTGGTGGATTAGGATTTTCCTATTAACACTCAAAGTCCATTGATATTGATGAGATCTTTGTCAAAAATCATGATCCAAGGCAACAACCAACAATTAATATATCAACAATCAGCAAGAATATAAAATCAAGCACAAAGTAATTCAAATGATTTTTAAAATAAATTTTAAACAAAATGAAAAAATGAAAAGATTAAAGAAAAAAAATGATCTAAAAAATAAATCAAGAAACAATTAGGAAGAATTTTCATGAAGAATCATGAAAAAATTTTGACTAAAAAAACAAACAAAAAAGAAGAAATTATTATTTTTTAAATGAAAGAGAAAGGAGGTTTTAGGAGAAAAATGGAGGTATGGAGTAGTAAAACCAGCAAAACATGGGTCAAACCCAATTTTCATAAGTGAGAGGCATTTTAGAAAAAAGTAAAGAGAAATAATTAAAATAAAAAATGTTCATCATCTTCTTCCTTATGGAGCTAACGCAAGCACACCTCATGCTGGTACATGGAGCTCCTGCGCGGCAGAGCTTAAAAATCATACGAACGCGATCGAAATTCAATTCTACACTTAAAGCAACCAACAATTTAAAGAATAATCAACAACAAATGTGAATCGAAAAGCGAAAATCACTCCAATCTACCTTCAAAGCTCAGGTAAATGTCAATTTGAATCTTCTTCTTCTTCTACTGTTCTAGCTTGTATTTGATTCAAAATGAAGGTTGAATTTAGAATAGAAATGGAAGAAGAGTGAAGTTTGAATCAGTTTCGTGAATATAAGGTTGAGGAGGAAAATTAGCAGAGTAATATTGGCTTGATAGCTTGAATAAAATCAGTGAATGATGCCCTTAATTTATAGATGAAGTGGAGTGAAAATGGAAATGAAATTGAGCTTCCGTTTTGAACTTTCCGTTTGTATTTTGTTATGACGTGTTGTGCGTGAGCTCTTGCTACAATTCATCGTGATGTCGTTTTGCAATTTTTCCCTTGCAGCTTGTATGATGCGTGACATGGGTTGTGTTGAGTTTCATGACTTGCTTTGAGTTTTGAATCATTTTGAAATCATGCTATTTCATTTTGATCTGTCATGTTAATTAGTTTATGAGCTTGACTTGCTGGTGTCGCGGTGAAGAATCAGAGACCAAAGCTATTAGTTAGCTAGACTCATAAAAACTAGATGTCACACCGATCTTTTATTTTTTCAAGGGAAGGGAAAAAGAACGAATAAACCCAAAATAAACATGCAAAGCATAAAGTAAAACTAAAAGCTAAGCAAGAGAAGATATCTAAGGTACAGGGGTTGGTTATAATAAGGGAAGGTACTAGCGCCCTAAGTATCTATAGTATCCTATAGGAACCTCTTGTATTAGTTATGTTAGGTTAAAAGTGTTTGTTGAAAAAGATTAGGGAGATAAGAAAATGAGTGTGTTTTTTATCATATGTGTTTGGAAAGACATAAATTCTAGTGCCTACGTACCAATGAAGGATCAAAACCTCGTAGTTTGGGGTACAAATAGAAAAGGGTTTGTTATGATTGATTTTAATGAAGAAGAGACAAGTTATCATCTTAAGAAGAATACTCAACTGATCCACCACAAACATGCGGAAGATGGACCTTTGCTTCACAATTAGTGAAGAGCACCAACTTGGATATAAAATCAACAAATGTGCCTCATACCGCCCTAAAGTGGAAAAGAATCAACATCATTATCAACAATGTTATGGGGTAGGAGATTTATATCTCAACTAGGGATGCATCATGTCTAATCTCTTTTGAGAAAAGGTTTTAAAATGAATAGCCAAGTGGCAAAAGTTTTGAATATGGTTTGTATCTTTTAGTCTTATGAAAAAGGTTTTAATATGTTTTAGATGTCTTGAAGCATTTATTAAGAAAAGTGGGTTTGAAAAGTCAATGAACTAATGTCAAGGTATCTTGTGAAAAGATTCAAGTTAGAAAAGGGAGACCTAATAATGAATCATCTAAGGGTGAGCAACTTAAGGGTAAACAACCTAAGGTAATCAATCTAAAGGCAAACAAGCTAAGGGTAAAAAATGATCATACAATGGGTGAAAAAAGTAAAGGAAACAGCAATGCACATGACATCAAAGTCAACTATAATCCATTCCCTTGGATTCAAACATAGTAAATAATAAAGATTTAAGAGCCACAAGCAAATGTCAAACAAGGTATGCATCATGAAGATAATATCCAAGGAACACAAAACAAAGTCTCAAGTATCAAAAGTATGCTCATAAGCAAGTAATGATACATATATAAAGCAAGTATCAAGACATGTAATAAACACAAACTCACAAGACAAAGTATCTCAAGTGACCTCAAATGAAAACCTTAATCATGTATATCATGAGATCATCAAGTCATTAGTGCAAATGCACCAATACATATCAAAGATCATCATTCAAAACAAACAAGCCAAAATGTTCATGCATCTCAAATATAGAAAGATTCAAGTCAAGGCATAAACAATCCATATGGATACCTCATCATCAAGCATAAAGCTTTAGGTATAGCTAAAAGTTACAGCAACCATCACATGAAAAGAGTACAAGTATCATACCTCAAGAATCATCTTATAAATTAAAACAAAGGTAACAATCAAAGTGTAGCATGATCATTGTATTCATCCCAAAAACATAATGAAATAAAATCAAGCATCAACCCACCTAGAAGTCATGATATGCTAAAGAAAAATCATAAAAGCATCATAACCAAAGAAAGCAACAACAAATGAAACAAATTTTAGGTTTTTAATTTAAAATATAAAATGATAAAATAAATATTTAAAAGATAATTTTTTTTTAGTTTTTTAAAATGTGAATATAATAAATAAGTTAAAATAAAAGGAAATAAGTAACAAAAAGAAACAAGAGGAGAAAAGAAAAGGAAAAGAAAATATGAAAGAAAATAGGAAGGGAAGAAAAAATAGAAGAAAAACCAAGAAATTAAAAAGAGGAGAAAAGAAAAGGAAAAGAAAATATGAAAGAAAATAGGAAGGGAAGAAAAAATAGAAGAAAAACCAAGAAATTAAAAAAAGAAGTGGGTGACACTAGGTGTTGAACCCGCGCCCCTTGGGTAACCAACAAAATATTCAAACCATTAGGCCAGGCCTTATGGCCTATCAATAATATGCAATAAAAACAATAAATATAAAAAAAATTTCAAAAAAAGAAAATGTGGTGCGAAGACTTCGTCTTCTACCTCTGGCCAGCCAAGAAACTTCAAGAAAATTCAAAAAAACGAAATCCACAAATGAGGACCAACTCAATCATGTAAATACATTTTTCCAATCAGAATTCAATGAGGAATCCAAACATGTCCTTAGTTTTTATTGATTTTCACTATACTTCAAGAATTTAACACAAAACCAGACAAAGCCTAGTTCTTAAAAATGAAATTAAATAATATATAGAAGCAACCAAGGTCCACAATCAGAGGGCTTTTAATCATCACATCAACATGAATATGGAAGCAACAAGAATGCGTTTAAAAGCTTTTCATAATTGTGAGAACAGAAACATGAAATTATACCTAATAAGGTGGAATCTTGCTTCTTTGTAATGCCCTTGCAGAGGTGAGGTGAATGCTTCCCTAGCTTCCTTAGACTCCCAGGATCTCCAGGATGTGTTCAAAACTCCTTGGAACCCTTTAAAATGTCCTCCCCAAATCAGTTTGCAGAGAGAAAAAAATGAAGTTTTGGATGGAGTGTTTGAATGATTTCAGTTATGGTGTTGTGCATAGAGAAGGTTTGAAATGGTGTTTGGAGGGTGATAGTGCAAGCAAAATGGAAGAAAGCTTAAAGAATTTTCAGATTCGAAGTTTTGGCTCTAACGGAGTTTTTTAAGTTTGGATGCAATCTCTCTCTCTCTCTCTCTCTCTCTCTCTCTCTCTCTCTCTCTCTCTCTCTCTCTCTCTCTCTCTCTCTCTATTCTTGCTTGTGTGTTGGCTCTTTATTATTCAAATTGCTTATGAAGAACCTTTGGAATAGATTTGGTTCTTGTATTCTATCAGATTCTTAGTTTGGAGCTAGCATTGTATGGATAAAGTCATGAAAATGGCAAAGTGAGGTACACAAAGATATCTCGGTTCAGGCTTGTATGGCCAATTTAAGCTTCCTTTCTTGGCTTGTGCAACTTGATTTGAGGCATTAGAAAACAGTTTTAACAGTATAACAACTTGTATAGCAAGTATTGACTAAAATGCTTTTACATAACATGCCAAATGTACAACTCAGGATGGTCAGTTTGGACAGATATTTGTCCTATGTGTAAGGGTCAACTTTGCATAAATATGGGGTCTTTGTAAAACTGACACATAAAGGAACAAATTTAATGTTCATGATAAGTTGAGTAGAGGCTTGGAAAGGTGATAAAAATGGCTCCCAATTCGTGTGAAACAAACTGATCAACACTTAGAAAAAATCTGGTTCCAACTTGCCTTTGATCATCAATATAAATCCCTAACTTTGGCCTTCAATATCATCCATCTCAAGAAAGCTTTTGATCTCAAATTTTCCACCATGGTGAAGTATGAAGTATTATATTTAAATGCAACCCTAAATTTTTTCAATTGGACTCTTAAATTGTTCACAAATTAGCCATAAAGTCATGCACTTGAAAAGGTCAAACACTTAGAAAATTTATTAAGTATTTTGTATCTTGCAATAACTTGAAACTCCAACTTTAGCCATCAATTTCTTCCACTTCAAGGATTCCAACTTTCCAACTTTAAGTTATCCCTCAAGTGTTTCCATTGTATGCTTGAGGAGGAAGTTACAACCTTGGAAAGTTGGTCATTTGATCATGGATTTTTGTACTTAGGGAAATTTCAAAAACCCTAATTTTGACAATTCTTGATCTTTTCTTGATTTAACTTGATAAAAGTTAATCATTTTCCAAATTTCCATGATCCTTGACTTGATAAGTCCATAATTGACCAAAAATTCCAAAATTCAAACTTTGACTTTGAACATTAGTTGACTTTTCATAAGTTGAACCAAAACCTTTTAATTGTCAATAAATCAAACTTCTTGAGCCAATTTAAGCACATGAATGGACCACAAATATGTACTTGAAGCCTTTGAATCATATTCCAAGCCATGAGGTCATATCTTGATAAAAAAGTTAACATCAAGCTGACTTTAACTAAAACCCTAATTTGGAGCACTTGATGAATTGGAACTTGGTAAAATTGAATTGATGCAAACTAAAACTTGAATATTGATGAAGTGAAACTATTGATCACCAATAATGAGTAGAGGAGCTTGAGACGTTGGAGATTGCACTAAACTTTTATTGATCAACCACTTGAACTCCTTGATGAAAAACCCTAACTTATGAAGCAAAGAAGATATATTTTTGTATTTTCAATGGGGTTAAAAAACGTAAAAACATACACAAAAGGTGTTTAATTATATGAAAATGATTCAAATGAAGGTGGGATCTTAGGGTTAAAAATTAGGGTATAACAGATGGTTTCTAACAGCTTGTGAATTGAAGGCATGACGTATCATGGCACAACTTGGATTTGTTTGGAAGAAACTTTCAGCTTGGATGTGGCTTTGTGAATGTGTTTGGCATGGTAGTCATGGCTTGGAAATATTTCATGAAGGCATGGAAATATCTTGTAGTAGCTTGCTTATTCATATGGCTTCAAGGCTTGTAAGTCATGTAGCATGGTAAAGCTTTCATATAGCTTGCAATTTGGTGAGAGCTTGGTACATGGCTTGGAAACATGGGTCGTGTGGCATGTGCCTTGGCCTTATAATTTCATTATTATTTTTGAAATCATTTGAAATCATGGGCTTTGTGTTGCACCCTAAAATTTGCCCAACCTTTTCTTTCATCTTGGCTTATGTTTCATAGCATTTAGCATTTGCATTTGTGCATAGCATTGGTTCTAGACAGGGGATCAGGGTGTTGTATTTGTAACTCAAGAGAGAAGTTTCATGTTCAAGCTCAAGAAAGGGTACATTTTCAAGTCATCAAGTCATCATCATCATCATCAGAGTGGGTCTCAAAGCTCCTTGAGGGGAGAAAGTTTGTGTGTGGGTATTATCTCTTATCTTGAGGATGAGTAGAGGCACATGAGGTCTTCTCTTTGAATTAGGCATGGTTCAAAAGCTCAATGTACACCCTGAGGGTTCTCTATGAAGGTTATAAGACCACACAAATCATTGGCAAGAACCTCAGTCAGTGAATAAGAGGTTAGGGTTTCACCTGGTCAACAAAAAGTCAACTGTGGGTTTGAAGGAGTTCAAGGCTTGGTTCTTGATCATTGAAGCCATGAGAGGTCATCATAAGCCATATATAATGTCATTTTGAAATTAAGTCAAGAATATTCAAGAGTTCAAGAAGTTACTAAATTAGGGTTTCAAATGATTCCAAGTGTAAAATCCCCTCTTTTGGTACCTAACTTCAAAGACAAATTTCACTATGATACAAGTCTTGTCTCGTTTTCCAACAAACATTAGACTTGTTCCTCATCATTCAAGATTTATTTTGAGTACAAGAAATCATCCATTGGATTTATACATCTCAAGTTATGGTGTCTACAAGTTGGTGTCACAAAATGAAGGGAATTTAGAGGTATTCAAAGTTAACTCACTTCCAAGGCACTTTTCACATGGAACCAAGCTCGTCCTTATTTTTCAACAAACATGAGAGTTGTTCCTCATTTCCTTAGCTTTCCGAAAAGTGCTAGAACTCATCATTTTCATGTGTGGAGCTCTAATTATGGTCTTCACAAGTCAAGGGAAATTTTGGAAACCTAGTTTTAGGTCATTCATTTCAAGGACCAATTTCATCCACTTCAAGACCTCAAATCCATTTTCAACAAACATGAATGTTGTGTCATATGATCTTAACATCATCTTGATCTCAATTTCCATAGCCTTTGATGATTTATGAGACCATTGAGCCATGGTAAGCATGAAAACTTGACTTTTTGGACCTAGTTTGATTTCTTTCCATTTCAAGTCACCAAATGAAGTGCTTTTTGAACTTTTGATGCCTTACCATCATCATATCATGTGCATGATACTCCTTACCCAAAATGAGACAACATAAACCAACATGTCATGACATTTTTCAAATATCACACCATATGAGGTAATTGTCCAAAACCATATTCAAACCCATTTTCAATTCTCCAAATGACCACTATTCCTTTCGTCACCCCCACATGATCAACAAGTGTGAGTGGAATGAGGAATAAAACCTCAAACTCGTGTGTATACTATACTTGGATGTTTTTGGAAAAAGTGTGAAATCAAATAAAATCACTCAACATGGGCCTGCATAAACTCCCCAAAAGCCTTCATATTTAAGTTGTGAGCAAATCCTAATTGATCGGTGGTGGGGTAGCTGCAAGGAATATCATTTTCCATAAAAAAAATTCATAGTTTTCTCTCTCTTCGAATTTGATTCCTCACTGAGTTTTCCTCCCATTTCTGGTTCATTTCATCATCACTGAAGCATAAGGGTTGGATTAGGAGCTTTAGAGTAAAGCTTGCACAAGTTTTGAAGGGCCAATAGAGAAGTTCCGTGAGGTAATTTTCCACCTTTTGAATCTCCCATTTTAGGCACACATTTAAGATAATTCTGGGTGCATATGAAGACCTACTTTGTGTAGGCAATGTTTGGATACTTTTCATGCTTGTTTGAACCATTTTCAGTTGGAGTGTTAAATTTTTGTGGTTTATTTTCTTCATGTTTTGAGAACCTTTTTGAAAAACTAAGGATGGATTCGTATTCTACATGAAAAGATCTTTAAAATGGTACCATGATTTGGAATTTTTATCATGATTTTCAGCCTACTCCGGTGAGGTTCACTAGGGAAGACGACCAGAGCTAGGGCTCCGGCGTCTGAGGTGTATGCTGAGGTGTTGGGGTGACTAGGCGTTGACCTGCGTGTGTGGCATGTTGAATCTGAGCTGACTGGCCACGTTTTTAATGAAACGAATCATTTCATTTAGAAACTGAATTCTTGTGATTTAGGCTTTGCAATTCTGATATTCCCACCCCCCATTTTTGAGGCCCATTCGCGTGTGAACATGATCCTAGTTCATTCAGGATTACTACTACACCCCTCTTGCACTTTCTATTTTCATTTTATTTTATTTTCTTACATTTAATTTTTAATTCATTTTAAAATGGTTTTGAGCATTACAAAAATCCCAAAAAATATGTTTTTGACATTTTAGGATGTTGAGATATTTTTCAATATATTTATTTTATTTGTCAATTGTTTTTTCTATTTTTAATTGATTTAATATTTGAAGTGGTTTTATGGTTTGTACATTGAATTGAGGTTTGATCTTTGACCTTGATTGAATACCCCTTTGACCAATTTTCCTCCCACACTTAGGTGTTTGACTGAGGCTTATTTGAGGGCTGGTTTGAGGTCTTGATGATCACCTTTCAAATGTTTTACATTGGTTTTTGTTGAACCCTCGATGCTTGCTCAATAAGTTGAACATGTTGTCTTGATTGACACCATTGTTGGTGCTTTGATGCAATTCTTGCCATGAACTTTTGCACACTGATTTTGGATTGGTTTAACTTGATTTTGGTATTTTCTTTGAATTTTATTTGAGCTTACTTCTATTTTTGGTGGATGCCTCAAATTCAAAGTGTTTTAACTATTTGTATGCATGCAATCCTTGAGCTAGTTTTGGGATACGATCTTATGTGATCCCTTAAAGACCTCATGAGTCTTGTTAACTCTTGTTGACATTGAGATGCTGCTTTGCATGTTTATAGGTCCATTGGATGTATACCTTGTGCCACAAGTCTCATTCAATCATGTCTTTCCACTTATGTTTGAATTGTGAGATGTTTGGATGGACTTTGGTCCTCCAATTTGATTTGATCATTCTTGTGTTTGCTTGATGACTTGGTTTTGAATTTGAGGCATGTTACTTGAGTTCACTTCTGACCTTGATGGTTATGTGCTTGTTCATGATGCTTTGGTGATGTTTGTTTCACTTTGAGGATGTTGTGAACAATTGAACTTCTTTTGAGTTGTTTGGGTGCCTTTATTTATTTGATCATGAGTGAGTGTTTGGTTGAGATGTTTATGATGTGGTTGCTGCCCCACTCTACTTCTCCCCTCACTTCTTTGATTGTGTTTCTTTGTTTAGCACCTCTCTTCTTGTGATTTTGATGGCATTTGATTGTAGGAGCTTGCTTCTTTCATTTCCTCTCATCTTTCATGACTTGTTTATGCCTTCCCTTTTGTTGACTTGTGTTTGTCTTTGATGAATTCTTCATGTTTGCATATTTTGTTTGCTTTTGCATATCTTTTTCCATTTTGCATAGACTTATTTAAGTCCTCCTTTTGTTTTTCATTTGTGATTGATTATGCATTGTGTTTACTTGTGCTTGTTCACATGATCCCTTAGGATTCCTAATGCCTCTGTTTAAGATGGGAGTAGGAGAGACATTAGGCTTTCAATCCTTTGCATGATAACATTAGGTAGTATTCTTTTTCATCCCAACTTTAGGACCACTTTGCATGACAACATTAGGGTTTCTTAGTTCCCTTTAGAGTCTTGTGTCTTCTCTTTTCATCTTAAACTCTTTTAAGACACTTAATAAAGAATGACGAGTGTTGTACGCTACGAGCTTTAAGTACATGAGGAATGATAAGTGGGGAGGTCTCTCTTCACATTATCTAGAGTGTTTAGCGTATGCCCTTTGGACGATATGCGACACATTCGCCCTTATGTCATAATCTTTAGTGCAACATGAGTTTCAAACTAACTTAATTCACTTCTTCTAAACAACACAAACAAAAATCGAACCTTTTCATCCTTTGGGATTGCTTCAAACTTAATTTTCAGAAAGAGTATGTTACGTTTCTGTTCTACCGCAAACAAGCATCGTCCCTAACCGCTAGAACGGAGATGTAACATTGCTCATAAAACACTTGAACCAACCAGTGGTTTAGTTTTTCCTAAAATACGTTTGCTCTGATTTCTCATACCAGATGAGGATACATAAGCACAAGACGACGATGTCTTGGCGAGAAACCTTCCCCCATCACCCGTAGTTTCCCGAACTACGTTGACTCTGACTTTTCCATTGCACGAGGGAATACGTAGGCATAGGGCGGCGATGTCCTATCGAGTATGTTCTTTCCGTTCACCCCTGTTTAGCAGTAGATTTTAGATAGCTTTCACCCATAGATTAGACATCAAGTGTGGATCCCGTTGAGTACAACGGACATGAGGGGTGCTCATATCTTCCCCTTTGCGTAACCGACTCCCGAATCCAAGATTTGGTTACGATGACCTTGTCTTTCCCTTCCTCTTAGGCTTATCTTCGATCGTTTCCTTTCCCTCTTATTGGGATAAATAACGTTCGGTGGCGACTCTTCTATTTATTTGCCGGCCGTTTTTCAAGTTGCGACACTTTAAAACAAGAAATGATAAACGAGCCTTTGTAATTTTTTGGACATTGATTTATTATTCTCTCTTTTTGTAATGGATAATTTGTCTAGAAAAAAATATAATTGAAAATTGGTTATGGACAATTTGGTTTGTGATATGGATATTTGAATTGTGATGGATAAATTTTTTTTAATGGATAATGAATAATGAAAAATGGATTTTTATGAAAAAATGGATTTAAGAATGGATATTGAATGAATAATGGTTTAGTAATGGATATGATGGATAATGGTTTTGAAATTGGATAACCAAAATGGATTAGAGAACATGGTTATTGAACATTTGGGTAATGGATAATGGATTGGATATTAGAAATAGGGACTAGGAAATTGAAATGTGAATTTTCCCTCCCTTGATATTTTCAGCACACACATGAAGCTTTGACTTTTCGAATAAAATCTTGAATTATCACCATTAATACACACCTTGACCAAATAGCAACTAAGCTTGACTTTTTTTCCAATAAATCTATGGATTTCTGATTAAAACTGAAGTAAGCCTTGAATCACTTTGAAATTGATTTGAATCAATCCTTGGGAAAATAAATCCACAGATGAATACCATTTAACTTATGATCATGATGAATCCAAAGATCAACACTTCCATCTCAACCAATCAAAAGGTCTTGACTTAGCAAAATTCTTTTCCCATTGATGATCTAACCACAAAGGTGATTCCTTGAGAAAGCTTGAGATGATGATGAACTTGCAATAGAGAAAGAATAGTGATCAATGTAGCCTTGAAGAAGAAAACCCTAACACAATGAACTTCCAATGAGGAACCATTATCAATGCTCAAGAACAATGAATAGAAACCCTAATTTCTTTGTTCTTGAGAAATATTTGATGAAGATATCTTTGTGGTTTGATGAATCTGATTTTGAACAAAACTTCTTATGAATGAATGCTTGATGACTACAAAATAACTTGACCTTGGATACACATAGCCTGAGAAATAGCCCACTGATGCAAATAACTTGTAATTAAAGCAAACTCTTAATGCAAGATGAGGTCAAACTTCCATATGATTTTGATCATGAGTGAATCACCATATTTAACTTGGGACCAATGCCCTTACCATTAATTTCTATGCAAAACCTTAAACACACAGAGAAAGGAAACAAGCAAACTATAACATATTTTTGGCATTTTGGTTTGAGGATAGTAAACATAAACAAACATAAAGCGAGTAAGAAACATACATATGCTTTGTGATCTCACTCAGAAGCAAACCCACAGAGGAAGGTAGGAGAACCAATGTTTGTGATCTTGATGCATTGTGAAGATGCAAATTAAGTGGGATGTTAGGGCTAAAAATTAGGGTACAACATCAACCATCTAAAAAACCAAAGTCCACCTTGCAGGCATCTTCATAAAACCAAATCCAATCAACATTGGCACCCTATCTCATCCTCGTAAAAGGGAAACCAATCCAAAAAATAGTCATCTGTTTGAATTTACATATGCATCACATACGACATAAATGCACCATATGCATGCATAACATTATTCCTTCCGTCAACCCTTTGACGATGTCACTCCTTAGTGAATTTCCTTCCTCAACCCCCGAGTTGATATTTTGTTATTTTTCTCAACCCCCGAGTTGATATTTTGTTATTTTTCTCAACCCCCGAGTTGATACTTTGTTATAGTTCTCGACCCCTGAGTCGATGTTGTCTTTATTTTCTTGACCCCTAAGTCGATATTATTGTCATTACTTTTTCAACCCCCGAGTTGATATCTTGTTATAGTTCTCGACCCCCGAGTCGATGTTGTCATTATTTTCTCGACCCCTGAGTCGATATCATTATTATTAATCCCTCAACCCCCAAGTTGATATTTTTACTTCCTCAACCCCTGAGTTGATATATTATCTTGATTATTATCAACCCCTAGAGTCGATGCCTTTGTCTTTATTTCCTTGGCTCCAAGTCAATGTTGTTGCATTCACCTTTTTAAATCCCCGAGTTGATGTTAATTTGTCTTATCATTTCTTTAACCCCTGAGTTAACTTGTTGTTTTGTCCTCGACCCCTGAGTCGATAGTGTATTTGTTTTTCTCAACCCCTGAGTTAACTTGTTGTCTTGTCCTCGACCCCCCGAGTCGATAGTGTATTTGTTTTTCTCAACTCCTTAGTTGATATGTTATATCCTCAGCGAATCCTTTCACCTTTTTGCATCTAATCCCCTGCAACCTTTCATTGACAAGTAGAAATAATCCCAAAAAAATCCAATTATCCAGTTGCATTCTAACATGCATCTCATATTAATCATCAACATACCTATGCATAACATTCCCACCGAATTAGGAAGCTTCATAAAAATGAAAAATTTGTTCGCGTTCCTACATGCATCAGAATCCCTAACACTTGCATCCTCGTGTGCATCTCCATGCATCATGTAATGCATGGCATTTCCACCCAGAGTGGAACATCACATCATACATAACATAATAGGGTCCAAGATCTATCAACAAGCATCCCAACCAGTCCTCCTTTAAAGTCGTCTGTATTTCTCTAAAGGATCTAATACCCTGCATGTGCTCATGGAACTTCTATTCCCCAACAAGTCATTCTTTAACTCTATAGTTGATAATGATACTCCCCAACATTTTTGTTGTTGTTGCACCCCAATAAGAGGTTATCCTAAAATATCTCCCATGAGCTTTTCCCCTGTAGAGCTTTGCTAGCACACTTACTCCAAAAGGAGTTCCTATTGAACTGTTTTCTCCAATAGATTTAACCCTTGAGATACCACTTTGGCATCCTCGGAGAGCCTTAACTCATAAGGTGCTGCTTCATACGACCCAAAGAATCTCATGTCTTGGTTGAGATACTGTTCTAGTATCCCTGAAGAGCCTTAATTCGTAAGGTACTATTTCATGACGATCTGGAAAGTCTCATGCCTTTGTGGAGATATTGCTCTATTATCTCCAAAATGCCTTAACATATAAGGTGTTGCTTTGTGCGATTTAGACAATATCATTTCTTGTTTGAGACACTGCTTTGGCATCCTCGAAGAGCCTTATTTCATAAGGTACTGCTTTGTACGACCCAAAGAGCCTCATGCCTTTGCCAAAACATTGTTCCAGTATCCCCAAAGAGCCTTAACTCATAAGGTACTGCTTCGCATAATCTAGAAAGTATCATACCCTCTTTGAGATACTGTTATAGTATCCCCGAAGAGCCTTAACTCATAAGGTACTACTTCACATGGGCTAGAGAATATTCAGAGTCTAAGATTCTCCAAGGATACTATAGCAGTATCTCAAACAAGGATGAGATTTTCTTAACTCAGATCTAGTATCTCTAAAGTATCTTCTGGGATATTTAGGATAAGGATGAGATACTGGTTTTAGTATCCTTAGAGCATCTTAAATCATTCCCCATGTTGGAATATCTCGATCAATAAGATACTGCTTCATTTGGTTTATAGAATATCATTTTCCCCTTTTATAGAGATACTGCTCTGAATATCCCTGAAGAGTCTTAACCAATAAGATATTGTTTCATGCGATGCAGATAATTTATTTTCTTTGTTAAGTTACTATAAATATCCTCGAAGAGCCTTAAGACATAAGATACTGCTTTGTATGACCTGGAGTTTCATTTCTTGAACTGAGATACTTCTTTGTTAATCCAAAGAATCTCAAGTGTTTTGTTTAATTTGCATCTCACTATCCCATTCCTATATCTCTTATTGCATTGCATTTTACATTCCTATCAGATAAAATTTATGGTCCTTTCGTATTTAATCATCTTCCACCAAGAATGTATGAAGATCATTGGCATTCATCCCTTCTAGTTCAAGAAAATTGAATAGGGGCATCTGTCGTAACCCAATTTTATCCGGGCATTTTTAAAACTTTAATTTATCTGACTTATTTTCACTTTGCATCATTTATACAGTATAACATGCCTTTTATCATGAATAATTTCTAAAGTGTCAACCAAAATAAATTTTCAGATATACAGACAGACCAGTTGAATTATTTCTCAAATTATGCATAAAATTAGCGTACAAAAAGTTTCAAAATCGAGTTTGTAGACGCCAGTATTTTTGATCTATATTTCTTGTAGTTCAACCTGGTGTGCTCATTTTATTTTTTCAACTACTTTTTGGTTGCATTTTTTATTAGCTGATCCTTTTAACTGGTCAAATTTTATTTCAAAATCTGACCAAACGCTGTATTTTTTCAATACGTTTATTTCGCGCTGATCATTTCAGTGCGTTTAGTTTATTTTTTCCTTATTCGATTATATGTATTTTATTTTTATTAATAATCATCTAAATTAATTAGAATCAAGTAATTAATTAATTTGAATTATTTTATTTTATTTTATTTTAATTGCTATTTTTACTCAACATTAAGAGAACAAAATTAAAAAATAAAAAGAGAGTTGATCGATTCCCAAATTGATCGGACACACGTCTCTTTCTCATTTGGATAAGAATCAAGATGTTGGGAAAGAATATTTCCCTTCACCTTTATTGCTACGTGTTGCACCCTAAAATTTGCCCTTCCGTTTTAACCTTAACTGACTTTTGTTTCTTTGTATTTTCGCATTTCTGCATATCATAACATCTGTTCTTGAGGCATGGGATCAAGGTTTTTCTGTGGCTCAAGGTTATTTTAGTGCAAGAGACTGAACAACGAGCATCAGAGGCTCCGACATTTATTTTGCCCGGCGATCGAGCGATCGATTTTATTTTATTTTGCAAGATAATTTTCAGCTCGGGAAGCAGCACTCAGACTAGCTCAAGCATTCTCATAGTCTTGGTATTCAAGAACAAGTTGCAGAGGCTGAACAGAGCTCAAAACGGTTGAAAATGGACAAATGGGCACATTTCCCTCCAGAAGGCGCCAAAATTCAAAATTTAGAGGTGTTAATCGATTAACCAAATGGTTAACCAATTAACCAATGCAAAATCAGGCCAAATTTGAATTTTTGAAGGTGTTAATCGATTAACCCATATGGTTAATCGATTAACCAAGGCAAATTTTGCCACTGTACGTGAATTTTCAAGGCAATCCACTTTGGGGTCCATTTTGATCACATGAGAAAATGATTTTACATCAAGGGAAGGATCTAGAACCACTTCAAATTTTGGTTATTTTCATTTTCCCTCCAAATTCCCATTCCTAATCCCATTCCATGTTTTCACAAACCACATTCCAAGCCTCATTTGGATCCAAACCTAAGGAGTATTTAAATGATCTACTCCAAACCACACACATCTAATCCTCATAATTTCCATTTAACTTCAGAATTCACTCTCATTTCTCTCAATTTGCTCTCAACTTCTCCATTCCCAAAACTTCACCAAAGCTCTCTTTGCTTGAATTCATTGATTCTCCATTGGAATCAATGAATTCTTGAGCTCAAACCTTCATCCATCATCCTCATTGAATCCAATTCTCCATTCAATTTTCGTGCAAGCTTGGATCTGAATTTTGGAGTGGATCTAGAAGTGGTTATTTGGATTATTTCAGCTTAATTTTGGTGGATCTTCATTTCTACTACAAGAACTCATTTGGATCTTGATGGATTTTCGGATTTCTTGCTCGGATCTGCTTAATTGAAGTGAATCAACATTAACCGAAGCAATTCTCCGCTTTGTAGGTTGGAATTCTTGATCCATTGTTAATCTTGAGCTTATTTTGCATAATCAATGTGGATTTTCATTTTTGATTGACTTTTGGTTGATTTGATTCATATGAGTTGAGATCTTGCTGTTTAAATGTGTTTACATGCTGATTTGATCACTATTTTCTGGTTTAATTTCGTGCTTAATTGATTACGTGATCATCCGAATGATTGGAAAAGTGATTAATTGCTGAAAAGTGCTTCTGGACTACTGTTTTCTGCTGCTGGAACAGTGTTAATCGGTTAACCAATTGGTTAATCGATTAACCAACACAAATATTCAAATTTTCAAGCATTTTTCAATGGTTAATCGATTAACCCCTGGTGTTATTCAATTAACACTGTGCCAGCAGGCCTGTTTTGCTATTTTTCATGCTTGTTTGGTATAGTTTCACTTCGAATCTTCACGGATCAGTGTGATGCATTAGGAGTGAGATGTTTTGGATATATGTCACTATTCTTGATTGTTTAATCATGATTTTGTTGACACGCGTGTTTGATTTCCACTTGAATGCATGCTTATGGATGTGGTTCACAGTGATGATCATTTGCATTGTTGCCTTTGCTTACATTTGCTTGAGGTTGAGATGTGCTTGTGGCGGCTACTTCCCCATACTTTGTTCCTCCCTCTCTTATTCATGTTTGTTTGTGCATTGCATGTTTGCATTCTTTCTTCTTTCACTTGTGCTTTCTTCTTCTTCTTCTTTTGTCTTCCTTTTCCATGTTCCCTTAGAACTTCTAATCTTTCTTGTTCAAGATGGGTTATGATAGACATTATGTTCAAACCATGCATGCTAACATTAGGGTAGATTTTCCCCTTTCAGTCCTAACTTTAGGGTCACTTTGCATGCTAACATTAGGGTCGATTAGTTTCCTTTTAGAGTTGTGTCTCTCTTCTCATCTTCAAACCCATCAAAACACTTAATAAAGAATAATTTGTGTTGTACGCTACGAGCCTTAAGAACTTGGGGAATGATGATTGGGAGGCCTCCTCTCAATTATCTAGAGTGTTTAGCGTATGTCCTTTGGATGATATGTGATACATTCGCTCTTAGGTCATAGTCTTTAGTGCAACATGAATTACAAACAATAATCAATGCGCTTCTTCACTAAAAAACACAAACAAAACACTAAACCTCTTTATCCTTTGGGATTAATTGAAAATCATTTTCAGAAAAGAATGTTGTTAAGCTTTGGTTCTACCACAAACATGCATCATCCCTAACTGCTGGAACAAAGGTTTAACCTTACTCGGCTAAAACACTTGAACCAATTTGTGGTCGTGTCAGCTTGAACTACGTTTGCTCTAATTTCTCGTACCAGACGAGGATACGTAGGCACAAGACGACGATGTCTTGGCGAGCAACCTTCCCCACCTCCACCCGTAGTTTTTCGAACTATGTTGACTCTGCCTTTCCCATTGCACGAGGGAGTACGTAGGCATAGAGCAGCGATGCTCTAGCGATTCCTTTCCTTTTTCTTTTCTTTTGTCTCTGAGCTGTAGCTTAGATAGTAAACACCCTTTTATATAGACAACAAAGCGTGGATCCTGTCGAGTACGACAGATGTGAGGGGTGCTAACACCTTCCCCTTGCGTAACTGACTCCTGAACCCGAGATATGGTTGCGATGACCTGTCTTTTCCCATTTTCATTAGGTTTTCTCTGATAGTTTCCTTTCCCTCTTTTGGAATAAATAACGAACGATTGCGACTCTTCTGCCCTTGCCGGCCCCTCTTCGCAGTGATGCGACATTATGCAAAAAATGACACAGAGTCACCACTAGATTTTATTTATCCCAAGGAGAGAAATGGAAATAACGATAAAACCTTTAGGAAAAGAGCATGGTCATCGCAACTATTTTTTTTGGGTTCGGGAGTCGGTTATGTGAGGGGAAGCTATTAACACCCCTCACATCCATCGTATTCGACGGGAACCTTCTAAGTTGTTTAGCTTGAATGAGTGTTTTAATCTAAAAGTTTGCTTGCTTAAGGGAGAGAAGGTTGGTTTTTATATTAGAGTGCTCGCCAAGGATTGGGACCCTTGTGTCTACGTATGTTCACATGTAAGAAGTGAAGAATCAGAGCATTCGTAGTTCATGGGACTATGGTGAAAAATGTGAAGTTTGGGTGGATGATGCTTAACAAGCTGTTCTAGCAGTTAGGTTTATTGTAACTCGCTCGTGCAGTCTTATGCCTTACTTGTTTGCGGTAGAATGTAACATGTTCTTTTTGGGTGATGAGTGTCGCTACTGCGAAAATCGGCGCCGGCTGAACAGAAGAGTCGCCACCGTGCGTTATTTATCCCACGGGAGGGAAAGGAAACGCTCAGAGTAAACCTCGCACAACACGGGAAAGGTATGGTCGTCGCAACCAAAACCTGGATTCGGGAGTCGGTTACGCAAAGGGAAGGTATTAGCACCCCTCACGTCCGTCGTACTCGACGGTATCCACACTTGTTTTCGGATATGGATTGTTATCTCTATCTACTCTAATGGTTAAGGGTTAAAAAGAAAAGAAAATGAAAATAAAATGACTCGGCAAAGTATCGCACTTTATGCCTACGTATTCCCGTCTGGAACGAGAAATCAGAGTCAACGTAGCTCGCCTACCTACGGGAAAGGAGGGGAAGGTTGCTCGCTAGGATATTGCATCCTATGCCTACGTACTTCCGCACTGCATGGAAGATCAGAGCAAACGTAGTTCGGGCCACGTACGACACAAGCTTGTCTTGGTTGATTTTGTTCCTTCTGAAAAAGGTTTTTTCTGATTAGCAGTCCAAGCGGACAAAAATGACGTCTTGATGAGTTCACATTCTTTTACGGAAGAAGTGTCTTTTATTGTGTTTGAAATTTTATTGTATTTTCTGTTTGTTTTGAGAAAGAAGAGACAGAACTCTAACCTACGGTTGCGAAGGGAATCAAACTAACCTAATGTTATCATGCATGGGTTAAGACCTAGTGTCTATCATGCTCCTCTCTTGCGCAGAGAGAAACAGAGATCCTAAGGGAATAGACGGAAACAGAAACAATATCAGATATATACAGTAAAAGCGGTAAAATGCATGAATGCAACAATACAAGCGAGGCAAGGGAGTCCCACTCAACCTCGAACCTAGAAAACAATAGGCAAAAGTGAACAGGATTCACTTTCAACCCAACAGGTTAAACAACAAACAATACAGTCTAGAAAACCAATCAATACATCAGAAATGAAATACAGCAAAAATAAACAGCCACAGCAGCTCTGCATTAACACCTATCTTCAAGTCATCTCCAATTAGCTACAAGCTTCAGCAAGCATCAATCTCCATCTCCACAGCCTTCAAGCAAGGTCTTTGATCATCAGTCTTCCATCTACAATGGCTTTTCTTCAAGTCTCAGGCTCCAGGAGGAATATCAGTCAACCAGATGAAGTGAATGAATGTTAGACAGTCAATTACCTACCAAGGGTGATTCATCAACTGTTAACATTAAACAGACAGTTTTCCCTCAAAAGTTCTACCTTTCAAATACATTCACTGATCCTTCCAAAGGAAGGAGGTGGATATTTGAAAGAGACTTTGAATCATAGAGAAAGGATGGATGCAGACAAGGCATTCCATGTTTGAGAAACAAGCTTTCTAATCTAGAGCTCTGCCTAGCTCCTAAACCCTAGTCTCCTTAATAGCTGCTAGCAGGAATCTCCTCTTCAACTCTGGAAGTTGGTCTTCAGTCTCTGGATCTCCAATGGCTTCATCATCACAAGTCTTCAGCTCTCCCAATCCCCAGACAATCCCAATACCCACACAGACAAACAATAATCCCTAGAGGGCACACCACACCAATCAATCAAATAGACAGTAATATACTAATAGCAGTAGGGGAATCCTAGTGATTTCTAAGGGATCTAATAACTACCCATAGTCCCTATAGTCCCATAGCTAAAGTATTCAATCTCTAAGTCCTAAGGGAAATGAACTAATTCACCTAAATCATCACTAAAACCCTAATTTTGTTCATGTTGTTTTCACCTAAGCTAAACACCTAAAATTAATTCCTAAAAATGGGAACTAAATTGTATACACAAGCTAATCTTATCTACTAATCAACATAAAAATAATGGGTGAAAAATATTAAAGCAACTATTAGAACAGAAATTATCAAATTCATGCATGAAATGAAACACCTAAAATAGGCATTTGTTTGGAAAATATGGGAAAAATATCAAATAAAAAATAAAATGCAATTTTTATTTTTTATAATTTTCTAGACATCTTGAAGAAATTAATGCAAAAAGAATCATTAAAAAATATGAAGTTTATGATTTATTATGATTTTTAAAAGAATTAATGTTTTTTGAGAAAAAATAAAATGAATTAAATGGAGAGGGGGTGCAGCAAGTATGAGAAA
This sequence comes from Lathyrus sativus, assembly GCA_963859935.3. NCBI lineage: Eukaryota > Viridiplantae > Streptophyta > Magnoliopsida > Fabales > Fabaceae > Lathyrus > Lathyrus sativus. The sequence continues at coordinate 198,371,514 of OZ012737.1, forward strand.
TCATTGGAAATTAAGAGATGGGCCAGGCAGTGGGGGTGTGAATATCAAAGTTACTGGGCCCAGCACGTTTCAGAAATTAAACAAAAATCAAAAAACACAAAGCGGTGCAGATAGTCATTTCTCCAGTTCATTTGCGTTGGGCCTGGTTTGGGGAGGGTGCCATTAGCAATGGAATTCAAAGCCCATTCAGAAACTTAAATGAAACGGGGCGTTTTGGTGCCCAGGGTTTCCCTCCGTTTTCCAATTAAATCGTGGCCGTTAGATGATGGACAAAGTCGTGGTCAAACAAGCAATCGTGTGGTTCAAACATTGCCTTCAACCTTGAGCCAAACCCTAGGGTTTCAGAAACCATCTCCATGCACGCACCTTCAACCATCCTGTTCTCACTCAATTCTCCATGGATGCCCTCGATCCAAAGAGCAAAGTTGCTCTAAATTTCTCCCTCTACACAGCCATAACCATAACTTCCCCTAAAATTCAAGCAATAATGGAACCCGATAGGTATAACAGATAGAATCCACCAACATCACCTGTCATCAACCATCTCAATTCTCTCCAATCTTTACCCTAACCTAATCTACAACTTATGCTGAGCATTCTGAACTATTGATCCAAGATTATAAGGCCATATCCTTGATGTTCTAATCTCTAACAGAATTAATGCACCATTGATAACCTCCACTAAACTTCTCCAAACTTTGTGAAATTCATCACCTAACCACCTAGGTCTCTAATATACTAACAATCCTATGCCATGATCACTATGCTAGCTAATTCGAAGGAAAACATACCTGGTGCAAATTCTTGAAAACAGGTGCTAAACCCTTGGATTTGATGCTTGTGATGAGTGGAAAATGATTAAGGAACTTGATTATGAATTCTGTATGCAAAGAATCTTGTCCAATCCTTCTGAATTCAGCAATCCCAAAGTTCTTGCACTTTGGATGATAAAGTTGTATGGCACGATCCTTGCTCAATTCCACCAAATGAATGTGTGAATTCTGGTCCTTGGATGATGATGATGAAGAACAGATCAAGTATGATGCAAATTGATGAGAATTTGAGAGAGTTTGGATTGATTTTGCAAGATGAGAAAAAGTGTATGAAACTTGTGGTTTTGAGAAAATGCAATCACCAACCATGGCATGAACCCTCTCATATCAATATATACATGAGGTTAGAAACTCCTAGAAGCTTGGAGAAGCTTCCCTTGCACAATTTCCCTTGGATTTGGTTTATGTATTTTCCATTACAAGTAACCATGAATAACTCCCAAAATGTGAACCAAAAATTCTACTTTAGCCAATGTTCTTAAAATGATCTTTCCATTCAAAATGACCTATAATTTTGCTTCATTTGGCCAAAATATGAAAAATCTCATTTTTAAGTCCATTTTTATTCATTAAATCCAACAATTTTGAAACCTTGTGCTATGAATCTTTCCAATCTCTCATGGTCACTTTTCTAGACTCAAAATGTCATTTGGAACAAGTTTGATGTTGTAAAGTTTTCCATTTGAAGCTTCCTTGTATGAGTTTTGGGCATAGGTTGAGATGACCTGTAATTCTCAAATGACCAAAATACCCTTTGCTTGCCAAGACCATAAGTAGAGTTCCACAAATCATATGAAGGCATACTATACCATTCTAGAAATCTAAGACAATGAGGAACAATTCTTATGTTGACCAGAAATTCATTTTAAATCTCCTTGAGGGGTAAAAATTGCTTGGAAGTCAAGTCACTTTTACAGACAAAATTTCAGATACCTCAGATGACCTGTAACTTGCAAGGACCATAACTTGAGTTCTATAAATCTACTTGATGTCTTCCACCACTAAAATTAAAGGTCTTGAGATCCTCTACAAGTTCCATGTTGTCCAAGGATCCATTTGAAGCTTGCATTTTGACTTATCTTGCTTGGAAATTTGACCTAAATTAGGGGATTTTACACAGAAACCCTAATTTAGAAACTCCTCTTCTCCTTGATTTCTCTTGAATTCTTCTTGGCATATCACCATATCCTCTTCTACCTATCAAATGATGAACCCCACATCTCTCCAATAGCGCTTAATGCCTTTCAATCAGTCAATTGACCTAGAGTTGACCCAGGGTTGACCCAGATGAAACCCTAGTTGACTGTCTTCATCCACAACTCTTGTGACTACACCAATGACTTGTCTCCTTCTCCAAATGACTTTCTAAGTCTCCCATGATGCCCGGATACTATCCATGCTCCATTCATATCTCACAACTTACTTATTGGTCCCCAGATACCCTCAGTTAGGAAATAGATGAACTGCTTGATCCATTGACTTGATAGCTTTCCAATTCTTTTCTGATGACTTGAATGGGATTGAATCATAATAATAACCTCTTGATAGGCCTCTAGAGATGAGAATAATGATTGGCCCCCTGTTGGATGACTTGCTATGCTTATGCTATGCAGATGATTAGGCTATGTACATGACTCTATATGCAAATGCTGATGATATTGAAACATAAACCAAGTGAATAAGGTTGGGCAAATTTTAGGGTGCAACAGCTGCCCCTATTTAAGCGGCTTGGACCCGATTGGGTGAAGAGCCCGGAGCCTTCAGACATTCGCGGTACGAGACGGTTGAATACTAAGAACCCGGAAATTTGCCAACCGCAGAAATAAGCTGCACCACTGCTTGGGGAACGACATTCATCCACTGAATCTGACTGTTATGGCAACCCACTGATCTCGTGCGACCGTGCTGGGGATGACTCGTCTTCATTTCATCAGGCATAAATCGTCCACATTAGGAGCAAACTCTTGTCCATGTTAGGAATAACATCGTCCACGTTAGGACTCACCCTTCCACATAAGGAATCTCATTCTTTCCACGTTAGGAAACCATCTCATTCTTTCCACGTTAGGAAACCATCTTCTTTCCACGTTAGGAAACCATCTTCTTTCCACGTAAGGAAACCTGTCCACGTTAGGACTAAACCTTTCCACGTAAGGAATGCAACTCATCTTGATCTGTCCACGTCAGGACTAACTTCTCCACGTAAGGAAGCAATTTCTCTTTCCACGTAAGGAATCAACTTCTTTTTTTCCACGTTAGGAATCAACCTTTTTTTTTTTCACGTTAGGAATCAAACTTTTTCCACGTTAGGAATGCCTCTATCTTTCCACGTCAGGAATCAATCTTGATATGTCCGCGTAAGGACTCAATCTTTCCACGTAAGGAGTAAACTCGTCTTCCCACGTAAGGAAACCATTTTTCTTCCACGTAAGGAATGCTCTTGATATGTCCACGTAAGGACTCTAATCTTTCCACGTGAGGAATACTATATCAATCTTTCTTTCCACGTTAGGAATGTCACCTTTCCACGTAAGGGACACCTCTTTTCCACGTTAGGAATGCAACCTTCTTTCCACGTAAGGAATACATCATCCACGTTAGGACCCGCCTTTCCACGTTAGGAACACAATCTCTTTTCCACGTAAGGAATCATTTTTCCACGTAAGGAATCACCATCTCTTCTTCCACGTAAGGAATACAAACTTTCCACGTAAGGAATACAACTTGATATGTCCACGTAAGGACTACATCGTCCACGTTAGGACCCACTTTTCCACGTTAGGAATAAACTCGTCTTTCCACGTAAGGAATAAACTTGTCCACGTCAGGACTCACGTTTTGTCTTGATTTGTCCACGTAAGGACTCACCTCTTGACTTGCTGAGGAAATAAAACCTGGTCCACGTCAGGACTCGTGCACCTTTGACCCACTTGGGAAGTGAGACTTGTCCACGTCAGGACTCACATCTCAACCTGCTGAAGTAATAGGACCTGTCCACGTCAGGACTTGCGCGTCTTCGACTTGCTGGGGAAATAAGACTTTATCCATGTCAGGACTCCCACTTTGCCAACAACACGAAGAGGGATATATTTGTCCACGTCAGGACTCTCGCATCTTGTCATCACAAAGAACTGCAAACTTGTCCACGTCAGGACACCCCTTTCACCATTACGAATAAAGCTATCTGCTGAAAATAAATGGTCCACGTCAGGACACCAGCACGAAGAGTAACCAACTTTGTCAACGTTATGACTTCACATTCAATCAACACCCAGAAATCAAATCCATCCGCGTTAGGACTAACACATACCATCAAACTGGAAGAAATGTCCACATTAGGACTCCACATTCCAACAATCCTGAAAAATCGAACCTGTCCACGTTAGGACTAGCACCTCCTATCAATCAGGGGCAATAAATCTGTCCACGTTAGGACACTCACTTCTCTAGCACGAAGAGATCCCGTCGATAAAATTGTCCACGTCAGGACTCATTTCTCCATTGATCCCAAACCACAAACTTCTTAGCACTGACGTGACAACGACTTTGAAGCTGACTCTACTGGGGATATTTGGAAATCAAACTACTGAATGCCTGCTCTTAATAGCCGGAGGCAGCTTCTGAAATTCTGGTTCATGAAACCTTTTACTGCTGACGTAACAACAACTTTGAAAGAAACAAATCCGCTGGTCGGACTAGAGAAACTTCAACAGGAAATCCTGGCGGGGAAACAAGTAATCCTGCTTGGGGACAAAGAGAAACTTATCCTGATAACTCTGTGGGGAGTAATGCCAAAGCTGACACTTCGTTGAATGTTTCATGCCGAGACTTCGAATGTTTATTGATTCACCTGAGCGAGGGCTCTCTCCACCTGCAAGAGAAACGGTACTTGAAACGAAAGGTTAGCCAACCTGGTTTATGTTTCAAAATGCATGCGTTTGACAATGATGCAATGCTCCATTCGACATGGAAATGCTACCGTGTTTATTTGATGTATGCAGGTATGACACTGTATGCCAATGCAAATGCGGACTTGAACTGCTGGGTACAGAAACTGCTTCAGAAAAATAAATGCTGAAGATGATGCCAACTCCGCTGGGGATAGCCAAATGCTACAGAATTATTTCAGCAAAATAAATGCTGGAAGAGTGAAGTCAACCCTGCTGGGAAATTGGGAACCTAAATCAAGTTCCTCGTTGAAGCAACACCCTGCTGGGGAATATAACTCTGCTGGAGAATAGCAAATGCGCTTCTGCTGGGAAGCGAACGAATATCACGCGGTATCTTGACAAAATAAATGCCTGGGCACACAACCAACTCTGCCGGGGAGAGTCTCAATCTTCGAGTTCCACTAGAAGGAATGAAAACACTTGCAAAGAGAATTCCGCTGGGGATGGGATGGTTCTCTTGGGGAAAATCAACTGACTCCACTGAGAGAGAGTAAATGACTCTGCGGGGGAAGGTAAACTGCTTAAATACAGCTCACAAATATTAATCTTCTGCGACTAAACCCACTCTGCTTGAGATGGGGAATCCTTCTGGAGGACACCATACTGCCTGAATACAGCCTGCAATTTTGGAATCACCAATTCTGCTGAGGATAAATGACTTGACTGGAGAATGTCCTTCGAATAAGCTGCGACTAGCTGGGGAATTCTATCCTTCTTCAGGAAGAACATGCATGACCTGCGTGGAAGTCAAGTCTCTCGTTATCGCAATCTTTTGGGTCATCTTCTTCGTACGGTCATGAAACCTGCAACAACACAAACAAGACAAGACAAGCCTATGCAACCAAATCGATTCAGGTTAGTGACGTTATTTTCAGTTAATTCAAAGCTTTAGCAATTGTTGGCAAGGGCCAGTGATGTTATACACATGCTAGTTCCAGTAAACTTAGGCGCTTTATCATGCACAAAACAGTAAAGAACCAGCATCAAGTACTGAATAACATATTTTATTGATTGGGCCCCTGAATGGGCGGAGTTTTTGTACACGGGATGTAACTCCTGAAAAGAGGAAGCTACACAAAGCAGATATACAAGTATGCACAAGAAGCATAAATATTTTGACAAATTAAATTTTGTACACATGTCGGCAACGGGATGCAGACGAACACCACGAACTGATCCTCCCATGACTCGCCCGACTCTAATGCTTTCCCGGTATCCACACTTCCGAAGAGATTGTATCTGATAATCGACCCCTCAGGTATTCTCCCGCATTGATGCTCATTGTAATATCAAATTCGGATCGCAGTCATTTGCTTTTCAAATCCCTAACTTTTGCGTGAACCGCCCTTTACGGGTTTTCAGTTCACCGGGATACCCTTTTTTTGCCGAAGCCGCCCAGTGTAGGTTTTCAACTTCGCGGGTGTACATTTTTTCAATTTTATCCCTAAATTTTGCCCGAACCTTTCATTCTGTTTTTGGTTCGCCAGGATGCCCTATTTTTGTCTGGACTCTCTTTTTTCTGTCCAGCGGGTCTATTTTAAGCAAAGTATTTTTTAACTGCGTCCGAATTCACAGGTGATGTAAAGTCTTCACCGTCCATAGTGGACAACAATAAAGCTCCTCCTGAAAAGACTTTTCTGACAACGTATGGCCCTTCGTAGTTGGGGGTCCACTTGCCCCTGTGATCTGCTTGCGGCGGGAGAATCCTCTTCAGCACAAGGTCGCCCGTCTGAAAGCTTCGCGGATGTATCTTCTTATCGTATGCTTTCTTCATTCGGCTCTGGTACAAACGACCGTATGCTAGAGAAGCTAGCCTCTTCTCGTCCATCAAACTCAATTGGTTCAACCTGTCTTTCACCCATTCTGCCTCGTCTAGCTGAACGTCTCGCAATACCCTCAGCGAAGGGATCTCAACTTCCAATGGTAATACCGCTTCCATTCCGTATACCAACGAGAACGGGGTTGCCCCGGTTGATGTGCGTACCGTCGTACGATAACCGTGCAAAGCGAAAGGTAGCATCTCGTGCCAATCCTTATAGGTCACCACCATCTTTTGAACGATCTTCTTGATATTCTTATTGGCCGCTTCAACAGCGCCATTCATCTTGGGTCGGTAAGGGGAGGAGTTGTGATGTTCGATCTTGAAATTCTGACAGAGCTCCTTCATCATTTTGTTGTTCAGGTTTGAACCGTTGTCCGTGATTATCCGCTCGGGGATCCCATATCGGCAAATGATATCTCTCTTGATGAATCTGGCCACCACCTGCTTCGTTACATTTGCATATGACGCCGCTTCTACCCACTTGGTGAAATAATCGATTGCTACTAGAATGAACCTGTGCCCATTAGAAGCCGTCGGCTCAATCTTTCCAATCATATCGATTCCCCACATCGAGAATGGCCATGGCGATGACATTACATTCAGAGGACTCGGAGGCACGTGGATCTTATCAGCATAGATTTGGCACTTGTGGTACTTCCTTGCGAACTTGAAACAGTCAGTCTCCATAGTCAGCCAAAAATAACCTGCCCTCAGCAGCTTTCTCGTCATAGCATGCCCACCAGCATGCGTACCAAAAGTACCTTCGTGTATTTCCTCCATGAGCAGCTTCGCCTCTTTTTCGTCTACACAACGCAACAACACCAAATCGTGGTTTCTTCTGTATAAGACGCCATCCGGATTCCAATAGAAATTACCCGCTAATCTCCTGAGAGTCTTCTGATCTTGACTGGACGCCCCAGCCGGATACTCTTTATTCTTCAGAAAATTAAGGATATCAAAATACCACGGTTTGTCGTCGGATGCTTCATCAATAGCGAATACGAACGCTGGTCTGTCAAGCCGAGAGATAATGATTCGGGGAGCCTTGTTCCAGAAGTTGACTTTGTACATGGAAGACAAAGTGGCGAGGGCGTCAGCCATTTGATTCTCGGCCCGCGGCACATGATGCAATTCAACCTTGTCGAAGAAAGGCAACAATCTCCTTGCATAGTTCATGTAATGTATCAAGTTGGGCTGACGCGTCTCCCATTCTCCTTTTATTTGATTCACCACCAGAGCTGAGTCTCTGTATACGTCTAAATTCTTGATTCGCAAATCAATGGCTTCTTCAAGCCCCATTATACAAGCTTCGTATTCGGCCTCATTATTGGTGACGGCAAAGGTCAATCGGGCAGTAAACGGGATGTGCGACCCGTGTGGCGTAGTGATGATTGCCCCTATTCCGCTACCGTAAGCATTCACAACTCCGTCAAATATCATCTTCCATTTGGAACCCAACTCTGGTCCTTCGTCTGGCAACGGCTCTTCACAATCTTTCATCTTTAGGTACATGATATCCTCGTCAGGAAAATCAAACCTCATCGATTGGTAATCTTCAATAGGCTGCTCCGCCAGATACTCAGACAGCACACTCCCCTTTATAGCCTTTTGCGAGACGTATTGAATGTCATATTCAGTCAAGACCATCTGCCAACGGGCAATTCTCCCTGACAATGCCTGTTTTTCGAATACATATTTGATAGGATCCATCTTCGAGATGAGCAAGGTTGTATGATTCAGCATGTATTGCCTCAAACGCTTGGCGGCCCAGGCTAGCGCGCAACAAGTTTTCTCAAGCATTGAGTATCGAGATTCACAATCTGTAAATTTCTTACTCAAGTAGTAGATCGCATGCTATTTTCTTCCTGTCTCGTCGTGTTGACCGAGAACACAACCCATGCTTCCCTCAAGAACTGTCAAATACATAATCAAGGGTCTCCCTGCCACTGGGGGTATCAAAATAGGAGGCTCCTGCAAATACTGCTTTATTTTATCGAACGCCTTTTGACAATTTTCGTTCCATGCTACAGCTTGATCTTTCTTCAATAGCTTGAATAATGGTTCACACGTGGCCGTTAGGTGAGATATGAACCGGGCGATGTAGTTCAACCTCCCTAAAAACCCGCGCACCTCTTTCTCTGTTTTAGGCATCGGCATTTCTTGGATCGCTTTTATCTTAGCAGGATCGACCTCTATTCCTCTTTTGCTTATGATAAACCCCAGCAGTTTACCCGATCTCACCCCGAAGGTGCATTTATTAGGGTTCAGTCTCAGCCTGAACTTCCTAAGCCTCTTAAATAACTTCAGCAGATTCACCAGATGCTCTTCCTCCGTCTGGGATTTGGCAATCATATCGTCAACATAAACTTCAATCTCTTTATGCATCATATCATGGAAAAAAGTCGTCATCGCACGCTGATATGTTGCCCCAGCATTTTTCAAGCCAAAGGGCGTCACTTTGTAGCAAAATGTTCCCCAAGGCGTTATGAAAGTAGTCTTCTCCATATCCTCTGGCGCCATTTTAATCTGATTATAGCCCGAAAAGCCATCCATGAAGGAGAATACGGAGTATTGAGCAGTATTATCAACTAGCACGTCAATATGAGGAAGCGGAAAATCGTCTTTTGGGCTTGCTTTATTCAAATCTCTATAATCCACGCACATTCGAACCTTGCCATCTTTCTTTGGCACTGGTACGATATTAGCAACCCATGAGGGATATTTTGTCACAGCCAGGAAACCAGCGTCCCACTGTTTTTGAACTTCCTCTTTGATCTTCACTGCCATGTCTGGTCGAGTTCTGCGAAGCTTTTGTTTGACTGGCGGGCATTCTTCTTTCAGTGGCAGACGGTGCACAACCATATCTGTATCGAGCCCTGGCATATCTTCATACGACCAAGCGAATACATCACTATACTCTTGGAGCATTTCAACCAGTCTTCGCTTGATATCGCTCTGCAGTGCGGCTCCGATACGAATATTCTTCTCAACCCCTTCCGACCCCAAGTCGATAATTTTGATGACCTCTTCGTGAGGCAGAATGGCTCTTTCCTCTTTCTTCACCAACCAAGACAGTTCTTCAGGGACGTCACTATCTTCGACAACCTCTTCTTCGGCCTGAAATACCGGGTGCTCGAAGTCGGGACGAGTCATAGGTGGTTCAAGGATGTCATCTGAAAATGTTATCCTGCAAAAGGAATGGTTAAGTGCTTCAAAATGCGTATAAAGCGAATAACCACGTTGCCATTTTATTGAAAAATACAAAACAAGAAAGACAGAGATTACAGTATTTGCACATGAAAAACGCCATTTATTTAATGATTAACACGCAATGTTCATAACAACACAGCCCTAAGCAAATCACGATGCCCCAGGCAAGACATCAGATTATTCAACAATTAATAAAGCAAAGCATTACTGTTTAAGAGTCACAGGAATAAGCTCCTGAATAGACCAGTTGCACAGTCCCTGTCCTGGCGTGCTTGGCTGAATCCAGGCTTCCATATCACAGTCACTGTCTCCTTCGTCAGACTCTGAAGCAGCGTTGATGGTTTCATGACATACTCCACTGGCAGAGATGGTTATTGGCCCTCTGAAGCGGGGTGCCCCCACAGTAGGGGTTGATGACGACGGTTGGTATCCTAGCCCGAACCGGTCCATCTTTACAGGAATATCCAGCACTTTGCCCCAGCCCTTTGCTTCTCCTGCCTCCACCAGGGCTTGAGCTTCTTTATACGACGAAACGGCTATCTCCGACGCTTTGCTCGGCCCAGGACCTTTGTCCTTGATACGCAACCCTTCAAATGCCTGGCAGGGTGTTTCGTGAATCTCTCCGTCGACCTCCACATATTTAAATGACGACAGATGGCTGACCAGGATGTCTTCTTCTCCGTATACGGTGACTACGCTGTCTCCGACCATATATTTCAACTTCTGATGCAGGGTAGACGTGACTGCCCCAGCCCCATGAATCCAGGGTCTTCCGAGCAGGCAGCTGTACGCAGGCTGTATATCCATGATATAAAATTCAGTGGCGAACACCTCCGGCCCCACCTGCAGAGGCAATGTTATCGATCCAAAGACTGTTCTTCGCGTGCCATCAAACGCTCTGACTACCAAGTCACTGGGCGTGCACAAGATTCCTCTAACATCCAGCTTCATCACCGCCTTCTTGGGCAGCACATTCAAAGACAATCCGGTCTCGACCAATACATGCGACATTACTGATCCTCTACATTCGACAGATATGTGCAGCGCCATATTATGATCTCTCCCTTTCGGGGTCAAATCGAAGTCGGTAAAGCCCAAGCTGTGGCCTGCATTCACATGTGCCAACACTCCTTCCAGCTGATTCACGGAGACGTCTTGGGGTACAAAGGAAGTATCCAGGACATTCAACAAAGCATTTCTGTGAGCTTCAGAACATAGTAGCAACGACAGGATAGATATCTTGGACGACGTCTGTTGCAGATGCTCCACAATCTTATAATCACTTTTTCGAATCAAGCGCATGAACTCTTCTACATCCTTTGATGCCGAGGCTTTTTCGCTTGCTTGCACTGGGACATTCTCAACCATCTTCCCCTTTCCTTTTGCTAGTCTTTCGGCCTCCACCTCAGGCGATATGAAGATCCTACCACTCCTTGTCATACCTCCTGGACCAACAACGTTATCTACAGTCTCGGCTAGCTGTTTATTAACATCAATCTTTATCCCGTCATAATACACCTCCAACCCATATGACCATGGGACTGCTTTCGTGTTCTCGTACGGGATTGGTCCGGCCTTAGTTATGGTGATCGGTGGTCGTTGGACCGGTGCTGCAATAGTGATGGTCTTTCGAGGAATCGTTACAGTGGCCACATCACTCTGATCATCTGCTACTGCCCCTGCGGGCTCTTCAGTTGCTGCTCGGTCAAACTGCAATGTGCCTCCATCAATTAAAGCCTGGATGCCTTTCTTCAAATCATCACACCCCCCAGCTAGGGTCCAGCATTCTAAGCAATACTCGTCACATCCTGGGTAAACACCCCCTTGCAACAATCTGCTTTTTATCTCTCTCAGCGGCGTCTTTAAATCGTCGACATTCATAATCAGATTCAACCCTTCCTCAGTCAGAATGACGTTTGCCCCATGATTAGGCATGGGTTTCTGCACTATATTCGGACCTGCCGTTCCGAAATTGATAGTCTTATTGTCCAAAAGATCCTGCACAACGTGCTTAAAAGCATGGCAACCCTCTATATCGTGGCCCGGAGCCCCAGAATGAAACTCACAGTGCCTGCTTGCATCATAACCATACGGGGGAGTTCCCGTTATTGGTGCCAGAGTTCTCTTCTCTACCAGGTTCAAACCCAACAATGTCTGCAACAAATCTGCATAGGTTGAGGGAGGCTTCTCAAACACTCTTCTTGGCTTACCACCCTAGAATCTTCGTTGAGCCTGCTGTGCCCCCTGCTGAGGCGGCTGCTGCTGCTGCTGTTGCTGTTGCTGTTGCTGTTGCATTGGATGCTGCTGAAACGGTTGTTGTTGATATGGAATAGTAACACTCGCCACCTGCTGCGGCTGATGATATTGGTTTCGTCCCCTGCCTCGGCCTCGACCTCGGCCTCTAAATACTGCGCTTGCCTCGCCCTGACGTCGCCCACCAAAAGCCTTCCTATTACTGCCAGATGCAGTTGATTCCTCGACTTGGAACTTTCCCTGCTTGATGTTACGTTCAATCTTTTCTCCCATCAGAATCAAATCTGAGAAACTGGCCAGGGATGTATGAAACAACTTGTCATGGAACATGCCTGTGAATGTGCCGACGAACATGTCATTCATTTCCTTGTCTTCTAAAGGAGGGCGGACCCTGGCAGCCATATCGCGCCACCTTTGCGCGTACTCTTTAAAGTTCTCATCCTTTTTTCTGAGACAGCCCTGCCAATTGGACCCGGTTGGGTGCCAAGTCGCTGTTATACTTGTAGTGAGCTACAAATGCCTCTGCCAATTGCTTCCATGTCTTGATATTAGTTGGCTCCAACCCCATGTACCACTCTAAGGAAGGGCCCGACAGACTATCTTGAAATAAATGCATTAGCATTCTCTCATCAGTTGAATATGCAGACATCTTTCTGTAGTAAGCCCGTACGTGCACTTTCGGACATGTGTCCCCTTTATACTTATCAAACGTAGGAGCTTTGAATTTGATTGGCACCCTCAAGCCAGGTACCAGACCCATTGTTGCCATGTCCAAGCCCACAACACTTTGGTTCAGGACCCCCCTCATCTGCTCTTCTAGCATTCTGATCTTCTGGGAGTTATCCATCGGCCCTTCAAAGCCTCCGCCGGAGAAAGCGTCCTCCTGCTGATCTTCTTGCCACATACCATTCCCAGCTCCATACCCATCATATTCATTATTGCGGCCAGCTCTAATCTGATTCATCACCGGGCCTCGGCCTCTGTTGCCGTATCCCTGAACACCTCCAGCAGGCCCAAAAGCCATTAACCCAGCGCCGTTTCCATTTCCGAAACCTCTGTAACCCTGATTGGCCACACCATAACCATCTTGCCCAAAGCCTTGAGCATTGAAACCATATTTCCCAGCATTATCGAATCCCTGATCATTGAACCCGAATCCAGCATTGCCAAAGCCGTTGCCTCCCATATTATCACCCAAGTTGACATCACCAAGCCCAACGTTATGGACAGCAGTCTCGTTCCCAACTCCGACGTTACCATTCCCAGCAACGGTAGCGTTGTTGACATTAGCAGCAGGTATATTGACTACAGGTGGAGCCACTGGCGTGGGAGTGCCATCTCCATGAACAATATCGACTCGCACAGACTGATGATCCTCGTTACCGTGACCAGCATTTCGGGCCAACAGAGGCTGCACCATGGCTTGCAAATTCTCCTGACCTTTTGCAATAGCTTCCATGGTCTGCATAAAGAGAGCTAGCTTCTCGCGTACATCTTGCATCTCGTTCTGCATTTGATCCATGATTCTTCGACAGTTGGTGCGAGTGGAATAGCGGTGCGGGTGCTGATCTGCAATCCTGGGAGGTACCTGGTACAGAGCAGGAAATAAGACACCATCCAAAGATTACCTGTAATGCAATATGAATATGAATGCAATGCAATGTGTGTCTGTGCATTAGGGAAATTCATTCCCCGATTCTAGTGTGAAGGTGCCGGTGTAGTGACAGTGCTAGCAATACAAAGATCGGAGTTGAATCACAGAAAGCCTCATATATTGCGGAGAAACCAATAAGCCAAGAATATAGTATCACTGAGAATACAATAAGAAGGCATGACCTCAACCAACAATCCTGGCGATGGTCAGCACTATGCAAACAAAGCATACAAGCTACTACATAAAATGATCAAACACTCCCATAAGTCTGGTATTCTTCTAGCAGCTTCTTGGTCTCCAGATGACTTGGTCTGGTAAGCAGCCCTTCAACAAGTTGGTTCCTTTTCTTGAGAACACGTCGCACGTCTTCAGCAGTTTCTTCCCATGCCCCTTCTCCGAAGCGATCTTCTAGTTTACGCTTCTGAGACACAGCTTCATCTCTGCCTTTGATGGCCTTGTTTAGTGCATTCTGGAGACTATACCGGGTCATCACTTCTTCTTCACACTTCTTGATGCTAGACTTCAACTGCTCTTCGAGGTCGGAAAGTTGCTGCATCAACTTATCTTCCCTCTTCTTATTGTTGGTGAGCGTGGCATTCCAGGTCTTATTACAAGAAGAGATCTCTCGGTGAGCGATGTCAAGTGCTTTCTTTTTGGATTCAAGCATGTCATGGGAGCTTCTGAACTCTTGCCCCAGACGTTCGCGCTTCTTCCTCTCCTCAGTCAACTCAGTCCCTAATCTGTTCATTAGCTCAATCTGCTGTTGGAAAGCATGCACGGCCTTGTTTTTCACTGCGCATCTGGGCTAGCTCCTGCTCTAACCCTTTATTGACCTTCATCAAGGCTTCTTTTTCTTTCACAACTTGCTCGTAGGCCTCCCTAGAAACAGTAGTTGGCTCTGCTACCGGAATAGGAACAAGAACTGGTGCATCTGGAAATGGCATCCGCAACTGACTTGCTCTCTCTTGAATCCAAACTCTATAAGGTGCATAGGCCTGACAGTCATTTTTCCCTAACAACGGCTTCCCTCTTCGGTTAATACGCGTCCAGGCATGCTGCAGCTTGGCTAACAACTCCCCCTTCAAATCTCCGGTGAAGTACAGAGATTCCTGTACTTCTTCCTCGGCGGGTGGGTTCTTCAGCGCATATCCGAACTGACGGACCAACAATGATGGGTTGTAGTTGATACACCCTTTTCTTCCTATCAGCGGGACATTAGGGTACCCAGAACAACTGAATATAAGCTCAGCCCCTAACATATCTCGATCAAACCACTGAACGTCTTCGGAAGATAGCCTCATCAGGCGCTCTGACCAGCTAGCGGTGGTTGCACTCTCTACAAATGGTCCCTTCATGGGAAGATGACTCTTGAACCACATGTTCAACAGCGGCGCACAGCAGTACACAGCCTTTCCTCTTCGGTTCTCATTCTTGTAGTGCAAGGAGTGGTAGAAGTCTCCGATCAACGTTGGCACTGGATTGCCGGCAGCAAATAGGTGGAAAGCGTCCAAGTCTACGAAATTGGGCAAGTTAGGAAACAGCACAATCCCATAAATGCATAGAGCCAAAATAGCATTGAAAACCACCCAACATCTGCTCTTGGCATACTCCTGGGCTTTGCCAACCAAGAAATCCAGAGAGAAACCTGAAACCCCAAGCCAAGAAGTCACTAACAGTTCTGCAGCGTCCATATGCAAGGCTTTGGCTAAGTCCTCCAACCTGGGCTCAGCAGCAGAGTGAATAAAGGGAACCTTGTTCTGCACGGGTAACTTAGTAAACTCCACATACTCCTCAATGGGGGGCCCTAGAATGAAGTCAGCAAACGTAAAACATCTCAATGCGGGGTCATAGAACTGCATCAAGGTGTACAGCCCGTTCATCTCATCAGCAGTGGGCTTGCAGACTAATCTCAGTAATCTCCCATGACTCATTCTGAAGCTTCTCCTAACCTCCTCATCAGCAAGAGATATCAGACCAAGCAAAGAAGTAATATCAGGTGTAGGCAGCTTATACGCAACTGTTTTCCTCAAACCAGCCATAATCAATACTCAGAAGTCTGGGCACTAGAATCGGAGGATATGCAAATGCACCTGCAGCACAGACACACGTTAATGGGATGCAATGATAATGCAAACAATGCAATGCAAGTAACATGCAACAGGGACCAACTGCCGTAGCTGAATAGCTGGAACCATATCAAGAGGTCTCAAACAGACTCTATAGAAGTCCTCAAACCCTGGTCTCAGATAGACCTAAAACAAAGCTCCCACAATGGTCTCCGACAGACCTCACACTATAACTCTGACTGGTCTCTGATAGACCTCATATCCAATCTCCAACTGGTCTCTGACAGACTTCGGAACTCTCCAACTGGTCTCTGACAGACCTCAGAACTCTCCAACTGGTCTCTGACAGACCTCAGAACTCTCCAACTGGTCTCTGACAGACCTCAGAACTCTCCATAAATACCCAGGATCTCTGATCAAGAAATAACCGGTATCTGAAGGTCTAGTTACCTGCATAACCCCAAACCCTCTCACAGGTGGATGTCCTAGTAACTGACACAAAGGTATGGCATCCTATGCGGTCGTCGGCGTCACAGACTTTCAGGGTTGATGATACGATTCCCAGAAGGAGTGGCATCATCAAATCCTGAAGAGGCCTCACTTAGCCAACTTCCAAATGATCGGTTCCCGGAGTCGACAATTCAGCTGACCAACAACCCCTTCGACCCAAAGGGTAGAAAAAGAAGCCAACCAGAAGAACCTCGTCCGAGTGTAGATTTCATGAGACACTAATGCAAGCAAAGCCGGCACGCGCCCACTACTTTCTACTCTAATTCTAGGTGCACTCAAGCCCAGGTCCGGCTTCTCACTCAATATCAGAACACCCGTCACACCCCAATACAGCAATAATAATCAATATATAATGCTGGAAATAAAGGTCAGAAATATAAATCCATACAAAATCCTCGACGGGAAAACAAGCGTTAGGATTGACTCTCTTAAGGGACGTTGGATCCCAAATGCATAAGAACCATCGCAGTCCTTAGCAGCCAGGGGACGTTGGATCCCCAGCAGAGTCGCCAGCTGTCGCTACTGCAAAAATCGGCGCCGGCTGAACAGAAGAGTCGCCACCGTGCATTATTTATCCCACGGGAGGGAAAGGAAACGCTCAGAGTAAACCTCGCACAACACGGGAAAGGTATGGTCGTCGCAACCAAAACCTGGATTCGGGAGTCGGTTACGCAAGGGGAAGGTATTAGCACCCCTCACGTCCGTCGTACTCGACGGGATCCACGCTTGTTTTCGGATATGGATTGTTATCTCTATCTACTCTAATGGTTAAGGGTTAAAAAGAAAAGAAAATGAAAATAAAATGACTCGGCAAAGTATCGCACTTTATGCCTACGTATTCCCGTCTGGAACGAGAAATCAGAGTCAACGTAGTTCGCCTACCTACGGGAAAGGAGGGGAAGGTTGCTCGCTAGGATATCGCATCCT
Organism: Lathyrus sativus; assembly: GCA_963859935.3. Lineage (NCBI taxonomy): Eukaryota > Viridiplantae > Streptophyta > Magnoliopsida > Fabales > Fabaceae > Lathyrus > Lathyrus sativus. The sequence continues at coordinate 198,388,739 of OZ012737.1, forward strand.
ATGCCTACGTACTTCCACACTGCATGGAAGATCAGAGCAAACGTAGTTCGGGCCACGTACGACACAAGCTTGTCTTGGTTGATTTTGTTCCTTCTAAAAAAGGTTTTTCTGATCAGCAGTCCAAGCGGACAAAAATGACGTCTTGATGAGTTCACATTCTTTACGGAAGAAGTGTCTTTTATTGTGTTTGAAATTTTATTGTATTTTCTGTTTGTTTTGAGAAAGAAGAGACAGAACTCTAACCTACGGTTGCGAAGGGAATCAAACTAACCTAATGTTATCATGCATGGGTTAAGACCTAGTGTCTATCATGCTCCTCTCTTGCGCAGAGAGAAACAGAGATCCTAAGGGAATAGACGGAAACAGAAACAATATCAGATATATACAGTAAAAGCGGTAAAATGCATGAATGCAACAATACAAGCGAGGCAAGGGAGTCCCACTCAACCTCGAACCTAGAAAACAATAGGCAAAAGTGAACAGGATTCACTTTCAACCCAACAGGTTAAACAGCAAACAATACAGTCCAGAAAACCAATCAATACATCAGAAATGAAATACAACAAAAATTAACAGCCACAGCAGCTCTGCATTAACACCTATCTTCAAGTCATCTCCAATCAGCTACAAGCTTCAGCAAGCATCAATCTCCATCTCCACAGCCTTCAAGCAAGGTCTTTGATCATCAGTCTTCCATCTACAATGGATTTTCTTCAAGTCTCAGGCTCCAGGAGGAATATCAGTCAACCAGATGAAGTGAATGAATGTTAGACAGTCAATTACCTACCAAGGGTGATTCATCAACTGTTAACATTAAACAGACAGTTTTCCCTCAAAAGTTCTACCTTTCAAATACATTCACTGATCCTTCCAAAGGAAGGAGGTGGGTATTTGAAAGATACTTTGAATCATAGAGAAAGGATGGATGCAGACAAGGCATTCCATGTTTGAGAAACAAGCTTTCTAATCTAGAGCTCTGCCTAGCTCCTAAACCCTAGTCTCCTTAACAGCTGCTAGCAGGAATCTCCTCTTCAACTCTGGAAGTTGGTCTTCAGTCTCTGGATCTCCAATGGCTTCATCATCACAAGTCTTCAGCTCTCCCAATCCCCAGACAATCCCAATACCCACACAGACAAACAATAATCCCTAGAGGGCACACCACACCAATCAATCAAATAGACAGTAATATACTAATAGCAGTAGGGGAATCCTAGTGATTTCTAAGGGATCTAATAACTACCCATAGTCCCTATAGTCCGATAGCTAAAGTATTCAATCTCTAAGTCCTAAGGGAAATGAACTAATTCACCTAAATCATCACTAAAACCCTAATTTTGTTCATGTTGTTTTCACCTAAGCTAAACACCTAAAATTAATTCCTAAAAATGGGAGCTAAATTGTATACACAAGCTAATCTTATCTACTAATCAACATAAAAAGAATGGGTGAAAAATATTAAAGCAACTATTAGAACAGAAATTATCAAATTCATGCATGAAATGAAACACCTAAAATAGGCATTTATTTGGAAAATATGGGGAAAATATCAAATAAAAAATAAAATGCAGTTTTTATTTTTTATAATTTTCTAGACATCTTGAAGAAATTAATGCAAAAAGAATCATTAAAAAATATGAAGTTTATGATTTATTATGATTTTTAAAAGAATTAATGTTTTTTGAGAAAAAATAAAATGAATTAAATGGAGAGGGGGTGCAGCAAGTATGAGAAATCATTGGAAATTAAGAGATGGGCCAGGCAGTGGGGGTGTGAATATCAAAGTTACTGGGCCCAGCACGTTTCAGAAATTAAACAAAAATCAAAAAACACAAAGCGGTGCAGATAGTCATTTCTCCAGTTCATTTGCGTTGGGCCTGGTTTGGGGAGGGTGCCATTAGCAATGGAATTCAAAGCCCATTCAGAAACTTAAATGAAACGGGGCGTTTTGGTGCCCAGGGTTTCCCTCCGTTTTCCAATTAAATCGTGGCCGTTAGATGATGGACAAAGTCGTGGTCAAACAAGCAATCGTGTGGTTCAAACATTGTCTTCAACCTTGAGCCAAACCCTAGGGTTTCAGAAACCATCTCCATGCACGCACCTTCAACCATCCTGTTCTCACTCAATTCTCCATGGATGCCCTCGATCCAAAGAGCAAAGTTGCTCTAAATTTCTCCCTCTACACAGCCATAACCATAACTTCCCCTAAAATTCAAGCAATAATGGAACCCGATAGGTATAACAGATAGAATCCACCAACATCACCTGTCATCAACCATCTCAATTCTCTCCAATCTTTACCCTAACCTAATCTACAACTTATGCTGAGCATTCTGAACTATTGATCCAAGATTATAAGTCCATATCCTTGATGTTCTAATCTCTAACAGAATTAATGCACCATTGATAACCTCCACTAAACTTCTCCAAACTTTGTGAAATTCATCACCTAACCACCTAGGTCTCTAATATACTAACAATCCTATGCCATGATCACTATGCTAGCTAATTCGAAGGAAAACATACCTGGTGCAAATTCTTGAAAACAGGTGCTATACCCTTGGATTTGATGCTTGTGATGAGTGGAAAATGATTAAGGAACTTGATTATGAATTCTGTATGCAAAGAATCTTGTCCAATCCTTCTGAATTCAGCAATCCCAAAGTTCTTGCACTTTGGATGATAAAGTTGTATGGCACGATCCTTGCTCAATTCCACCAAATGAATGTGTGAATTCTGGTCCTTGGATGATGATGATGAAGAACAGATCAAGAATGATGCAAATTGATGAGAATTTGAGAGAGTTTGGATTGATTTTGCAAGATGAGAAAAAGTGTATGAAACTTGTGGTTTTGAGAAAATGCAATCACCAACCATGGCATGAACCCTCTCATATCAATATATACATGAGGTTAGAAACTCCTAGAAGCTTGGAGAAGCTTCCCTTGCACAATTTCCCTTGGATTTGGTTTATGTATTTTCCATTACAAGTAACCATGAATAACTCCCAAAATGTGAACCAAGCTCAAAATTCTACTTTAGCCAATGTTCTTAAAATGATATTTCCATTCAAAATGACCTATAATTTTGCTTCATTTGGCCAAAATATGAAAAATCTCATTTTTAAGTCCATTTTTATTCATTAAATCCAACAATTTTGAAACCTTGTGCTATGAATCTTTCCAATCTCTCATGGTCACTTTTCTAGACTCAAAATGTCATTTGGAACAAGTTTGATGTTGTAAAGTTTTCCATTTGAAGCTTCCTTGTATGATTTTTGGGCATAGGTTGAGATGACCTGTAATTCTCAAATGACCAAAATACCCTTTGCTTGCCAAGACCATAGGTAGAGTTCCACAAATCATATGAAGTCATACTATACCATTCTAGAAAGCTAAGACAATGAGGAACAATTCTTATGTTGACCAGAAATTCATTTGAAATATCCTTGAGGGGTAAATATTGCTTGGAAGTCAAGTCACTTTTACAGACAAAATTTCAGATACCTCAGATGACCTGTAACTTGCAAGGACCATAACTTGAGTTCTATAAATCTCCTTGATTTCTTCCACCACTCAAATTAAAGTTCTTGAGATCCTCTACAAGTTCCATGTTGGCCAAGGATCCATTTGAAGCTTTCATTTTGACTTATCTTGCTTGGAAATTTGACCTAAATTAGGGGATTTTACACAGAAACCCTAATTTAGAAACTCCTCTTCTCCTTGATTTCTCTTGAATTCTTCTTGGCATATCACCATATCCTCTTCTACCTGTCAAATTATGAACCCCACATCTCTCCAATATTCCTTAATGCCTTTCAATCAGTCAATTGACCTAGAGTTGACCCAGGGTTGACCCAGATGAAACCCTAGTTGATTGTCTTCATCCACAACTCTTGTGACTACACCAATGACTTGTCTCCTTCTCCAAATGACTTTCTAAGTCTCCCATGATTCCCAGATACTCTCCATGCTCCATTCATAGCTCACAACTTACTTATTGGTCCCCAGATACCCTCAGTTAGGAAATAGATGAACTGCTTGATCCATTGACTTGATAGCTTTCTAATTCTTTTCTGATGACTTGAATGGGATTGAATCATAATAATAACCTCTTGATAGGCCTCTAGAGATGAGAATAATGATTGGCCCCCTGTTGGATGACTTGCTATGCTTATGCTATGCAGATGATTAGGCTATGTACATGACTCTATATGCAAATGCTGATGATATTGAAACATAAACCAAGTGAATAAGGTTGGGCAAATTTTAGGGTGCAACAATGAGGAATGAAGGACTAAAGGTGCAAAAGAAAGAAAGGTGCTCGCTAGGATTATCGAAATCCTATGCCTATGTATTCTCAATAGGTATGAGAAATCAGAGCAGCTGTAGTTTGGCCACGTGAGAAATGATTGTGTGTTAGTTGGTTTTATACCTTGAAAAAAGGTTTTCGGATGATGCCCTAAGGCGAAAAAGAAGTTTGATGAGTTGATGTTTTTTTTAGGATTTTTTTAGAAGAAATTGTTCTTGATTACGATCACACTAAAGACTTTGGGTAGAGATGAATATCTCGAATATCCAAGTCGAGCGCCTTGTATTCAAAATATTCGGAACGAGTGTAGGAGGGGTTCCATTCTCATTCCTTCTCTCCACCACTTTAAAGCCCATGGCGTGTAAACCTAATCGTATCTTTATTGTGTTTTTTCATTTTTTTTAGAAAAGTACCACTTGATGTTGGGTTAAGGGTTTTATTGCTTGCTAAAAAAGTTTGAGGTGATGCGAACAAGGTTGATGGCGATGCGCAAGGCAATCGACTTACAAGGTCAAAAATAGCACGATAAGAATCGAGAGTTTATTTTGAAAAGGGTTTTGGCAACACAAGATGGAATGTCATTATTAATATAAACATACAATGAAATATAATACAAGGTCAAGTTAGTTGGTGTTTGGACACGAGTTAAACTTCACAAAGTTGTACCTTCAAATTATTAATTTAAACTAAGCATGAATATTTAATTAATTAACATTTTAACCAATAAATATAAATAACAAACTCTTTTTTTTTATATATTATCATTTTTTTATCTTTTCATTTTTAATAACTTGAAACACCAAAAAACATGAGGATAGCAATAATAAAGCATAAAAGCAAAAAAAGATAAAGCTGAGAAAAGGGCAAGAAGTTAGCTATGCAAACTTCCTGATGAATTTTCCCAGAAACATCAATAAGTTTGTTGTGCAAACTTCCTGTCGAATTTGCCAAAATACACACTATTCACAAACAGAGGCAAAAGGGGTCAATGTTCGCTGTGCGAACTTGCCAGCGGATCTTCCCAGAAAAATCATCAACAAGTTTGCTTTGCAAACTTGCTGACAAATTCGCCCAAATACGCACTAATCACGAAAACAGAGGCGAAAGGTGCCAAAGTTCGCTGTGCGAACTTGCCAGCGAACATGACAACACTTTTGAGTGTTTTCATCTCTCTCTCTCTACAAAACTCACTCTTGTTTTTTCTATAATATCAAATCATTCTTGAACCCTCATTACAAACATATGTATCCATAAATACTATCCTAACTAACAACAATGGTAAAGTGTGCAACAACAATGTAAGCATACAAAAGTATATACAATGAAATATAAAGAGAGTAAGGTTCAAAGAAATGGATACCCAAGATTTTTTACTCTCCTTCTAATCACCACTTTTGTTTTGCTGGATGTATTTTCTTCTTTGACACTCTATGTTTCTACCTCTCCTTTTTTCCGTTTTTTCTTTCTAAAAACTCTCTTGTTCTTAATGTCACTTTTTTCTCTTATTTTTCCGGTTTTCTCAATATCTCTTGCTCTCAATGTGGTCTCCTCTTTCTCTCTTATTGGGCTCCCCCTTATAGTTAAAGCAATATGGTTCTCATTTGTTTCAAAACTTCATATTTTTCATTGAGAAATGCCTCTTACCACTTTCTTGATGTCATTATCTTTCTTTCCATTTTCATGTGTGTTGCTCTTCTGTACTTGCTGCTGCACTTGCCTAGGCCTCTTTTTCTGCTGCACTTTGTATTGCTCTCAAATCCTGAACCCATTTGTTTGCTTGTGCTTGGACTACCCTGGTGGTCCATGTTTCTACCTTTGACAGAATTTTGAAATTATGATATTTGATATGTAGATGCATCATCATGAGTCCATACCTTTGGTTTTGTGACATGAATTGTTTGGCTATGAGATAATTTGTCATTTCTTGCTTGGGACATGTATGTGGCTATTTTGGACTAACTTGAAAATGTCTTGAAATTGCCCATGGATAAGCATAAATGGTCTTGATTTTGAAATGTTCCAATATTAAATTGAACCTTAATTATTTTCCTTGGATGTTTGTGGGCTTATTTAGTTGTGAATTATGTGAAGGCTTAATGTGGAACATGTAGACTTAATGAGGCATGAAGGGTACCATAACATGAAGTTGATTAGAAACTTGAATTAAGATTAGAAATAACTTAATTTTCTAAGCATTACTTAGAGTTGGAAACTTTGTAACAAATGTGACATTCTTGCAATGTCATGAAATTTCCCTTTTTTGAATCTAATCTTGAATTCATGAATCTTGAATTTGGAATGATGGATCTCTCTTATACTATTGAATTTGAAAGGGATGAAGTCTTGAATTATGAACTTGTGATCCTTTGAATTCCACTTGAACATAGAATCTGAAACAAAGTTGGATGAAGAAATCTTGAATTAGGCCTTGCAATTCATGTTCATTAGGAACGTTGACCTTGAACACCTCAATATTTTTCAATTAACTTCTCCTTGAAGAAATCTACATGAGTAGACTTTCCAACTTGAATCAAACCTTAGATGATGAACCTTCCTTCAATGTAGCCCATGATAGGAAACTTCTCTTATTTGAAACGAACAACAATGAACCGACTCATTCCTTACCTTGTAAACCCACATGCTCGATATGAACTAGAACAATGAATGATATGATAAATGTAGGATATTAAAGGCTATGGTGAAAATGAGGGTGTGACAACCTTACAACTAGTTGGACAAAAGGATTTTTTCTATCTCCACTCACAAAAACTCAAACCACCAATGGGTTTCTCTCTGCACAGGAAAATAAAATGTGACCCCACTACTCTTACCATCTGTCATACCCCAAAATTTTCCTACCTTTCTCAGCGATCTCTCTGTAAAATCATCTTGCCTTTGGCCATGATCTTCTGAGAATTAGGTCCTAGGATTTTCTACTAGTTTGAATCTTCTGTTTCATTTCAACTGGTTCTTATGGAACTAGGGTTTGAGTATCTTCTTATCAAGGATCAAAGTCAATTTCCTCAAAGTTTCTCAGAAGCTTCAGTGAATACCCCAAGGAGAATTACGATTTTCCTCCCATTGGTGTTGAGCATGGACATTTGAAGACTGGTTAGGGTTTCATGGAAAATGGTATTACAAGTTGTATCCTTATGGTTCTTGTGTCAAATTCGCCATCATATAAATCTTTGATTGTGAGGACAACAAAGATCAAGCTTACTCTAAGAAATAATTTGTTTTTATTCATAAGGTTTGGATCTGTATTTGTTTCCTTTTGATCTTACGTTCGTGAGTAATATGCTTTGGAATTGTAGAGTTTGGATAAAAAGTCTCAAATCAAGTTTATGCCAGAAATTCTCAAAGTAATATTCAAGACCTGTGTTCTTTATAAAAGCTCAAATGGATTTCAAGATTCATTGTTGATTCCATCACAAATTCAAGAATGAAGTTCAAGCTTCAATATTAAAATTCAAAATTCGATCATGGTATACATTTGGATTCAAGCCCAAGTCCATTGTGTCTAAACCAATTCCCCATATTGATTGTCATTTTGATAACACGAAATTATATAGTATATTTGACTTGACTTGCATGAATTTTTAGTTACAATTTCTCTGATTTATCATGATTTATGTCTTGTTATGTCGACATTTTTTTTATTTCAGATACCTTGACTAGAAGTGGATTGAATTTACAAAAGAAAGAAAAAAAGAAAAAAAGAAAAAAGAAATGGACGTGGGGCCCACCGCACTACAAAATAGTGGCACCTGCTACACCTAACGTAGGGCGGCGCTTGCCACATCTCATGTAGGGTGGCACCCACCACCATCCTTGTGGCGCCTGCGACGTGTGTTTGTGAAGGAGTGTGGTGCCTGCCACACTCAAAAAGAAGAAAAGGGTGGCAAGTGCCACGATGCCATGACCTAATGCACTATTTTTTCTCCATTTTTTTCTCTCCACGACCATCCAATATTTTTCCACGTCCAGATTTCTTCGCCTCGAACTCAGTTATACGAATTTTACAGAAACGAACCGAATTTCACGAAGCTACCGGGGTATAAAAAAGAAGGTTGGTTTCTATAACGGGGGTCGAAGAATATGTGCTATAATTTCGTTTCTTTAGAATTTTAAGCAGAAAGTATTACATGTAAAAGTGATAGTTCTTCCATACTAGGAGGCTATTACAATTCTAGTTTTAGGATTGTTTCTTTGACCATATTTCTGCAATCGAATACGAAGCGTGCCAACATATTTTTCCAAGTAAAGTTTCAGCAGTTTCCAGTTTCATTTTAATTCCATGTTCTATTTTATTTGCTTATTCTTACTGTTTATGCTTTCAACTTAGATTAAATCATGTATTTCCTTATGTTTAATTGTCGTAATAGCATGTTTATAATGAAAACCATGTCTGGCTAAATCCACTGATATCGGTATGTAAATATAGTCATCCTTTCGGAATTCGGTAATAATTGGCGTAAATCTATAGCAACTATTTTTCTAGTTTTTGTTTCTTGTTCTAAAATTAAAACAACTTTTATATGAGAGTAAAAAGGAAACAAAGGTTACAGTCAATACATTGAGAGCTTGAGATTTTAATCGGATAGTAGAAACTGGTCATTAATTCTAAACACACAGCGATAACACTTTAGGATTAATTAGAATTTATTCGTTTCCAAAAAGTACTTTTAAATTCAAATGAGACAGCGAGAGCAAATCATTCTAATTTAAGAGTATAGTCGAAGTCAACAAACATGAGAGTGTACGATAAAGCCTTTTAAATCAATACTTTCCACTAAAGAATATTTTGACATTTTAATTACGCCAACTATTTATTGAATCCCCGAAGTTTTATGAGTTACATACCGATGTCCCGTTATATTTCTATTAAAGCTCAGTTTTCGTTTACATTATTTTTTTGTTTAACCCTTAAACTTTAGAAATTCCATTAGCCTTAGATTTACGTAGTAACATTAGATAATGGTAAGTTCGATTTTTGGTCCTTTGGGTTCGATAATCTTTAAAACCACGCGATACGACTGTGCACTTGCAGTTACAAATCCTATAGACATACTAGTCACAATCAAGTTTTTGGCGTCGTTGTTGGGGACTAATTAAGTCAATATCATAAATTTAGTGTTGCGTAGTGTAGACTAATGCAACTATTTCCCTATTTTAATTCGTCGATTGTATGCCAAACACTCGCTCTAGAGGTGATGAGCTTGAGCAACCGATTGACGACATCAAGCATTTCATTAGTTTAAGATGTCAAAATAACGCTTTCCGAATTAAGTATAACCTTGCCGAACCTGAAATTCCCTTTCCAGAATTACCAATACCCATGGCTGAAGTACCTCAGAATCGAACTCTCAAGTACTATGCCATCCCTTCGCAGGAGGAATCACATAACATTATTGCGACTCCTACCATCGAGGCAAATAACATCGAGCTAAAACCTTCATTGTTGTCAGTTGTACAATAAAACCAATTTTCCGAAAGTCCCAAGGAGGACCCGAACTTACATTTGTCAGTGTTCTTGCAATACACGGACACAATGAAAGAAAATGGTGTCAGCCCCGAAGCAATAAGACTATGTATTTTCCCTTTCTCATTAAGAGATAGAGCTAGAGCTTGGCTCCAGTCTCTACCATCCGCATCTGTCACTATGTGGAATGAGTAAAAGAAGGTGTTCTTAGTACAATATTTCCCACGTGGTAAGACGACTATGCTAAGAGCCCAAATAAATGGACTCAAATAAAAGGACAATGAATCTCTTTTTGAAGCATGGGAAAGATACAAGGATATGATGAGGCTTTACCCACATCACAGTTTAGAAGAATGATTGATCATCCATACCTTTTACAATGGTCTCTTGTACAACACAAGATTGACAATAGACGCCGCCGCGGGTGGCACACTGATGGACAAACCCTACAATGAGGCTTATACACTTATCGAGAGTATGGCTCAAAATCACTATCAGTGGGGAAGTGAAAGAGCCTTCATAGAAAAACCTCAAACGAAAGGTGGTATGTACGAGATAAGTGGTCTTGACCAAGTCAATGCAAAGGTAGATGCTCTCACTCAAAAGGTTGAAAGTTTGACCATAACACCTACAACCACTGTGGCTGCCGTAGCTCCAAACTGCGAGTTATGCGGAGTTCCTGGGCATGCTGCCCCGAAATGCAAAATTTTGACAGGAGTTTCCACAGACTAAGTGAATTATGCTCAAGGAAATCCTTACTCAAACACCTACAACCCAGGTTGGAAAAACCATTTGAACTTTTTGTACAAAAACAATAATGCATTGTATGCGCCTGGACAAGCACCTGCTGTATCACCAGAATATCAGAAACCTGCCGTAGCTGCTCAAAATGCTCCTAGGAAATCTAATCTTGAACAAGCACCCATGCTCAAACAAATAAAAAATTCCTTAATCAAAACATACACACTAATGAGCAAATTAAGCAATTAGTAAGCAAGGTAGATGCTTTAGCCACCCACAACAAATTGCTTGAAACCCAAATTTTGCAAGTGGCACAATAACAAGCACCTACTGCTGCTCCTGCAGGCACATTTCCTGGACAGTCGCAACCTAATACAAAAGGACATGTAAATTCTATCATACTACGAAGTGGTACGAAATTGGATGAACCAATCAACCTGAGACTTGAGAATCCAACTATGTATCAAAATCTAGGTAAAATAACTTAGAAGGAAACTGAGAAGGAAAATAAATAAAACATAAAGGAGAAAGAAGGTAGTGACCAAGAGGCTACAGAAAAAGAAGAACCATATGTGCCTCCACCACCTTATAAACCTCCCATTCCATATCCTCAAAGATTTACTAAATCTAAGAGCATGGGGTAATTCAAGAAATTCGTTGAACTTCTGAAATAATTGAATGTGACAATACCCGTTACAGAAGCTATCACCCAAATGCCCTCATATGCTAAGTTTCTTAAAGAAATCTTATCAAATAAGAAAAATATCGAGGATAACGAAATTGTTACGCTTACAGCTGAGTGCAGCGCGATAGTCAAAAACAAAATGCCTCATAAGCTGACAGACCCAGGTAGTTTTTCCATACCCCGTGTAATTGGAAAAACTTTCATAGACAAAGCTCTATGTGACTTAGGAGCCAATATTAGCTTAATGCCATTGTCCATATGTGAAAGGCTCGATATGGAAGAATTAAGACCAACTAAGATGTTCGTACAACTAGCTGATCATTCTGTTAAGTTCCCGATAGGAATACTAGAAAATGTTCCGGTATTCATAGGTCAATTATATACCCCTACTGATTTCATAATCATGGACATAAAGGAGGATGCCAATACCCCTATCATATTAGGAAGGCCATTCTTAGCTACCGCCGAAGCCATTATAGATGCAAAGAAAGGTAAGCTAACTTTCGAAGTTGGTGAAGAGAAAGTTAAATTTATTTTGACACAATTCTTACAGGCATCAACCATAAACGATACATGTTGTCTACTAGATGTCATCGACGAATGCGTAAGGGAAATGGAGATGGAACAAACTTCTTATTCCAAAATTCTAAAAATTCCAATACCTCCAATTTTTGAAGATGACGATTGGCGTGGTGAATACCAAGACGACAGTCTAAGTGAATGCCTAGCATTGACGCCCAATCATATGTCTTTCCCAAAGAAACCGACTTTATAACTTAAAACACTACCCAAAAATTTAAGGTATGAATTCCTAGACACCGAAATCAAATGACTAGTCATAATCAACGCAGACTTAGGACAAATAGAAACTGAGAAACTACTACATGTCTTAAGAAAATACCCATCTGCTCTAGGCTACAACATTTCTGATCTGAAAGGAATAAGTCCTTCTATTTGTATGCATCACATTATGCTAGAGGAAGATTGCAAGACCTCTAAAGAACATCAAAAAAGGATAAATCCCATTTTGAGTGACGTAGTCAAGAAAGAAGTACAAAAGTTCTTAGAAGTTGGAATTATATACCCGATCTCTGACAGTCAATGAGTTTGCCCAGTGCATGTCGTACCAAAGAAGGGGGTGTTACAGTTATTAAGAACGAAAAAGTCAAATCTATAGCACAAAGAGTTGTGACCAGAAGTAGAATGTGCATTGATTATAGGAAATTGGACAAAGCTACTTGAAAGGATCATTTCCCGTTACCTTTCATTGATCAAATGCTTGAACGATTAGCCAAGCACTCATATTTTTTCTATTTAGACGGTTATTCAGGATTCTTTCAAATCCCTATTCATCCTAATGACCAAGAAAAGACAACCTTCACTTATCCTTATGGTACATTTTTCTATCGACGAATGCCGTTTGGATTATGTAACGCTCCCGCAACATTCCAAAGATGCACGATTTCAATCTTCGCTGACTTTATACAGGACATGATGGAAGTATTTATGGGTAATTTTTCTGTTTATGGGCAGAGTTTTGAAGGATTCTTATCGAACCTAGAAATGGTACTTGAAAGATGCGTAAAAGTCAATCTCGTGTTAGATTGGGAAAAATGCCATTTCATGGTCCGACAAGGAATAGTACTTGGAAACATAGTGCCCGATAAGGGGATTGAAGTTGATAAAGCCAAAATAGAAGTCATAGAAAACCTTCAACCTCCTAAAACCGTAAGAGAGATACGAAGTTTCTTAGGACATGCCGATTTCTACCGGCGATTCATTAAGGATTTCTCTAAAATCACTAAACCACTGACTGGCTTATTAATGAAAGACATTGAATTCATTTTTGATGACAAATGCCAAAAAGCATTTGAGCAGTTAAAAATAGCTCTCATTACTGCACCCATTATGCAAGAGGTTAACAAGATGTTTAAACATGACGAGTAAAACAAACAAAGGAAAAACAAATTCACACATGAGCTGTATTCACTTTTAAAACTCATTTCAAACAAAGCATACTAATATGTTATGACAGTCTATGAATGAGGTAGTGACTACTAACCTCTTGTAGACCTCCCAGCAAGCTATATAGTAGGGAAAACCTTGAAGAGCTCCAGCTGATATCCAACCAATGCCTTGATCAAAACACAGTTTTCTTATACTTGAAGTAAATGAGGGAACTTTATGACAGATCTCAAAACAAGTGATGCAGAGGGTATTTTAGGTTTTAGACAGTTGGTACACCTTAAACCAAAGGTGTTTGGAGGGTTGAGGTGATTGAAACAGGCCTGAGCAAAGTGTTACTCAGTTTTGTATGAAAAGGTCAAACTTTCCTTGGTTGAGAGTTGACTTTTGAGATTATGGATTTCTTGACTGGTTTAAGAGTTTGAACAACTTCCGCACATCATTGGTGGATTATGAAGATGGTTTGTAGTGAGTTTTAGTGTATCGAAATTGCTTTGGAAGGCAAATTGCTCAAGGAAGATTTTGAGGAATTTTGGTAAACTTGCTTCAACTATAAGAAAAGTGGAAGGCAAGGTTTTTGAGGAGTTTTATTTGGTTTAATGAGTTTTCTCTTGTGTGTCTAATGCATAGAGAAGGCCTCTATTTATAGACAAGGTGAGGCTTGGCAGATTTTGAAAAAATGTGGATGGCTTTGGCTTTTGGAGGGAGAAAATGCAAATCTTCTAAGAAATCTTTGATGCAGTTGGTCTTGAGGATTCTTGATGCATTGTGATGCATAAGACCAATTTTTTGTAGGCCATGGGAAGTGATTGAAGTGTGTCTAGAGGCTAGGGGCTCTGCTGCTCCAGATTTCCTTCAATAAAGTTTTTCTTTCCTCTTGATTTTCTTTGATTATAATAATGTCACTTGGTTATAACTTGCCCATGCTCTTCAATACTTGTGAATTTTCACTCATCACACACTCTAGAAATCATATCAAAGGCTAATCAATGGTTAAAAGTCAGTTAGATGGTTGGCAAGTTGGTTTATGTCAAGTTTGAGAATGTGCATTTCAAATGTTTGGACCCCAACTTCCCTCCTTTGAAACTCCTAGCTCACAAATGATATGGAGAAGTTCTTGTACTTTTTTGAAAGCCCTCATCATGGTAGACAAATTTCATGTTTTGAGTGTTTTAACATTACAAGTGGAACTAGGTCAAAAACACCCTTGAAGTTGGTTGGAAACATGACTTGAAAAGTGCTAAAACCATGAAATTTCACTAAGTGTTTTTCCCTCTTGCATTGATTTTGATCATAACTAAAACTCCATTCATTTTTTGCACATAGGTAACTTTTGAAATTTTGTAGGACTCCTCAAGACCTTTCCAGCAAGCTTTGAACCACTCCAATTGGATGTGTGGTTAAAAAATTATGGTCTTGCCCCTTTCAAAACCCTAATTTCCCGATTTTTCGATTACTCTTCAATCCGTGATCCAATGGGCACCAAACTTCATGACTAGATGTGGCATAACATTAGGAACACAATTGCTTTCAATTTTGGGTCACAACCCTGTTGGTAAATGAGTTGACTTTTTAGTCAGACGAACCGATCGAAAAACTCTGAATTGACTGTTGATATCGTGGGTCCTCTGAGGTCTTGAAACTTCTTGAGTTGACTTCAATAAGTCATATAAGCGTCATGGACCATGATTCCATCATTGGAGTACAATTTAAATCAAAAGTCAAACCACATTTGACTTTTCCTGATCAGAAACCCTAATCGGGAGTTCTGGACTGCACTGCTCTTCTTCTTTGGGTGACAACCTCAAATTGGATTCGTACTTGATCCGATGTAGTATCTTTGATGGTGTGTGGAGTTGTTTCATGCAGAATTAATCCAAGACCTTGACTGATCAAACCATCGAAACCCTGATTCCTGACTGTATGGAACACTAATTCATCTGCATATTGACAAAGACAAACTTGTGAAGGTGAGAAAATACTTAGAAGGGGGGGTTGAATAAGTATGAAGATAAAACTTAGAAGTAAAAAAAAACTCAAGTATTTTTATCCTGGTTCGTTGAACTCAACTACTCCAGTCCACCCTATCTAGAGTGATTTGCCTTTCTCAAACAAGGACTTAATCCACTATTTAATCAACTGATTACAATAGGTAGCACTCAGAACAACTGTTCAAAGTCTTCTCAAGAACTACTGATCCCAACTGGGTCTTCTTAAGGAACTATTACAATGAAATGTAAGATTAATACAAGTGTTTGAATGCTGCTAACAAGCTTTATCACAACAGTGTTTTTTCACTTAATGTTAAGAACAAAAGAATAAACTCAGCAATAAGAATATTTTATGAGAGCTTGTAAGAGTTTTCTATCACAGAGTCATTGGTTCTTGATCACTTTGAAGAAGATGAGGAAGACTTGCTTTTATATGCACAGTAGTCCACAAAGTCTTGACGTTGGAGGCTGTGTACTGAAAAGGCCTGAGCCTTTTTGTCTTTACATCACATGACCTTTCCTGGAAGTAGAATGCACAGAGAAATGCTTTTGGTCTGTGTTCTAGTGTCAAGCATGAAAAAGGAAAGAGTCGTTGAGCCAAATCAAAAGATATTACTTTGAATTCTTCTTCAACTAGTATTTCTTTTCAGCAAAGTTAACCATTAGATTTTGCATGATCAGAGTCTTGGATACCCATCATATTTTGCTGAATCAGAGTAATGCAGCAAGTGTGCTTTAGCGTGTAGTTCTATCAGAGCAGAGTTTTATGAATCAGATCCTCAGTACATACAGCGTGTAGTACTCTCAGAGTCTTCTGAAAAACTGTGCTTCTTAACTCTCATACAAAGTTCTTCAATGCTTCAGAGTCTTCAGATCTATTAGAGTCTTCTGCTTCAGATCCTTCTGCAGCTTCAGCTTCAGATTCTTCTGTAGCTTTTGCTTCAGATTCTTCTGTAGCTTCTACTTCAGATTCTTCTGCAGGCAGCGCTCAGATTCTTCTATAAGATGATTCTGACTCTTCAGAGCCTTCCATAGTTCCATGTTCAGATTAATTTGCTCTTGGATGTATATATACTTTAATCATCTGCACCAAATATTCATGAACCAATTTTAGGGTATATAATTCTTTAATACAAAATTTCATAAGAGTTATCATCAAAACATGGAGATATTACTTAAGAAACAATCTGTGTTCTTACAATCTCCCCCTTTTTGATGATGACAAAACATGAGAAATTTTGTTCAATAAAAAACAATAATTATAACTCCCCTTGAGATTAAGAATCTCCCCCTGAAATGAATACTCTAAGGAAAATAATACTTCCCTTTTTGCTTGAGTGTATTTCAGAATCAGAGTCTGATGACTTCTTTCAAACACAGAGTTTGGTTTTGCGTTTAGACTCAGAGTACAATTTGTTTCAAGAATCAGAGTCTGATTGGGTAATTCTCAGGATAACTTCAATGAATTTATTTTGTCAGATGAAACAATAGAATCTGAAAGACTTAAATTCAAAGATAGTTAATAATATGTCTGAATTTTGTTTTAGTATTTGCTTATGGATTGAACAATCAGATTCTTTTTCTCCCCTTTTTTGTCATAATCAAAAAGATGTGTAAAGACAGAAAAGATAACAGAAGAAGAACAGAACAAACATTATCATTCAATCAGATGATTCACATAACAGATGATAAAAACATAAGCAAAATAAGACAGATGCAAACAACAGTGCACAAAAAAAATGAAAAGAAACTAAGGTTGGTGAGATGCAATCAGGGTCAGAAGATCTGTGATCTTTGTAGTAGACTCTTCTTGCTTGGCCATCCAAGTCTTAATCTCTTCAGTTGTTTGTTCTTGTTTGATCATCCATGACTTGATTTCCTTAACCTCTTTCACAAGTTCTGAGTTGTCAGCCTTCACTTCAGATGCAGGCGCATCAATGTCCATATCAGATGCAACATCTTCAGATGGAGAGTCTTCAGCAGGAGCAGCTTCCAGTAGCAGCACTGGTGGTTTGGGAATGCTCATCAGAGTCTGTCTTACCAACTCAGCAAACTTTGCCTTAGCATCTTCAGCACATACTGTCTTGAGATGAGAGGCCACCACGTTGAACTTAGAGATAAATTTATCCCAAGCAGCTTCTGACTTAACAGGATCTATACTGAACAGACACTCTTCTTCCACACGTGCAATCCCCATACGAACTTCCTTTTTGAAATTTTCAAACAGTTTATCAACATCTGATCTAGGGTTGGGGTAAAGAAATTCCTCAAGAGTCACTTTCTCAGCAGATGCAGAGTTTGGCTGAGGTTGTTCACAAGTGGTGTTAGGAGGTGTTGGATCAGATGGTGGTTGTTCAGATGGTTGAGATGTAGATGGTTGAGGTTCAGATGGTTGAGGTTCAGATGGTTGTGGTTCAGATGGTTGTGGTATTGTGAGTTGAGGTGTAGGGGTTGGAGAAATGTCAGCTTCAGATGATGAAGGTTGAAAGTCTGAGAGGTTGAATTTTGAACGAAGTGAAAGTCTACGATTTATTTGGTCAGGTGCTGATAGATCAGAAAATGCAGGTTTGAATGGATCAGGAATGTGTAAACAAGAGGGTGAGTGAACTTCTGATTCAGAATCAGATGATTCAGTGGAGTGGTATGAGGTGGATGACAAGACAACCATGGTTTCAAGTGGTTCCAAATCAAGAATGTCATTTGAGGGTTCTGGAACAGGTAACCGTTGTTCTATTATTGAGGGATGTTCAGATGGAGTTGGTTGGAGAGGTTCATATGAAATGGGTTGAGATTGATGTTCTGGCAGTTGTTGTTGTTGTTGTTGTTCTGGTTGTAGTTGTTGTTGTTGTTCTGGTTGTATTTGTTGTTGTTGTTGAGGTTCTAGCTGAGGTGGTTCTTGTTGTTGATGTTCTGGTTGTGTTTCTATTTGAGGTGGTTCAAATGGAGTTTGTACAAAAGATGGTTGAGAAGGTGTAGTTTGAGATGGAGGGGGTTCAGATGTATGAATTCCAGATGATGGTGGTACATATGATTGTGGTCTAAAAGGTGATGGAGGAGGCGAAGGTAATGGAGAGTGAATGGTTGGAGTTGGATCAGATGTTAATACCTGTTTGATAGTTTCTCTTATGTCTTCCAGACTTGCCTCTGGAGGAGTGGGTTTCAATTTCTTTACCTTCTGAGGCTTAACAGCAGCTTTAGAGGCTTTTCTCTTTGGCTGAGCCTCAGATCCTTCTTCAACAATCTTCTTTGAACGCCTTTCTCTAACAAGATTAGGCAGAACTTCTCCTTCCTTCTGGACGATGTTCACAGGCAGAGGAACACCATTTAACAAACAATCAGCTATGTAGGATAAGATGATCTCCCTTGGTTCGTCAACACTGAACATTGGAAAATCTTCAACAGGAATCCTTCTGTTGCTGACATCCTTAGTAGCAATTTTCTTAGGTTTGCTGGCAAGCTCTGTGATGACTTTCATCCTCTTCAGAGTATTGCCATTGATGACAGAACCTATGACATATGACAGATCCTCTGTCAATCCAATATCATACAGATATTTCACAAGACCATTCTCTGTTAGAATGTCTGATATCAGTCTACCCATAGGAATCCAATTCCTAACTTTTCCAGTTTTGACTCTTACATCTTCTCTTGTTTCCTTTATATGATTCAGAAGGTGACTGAACAGAAGATAAGGCAAGTCCACCTTCTTTCCCTTGCTCATACAGAACATAAAGTACAGTTGTTCAGCACTGACATAATCTGGGGAATTTGATGATTTTCTGTGAAAGATGGAACTCATGAAAATCTTGGCCCAGATCCTGTAGACTGGCTTCAGTTCCCTTACTTTGCTAGTTGGTTCCCCAGAAATAGTAACTTCTTGAAACACATCAGCAAGATCCACACGAGCAAATTGTAGACTGGTTTCACCATCAGCTTCAGAGTACCTAATGAGTTGTCTGATCAGCTTCTCAGTAATCACAATCTCCTTTCCAAGGACAGAAGAATGGATGAATTTAGGGCACACCTGAGCATGTATCCAAAATTCTTTCACCAAAGTTGGATAAACAGGACCCATAAGCCTGTCAAAATACTTTGTTCAACTCTGAGTTTGGATGGTTGAAGAAAGATTAAATCCATTTTCTTCAATGGACTCAAAATCTATAAAGCATTCACTCAGAACTTCCAGTTCTATAGTTGGAGTGAGAAGAGTTCTCACAGGTTCCTTGTAAGCTTCAGCAGTGGTTGATTGCATCTGAGCAGATGTTGATAAAGAAGATGCCATTGTTGTTCTTGAGAGAGAGGTTTTAGGTTTAGGGTTTAGGTGAAGAGCAAAGAGAAGACAGAAATGCATAAAAAGGTTCGTGAAGTGAAAAGTGTGAAATGGTGTGATTTGTGGTATTTATAGATAAAATCTGGCACACAAACAATCACATAAGCATGCTTCACATAGCATTAAATGAAAAAGTAAAAACATCATTGCACAACAATTATGATTCTGACAGATGGGGGGAAAATCAAGAAAAGTCGGATTTTCAAAGCAGTACTTCAAACGTTAATTCAGTAAAGTGCACTCTACCTTTCCAGTTTCTGAGCTACACGTGTTTGCTTGCTTGTGATTCTGAAATCTCTTGAGAAATGAAACGTTAGCCAATGTTCAGATCCTCTGAGCATTGTTAGTTCAGATTTACACAAGTAAAATAATTCAAGAAAAATGAATAAATTAACAAATGAAATACTTCAGAGCATTAAACATTTTGCATCTGAGAAGATTGCCTCTGATAAATATTATTCTAGACAAAAATCCATACCAATATTTTTCAGAATAAACTTGAACCTATCTTCAGCAAGGGGTTTTGTAAAAATATCAGCCCATTGATGATCTGAATCAACAAAAGCTAAGTTTATAATACCCTTCTGAACATAGTCTCTGATGAAATGATGCTTAATTTCTATATGTTTTGCCTTAGAGTGTAAAATTGGTTTTTAGACAAACATATAGCAGAAGTATTATCACAGAAGATAGATACATTACTCTCAAAGATCTGATAGTCCTCTAATTGACTCTTCATCCAGAGCATCTGCGTGCTACATCCAGCAGCAGCAATGTATTCTGCCTCTGTTGTAGAAAGTGCAATTGTGGGTTGCTTCTTGCTGTACCATGAGATCAGATGACTTCCAAGGAACTGACAGCTTCCAGAAGTACTTTTACGCTCTACTCTGTCTCCAGCATAGTCAGCATCACATAATCCAACTAATGTATATTTATCAGATCTTCTGTAACACAGACCCATGTTAGTAGTACCTTTCAGATACCTTAGAATCCTCTTAACAGTAGTTAAGTGAGATTCTCTAGGATCTGATTAGAATCTTGCACATAAGCATACACTAAACAGAATGTCAGGTCTAGAAGCAGTTAAGTAGAGAAGAGATCCTATCATACCTCTGTAGAGTTTCTGATCTATTTTCTTACTTACCTCTTCCTTGCCTAGTATACTAGTTGGATGCATGGGAGTCTTTGCCATCTTACTATTAGTCATGTTAAATTTCTTCATAAGTTCTTTAATATATTTGGTCTGATGAATGTAAGTGCACTCTGGAGTTTGGTTGACTTGAATTCCCAGAAAGAATCTCAATTCTCCCATCATGCTCATTTCAAATTCTGCCTGCATACATTGAGCAAACTCCTTTCCCAACATAGTATTGGTAGATCCAAATACAATATCATCCACATATATTTGACAAATTAGAAGATCTTTCTTAAATGTTTTACAAAAGAGTGTTGTGTCCACTTTTCCTCTGATGAAATTTTTCTCCAGAAGAAAATTGCTTAACCTCTCATACCAAGCTCTGGGAGCTTGTTTTAAACCATACAGAGATTTCTTTATTTTGAAAACATGTTCTGGAAATTTTTCACTCTCAAAACTAGGAGGCTGGTGAACATAAACTTCTTCTTCTATAATACCATTTAGAAAGACACTTTTAACATCCATCTGATATAGAGTGATGTTATATTGTGCAGCAAATGAAATAAGAAGGCGTATAGATTCTAACCTTGCCACTGGAGTATAAGTTTCAGTGTAATCAATACCTTCTTGTTGACTGTACCCTTGAGCAACAAGCCTTACCTTATTTCTTTCAACTTCTCCTTTCTCATTAAGCTTGTTTCTGAAGACCCATTTAGTTCCAATTATGTTGAATCCTTTTGGTCTTGGAACTAAATCCCACACATCATTTCTAGTGAACTGATTTAGCTCTTCTTGCATGGCAATAATTCAGTCATTGTCTTGCAGAGCTTCATCCACAGTGGTTGGTTCAATTATTGACACCAGTCCAAATAATGATGCTTCAGAGGATCTGAGGAAGGATCTTGTTCTGATAGGGTCATCCTTCTTTCGAATGATCACATTCTCTGGATGAGAAGCTTTGATTCTGGAAGATGATCCTCTAACAGTTGATTCTTCATAAATGTTTAAGTTGTTCATCTGAGAAGTCAAAGGAATTGCATCTGGCGTTGCTTCTGGTTCCTTCACTTGAGCTTTTTCTGCCTCTGAGCCTTCAGAGTCTGTGAAGACTACTTCTCTATTTGCAGAACTTTCAAATTGCTTTGGCTTTTTAATGCCAAGCTTATCATCAAATCTAACATGTATAGATTCTTCCACAATCTGTGTTTCAGTATTGTATACTCTGTAGCCCTTAGAGCGTTCAGAATATCCAAGCATGAAACACTTTTGTGCTTTAGAATCAAACTTGCTAAGATTCTCTTTTGTTTTCAACATATAACAAATACATCCAAAAGGATGAAAATAAGCAATATTGGGCTTTCTGTTCCTCCACAATTCATTGGGAGTCTTTTCTAGAAGAGGTCTTACAGACACTCTATTCTGAATGTAACATGCTGTGTTGATTGCTTCTGCCCAAAAGTGCTTTGCCAGATTAGTCTCATTGATCATGGTTCTGGCCATTTCTTGCAGAGTTCTATTTTTCCTCTCTACAACTCCATTCTGTTGTGGAGTTCTAGGACAGGAAAAATCATGAGCAATGCCATTTTTATTAAAATATTTTTCAAAATATTTGTTTTCAAATTCACCACCATGATCACTTCTGACTTTTATAATTTTGAAATCTTTTTCATTCTGTACTTGTTTGCAGAAGTAAAAGAACACAGAATGTGACTCATCCTTGTGTTTTAAGAACTTTACCCATGTCCATCTACTATAGTCATCAACAATGACTAACCCATACTTCTTGCCTCTGATGGATGCAGTTTTCACTGGTCCAAACAGATCAATATGAAGTAATTCTAATGGTCTGGAAGTAGAAACAACATTTTTTTATTTAAAAGAGGATTTTGAAAACTTCCCTTTTTGACATGCTTCACAAAGAGCATCTGAGGTGAAATTCAACTTAGGAAGTCCTCTGACAAGATTAAGTTTATTAATCTGAGATATACGTCTCATATTAATATGCCCTAATCTTCTGTGCCAGACCCATTGCTCCTCATTAACAGACAAGAGGCATTTAACATTCTGAACCTTAAGTTCTGAAAGATTTATTTTATAAATGTTGTTCTTCCTCTTTCCACTAAATAGGATTGAGCCATCCTTTTGACTAATAGCTTTACAACATTTTTGATTAAAGACTATGTCATAACCATTGTCACTTAATTGACTTATGGACAATAGATTATGCTTTAATCCTTCTACAAGTAAAACATTAGTAATAGAGGGAAGTTTACCATTTCCAATAGTGCCAGATCCAATGATCTTGCCCTTCTGATTCCCTCCAAATTTTACGTCACCTCCAGATCTAAGCTCCAGAGTTTGGAACATAGACTTTTCTCCCGTCATATGTCGCGAGCATCCAGAGTCCAGGTACCATGACTGGCGTCCTGACCTTGCTGCTAAGAACATCTGCAACAGGAATTATTTTACTCTTAGGTACCCAGATCTTCTTGGGTCCTTTTGGGCTAGTTGTTCTGAAGGTTCGTCTAAACTTCTGTTTTTCAACATAAGGTTTATTCTGACTAGCCTTAGATTTAAACACATGAATGTTCTTTTCAGAACGAGTGTGTTTGATATCATTCAAGTGACCAAATTTAAAGTGGGAATATAAAAGAGTCTTCTTGATGATAATTTTATCAATAGGTTTTGGATTTAAATCAGAGGAAGATTTATATCCAATTCCTTTTCTGTTATTTCTGCTAACTCCATAGATCATAGAAGCCATTTTGCTTCTGTCTATGCTTTTAGCAAGAAACTTCTGAAAGCTGTAGTCATATTTTTCCAAAATATTTTTGCATTCAGACTCAGTTTCAGAATCAGAGTCTTGTTGAGCTAATTTAAAATTATTTTTCATTTTTAAATTCTTTTCATTTAGCTCAGCCATTTCTGATTTGAGAATATTATTCTCAGATACAAGATTGCTTTGACGCTCCTTGTATTTGAGCTTAATACTATTATAGCTCTTCAGAACCTCTGATAACACTTTGATAAGTTCATCTTTAGTGAGTTTAGCCATTACCTCTTCAGCGTCAGAGTCAGATTCAGATCCTGAAATTCCTTCCTCCTGATCTTCTATGTCTGCCATCAATGTTACGTTGGCACATTCTTCTTCTGACTCAGATTCAGATTCAGATGTATCTGAATCATCCCAGGTTGCCATTAGAACCTTCTTCTTATTATCAAATTTTCTTTTAGGCTTTTCTTTCAGAAGCTTTGGACATTCATTTTTGTAATGCCCAGGTTCTTTACATTCGTAGCAGACAACCTCCTTTTTGCCAGATCTTCTGTGTCCAGAAGATTCCTTTCTTTGGTCAGACTTCCTGAAGTTTTTAAACTTCTTTCCTTTATGCTTCCAGATTTTGTTTATTCTTCTGGACAGCATGGATAATTCATCTTCATCTTCAGATGAGGATTCTTCAGAGCTTTCCTCTATTACCTGCAACGCTTTAGCAGATTTATTAGATTTTAAGGCAATTGACTTACCTTTCTTTTGAGGCTCATCTTCCTCAAGTTCAATTTCATGGCTCCTTACTGAGCTGATTAGTTCCTCCAAGGAAATCTGGTTCAGATCTTTAGCCATTTTCAGCGCAGTCACCATAGGTCCCCATCTGGTAGGTAAGCTTCTGATGATTTTCTTCACGTGATCAGCAGTAGAGTAACCTTTATCCAGAACCTTTAGTCCAGCTGTAAGTATTTGAAATCTGGAGAACATGGCTTCAACAGATTCAGCTTCTTCCATCTTGAAAGCTTCATACTTCTGAATTAGAGCCAGAGCCTTTGTTTCCTTTACTTGAGAGTTTCCCTCATGAGTCATTTTCAAGGACTCAAACATGTCAAATGCAGTTTCTCTATTTGTGATCTTTTCATACTCAGCGTGAGATATTGCATTTAGCAATATTGTTCTAGCCTTGTGGTGATTTCTAAATTCCTTCTTTTGGGCTTCTGTCATAGATTTTCTATCTACTTTCTTGCCATTCCCATCAATGGGATGAACATATCCATCTATGACCAAATCCCATAAATCAGCATCATAACCAAGGAAAAAACTTTCAATCCTGTCTTTCCAATAATCAAATTTCTCCCCATCAAACATAGGGGGTTTAGTACTGATTCTGTCTCTTTCTTCATACTTGTTAGATGTTGAAACATCAGCCATTATAAACAACTAAATATAAGTATCAAAGTTTTTCTCACTGGATCTTTTCTGTCACTGTGAAGTGGTAGCACACACAGAACCGGAGCTCTGATGCCAACTGAAGGTGAGAAAATACTTAGAAGGGGGTTGAATAAGTATGAAGATAAAACTTAGAAGTATAAAAAAAACTCAAGTATTTTTATCCTGGTTCGTTGAACTCAACTACTCCAATCCACCCTATCTAGAGTGATTTGCCTTTCTCAAACAAGGACTTAATCCACTATTTAATCAACTGATTACAATAGTAAGCACTAAGAACAACTGTTCAAAGTCTTCTCAAGAACTACTGATCCCAACTGGATCTTCTTAAGGAACTATTACAATGAAATGTAAGATTAATACAAGTGTTTGAATGCTTCTAACAAGCTTTATCACAACAATGATTTTTCACTTAATGTTAAGAACAAAAGAATAAACTCAGCAATAAGAATATTTTATGAGAGCTTGTAAGAGTTTTCTATCACAGATTCGTTGGTTCTTGATCACTTTGAATAAGATGAGGAAGACTTGCTTTTATATGCACAGTAGTGCACGAAGTCTTGACGTTGGAGGCTGTGTACTGAAAAGGCCTGAACCTTTTTGTCTTTACATCACATGACCTTTCCTGGAAGTAGAATGCACAGAGAAATGTTTTTGGTCTGTGTTCTAGTGTCAAGCATGAAAAAGGAAAGAGTCGTTGAGCCAAATTAAAAGATATTACTTTGAATTCTTCTTCAACAAGTATTTCTTTTCAGCAAAGTTAACCATCAGATTTTGCATGATCAGAGTCTTGGATACCCATCAGATTTTGCTGAATCAGAGTAATGCAACAAGTGTGCTTTAGCGTGTAGTTCTATCAGAGCAGAGTTTTATGAATCAGATCCTCAATACATACAGCGTGTAGTACTCTCAGAGTCTTCTGAAAAACTGTGCTTCTTAACTCTCATACAAAGTTCTTCAATGCTTCAGAGTCTTCAGATCTATTAGATTCTTCTGCTTCAGATCCTTCTGCAGCTTCAGCTTCAGATTCTTCTGTAGCTTTTGCTTCAAATTCTTCTGTAGCTTCTGCTTCAGATTCTTCTGCAGGCAGCGCTCAGATTCTTCTATAAGATGATTCTGACTCTTCAGAGCCTTCCATAGTTCCATGTTTAGATTAATTTTCTCTTGGATGTATATATACTTTAATCATCTGCAGCAAATATTCATGAACCAATTTTAGAGTATATAATTCTTTAATACAAAATTTCATAAGAGTTATCATCAAAACATAGAGATATTACTTAAGAAACAATCTGTGTCCTTACAACTTGAATTAGGTTAAGGGTTAGATAAACAAATGATGATGTTCCTGGAATGATGATGAAGATCTAAGGGTCAAAATTTTGGGGTACAACAGTTATGAGGCCATAAATTTAGGGTTTCAATACTTTTTGAACCTTGACAGTTAGAAATTTTTTAGACAGAATCTGTCTTGTATTGGAGCCAACTTTGAGGCCACTTTTCTCCAAGTTCCACAATGGTTGAAGACAAACCTTAAACATCAAACTTAAAGTACATTATACCAGCTTTCTA
Organism: Lathyrus sativus; assembly: GCA_963859935.3. NCBI lineage: Eukaryota > Viridiplantae > Streptophyta > Magnoliopsida > Fabales > Fabaceae > Lathyrus > Lathyrus sativus. The sequence goes on from OZ012737.1 coordinate 198,415,158, forward strand.
AAATGATTAAGAACACCAGAATCCGTTACTTGAGCAAGAGGTTATGAATGCTGCAACATGCCTTGCCACAACTGGTTTTCAAGACAAAATTGCTAAACCTCAAAATCCACACAATTTGGATAAGCCTTGCAAGCCTCCAATCTTCACAAGATCAACTCCAAAATGATCATACAAGCATGTGCTCTCCAAAGCATAATTGGATTTTCAAAAATTCATCACTTGGCATGTGAAAATGATCATTTCAAAAGTGAGAAATGAGGTTTTGTCCTCTAACATTAAAGTGCTATAGTGATTTTTTGCAAAATCCCTCCAATATGCTCAAGGATGATCAGAACATCAAAGGATAGGATGAAGCCTTATGGAACAAAGCTCAAAAGATCAGAATATGAGCCATGTGAAGAATAACCCATGTGTACCTTGGCTTTTAAGTTATAGGTGCATGACATCATTTGTTGGATAATAGCTTACATCCTCATTCAATTTTATCTCAAATATCTAAACTTATTTCCCTATAAATAGAGGTAATTTTGATCATTCTAAACACACCAAAACTCAGCATAAGCCAATTTTCTCTCATTCATCTTCCTTCCAAAATTTCAAAATCCTAAAGAGGTGAAAACTTGGAACTTCAACTCCAAGAAATTTCCAACCAAACCAGTCATCTAAATACTTCATATACATCATATACAAGTGATCCAAACACTCATCAAAATTTTGTAACATCAGAATCATCAAGTCACGCCCCTTTTGCTCCAATTTCTTCAAAGTTGCAAATCAAATCGAGCAAAGTAATTCAGAAGGTTTCCATCCATTCTAAGCATTATAACACACTCCTTGGAGGTCAAGGAAGTTGTTGGCATCAAGAAACTACATACGAAAAACTCATATCAAGGAATTTGATTTCAACTTGAGCAAGGTAAGTTGCTTTAAACTGATCTCTATGAACCCTGCATCATATTTGATCATTTAAGTTACAAACTTATTCGTCGTGATGTCATGAACGTTTTCCCTATATTAATTGTATATAAACTGTTGTGTACAGGATTTCATATTGATTTTTCTAGTTTTAGGGTTCATATGTTCATACGTGCTAATTCAAAATTCACTTAATTTAAATGAAATTGAGTAACGTCATTCAATTCCTCTTGAAAAACCAAGCAACTTTCATGTATACATCATTCAATTTGGTTGCATATTGAGGGAGTTAAGATTTCAAAATTTTCTGATGAAGATGATGAAGACAACAATGGTGGTGGTGGTGCCGCCATTTCTGAAATTGTTGTTGTTTTAAAATATAAATAATTGGGTGTGGTTTGATACACGGATGTATCACCACCCCAGTGGTTAAGGCGTGTATTTGGAAGGCTTGTGAGTGTGAGGTCTAGGGTTCGAACCCCCCCTCGCCTAGACCTTTTGACTTTTATTTTTTCCAATTAATTTCAACTCAACTCTCTATATTATTTTCTCTTTCCATTGTATAGAAACCACACACACGTCGCTCAGTTGGTTATGTTTTAAGTCTTCCACCCCAAGGACATGGGTTCAACACTTAGGAGGGACATTCCTATTTTTTTAGCACTATTTTTCTTCACTTTTCTTCACAAATCCATTCAATTATTTTAATAAGAAAATTTAATATTTTTGAGAAATTTTTTTAACACTTCTCATTTATCTTGTATATTTTGAGAATCCTTTAAAAATATTCTAAAAACAGTATTTATTTTTACCATTTTTCTTAAGTGGAAAACCATGACTTTTTTAAGGTGTTTTTCATACCCTTTTCATAATTTATTTTGATTTTCTTTGACCTAATTGTACATACATGTCTTTATGGTCATGATACACTTTGTGTAAACCTTGTTCAAAACATTTAACTTGATTTTTTTTTTGACTTATACTCTATCCATACCTTGTGTAGGTATTGTTTTCTTTTGAAAATACTTTGGCTATTCTTTTGAAACCCTAAGGTTTTATTTCAAATAACTTCTTTCATTAAAAATATCCTTGATGCTTGACTTGGACATCCACTTGGGTTTGGATTCCCCAAAGCCCTTGATTCAAACATGGTTGAATGTCTTGCTCATATGCTTATAAACTTTCATTACGGTTTTGATTACCCTTCATCATTCATTTGATCTTTGATCACCTTGAATACTATATGCTTACATGAATTTCTTTGTGATTACTCCCATTTATTAAATCTTTGCTCACATGTTCAAATATTTCATTCATAAACTCTTACCATGATGAATATATCTCTCTGATTAATGCACACTCACCTGTTGATATATATTGCTTAATTATTTCTTGCTTATGTCATCCTCAACGACTACACTTGTTTAAAAGCTTAATTAAACTTACCTTTTTAAGTTTCTCTTGACATTTTTTTACAATTTGGGCTTAGGTTTGCACTACAATTGCTCGACTTCCTTCTTAAGGATATGTAGGCATAGGATTGTGAGATCCTAGCGAGCAACCTTTAATTTTTTCCCTTTTGGTTTTTGACACAAAACATTAGGATACCCTTCCATTACAACCTAGGTGAAACCATTAGGTTCCTTTGTTGAAGTTCTCATAAACTTAGCCTCTTCTTGGGTCTTGTACAAGGAAACTTCACAATCAAGCTAGCCTTCTGTTAGGCTTTATACAAGGAATTTAGACTTCAAACTTAAAACTCTTCAACAAAGAGATGAGAACTCCCCTTTGATGTCCTAAAGTGAAACATTGTGCCCCTTGTGGCTTCAAACCTTCAAACCTAAATTCAAAACCTAGCCAACCTTTAGCTTCAAACTCAAAACACTTCTTCAAAGATGGGACATGATTCATCTCTATGGAAGAGATGTCTCTTATATTTTTCACACAAAAATCAATCAAACATTTTTAAACTTTTTCCGTTTAAGTGATGTAAGTGGCATACTAGATTCAAAATCCAAGCTGGAGTCCTTATCTTATTATGCTACAAAAATACTTATTTTATTTAAGTGATGTAAGTGACACACTTGTTGATTATGCGTCCAAGTCAAGGTCCTTCTCTTAATATGCAAAGACTCATTTAAAGGAAGATGTGGCATTACTCTGGATTTTCTACATCCAAGTTCAAAGCTTCTTCCCTCATTACTTTCTCAAAATGTTTATGATGAATAGGTGAGATATCTTCCACTTAAGATGACAATTTACCTCTTTCTCTCAAACCAACAAACCCAAATCCACCCATTAGTAGGTGGAACTACAAACACTCTGATTTCTCAACTTCCTATTGAGAATACATAGGCATAAGATTGTGAAATCTTAACGAGCACAGTAGTCATAAAACCCTTAGGTTCCCATACCTTTATCTCAAACCAATTCAACTTACAAAAATATCTTTTATCACTCACTCAAAATAATCAACAAATCCCCAATACAAAATAGATGATTTTATCAACAATAAGCACAAATATACGCAAGAGGTTCCTATAGAATACTATAGATACTTAGGGTGCTAATACCTTACCTTAGTATAACCAATTTCGATTCTCAAATCTCTTAATGCATTTCATTGCATGCACCCACAAGTTTATTTAGATTTTCCCCTTCTCTCTCCTAGGATAAATTAAAAGTTCACATGTAGAGAGAAAAAGAGGCGACCTCGCTTCGAAAGAAAGGACCGAATCCCGCTTCGACAGTGGGATTGCATGATGTTGGGTGTTGTGTTATTGAAATTGTTGCGAGTTAGAGTCAAAACTCAAATATGTGAATTTTTACAAAAATCTTGGGTTTTGGGACTTTTTAAAAGTGATTACGTGTGGAAAATGTGGTATTTTATTGGTATGAGAAGTGAAGTTTTGGGATAGGTTAAAAATCAATTTTTGTACTGGTAAGATGCAGAAAAGTGCTTCTACTACAGGTGTAACCGGTTACCAGTATTTGTGTAATCGGTTACACTGTTGAAAAACGTGTTTTCTGGGCAAAATAAGGGGGTGTAACCAATTACTAGAAATGGTGTAACCAGTTACACTGTGAAATAGTGGCTAGGCAGTGGCATGGCTACAGTGTGTAATCATTTACTACATTTGGTGTAACCGATTACATTGGGAAGAAAATGTGAAAAACTTTAAAAAAATCATTTAAAAAATCATATCTTAAATTTAGGATGTCCGATTCGAGTGCCGTTCAAAGTGTTAGGAAGTTGACACGACAAAATTTATTTTAAAAATAATTGCAGTACTCCGATTTGATTTAACTGCTACGTGATAGTGTTAAACAATATGTGGTATTTATGTTATGGTGTGATATATGCTTGAATGCATTTTTGTTGTTGATATATTATTTTGTTATTGTTGCTAGAATGTTATAGCATGTGTTAGGTATGTTAGTGGCCAGTATGGCAGAGTATATTGATCAAGGTGAATGCCAACGTACTTGTCATTGTTGTTGCATGTCTATTATATATCATGTATCATGGTGTTCGATGTTGGTCCGTGTTGGTGAGCCCTTATCCTATGGGGATGGATTGGGTTTTAGTAGCTAATTCCTATGGTGATAGAATTATTGAAGTGTTACCTATGGTGATGGTAATGATTTTGGTGTGCTCTGGTCCTAGGTGGAGATTGGAGCGAGTGAACTTAAGAGTTCACAATTTGGTACCACATACATCGAGTCGTGATAGAGTCTCATTGCATATATATATATATATATATATATATATATATATATATATATATATATATATATATATATATATATATATATATATATATATATATATATATATATATATATATATATATATATATATATATATATATATATATATATATATATATATATATATATATATATTGCATTGTTGTATGTGTGGATTTGTGTGAAGTGTGAACTGTGGATTGTGTGACTTTGTGTGTATTCTTGGTGTGCTTACATACAATTATGCAAATCTTTATATGTTTGTGATTTCTCAAACTTTATGTTTGAATGATGCCTTTACATAGGACCCGTGCAGATAACTTGCAATAGAGGCGTGGATGTGAGTGGAAGAGAGTGTTGTTCCTTCTTTTTATGTCGAGTCGACGTCTTCTTTGATGTGTAACACTGGGGGAGAGATAGTACGTTGTTTTCTATGTTATGTTTTAGGGAGACTTATATGTGTAGCTCCTAGATTTGATAATTACTTTAATTTTGTCATGTCATGATTATGTTTGAAGTTTTGAAATATTTACTTGGTTGATGTTCTGCTGCTAATAATTAAAGTATGGTTTTGGACTAGTTGATTACTGTTGTTATTATCATTATTAATAATAATTTTTAAAAGGTGGCATGTGTTACATATCTAAACGTATGAGCATGTGTATGTTGAATTGTAGCATCCTAATTGCATAAATTTTTAATTTACTCTGATTTTTATTATATTTATCATGTGGGTAATTAGGGTGTTACAACGCCCGTCAACCCCCCTCCTCCCCCGATGCCTGTCAAGACGTTGATATCCAAATTTTCGGCCCACTAAGCTCATACTCAATTTTCCATTTTCCTTGTTTTTCTCCAGCACTTCCACCCATTTTGCAACAATTATTTTTCAAGAATTTTAGCTACAAAAAGAACCTTAGAGTTCAGCTTTTGAGATCAAATATTAGTTAAAAAATTTAGGCAGAAAACACACTTATTGTAAAAGCACTTACTTTTCACACTAACAGATAAATGTATATTACAGTTTGATTCTGGAGATTTGTAGTATACATTTGGATCGTTCATCATGTAATCTTATTGGCATTAAATTTCCGAATTTTTATTCAATAATTTTTCAGTACCGATTTTTAGAGCTATATCCATTCAGTACGTATTAATTTCTGCTACTTATTTTTTTTTTACTTTATTGTTATTTGTTATTTCTATATTAGTTATTTTGCATGTGCCTCATATATATATATATATATATATATATATATATATATATATATATATATATATATATATATATATATATATATATATATATATATATATATATATATATATATATATATATATATATATATATATATATATATATATATATATATATATATATATATATATATATATATATATATATATATATATATATATATATATCCATATTTTAAGAAATATACTTTATGCTGCTTGGTCACTTTGGGCGGTGTACAATAACCATAGTGGTGAATTATTGTGTACGATGATATTGTCGTTGTTGTATGCATAAATAGTTGCATTGCATACATTTGTGGATAATGGTCCATTTTTAGTCAGCCTAAAGTCCCATTGTGTGGATTGGGCCGGTAGCTGATTCAGAGGTGATGCATCAGTGAATGGTTCTGATCCTAGGAGCTGGGGATCAGAATGATGAACTTGAGTGTTCAAAAAAATTGGTACCACATGCATATGCATTGAGTCAAGTCGTGAGTCTCATTGCATTATATATTAATTATGTTGCTATATTGCTAAATATATAGTGTTGTGTGATTAATTAGACTTGCTATCGTGTGATTTCCATGTTGGTTGATTAGTAATAATGTTGTTGGTTGATTAATATAAGGTATTTAACTGGATTGTTGTTGTGTTATCTTTATGCTTGGATAACTTATTGTTGGTGTTGAGTGTGTTGTGTTGTAGAATGGGTGATAATGTATGTGATAACCTAATGCATACTATTTATCATGTTTTTCATTGTATTATCATGATATCTCACACCTTCTGTTTGAATATTGCCTCCATGTGGGCAATATGTAGATAGTCCACAGTAGGACTCATATGTGAGTTGAAGATAGAGTCTCCTTACTCTTTTTCTTTCTAGTTTGGCGTCTGCTCTGATTGTAACATTGAGGAGTCGTTAGAATGCGTTTATGATTTATATTTCCTTGAGATTTATGAACATCTCATTTATTATGTTTAATTGATGTTTTGATGAATTATGTGATGCCATGATAACTTTTGTATACCATGAACCGATAAATGATTTTTAATATTATGTTGTAATAAAAGTAATGTTCAGGTTTTTATGATTATACAAAAATATAAGTGTTACCTAGTCAATCTGATGAGTAGGTTTTATATGTTGATAGTAACATCCTAAGTTGCGTGTGTTTGATTTAGTTACTATGATGTTTTATTTAAAAATATTACAAAGGAAATTTAGAGTGTTAGATCCAGCATGGAGTTTTCCATAGAGGTAGCCATGATGTGGCTGAGGTGTGCCAGACCCAATGGCCACAAAGACCAAGTCTACATTTTTTGTTCCTATGACGATCATCACAGGGGGGCAATATTCTCCCTTTTTCCTCTCACATAAATCCAGTAGTTATGACTTGATTTCCAAGACTTTTTAGCATTATAAATAGGGATTAAAACCATATTTTGGGGGTATCCAAGCTTAGTTACAACTTAGGCCATAAATTTACACTCCAAAAGCTTTAATTCTTCGCATCGGAGAGTTATCGCATTGTTGTCGTCATTGAGTATGAAGCACTTTACATTGTAGCTTTTAATCTTGTAGTCATTTACATTCCATTCAAGTTATTTTCCATCTATTTCCATTGTACCATATTTAAGTCTCCAATCGGAGCAGGTTCTTATTAATTTCAGTTCTATTTACATTTTATTTGCCTTGTTATTTACTTTGCCTTACTTTATTTATTTCATCGCCTTGCTTTATTTCCTCTCCTTATTTAACTTATTTTCATTGCACGCTCTTTATTTTAATTATATCACTTTATATGTTTTATTCTGCATTTCAAACAAAAGCTAAATTGTTTACCATGAATATGTCCGGCTAAACCGTTAGTGCTAGAATGTGAGGACCATCGATTCGACGGTACTCTGTAATTTGTTTCTTTAGGATTACTTTTGGGGCTATTTTGGTTTTAATTTTTCTGAAATTAATTTGATTGGTTACTACAAAAGTAAAATTGTGACACGTCGGGTAAGATTGAAAGTCGTCTGACACCTAACATTAAAATTGATTAGTTTTTGGTTAACAAACACCGTGAAAGCACTTTGTTAATTAATTAGGAAAGTTTAATATTTCTAGAAAGTGATTTTAAAATTATTTGCGGATGCGTTGATAAGTTTGTGATCCGGTTATTCGAGAAAAATCCAGAAACCCTTTTAAGTTAAGTTTTCCAATCAAAACAACTTTTCAACTGAGCTTAAGAAGTGATTACTAAAAAATAAATTTCTACTTTAACACAAACGCAATCGGGCACGCGAGAGCGGGCGGTAAAGATTAGAGATTAAGTCTGGTTTCGAATACGCGATTGCGACAGTTACTTTCTAACTAAATATTTTTCAAGGAAGAAAATATTTCCCTATAAGTAGTTCTATTTAGAAATAATAAGAGTAATGTTGTTCGATGAGAGCTGCATTCCAGTATTGCATCTTTGAATTTGTTAAAAGTTTATTATTTCATTTTGTTCCTATTTCTAAAACCTTTTTACGATTTCCTTAGATAAACACCGTAGAAATAGAAGAAGATAGATTAACGTTAGGTCTCTATGAGATTCAAAAACCTTTTATATTACTCTGATACACTGTATACTTGCAGAAAGGACACATCAAGTTTTTGGCGTCGTTGCGGAAAGGACACTCTGATACACTCTTTTATGTTACTTTTATATCGTAACCCTATTGTTACACCATATAGACTAAGGCACTCTTGTATTTATTATTATGTATCACCCAAATTCTCTATACAATTACCATTACCATTATTTTGAGGAGTCGCAAGAATTCCATAAATCCAACCTCGAAATATTAATGGAGGATTTCATTGTGACACAAACTCACTCTAGGCTAGAATCTATGATGAAGCGCTTTGTGGCAACACAAACTCTCCAGAATGAGGATTTTAGGAAACAAAGCCTCCACATTAATGAAAACCTTAGACAATTGAGCACTGTGGTCGAGTACCTCGTGACTATAAGTTATTAAAAGGTCGATCGAGGAACCAATCTCAAAAGAACCACCATGAATACTTAAACTCCTGAGTCATCGAGCTAGCGACATTAAACAAAGCGCTGCGTGGGAGACAAACCACAAGTTTTTAATTTAATGTTTTCCTTTTTTTTTGTTCGGATTTCCAGAAAATAAAAAGATGGATCGCTTGTCACGTCTCAGCTACATCTAGGCGAAAAATATCTATATGACATTCTTGGAGATGAGTTAGTGCCTACGCATATTCTTGTGAATATTGGTGCTGGTGGTGACACTGATGATGAGTATGATAGGAGAACGCATGTCTCTCCTGTCCTTAACTCACCTCCTTCTCGTACTTCACATGGTCAGGTTCCACATGCACACACCACGCCTTCTTTTTCTAACTCTTTTGCAGGTACTTCCTCCAAAAGCGGGCAATATGATGAGTTGTCTCAAGAAATGCATAGTCGAAGATCTCATAATGACGAGGGGATAGTCTATTTTACGCCATGTATCAACAAAAACAAGAGATGATGGGCTACATGCAGCATATGAAAGCATCACAAGCTCAAACAAACATTCATATGCAAGTGATGCGAGAAACCCAAGCGGACATGTGCACCATGCAACAACATCTCCAGCAGATTCAGATATCTCAAAATACCCAACACCGAAGCAGAAGTGGCCCGTAATAGCAATTTTACAGGTTTTTTTCTTTCCTTTTTCCACCTTTCATCAAAATATTGCGAACAATGTTTGGTATAAGTGTGGGGGAGGAACTTCACTGCTCTTATTTTATCGCTTTCTAGTTATATTTATCTTTCTGTTATTTGTTTCATATTGTTAGGTATTTCTAGTTTAATTGTTAGTCGAGTCATTGCAACACCATTTTCTACCCCACAAAATAAAAGGAAAAATATTCACATTTATTAGAGTAAAATATTAAACTCAATAAAAATCACCTCAAAGGGCGTACATTTCCCAATAAATCAAATATAACTCAAAGCTCCGTAAACAAAGGGTTTTCCCAAAAGATATCAAAAATTGCAGCGGAACTCAAAAGGCATAATCCAAAGTTTTCCTTATACGGGAACATAATCAAAATGACCAAATCAAATAAATCATGGTTTAAATCAAAGACCCCAACCAGATGTTACACTATCAGATCAAGACCCTCTACGTTAACCAAAGTGGCCAAAAACTCAAAACTCCAAAAAGATCCTCGACGGAATCCACGAGTAAGCCTGGTCATCCGCACGTTACCCACGTGGAGGCAACATTCAAATAGGTAGGGTGAGTAAAACGATTCATAACAATCAATATAGGAAATCAATATATAAAATGGCTTCATTTTCATATTCAACATCATCATATTCATCAATGGACGTCAAAGGCCACAACATAACAAATTACTCAAGATTATTTCATAAATGCAAATGCAACAAGACTCAATGCATGTGGTACCAATCATCATAGCTCGATGGACACTGGGCCATCAACCCTTCATATATCCTCATCAATAGGATTGATTCTACTTGAAAATCGGAGCACATCAAAATACCTCACACCCGCATAATGGGACTGAAGCCAAAGAAATCAAGGTCCTGAACCGAAGTCCGGATGCACATGAATGCATGATGCATACGTCAATAATCCTCCCCATAATAACATCATAGGTGCATCATCATTCATCAAAATCATCATCATCACAATCATCATCATATATCATGTCATCATAGAATCATCAAAACTCATGGGAATATCATCATAGCTCATCATTATTACATCATCATCATATATCATGTCATCACAACATCATCAAAACTCATGGGAATATCATCATAGTTCATCAATCATTACATCATAGAAATCATCATATAATCATGTACAAATCATATAGAACTCACAGTCATACTCAGATTAATTCGTCAAGGAAATCACAACATCAAAACATCCAGGCATCGCTGCACAAAATCAGAATCCGCGAAACTCTACTATGTTCGCTACCAATTTCGTTGTGCGAGTCTGGGGCGAGTTTCTTCGATGTGCAAAGGATTCTTCACAGTGCAAGTTTGGGGCGAGCTTTGTTCGTTGTGCAAACACGTGATTACAACAAAACACTATTACGCACCAGAACCTAAAATCAACCCGAAAGTCCCATGATTCACTTCCCCAATAACCCAAAAACATCCCTAAATCATCCCTAAGGTCTTACGGCGACAAAGGCACAAAATCTATGACTTATTAGGCCAATCACGTATCATATTCACGCTCTAATTCCCATAAATCCTTACAAATACACCACAATCATTAGAGTTTCTCACTATCAAATTTCCCTACAGGGTTAAACAAATGTCAAATCAGAAATGCGAATAATTCTCAATATTTCACTCCAACCACCGAAAATCACCAAAAGTGCGAATATAAATATTCCAAAAATTTGGGGTGTTCCAACTCTCCCCCACTTAAAAGAATTTTCGCCCTCGAAAATTACCTCAAGGAAACAGAGTCGGATACGACTCCCTCATCTGATCCTCACGCTCCCAAGTCCAACTTTCTCCAGCTGGTTCTCCCAAAACTACCTTTACCAAGGAAATCTCTTTACCTCGCAATTGCTTCACTTCTCGTTCATCAATCTGAACTAGCAATGCGTCAACAGTCAAATCATCTCTCACTTGTATATCATCCATTTGAATCAATGTACTTCCTTAACTGAGACACATGAAACACATCATGCAAATTTGCAAGCGACGACGATAAAGCAATAAGACATGCTACTCTTCTCACGCTTCCGCTGCGCCACTCTGATACGGATCAACAAAATGCGGTGTGAGCTTTCGAGACTTCAAAGCTCGACCAACACTAGTTACTGGCGTAATTCTCAAAACACGAGATCTCCCTCTTGAAATTCAAGTGCTTTCCTCCTCTTATCATGGTAACTTTTTTGACGACTCTGCGACGCTTTCATCTTTCCTTGGATCATCTTGATCTTTCCAATAATCTCTTGCACAGTCTCAGGTCCGAGTATAACACTCTCGGCTGATTCATACCAATACAAAGGAGTCCTACATCTCTTACCATACAATGCATCATACGGTGCCCTTCCAATACTAGAATGGTAACTGCTATTATAGGTAAACTCAATCAACGACAATTGACTATTCCATGATCCACCTTGATCCAACATACAAGCTCTTAGAAAATCCTCTAAAGACTGGATAGTTCTCTCTGTCTGTCCATTTGTCTGCGGATGATAGGCAGAACTCAATCTCAACATGGTACCCAAAACGTCTGCAAACTCTCCCAAAACCTCGATGAAGATCTCAGATCTCTATCAGACACAATACTCGACGGTATCTCATACAACTTCACAACTTCCTCAATATACATCTCAGCTAGTTTTAGCATAGAATCATTAATCCTCATTGGTAAGAAATGAGCTGATCTAGTTAATCTATCCACAATCATCCAAATCGAATCATATCCCTCTCACAGTCTTCGGCAAACCCGACACAAAATCCTGGAAATACTATCCCATATCCACTATGGAATATTTAACGGTTGCATCAGACCCAACGGTCTTTGATGTTCAATCTTCGACTTCTGACAAGTCTAACCAGCATACTCAAACTCGACCACTTCTTTCTTCATCCCCGACCACCAAAACAATTTCTTCAAATCCAGGTACCTCTTCATATCACCAGGAGGGATACTCAATCTACTTCGATGTCCTTCTTCAAGAATGCTCTTCTTGATTTCTGGAATATCAGGAACACACACTTTATCTCTGAACCTCATCAAACCATTCTTATCGATCCGAAATCACCCCTGTTACCTTAATTGATTAACGTGAGATGATCCACCAGTCTCAAATCATATTTTTGACCTTCTCTGATTTGTTGGAGAATACCACTAGTCAACTTCAGCATACCCAACTTCACACTGTTAGGAGTCTCTTCACAAACCAAACTCATATCTCTGAATTGCTCAATTAGTCCTAACTCTCGAACCATAAGCATCTACATATGTAAGGACTTCCTACTTAATGCATCAGCCACAACATTAGCCTTACCAGGATGGTAAATCAATTCAAAATCATAATCCTTCAGAAGTTCAAGCCATCTTCTCTGCCTCATGTTCAACCCTTTCTGATCAAACAGATACTTCAGACTCTTGTGATCACTGAACACTTCGAACCTAGACCCAAAAAGATAATGTCTCCAAACTTTCAACACAAACACCACAGCGGCCAACTCTAAGTCATGCGTAGGATAATTCCTTTCATGAACCTTCAGTTGTTTGGAAGCATAAGCAACGACCTTACCATTCTGCATCAGCACGCCTCGAAGACCCATCTTCGATGCATCATAATACACTACAAAAGACTCACTCGGGTTTGGCAAAGTCAACACTAGAGTAGTCGTCAACTTCTTCTTGAGTTCTACAAAACTCTGCTCGCAAGCAACATCCCACACATAATCTTGACCCTTTCGAGTCAACTGAGTCAATGGCAGTGCCAACTTTGAAAAACCTTCTATAAACCTGCGATAATAACCATCCAATCCAAGGAAACTTTGAATCTCAGTAGCAGACTTTGGAGTCTCCCACTGCAACACAACATCAACTTTCGGCGGATCAACAACAATTTCTTCACTATAAATCACATGGCCAAGGAAATTCACTTCTTTCAACCAAAACTCACACTTGGACAACTTGGAAAAGCTTCTTGTCTCTCAAAACCTACAATACCACTCTTAGATGTTGCGCATGCTCTTCCTCGGACTTAGAATATATCAAGATATCGTCAATGAACACTACCACAAACTGATCCAAATAAGGATGAAAAATCCTATTCATATACTCCATCAATACATCTGGTGCATTCGATACTCCAAACGACATCACAGTATATTCATAGTGTCCATACCTCGTCCTGAAAGCTGTCTTCGAAATATCATCAGGCTTAATGTGAATCTGATGATAACTAGACCTCAAATAAATCTTGCTAAACACACAAGCACCCACCAATTGATCCATCAAATCATCAATCCTCGGAAGTGGATACTTATTCTTGATTGTTACTTTATTCAATTGCCAATAATCCACACACAATCTCATGCTACCATCTTTCTTCTTCACCAACAGCACAGGAGCACCCCACGGAGGAACACTCAGTCGAATAAACTTCTTAAACATATCTTCCAACTATTTCTTCAATTCACCTAACTTAGATGCAGACATCCGATAAGGAGCCATCGACACAGGACTAGTGCCCGAGATCACCTCAACAGTAAACTCCACCTCACGCTCAGGAGGCAAGTCACTCACGTTGTTTGGAAACACTTCTAGAAATTCCCGAACAACTGGTAGCTCTATGCTCATTGCTTCATAATCCACTTGAAGTGATGCAAACAATGCAAACATCTGAGCCTCATCTTCCAAGAGTTCTTCTACTTGCTTAGCAGATACAAAGATCAGCTCTCCATCATCACCAAACTCTGGGAACCTCACAGTCTTGCTGTAGCAATCGATATGAAATAGTTGTACTCCAACCAGTTCATTCCGAGAATTTTGATGCAAAGGTAGACAAATCAAGTCCATCACAAAATTCTTATCATAAATTCTGCTCTTGTCCACCAGTTCCGCAAACCGACGAATCTGCTGGTACCCAATTCCTTGCTTAATCTCTAGTCTCAATCCATTCTTAAACTTGAGACACTTTGACATCTCTGCGTCAACACGATTGTAATGCAGATAAAATCTTACCAAAGACTCGAAGTTTTCCACATACTCAGCCACAGTCATATTCCCTTGTTTCAGCTCAAGGAATTCCACCTCTTTCTTTCCCCGAACATCTTCAGGAAAATACTTCCTCAAAAATTCTTCCTTAAACACAGCCCAAGTTATTGCAATGCCAACACCTCCCAATCTCTGACGAGTGTTATCCCACTAGTCCTCAGCTTCCTCTGCTAGCATATGCGTATGAAAATGCACCTGCTGAGCATCAGTGCACACCATAACTCGGAAAATCTTCTCAATCACTTTCAGCCACTTCTACGCATCATCTGGATCATGAAGTCCCACAAAAGTCGGCGGATTGTTCTTCTGGAACTTTCCTAAAGCACGAAATTCATTTGGAGGTCCACCATTCTGGGCCATCACTTGGGCAAGTGATTCCGGTGCATCAGCAATAGCACGATCATTTCTTCTAGCCATCTGCAACCACCAACAGAGTTAGAAGAAACAACTCATCCAATAGTGTTCTCACACTATTGATTGACAGAGGACTAACAACATAAAAACGTGGCCGGACGAACCGACCTGCTCTGATACCACTAATGCAACACCCTTTTTCTACCCCACAAAATAAAAGGCAAAATATTCACATTTATCAGAGTAAAATATTAAACTCAATAAAAATCACCTCAAAGGGCGTACATTTCCCAATAAAATCAAATATAAATCAAAGCTCCGTAAATAAAGGGTTTTCCCAAAAGATATCAAAACTTGCAGCGGAACTCAAAAGGCATAATCCAAAGTTTTCCTTATACGGGAACATAATCAAAATGACCAAATCAAATAAATCATGGTTTAAATCAAAGACCCCAACCAGATGTTACACTATCAGATCAAGACCCTCTACGTTAACCAAAGTGGCCAAAAACTTAAAACTCCAAAAAGATCCTCGACGGAATCCACGAGTAAGCCTGGTCATCCGCACGTTACCCACGTGGATGCAACATTCAAACAGGCAGGGTGAGTAAAATGATTCATAACAATCAATATAGGAAATCAATATATAAAATGGCTTCATTTTCATATTCAACATCATCATATTCATCAATGGACATCAAAGGCCACAACATCATCATATTCATCAATGGACATCAAAAGCCATAACATCATAAATTACTCAAGATCATCTCGTAAATGCAAATACAACAAGACTCAATGCATGTGGTACCAATCATCATAGCTCGATGGACAATGGGACATCAACCCTCCATAGATCCCCATCAATAGGATCGATTCTACTCGAGAACCGGAGCACATCAAAATACCTCACATCCGCACAATAGGACTGAAGCCAAAGAAATCAAGGTCCTGAACTGAAGTCCGAATGCAGACGTCAATAATCATCCCTATAATAACATCATATGTGCATCATCATTCATCAAAATCATCATCATCACAATCATCATCATATATCATGTCATCATAGAATCACCAAAACTCATGGGAATATCATCATAGCTCATCATCATTACACCATCATCATATATCATGTCATCATAACATCAACAAAACTCATAGGAATATCATCATAGTTCATCAATCATTACATCATAGAAATCATCATATAATCATGTACAAATCACATAGAACTCACAGTCATACTCAGATTAATTCGTCAAGGAAATCACAACATCAAAACATACAGGCATCGCTGCACAAAATTAGAATTCGCGAAACTCTGCTACGTTCGCTAGCAAGTTCGTTGTGCGATTCTGGGGCGAGTTTCTTCGTTGTGCAAAGGATTCTTCGTAGTGCGAGTCTGGGGAGAGCTTCGTTCGTTGTGCGAACACGCGATTACAACAAAACGCTGTAATGCATCAGAACCTAAAATCAACCAAAAAGTCCCATGATTCACTTCCCCAATAACCCAAAAACATCCCTAAATCATGCCTAAGGTCTTACAGTGACAAAGGCCCAAAATCTACGACTTATTAGGCCAATCACATATCATATTCACGCTCTAATTCCCATAAATCCTTACAAATACACCACAATCATTAGAGTTTCTCACTATCAAATTTCCCTACAGGGTTAAACAAATGTCAAATCAGAGTTTTGGCCACAAAGGCCTAATTTCCTTCAAAACCCAAATCAGTCTCGAACCTATCAGACCATCAGTTCAAATCCCTACGGTTAAAATCTCAATAATAGATTTAGGCCACAAAGGCCAAATTCCCTTTATCTCATAAATCAACCTCAAACCCTTTAAACCCTTAAATCGGCCTTAAATACATTAAAATTATACATTGACAACAATGAAGGAAATACTCCCCATACCTTAATTGCCGACTCTAAGCCTGCTCTTTGACTTTCAGAAAACCTTTCGAAGTTTTTGCCTCAATCCTCTTTCTCAGAGCTCTGACCTCTATTTCTTCTCTTTTCACGGTCTAACAAGAATGAATCCTAATTCCCTCAGAAATTCCTTTTTGTTAAACCTAACTTTGGGCCTATAAATTGGGCTTTTCCAATATTACCCTCACTAAGTCCTCCTTAATTGTCCAATTTTCCCTTAGTTAACTTATATTTATTTAAATTAATAATAATACTAATATATTCATATTATATACTATTATTTAAATAAATAACCCAAAATCCATAATTCTCAATATTTCACACCAACCACCAAAAATCACCATAAATGTGAATATAAATATACCAAGAATTTGGGGTGTTACAGTCATTGCATGTGCTGTTGAGTCTTTATGCGTGGTTTTATGTTGTTTATTGGTTTTTCCCTTTTTCTTAAGCCATAACAAAAATTTTGACTCTGAAATTCAGTGCACCTTTTGAAAGTTTTAAGCTATATATGAAGTTTATGATAGAATGTGGAGACTTGGGAAAAATCCACAAAATCGATATCACTTTAACACCTTAAGTCTCTTGATTATTGAGACTGATTTGAGTACATGTTATGCCATAGCCTTAAATTCTCACCCTTTATTAGTCCTTAAGTAGTTTATTTAGCAGTCAGCACCATGTTGAAGCAAGTTCGATTCACACCATGTATCCTCCAAGGTTTTGATAATAACAAAGTATTTGAAAATCAATTAGGATTCCTAACTAGCTATTTTGTGTGTGTAGAAATATATTTACTTGATGAAACTGGTTCTGACACTGAAACAACTTTGGTTCAGTTCTGATCATACTAGTACACTCCAACTCAACAACGTGCTATGCTGCCTCTGATGCTAAGTAATGTCAAGTCAGTTCTGCTAACACGAGACTCAAGATTTATTTACATCATCTTATACAAGTTGTGTTGTACTTGAATCATAGTTGTATTTTCTGGAAAAGGCCTTATTTCGTGGATATCCTTGTGATTAAAAGTTCCAACACCTGCTTTATTGAAAAAGAATTTGTACTAGAAGATTTGATCTGTTTCTAGTCGTTGAAGATGCTCTAACATCTCTATTTCTTTAGCTATAA
The DNA here is from genome assembly GCA_963859935.3 of Lathyrus sativus. Taxonomy (NCBI): domain Eukaryota; kingdom Viridiplantae; phylum Streptophyta; class Magnoliopsida; order Fabales; family Fabaceae; genus Lathyrus; species Lathyrus sativus. Next base: position 198,433,287 of record OZ012737.1, read on the forward strand.
AAAGCAGTTGAAGATTTGATGATCATCAAGAAATAACACTGCAATACAATTGAGAAATACACGCACTATCAGAGAACTGACTCTCTTTAGAGTTCTAATTCTTGTGTTGAGTAAGAATCTTTGTAAAAGTGTGTTGTATTATTTTTAACACCTCTGACTTTTATCAAGTTTTGATGTAAGTTATTCCTTATATAAACTTTCTGTTTAGATAAAAGTCTTAGACACGAGCTCTAAGCACAAGTGAAAGTCTTAGACACGAGCTAGAAGCACGGGTGAAAGTCTTACACACAAGCTCAAATCAAAGGTGAAAGTCTTAGACATGAGCTCTAAGCACAGGTGAAGGTCTTTGGCATGAGCTCTAAGCAAGGGAAGTTTTAGACATGAGCTCTAAGCAATGGAAGTATTGGACAAATAGTCTAAGCAAAAAGAAACGTCTTATACAAGTGTGTATAAGCAAGTGCAATCTGGTTGATTATAGTGGAAAATCTCTTACTTAGCAAGGGGACTGGAGTACTCTCAGTTGGGAGAGGAACCAGGATAACTACCGTGTGTTCTGTGTTATTTTTACATTACTTTTGTCTCTATCTCCGTTGCACCATATTAGATTCTGAACTCAATTTTAGAATTTGAACTCTGGTTCAGGAGTAAATCTAATTTTTTCAAAGGACAATTCAACCCCCGCCCCTTCTTGTGTATTTTTCTCTCCTTCAGTTGGCATCAGAGCAAGGTCTCTACGTAACACTTAACAGTGGTATAGTCGGAGATCCAATGAGAAAGATATGGATCCTGAGGTTACAATACCCAGTTCGTCAAGGGGGATTCCCTATGAATACAGTAGCTCTGAGAGAAATCATTACATTACTAAACATCCTATATTCAGTGGTAACTCGACTGAATTTGAATGGTGGAAATGCAAGATGTATACGTATATCATTAGACTCGATGATGAGCTTTGGGATATTCTTGATGATGGCATTGACATTCTTTTAGACAATGTTGGTATGGTTCCTGACAGAAAAACTCTGACTCCTGCTCAAAAGAAAATTTACAAAAAACATCATAGAGTCAGAGGTATTCTGGTTGTTGCACTTCCACATGTTGAGTATTTGAAAATCATTGACAATTCTTCTGCAAAGACTATCTTTGAATCTCTGTGTTATACTTATCAAGGAAATCAACAAGTCAAGGAAGCCAAAGCTAGCTTGTTGATACAAAAGTATGAATTGTTCAAAATGAAGGAAGATGAGGATATCAAGACCATGTTTACAAGGTTTCAGATTCTTGTCTCAGGCCTTTAAGTGCTAAACAAAAGCTGCTCTACAACTTATCAAGTGAAGAAAATTCTGAGAAGTCTCCCTCAGGAATTTAGACCTAAAGTAACAGCTATTCAGGAAGTTAAAGATCTGAATACGCTGTCTCTTAAAAGTATAATAAGCAATCTTCAAAGTCATGAGATGGAAATCAATGGAGATGAAACTTCTAAGAAGTTTAAATCTCTTGCACTAAGATCTGCCTCTGAAAAATCATGTGATAAGTCTAAAAGATCTCCTAAAATTAGTAAAGCTGATAATCGTCTAATGAAGAATCTGGTGGAAGATCTAAAAGATCTCCATTTTCATTAGAGGAATTCAAAAAATGGCCAGAAGAAGCTGAAGATTTCTTAAAAGCAACAAAATGATTAACTTCAAAGATGGAGATTGGACCTACTTCAACTGCAACAAACCAGGTCACTTCATAAGTGACTGTCTTGAACCTCTGAAGAATAGTCAGAGAAAAGGAAGTTATCCAAAAAATAATTTTAGAAACAGGTTCAAAAATAATTTCATGGCAACATGGGTAGGGCTGGATGAAGAAGAGTCAGAGAAGGAAGATAATGCCAATCTAGCACTAATGGCTCACTCATCTGATAAAGGACTTCTATTTGAATCTGAAAATGAAGATGAGGCATCCTCTTACTCTAACTTTATTTAATGCGCTAACAATCTTCTAGGTCATTGCAAGAATCAAACAAATCAGATTAAAATCCTTAGAAAAGATAACTCCATTTTAAAAGAAGAATTAAAAGAAGTATAACTCAAAATGAGTGCTCATCTCTAGATAAGCATGATCAACCTTTTCATAAGTTTATTACATCTGACATTGCTCATACCAAACTTGCTTCTATAATCTATGGAGTCAAAAAATATAATAAATAAGGATTAGGATATGATGAAGGTTGCTCTAATACTAATGACTCTTCAAAAGTATTTCAAAATTCTTACCCATATAGCATTGCTCAAACTGTGTTACGTAACCATTTTTTCCTACTGCTAAAGCAATGAATTTAACTGAACCTATTGATCAGAAGTTAAAAGGCATTGCTATAACAGAATCTGATGAATCAGATGTTATGATGACATCAATATTTGACATATCTGAATCATAGGATAAGGTCAATTTTGCTGCTAAGGTTAAGAATAACTCCCAAGCCAGGAGGAAATCCATTAATAGTATTAGTTCAAAGTTAAACTCCCCCCTTTACAACTTCTCACCTAATCACTACCTGTCCAAACCTCTATCTAGACACCCTCTAGGTATGAGAATCCCCTATCACTTCCTAATCAGTTCAATGATATCAAACAGTCCTAATCCCAGTGACTTTATAAACAACAACAAACAATAGAAGTAGCACACTTCCAAGACAATACTTAGTTTTGCTTAAAATCTTCAACCAAGAACAATACACTTTTGCTTAAAAGATTTAGAGTGGACAATGAACAATCAGTCAACCTCAATGTATCAGAAGATACATGAGTGACATAAAATTAACAAACAAAAAAACCTTGTGACCAACCAAAACAACGGATAATCCTAATTCACTAAATTATTCACGTTATGCTCTTATTCTTCAGTAGGAGTTTTCTTCACTTTAAATAGCCTTCAGACCTACTGGACTTGGGCTTCATGAGGCGCACAAATAGCAACAATCAGTATAAACTGGCTGGAAATCATCCTGCATAATAATAGGAGCAAAATACAAACTTTCCTAAAAAGCCTCAAGGATCCTTTTTATGAAAAATAACAGAATCTGTCATAACAGAAAATCCCACAATACACTCCTATGAAAAACGCAAGTGTGTGAATTAGAACACACTCAAAAATCACACTAAAAATACCAAAATAGACATGCCCTAGCTATCTGTTATAACATGTCTGGAACATGTCACAACATCATGCATAACATGATGTCTGACTGTCATGGCATAACATTTGGTTTAACATCTTACCAATCAGCATGTTGTTTTACCAAAATGTGGCCAATCCTAAAACCTCAGAACTTACACTTTCTAAGATAAAGTTTGTTAAAGGACTGCCTGATATTGATTATCACTCAGATGCTCTTTGTGGATCATGCGAAGTTAGAAAGATTGTAAAAACTTCTTTTAAAAACAAAAACATTGTCTCTTTTTCTAGACCCTTGGAATTGTTTCACATTGATTTATTTGGTCCTATTAGGACTACCTCAATCAATGGAAAGAAATATGGTTTGGTCATAGTTGATGATTTTAGCAGATGGACTTGGGTGAAGTTTCTCAAATCTAAGGATTAAACATACAAAGTGTTTAGCACCTTCTTCTTTCAAGTACAATCTATGAAAGAATTGAAAATTCTAAAGGTCAAAAGTGGCCATGGGGGTGATTTTGAAAATGAATCATTTGAATCCTTTTGTGAAAAATATGGAATTATCCACAAGTTCTCTTTCTCCCAGAACTCCACAGCAAAATGGAGTTGTTGAGTGAAAGAACAAATGTCTGCAAGAAATGGCAAGGACAATGATTCATGAAAATAAACTCCCTAAGTACTTATGGGCAGAAGATGTTAACACTGCTTGTGATATTCAGAACATAATTTATATCAGACCAATTCTTGATAAAACATCATATGAGTTATTCAAATGTAGAAGACCTAGTATCTCTTATTTTCATCAATTTGAATGTACCTGTTACATCCTAAATAACAAGGTCTACCTAAAGAAATTTGATGCTAAAGCTCAGAAAGGTATCTTTTTAGGATACTCTGAACGCTCAAAAGCATACATAGTGTATAACTTAGAAACTAGAATAGTTGAAGAGTCTATGCACGTTAAATTTGATGACAATTTACCTGACCATAACAAGTCAGAGTATTTGGTTCAGAATGATTTCTCTACACGTTTTCAGAATCATGAAGAATCATTTGTGGTACATGTTCCTAAAGAAAAAGATGCAATCAATGGTGCCCCAGAATCTACCATTATAACTAAAAATATACCTGTCATACCCTAATTTTTTACCCCTAAGATGCCACCTCATTTTCATCATAGGCATAACATTCATCATTACATATATACACGTCTTTATGCATCACTAACCCATCACAAGTATAAGATATGTATGCTTACTTGCTTCACAAGTTAGGTGATCCCTCCTAAAGCTCAAGCAGATGAATTATCAAAAGGATGTGCATCATATTCAACATCTAAATTACATTTGTCATCCATAAGGAACAAGAGCTTTCATCTCATCAATATTCAAGTGCAAGATGGCATCACAAGCTCAATCAAGCCTTAAGATCCTCAGTACACCCCAATTAGGGTTTTAAACCTGATTCAATCACTGGTTTGACTTTTGAAGCAAGGCATGATCACAAACCTCTAAATATGTTTCAAGGACACAAAATGCCTCATATTGGTCCATTCATATGATTGGACTAACCCAAAGAACCTGATTCATAAGTTATACAAGAAGTAACATCATCTGGTCCACAAACTAGGGTTTCAGAGGAAAACTCAATTGTACTTTTGACTTTTAACCAAGACATGATCTCAAACCTGGGGACATGATTCAAGAAACTCCAAAATATCTTTGGTGTCCATCCATGGTGTTTAATTTAGCCCAAGGGTTTGATTTCATAAAGGATCATAAAATTCAAAATTCATCTGATACAAAAGTCAATTATGGTCGAAATCAAGTTTGACTTTTGGAGTTTTTGGTCAAACATGGTCTTTTCAAGTCAAGAACAATGTTAATATGTGATTTGAATCATGGTTGATTAAGAAGAATTAAGAAATATGAGTTTACTTGTGAAAAGGGCAACCATGTAGAAATGGAAAGTTTTCTATGTTATGAGAAAACCCTAATTTGGTGCAAACTTTGCAAGGGCATAACTTCCAAATAAGCAACCATTTTCTTTGATCCAAAGATTAAATTGAAGAGCTTGTTACATACTACAACTTTGTCAATGAGGGTGGATTCCCAAAAGGTGTATAGATTTTGAGATATAAGGCCATGAAGTTAGGGTTTCAATACTTTTTGAACTTTGACACTTAGAAACATTTTAGACATAATTTGTCTTGTGTTGGAGCCAACGTTGAGGCTATTTTTTATTATGATCCAAAATGATTCAAGACCAACTTCAAACATCAAAGTTGAAGTATGACATACCAGCTTTCCAAAATGATTAAGAACATCAAAATCCCTTACTTGAGCAAGAAGTTATGGATGCTACAACGTGCCTTGATCAAGCTGATTGTTATGACAGAATTGCCTAAACCTACTTGTGCCACACGACTTGGATAGGCTTTAAAAGCCTCCAATCTTCATAAGATCAACTCCCAAATCATCATAAAACATGTGCTCTGCAAGAATATAATAGAATTTTGTAAGTTTTATCCAAAATGCATGTGAAGCAAAGCTTGAAGTGATGTTTTACCCTCAAGCATTTATTGAAATAGTAAATTGCTCAAAAAACATCCACAATAAGCCAAGATTGATCAAAACACTAATGACTCGTATGTAATTTGAGGGATCAAAGTTCAAATGATTAAAAATTGTAGCCATGTGGAAATGAGGGCTATGAACCTTGGCACTCAAGTGACTAGCTTCACATCATTACCTAGTAAATAATAACATGCTTCCTCATCCAACTTCCTCTCAATTATCTAAACATTTTCCCTATAAATAGAGACCCTTATGCTTCATTCTAAGTACACCAAAACATTTGCCCAACCTTTTTCTTTGGCTGGCTTTTGTTTCTTTGCATTGTTCTAGCATTTGCATTGCATATCATTGTTCATTTAGTAGGGGATCAAGAGGTGTAACTAGCAAGAGGAGGTTACCAAGAGTGTTGAGCCTATGCAAGGGGTTTTACTCAAACATGAATGGTCATCAAGTTATCAAAAGGTGGTCAGTGTTCTTTCAGAAAATTGATGGGTTTATGAGGATCAACTCCTAACTTGGAGGTCAAGTGAAGATCATCAACGAGTTGTGAATTCATGATTATGGATATGGGATGTTGAGAGAGCTCATTGAGTGCTTTGAGAGCTATGTTGGAGTTTGTTCAAGTTGTTGTGTCATGTGTAAGAAGCCACATCCAAAGGTGTTGCATCTAGGGTTTTCATCCAGTCAACCCTAGGTCAATTGTGAAATTGAAGGAGATTAAGACTTAATTCCAAGTCTCTATGGTCATGTAATATTGTGTTGAGATGCCTAATATATCATTTCAATATCAAGTCAAGAAGAATCAAGAGTGTGAGAAGTTACTAAATTAGGGTTCATAGTGTAAAAACCCTTGTTTAGTGCCCAACTTCAAGACCACATATCTCAAGACACAAGTCTCACCTCATCTTGACCCCAACATGAAACTTGTAGAGCATGTTTCTAGCTTTATTTTGAGTACTAGAAATCATTCATCTGATTTATAGAACTCAAGTTATGATGCTGGCAAGTTACAGGTCCTCAGATGAATGTGATTTTGGTCAACAAAAGTCAACCAACTTCCAATCCATTTTTGTCCTAGAAGGATGTTTCTCCTCACCTTGACCAAAACATGAAAGTTGTTCCTCATGACCTTAGCTTTCCAAAGAGTACTAGAAGGCCTTTATCTGATTTGTAGAACTCAAGTTATGAGGCTTGCAAGGCAGGGGTATTTTGGGAAAGTAGGATTACAAGTCATTTTCATTATAGGTCCATTTCACTATCTTGCACACTTCAAATGAAAATATTTCCAACATGAAACTTGCTCCAAATAGGGTCATTTACTCAACCAAACATCAAGGAGTCAAGGATTTGGCTTGGATCGAAGAATTGGTGTGTAACTTTTTCATGAAGAAAGCTTAAAATCACAAAATGGAATTAATTCATTTCTAACCATTTTAAGGCATGTTTATGCATTTTTTGAGTGACAAGAATGTACTAAACAAGATTCAAGCATTGGATTGAAGTTTTGGTACCATTTTCATGTGCTTTTCAAATGCCATTTCAAGTGAAATTTTGATAATGCAATCCCAACCATTTGATCAATTCAAGGCTGGAGTCCTATCCATTTGATTAATATGAGATCTCAGCAAGCTAAATGAGTGCATTTCCATGCTTGGCAGCTACATTTTCGTGCACATTTGGAAGCTTCCATCAAGAGAAAATTTGAATTTGCAATTGGGCTATACAGGCAGCAATTGGGCTTCCTTTCCATCAGGACCCATCACATATAATCCCTTGATCATTCACAATGCCTCAGAACGCGCTTTGGTGAAGAATTGGTTGAGAACTCCATTGTTAAAGCTCAAGAGAAAGTGAAATTTGAATTTGGAGATTCACTCAGTTTCAGACCAAATTAAGCTCATCTAAAGCTTCCTTGAGGATTATAGAGTGATTCTGGTTGGTTTTCTTCAAGCTTCAACACCATTTCAAGGCCCAGTGGAGGCTCTCCACTAGGTAAATCATTTCTCATCCATGCTCTCTCTTTAAGCCATGTTTACACGCCATTTTTGTGTTTTTGTGATGTATGAACTTCATGCTTGGATTCTGGATACAATTGGTTGTTGTTTATGAATTTTTATGATTTGAGCTTGAAACTTGTTCTCTTCGATTTGGACTTATCTTGAGGTTTTATGCTTAATGGACCATGGATTTGTATTCTACGTGATGTATAGGTGATTTTTGACTATTAGTTTGCTGATTTTGGTTCATTATTTCTACCTGTGATTTTTAGGGTACTGTTGTGGTGGAGATACGACCGGAAGAAGCTCCGGCTGTCGTCTGTTTCTCTTTTAATTTTTTGAATGTTGATGATGATATGTGGCATGCTTTTGTGCGTTGGATCTGTTTACCATTTATTTGCACGGCCATGATTAAGACCCACCATGCGTTTTCATTTGACTGCACACACACAATCATGATTAAACTGTTCGTTTCTGTCGCTTACGCGAAAATAAGGTGCCGGAAAAACAGAAGAGTCGCCACCTTTCGTTATTTATCCCTCAGAACGGGAAAGGAAACGATTGGAAAAACCTGACGAAAAAGTGTAAGACAAGGTCATCACAACCGTTGTCTGGGTTCGGGAGTCGGTTACGCAAGAGTAAGGTATTAGCACCCCTCACGTCCGTCGTACTCGACGGGATCCACGCTTGTTGTGTTTACTGGACGGGTTGGTTTATCTATCTACCTATCAAGGCTGGCTTGAAACAGAAAAGAAAATGACTCGGCAAAGCGTCGCACTTTATGCCTACGTATTCTCATCAGAGAATGAGAAATCAGAGTCAACGTAGTTCGACCTACGACGGGTTATGGGGAAGGTAGCTCGCCAATACATCAGTATTATGCCTACGTACTCTCAACAGGTATGAGAGATCAGAGCTTACGTAGTTTGGGACACTACGCATTATTTTCTGTCTTTTACGGAAGAAGTGTTTTTTATTATGTTTGCAATCTCAATCGCACTAGAGACTATGACTTGAGAGTGAATGCGTCGCATGTCACCCAAAGGGTACCATACTAAACATCCAGACTGTGGAAAAGAAACTCTCCCACAATCCTTTCTCAGATAGCTTAAGGCTCGTAATGTACGAAAGAAATCATTCATGATTACTGTATCTTAAACTGTTTTGAGATGAGAAAAGAGCAGGCTCAACTAGGAGGGAGACTATCAAGTCCTACTGTTGTCATGCCGAGGATTCATCCTATGGTTGAGGTTTGAACAGGGAACTCCTAGAAGTTATCATGCATAGGTTTCAACCTAAAGTTCTATCATCAATTCCTTATCAAAGGAAATGAGAGTCCTAAGGGATCATGTCAATGATACACAGGAACAGATAAAGCATCAGCTTAAACAGTAAATAGTAATACAGTAAAATGCATGCAATGCAAGTGAGGGAGGAAATGTGTATGGGGCATCAGCCTCCACAAGCTCATCTCAACCTCAAGCCAGAATAAATAACAGTAATCATACTGAGGAAAAACAACATGCTATCAAGCAAAATACAGTAAACTGCAATCATACAGATAGTATAAAATCATGCTATCAAGCAAAACAAACCACATGGGCAAGGGAGCTGGGCTCTACCGAATACCCGCAAGCAAAGCCATACAGTAACAGTACAAGCAGAGGGAGCAACTCAACCTCTAGTGCAATCATGCTCCTAGATTAAAGCTAGTCTAGATATGGACTTATTCTAATGCATCAAGCAAGTCAAACAAGGCATATCAATACAGAAAAGAAAACAGAAAAGAAAGCAGATCAGCTCCTCTCTCAACTCCAAGCTTCAGCTCTTCCAACAGCAACTCAGTCTTCAGACTTCAATCACTCTTGACAAATATCAATTTGCTTCTCCAGGTTTCAACCCTTCAATATAAGTTTCAAATTATTCTCTCTTCTCTAAGCTTCAGCTCCTTAATCAGTTCCACCTTCAGGCTTCACTCTTAACCACAAGTATCAACTTGATTCCTTCAGGGTCTCCAAGTTTCAAAGTAAGTATCAACTTCCTTTGTTCTTCAAGCTTCAACTCTTCAGTCAATCTCAATTGAATCCTTTCCCTAAGTACCAACTTAGTCTTCAAGCTTCTTAGAGTAATCTTCAATCACTTAGAAGTATCAACTTCATCCTTCAGTCTTTAAGCCTCAGCTCTTCATTCAGTCTTTACTGGATCTTCATTGGTCTTCAAGTATCAACTTGCTCTTGTTGCTCTTCAAGCTTCAGCTGAAATGGCAATGCTCAGGGAATCATCCTCTTCCACACTCTTCAATGAAGTCTTCATCTTCACACTCAAGCTCAACATCTCTCAAGATACTCAAACCAGAGGAAATCACTTAACTAGATAAGATGGGGTGTTAAACTGCTTATTGACCACCAAAGGTGACCTATAAGGGTTCAACATCAAAGGAATGGTTCCCTCAAAAGTTCTACTTCCTAGGTACCATCACTTATCCCTCCTAAGGAGAGAGGTGAATACCATGGAAGGACTTTGAATCATAGGGAAGAATGGAGGTGAAAGATACCATCCATGTTTAAGAAAGGAATCAACTAGGTCTAAGCTCTTCTTAATCCCTAACCCTAAAGCAACAACAAAACAAACAAGATTCTCAAGCTCTCAAGCTCCTCAATCAATCTCCAAGTCTTCTACTATGCTCCTCAATGCTCCTCAAAGCAAGACCAAGCTCTCCAAGCCCACAAAGCAAAGCAAAACAAAATACAAGCCCACAAGGGCAACACAAACAACCATCAACTACAAAAATCATTTAAAAATAGTATACTATTATATTAAAACCTAATATAATTTCTAGGGGATCCTATATACCTACCCTTAATACCCTATATGTCCCAATGTCTAACTTGACCTAGAAACCCAAAATTCTAGTGTTATTGTGGACCTATGTTAAGGATTGACCTAATTCTACACAACCTAAAGTCATCTAGGAAAAACTAATCAAAATTTCATCACAAAATTATGGAATAAATCCAGAGGGGAGCTAAAGTCCTAATATAGCTATCCTAAAAATAATGGCCTAAAAATATGAAGGGAACTAGCTTAAAAAAATTCTACAAATCTATGCATCAACATAAAAGAATTAAAATGCTATAAAAAGAGAAAATACACAAAAAATATTAAAAATGCATGAAATGCAAATATTTTGATTTTATAATTTTATAGACATTAACATGAAATGGGAGAAAAAATAACCATACAAAAATCATTAATTTTCTATTTATTATGATTTTTCAAAGATTAATGAAAAATGGAGAAAAAGAAATTAAATGAGAAAACATTGGTGTGAATAGCAAGTATATGCAGTACAAATTTCATATGGGCTTGAAATAGGGGTGCAGTTAGTAAGGCGCGCTAGGCCCAGTTGCATCAGAAAATCAATTAAGAAATTATAAAGAAAAAAGAAAAATGAACGGTGCATTAAGTAAGGAAAATCAGTACAAAATCCAAGTGGGCCATGAATGGGGGTGGGGATATCAAGCAATCCACTTAAGCCCAAAATGAACGTTTAATGAAACGCCTCGTTTCATCATGTCTTCAGAATTCTCTTCAAACGTGAGATGGAATCTCAGCCACACGATCCCCACTCAGTCAAAGGTCTACGCATGATCCAATGGTCACAGAGTCGTCTTCTTCCTTCAGCCATGGAAATGGAGGGAAAGCTCCATAGTTGCAGAGCTCAAACCCCAATTCGAACTCCATCAATTCTCAACCAAAAGCCATGATTCAAAGCCCTAATCTACTCTAAATTCCACCCTGAATCCAACCATAGCCTTATAATCAATTGGAGTGCCCTAAATCTCCAAACCCGATCCAAGATCAAAAATAAGCTCAGACATCAACTTCCACAATTCTTGAAATTAATTACCTCAGAATGATCACCACCTCACCCTAGTTAATTCTTGATATCAAACTCATGCTATAGCTCACTATATCTTGTGTTCTTGGTCAAAACAAAAATGGTGTCATCAACTGAAACCTCACCAATTGATCCCAAACTTCCCAGAATCCATCACCTAATTGTCTCTAACCGTTCTAACCTAACAATTCTTGCTAATTAGGCTTAATTTATGGTGTAGAAGAAAAGTTACTAACCTGTCAAATCTTGATTAACAGATAGGGTAAACCTTCACTTCAAGCTCTCAAACTCTTCAGAATCGATCCTTGAATGATGATAAAGCTTCTGTTTGCAAAAGATTGAACCAAGAAAGCCTGAATCTCCAAACCCGATGGTGACTTGCAACCTTCAAAATCCAAGTGCTATCTCTTCAATTCTCCATGGTTTTGCCTTCAATTTGGTCTGCACAGCTTCAGTGTGATCAAGGGAATGTGTTAGGATTGAAAGAAGGAATGGAAATGAATCAGAATGTAGAATTTGATTTCAACTTGCAATGGAAGCAAGTGAAATGGCTATCTCTCTCTTCTCTCAAATCTCTCACCAACCTTGCATCTGAGCAAGTTCTATACACTATATAGGATGATTTAGACTCATCTAGAACCATCTGGAATCATCCAATGAGAAATTGGAATTCTCATGCCAGGAGTTTATGGATTCATCTCATCTCATGCCTCACCTCATGCCAAGCCTCTTGCAGCAACTCATTCTGACCTGAAATTCCCCTTAGATGAGATATAGGATGTGTTAAGACACTTTACTAGCTTGTACATTGCCTTTCCTTGAGTTTTGCATTTGTGCCTTATTATGCAAGCAACCATTTTCCAAAGCAACCCCATGATCTAGGCCTCAATTCAAAAAAGTGGCTGAACCATTGTTTTTAGAATGTTCTTTAGAGTCAAAATGACCTATTATATGCCATGGTTTGGATGTGTAACTTGGAAATTTCAATTTCCAACTTGAACTTATTTAACTTATGCCTCCATTTTAGGTCATTTTTATCACTTTTTGCTACAAGCCTTTTCAACACCTCATGACCTCCCTAGTAGCCTTAAAAAATCATTTTAAGCAAGTTTGATGTTGAAGATTTTTCCATTTGAAGCTTGGAAATAGGAGTTATGGCCTTATTCTTGAAATGACCTATAATATCCAAATGACCAAAATGCCCTTGACTTGTCAAAGCCATAACTTGGTTTCTACAAATCCTATCAAGGAGTTCTAGTACTCTCTAGAAAGCTAAGAAGATGAGGAACAACATTCATGTTGACCAAAAGTTCATAGGAATCATCCTTCTTGGGCAAACGTTGGATGCAAGTTGGGTGACTTTCAAGGCCCCAGATTCACATACCTCAGATGACCTGTAACTTGCCAAAGTCATAACTCGAGCTCTACAAATCCTATCAAGGACTTCTAGTACTCAAATTAAATCTAAGAACAATCTCTACAACATTCATGTTGGGGGTAAGATGAGATGACAACCACATCTTGAGCTAAACTGCCTTGAAGATAGGGATCAAACTAGGGGATTTTACACTGTCAAGCCTTAGAAACCCTAGCTTAAAACTTCTCAAACTCCTCAATCATGATGAGTTGGTCTAGGAATCATCCTTATAGCATCTCAATGCATCAATCCATGATCACATGGCTCTTGGATTAGGTCTCAACCCTCTCCAAATCATCAGTTGACCTAGGGTTGACCCAGTCAAACCCTAATTGCACCACTCATGGCTGAGTCTTCTTAAACTTGTACAATGACCACTCTAGGCCTCATGATGGCTTTTAAGACATCTCATAAGCTCTCTCAAAGCTTCAAGTCCATCCTCATAGCCTCAGAATCATTTGAGGAACTCCCACAACTCTCAAGTTATGAGGCATACAACCTTGGCTTCAACCAATCTCTCTGAGGATTTCTTAACTTCTCTGACAAGGATATCAACCCTTGAACATTTGAATAACCTTCTTGGCTAGCTTCATAGTCTTGTATAGCTCTTGATTGATAATCATACCTCTTGATCTACTGCACACATATCAATGAAATGCAGATGATAATGCTAGTGAACACAAGCTAGGTAAATAAATGTTGGTCAAATTTTGGGGTGCAACAGCTGCCCCTATTCAAACGGCTTGAACCTGACTGGGTGAGGAGCGAACGGCTCTCATTCAATCAAGGTGTGAGACGGTTGAATACCGATAAACCCGGAAATTTGCCAACTGCACAAGTACACAGTACTCTGACGGGAACAAATCTTCGAAAACTGAAATAATAGCTGCACGGCAACTAGCTGGAGAATTGGTCACACGGTAACCGGTAATACATGGTCGATCATGCCATCAGGCATCAAGATTCCTCGGGACTCATCAGGTCAACAATCATGTTGATCATGCCATCGGGCATTCGAAGAAAACTTTCGGGCATCAGCCGGACTTCATCAGTAAGTCGGGAGTAGGATTCTCGGTCAATCATGAACCAATTGGGGATACCTAAACCTCTGCCATCAGGCACTCCACATCAGTTGAGAGAACCGCTTTATTAACACGGTCGGACTACAATCATGAAGTATTCGAGGGAAGTTTCAACTTCGCTGTTCAGAAACCTGCTGGGGATGACGCATCTCCGCTGGGGATTCTGGAGAACTATCAAGTAACTCCGCTTCGGGGATCCAGAAATCATTCTGGATGAATCAACTCTGCTGAGGACTTCAAGAATCATCTTGGACAAATAACTCCGCCGGGGACTTCAAGAATCATCTTGAACCGATAACACTGCTGGAGATTTAAGGAATCATCCTGAGCAAACACTCTGTCGGGGACTCTAAGTATCAACTTGAGCAACCACTCTGGCGAATGCAATGGGGTCTTAAGAATCATCTTAAGCAAGCGACCTCGCTGGGGAATTCAAGAATCATCTTGAGCAGGAAGACTTCGCTGGGGACTTCAAGAATCATCTTGAGCAATCAATTATGCGGCGGAACACCTGCAAAACAAGAACGGTAACAACCTAGATCATGCTTAGCATGCGTATGCTTCAGCAATGGCGCAATGCTCCACACGGTGGAAATGCTATGCGTTTATGATAAATGCTATGCAGTCATGCACAATGATGCGATCCCGTCAGCAAAATAAATGCTGGAGGGAGAATCCTCCTGTCAAGGAGAAAGAACTACTCAGATAGAGGAATCATCCTGCTGAGGAGAACAAGGTCACGCCAATCTCAATTGGACTCCGCAGGGGACACAACTTCAGTTGACTGCTGCGGGGGAACGAAGCTCTATGAGAACCTGGACCTGCTGAGGGAAAGCGATGTCAATTGCGGGAACAACCTGCACGGCCTTCACGGCTACTTCTCTGGAGATAACGACTCTGGCGGGGAAACATAGCATCAGCTATTCAACACCCTACTGGGGAAAACCAATCATGGCCTGAGCAGCTTCCAAGGATTCGGCTCTCTTGGGGGTCTGCAAACTCGGTTGAGGAAGGAGAAATCATTCTGCTTGCTGGGGAGAGTACGACTCTGTGGGGAATCTCAATTCCGCTGGAGAAGAAGGAATCATCCGGCTTCGGGGGAGAGTACGACTCTGGTGGGGAATCTCAATTCCGTTGGAGACTTCAGTCTGGAACCATTAGTGTTGCACCCCAAAATTTGACCAACCGGATCTCGCATTTGGTCCTATGTTTCGACGCATAACCGCATTCGCATCTGCATATTGCATACAGTGCATTTTTCATCTGTTTTGATTTTATCAGGGATCACAGCTCTCGTCTCGTGTTTCAGGTGTTTTTTGTCAGTTCAGATAGGTAGAATCGATTTTTGGGATATTTCGGTGCCCGATTATTTTTATCGGCTATTTTTGTGCGCTCTCGCGGTGTTATGTGTCGTTCGGTGCTTATTTTGTTCTTCTGGGATTTATTGTGATTTTTCTGGATTTTATTGGCATTTTTTAGGGTTTAAATAGGTTTTAATCATTTTAGGATTTAATAGTTTTAGGATAATATAGATTTTTCTAGAATATTAATTGAGTTTTTGAATTTAATTTTAGATATAAAGAATATAGTTTTGTTTTTCTTTTATAGAAATAAATAGGTTTCTTTTATAGAATGTAAATAAATAATATAGTTTCGTATATAGTTTTATTAGAGGTTTATTAGAAGTATATTAGTGGGTTTATTAGATTTTTAGAGTATTATTAATTAGGGATTAATTAGAGTTAATTCTTTTAATGCAGCTTTTTTTGTGAGTTTTTTGTATCAGTTTTTGGTGGGCCTCATAGTTCATTTCGCAAGCCCAATGCCCAGCAATAATCCAGAAATGATCCAGATTTCTCCAGCGCATCCCAGAACATTCCAGAAGCTCCCATAAAATCTCAGTCTTTATAACCAGCACGCCACGTGTAGAGCGGAGGAGGACCCCATGCTGCAGGTCCCACGCACGCCACCTCACAAATTCATCACCTCTCTCTCTGCCACGCATGGGGACACGCGTCCCACATGCACCGTCTCACCCCACTCACCCTTACACGCGTCCACCATGCGTCCCTCCACCATTCTTCACCGGCGGACGTCACCGGCCGGCCTGCATGGCCGGCGGCCACCACACCCCTCACCGGAGAGCACCACAACCCCCAGATTCCGGCCAACATCCATAGATTCATCTTCCTCCTTTCAAACCTCCCTTCTTCATCCCCAACCTCCATCTCCGATTATCCTTCATCACCCTCAACCCAGAACTCCGATCGAACATGCAAGATCTTCCATCAAGATCATCAACAACGCTTTCCCAGAAAACACCAGAACTCCAACATTTATCATCTTCCACCTTCATCGTCCATGATCAACCACAATCTTCAAGAAGCGTTTCCAGAAATTCATCAGAACGATGAAGATCCATCATCAGTCTTTCTTCATTTCCAGAAATCAGCAGCATTCAACAAGACGTTCGCAACTTCTTTCAGGATCTCCACCAACACTCCAGATCTCCAGCGATTCAACTCATCAAGAACTTGCAACCACGCTCAAGCGTTCATCAACACTATTCCAGATTTTGCGTAGAAGATCCTCGCGCGATCTCTTAGTCTTTCCTGAAGTCCTTGGAGAGACAACACCATCATCCTCTGCGTAGCGTTCATCACCGGAAAGAGTACCCAGATCCTCACGCAAGAACCATCATCAGGATCTTCATTGGTTTTCCAGAAACCTAACTGTTCATCAATGCACCTCCAGAAACCTCAAGAACCTTCAAAGACTTGCCTCACGAACATCAAGAATGGATCCAGATAGCGAGTGGTTTATGTTTGTTTATGCTTTCGTTTTGCAGGTTGTGTTTGAAGATGATAGAATGGAGGTGATGAAGAACAATGTCTGAGAAGGAGAGGAAGAAGGCTGTGACGGCGGCGGAGGGAGTTAGAGAGGAGATTAGGTTTTTTTTCAGAAAGGGGAAAGGAAAGAGAGGAAGGAGAAGGAAGGGTTGGGCCAGGCCCAACTGCGTTTTTTTCTGGAGGCGCCCTCACGTTTTTTTCTGATGAATGGGCTGGGCCCAATGCATTGCTACCAGACACACCCCGTTCCAATCGTTGACCCCCCCCCCCTCTGGGTTCTACAGTAAACAATTGGGTTGGGCCCAATCTCAGTTTTTGTTTTTTTATTATTTCATTTTCTTTTAACACCCATGTAACAACTATACCCCAGCCCTTGTTTTCTTTCTTATTTTCTTTTAAAGTTTGCTACATTTGTTACCAAAAAAAAGAAAATAGAAGAATTATGAAAAAATATGAAAAGAAAAAATAGAAATATTCAATAAAAGAAAATTGCAAGAGAGAAACAATAAAGAAAAAGTATGTTTGAAAAAGAAAAGTGAATAGAAAAATATATTGAAAAATATGAAAAATATATTGAAAAATATGAAAAATAGAGAAAAAATACATGAGGAAAAATATTGAGAAAATATTTGTGGAAAAGAAATAAGAGAAAAAATATATTGAAAAAAGAATAGAGAAAAACATAGAAAAAAATATGTTGAAAAGAATAAGAGAAAAAAAGAGAAAAATATTAAAGTAGGTTTAATATTTTTTAAAGTGCATTTTCTTTTAGGACATATTCTCATAGAAATTATTTTACGATTTTTTAGGATAGTTTAGAAGCCCATTTGTTAGGGGGCTATTTTTCATTCAATTTTTTAGGATAGAATAGGATAGCGTTTCCTAGGAGATTTATTTTCAGTGTTCACCCATTGTAACCATTTTTCAGAGATTAATAAAACGAGATTTGAGCTGTGGTCCCGATAGTAGCCGAACTACAGCTGCTCTGATTCTTCGTACCAGACGAGGATATGTAGGCATAGGATGCGATATCCTAGCGAGCACACTAACGACTAACTGTTGTTCTCTCGCGGCTGTGCGATCGAGACTTTCCCGCTGACGATTAATTGTAACCCTTTTTCTCTCTTGCCCAAGTGCATTTGAGACCAAGCCGTAGTTTTGCCCATAGGTTCCCGACCCTGTGAAGCCAGTCGTTTTTCTCACTGCTGTATGAGACTGTTTGTTTAGCCGTAGTTAGTCTGAACTACATAAAGCTCTGATCTTCCATGCGGTGGAAGTACGTAGGCACAAGACGCGAGGTCTTGGCGAGCCAATTTTCCCTGTAGTCCCGAACTACGTTGACTCTGACTTTCTCTCTTGAGAATACGTAGGCATAGAGTGCGACGCTCTATTGAGTCAATTCCCTCCCGTTTAGATTTAGCAGCCGTAGATAGATTGTTTTGCATCCAGTAGACAACCCAAGCAAGCGTGGATCCCGTCGAGTACGACGGACGTAAGGGGTGCTAATGCCTTCCCCTTGTGTAACCGACTCCCGAACCCAGGTTTTGGTTGCGATGACCATACCTTTTCCCCGTTTTTTGCGAGGTTTACTTCGAGCGTTTCCTTTCCCGCTCTGAGGGATAAATAACGCACGGTGGCGACTCTTTTGTCAGCCGGCGCCGATTTTCGCAGTAGCGACAACTGGCGACTCTGCTGGGGACTTGATAGTTTCCTAGGGATTCAACGTCCCGAAAGCGAGTCAATTTTGGGATCCAACGTCCCTTAAGAGAGTCAATCCTAGCGCTTGTTTGCTTGTCTATTTTGTGCTTATTTATTGATATTATCTGTTGCTGTTGGAGTGTTACGGGTGTTCTATGATGAGAGATAAGCCGGACCTGGGCTTGGAGCGCACCTTAGACTTAGAGTGGAAATTAGTGGGCGCGTGCTTGCTTTGCAGGCACTAGTGTCTCATGAAATCCATGCTCAGACGAGGTTCATCCGGTTGGCTTCACTTTCAACCCTTTGGGTTGAGACGGTTGCTGGTTTGGTGGATTGTCGACTCTGGGAACCGATCATTTGGAAGTTAGCTAAGTGAGGCCTCTTCATGAGATGACGATGCCACTCCTTCGGGGAATCGTATCATTCCTCATGAAAGTCTGTGACGCTGACGACCGCATAGGATGCCGTACCTTGTCAGATATAGGTCCACACCAGTGAGTGGGGGGTTTTTTTTCGTGCAGGAAAACCTGACTTCCAACCTACCCGTTATTCTGGTCTTCTCTTCAGAGCAACCGTACTCCGTCAGCAGTACAACAGTATTTAGATTATGTGGGGGTTGTGATCCCGTATTTGTTGCATTGCATTTGCATTTGCATCTTCGCATCATATTGCATACCATTCGCCAGCTAGTCAGAGCTCTTATCCAGCCGTTATTTTGATTCTGAAGGTGAATATTGAAGACGACCAAGGGGTGGAAGTAGATTTGATCAGAATCGAGCATCAAAGTCAGCTGAAGACCATTGGTAGCTATGTCAGAGAGAGGCTTCCAGTTTGTTGATACCTTGTCAGGTTTCACCGTGACGTCCAATCCTCTGTATGGATCTCCGCACGACGAAGACTTTCCGCAAGTGAACAACCTTACTGCGGCTCAGCTGGTGCAGCCATCTGTTAAAGACCGAGGTATGCGTGAGCAGTTTGTTGCCCGAGGTGAACGTTCTCCTTCTGTTGATGTCTCAGACTACCAGGGTTTTGCCTTCCCTGTGCCAAAGCCCCGAAGAGAGGTCCCGACAGCAAAGAATGAAGACCCATTAGCTCCCGTGTATGCTGAAAGGTTTCGTGCATTAGAGGAGAGATTCAAAGCCTTGAAAGGTAAAGACGCTGTTACTCCTAGTGCTGCAGATATGTGTCTGGTTCCTGGCCTAGTGTTACCTCCGAAGTTCAGAATGCCGAGGTTTGAAAGGTACCAAGGAGATAGTTGCCCGAAGCAACATTTGGTGATGTTCTGCCGAAGAATGACTTCATTTGTGCACAACGACAAGCTGATGATTCATTGCTTTCAAGATAGTCTGACTGGGGCACCTCTGAGTTGGTATATGCAGTTAGAGCGTGATCAGATCCGATCATGGATGGACTTAGCCAATGCTTTTCTGAAGCAGTACGACTATAATCTTGACGAAGCTCCTATTCGCATGCAGCTGCAAGAATTGTCTCAAGGGAACAATGAATCTTTCAGAAAGTATGTTCAGAGATGGAGAGAATTTGCTGGTAGGGTGCAACCACCGCTCCTAGACCAAGAGCTGAAAGGCATGTTCGTGAACTCCTTGCAGAGCCCGTACTTTGAAAGAATGCTTGGAACCGCACCAAATTTCTTTGAGTTGGTAAGGACGGGAGAGCACATCGAGTATGGTGTAAAGACTGGAAGAATCCCGTATGTTTCAAAAGGTCAGGCCAGTGAAACTGAATCTCTCTGTAGCTCTCAATCTGAAGATGAAGCTATGATCAATGCGGTCCTGACAGATGTTGGATATCCTCAAGTCGAATCGGTGAAATCTGATGGTTCTCCGTCTTCTCAGCGGTCAGTATCTTCTGTGTCTCGTTATTCTGGACAGACAGCCGTGCCTGGGGCACCCTATCAGGAACCTTATGTCGCTTCCATTGCAAATCAGCGAACTCGTGGCCGAGGTTACCAGAATCAGCGTCAGAATCAGAACCGACCTCGTAACAACTTGGAACGAAGGAATGGTCCTTTTCACCCAGTGCCGATGCCGTATAGCCAGCTGCTACCATCTTTGATCCTGAAGTCTTTGGTGGAGCCGAAAGCTCTTAAGCCAGTTCCAGAACCTTACCCTCCTGGGTACAATCCCCACGTTCAGTGTGGTTATCATGGTGGATCTCCAGGGCATTCGACGGAAGATTGTAAAGCATTTCAGGCGAAGGTACACCAGTTGATTGATCAGGATCGCATTTCCTTTCGAGAAGGATTTCTGTTTGTTCATCCCAACCGTTCAGCTGTCTAAGCTCGTAGATTCGGGAAGTATTCCCCAGCAAAAGCCAGTGGTTCAGACAGGCAGGCGCCTCAGCATTGGCAATTCTCAGACCTTTATATCATTTGCATCTGTAGTTTCTTTTTCTGTTAGTTACTACCTGCTTTTAAACATTGTATGTTTCGAATGGTGATAATAATAAAGTGATTATGCATTTTTCTGAATTAGTCATGTCGCTGTCGCTCATTTATTGCATTGCACTGATACTTGCATTTTTTTCACTCCACTTTATCGCTGTGACTAGCAAAGTTAGGAGGGAGGGTGATGAAACTGAAACTCATAACCGATGATTGTATGCTTTCAGATAAGACCGTACCGATGACGTACAAGGCATTGTTTCAAAATCCCCAAACACTGGAGATATAAGGAGTTAGTCCCTTGTTAACCACTTCGAGCCAGGAAGAAGTTTTTTCGGACTTTTTAACCCTTACATCTTAACCCGGGGCAGGGTAGTTGTCAGTTAGCTTGACCGAGCATTCAAGTCTTACAGAGGAGTGTTGTCTTTCGAGGACCAATCAGTTTATACCTTTCAAGAGGTCAAATCTCACCAATCAGGAGTGAGACAGTTACAATCCTTTCGGAGCAATCAAGACAACCAGTGTCACACGACTTTGTTCCAAAAGAAAGAAAGAAAGAAAGCCCGCTAAGTAGAAAGAAAAGCTGAGAAAGCTAATACTTAGGCAAAAATCAGGGCATCCCGCTGGACTTCAAAAGAAATCGAAAAAATCGAAAAGAACTCAAAAGGAGTCAGTCCAGGCAAAAGTTAGGGAATCAAAAGAACAGAAAAGAGGGGATTAAAAAGAAAATTTTCCCCAGCAAGGACAAAGTCGTGTACACAGACACCGAAAGCGAAGAAGGAGTAACTATCACTCTAGAAGAAAAGCTTGTGAATTCCTTAACTATGGTCTTTACCATTCAGCATACCTCTCGAAGAGGCGAGCGCTCGTGCCAGGTTAACTGAACCTTAGGATCGGAGAACATCACGTAGAAGGGGTGGGTACAAATCAAAATTTGAGCCAAATATCCTTTGTTTCACGAACCGTGAACCCGACCACGATACAACCCTCAAAAGACCTAATTGAGGTAGGGTTAGTCTGAGGCGCATTACGATAAGGTTGAGTAACCTGACTCCTTCTTGACTTGCTAGTCACATTCTTGTTGTTTTTCACTGACCACGTAAGCACTACGTTTGAACTTTGTTTCATTCGTCACTCTCAATCATTATGCATGTAAATGAGTGACAGCTCAAAATTTTTTCAAAATCTGCATAAACGCTGCATTTAGATTACCATTCGTAGACAGACGATTCTAATTACAGGTTAGTAGTTGGCATGAGAGAAATTCCAGCAGGAATAATCAAGCAGGACTGAGTAATTCAGCAGTCTGAGCCAGAATGGTGTATGTGGTGAAGCCTTGTGAGTCAGGGGCATTATCTTCCAGTATGTTCGGTATCAGTTAGTCTGAGGACCAGTCCCGAAGTTTCAGTTGAGCAGGGGCAGTTTGTTTGAGAAGCAGTTGATCAGAAGTGAGTCTTCTCGAGACCCAATCAGGGGCAATCATTCAGAACGCTGAGATTTGAAAGCAGATACTTCTAGTGGATAATCAGATCGAGTTAAGTCGCTAGAACGCTCATTCAGGGGCAAGTCATCGCAGAGAATGTTGAAATCAACTGGGTTGTTAGGTGTCTAATGGAGATTGAATTCTGTTGTCATATAGATACCGGGGCAAATATTCTCGAAGTATTCTCGAGGCAAGTTGTTCAGAGCAAGTACTCCCAAGAGTTAGATTGGGGCAAGTTGAATTGTACTGGGGCGAGTTGTGCAACCCAGTCTTGTTATCCCCAGCTGAGTGTACTGGGGCAAGTTGTTCAAAACCAGCCTGTTCATCCCCAGCCGGAGTTGAGTATCGGGGAATCATGTCAATACCCTTATCAAAAACCTCCTAAGAAGATCTTGTTGTCGTTGGATCATTATCCTGCAGTTTAAACCTGTTGCGTGTCAGTAACCAGTCGTTTCCAAAGTCCAGTTCTCGCCTGGCAAATCGGTAACCAGTTCTCGTCTGGCCCACCCTTCCGTAAGCATCAGTTCCCGTCTGGTGCAGTTTATTGTAAGCAGCAGTTCCCGTCTGGTGCAGTTTATTGTAAGCAGCAGTTCCCGTCTGGTGCAGTTTATTGTAAGCAGCAGTTCCCGTCTGATGCAGTTTATTGTAACCAGTTCTCGTCTGGTTACCGTTTTTTTTTTCAATCGTTGTATCAGTTCTCGCCTGGTACATATCGTTGCATAACCAGTTCTCGCCTGGTCATCGTGTGTTTTAACCCAAGTGTTATACCAGTTCTCGCCTGGTGTACGTCAGCTTTCAGCCAGTTCTCGCCTGGTTGTCTATACCTCAGTCTGTTATCCAGTCAGCCCGTCTGATGGTCAAAAACAAAATCAATTCTTGTCCGATAATCTATTTTCCTATCAGTTCTCGCCTGGTAGTCTACCTTTGAATGCTAGTTCTCGTCTAGTATTTTCCATATCTCCCACTGTGTACATAATCCGTGTTTATCCTAAACCAGAAAAACAAACAAAAAAACCTAAAAGGTATCTGACACAGTATTTCCCAATGACTCGCATGTTGTCATGTTCCCCGATACGAAGCTCGACGGATGCCAGTGCTCCGATTAATGTTTGAATTCCTCGTGGATGTTGTTAAATCAGAATTGCTACTCTTCAGCAGATGAAAGTTGCTTATTATCCCCGGAAGAGTCGAGATCGTGTTTTACCCCGTTTCAGAGTAGGATCAGGAGTATCCTCAGCAGATTAAGATTGACATCCTTGATAGTAGGGGCATTTTCAGCAGTGTGCCGTACGCAATCAACCTCAGTTTGGGTCATTCCCCGCAGAGTACAATCAGTTGCCAATGGTTTGAAGAAAGCATCCCCAAGCAGAGTTGTTCTTTTCTTTCCCCCAGTGAAGTCGCCAAGCAGGGTTGCCTTTTCATTTCTCCAGCAGGACAGTTATCCCCAGCGGATTTGATTTCTCGTTTCCAGCATTTATTTTGCTGAGACGATTCTGTGACTTCAGTTCGTCCCCAGTAGAGTTGGCATTGCCTTCGGCATTTATTTTGCCAAGTGGTTTTCAGACCTGGTGTTCTCTGGCAGCTAGAGCTTGCATTAGCATTCGCATATATCGTCATTGCATCTATCAAGCATATAGTATATCCATGCCGTCTGGGCCTCACATTTTCAAACAGAATGTATAGCATTTACATATCATATGGGACATTGCATCAGTATCCAGCATACACATGTCGAAACATGGACCAGGATGGTTACCTATTGGATTTCGAATTTGTTCACCTGCAGAGTTGTTTGGTTCAGCTTACCTTCTCCCCCAGCGGAGTGATTCTTCATTTGGTTGTTACATCAGCATCGGAAAAAACAACAACAACAACAAAGATCGACATATATCAAGCTTTTCTGAAGCTGCCGCCTTCGTCAAGTTCGCAGTGAACTGTGAGTTGACCAGATTTGATCCCATGAGAGAGATGGGAATCAAGTCGTTTGCTTTTCCGAAGCATTATTTCAATACTTGTGGCGTTACACAGGTGTTGAAAAGGAGAAGAAAATTTATCAGAAAATTGACCAGCTGTCGCCGTGACAACCAAACTTCAGTTTATTGGAAGCTATTCCTCAAGCAGTTTTGCAGTATATTCCCGCGGTTGGCAAATTTCAGGGTTTCATTTGTATTCAACCGTCATCTACCTTGAATGTTTGAAGGCTGAGCGCTCTTCACCCATTCAGGTCGAAGCCGCTTGAATAGGGGCAGCTGTTGCACCCCAAAATTTGACCAACCGGGTCTCGCATTTGGTCCTATGTTTCGACGCATAACCGCATTCGCATCTGCATATTGCATACAGTGCATTTTTCATCTGTTTTGATTTTATCAGGGATCACAGCTCTCGTCTCGTGTTTCAGGTGTTTTTTGTCAGTTCAGATAGGTAGAATCGATTTTTGGGATATTTCGGTGCCCGTTTATTTTTACCGGCTATTTTTGTGCGCTCTCGCGGTGTTATGTGTCGTTCGGTGCTTATTTTGTTCTTCTGGGATTTATTGTGATTTTTCTGGATTTTATTGGCATTTTTTAGGGTTTAAATAGGTTTTAATCATTTTAGGATTTAATAGTTTTAGGATAATATAGATTTTTCTAGAATATTAATTGAGTTTTTGAATTTAATTTTAGATATAAAGAATATAGTTTTGTTTTTCTTTTATAGAAATAAATAGGTTTCTTTTATAGAATGTAAATAAATAATATAGTTTCGTATATAGTTTTATTAGAGGTTTATTAGAAGTATATTAGTGGGTTTATTAGATTTTTAGAGTATTATTAATTAGGGATTAATTAGAGTTAATTCTTTTAATGCAGCTTTTTTTGTGAGTTTTTTGTATCAGTTTTTGGTGGGCCTCATAGTTCATTTCGCAAGCCCAATGCCCAACAATAATCCAGAAATGATCCAGATTTCTCCAGCACATCCCAGAACATTCCAGAAGCTCCCAGAAAATCTCAGTCTTTATAACCAGCACGCCACGTGTAGAGCGGAGGAGGACCCCACGCTGCAGGTCCCACGCACGCCACCTCACAAATTCATCACCTCTCTCTCTGCCACGCATGGGGACACGCGTCCCGCATGCACCGTCTCACCCCACTCACCCTTACACGCGTCCACCATGCGTCCCTCCACCATTCTTCACCGGCGGACGTCACCGGCCGGCCTGCATGGCCGGCGGCCACCGCACCCCTCACCGGAGAGCACCACAACCCCCAGATTCCGGCCAACATCCATAGATTCATCTTCCTCCTTTCAAACCTCCCTTCTTCATCCCCAACCTCCATCTCCGATTATCCTTCATCACCCTCAACCCAGAACTCCGATCGAACATGCAAGATCTTCCATCAAGATCATCAACAACGCTTTCCCAGAAAACACCAGAACTCCAACATTTATCATCTTCCACCTTCATCGTCCATGATCAACCACAATCTTCAAGAAGCGTTTCCAGAAATTCATCAGAACGATGAAGATCCATCATCAATCTTTCTTCATTTCCAGAAATCAGCAGCATTCAACAAGACGTTCGCAACTTCTTTCAGGATCTCCACCAACACTCCAGATCTCCAGCGATTCAACTCATCAAGAACTTGCAACCACGCTCAAGCGTTCATCAACACTATTCCAGATTTTGCGTAGAAGATCCTCGCGCGATCTCTTAGTCTTTCTTGAAGTCCTTGGAGAGACAACACCATCATCCTCTGCGTAGCGTTCATCACCGAAAAGAGTACCCAGATCCTCACGCAAGAACCATCATCAGGATCTTCATTGGTTTTCCAGAAACCTAACTGTTCATCAATGCACCTCCAGAAACCTCAAGAACCTTCCAAGACTTGCCTCACGAACATCAAGAATGGATCCAGATAGCGAGTGGTTTATGTTTGTTTATGCTTTCGTTTTGCAGGTTGTGTTTGAAGATGATAGAATGGAGGTGATGAAGAACAATGTCTGAGAAGGAGAGGAAGAAGGCTGTGACGGCGGCGGAGGGAGTTAGAGAGGAGATTAGGTTTTTTTTCAGAAAGGGGAAAGGAAAGAGAGGAAGGAGAAGGAAGGGTTGGGCCAGGCCCAACTGCGTTTTTTTCTGGAGGCGCCCTCACGTTTTTTTCTGATGAATGGGCTGGGCCCAATGCATTGCTACCAGACACACCCCGTTCCAATCGTTGACCCCCCCCCCCCCCCCCTCTGGGTTCTACAGTAAACAATTGGGCTGGGCCCAATCTCAGTTTTTGTTTTCTTATTATTTCATTTTCTTTTAACACCCATGTAACAACTATACCCCAGCCCTTGTTTTCTTTCTTACTTTCTTTTAAAGTTTGCTACATTTGTTACCAAAAAAAAGAAAATAGAAGAATTATGAAAAAATATGAAAAGAAAAAATAGAAATATTCAATAAAATAAAATTGCAAGAGAAAAACAATAAAGAAAAAGTATGTTTGAAAAAGAAAAGTGAATAGAAAAATATATTGAAAAATATGAAAAATATATTGAAAAATATGAAAAATAGAGAAAAAATACATGAGGAAAAATATTGAGAAAATATTTGTGGAAAAGAAATAAGAGAAAAAATATATTGAAAAAAGAATAGAGAAAAACATAGAAAAAAATATGTTGAAAAGAATAAGAGAAAAAAAGAGAAAAATATTAAAGTAGGTTTAATATTTTTTAAAGTGCATTTTCTTTTAGGACATATTCTCATAGAAATTATTTTACGATTTTTTAGGATAGTTTAGAAGCCCATTTGTTAGGGGGCTATTTTTCATTCAATTTTTTAGGATAGAATAGGATAGCGTTTCCTAGGAGATTTATTTTCAGTGTTCACCCATTGTAACCATTTTTCAGAGATTAATAAAACGAGATTTGAGCTGTGGTCCCGATAGTAGCCGAACTACAGCTGCTCTGATTCTTCGTACCAGACGAGGATATGTAGGCATAGGATGCGATATCCTAGCGAGCACACTAACGACTAACTGCTGTTCTCTCGCGGCTGTGCGATCGAGACTTTCCCGCTGACGATTAATTGTAACCCTTTTTCTCTCTTGCCCAAGTGCATTTGAGACCAAGCCGTAGTTTTGCCCATAGGTTCCCGACCCTGTGAAGCCAGTCGTTTTTCTCACTGCTGTATGAGACTGTTTGTTTAGCCGTAGTTAGTCTGAACTACGTAAAGCTCTGATCTTCCATGCGGTGGAAGTACGTAGGCACAAGACGCGAGGTCTTGGCGAGCCAATTTTCCCTGTAGTCCCGAACTACGTTGACTCTGACTTTCTCTCTTGAGAATACGTAGGCATAGAGTGCGACGCTCTATCGAGTCAATTCCCTCCCGTTTAGATTTAGCAGCCGTAGATAGATTGTTTTGCATCCAGTAGACAACCCAAGCAAGCGTGGATCCCGTCGAGTACGACGGACGTGAGGGGTGCTAATACCTTCCCCTTGCGTAACCGACTCCCGAACCCAGGTTTTGGTTGCGATGACCATACCTTTTCCCCGTTTTTTGCGAGGTTTACTTCGAGCGTTTCCTTTCCCGCTCTGAGGGATAAATAACGCACGGTGGCGACTCTTCTGTCAGCCGGCGCCGATTTTCGCAGTAGCGACAATTAGTTACTGCACACTTCGGTGTGACTGAGCTGAGAAGATGACGTTCCTTCAGGATGCATCTGGTTGGGGAGAGAATCTTCTCTGCCTGGGGAGACATATCAATGCTCACGATCTCACGTTCAGACTCTGCGGGGAGGCTGCTGAACTTGGCTGGAGAAAGAGGAATCATCCTGCTTGGAGATACACACGGCGCACTGTCTGGAATATGCTACACCTGTAACAACACAAACAAACAGACAAGATACCCTTCTCAAAGGGACCTATCAAGGTTATCATCTTGTGACAATGTTTAAGTAATTCATTGTTTCAACAATCAGTAGCCTAGGCCAGTAAGTTTATGTATGCGCATTTTATCAAAAACATCGGCGTTCTTTTTCGCAAACAAAACAGATAAATGCTAAATAGGAAAACAGAATTGCTGAATAGTATACATTTTATTGATAACGAACCCCTGAATGGGTAAAAATGTTTTACAACAGATGCAAGCTCCTGGAATGAGGAAGCCGCGCAAAAAAGTAAAAACATAAAATATACATCAGTATATACACAAATGTCGGCAATGAGGCGTAGACGAACACCATGAGTTGATCCCTCTATGACCCACTTGACTTCGATACTTCTCCGACGCTTCAGCTTCAGAAGAGATTGATTCGGATAAACGGCCCTCAGGTCTTCCAAACCACTAAACAAAGAAAGTCCACACGCGGAACGCAGTCATTTGCTTTTTCAAATCCCTAACTTTTGCGTGAACCGCCCTTTGCGGGTTTTCAGTTCACCGGGATACCCTTTTTGCCAAAGTCGCCCATCCGGGTTTTTGACTTTGCGGTTGTACATTCTTTTCTTTTTATATCCCTAATTTTTGCCCGAACCTTTTTCCTTTTTTATGGTTCGCCGGGATGCCCCATTTTTGCCTGGACTCTCTTTTTATTGTCCAGCGGGTCGCTTTCAAGCAAAGTATTTTTTAACTGCGTCTGTGTTCACCGGGGATGCAAAATCTTCACCATCCATCGTGGATAACAACAAAGCTCCTCCCGAGAAGACCTTGCTGACGACGTACGGACCTTCGTAATTAGGAGTCCACTTGCCCCGGTGATCGGAGTGTGGAGGAAGAATCTTCTTCAGGACGAGATCACCCGTCTGAAAGCTCCTAGGACGCACCTTCTTATCATAAGCTTTCTTCATTCGGCTTTGGTACAGACGACCAAACGCAATCGATGCTAACTTCTTCTCTTCCATCAAGCTGAGTTGGTTCAGTCGGTTCGTAATCCATTCTGCCTCGTCGAGTTTCACATCAACCAAAACTCGTAAAGAAGGGATCTCCACTTCTAACGGTAAGACAGCTTCCATACCGTACACTAAGGAGAAAGGAGTTGCCCCGGTCGACGTACGTACCGTTGTACGATAACCGTGTAGTGCAAATGGCAACATCTCGTGCCAATCTTTGTAGGTCACAACCATCTTCTGAACAATCTTCTTTATGTTCTTATTGGCCGCTTCAACGGCGCCATTCATCTTCGGCCGGTAAGGAGATGAGTTGTGGTGTTCAATCTTGAAACTCTGGCACAGCTCCTTCATCATCTTGTTATTCAGATTCGAACCATTATCAGTAATGATCCGCTCGGGAATTCCGTAACGACAGATGATGTCCCTCTTTATGAATTTAGCCACCACCTGCTTGGTCACATCAGCATATGAGGCTGCCTCCACCCACTTGGTGAAGTAGTCGATAGCTACTAGAATGAAGCGATGACCGTTAGATGCAGTGGGCTCGATCTTGCCTATCATGTCAATGCCCCACATGGAGAACAGCCACGGGGAGGACATGACATTTAACGGGCACGGTGGCACATGAACTTTATCAGCATAAATATGGTATTTATGACATCTCTTCGCGAACTTAAAGCAGTCTGATTCCATCGTCAGCCAGTAGTATCCTGCTCTCAGGATCTTTCTTGTCATAGCATGCCCGCCGGCGTGCGTACCAAATGTGCCTTCATGGACTTCTTCCATGAGCATACTCGCTTCTTTCTCATCTACACATCTGAGTAGCACGAGATCGTGGTTTCTCTTATACAACACTCCATCAAGATTGAGATAAAAATTTCCAGACAGCCTCCTCAGAGTCTTCTTATCCTGGGTTGACGCACCCGCAGGATATTCCTTAGTCATAAGGAAGGTCTGGATATCATGGAACCATGGCTTGCCGTCGGCGGCTTCCTCGATTGCAAAGACGAATGCAGGTCTATCAAGACGAGAAAGGACAATTCTTGGAGCCTCATTCCAAAAATTGACTTTATACATTGAAGCCAACGTGGCTAAGGCATCAGCCATCTGATTTTCCGCCCTGGGCACATGTTGGAGTTCCACTCGATCAAAGAACGACAGCAGCCTTCTGGCATAGTTCATGTACGGCACCAGATTCGATTGACGAGTCTCCCACTCCCCTTTAATTTGGTTGATCACAAGCGCTAAGTCACCATATACGTCTAGGTTCTTGATTCTCAAATCAATTGCCTCTTCTAGACCCATAATGCATGCTTCGTACTCCGCTTCATTATTGGTGACTGGAAACGTCAGTCTCGCAGTTAAAGGGATGTGGGATCCGTGGGGAGTCGTGATGACCGCCCCAATGCCACTTCCGTACGAATTAACCGCCCCGTCGAATATCAATTTCCACTGGGATTTCCTATCTGGCCCCTCGTCGGGCAACAGTTCATCGCAATCCTTCGCTTTGAGAAACATGATATCCTCATCAGGGAATTCAAATTTCATCGGCTGGTAATCCTCGATCGGCTGTTCAGCAAGGTAATCAGACAATACGCTTCCCTTGATGGCCTTCTGGGAAACGTACTGAATATCATATTCTGTCAACACCATTTGCCATCTGGAAATTCTGCCCGAGAGAGCCTGCTTCTCGAAGACGTACTTGATCAGATCCATCTTCGAAATTAGCATGGTGGTGTGATTGAGCATGTACTGTCGTAAACGTTTGGCAGCCCAGGCTAGTGCACAACACGTCTTCTCCAGCATCGAGTAACGAGATTCACAGTCAGTGAACTTCTTACTCAAGTAGTAAATGGCATGCTCCTTTCTGCCCGTCTCGTCGTGCTGATCGAGAACACACCCTATACTATTCTCAAGAACTGTCAAGTACATGATTAATGGCCGTCCAGCCACTGGGGGTATGAAGATTGGAGGTTCCTGAAGATACTGCTTTATCTTGTCGAATGCCTTCTGGCAATCCTCGTTCCAGATAATCGCCTGATCTTTCTTTAAAAGCTTGAACATCGGTTCACACGTGGCCGTGAGTTGAGAGATAAACCTTGTAATGTAGTTTATTCTGCCCAAGAAACCACGAACTTCTTTTTCTGTTTTTGGCACTGGCATTTCTTGTATCGCTTTAATCTTCGCAGGATCAACCTCGATGCCTCTTCCGCTCACGATAAACCCCAGTAACTTTCCAGACCGTACTCCGAAAGTACACTTGTTAGGATTCAGCCTCAGCCTGAACTTCCTAAGCCTCTCAAAAAGCTTCAACAAATTGACCAGATGTCCCTCCTCCGTTTGGGACTTCGCAATCATGTCATCAACATAAACTTCAATCTTATGATGAATCATGTCATGAAACAAAGTTACCATTGCTCGTTGGTAAGTGGCCCCTGCGTTCTTCAGACCGAAAGGCATTACCTTGTAGCAAAATGTTCCCTAGGGAGTGATAAACGTCGTTTTCTCCGTGTCCTCCGGCGCCATCTTGATCTGGTTGTAGCCGGAGAAGCCATCCATGAACGAAAACACGGAGAACTGGGCTGTGTTGTCGACCAACAGATTGATATGAGGCAGCGGGAAATCGTCTTTAGGGCTCTCCCTATTCAAATCCCGATAATCGACGCACATTCGTACCTTACTGTCCTTCTTCGGTACAAGCACTATGTTGGTGACCCATGGAAGGTAAGTAGTGACCGCTAAGAAGCCAGCATCAAGCTGTTTCTGCACTTCTTCTTTGATCTTAACGGCCATATCTGGTCTCGTCCTCCTAAGCTTCTGCTTAACGGGAGGATAGTCTTCTCGTAGCGGCAAGTGGTGGACCACGATGTCAGTGTCAAGTCCGGGCATATCTTCGTATGACCAAGAAAATACGTCACTATACTCTCTCAGCATTTCGACCAATCTCTGCTTGACATCATTCTGCAATGCGGCCCCTATCCTGACATTTCTGACGAGCTCTTCAGAACCCAGATTCACGATCTCGATCTCCTTCTCATGAGGCAGAATAACTTTCTCCTCTTGTTTCAACAAGCGGGCCAACTCTTCCAGAAGGTCTTCGTCTTCATCAATCTCTTCTTCGGCTTGATAGATCGGGCAATCAAAGTCGAAGTGAGCCGTAGAAGGTCCAGAGTCGATGTCATCTGTTATGTGGATCCTGCAATAACAAGTGTAACAGCCCAAATTTCATTAAATAATTAATTGTAGTAATTAATTTATTTAGTGGGATTTTATCAATGTTGGAAATTAATTTTTATTAATTGGGATTAATAGAGAATTAAGAAGGAATTGGAGAGGAAGGAAAATGAAGGAAATATATAAGAGAGAAAGAAAAGAAAAGAAAGATAGAAAACATTTGGAAATAAAGAGGAAAGAAGAAGAAAGGAGAGAAAGAGAAGAGAAGAAGAGGAAAAGTGGAAATCATCAAGAACCAACATCAAAGCTCCGATTAATCGAGGTAAGGGTGAGAAATGTTTCTATTTGATCATTGTATGATGTTATGTATGATGGGTTAGGGTTTTAGTAGAGTTTCCATCACTTTCTATTTAGGGCAAAATGTTGGATAATCGGTAGATTGAGGATTTAATCGGTTGAAACTGAGCAATAATACCGTAGAGTAGTCGGGTAACATGTATTGATGTTGTTTGTACTGATTTGGATGTGTAAGAGAAGGTTGATGATGGATTGGTGAAGGAGAAGACAGAATAGGGTTCTGTTCTGCGCAGGTTCGCTGGCTCTCGCCAGGCGAGCGAAGGCGAAGCTTCGCCAGGCGAAGCCTAGCGAATGTTGGCGAATAATTATATTTAAGTCCCAGTGGACTTCGCTGGTGGGTTCGCCAGGCGAAGTTGGATAGCGAAGGTTCGCCCAGCGAAGGTGCTGGCGAATGGTGGCGAATGAAGTCAGTAGCTACTGACTTGGGCTCGCTGGGAAGTCTCGCCAGGCGAAGCCTAGCGAGTGCTCGCTGAGAGAGTTCGCCAGGCGAAGGCCAGGCGAAGGTTCGCTGCGAGGGTTCGCCAGGCGAATGAAGGCGAATGTGACAGTATATTTTCTTTGCTGTGTTATCCAATGGGGATTGTTTGGTTGATTCATATATGTTTATACTTCTATGTTATGAATGAGTATGTGAACTATTATGATAACATTTGCTGTGGGTAGCCTTCGGGCGTGAATCCTAGAGTCGTGATATGAATGATTAATTGTAATCGGTTAAAATACATGAGAACATAATGATGATTATGTGTGTATTAATTGATGAGTTGTGAATGTTTGATTGTTGTGTACAATTATGTAATGAGTATGCATGAGAACATTTTGAATATGTGTGCGTATCTTATAATTGTATGATTGGTATTGCGATGTGAATACCTTGATTGTTGTGATAATTAGAGATACATGGGAATACAATGAGGAATGTATGTGTATCGTCTAATGAATTGTGAGTGCATATATGTATGCGATTGTTGTGAGAATGCATGGGAACATAGGTGATATGTGTGCATTGTTGTTGAATATGATGATGTGTGAAATGAATACATTGATAAATGTTTGATATATGTTGTATGTGCAATCATAATGAAATTCTCGAAGGGGTGAATTATTCGAATGCATGGGATTAAGACGCGGGAACGGTCTTAAGTGCATTTATTGTGATTGGTTGATTGTACATGCATCATTCAGTCAAGAGGCAATGTCTGTTAGTTTCGTGGAAACTAGTGGCTTGTCCCAAACCTAGAAGGGTGGGTTTGAAGCCTAGGGGACGGGCTTGGATGTTATCGGTCTAGAAGGGTGGACCCGGTTTAAAGTAAAAACCGAAAAATGATAACGAGTTATCGGTCTAGAAGGGTGGACCCGGTTTAACGTAAAAACCGAGAAAAGATAACGAGAGTCGGTACCGCATAGCATTGAATTGCATTGAAATGTTGAGTCACATTGCATAATATTGTTGTGGTACAAACGTGTTTGTGAATGATTGTGAAGCCAAGCATGAAGGGATGTGCTTGTGGATGTTCATAATGTTGATAGATGTGACGTAATATGATTATGATTGTGAGAATGAAGTGTGGTGAGAAATGTGAATATGTGTTATATGATACCTATATATATATAATCTTATGCTTTGATTATTATGGTTATATTTCTCACCCTTCTGCTGTTTTATAATGCTCTATGAGGCATTGCAGATTAGGATGCTGGAGTCCTTTTGTGAAGAATAGTCTTCATTCTTTTGAGTCTACTGCTCTGATATGTAACACCGGGTAGTTAGACTAGTGCAGTCATTCTTTTGTGATATATTGCGATGTATCAGCTGATGTGGTTCTGTAAATCTAACTGATATGATATATTAATTTAGATAGCTTATGTGTACGTGGATTAATATTTTGAAAACGATCAAATGATTTTATCTTCCGCTTAAATTGAAAATGTTACATATTTTATGGAGCAAATTGTGAAAGTGTTTTATTGGTGAAATTGTGGCATTCTTCTTTTATACCTTATTATAAAACCTTTTTACTCTGATAACTTGTATGTGCTTAATTGTTTTATATGCATTTATTTGGGGTATAGAAGGGGGTGTTACAATAGTGGTATCAGAGCAGGTCGGTCCGTCCGGCCTAGTTGCTAGAGTGTTTTCTTCCTGTGTGTTATTGATATGCGTGTGTTGCATTATCAATATTGGTTGTTCTTACGTGGTTCTGTGGTTGGAATTAGTAAGATGGTTGCAGGAAGGAACGACGAAGCGATTGCAGAGGCATTGACGAGATTGGCGGGGGCAATTGGGCAGAATCCTCCGGCCAATGTGAATGTGAGGAATCATGCTGATGATGGATTCCGTGCTTTGGGGAAATTCCAAAAGAATAACCCTCCGGTCTTCAAGGGAACTCATGAACCGGACAAGGCACAAATTTGGTTGAAAGCTGTGGAAAAGATTTTTCGAGTTATGAATTGCTCGGATGCACAGAAGGTGCAGTTTGGGACTCATATGCTCGAAGAAGAAGCTGAAGATTGGTGGGGTAATACTCGCCAAAGATTTGAGGAAGATGATATTGTGATTACGTGGGATTTGTTTAGAGAAACTTTTCTGGAGAAGTATTTTCCAGAGGATGTGCGGGGGAAGAAAGAGATCGAATTTCTTGAGTTGAAGCAAGGTAATTCGACGGTTGCTGAGTATGCGGCGAAATTTGAGGAGTTGATCAAATTTTGTCCTCACTATAATACTGGTAATGCTGAGAGGTCTAAGTGCCTCAAGTTTGTGAATGGTTTGAGACCCGAGATTAGACAAGCTATTGGATATCAGGAAATCAGGCGGTTTTCTGAGTTGGTTAACAAGAGCAGAATTTATGATGAAGACAGTAGGGCTAGGTCTAGCCACTACAAGAGCCTAAGTGATAAGAAAGGAAAAGGTCAATTCAGAGGAAAACCTTATGTGACTCCTGCGGGCAAAGGGAAGCAGAGAATGGGTTATGGCAAGAGGCCAAGTGGGGGAGTTTCTACTCCGGTGAGATGTTATAGGTGCGGTGAAGAGGGACATCGTGCTCCTGAATGCAAAAGTGTTGAGAAGACGTGTTTTAAGTGTGGCAAGCCAGGCCACAAGGCTCTGGAATGCAGAAGTGGTGCGGGCGTGACTTGCTACAATTGTGGTGAGCAAGGGCACATTAGTACCAAGTGCGATAAGCCGAAGAAGAATCAAGGGAGCGGGAAAGTGTTCGCTCTATCTGGATCTGAGACTGCTAGCGACGATCGATTGATCAGAGGTACGTGTTTTATTAATGGTATACCTTTGATCGCTATAATTGATACCGGAGCTACGCATTCTTTTATTTCTTTGGATTGTGTTAGAAGGTTAAATCTTGAGTTGTCTGTGATTGGTGGCGGTATGGTTATTGATACTCCTGCTATGGGTTCGGTAACTACACCGTATGTTTGCTTGAATTGCCCGTTGAGTATTTTCGGTAGAGATTTTGGGATAGATTTAGTGTGTCTTCATTTGGATCAACTTGATGTCATTCTTGGAATGAATTGGTTAAAGTTCAATCGTGTGTATATTAACTGTTTTGACAAAACGGTTATTTTTCCCGACTCGGATGTTGAAAGGGAATTGTTTATGACGAGGAAACAAGTGAAAGAATCGGTGCAAGATGGGGCTAAGGTATTTATGCTTATGGCAACTTTGAGGACTAGTGAAAGTGAAGAGATTGATGCTTTACCCATTGTTAGAGATTTTCCGGAAGTATTCCCTGAAGAGATAAAGGATTTACCGCCGGAGCGAGAAGTGGAGTTTTCGATAGATTTGATTCCTGGAACTAGTCCGATATCGATGGCTCCATATCGTATGTCGGCCTCGGAGTTAAAAGAGTTGAAGAGTCAACTTGAGGATTTGCTTGAAAAGAGGTTTATTCGTCCGAGCGTGTCACCGTGGGGTGCCCCGGTGTTGTTGGTTAAGAAGAAAGAGGGTTCTATGAGGCTCTGTGTGGATTACAGACAGTTGAACAAGGCGACTATTAAGAATAAGTATCCACTTCCGAGGATTGATGATCTGATGGATCAGTTGATTGGTGCAAGTGTGTTCAGCAAGATTGATTTGAGATCTGGGTATCATCAGATCCGTGTGAAAGCTGAGGATATTCAGAAGACGGCCTTTCGGACGAGGTATGGACACTATGAGTATTCCGTGATGCCATTTGGTGTGACTAATGCACCAGGTGTATTTATGGAGTACATGAATAGGATTTTTCATCCTTATTTGGATAAGTTTGTGGTGGTGTTTATCGACGACATCTTGGTTTATTCGAAGAGCGAAGGGGAGCATGCCGAGCATCTGAAGATTGTGTTATCTGTGCTGAGGGAGAAGCAGTTGTTCGCGAAGCTTTCTAAGTGTGAGTTTTGGTTGGAGAAGGTTAGTTTCCTTGGTCATGTGATCTCGAGTAATGGTATTGCGGTCGATCCGTCGAAGGTTGAGGCGGTGTCGCAATGGGAGACTCCGAAGTCAGTTTTTGAGATCAGAAGTTTTCTTGGTTTAGCCGGTTATTATCGGAAGTTTATTGAAGGATTTGCCAAGTTATCGTTGCCGTTGACGCAGTTGACTAGGAAAGGTCAAGCCTTTGTCTGGGACGCCAAGTGTGAAGCGAGTTTTCAAGAACTTAAGCGAAGGTTGACGACATCTCCTGTTTTGATCCTGCCAAATCCAGAAGAACCATTCGTTGTGTATTGTGATGCTTCTTTGATGGGTTTAGGAGGTGTGTTGATGCAGAATAACCAAGTTGTAGCTTATGCTTCGAGGCAACTCAAAGTGCATGAGAAGAATTATCCGACGCATGACTTAGAGTTGGCCGCCGTCGTGTTCGTGTTGAAACTTTGGAGGCATTATTTATTTGGCGCAAGATTTGAAGTGTTTAGTGACCACAAGAGTTTGAGGTATCTTTTTGATCAAAAGGAATTGAATGCGAGACAAAGAAGATGGCTTGAACTTTTGAAGGATTTTGATTTTGGCTTGAATTACCATCCGGGTAAAGCGAATGTAGTAGCGGATGCATTGAGTCGGAAATCATTGCATATGTCGGCATTGATGGTGAAAGAGTTAGAATTGGTTGAGCAATTTCGAGATTTGAGTTTGGTATGTGAGAGAACTTCTTTTGGATTTAAGTTGGGTATGTTAAAGCTGACAAGTGGTATTTTGGATGAAATTCGAGAAGGACAGAAATCAGATTTGAGCTTAGTTGATCGGTTGACTTTAATCAACCAAGGCCAAGGTGGTGATTTTCGGATTGATGAGAATGGTATTATGAGATGTCGGGATCGAGTTTGTGTTCCAGATGTGGTTGAGCTTAAGAAGAGTATCCTTGAGGAAGGACATCGTAGCGGATTGAGTATTCATCCGGGTGCTACTAAGATGTATCAGGATTTGAGGAAAGTATTTTGGTGGCCTAGTATGAAGAAGGATATTGCGGAATTTGTGTATTCTTGTTTGACTTGCCAGAAGTCAAAGGTTGA
The DNA here is from genome assembly GCA_963859935.3 of Lathyrus sativus. NCBI lineage: Eukaryota > Viridiplantae > Streptophyta > Magnoliopsida > Fabales > Fabaceae > Lathyrus > Lathyrus sativus. The sequence continues at coordinate 198,471,729 of OZ012737.1, forward strand.
GCATCAGAAGCCATCGGGTTTGATGAAGCCGTTGTTTATTCCTGAGTGGAAATGGGATAGTATCTCCATGGATTTTGTATCGGGTTTGCCGAGGACGCCGAGTAATTTTGAGGCTATTTGGGTTATCGTGGATAGGTTGACTAAATCTGCTCACTTTATCCCTATGCGTATGGATTACTCTTTGGAGAAGTTGGCTAAGTTGTATATTGAGAGGATTGTGTGTCTGCATGGTATTCCGTTAAGTATTGTTTCGGATAGAGATCCGCGGTTTACTTCGAGATTTTGGGAGAGCCTGCAAAGTGCTTTGGGTACTAAGTTGCGTCTGAGTTCAGCGTATCATCCTCAGACAGATGGTCAGACGGAGAGGACGATTCAGTCGCTTGAAGATCTTTTGAGAGCTTGTGTATTGGAAAAAGGAGGAGCTTGGGACAGCTACTTGCCTTTGATTGAGTTTACCTACAACAACAGTTTCCATTCGAGTATTGGTATGGCACCATTTGAGGCGTTGTATGGTAGGAGGTGTAGGACACCATTGTGTTGGTTCGAGTCCGGAGAAAGTTCTGTTGTTGGACCCGAGTTAGTTCAACAGACTACTGATAAGATCAAGATGATTCAAGAGAAGATGAGAGTTGCTCAAAGTCGTCAGAAGAGTTATTATGACAAGAGGAGGAAGGCACTTGAATTTCAAGAGGGAGATCATGTGTTTCTTCGAGTCACTCCGATGACAGGTGTTGGTAGGGCACTGAAGTCGCGCAAGTTGTCGCCGCGTTTCATTGGTCCTTATCAAATTTTGCAAAGGATAGGAGAAGTGGCCTATTGTGTGGCTTTACCACCGTCGCTTGCTAATCTTCATGACGTATTCCATGTATCTCAGTTGAGGAAATACATTGCGGATCCGTCTCATGTAGTCCAAGTAGATGATGTGCAGGTGAGAGATAACCTGACTGTTGAGACATCACCTATGCGGATAGAGGATCGGAAATTGAAGCAGCTTCGAGGTAAAGAGATCGCTTTAGTGAAGGTCGCGTGGGGAGGATCGGCTGGTGGAAATGTTACTTGGGAGCTTGAGAGTTGGATGAAAGAGTCTTATCCAGAACTGTTTGAATCAGGTAACATTTTCGAGGACGAAAATTCCTAAGTGGGGGAGGGTTGTAACAGCCCAAATTTCATTAAATAATTAATTGTAGTAATTAATTTATTTAGTGGGATTTTATCAATGTTGGAAATTAATTTTTATTAATTGGGATTAATAGAGAATTAAGAAGGAATTGGAGAGGAAGGAAAATGAAGGAAATATATAAGAGAGAAAGAAAAGAAAAGAAAGATAGAAAACATTTGGAAAGAAAGAGGAAAGAAGAAGAAAGGAGAGAAAGAGAAGAGAAGAAGAGGAAAAGTGGAAATCATCAAGAACCAACATCAAAGCTCCGATTAATCGAGGTAAGGGTGAGAAATGTTTCTATTTGATCATTGTATGATGTTATGTATGATGGGTTAGGGTTTTAGTAGAGTTTCCATCACTTTCTATTTAGGGCAAAATGTTGAATAATCGGTAGATTGAGGATTTAATCGGTTGAAACTGAGCAATAATACCGTAGAGTAGTCGGGTAACATGTATTGATGTTGTTTGTACTGATTTGGATGTGTAAGAGAAGGTTGATGATGGATTGGTGAAGGAGAAGACAGAATAGGGTTCTGTTCTGCGCAGGTTCGCTGGCTCTCGCCAGGCGAGCGAAGGCGAAGCTTCGCCAGGCGAAGCCTAGCGAATGTTGGCGAATAATTATATTTAAGTCCCAGTGGACTTCGCTGGTGGGTTCGCCAGGCGAAGTTGGATAGCGAAGGTTCGCCCAGCGAAGGTGCTGGCGAATGGTGGCGAATGAAGTCAGTAGCTACTGACTTGGGCTCGCTGGGAAGTCTCGCCAGGCGAAGCCTAGCGAGTGCTCGCTGAGAGAGTTCGCCAGGCGAAGGCCAGGCGAAGGTTCGCTGCGAGGGTTCTCCAGGCGAATGAAGGCGAATGTGACAGTATATTTTCTTTGCTGTGTTATCCAATGGGGATTGTTTGGTTGATTCATATATGTTTATACTTCTATGTTATGAATGAGTATGTGAACTATTATGATAACATTTGCTGTGGGTAGCCTTCGGGCGTGAATCCTAGAGTCGTGATATGAATGATTAATTGTAATCGGTTAAAATACATGAGAACATAATGATGATTATGTGTGTATTAATTGATGAGTTGTGAATGTTTGATTGTTGTGTACAATTATGTAATGAGTATGCATGAGAACATTTTGAATATGTGTGCGTATCTTATAATTGTATGATTGGTATTGCGATGTGAATACCTTGATTGTTGTGATAATTAGAGATACATGGGAATACAATGAGGAATGTATGTGTATCGTCTAATGAATTGTGAGTGCATATATGTATGCGATTGTTGTGAGAATGCATGGGAACATAGGTGATATGTGTGCATTGTTGTTGAATATGATGATGTGTGAAATGAATACATTGATAAATGTTTGATATATGTTGTATGTGCAATCATAATGAAATTCTCGAAGGGGTGAATTATTCGAATGCATGGGATTAAGACGCGGGAACGGTCTTAAGTGCATTTATTGTGATTGGTTGATTGTACATGCATCATTCAGTCAAGAGGCAATGTCTGTTAGTTTCGTGGAAACTAGTGGCTTGTCCCAAACCTAGAAGGGTGGGTTTGAAGCCTAGGGGACGGGCTTGGATGTTATCGGTCTAGAAGGGTGGACCCGGTTTAAAGTAAAAACCGAAAAATGATAACGAGTTATCGGTCTAGAAGGGTGGACCCGGTTTAACGTAAAAACCGAGAAAAGATAACGAGAGTCGGTACCGCATAGCATTGAATTGCATTGAAATGTTGAGTCACATTGCATAATATTGTTGTGGTACAAACGTGTTTGTGAATGATTGTGAAGCCAAGCATGAAGGGATGTGCTTGTGGATGTTCATAATGTTGATAGATGTGACGTAATATGATTATGATTGTGAGAATGAAGTGTGGTGAGAAATGTGAATATGTGTTATATGATACCTATATATATATAATCTTATGCTTTGATTATTATGGTTATATTTCTCACCCTTCTGCTGTTTTATAATGCTCTATGAGGCATTGCAGATTAGGATGCTGGAGTCCTTTTGTGAAGAATAGTCTTCATTCTTTTGAGTCTACTGCTCTGATATGTAACACCGGGTAGTTAGACTAGTGCAGTCATTCTTTTGTGATATATTGCGATGTATCAGCTGATGTGGTTCTGTAAATCTAACTGATATGATATATTAATTTAGATAGCTTATGTGTACGTGGATTAATATTTTGAAAACGATCAAATGATTTTATCTTCCGCTTAAATTGAAAATGTTACATATTTTATGGAGCAAATTGTGAAAGTGTTTTATTGGTGAAATTGTGGCATTCTTCTTTTATACCTTATTATAAAACCTTTTTACTCTGATAACTTGTATGTGCTTAATTGTTTTATATGCATTTATTTGGGGTATAGAAGGGGGTGTTACAACAAGGGTTAAGTTTAAAACAAGGATGCGCAGGTTGGCACAAACCTCATTGCCATTTTATTGTTTTTCAAAACAAATATAAAACAGGAATCACAAAGATCACAATATTTGAATACGAAGAAAACGCTTTTGATTTATTAACAAAATGCATGTACATAATCCAACAAGGCCCTGACGATAAAACCACTATGCCCCGGGTAGGACATAGGGTTGTACAATGATTGGAAACAGTAAATCATTACTCTTCGCTTGTCATCTGGATGATATCCTTGACGGACCAATTGTTGAGGCCCTCGCCTGGCTTGCTTGGCTGGATCCAAGAGTCGAGGTCACAGTCACTATCTCCACTGTCTTCAGACACCGCGTTGATGCTTTCGAAAATTACTCCGCCCTTGGTAAACTGGATCGGCCCTTTACCTCGAGACGCGCCGCTAGAAGAAGAAGAAGCTTCAGCTCCAGGAGAATATCCCAACCCAAACTTATCTTGCTTGTTGGGTATCTCCAAAATTCGCCCCCAGCCTGGGGTAGATCCGGCTTGGACAACGGCCCGAGCTTCCTTGAACGAGGAGAGAGTCATCTCCGGCTTTTCAGTGACTACAGGAGCTACGTCCTTCACTTTGACAGCTTCGAACGCTTGGCATAGAGTCTCATGGATTTCGCCATCCATTTCCACATACTTGAAGGATGACAAATGGCTCACCATTATGTCTTCCTCGCCACACACGGTTACGATGCTTCCTTCGACAGCATATTTCAGTTTCTAGTGCAACGTGGAGGTCACGGCACTAGCAGTGTAGATCCACGGCCGACCCAAGAGACAACTGTAGGCAGACATGATGTCCATAATATAAAAGACCGCTTCGAACATTTCCGGACCGACTTGGATCGGCAGGGTCACCTCCCCGAAAACGTGGCATTTAGTCCCATCGAACGCCTTCACAACCAGATCACTGGGTGTGCAAATCACTCCACGAGTATCCAACTTCATTAATGCCTTCTTCGGAAGAACATTAAGTGACGAACCCGTGTCCACCAATACGTGCGACATAATCGTGCCCCTACACTCTATCGAGATGTGCAGAGCGCTATTGTGATTCCTCCCTTTTGGCGTCAGCTCTAGGTCTGTGAACCCTAGCCCATTTCCAGCATTTACGTGGGCTACAACCTCTTCTAGCTGATTCACCGATATTTCCTGCGGTACATATGCGGCGTTCAACACCTTCAGCAGCGCGTTGCGGTGTGCTTCAGAACACAGCAATAAGTTCAGAATGGAAATCTTCGAGGGCGTCTGATGGAGATGATCTACAATCTTGTAGTCACTCTTTTTAATCAACCGCATAAACTCCTCAGCATCTTTAACAAGCAAGTCTTTTTCTGCCCCACACGGGATCTCTTCAACGACTTTACTTTTGCCTTTATCGGCCGCATCAGCTCTGACCGCTTTATCCGCCACAACCTCTGGTGGTGCAAACACTCTTCCGCTGCGAGTAATACCACTGATTCCCGCAAGATTCTCCACAGTCGACCCAAACAGTTCCAGCTCCAACCTCTGTCCGTTGCAGTAGACTTCATCCCCATAATGCCACGGAACGGCGTTAGTGCTCTCGAAGGGTATCGGCCCAGCTTTGGTAATAGTAATTGTGGGCGGTCTGGGCGCAGAAATAGTTATTGGCCGGCGAGGGATGGTGATGGTGGCGACTTCATCGGCCTGCTTCAGCACTACCTCCCCTGATCCACTTTCAGCCCTCCGGCTAAACTGCAGAATCCCTTCAGTCATCAGACTTTGAATTCCTTCTACCAAATGCTCACATCCATCAGAACGTGTGGCACAGTCCATACATAGCTCTCCGCAACTTGGAAAGAACCCTCTTTTCAGCAACTTAGCTTTAACGAAGCTAAGCGGCGTCTTCAGATCTCTAACGTCAGTCAACAAATCCGAACTCTCGTCCTCGATAATGGCGTTCACACCACCTCCCCTATGATTCGGCATAGGATTCTTCGTGACATTGGGCACATTATCGGAGAAGTTGATGATCTTGGCATCCACCATGTCTTGCACCTTATGCTTGAAGGCTTTGCAGTTCTCTATTGTGTGGCCTGGTGCCCCTGAGTGGAACTCACAAGTGGCATTCGCGTCGTACCCTGGCGGAGGTGCCCCTGTCAAGGGAGCCATCGTCCTCTTCTGGATCAACTGTAGCTGAAGCAAAGTCTGCAATAGTTGCGCATACGACATGGGCGGTGTCTCGAAGTGACGGTTCGCCAAAGGTGCCCGATTCTGGTACTTCCTGTATCCCTGTTGATTCGGTTGCTGCTGCTGCTGCTGTGGAGCTGCCGGGATAGTTATACTGGCCACCTGCTGGTGAGGACCTTTACCCTTCCTTTGAGCGTTGGTCACAACGCTCGCTTCTCCTTCCCGTCTTTTGCCAGCATAAGGTTTCTTTCCGCCTCCCCCAGCTGAGGATGACTCACCTTGAATTTTCCCGATCTTGATCCCATTTTCGACGTGCTCACCCGTGATAATGAGATCTGAGAACGTCCCAGACATACCACTGACTAACTTTTCATAGTAAACCCCTGGGAGGGTGGCTACAAACATCTGCACGAGCTCACGTTCGACCATCGGCGGCTGAACCCTGGCTGCCAACTCACGCCACCGCTGGGCGTATTCCTTAAATCCTTCATTATTCCTCTGCGACAGGTTCTGCAGCTAGACTCGGTTTGGGGCCAAGTCGCTATTGTATTGGTAGTGGTGCACAAATGCTTCAGCAAGATCCTTCCATGTGCGCACACTAGTGGGCTCCAGACTCATGTACCATTCGAGGGATGGCCCGGAAAGACTGTCTTGGAAGAAGTGCATCAACAACTTCTCGTCTTCGGAATGAGCAGACATCTTCCTGTAGTACGATCTCAGGTGGACACGAGGGCAAGTGGTGCCCTTATACTTTTCAAAGTCAGGTACCTTGAACTTGGGAGGCACCTTGAAATCAGCAATTAATCCCAGCTTGGACATATCAACGCCCAAAGTATTTTGATTCTCGATATCTCTCATCTTATCTTCAAGTGCCTTGAATCTAAGTCGTGCTTCAGCATTCAGCTCCCCTTCAGCACCTCTCTGAGAGAACACATCATCTTGACGATCCTCTAACCATGGCTGAGGCACAAACAGATTCCCGACGCCTGCATTGCCGTTGCCCGGCCCGACATTGACATTAGCTCCCAGACTCCCATTACCGACGCCCATCGTATTGAGTCCTATGTTGGCCATTACATTGCCTTTAGCACTGTCGTTGCCCCCGGTCACGGGAACACCATTCTGTGGAGTTTCAACTGGTGGAGGAGTAGGCACAGTCCCACCATGGAGTACGCCATTGCTATCAACCCTGGAAATCAAAGGCTGAACCAAAGTTCTGAGCTGATCCTGGCCATTGGCGACCGCTTGCATGAGCTCCATGAAGCGGTCCATCCTTTTGCGGAGTTCCTGAACATCAGTTTGCACTTGCTCCATGATTCTGGTCTGATTAGCTCTAGTCGGATAGCGGTGAATAGGTCTCTGATCAATCCTGGAACCACCTGAAACAACCTGAAAGACCTGAAAAAACCTGTAAACACAAAAGGGTTAGGAAAAACAACAGAATGCTCGTTATGCAAATGATTCATGCAAATGCAAACGTGTGTCTGTGCGTTAGGGGGATCTCCCCCGATCCTAGTGCCTGAGTGCCAGTGCTGATAATAAGGAGAAGTCCGAGTCCAATCATGGAAATAACAATCTCATATATAAAGAAAGCCCATCAAGGCAGTACATAACATCAGCGAGTACAAGATGAATCAATAGTGTGACCTCAGCCAACAAGCCTGGTGATGGTCAGCATACAACAATGATCAAAACAAAAGGAATACAAATAGTCAAGTACGGCCACGGGCGCGATACTCTTCCAACAACTCCTTCGTTTCTGGATGATTAGGCAGAGTGAGCAACCCCTCGACGAGCAATTCCCTCTGCACAATGGTGTACTGAAGTCCTTCGACCGAACCTTCCCATGCTCCTTCGCCGAAACAATCTTCTAACTTCCGCTTCTTGGACTCAAACGTCAATTTGCGCTCCTTCAGGTTGGCGAGAGCTTTGTTGAGCTGGCCTTCAGCAGCGTATCTGCGAGCAGTTTCTTCATCAAACCTTTTCTCATTATCCTTCACCTGGGCTTCCAACTTGGAGGTCTGTAGCATCAGCTTATCCTCCCGCTCTTTCCTGGTGGCCAGGGAAGCCTTCCAGTGCTGGTTGAACTTGGATATCCTCCAATACGCTTCGTCCAGGTGCTGCTTCTTCGTAGCCAGTACGTCGTTGACAGCTTTGAAGTCTTGACCCATGCGCTCACGCTCGGCTATCTGCTTAGTCAGGTCTGTCCCCAGCCGGTTCACCAGCCCTGTCTTCCTTTCGAAGGAATGAACGGCTTCGTTCCTCTCGCTTCGGAGCTGAGCCAATTCTTTCTCCAGTTCCTCATTTGCCCGCTTCAATTCATCTCGCTCAGCTAACACCTGATTATGCTGCTGAATGGGCACAGTAGTAGGCTCTTCAATCATTGGAGGGCTTTCTGGCTTGGCATGAGGAAACGACATTCCTATAGCATCTGCTCTGGCTCTGACCCAAGTCACATATGGAGGGTAGGCTTGATTGTTGCTTCTCCCCAGCAATGGTTTTCCTCGCTTACTGATGCCATTCCACGCGCACTGAAGCTTGGATAACAGATCCCCCTCTAGAAGACCGGTGAGGTACAGAGATTCCTGCACCTCTTCATCCTTCGGCGGAGCTCTCAAAGCATACGCGAACTGTCGGACCAGCAAAGACGGATTGTAGTTTATACAACCCTTCCTCCCTATCAAAGGCACGTTTGGAAACCCGCTGCAGCTGAAGATAACCTCAGTACCCAACCTATCTCTGTCAAACCAGTCAATATCCTCTGCAGATAAACTCATCGGACGCTCGGGCCACTCAGCTGTGGCTGCAGACGAGACAAAAGGACCCCTCTTGGGAAGATGGCTATCAAGCCATTTGTAAAGCAAGGGTACACAGCATGAGACATTCTTGCCCCTCCTGTTCTCGTTTTTGTAGTGGATAGAATGGTAGACATCTCCTATCAAGGTAGGGACTGGATTCCCTGAAGCAAAGATGTGAAACGCATCAAAGTCTACAAAATCGGGCAAATTGGGGAACATAATGATGCCATATATGCACAGAGCAAGGATGGCGTTGAATGCGACCCAACATCCGTCCTTGGCGCACTGCTGGGCCTTTCCCACTAAAAACTGCAAGGAGAACCCGGGAACCTTGTTCCAACTAGTCAATACCAACTCGGAGGCATCCAGATGAAGTGAAGGAGCTAAACCAGCCAGATCAGGCTCAACATCCATATGAACAAAAGGCATCTGCCTCTTGATAGGCACGCCTAGCAAGTCATCATACTCTTCCAGCGTGGGTGCGAGAACAAAATCCTGGAAAGTGAAACATCTCAACGGAGGGTCGTAGAACTGCAGCAGAGCGTGCAACCCATTCACCTCGAACACAGAAGGTTTATGAACCAAACTGAGCAACCTGCCGTAAGAATTTCTGAACTCATCCCTCACAGAATCATCTGCTAAAGCTATCAAACAAGTCAACTTAACCACATCAGGGGCAGGGAACTTGTAAGCCACGGTCTTCCTCAGAGAACCCATAACAATACAATAGGAGGCAAGAAATCCTGGATCGGGGAAAACGGTACCTGCAACACAGACACACGTTAATGAAATGCAAATGTATGCAAAATAATGTAAAATGCAATCATGCAGCAGGAGATCAAGGCAACTGTGTTGTGGAGATTTTGTATCAACAAAACCATAACGCTGCTCTATCAAGAACAACCACTGATAAGAAGAGAGTCCCGGTATCGGACCACGAATCTGCTCTGTCAAGAACAACCATCTGATAGGGCCATATACACAAGATCATAATTCTGCTCTATCAAGAACAATCGTCTGATAATAAAGACCTCTGATATAGGACCAAGAAATCTGCTCTATCAAGAACACACATACATCTGCTGATGAGATCTTCAGACCCCAATCATAAATCTGCTCTATCAAGAACAAACATACATCTGCTGATGAGATCTTCAGACCCCAATCATAAATATGCTCTGTCAAGAACAAACAACTGATGACCAAAACTCTGCTCTATCAAGAACAAACACCTGGTGACAAAATTCTGTTCTATCAAGAACAAACATACATCTGCTGATGAGATCTTCAGATCCCAATCACAACTCTGCTCTATCAAGAACAAACAAACTGATGACCGAAACTCTGCTCTATCAAGAACAAGCATCAGGTAATAAAACTCTGCTCTATCAAGAACAGACACCTGATATTGAGATCCTCTGATCAAAACCTGCTCTATCAAGAACAAGTACACATCTGGTGATAAGATCCTCTGATCCCAATCTGTTCCATCAAGAACAAACATACATCTGATGATAAGATCCTCTGATCCCAACAAAACTGATTCGCTGTCAAGAAAACCGGGTGGTCTGAAGGTCAAAGTTTCCTGCAATAAACCCAACCCTGCTCACAGGTATGGACCTAAACTGACTCAAGTTCGGCATCCTATGTGTTCATCAGTGTCACAGACATTCAAGAGGGGTGATACGATACCCAGAAGGTGTGGCATCACCAGCTCATGAAGCGGCCTCACTCGGCTGAATCACAAATGATCGGTCCCCAGAGTCGACAATCCACCAAACCAGCAACCGTCTCAACCCAAAGGGTTGAAAGAGAAGCCAACCGGGAGAACCTCGTCTGAGCGTGGATTTCATGAGACACTAGTTCCTGCAAAGCAAGCACGCGCCCACTAATTTCCACAACTAATGCTATGTTCACTCAAGCCTGGGTCTGGCTTCTCACTCATCAGAATGCCCCTCCCACAACAGCACAGATAATCATATCATATTGAAAATAAAATGCGGGAAATAAAATGCGATAAATAAACACAACCCTACAAGTAATCATACAAGCGCTAGGATTGACTCTCGCAGGGGAACCGGAGAACCAGAGATTCTGGGTTTGATCCCCAGCAGAGTCGCCAGCTGTCGCTTATGCGGAAATAAGGTGTCGGCAAAACAGAAGAGTTGCCACCTTTCGTTATTTATCCCTCAGAACGGGAAAGGAAACGATCGGAAAAACCTGACGAAAAAGGGTAAGACAAGGTCATCGCAACCGTTGTCTGGGTTCAGGAGTCGGTTACGCAAGGGGAAGGTATTAGCACCCCTCACGTCCGTGGTACTCGACGGGATCCACACTTGTTGTGTTTACTGGACGGGTTGGTTTATCTATCTACCTATCAAGGCTGGCTTGAAACAGAAAAGAAAATGACTCGGCAAAGCGTCGCGCTTTATGCCTACGTATTCTCATCAGAGAATGAGAAATCAGAGTCAACGTAGTTCGACCTACGACGGGTTATGGGGAAGGTAGCTCGCCAATACATCAGTATTGTGCCTACGTACTCTCAACAGGTATGAGAGATCAGAGCTTACGTAGTTCAGGACACTACGCATTATTTTCTGTCTTTTACGGAAGAAGTGTTTTTTATTGTGTTTGCAATCTCAATCGCACTAGAGACTATGACCTGAGAGTGAATGCGTCGCATGTCACCCAAAGGGTACCATACTAAACATCCAGATTGTGGAAAAGAAACTCTCCCACAATCCTTTCTCAGATAGCTTAAGGCTCGTAACGTACGAAAGAAATCATTCATGATTACTGTATCATAAACTGTTTTGAGATGAGAAGAGAGCAGGCTCAACTAGGAGGGAGACTATCAAGTCCTACTGTTGTCATGCCAAGGATTCATCCTATGGTTGAGGTTTGAACAGGGAACTCCTAGAAGTTATCATGCATAGGTTTCAACCTAAAGTTCTATCATCAATTCCTTATCAAAGGAAATGAGAATCCTAAGGGATCATGTCAATGATACACAGGAACAGATAAAGCATCAGCTTAAACAGTAAATAGTAATACAATAAAATGCATGCAATGCAAGTGAGGGAGGAAATGTATGTGGGGCATCAGCCTCCACAAGCTCATCTCAACCTCAAGCCAGAATGAATAACAGTAATCATACTGAGGAAAAACAACATGCTATCAAGCAAAATACAGTAAACTGCAATCATACAGATAGAATAAAATCATGCTATCAAGCAAAACAAACCACATGGGCAAGGGAGCTGGGCTCTACCGAATACCCGCAAGCAAAGCCATACAGTAACAGTACAAGCAGAGGGAGCAACTCAACCTCTAGTGCAATCATGCTCCTAGATTAAAGCTAGTCTAGATATGGACTTATTCTAATGCATCAAGCAAGTCAAACAAGGCACATCAATACAGAAAAGAAAACAGAAAAGAAAGCAGATCAACTCCTCTCTCAACTCCAAGCTTCAGCTCTTCCAACAGCAACTCAGTCTTCAGACTTCAGTCACTCTTGACAAATATAAATTTGCTTCTCCAGGTTTCAACCCTTCAATATAAGTTTCAACTTATTCTCTCTTCTCTAAGCTTCAGCTCCTTAATCAGTTCCACCTTCAGGCTTCACTCTTAACCACAAGTATCAACTTGATTCCTTCAGGGTCTCCAAGTTTCAAAGTAAGTATCAACTTCCTTTGTTCTTCAAGCTTCAGCTCTTCAGTCAATCTCAATTGAATCCTCTCCCTAAGTACCAACTTAGTCTTCAAGCTTCTTAGAGTAATCTTCAATCACTTAGAAGTATCAACTTCATCCTTCAGTCTTTAAGCCTCAGCTCTTCATTCAGTCTTTACTGGATCTTCACTGGTCTTCAAGTATCAACTTGCTCTTGTTGCTCTTCAAGCTTCAGCTGAAATGGCAATGCTCAGGGAATCGTCCTCTTCCACACTCTTCAATGAAGTCTTCATCTTCACACTCAAGCTCAACATCTCTCAAGATACTCAAACCAGAGGAAATCACTTAACTGGATAAGCTGGGGTGTTAAACTGCTTATTGACCACCAAAGGTTACCTATAAGGGTTCAACATCAAAGGAATGGTTCCCTCAAAAGTTCTACTTCCTAGGTACCATCACTTATCCCTCCTAAGGAGAGAGGTGAATACCATGGAAGGACTTTGAATCATAGGGAAGAATGGAGGTGAAAGATACCATCCATGTTTAAGAAAGGAATCAACTAGGTCTAAGCTCTTCTTAATCCCTAACCCTAAAGCAACAACAAAACAAACAAGATTCTCAAGCTCTCAAGCTCCTCAATCAATCTCCAAGTCTTCTAATATGCTCCTCAATGCTCCTCAAAGCAAGACCAAGCTCTCCAAGCCCACAAAGCAAAGCAAAACAAAATACAAGCCCACAAGGGCAACACAAACAACCATCAACTACAAAAATCATTTAAAAATAGTATACTATTATATTAAAACCTAATATAATTTCTAGGGGATCCTATATACCTACCCTTAATACCCTATATGTCCCAATGTCTAACTTGACCTAGAAACCCAAAATTCTAGTGTTATTGTGGACCTATGTTAAGGATTGACCTAATTCTACACAACCTAAAGTCATCTAGGCAAAACTAATCAAAAATTCATCAAAAAATTATGGAATAAATCCAGAGGGGAGCTAAAGTCCTAATCTAGCTATCCTAAAAAGAATGGCCTAAAAATATGAAGGGAACTAGCTTAACAAAATTCTACAAATCTATGCATCAACATAAAAGAATTAAAATGCTATAAAAAGAGAAAATACACAAAAAATATTAAAAATGCATGAAATGCAAATATTTTGATTTTATAATTTTCTATACATTAACATGAAATGGGAGAAAAAATCCCCATACAAAAATCATTAATTTTCTATTTATTATGATTTTTCAAAGATTAATGAAAAATGGAGAAAAAGAAATTAAATGAGAAAACATTGGTGTGAATAGCAAGTATATGCAGTACAAATTTCATATGGGCTTGAAATAGGGGTGCAGTTAGTAAGGCGCGCTAGGCCCAGTTTCATCAGAAAATCAATTAAAAAATTATAAAGAAAAAAGAAAAATGAACGGTGCATTAAGTAAGGAAAATCAGTACAAAATCCAAGTGGGCCATGAATGGGGGTGGGGATATCAAGCAATCCACTTAAGCCCAAAACGAACGTTTAATGAAACGCCTCATTTCATCATGTCTTCAGAATTCTCTTCAAACGTGAGATGGAATCTCAGCCACACGATCCCCACTCAGTCAAAGGTCTACGCATGATCCAATGATCACAGAGTCGTCTTCTTCCTTCAGCCATGGAAATGGAGGGAAAGCTCCATAGTTGCAGAGCTCAAACCCCAATTCGAACTCCATCAATTCTCAACCAAAAGCCATGATTCAAAGCCCTAATCTACTCTAAATTCCACCCTGAATCCAACCATAGCCTTAGAATCAATTGAAGTGCCCTAAATCTCCAAACCCGATCCAAGATAAAAAATAAGCTCAGACATCAACTTCCACAATTCTTGAAATTAATTACCTCAGAATGATCACCACCTCACCCTGGTTAATTCTTGATATCAAACTCATGCTATAGCTCACTATATCTTGTGTTCTTGGTCAAAACAAAAATGGTGTCATCAACTGAAACCTCACCAATTGATCCCAAACTTCCCATAATCCATCACCTAATTGTCTCTAACCGTTCTAACCTAACAATTCTTGCTAATTATGCTTAAATTATGGTGTAGAAGAAAAGTTACTAACCTGTCAAATCTTGATTAACAGATAGGGTAAACCTTCACTTCAAGCTCTCAAAATCTTCAGAATCGATCCTTGAATGATGATAAAGCTTCTGTTTGCAAAAGATTGAACCAAGAAAGCCTGAATCTCCAAACCCGATGGTGACTTGCAACCTTCAAAATCCAAGTGCTATCTCTTCAATTCTCCATGGTTTTGCCTTCAATTTGGTCTGCACAGCTTCAGTGTGATCAAGGGAATGTGTTTGGATTGAAAGAAGGAATGGAAATGAATCAGAATGTAGAATTTGATTTCAACTTGCAATGGAAGCAAGTGAAATGGCTATCTCTCTCTTCTCTCAAATCTCTCACCAACCTTGCATCTGAGCAAGTTCTATACACTATATAGGATGATTTAGACTCATCTAGAACCATCTGGAATCATCCAATGAGAAATTGGAATTCTCATGCCATGAGTTTATGGATTCATCTCATCTCATGCCTCACCTCATGCCAAGCCTCTTGCAGCAACTCATTCTGACCTGAAATTCTCCTTAGATGAGATATAGGATGTGTTAAGACACTTTACTAGCTTGTACATTGCCTTTCCTTGAGTTTTGCATTTGTGCCTTATTATGCAAGCAACCATTTTCCAAAGCAACCCCATGATCTAGGCCTCAATTCAAAAAAGTGGCTGAACCATTGTTTTTAGAATGTTCTTTAGAGTCAAAATGACCTATTATATTCCATGGTTTGGATGTGTAACTTGGAAATTTCAATTTCCAACTTGAACTTATTTAACTTATGCCTCCATTTTAGGTCATTTTTATCACTTTTTGCTACAAGCCTTTTCAACACCTCATGACCTCCCTAATAGCCTTAAAACATCATTTTAAGCAAGTTTGATGTTGAAGATTTTTCCATTTGAAGCTTGGAAATAGGAGTTATGGCCTTATGCTTGAAATGACCTATAATATCCAAATGACCAAAATGCCCTTGACTTGTCAAAGCCATAACTTGAGTTCTACAAATCCTATCAAGGACTTATAGTACTCTCTAGAAAGATAAGAAGATGAGGAACAACATTCATGTTGACCAAAAGTTCATAGGAATCATCCTTCTTGGGAAAAAGTTGGATGCAAGTTGGGTGACTTTCAAGGCCCCAGATTCACATACCTCAGATGACCTGTAACTTGCCAAAGTCATAACTTGAGCTCTACAAATCCTATCAAGGACTTCTAGTACTCAAATTAAATATAAGAACAAGCTCTACAACATTCATGTTGGGGGTAAGATGAGATGACAACCACATCTTGAGCTAAACGGCCTTGAAGATAGGGATCAAACTAGGGGATTTTACACTGTCAAGCCTTAGAAACCCTAGCTTAAAACTTCTCAATCTCCTCAATCATGATGAGTTGGTATAGGAATCATCCTTATAGCATCTCAATGCATCAATCCATGATCACATGGCTCTTGGATTAGGTCTCAACCCTCTCCAAATCATCAGTTGACCTAGGGTTGACCCAGTCAAACCCTAATTGCACCACTCACGGCTGAGTCTTCTTAAACTTGTACAATGACCTCTCTAGGCCTCATGATGGCTTTCAAGACATCTCATAAGCTCTCTCAAAGCTTCAAGTCCATCCTCATAGCCTCAGAATCATTTGAGGAGCTCCCACAACTCTCAAGTTATGAGGCATACAACCTTGGCTTCAACCAATCTCTCTGAGGATTTCTTAACTTCTCTGACAAGGATATCAACCCTTGAACATTTGAATAAACTTCTTGGCTAGCTTCAAAGTATTGTATAGCTCTTGATTGGTAATCATACCTCTTGATCTACTGCACACATATCAATGAAATGCAGATGATAATGCTAGTGAACACAAGCTAGGTAAATAAATGTTGGTAAAATTTTGGGGTGCAACAGTTTCATTTAAATCCTTGGCTGATCCACGTGTTTGTATGTGAGTTGTTTGATGCGTTTACTTTCTGATCTTATGGCCATAAACATAACCTACCATGCGCCATGTTTGATGGTGCCACACGAGATCCTCTTGTTTCCCTGTTTTTTGTTTTTTTTGCTGAATTAGACTTGGGCTCTATGTTGCTAATAGCACCTCCCTTTACTGAGCCCACTTGATTTTCAACGTGTATGGGCTGCTGTCTGCACCCTATTTTTCTTATTTTAGTTTTATTTTCTTTTTATTTTGTTTTGAACCTATTTTGATTTAATTCCATTTAAAAGGCTTCCGAGCTTGATAAAATTCCAGAAAAATATGTTTTAGACATTTTAGGATGTCTTTTATTTTTTGGAAATTTTTATTTTATTTTTTGGTTTATTTTTCAATTAAAAATGGAATTAATCATTGGAAGTGTTTTATTGGACTTATTTCTTGACATGGTTTGTTCTTGATTTTGTTTTTGCTCTTTCCTTTTGATCCAAAGACTGAAAATTGATCCTCATATCCATGATGAGTTGATCAATTTTTAAGGACCATTTTTCCCCTGTTTGGTTGACTTTTGGTTTGACTTTTAGTGCATTTCATTTGACCCTCGACAATCCTCATTCACAATGGGACACCCTTGTGAATCAATTTCTTTGGTGGTGTTGTGAATTGATTTTGATTGTGATCTCTTGGTCACTATTTGCCAGCATGTTTGGATACCTTGTGCATTTTATTTGATCATTTTTGAACCATTTTCCTAATTTTGAGGTAACTTGCAAGTCAAGTTACCTCCAAGGGAGGTTCATACATACACATTGACCTAGTTTGTCTTGGAAATGACACTTGTGGATCCTTTGAGCCCTCAATGCCTTTTGATTCATATTGCTAACATGTTAAGGGTGATGCTTGCTCATTTTTAGGTCATGACATTATGTTTTGCTTGCTCATTTGGTTGTTTTCCTTTGAGTTTTCATTTAGGGTTTCCATATGTAACTTGTTTGCATCCTTTTGTGTGATTTACTCTTGTGCATATTCTTCTCCTTTCTCCTTTGAATTTCTCATATGCATGCTTGGTTGAGATGAGCTTGTGGAGGCTACTGCCTCACACTATTTTCCTTCCACTTTCATTCGACTTGTGCATCTTATGATTGCATTTTCATTTGCATGTTCTTTCTTCTTCTTCTTCTTTTGATTTTCTTTGCCATGCTCCCCATAAGTTCTCTAACCTTTTGAGGTTATGATAGACATTAGGTGCTTAACCATGCATGATAACATTAGGTAGTTCCCTTTTGTATCCCAACTTTAAGTCCACTTTGCATGATAACTTTTAGGATTGATTAGTCTCCCATTAGTGGTCCTCTCTTCTCTTCTCATCTTCATACAATCTTAACACGCTTAATAAAGATAATGGATATTGTGACATGAGCCTTATACTTGGGAAATGGTGATTGAGGGGCTACCTCGCAATTGCCTAGAGTGTTTAGTATACGTCCTTAGGACGATATGCGACGCATTCGATCCTAGGTTTTAGACTTTAGTACAACATACATTATGAACACTCAAATTCAAAACACTTCTTCTCTAAAAAACACAAAAACACTTCAAACCTTTTTCACCCTTTGGGGTTCTTAATCAGGAAATTTTTTCCAGATAAAAGAGTGTTGTTAACTTTTAGTTCTACCGCAAACGGTAACCCCTAAGTCTCCAATGGACGAGCTGCATACACCAACTGCTTGAACTACTTGTTAACCCTACTCGGGCCTAAAAACTTTTGAAGCAACCTGTGGTCTTTTTTAGCCCGAACTAAGTTTGCTCTGATCTTTAATACCAGATGAAAGTACGTAGGCACAAAACGCGATGTCTTGGCGAGCAACCTTCCCCCCTTTCACCCGTAGTTAGCCGAACTACGTTGACTCTGACTTTCCCATTGCACGAGGGAATATGTAGGCCCAGAGCTGCGATGCTCTGCCGAGTCTCTCCTTTCTTTTCCTTTTGTCCCTTGACCTTTAGCTAGATATATTGATCACCCTTTTAGATAGACAACAATGCGTGGATCCCGTCGAGTACGACGGACGTGAGGGGTGCTAATACCTTCCCCTTGCGTAACCGACTCCCGAATCCAGGACTTGGTTGCGATGACCTTGTCTTTCCCTTTTCGTCAGGTTTTTTAGATCGTTTCCTTTCCCTCTCTTTGGGATAAATAACGAAAGGTGGCGACTCTTCTGTTTTCCGCCGGGTGTTTTTCGCAGTTGCGACAGCTGGCGACTCTGCTGGGGACTCTGGTTCCCTATGCGAGTCAATCCTAGCGCTTGTTTGTTTATATTTGGGTGTTATATATATGTGCTTTATTTACTTCCGCGCTTTATTTTCCTGCATCATATATCATTATTGCTATGTTGTTGGGATGGGAAGTTCTGATGAGTGATAAGCCGGACCTGGGCTTGAGTACAAACCTAGCATTAGTCGTGGAGATTAGTGGGAGGCTTGCTTGCTTAGCAGGTATAGATTCCCATGAAATTCACACTCAGATGAGATTCTCTTTGATGACTTCTCCTCTGGCCCTTAGGGCTCGACGGGATGTTGGATCTAAGGATTGTCGACTCTGGGAACCGATCATTTGTGAGTCAGCTAAGTGAGGCCTCTTCAGGAGATGATGGTGCCAAACCAAAAATGGTGAACGCATCATCATTTCTTAAAAGTCCGTGACACTGATGAACGCATAGGATGCCATACCTTATCGGTGAATAGGTCCATACCTGTGAGTGAGACTGGGGTTATGCAGGAAACTTTTACCTTCAGATTACCCGGTTTTCTCTATAGTTTGAATCTAGATTATTGGTATCAGTTGGTTTCTATCGGAGCAGTGTTATGTTCTTGCTGAAGCAGAGCTCTGATCTTGCTCAGTGTACAACACAATAGTCTTGATCCTTTGTGTGTGCATTAGCATTTTGCATTTAGCATTGGTTTGCATTTGCATTTCATTTTTGCATATCCATCCTCAGCCGGACCAAGGAGCTCACCATCTTTTGTCTGCTTCGTTAGTTGGTTTCCCGACATTCGCATTGGACTTGAGTTAGCTTTTGGAAGGATCATGAACTAAGGAGAGCAGAATTTGGTTGTTACGAGGGAAAAGTTTGAGTTGATGAAGAATCAGTTGGGTCAACTCATGGAGGCCATAATAGCTATGACTAGAGGAGAGGTCGGTATTCAGAGGACCCTGGTGAACAATGTTGCTCAAGCTCAGCCTGCACCGATTCCTATTGAAGAGAATACTATTGCCAGAGACAGAGATTCATCTTCTCTCCATGACACAGAATATCAGAGTTTCACTTTCCTTGTGCCAGATTCTCAGAGGACTATTCCAAAGGTTAATGTTGAGGACCCACAGACTATTGAGTTTATGGAAAAATGTCAACTGTTGGAGGAAAAGCTTGATGCCCTGATAAGTCAGGATACTCTTAATTTGAGTGCTGCAAGCATGTGTCTGGTGCCCGGTCTTATGATGCCTCCGAAGTTCAAAATGTCGGATTTTGAGAAGCTCAAAGGGGATAGTTGTTCGAAGCAGCATTTGGTAATGTTCTGCAGGAAAATGAATTCACATGTCCATAATGATGAGCTTATGATTCACTGCTTCCAGGACAGTCTGAGTGGAGCATCGTTGAGTTGGTATATGCAGTTGGAGAGTGGTTGTATATGATCATGGTCAGATTTAGCCAATGCCTTTGTGAAGCAGTACAACTACAATCTCAACACGGCTCCTAGTCGCGTGCAGTTACAAGAATTATCTCAGGCGGACAATGAATCCTTCAAAGGATATGTGCAGGGATGGAGAGAGTTAGATGCTCGTGTTTAACCCCCACTTTAGGACATAGAATTGATTGATATATTCTTGGGTACCTTGAAAGGCCATTACTTTAACAAGTTGATCAGTGGTGGAATGTCAAACTTTGCCGACTTGGTGATAATGGGTGAACGTATTGAGAGTGGACTCAAGAGCGGAAAGATTCGAAACATCCCCTATATCTCAGTTGAGGAGAATGAATCAGTCGTTAGTTCTCAGGAAGAATGGGAAAGAGGAAGTGATGTTATCCCAGGATCTCCAGTATCTCAAGTTCAATTTTCAGATACTTCGAGTGTTCAGAGTCATCAGTCTGTTGGATCTGTGTATCAGGTATCTGTTTCCCGCTAAAGTCAACAGTTGCACCATCGTCAACCGCGTCAGCACGCCAGACGAAGACCAAGGAAACCAGAAAGGAATTTTACTCAGTTACTGGTATCGTATAGTCAGTTGTTGTCGGATTTGATCAGAGGGGGGTTGATAGTGCCGAAGAAGATTAATCCAGAGATTCTGCCATATCTGCCAGGCTTCGATGTCAGCGCCCGCTGTGAGTACCATGCTGGGGCACAGGGGCATTTAATTGAAGAGTGTAAGGTGCTTAGGAGCCAAGTTTAGACTTTGCTGGATTCCAACAGGATCTCAGTCACGTCTTAGGGTATTCAAATCAATGATCTTCTTTTATCTAGTCAAGCGGGTGTATCAGTTCATGTTATGGAGGAATTCACTAAGAGCAGTTGTTCGGAAGAGTATCAAACTAAGGACTCAGTTGAGGGTTGTATCCCTGTGTAACATTTGTTCATTACTGTATGCTGACCATCGCCAGGCTTGTTGGTCGAGGTCACTCTGTTTGTAGTCAGTTACTCCTGTATGGAGGATATATGTGTGATGGTTATCCCTGATTGGATCTTGGGTTCCTTTTTGCCTTGGTGCTATTCTGAGATTTCATTGTTGCATACTTGTCTGCATCTTTCATATTATTTTTGTATAACAGGTACCTCATAGCTGCTAATCTGACTTCATATACTCCACTAGTTTGTTGCAGGTTATACAATCAGATAGATCACAGGAATCCCCGCAAAGTTATGGAGCAAGTTCAAGCAGAGCTGGGAGAAGTCAAGAGCCAGATGGGGCAGTTCATTGTGGACATGCAAGCGTTGCACTTGGATCAAAATGCGCTCAGAGAGGAGAATCATCAGTTGAAAACTCAGGTGGGCTTAATCATGGAAGTGATAAGGAACATGCTCAGAAAAGAAGGTGACCAAGTGCCTGAGGCTGCAGCAAAGATGCTTGTTCCATTTTTGTCTGTGGAACCTATACTAGAGTGTAATGTGTGTCATAAATCTGCTGCACAACCGGAGGTTCTGAAATTTTCGTGCCATCAGCCGCGTCCCGTTTCTCAGGAGAATCCCAGGATTAGAAGATATGGTCAAAGGATAAAATCACAAGATAGAATGTTCGATCAGATCCCCATGGATTATGCTCAGTTGGTGCAGCTCTTGCTCCAACTTCAGTTGGTTGAGCCTCGGACTTTGACTTCATTTACTAGCCAGCCACCACCGGGCTTTGATATCAATGCTCATTGCGATTTCCACTCTGGGGGACAGGGGCATAACGTCGCAAACTATAAAGCTTTTAAGCATAAAGTTCAGGACCTGATTGATTCGAAGACAATTGAATTCACGCCGGGTGGCATGAAGGTATCAGGCGAATTTGTTCCCTATCATGGAAAAGAGATGGATACTCCTATTCCCTTACCTAAAGCTGCAGTAGGTCAAGGGTATATCTTACAATCTTTGGTGTCAGAATCCCCCTGCCCACAGCTGCTTCCTGTTCCTGGGTCAAGCTTAAGGATAAAAGCACCTGAAAAGAAAGAGTCCTCAAGAATTCAAACCTAGTCGCTGGATGTTTCTGCTGTTCAGAGTCCATGACCTTTTGGGTCCTTGCAGCAAAATTATCAGTACCAGAATCAGAATAAGCCTCACAACAATTTGAAAAGAAGGAATGCTTCTCTTGGTCCAGTGCCTATGTCGTACAGTCAGCTACTGCCGCACCTAGTTCGAAATTCTTTGGTGGAACCCAAAGCTCTCAAACCGGTGCCAGAACCTTACCCTCCCTAGTATGATCCTAGCTCTCAATGTGGATATCATGGAGGATCCGCGGGGCACTCGACTGAAGATTGCGAGGCTTTTCAAGCCAGGGTACAACAGTTGATGGACCGAAGGTGCATATCCTTTACAAGAAGAGAGTTGACCGTACATCGCTCGTCTGATTGAGTTTGAAGACTTCAGGGGTCGCACCTCCCTAAGAAGTTAATCAGTGTGAAAGCCCAGTTCCCAGAAGCTGGCGATTTTCGTTTTATCCTGTTATTTCTTTACGTTTGTTATTTCTTTCCTATTTATAGTGCAAAACTCATTTGTAAAACTTTTTTGTTTTCGATTGATATTAATGAAATGAATATGCATGTTTTGATTTAATCCATTCGTGTTCACTAATTGCATTTTACATATGTCATACGCTTGTTTAAGCGGAATCCAAGGAGGATGACAAAGTTTAAAGACGCGCAAGCTTCCGATTGTATGCTTTTGAAATAAAACCTACTGATGATGTACAGGCATTGTTTCAAATTCCTAAACACCGGAGATATAAGGATGATAATCCTTTGTCAACCCCTTCGAGCCTTGTAGTAGGAATTTCTTTCTGAAAATGAAAAAATCCTCAACCTTAACCTGGGGCAGGGTAGGTGTCAGTTAATTCGGCCAAACATCCAAATTGCAATAGGAGTTTTCCCGTTCGAGGATCAATCACACCTCTACAGGTCATGCCTAAAGAACCTCAATGGTTAAACCTTATCGACCAAGGAGTGAAACAGTCACAATCCTCTAAACACGTCAGACAATCCAGTGTCACACGATTTGTTCAGAAAAATAAAGAAAAAGAATCGGGATAAAAAGCCCGCTAAGTTGAATCTTGAAAACAAGTGACTTAGGCAAAAATTAGGGCATCCCGTTGGACTTTGAAATCAAAAGAAGCTCAAAAGAGCCAGTCCAGGCAAAAGTTAGGGAAATAAAAAAAAAATGATGATGAAAAAACAAGTCGTGTGACTCAGGCACCAAAGACGAAAAGCGAGTGACTATCACTCCAAAAAACTTGTGGTTTCCCGAACCATCACTCCTATCATACAACCTATGAGACGTGAGCGCTAGTGTCGAATTAGCTGAACATAGGATTGGAGAACATCACAGAGAATGGGTGGGTTACAATACATTTTGAGCCTTTATCCTTTCCTTCAAACCGTGAACCTGACCATGATACAACCTGGAAAAGTCCTAATTGAAGCAGGTTTGTTTCTAAAGCATACTTTGGTAAAGATCGCATCGAAACTGACTCCTAAAAAGATTCCTTTTACAACATTGTATTAATGTTGACATTTTGATAAGTGATTCGTTCACTATATGTCACAAAAAAATTTCCAGTGAACAGATTGGAATTTTAAAACTGTCATATGCATGGCATTTAATATATCTTTTATGCTGGACAATTTTTTTTACTTGTGAGTAAGCGCTTGGCAGCAGGGAAGTTTCCACAGTAGAAAGATTGATCAGGATAGAATGCGGAATGCTTGAATATTCCGGTGAACCGGGGCAAGTTATATCAAATAGCATGGGAGTCAGCCATCCAAAAGTCAATTAATCTGAAGCATTCAAGTCGAGATTCGGTGAATCTCTCGCAGCCAAGAAGCACTTTCCCCATAGATCATCCAATCAGGAGCAAAGTCATTGTAAGAATGGGGCACGCCACCCTAAGAGCACATAAGCTATTCTTATCTGTGGGGCGATTAATGTGAAGCACCTCTCCGAGGTTCAAGGTGTTTAGGCAATGCATATCAAGTGGTCGGGGTATGAGATTTCAAATTTCCTTTCGAGGAACATCCCCATAGAGATCCCATGGGCTGGGGCAAATATGGAAATGAAGGAACTGTGTCCTCTCCATATTTTCAGAGCTATTCAAGCGGGTTCAGTCAACTTTCAAGTGCAAGACGAATGTCGGGAAGTCATGTTACTATCCCTTGACCCTTCAACCAAAACCTTTGAGTTCAGACATGATATTTTTCCAGCATCAGTCGTACCTGATCCTTTGTAAATCCAATTCCCTTTGGTACGCAGGAAGACTTCGCTTGTTTTCCCCAACAGAGTCCAATCATACTTTGCACATCTGGTTACCCCCAGCGGAGTTGGTTTCACCTCTTCAGCATTTATTTTGCTGAAGTAGTTCTGTTGTATCCAACTTTCCCCGGCAGCCCGTGCCTGCATCTGCATCTTTGCATGTAGTTATCATATTTGCATCATGTTTTCATTTCATCCACAAATGCGTAGCATTTCCATTTCATATGGAGCATTACGCCATATTCAAACATACGCATATGCATGCGAAGCATAAGCCAGTTTTCTGTCAGTTCTCCGTGGTAACTTGAATCACTCTTCAATCAATACAGGGGCATTTATCCAGCAGCTTTGTTCAGACAGCTTATCGGTTTACTCGGGTTTCAGATCATACGTCGGTTATGCTTTGTCCATCAGTCCTCTGATGATGACATCCCTCAAGCAGAGTTCCTTGGTCCATCAGTCCTCTGATGCCGACAATTTTTCTTTCCGTCAATCCCTATTGACGACGTGTTTCTCCGAGCAGATTTTCCTTCCGTCAATTCCTATTGACGACGTATTTCCCCAACAAGTTTTTCTCTCCGTCTATCCTTAGACGATGTGAGCTTCGGATATGGTTTTCTCTCCGTCTATCCTTAAATGACGTGAGCTTCGGATATGGTTTTCTCTCCGTCTATCCTTAGACGACGTGAGTTTCGGACGTGGTTTTCTTTCCGTTTATTGGATGATATGGCGTTTTATGAGGGTTTTCGTGCTGTCAATTCCTATTGACGCTGTGACTTTTTGAAGAATGATTGGTTTCCCTTGTTGTCAATTCCTATTGATGATGTGTCCCTTTGAAGATATTCTCTTTCCATCAACTCTTATGGACGAAAGAATTCTGCAATTTGGTGAATGGTTTTGAAGTGCGGTTTTGGGTGTCTTTCCGTCTACTTTTAGACGATGTGAGTATTTGGGGTCTTTCCGTATACCATTAGACGATGTGAGTATTGTTTTTATTTCTGTCTATTCTTAGAGAATGTGAACCTTTCATTGGTGTCTTTCCGTCTACTTTTAGACGATGTGAGTATTTGATGTCTTTCCGTCTACCCTTAGACGATGTGAGTATTATTCTCTGCCTGAGGTAAAGTTACCAGCTGCGCGTTGATCCTGCCTTTGGTTTTGATGTATGTGGCATTACATAGATGACTGGCAGCGATGTCAGGTGTTCTTTATCATATGATCAGTTAGTTGGTTGCCGTTGCAACTGTCTGCGTTTAGTTTTTTTTTTCTGGATATTTGTTCCCCAATCAGAGTGTTGCGGTTTATTTATGCGGTTGGCAAATTTCCGGGTTCTTTGGTATTCAACCGTCTTTTACCTTGATTGTTTGAAAGCCATTCGCTTTTCATCCATTCAGGTCCA
This sequence comes from Lathyrus sativus, assembly GCA_963859935.3. Lineage (NCBI taxonomy): Eukaryota > Viridiplantae > Streptophyta > Magnoliopsida > Fabales > Fabaceae > Lathyrus > Lathyrus sativus. The sequence continues at coordinate 198,497,386 of OZ012737.1, forward strand.
AGTCGTTTGAATAGGGGCAACTGTTGCACCCCAAAATTTGCCCAACCTTTTTCTTTGGCTGGCTTTTGTTTCTTTGCATTGTTCTAACATTTGCATTGCATATCATTGTTCATTTAGCAGGGGATCAAGAAGTGTGACTAACAAGATAAGGTTACCAAGAGTGTTGAGCCTAAGCAAGGGGTTTTACTCAAACATGAATGGTCATCAAGTCATCAAAAGGTGGTCAGTGTTCTTTGAGAAAGTTGATGGGTGTATGAGGACCAGCTCCTAACTTGGAGGTTAAGTGAAGATCGTCAGAGAGTTGTGAATTCATGATTACGGATATGGGATGTTGAGAGAGCTTATTGAGTGCTTTGAGAGCCATGTTGGAGTTTGTTCAAGTTGTTGTGTCGTGTGTAAGAAGCCACAGCCAAAGGTGTTGCATCTAGGGTTTTCATCTGGTCAACCCTAGGTCAATTGTGAAATTGAAGGAGATTAAGACTCAATTCCAAGTCTCTATGGTCATGGAATGTTATGTTGAGATGCCTAATATATCATTTCAAGATCAAATCAAGAAGAATCAAGAGTGTGAGAAGTTACTAAATTAGGGTTCTCAGTGTAAAAGCCCCTGTTTAGTGCCCAACTTCAAGACCACATATCTCAAGATACAAGTCTCACCTCATCTTGACCCCAACATGAAACTTGTAAAGCATGTATCTAAATTTCTTTTGAGTACTAGAAGTCATTAATCTGATTTGTATAACTCAAGTTACGATGCTGGCAAGTTATAGGTCCTCAGATGAATGTGATTTTGGTCAACAAAAGTCAACCAACTTCCAAGCCATTTTGACCTAGAAGGATGTTTCTCCTCACATTGACCAAAACATGAAAGTTGTTCCTCATGATCTTAGCTTTCCAAAGAGTACTAGAAGGCCTTTATCTGATTTGTAGAACTCAAGTTATGAGGCTTGCAAGGCAGGGGTATTTTGGGAAAGTAGGATTACAGGTCATTTTCATTATAGGTCCATTTCACTATCTTGCACACTTCAAATGAAAATCTTTCCAACATGAAACTTGCTCCAAATAGGGTCATTTGCTCAACCAAACATCAAGGATTCATGGATTTGGCTTGGATTGAAGAATTGGTGTGTAACTTTTTAAGAAAGCTTAAAATCACAAAATGGAATTAATTCATTTCTAACCATTTCAAGGCATGTTTATGCACTTTTTGAGTGACAAGAATGTACTAAACAAGATGCAAGCATTGGATTGAAGTTTTGGTACCATTTTCATGTGCTTTTCAAATGCCATTTCAAGTGAAATTTTGATAATGCAATCCCAACCATTTGATCAATTTAAGGCTTGAATCCTATCCATTTGATTAATATGAGATCTCAGCAAGCTAAATGAATGCATTTCCATGCTTGGCAGCTGCATTTTTGTGCACATTTAGAAGCTTCCATCAAGAGAAAATTTGAATTTGCAATTGGGCTATACAGGCTGCAATTGGGCTTCCTTTCCATCAGGATCCATCACATATAATCCCTTGATCATTCACAATGCCTCAGAAAGTGAAGAATTGGTTGAGAACTCCATAGTTAAAGCTCAAGAGAAAGTGAAATTCGAATTTGGAGATTCACTCAATTTCAGACCAAATTAAGCTCATTTAAAGCTTCTTTGAGGATTATAGAGTGATTCTGGTTGGTTTTCTTCAAGCTTCAACACCATTTCAAGGCTCAGTGGAGGCTCTCCACTAGGTAAATCATTTCTCATCCATGCTCTCTTTTTAAGCCATGTTTACACGCCATTTTTGTGTTTTTGTGATGTATGAACTTCATGCTTGGATTCTGGAAACAATTGGTTGCTGTTTATGAATTTTTATGATTTGAGCTTGAAACTTGTTCTCTTCGATTTTGGACTTATCTTGAGGTTTTATGCTTAATGGACCATGGATTTGTATTCTACGTGACGTATAGGTGATTTTTGACTATTAGTTTGCTGATTTTGGTTCATTATTTCCACTTGTGATTTTTGGGGTACTGTTGTGGTGGAGATACGGCCGGAGAAGACGACCGGAGGATGCTCCGACCGCCGTCTGTTTCTGTTTTAATTTTTTGAATGTTGATGATGATGCGTGGCATGCTTTCATGCGTTGGATCTGTTTACCTTTTATTTACGCGGCCATGATTAAGACCCACCATGCGTTTTCATTTGACTGCACACACACAATCATGATTAAACTATGCGTTTCATTTAAATCCTTGGTTGAACCACGTGTTTGTATGTGAGTCGTTTGATGCGTTTACTTTCTGATCTTATGGCCATAAACGTAACCTACCATGCGCCATGTTTGATGGTGCCACACGAGATCCTCTTGTTTTCCCGTTTTTTGTTCTTTTGCTGAATTAAACTTGGGCTCTATGTTGCTAATAGCACCTCCCTTTACTGAGCCCACTTGATTTTCAACGTTTCTGGGCTGCTGTCTGCACCCTATTTTTCTTATTTTAGTTTTATTTTCTTTTTATTTTGTTTTGAATCTGTTTTGATTTAATTCCATTTAAAAGGCTTCCAAGCTTGATAAAATTCCAGAAAAATATGTTTTAGACATTTTAGGATGTCTTTTATTTTTAGGAAATTTTTATTTTATTTTTTGGTTTATTTTTCAATTAAAAATGGAATTAATCATTGGAAGTGTTTTATTGGACTTATTTCTTGACATGGTTTGTTCTTGATTTTGTTTTTGCTCTTTCCTTTTGATCCAAAGACTGAAAATTGATCCTCATATCCATGATGAGTTGATCAAATTTTGAGGACCATTTTCCCCCTATTTGGTTGACTTTTGGTTTGACTTTTAGTGCATTTCATTTGACCCTCGACAATCCTCATTCACAATGGGACACCCTTGTGAATCAATTTCTTTGGTGGTATTGTGAATTGATTTTGATTATGATCTCTTGGCCTCTGTTTGCCAACATGTTTGGGTACCTTGTGCATTTTATTTGATCATTTTTGAACCATTTTCCTAATTTTGAGGTAACTTGCAAGTCAAGTTACCTCCAAGGGAGGTTCATACATACACATTGACCTAGTTTGTCTTGGAAATGATAATTGTGGATCCTTTGATCCCTCAATGCCTTTTGATTCATGTTTCTTACATGTTAAGGATGATGCTTGCTCATTTTTAGGTCATGACATTATGTTTTGCTTGCTCATTTGGTTGTTTTCTTTTGAGTTTTCATTTAGGGTTTCCATATGTAACTTGTTTGCATCCTTTTGTATGATTTACTCTTGTGCATCTTCTTCTCCTTTCTCCTTTGCATTTCTCATATGCATGCTTGGTTGACATGAGCTTGTGGAGGCTACTGCCCCGCACTATTTTCCTCCCACTTTCATTCTACTTGTGCATCTTATGTTTGCATTTTCATTTGCATGTTCTTTCTTCTTCTTCTTCTTTTACTTTTCTTTGCCATGCTCCCCATAAGTTCTCTAACCTTTTGATGTTATGATAAACATTAGGTGCTTAACCATGCATGATAACATTAGGTAGTTCCCTTTTGTATCCCAACTTTAAGTCCACTTTGCATGACAACTTTTAGGATTGATTAGTCTCCCATTAGTGGTCCTTTCTTCTCTTCTCATCTTCATACAATCTTAACACACTTAATAAAGATAATGGATATTGTGCCATGAGCCTTATACTTGGGAAATGATGATTGAGGGGATACCTCGAAATTGCCTAGAATGTTTAGTATACGTCCTTAGGACGATATGCGACGCATTCGATCCTAGGTTTTAGACTTTAGTACAACATACATTATGAACACTCAAATTCAAAACACTTCTTCTCTAAAAAACACAAAAAAAAAACTTCAAACCTTTTTCACCCTTTGGGGTTCTTAATCACGAAAATCTTTTCAAATAAAAGAGTGTTGTTAACTTTTAGTTCTACCGCAAACGGTAACGCCTAAATCTCCAACAGTCGAGCGTTATACACCAACTGCTAGAACTACTTGTTACCCCTACTCGGGCCTAAAAAATTTTGAACCAACCTGTGGTCCTTTTTAGCCCGAACTACATTTACTCTGATCTTTCATACCAGATGAAAGTACATAGGCACAAGACGCAATGTCTTGGCGAGCAACCTTCCCCCCTTTCACCCGTAGTTAGCCGAACTACGTTGACTCTAACTTTCCCATTGAACAAGGGAATACGTAGGCCCAGAGCTGTGATGCTCTGCCGAGTCTCTCCTTTCTTTTCCTTTTTCCCTTGACCTTTATCTAGATAGATTGATCACCCTTTTAGATAGACAACAATGCGTGGATCCCGTTGAGTACGACGTATGTGAGGGGTGCTAATACCTTCCCCTTGCGTAACCGACTCCCGAATCCAGGACTTGGTTGCGATGACCTTGTCTTTCCCTTTCTGTCAGGTTTTTCCGATCGTTTCCTTTCCCTCTCTTTGGGATAAATAACGAACGGTGGCGACTCTTCTGTTTTCCGCTGGGTGTTTTTCGCAGTTGCGACACTTGTTTTCTCTCAACTATTTCTTCTTGCTAAATTCAAGGTTCTCAAAGAGGGAGAAATTGGAGTTCTCAAACCAATCAATTTCCACTCAATCCAAGCATCCAAACACTTCACATAAATATCATAGAAACACAACCTAAAATCACTTATGTAACACCAGAATCACCATGTTACATGCCATTTGCTTCTCACTTGCATCAAGCTGCAGTTTGAATTGAGCCAAGTAATCCATAAGGTTTCCATCCATTCTAGGCATTGGAACACCATCCTTGAGGGTCAAGGAAGCTGTCTAGATCATCAAATTACATCTGTAACACCTCCAACTAAGAATTTGATTCTCACTTGCAAGGTAAGCTTCTTCAAAACTGAACTCTATGATTCATGCATCAAATTTGATCATTCAAGTTACAAACATGTTTATCATGATTATATCAGATTTCATATTAAATTATTCAGTTAGGGTTCATACGGTTGTCAAACCAATTTATTTTGATACACTGAATCTAAATAAAATTGGTTAATACCATTCAATTCCTCTTGAAAAATCCAGCAGCTTTCATTTTTACATCATCCAATTTGGTTGCGTATTAAGGGAGTTAGGAAATTTAAAAATCTGATGAAGATGATAAAGACGAAAACGGTGGTGGTGGTGGTGTCGTTTCTGCAATTCATGTTGTTTTAAAATATGTTTAATTGGGCGCGATTTGATACACGGATATATCACCACCTCAATGGTTAAGGCGTGTGTTTGTGAGGTTTGTGAGTGTGAGATCGGGAGTTCGAATCCCCCTCGTTCCAAATCTTTTGGTTTTATTTTTTAAACCATTTTAAAAAGGAATTTTTCATATATATTTATCACTTTCCATTCTTTATCAGCAACGCACAAGTGGCTCAGTTGGTAAATTTTCAACCTCGCCACCTCAAGGGCGCTGGTTCAAGCCCTAGTGAGACGATTTCCTATTTTTTTTATCACTTTTTCTCTTCATTTTCTTCACAACTTCTCACAATTCTTTCACATAGCAAGTTTAATATTTTTGAGCCAAATTTTTTAACACTTCTCATTTATCTTGTATATTTTGAGAATCCATTTAAAAATTCCAAAAAATAATATTTATTTTTGCCATTTTTCTTAATGGAAAATCATGAATTTTTTAAGGTGTTTTTCATGCCTTTTCATAATTTCTTGTGATAATTGTACATACATGTCCTTATGGTTATAGCACAATTTGTGTAAACCTTGTTCAAAATATTTAACTTTATCATTTTGGACTTATACTCTATCCATATCTTGTTTAGGTATTGTTTTTTCTTGAAAATACTTTGATTTAGTCTTTTGAAACCCTAGGGTTTTATTTCAAATAATTTCTTTCTTTGAAAGTATCCTTGATGTTTGACTTGGGCTTCCACTTGAGTTTGGATTCCCCAAAGCCCTTGATTAAACCATGATCGAATGTCTTGCTCAGGAGCTTCCATGTAAAATAAAAACTTCCATTAAGGTTTCTTATCACCCTTCATTAATCATTCTGATCTTTGATCACCTTGAATGCATGGCTTGCTTGAACTTCTTTGTGATTACTTCCATTGATTAAATCTTTATTCACCTGTTCAAGAATTTCCTTCATAAACTCTTACCATGATAGATATATCTTTATCTGATAATGCACATTCACATATTGTCACACATGCTTAATCATACCACACTCATGTCATCCTCGATGACCACACTTGTTTAAACCACTGAAAGGCTCTTTGTCCAATATCGGTAGGCCAACCCAATAAGAATACTCCTCCAGAATCGGGACTAACTGGTAGTCAGGGAAAGTGAAGCAATGATAGAGGGGGTCATAAAATTGCACAAGATTATCAAGAACTCCCTTTTCCATTTTGGTCTTGACAATGCTCAACAGTCTTCCATGGTGTTTTCTGAAATCATCAGGAGATGTCACTAGAGCTCCTAACTTCCTCAATTCTGTCAACTCGAGTTTCTTGAAATTGAACTTCTTAGTGTTCCTCTTCCTAATATCCATGATACCTAAGATTTTTGCAAAGAAAATACAATTGAGTTCCTCGTAACCAAATGACAATGTATGTGAGGATGGGATGCAATGCACAAAAACACATAATCACATATACAGATATGTACAAGCAAAAAAATGAGGGCCTAAGTCTCGACATCACGAGCATGGAGCCATGTTCTAAGCATCTCAACAGGTGTGTACTATAGGTATGTCCCTGCACAAAGGGTTCTAACAAGTTCCCAAAATCATTGATAAATATTTTAGATATTATCAGCTTACACGACTACTCGTGGGCCAATAATATTCTCAAGATAAACTCATTTGAGTGTAGTGTCGCATGACAACCATCACAGGTCTACACTTGGATAATCACTACACTACGTCCTAAAAGGCATAGAGGGGTGAAAGGGAACTAAAGGTCCTCAGCTTTACGAACTCCCAGGTTGGAAAAAGTAATGTCAATACGACTACTCGTATCAGACATCAGTAATTCCAAAGGGGCCTCCACTTAGCATGGTTATCATATGCTAGACATGTTAGGACTACTCCCAACAGCTAACTATTGATTATACCACAATCCTAACATAGGTGTGCTCTCAAGTCCGGGTTAGGACTTATCTCACCACTCAAGGTAACTACCCTGCATACAAAAAACCCAAGCACAAGCAGATATATACAGATATTCACAAATAAACAAATATACAGGCAAGCAAACTTATAACAAACACAAATATAAACAAGGTGGGCTTAACCCTTTTAGGGGAGCTAACTCTTTCTCGTTTCCCCAATGAAGTCGCCATTTCTATTGTAGTGTGAATTAGATATCAAGTTATTAATTAACTTGAATCACAAATCATGAAGTTTACCACCGAGCTTTGATTTATCCAAAGGAAATGGTAAAGATCGAAGAAAACCCTAAGTGTGCTACATAACAACGAAGATAAGAGATCTAAGGTTCGGGGGTTGGTTATACCTGGGGAAGATGTTAGCATCCTAAGTATCTGTAGTACTCTACAGGAACCTCTTGTTAGTATTTGTGTTATGCTAAAGTTTGCTTGCTAAGGGAAATGTGCTAAGGTAAAGACCTAGGGGTATGTACACTAAGTATGCTCGCCAAGACGTTGCATTTTGTGCCTACGTATCCTAACTAAGATGGAATCAGAGCAACCGTAGTTCACCTAATTAGAAATGAGGAACTCTTGATAACGATCAAGGTTCCAAGGGAAAGTTAGTATTCATAACCATGATACGCAGAGTTAACCAACTCTCTAAGTCTAAGTTGAAAACTAATCTAACTAGGGTTGACTTTTACCAAAGTCAAAAGGGAAAGTGAGTACTCATAATCATGATACTCACATAGAGTTTACCAACTCTAACTTAAATCTAAGTTACAAGATAACCTAACTAGGGTTGACTTTAACCAAACTCAAAGGGGAAAGTGAGTACCATAACAATGATACTCACATAGAGTGCGGCGACTCCAATATTAAGGCTAGGATACAAGGGAATGACCTAAAGAAAGAGTAAGTTAGGCTAAACATGACATGGAAATCAACGGGGGGAATCCTTTCCTTTGGAATGGTAAAAGAAACTGAGGGACAAAGAGGTGAACCTCGAGTAACAAGTGTAAGACGAATAGCAAATATAAACAGTAGACACTCAGGCCAATCAAACACTCAAATGATAGGACATCAAAATTAGGATTTAATCACAGACAAAAGCATCAAGAATAAAATTCAAAATTGAACATTTAATAAGTAACTAAAATGAAAATGCAGAATTGTCATGAAGTCTAAGAATTAAACAAAATCTAATTAAACAAAATTCTAATTAAATCAAAATTTAACTAAAACTAAATAATTAAACTAAAATATAATTAAGCTAATTAATTTTTAAAATAAAATAAAAACTAACTCTAATTAAAATCTAATTAAAAAAGATTAATTAAACTAAATTCTAAATACTTAAATAAACAAAAATCTAAAAAAAATAAGTTCAAATCTAAAATCTAATTCTAAATAAACTAAAAACTAATTAGATGAACAGTTAGGACTAAATAGCTTACTATAATCTAACTAAATGAATCACTAAAAAAAACTGAGTTAATAACAACTAAATACTAAGTTGGATGGGCTAGGAACATGAAGCCCAAAGCGAAGTACAGGCTGGCCTGTAGAAAACTGGGTAGAATATAGCAAGTCGGGTCAAGAGATATAGGTCGGACCTCAACCGACCCGGCCCAAACAAAAAACTGAAGGTTTGAAGAAACCTAACGGCCGTTTTCTCCTTCCAAACATACATGAGAACAAGGAAAAAAGACACAGGGGAAAACAACATACTGCAGTGGGAAGAAAAACGTTCAACAAGCCAAACAAAAAAAGAACGTGCCTACCCTCTATGCAGGCTTCTCTTCCCCTTATGCTGCAACCTCGATCTCGCTCTCCCTCCGTTATTGCAACGTTGTGAAAATAAGCACAAAGGAAAAGTGATCTCGTCCTCACTCTCTTTCAAACTCGCATTTATATATCAACAGCCGGGAATGAATTCATGATTCGAACATGAAAGGAGTTTGTGTATTCGGTGATTGTTGTTTTGTAAGAGCTATAAGTTCGAAGTTTGGCACTGAAGTTCTGATTTTTAATGGTGACAAGGTTATTGATGGAGGTTTGTGGGAGGGTTAATGGTTGGGGTTTATTGAAGAGAATATGGAGGTGAAGAATATGGTTTGTGTGGTTTTGTTATGGTCATGGAAAGGTAGTATGTGAATCCTGACTGAGGATGAAAGTTAGTTTTTTCGTCCTGCTTTTCAAACTTCTTTCTCTATTTTCCCCCTTTCTTTATTTGTTTTGATTCTCTACTTATTTAATCACCAACAAAACTTTGGGATCTCTCTTACTTTATGCTCAGTCCTTTTCTTGCAGGATTCTGCAGAATTTTCTTGGATGTAGATGAGATATCATTTTTTTGTGCAGGAAATATTGACTTGCCCATATAGTTTTGAAGAGCAGAATTTGATTTGTAGCTAATGGTGTCATCACTTTCAAAATGCATGGTGTTTGTCATCGTTTGAAGTAGAGCATAACAGGGGTCCTGTTTTGAGTATTGTGCTGGATTTTCCCATTTTGGTGTAAGTTTACTTTTCATAGCAGGAGCATGTCAAGGTGGAGCGGGAGGATGCGAAAAAAATTTGTTTGCTATGAATTTTGAGTTTTGGGTGATGTAAAAGTTTGGAGCATAGTGACATGGATTTATCAATAATAAAATGACTTGGACTTTTGTACTTTTCTTTTGTAATTTTAATGGGCTTGGATTTGAATGTTTTGTTTTTTTAATTATATTTGAAGAAAATAAGAATGAAATTTGAATATTATTGAAAATGACTCTTGATCTTGAAACTAGATTGAAATTGGAATAAAATGCACACTCGAACCTTGGGAATTGAATTTTAAAAAAATGTGTAAACCAAATCTTTGAAATTAATTATGGAATTTTAATTTTATGTGGAATTGGAAGAAAAGAACTTGAATACGAAACTTGAGTTTGAAAATATTGAATAGAATATGAATTTGGATAAAACTGAAGGTGAACTCCCAACACTGAATTCAATCTTTCCTTGAATGAAATTAAAGTTTGAAATCATTAGGTAAACCTTGATCTGGCGCCAAAACCCTAACCCTGGCCATTTGACCAATATCAGGCATAAACTTCTTGAAGTTGGTATCTTTTTGCCCTCACAATGCTCCATAACACAGATGACTTGAATTGAAAGTGAAATAACATTACAGATGATCTACTCTGACCCAAAGGTTTTCACCACAACCTGATACTTGATATTGAAGCACATTGCTTCTTTGATCAAAATTAGATCAAAATTCCATTGAATTTCAAACCATACAACACACGTCCTTGACCTGATAACCTTGTTTGATCCTTGATTTGGCTTTGCAAAACTTGAGCCTCAGAGAACTTGTGATGGAACTACATTGCATTGGATTATTGATGGAAAGAGGTTCCTGAGGAATTAATTGATGGATGATCTGTCCAAAACCTTGATTGAACAAATCTTGAAGCCTTTGAGGCCAACCCTAATTCATAAGAGAAACAAAATAAAACAAGCTCTAGAAACCTGATTAGTTATACAATGTGATCACCCTAGAATGCTTATGCAAAAGATCAAAGAATCAGAGGGTAAAATTTGAGGTATGACAAGAAGTGATGACATTTTCCACTTAGGCGTTGAGCGATCGACTTGTTGATTTCAATCCAAGCAAATATCTTCCATCTCAAGATGATGTAAATGCTCATTCCTAATTAATTGTGGGTAGTAAGTTGAGTTTTCACTCGAATATGATGAAATTTCTATTCATTTATAATCAATTAAAACAAACACTTTTGTTATTTTTACTTCAAATTACGAGGTTTTGATCCTCCATTACATTTTGTTGGTACGTAAGCACGAGGCTCAGGAAGTCTTGTCAAACAAAAATCTTTAAAAATATTTCTCTTCTCATCTCTCCAATCTTTTGCAAACAACATGCTTTTTAAGTCAAACGCAGATTTTCAAGAGATTCCTATAGAGTACTATTTATTGCACTTGAAATTTGAGTAAATTGGTAATGAAAATTGAATATGACTGGAATTAAATTTTGCAATGAGAACTTGTAATTAAATGAAATAGGATGGTACTGAATTTAAATTGGATCATTGAATGAAATTAAAAGAAAAATGATAAAGATGAAAGGAATTAAAAGGAAATAAAAAAAGGGTGAGAATAAAACAAAATTAGAAAATTGAATGAAGTTGAATTACATCATTTAATCTTGATTTTAAATGAAACATGGAATCAATAACTTGGAGTAAATTGGAATTTGAATAATTTTAACACTTAACACAATTTGGACTAAGAAACATAATTGGGGCTGGACTTGCAAACGGAATTAGACTTGGACTTGCTTTCTCCACTTTATGTTTGAAATTTAAACTATGAGAATTCAACCATTTCCACATGAAATAAATTTGAATCAATTCCTCGAGAACTAGAACCAATATAACTTGATTTAAAGACAAAAATGCATTGAAAATCTGAACCAATAACACCATCCTGATTCTATCTCGGAAGCTTGAATTCTTCTTTAGCAAACAACTTGAATTGATACGAAACCCGGGTTTAATGATCTTCAAATACGAAAAAATGAAATCGTCTCCTCTTTCTTGACCAAGACTAAATCACATCCAAATGACTTGAAACATTACTGCACATATACTTGCCCCTACTAGCCACAGGTGAAACTCAACTGAACGACGCTTACTAATCAAAAACACAAAGGATGAGAAATCCTAATTTTCACGCCTTAAGTGCGCACTGATGAAATAATGACTTGATAGGAACCAAAACCCTAGTTCAGAATCTCTGCCATATACTAATGACCTAATACTGAAACAACCACTTATTGACCAAGATTAGGTCAGACTTCCACTGAATCTCAAACCACACTACACACATGCTGGACCTGATAACCTTGCCTGATCCTTGATTCAATCTTACGAGACCTGAGCCTCGAGGAACTTGTGATGATGCCAAATTACACTGGATTATTGAGGAAGGGAGGCCTCAGGAGAGTATGAAGACTCAATTGGTGAATGATCTGTCCAAAACCCTAATTAATCATCCTTTTAAGCTTCTTGAAGGAAAACCCTTTATCCACAGGTGAAACAAAGCAAAACAAAGTCTGATAAATTGGTTAGCTATCCATGAATGCTTGCCCTAGAACGATATGCAAAAGATTAAAGAATCCAAGGGTAAAATTTGGGGTATAGCAGTTGTCCCTATTTAAATATCCTCATCGGATGACATGAATGATGAAAATCCTCATGAAATCATGGTGAAAGATATTTAAATATAGATAACCAAAAAATTTCCCTTAGATGCAATGACATGATATGCTATGGACGAGAGAAAACTAATATATAATGCCGACATGCCATGAACTCTAGTATGATAAAAATGATGAAATGATAGATGTAAAATGCAGACGAAAAGAAAGCAAACAGGGAATAAAGCAACACAATGAGTAACCACTCACTGGAGAAAGACAACAACATTGGGGAAGCTGAAACAAATTGATGGAATCTAAAGTAATTGAGCAACAAGTTCGAACATGACCAGCTGACACTTTAGAATGAAGAGATCCTCACTGGAGGTTGAACCAGGAGGTTGTATCCACCAGGGAACAATTTAAATAGAGGGTCAATCTTCTAACAAGAGAATCAAAGAAAGTGGTCTTCTAACCAGAGACCATGAGAATTGAAAAATGATCTTCTTACAAGAGATCAAGCAAAAATTGAAAAGCAAACAAACTTTCTGGAAATTTCTAAAAATGAAGAGTTCAAACGGGATCTTCAAGAAACTCCAGAAAAGACAGAGAAATAAGAAAACTCTGAATAGCAAAAGCAAAGTGGGATAAGAGCGCCAAAAACAATTAGACTTTGGTACCGATAACTCTTGGACTTTCAAACAATGTCAGTCACCATTGGACTTTAAAAATAAGTGTCAGTCACCACTGGATTTTAAAGAATACCAATTACCATTAGAATTTCAAACAATGCCAGTCACTACTGGACTTTGAAAATAAATTCCAGTCACCACTGGACTTTAAAGAATGCCAATTACCATTGGACTTTCAACAATGCCAGTCACTACTAGACTTTAAAAATAAATGTCAGTCACCACTGGATTTCAAAGAATGCCAATTACCTTTGGACTCTCAACAATTCTAGTCACTACTGGACTTTAAAAATAAATGTCAGTCACCACTGGACTTTACCGGGATTGCTAGTAAAGACTAGAATTCAAGGAGAAAGACTGGTAATGACTAGGCAAATGATATCAATAGAAAATGGAGGCAACTAAAGGTGCTAGTAACAACTAGACTTCGAAAGAGATATATGTGACAACCCACAACCATAAAATAGAGTCAGTAACAACTGAATAGAGACATTGGTGATGACCGACAACATAAAAAGACGGAGGATGTCCGGGACAAACGAATTTAACAAATAAGACAGCCAATAACAACTGGGATAAAACAAAAGGTAACAACCAAAGATCCTAAAGCATGCTAAATGCATATGTCATGATGCGAATGATTAATGATATACAAGAGCTGACTCTAACAAGAGACAAAGGATCCAGAGACTCAAAGGAGAAGATAGATAAGCATATCTATCTTGCTAGGGAAACGGGGAATCACACTGAATTCAAAGAACAAAGGCGTCCAAGAGTTCGTTGGTAAATAAACCCACTCCACTTGGGGAAACATAAAACTTAGCTAAGCTTGCCGGAAATAGTAGTGTAACTTTCAGTAGAGACATTGGATGACTCCATTGAGGATGAGTCTCCATGCTATCACAAAACGTACCTCGTAGAGAATAATGGCATTTCAAAGGGAAAATATATTGAGATTGGAAACCAAGGCTTCTTCCACCTTAAGACTATCTAGGAAATATATGATTTTCACTGAATCTTCCCATGAGCCAAGGAAATTTTATGTTTTGTTAAGTTTTCAAAAATTGTTTTTAAAATTCAAACCCCTTTGCTTTCAAAATCCTTATTAACCAATAAACAACGTTTTGCATAACAAAAGAAAATATGGAAAAAAGTAAATTGCAAACAATTGAATGGCTCAAACATCTGATTTTATTCAAGAATGGTAGCTTGCAAATGACAATGCTCCATGGAGAATTTATAATTGAAAATGGCAATAGGGAAAAGTTACATTGAATCCAATGACAATCTATCCCTAGTGACTAAGAGTCCTCAAAAACCTCGCTTCTGACAAGATCGGTTAAAATGAACTTCTCGTATGATCTTCTGCAGAGGTGACAACCGTCTGATGTAGTGAAATGCCTTTGCCCCTAACTTTTGCCTGGATTGCCCTTTCGAGTTTTCAATCCACCAGGACGCTCATTTTTGCCTAAGCCTCCCTTTCAAGTTTTCAACTTAGCGAGCTCATTTTTCATTTCATCCCTAACTTTTTCCTGGACCTCCTTCATAGGTTATGATCCAGCGGGATACCCATTATTGCATAAGCTGCCCTTTCAGGTTTTTGAATTATCTGGTTACTTAGGCATAATATTTCTGTACTGCATCAGAATTCACCGGGTGTGTGAGTTTCTCTCCATCCATTATTGTGAGAATTAACGAGCCTGTTGAGAAAATTGTGTTTACAATAAATGGGCCATCATAGTTAGGCATCCATTTTCCCCGCGCGTCCTTGTGAACTGGAAAAAATTTCTTGAGTACAAGCTCCCCTTCTTGGAAATCTCGGATGCGAACCTTCTTGTCGAAAGCTCTTTTAATCCTCTTTTGATATAATTGACCGTGACACATTGCAGTCAGGCACTTCTCATTAATAAGGTTCATCTGGTCAAGTCTTTCCCTCACCCATTCTGCTTCATCAAGCTTGGCTTCCATTATGACTCTTAAGGAAGGTATCTCAACCTCAATAGGAAGTACTGTATCCATCCCATACACCAATGAAAAAGGGGTTTCCCGTGTCGAAGTGCGGACAGATGTTCTATACTCAGGCAAGGAAAATGGAAGCATCTCATGCTAATCCTTATAGGTCTTCACCATCTTCTGCAAAATCTTCTTGATGTTTTTATTTGCAGCTTCGACAGCTCCATTCATCTTGGGACGATAGGGAGAAGAGTTGTGATGTTCAATTTTGAAGTCATCGTACAACTCTTTCATTGTCTTGTTATTCAAATTGGTTCCATTATATGTTATGATTCGGATTGGGATTTCCTATCGACAGATAATCTCCCGCTTGATAAAACGGGCCACCGCTTGTCTAGTAACATTGGCATAAGATGCAGCTTCAACCCACTTTATAAAGTAATCAATAGCGGCTAGAATGAATCGGTGTCCATTGGAGGCCTTTGGATTGATTTCCCCAATCAAGTCAATGCCCCCACATAGAGAAAGGCCACGATGATGATAAAATATTTAGCAATGTCGGAGGTACATGTACCTTGTCCGCATAAATTTGGCATTTGTGACATTTTCTAACATATTGGATGTAATCGGTTTCCAAAGTCAACCAGTAGTACCCAGCCCTTAGAATCTTGTTGGACATGGCATATCCATTAGTGTGAGTGCCAAATGTTCCTTCATGAATATCTTACATTAATAAATCCGCGTCTCGTTTGTCGACACACCTAAGTAGGACCATGTCATAA
The DNA here is from genome assembly GCA_963859935.3 of Lathyrus sativus. Taxonomy (NCBI): domain Eukaryota; kingdom Viridiplantae; phylum Streptophyta; class Magnoliopsida; order Fabales; family Fabaceae; genus Lathyrus; species Lathyrus sativus. The sequence goes on from OZ012737.1 coordinate 198,513,146, forward strand.
TTTCTTTTGTAAAGCACATTGTTACTGAGAAAGAATTTGGATGCCAAACTCCTCAAAGTTTTCTTGTCAAGTGATGTAGCATCAACTAGATACTCTTGAGTCTGAAGATACTTCTTGATATCATGAAACCAAGGTTTTTTATCTGTTTCTTCTTCCACCATCTGGAAATAAGCAGGCTCGGTCTTCCTCTCGATTCGGATGAGTGTTGCTTCATTAACAAATCTGACCTTCCACATTGAGGCTAGCATAACTAATGCATCAACAATGTGATTTTTAGTCCTCGGGACGTGTTTGAGAGTGATCTCGTCAAAGTACTCGATCATTTCAACAATGTACGCTCTATATGGGATCAATTTTTAATCTTTGGTCTCCCATTCACCTTTGACTTGATAAATCACCAAGGTTGATTCACCACTCACTTCAAGGATTTTGATTCGAAGATCAATTGCTGCCTCAAGGCCTAGACTGCAAGCTTCATATTCGATAATATTATTGGTACACTTAAAACATAATCTGGTTGTGAACGGAGTATATCCACCATCTAGGTTCATCAAAATGGTGCTTATGTCGTGCCCATTGTAGTTGGAGGAACCATCGAACATCATCTTCCAACGAGAACCAGGCTCGGGACCTTCATCAGGCCCTGGCTCTACATAATCCTTCTTTATCAACATGATGTCTTCATTTGGAAAGTCAAACTTCAACGATTCATAGTCTTCTACTGGCTTATCTGCAAGGTAATCTGACAAGATGCTACCCTTGATAGACTTCTGAGCAACATAATGGATGTCATATTCTGATAATAACATATGCCAACGAGCGAGCCTTCCTGTCTGAGCGGGCTTGTCAAAAATATACTTTATCGGATCTATTTTTGAAATCAGTAAAATAGTATGACATATCATGTATTGCCTCAAATGCCCGGAAGCCCATGCCAAAGCACAACAAGTCTTCTCTAAGAGTGAATATCAGCTTTTACCATCAGTGAATTTCTTGCTCAAATAATAGATGGTGTGCTCTTCTCATCCAGACTCGTCTTGTTGACCCAATACACAACCCATTGATCCCTCAAGCATAGTTAAGTACATGAAAAGAGGACTTCCAGGAACAGGAGGAATTAAGATCTGAGGTTCTTGAAGGTAACCCTTGATCTTATAAAAAGCTTGCTGACAATCTGAATTCTAAACAACAGTTTGATCTTTGCGCAACAACTTGAAAATTGGCTCACAGGTAGGAGTCATATTGGAAATAAATCTAGAGATATAGTTCAACCTTCCAAGGAAACCTCTAACTTGGTTCTCGTTCTGTGGAGCTGGCATTTGTTGGATAGCTCGAACCTTGTCAGGATCCACTTCAATCCCTCGTTGACTAACAATGAAACCGAGCAGCTTTCCAGATCTCAGTCCAAAAGTGCACTTGGCAGGATTCAACCTTAACTGATATTTCCTAAGCCTCTTAAACAACTTCAATAGATGATCCAAATGGTCTTCTTCACTCAGATATATGGTGATCATGTCATCGACATACACTTCTATCTCCTTATGCATCATATCATGAAATAATGTCACCATGGCTCTTTGATAAGTGGCACCGGCATTCCTCAAACCAAAAGGCATGACTTTATAACAACAAGTTTCCCAAGGAATTATGAAAGTAGTCTTTTCCATATCATCCGGGTCCATCTTGATTTGGTTGTAACCGGAGAAGCCATCCATAAACGATAAAATTGTAAAGCGAGTCGTATTATCTACCAAAGTATCAATATGCGGCAAAGGGAAATCATCCTTCGGACTGGCCTTGTTCAGATCCCTATAATCCACACACATCTGACTTTCCCATCTTTCTTCAGTACAGGTATGATATTGGCCACCATTCTGGGTATTTGGATACTTCTAAAAAACCTGCATCAATCTTCTTTTTCACCTCATCCCGGATCTTGAGATCCATGTCAGGTCTAGTTCTCCGGAGCTTCTGTTTGACGGGTGTACATTCTAGTCGGAACGGTAACTTGTGAACCACTATGTCAGTGTCTAAACCCGACATATCCTGATATAACCAAGCAAATACATCAACATACTCTTCTAAAAGCTTCACCTGTTGCTGCTTGACTTCTATCCAAAGTGTTGCCCCAATCTTGACCTCTTTCCTGTCTTCTTCAGTGCCAAGATTAATAACATTCACCTGCTTCTTGTGAGGTTGAAGGTCAGTGATATCAAAATCTTCATCCTCGTCTTCGGCTTGGTATATTGGTGAGTCAAATTTAGGAGGGAAAACAAAGTAATTGAATTCAATGGGTTTTGGGGGATCACTGCATGTTGGAATGGCTTAATTTATTAAAACACACAAAGACAAATGCAGCAAAAGGAAAATTGTTTTGTTTGTATGTTTTTTTATTTTTAAAAGATTGCCATTTTCTTTTAAAAGTGAAATCATTAGACAAAAAATGAAACAACAACGAAGAATTTAACAAAACAACTTCATTAATCATAATAATCTCGAAAACACAGGGCCCTACAAAAATATCCTATAGCCTTGGGCACGACTATGGAGGTTTGAAAAAGCAACAACAAATAAAGAAAACAAACAAATTACTTCAACATAGGAAAGATCACGGGAATCTCAACAACTTCCCAGTTGTTCAAGGCAGTCTCTCAATGATACACTAAATGATCAACATCTTCGTCTTCAACGTCTTCTCCCACAACATTAACTTGGAATCCCCCACTGATGAACACTTCTTGAATTGTTTTTGGACGTCCTTCGACAGGTGTTGATGCTTGATCATGAGTTGGTTTGTAACCCAACCCTTGGCGACCAAATCTTGCTTTTACTTCAATGACTTCTCCCCAACCTGCAGGAGTACCTTCTTTCAGTGTAGATTTTATGCTATGGGCAGATACAAAAGATGGACCACTCTTTGCTACCGCTTCTTCTATCATCACAGCATTGGCTATCTCAAGCGCTTGGAAAGAAGTTTCCAACGTGTCTTCATTTGCTTCAATATATCTAAACTACGAAAGATTACTCACCATCAAGTCCTCTTCACCGTGTACAATTACCAGCTTGTCATTTACGACAAATTTCATCCTTTGATGCAAAGTAGAAGTCACCACTCCAGCGGCATGAATCCAAGGTCGTCCCAGCAAACAGCTATAAGCTGGATTCATGTCCATCACTTGAAACGTGATGTCGAACACATGGGGGCCTATCATAACTGGAAACTCCACTTCCTCAACAATCGTCCTCGAACCGTCAAAAGCCTTAAAGATTAACGATGTCGGCCTTATCTCTGCCCCCTCGTATGCTAACTTGGCAAGCGTCCTTTTAGGCAATACATTCAAAGAGGATATAGTGTCAACCAAAACCTGTGCCAAAGCATCCTCTTGACATCTGATAGATACGTGCAATGCACGATTATGATTACATCCCTCCCTTGGCAGCTCTTCATTACTGAAACTCAAAGTATTGCAGGCTATAATATTGTCTATCACAGAATCAAATTGGCCAATGGTTATATCTTTTGTCACGTGCGCCTGCATTAATACCTTCTGTAAAGCCTCTCTATGGGATGGAGAATTCATCTGGAGAGACAAGATTGATATCTTTGAGGGAGTTTGATGAAGCTGATCAACGACCTTGTAATCACTCTTTCAGATAATTCTCAAAAACTCCTCAGCATCTCCTTCATTTGCTGGAAATTCTCTGTCTTTCATCGTCATGGCAGGAGTAACCTCTTTTTGGGGGACCACTGTTATTTTGAGTTGATATAGTTGACTGCTACGAGTCAACTTGCTTGTTCCCGCAATATTCGTCACATCAACTTGGTCACCCTTTACTTCCTCATTTTGAACAACCTTCCCTGATCTTTGGTCCACCACAGTTATATCATATCTCCACAAGACAACTTTTGTACTCTCAAAATGGAACGATCTCGGCTTCTAGATGATAAATGGTTTGGGCTGAACAATAGTAGATTTGTTGAAAACAGGCTTCACACTTTTACTGGTTGAAGTTGTTATACCAGAATTGGGCACATTAAACACAGGAACCTTTTCGCCTTTCTTCGATAAATTGAAGATAGGCTCAACCACTGAGACTTCCTCCTTTGTTTTCTTGCTACACACTTGCAAAAGTCCATCATTAATCAAACTTTGCACATTCTTTTGAACCACACCACACCCCTTAGGATTAACAGAACATTCTTCACAATCATCATGGGTACCTTTAATCAGACCCGCTTTTAACAATTTCTCATGAAGTGATCGCAACAAAGTCTTGATTTCTGATGTATCATAAATTATCCTCTCATCTGACACTTCTTCTATGGCATGAACTTCCCCATGATTTGGCAATGGATTATTCTTGACATTGGGTTGTACGTCAGCAAAATCTTCTTTTCCATAAGCACTCTGACGAGATGCTTTAAGGAAAGACACCCTTCTAAATCATGGTCGGTAGCACCCTTATGAAATACACAATGAGCATGAGGATTGTAATGAGGAGATGAGGTTTCTGACAGTGGTCCTAGCGGTCGTGTTGTTATCAGCCCTTGTTGCACCAAAGACGGGTACAACTCTGTATAAGTCATTGGTATCTGGGGAATTGGAGGTCTGGGTGCTGGTCTTCTATTTTGATAATTTTTCCTTGACGCTTGAGCCCTAGGTTATTGGTATTGTTGATAGGGAGGAGCGTTGGACGCTCGTTGATACCCTTGTTATTGAACTGGTTGATATACAGGTGCCTGATGTACTGTCTGATAAGATGGGACAGAATTACTGAAAGTAGGTGTGATAGCGGCCACATACGGTTGTTGGGCATACTGCACTGAGTACACTGGTTGTTGAGCCAAAATTTGTTAAGGTTGTTGAACATAGCCTTGTTGAGGCTGCTGATATTGTCGGTAGGGTTGCTTCCAAGTCTGATTCTTCCTCCCCACTGTTATGGCGTTTGTCTCTCCCTCCTTCTTCTTGTGAAAATTGCCACTGAATTTCTTAACATTATTGTTGTTGGAACCACTGGAGCTGCTAGTCATTTTTCCGTTTTTCAATCCTAATTCTACTCTCACCCCATAGCCACTATATCAGAAAAATTCGTTGTTACACTGCTAATCATTTTCTTGTAAAACTACGGTCTTACCGTGTCCACGAACCAGTCTGTAAACTATTTTTCATTTAAAGGAGGTTCCTCCTGAGAGGAGGTCTCCCTCCAACTTTGTGCGTACTCTTTGAAAGATTCAGAACTTCTCTGTGACATACTCAACAATTATCTTCTTTCAGGGGCTAAATCCATGTTGTATTTATAATGCTTTATAAAAGCGTCAGCTAAGTCCCGGAAACTGTGAATATGGGATTGATCCAAGCTCAAATACCATTTGGCAGATGTTCCTTTCAGACTATCTTGGAAGCGATGGATCACTAGATTATCATCTTCTACGTGAGCATCCATTCTTCGGTAATATATGATCAAGTGTGTCAGAGGACAAATAGCACCAGAATATTGATCAAAGTTGGGAACCTTGAATTTTGGCAGAATCACAAATCCAAATACTAAACACATATCCCTGGCATCAGTACCAAAGATATAATTTCCCTCTATTGCCATGACTTTCCTCCCTATGGTTTCTACAGTTTCTTTTAATTTATCTTGTCATCTACTTCCTTCAGACCCATTAGGAATTTTGAATACTTGTTGTTGATTATGAAAAATAGGACGCACTTGAGCTTGCACAAAAGCTGGAGTGTAGGTTGGAACAACTTGAGGAATCTATGCCCCTAGAGGAACTGATTATTGATTAACCAACATTGTAAGAGGTGGTGGTACTAAACCAGGCGGTAACCTATAGGGTGGTATATTTGCAATAGTGACCACAGTTGGGGTTGGCTCCACAACTATGTTAGTGACTTCAGAAACCACAGAAGCCTGAGTGTCCATCTTTGCATTAATGGCTTGTAGGACCTCCATAATCCTCCCAACACTTCCTCATAGATCTTCAAAGTCATTGTCGACCCTATCCAAATCCAAATTTTGTTCTGCCATCCTTTGACGAGCTTGGGCTCGTGTCTTGTACTGGTGTCAAAAATTTAGTGTGAAGTGCTGAAGATAAGACAACGAGGTGAGACACAGAACGGGAAATGCACATGAAATGCTTATGATTGAAATGAAAATGCAAAACTAAAAATTCAAGGAATCCAAAGAAATATTCACAAACATTGTAATAATGGGGAATAAAGCAAGTTCAAAGTCTTCATAAATTAACAACTGAGAGTTTTACATAATAATTCAAAACTGAAGTACAAATCTTCAATACAAATTAACAATAAAACACAGAAAATAAGATCTTAAATCCTCTAACGAGAGGGTCCTTCATCTTGTGGTTGACTCCCCTTTCCACCCTGATGGATCAACTTCTAAAGTTATTCCTTTTCTCACATAGTCCTCAAGTATTTATCCCTCTAAGCCTTCCCCTCTTTTTCATCTTTAGCCAAAGCAGCTTTCAATTCTTCAACAAGAGTGAGTTTTGTAGGGATTGGCCCAAAGCGGGAGTAGAACATCTTAAATGCTCTTGCTTTAGCCCATGATATGTAGGATTCTTAAACAAAACTGCTAGGGTAACCCAAAGCGGTCATCCCTTCCGTGTGAATGTGACGCCAAGAATACACAATTCGAGCCTTGTAAACCGGATTTTCCCCTCTTCAAGGTAGAAACTCCTCAAGAGAACTGGGTTAGGTTCATTCTTCATCGGGTACCCCAACTGGTGGCTGGCTAAGACATGATTGTAGCTTATACAACCAATAGTGTTGATAAGAGGTACATTAAGGAAATCCCCCCAGCTTTGAATCATGGCTATCCCTCCATACATAGGGTCATACCACTTAATGTCCCAGTGTTTGAGTAACAACAATCTTTCTGTCCATGAGAGTCCACTTTGCATACCCCAAAGTGCTAGTAGTCTCGGCAAGTGTGAAATAAACCACTTGTAGAGAAGAGCGGTGCAACATATAATCTGTCCAAGTCCATGATATCTTCTTTGATGAATGGAAAAATACACGTCAGCCAACAAAGTGGGAACAAGATTCTTGATCAATAAGAGATTGCCTGCACTCTTGTCAACAAAATCTTTAGCAGTTGGGAACAAAAAGAGCCCATAGATCAACAACGCCAAGATGGCCTTGAACGCTTCAGAATTCCTTGACTCGTCATAGTACTGAGCTTTTTCAAATAGGAATCTGGCAGGTAATCCATAATAACCCCCTTTAACAGTCATGTGAGAATGCACCTCTGTCAGCTCTAGATGTGTCGCCTCTGCAATAGCAGTCTCACTCGGAGTCCCTTTTCTCCCAAAAAATGTATTAGGAGTGACACTTAACTCCATTAGTGCAGAGTATTCTTCCAAGGTTGGCAGCAATTGATAGTCTGGGAATGTGAAACAATGATAGATGGGATCATAGAATTGCATAAGTTCCTTCAGCATCTCTTTATCCTCTTAAAGTCTTAGTAACGACAACATATTCCCATACTTTCCTCTGAACTCCACAGGGTCTTCTACTAAACATCCAAGCTTCCTCAAATTCTCTAAATTTGGACTTTGGAACACATACTCTGAAGTTGTCCTCTTTCCATAATCCATTCTATAATATCTGCAAAACAAACTTTAGTTCCTTGAATGGTTAATAAAACATGAATGCAAATGCGAAAAGTGTCATGGAACTCAGATATATGCAAACATCAAATAGTGTTATAGACTCAACTTCATTGCTCAACAAGATTGAATTACAAAACATCAGTACTCCTAACAAAAGTCCTAAACATAAAGCTAAATAAAGCTAACAAAAGTCCTAAGAAGATTCTCTTGACATCCTCATATTGAGCTTCTTGATCTCTTCTTCCATTTGGGTCTTCTCAAGAATAAGCTTATCCACGATCAACTTCCATGTGGCCAACTGAGGGCTAGAGGAAAATAAATCCTCTTGCGCCTTCCTCTTCTTACAAGAGAGCACCTCTTCATCCTTCAGTTGTAGTTTCTTCTGGAGTTCGGCATTCTCTTCGACATCCACTTGATACTTGTGCTTCCAAGCGTCTTCTGTTTGTTACGCCTTTCTCAAAGTGATTCTCAATTTCTCCTCCTCAGACATGAAGATCAAGGCGCGCTCCTCCTTCAAAACCATGGGCTCTTGTTGGGAATAAGGTATCTTCAACTCGATAGCTCTCTTTCGGACCCATTGGAGATATGGTTCCAAAGCAACACAATTAGGTTTTCCTAGGTCTTTCTTCCCTTTCTTATGTAAATGACTCCAAGCTTTTAGGATCTTCTCTTTTAGCTCTTGATTATTCTTCTCTTACTTGAAGAAAATACTTTCCACATGAACATTATTGGGCTTGCCCTTCAAAGAATATCCTAATTGTCGACGAGCAAGGACTGGGTTATAATTGATCCCTCCATTAGTAGCAAGAAGGGGTACATTACTAAAGTCTCTGCAGCTATCAATAATCATTACTCCATCATAGTCACAATTGTACCAATCGATGTCAGAGTGAGTGAGAGTCATGATCTTCTATGACTAACAACCTTTCTTAAGATCCCAAAAAGAGTTAGCCTTAGGCAAGTGTGAAATAAACCACTTGTATAGTAAAGGAACACAGCAAGTGATCATCCTCCCATTGTGGAAATTCCTCAGATGAACATAATGATAAGCATCCACTAGCAAATTAGGCACAGGGTTCTTCTTCAAGAAGATTTTGATGGCATTAAGATCCACAAAGTTTTCAAAGCTAAGGAACAAAAAGATACCATAAATGAGAAAGACAAAGATAGCCTCGAATGCGTCCATGCTCAAATGATCAGCATAATATTGAGCTTTCCCCACCAAGACTCTGCAATCTAGCCAAAAACTCCTCCTTTTATGGTCATGTTATTTTGAATATCAACCAATCCTAAGTATGTAGCCTTAGCAATATCCTTCTCCTTAGGGTCTTTCTCCATGATTGGAAAAGGAGACTCATCAAGAATGGGCAATCCAACCAAATAAGATTATTCTTCCAACGTAAATACTAGCTGATAATCAGGGAAAGTGAAACAGTGGTAGACTGGATCATAGAACTGAAGAAGCATGGAGAGGAATCCATTATCCATATTTATATTTAACAATGACAACAATTTCCCATATCTGCTCTTGAATCCCTCTAGATCCGTCACCAAGGTACTCAACCTCCTTAGGCCATCCAAGTTAAGACTCTTGTAAGCATACTTCAGTGTTTTCTTCCTTTTACTGTCCATAACAAACCTGATGTTTACAAAAAAAGGTCTGAGTTCCATAAAAATTTTATGATATGATGCTTATGAATGCAATGATGCATAAACACAGGTAGACAAAGATCCACATATACACATGTGAACAAGTAAACAGACAAAAGCCTATGTTCAAAGAACACGAGCATGGAGCCATGGTCTACCCATCCCAAAAGGTGTGTACTATGGGTTCTTGTATCTGTAGAACAGGGTTTTAAGAAGTTCCCAGAATCACCAACTCATCTTTCAGATATTATCAATTTCCCAAATTACTTAGTAGTCGATAATATTTTCAAGAGAGTTTCATCTGAGTGTAGCATCGCGTATCAACTATTTCGGAACTACTCCCTTATAGTCATCGCACTATGTCCTAACAAGGCCAACATGGGGTAAAGATGTAATCTAAAGGTCCTCAGTGTCACGGGCTCCTAGGTCAAAAGTAGTAATGTTTTCACGAATACTCGTTCAACAAAACTACTCCCAAAAGGGCCTCCACTGAGTGGTGGTTTCTCAAGTCAGCTTGGTCGAGAATCAACTCCCTATAAGCCTTCTTGAATATACCACATTCCTATCATAGGTGCACTGAAGTTCGGGTATAGGACTTATCTCACCACTCAAAGTAACAATCTTGCATACAGAAAAACCCAAGCACAACAGGCATATATACAAATATTCACAAATATACAAGTATATAAGCAAGAAAAGATATAAAATAACACAAATACAAATAAGGTGGGCTTAACCCTCTTAAGGGAGTATCTATTTTCCCCAATGAAGTCGCCATTTCTGTTGCAGTGAGAATTGGATATCAAGCTATTAATTAACTTGAATCACAAATCATAAAGTTCACCACCGAGCTTTGATTTATCCAAAGGAAAGGGTAAAGATCGAAGAAAACAATAAATGCGTTATGTAACAACACGGCTAGAGATCTAATGTTCGGAGGTTGGTTATACCTAAGGAAGGTGTTAGCATCCTAAGTATCCGTAGTACCCTACAGGAACCTCTTATAAGTATTAGTGTTATGCTAAAGTTTGCTTGTTAAGGGGATTGTGCTAAGGTAAAGACCTAAAGTATGTACACTAAGTATGTTCGCCAAGACATCGTATCTCGTGCCTATGCATTCTAACTGGGATGTAATTAGAGCAGCCGTAGTTTACCTAACTAGGGATGAGGAACTCTTGACTATGGTCAAGGTTCCAGAGGGAATAAGTGTCAATATCAATGACACTCATGCAGAGTTAATAAACTCCCTAAGTCTAAGTTGGAAATCCTAACTAAGATTGAATTTAACCAAAGTCAAAGGGGAAAGTGAGTATCCATAACCATGATACTCACATAGAGTTTACCAACTCTAAACCTAATTCTAAGTTGCAAGCCCAATTGGTTCTAACCAGACCAAAAGGAGGGAGTAAGTGTTAGTTGTTAGTGGTTAGAGAGCTCGACAAGATATCGCATCTTGTGCCTATGTATCCTAACTATGAAAGGGGAATCAGAGCCACCGTAGTTCGGCCAATTAGGGATGAGGAACTCTTGATAACAATCAAGGTTCCAGAAGAGAAGTAAGTATCCATAACCATGATACTTACATGGAGTATGACGGCTCCAAACCTAAACTATGTTAAACAAGCAAGACTCTCACAAGGTCTCGGGGGTAAAGATGGATAAGACTATCCAACATGACTTACAAGTCGATAGACGGGATTCCTTTCCTTTGGAATTGGGAAAATAGGCAACTTGTGACGACATGGAGCCAAGGATGAAGCTTTAGGCATAAGTAACAACGAGCAAGAGAACACCAAACACTCATCAACAATTCATGGGCAACGTTAGCAAACGTCAAGAATCAACAAATCACAAATTGATCAATAACTTCTTAAGAATCAAGTCAAGCTCAGGGCAACAATGATTAATCAGTATTTATTCCAAAATTGCATCAAAAGCATTCAAAAGTATCAAGAATTAAATAAAATAAATCTAGGATCATCAAAATTGATTTAAGAATCAAATAAAATCTAATTAAAAAACTAATTAATTAAATTAAAAATTAACTAGAAACTAATTATAAATTAAAATAGAACTTGATGAAAACTAGTTTACTAACTAAAATAAAAACCTGATTAAAATATAATTTACTAACTAATATAAAAACCTGGTTAAAAATAACTTACTAACTAAAAAAAAGATTAAAATATAATTTACTAACTACAAAAAAGATTTTTAAAAAAAAGGTGTAAAGGTTGGGAATCAAACGGGGAGCAGTGAATGGCAAAACGAAAATCGGGCCCGGCCCAACAAAGAACACGACAATGATAATAAAACGTTGAAAACTTTACCCCATACCCTATCATTTATTCATCTACCCCTACCTTCTATATTTTTTGACCAAAATATCCTTATATAAATAAGTATAAATTTTTTCTAATTTTATTATTTAATCTGGAATTTAATACATAAATCTATCTTTAAACACTACTTGATTGATATTTTTAACAAACATGACAAGTATTATATACTTTCCTAAAAAGTGTTATATAATTTTGTTTATAAAATTTTTAAACAATAATTTTTTAAAAAATTTAATATTATAAAAAATGAAAAACAAATTATCCATATTTTTAAAAACTGATATTTTTATTAATTTCAATTTACTATCAAAAATATATATTTTTTCTTTTTTAATTCATATTTTATGTTTTTAGTTTTTTTTCAATGTCTTCCAATTTCAAATTACCTCGTAGCTGATATTATGAGAAACTGTTCGTCAAAAATTATTCTATGTTTTTTATATCAGTTTCTTTGAACCGTAATGTCTTTCAACTATTATCTTCAAATTACCTCATACCTGCATCATTTATAATTTTTTAATAATTAGCCCAACTATGAGGTAACTTATAATTATGGTTCGAGATATTGGCTATTTCCATCATCTTTCTTCAAACAGGTTGGCTCATAGTGGAAGTATTTAGAAAATAAGAAGAAGAAAAAAACTACTAGCTCAAAAATCGTGTTGTATATAGTTATTGCCATTCAAATCACATGCAAATATAAATTAGTGTCCTTAACATCTTTTTACGAAAAATATATAATACTTTCCATATTTGTTGAGAATATTAATTAAGTAGTGTTTAAAATTAGATTTATTTATTAAATTTCATATCAAATAATTAAATGAGAAAAATTTTACACTTTTTTATACGAGGATATTTTGGTAAAAAAATATAAGATAAGAGTAGAAGAATAAATGATGAGGTATGAGATAAAATTTTCTAAAACGTTCTTGAAAACAGAGTGAACGATCCAAACCCTTTTTTAGTTGCTTCGCACATCCCTTGTTCTCTGTTTAGATTCTTGGCTTTACCTATTCAAACACAAAATTCTTCTCTCCGAACCAAAATCTCTGCTTAGTGAAAGTGGTTGTCCGTGTACGCGTTCACAGACAGCGTGAAAAGTGATGAAGCTTTGGCAATGGAAGAACCGAGAAAGAAATCGGAATAGAGAAGGGGGGACTGAGGAAAAAGGAGGTAGCATTCGCATCATTGTTCTTCTTCTCACTTAGACTGATTCATACGAAGATGAACAGACGAGAAAACGGTCGTTCGTCCCTTCTTGAAGCTGTCTCGACTCGTATGGTTCATCATTCCATACTCGGATCAATTGCTCACCTGTTGTAATCAAAAATCAAATCCACACTATTTTGATGCGTCTTGCCTTCACCATCTGTTCCCTTTTTAGATATCTCGCTCAAAAACTCAGAGACAGTTTAGAGATCAAATAAGTGGAATCAGAAACAAAGAAGACTAACATCTTTTATCAACAGCAAGTCTTGATTTAGCGAAATCACAAAAAACGGAAAACATATATGCAAGCGAGGGATGAATGTTATTTTACCTCAAGTGTAGATGAATCAGATATATCACCTTTCGGCTTTGAATCACACAACCGTAAGTTTGAAGGTGAATCCCTTACACCTTTTTCTCCTCTCTGTATCTTTGTAAATCTTGAAATCTTCTTACTGTTGGCTGAAAATATGATGTGTGGTATTGTTGCTGATGTTATCTCAATGGCTAGCTTCTGTGAATCTTGGCAAGATTTTAGTGAATCGTTGCTAAGGGTGAAGTTAATTGAGGGAGAGGTATAGCTTTTTTTTAAATCGCGGATTGAAGGCCTGTTTTCTGGTTTCTTTTGCTGCAGATATGAGGTATATGTATTTTCTCTTGTCTTCTGGCTTTTCCTGCTCCCTCTCCCTTTTTTCATGTAACGAAACTCTTCCCCTTTTAAAATCAAAACCCAGCTTTCTTCATTTTGAATTTGTCTTCCGTTATGTAAATTTCATGGCAGGTGTTGCAGAATATGACATTGGGTTGTTGTTGTCATGATGCAGGGCAAACAGGTTTGGTAGAAGGTGGTTGATGTATGCAAGCATTCGTTTTTTTATAATACGGCAGCTGGTTTTTCTTTATGTACGATCCTGTCTAGTGGGTATGGTACAATTTGTTTTTATTAAAAGGAGGTCTTAGAGCAGTGTGCTTTGATGGTGTTGTTGTCTTCATTGTGAAATAGGCTTGAAGCAGATTTGCAGCTGACAAGTTTTATTTTGGAGCGCAAGGGATTTGCAGGATGTAGCAGCAAAAAAATTTTAATGTTGTTTTGGCTAAAACTGCACAGGCTTGAAGGCACAGGTTTTGGGATTGCACCAAGCATGTTGTCCTTGTCGTCTTGTTCCAAAAATCCCTTTTTTTTACTTTTCCTTGTCCTCGTCATGACTTGTAATGGTTGGTTACATGAAACCAAGTATTGGGCCTTTGTGATTAAGTTTAGAAAATGGCCTTTTGGTGAAGGAAATTTTACCCCATACCCCTACAATTATATCCATACTCCTACATTAAAATTTTTTGGACCAAAATACCTTCGTATAAATAATTATAATTTTTTTCGTTTGTTTACCGGAAGACTTTAAGTATGTCTTCCGGTTCATTTTTTTTTCGTTTGTTCACCGGAAGTCTTTTTGCAAGTCTTTCGGTTTATATTTTTTTTCGTTTATTCACCGGAAGTCTTTTTGCAAGTCTTCCGGTTCACATTTTTTTTCGTTTGTTCACCGGAAGACTTTTTGCAAGTCTTCCGGTTCATGTTTTTTTTTTTAACTTTTAATTTTTTTTTAACATTCAACTAGAAAAAAGATAATACTAATCAAATAGTTCCGAACTTTTTTAGATTTTTCCTTCTAATTCATTGGAGTGCTGACGTTCTTGCTTAACTTCCATTTTATTCCTAGATAAAGAATCAAACGTAGGTCTGCATAGAAGAATTTAGATTTTTATCTACGGTTAAAGTTTTGTTCATTTAACATGATATTTTTGGAGATGAAGATGTTTTCGACTTTCACTAACAAATAATATATTATATTCTATGATATAGTTTCTACTGCAATTGTAGGAGAGACAGTTGTGCAATCTTTAAATTTTAATCTATAAAAAGGAGTTTTTGAAGCTTGTTCAAAAACTTTGAGAGATATCGAGGTTGAGGAGATGAGTAATTTTGTGATTAAAGAGAAGCTAAAGCAGCTGAAAGTTTTTCTCAAGAATTAAACTTTTTATGTTTTTGGGAGGAAGAATTTGAAGGTGAAGGAGAGCCTGTTTTTTTTTAAAAATAAATAACATATTAAAATATTTGTCTAGTTGAATATTAAAAAAAATTAAAAATTAAAAAAAATGAACCGGAAGACTTGCAAAAAGACTTCTGGTGAACAAACGAAAAAAAATATAAACCGGAAGACTTGCAAAAAGACTTCCGGTGAACAAACGAAAAAAAATATGAACCGGAAGACATACTTAAAGTCTTCCGGTAAACAAACGAAAATTTTTATAATTATTTATACGAGGATATTTTAGTCCAAAAACTTTTAGTGTAGGGGTATGGGTATAATTGTAGAGGTATGGGGTAAAATTTCCTTTGGTGAATCAATTAAAAGAATGGGCTTGGTATGTAACTTGAACATTGGTTGCACTTTAAATTTGAGTAAATTGGTAATGAAAATTGAATATGACTGGAATTAATGAGAACTTGCAATTGAATGAAATAGGATGGTACTGAATTTAAATTGGAGCATTGAATGAAATTGAAAGAAAAATGATAAAGATGAAAGGAATTAAAAGGAAATTAAAAAAAGGGGTGAGAATAAAACGTAATTGAAAAATTGAATGAAGTTGAATTAGATCATTTAATCTTGATTTTAAATGAAACGTGGAATCAATAACTTGGAGTAAATTGGAATTTGAATAATTTTGACACTTAACTCAGTTTGGACTAAGAAACACAGTTGGGGTTGGACTTGGAAACGGAATTAGACCTGGACTTGCTTTCTCCACTTTATGTTTGAAATTTAAACTATGAGAATTCAGCCATTTCCACATGAAATAAATTTGAATCAATTCCTCGAGAACTAGAACCAATATAACTCGATTTAAAGACAGAAATGCATTGAAAATCTGAACCAATAACACCATCCTAATTCTATCTCGGAAGCTTGAATTCTTCTTTAGCAAATAACTTGAATTAATACGAAACCCTGGTTTAATGATCTTCAAATACGTAAAAACAAAATCGTCTCCTCTTTCTTGACCAAGACTAAATCACATCCAAATGACTTGAAACATTACTGCACATATACTTGCCTCTACTAGCCTCAGGTGAAACTCAACAGAACGACGCTTACCAATCAAAAATACAAAGGATGAGAAACCCTAATTTTCACGCCTTGAGTGCGCCCTGATGAAATAATGACTTGATAGGAACCAAAACCCTAGTTCAGAATCTTTGCCATAAACTAATGACCTAATACTGAAATAACCACTTATTGACCAAGATTAGGTCAGACTTCCACTGAATCTCAAACCACACCACACACATGCTGGACTTGATAACCTTGTCTGATCCTTGATTAAATCTTATGAGACTTGAGCCTCGAGGAACTTGTGATGATGCCAAATTACACTGGATTATTGAGGAAGGAAGGCCTTAGGAGAGTATGAAGACTCAATTGGTGAATGATCTGTCCAAAACCCTATTGATCAACCTTTTAAGTAAATTAGTAATGAAAATTGAATATGACTGGAATTAATGAGAACTTGCAATTGAATGAAATAGGATGGTACTGAATTTAAATTGGAGCATTGAATGAAATTGAAAGAAAAATGATAAAGATGAAAGGAATTAAAAGGAAATTAAAAAAAGGGGTGAGAATAAAACGTAATTGAAAAATTGAATGAAGTTGAATTAGATCATTTAATCTTGATTTTAAATGAAACGTGGAATCAATAAAGGCAAGTACAAAAAGGCACTCTAATGCCCTGATGCAAGGCACTCTAATGCTAAAGTCAGAATCGGGCGAAATAAAGGCAAGTACAGAAAGTGTATGTCTTAGGGTAATTTGGAATGATTTAGAATACCTGGCCCTCTCAAGTGAGAGGGTTTTTATAGTTCCCTTAGCGCTTGGTCATTGGTCCCTATTTTTTAGGCGAGATAATCGCTCCCCAAAGAATAGGTAACTGTCAGAAACTAGCCGTTGGGACGGACAGAGGTGCTCGAAACTAGTCGTTGCCACGGGTAAGGGCACAGTTGCGGGAAAGGGCATTGTGACTGTTTCTGGATGGTGAAATTGTACGTGACAGGCTGAAATGAGACAAATGGGCAGCTGATCCTGGGGGTCAGTTGGTCAGTTTTCCTTGGCAGAGGGGTAGAGAAGAGGAAGCTTCACTTTGCCCTTAGTTGGTAGGGCTAAGGCTATTGGGTCGTCCTAGGAGCAGAAGTAGATTGAGTCATACTTAGCCATTAGGCCAGTCCGGAACAAGAGCCCCCTAAGTCGTTGCTCCTGAGCATAAAAGTGATGACTTAAGGGAAGCCAATGATCCGAGGAGGAGTGGGCATGGTTGATGTTCGTTATTGAGATAGGATCGTTTCGTTGTGCTTGAAGGCATTCACGTTTGGGGAGACCATCAGTTGATAGGACTTGAAGGGATGCAGTATCATGTGTGCATCGAGCCACGTGCTGTATTTAATGCATAATGATGGCTATGCTAGGGTCATGATGATGCCCTACGCCATACGTGCTCGTGTATGTGTCCCTTCTCTACCTATAAATAGGGGAAAGAATCGCACATTTTCACTTTTCACTTCTCTTTCTTCTCTTGCTACCTGCTCTTGTTTCCGCCGATCACTGCAATACCTCCGCCACACACGCAACGTTTAGGGCCTGTCGACCACCTATTTTTCTTCCTCGACCATGTAAGTTTTCCTAACTCTTATCTGTTTTAAAAGCTTTTGTTTTTCTTAGTTTGCATGCGGTTAGGATGAAACTGGGTAGAGAATGGGTGGTTTTCGATGACACTTGGTGGCTGGAGGTGGTTAGGTCATTTTCTGCTGTCAGCTCCATCGTCAAAGCCTCGGAAACATAGGATTTTAGTTGATTTTGGCACCGTTGTGATGGCTGGTGGATTCATCGTTGGTGGGCTTCGTGCGTTTTCCGGTGTACTTATGAGTTTTTCGATGGACCTCCATCGGAGATTTGGGTAACTCCCAGGGAAGGACCTCCTCGCATGGGTTTTGGAGGGTCGCTAGGGGTATTTCATCGTGTCGTTGTTGCGCTGTTTGAGTAAGGACTTAGGTCGGGGATGTTGTCCCTGGGCCAACGCGCGCCCTTTCACTTGACTAGCGGTGGAATGATGGATTTGAATTTGTCATTGAATTCACTTTTGTCCCCTACATTTTAGGTAAATGAGATATCTCACGAAGTTAAGGACGAAGTTATGAGAGATCTATCCGAGGAGAGCTCCTCGGAAGATAGCAGCACGGATGACACTCTCACTCCATGGAATGGTGGAGAGACCTCCAATCCCTAGAATAACGGCGAAACTTCTGCCCCAAGTAGTACCGCAGGAGAGTGGGTCATAGCTGAGCCTCGGGAGCATGCCTCTCTTTTTGCTTCTTATACTCGAGATGTCTTCACGACGGTGGGGACTGAGGGAGATTGGAGGGTCCATTTTCCCCAGGAGGACGATCGAATCTGCTCGGCATACAGGCAGAGGATCCCCATGTACGAGTACATCTTCAAAGAGATAGGGCTGAGGCTTCCTTTTACTGAGTTTCAAGTGACAGTATTTGCACACCTAGATATTGCACCCTCACAACTACATCCAAACTCGATTGCTTTCATACGGGCATTTGAGCTGACATGCTAATTTTTGAAGATATGAGCCACTCTTTCCCTTTTCTTCACCATCTTCCATCTTCAGCTCCAGGTTGTTGGCCGACAGTTCGGATGGGTCTCCCTGAAGCAAGGGAGGAAGTTATTCAAACCCTTCTCTGAGTCCATCAGGACGTTCAAGGAGAGGTTCTACATCATCGAGCCCGTGTCGAAGAGAGCCACAGACTCCTCGTTCATCTGGGAGGTTTCAACAGACGAGAACGGGAAAGCCCTTATCGACGAGGAGGGCAAGGTTCAGGGCCAGAGATTGTTGAAGTTCCCCTTCTGCTGGAGCGGGGACCATTTTACCTGGGGAATCGACGATTATCTCACCACTTCTCACATGATGGGGGATGATGATCGGGCTAGCTATCCCAAGCTTTTGGCCTTTGTGGAAATTTTTCTCCTTACTTAATGTGTGACCAGGGGCGGGAAGATTATTTATGAAGAAGATGGGCGACCCAAGATGGAATCCCGATATATTAGCACGAATGAGCTCCTCGAGTGTAGAACTCGTGAGGAGGCTTTTGAACTTATGGGTAGCTATTTATTTCTTCTTAGTTTGCTCATATTGTTATTTTCTTTGTTTACTAACGTGTGTCCGTTGTTTTGCAGGTAAGATGTCTCCGTCTCAGGAGCGCATGGTGAAGAATGTCTTGGAAAAGATGAAAGCAGGCAAGAAGGTCGGGATGAGTTGTCTGAGTGAGCAAGTGGTTCCACCCCCGACGTGGTCGGGGACTTTAACCTCTGGAGTTGCAACTGACCAGACTTCCCCATTTCCCGTAACATCCAGGGTTAAGCGCCCTCGGACGGGCAAGATCCTCGACCTGACTCATGAGGGGTAGAAGAGCAAGTTCAACCTACCTCCATGCTTTCTCAACCGGAGTTTCTTTGAAGGTTCCTCCCTGTCATTTCTTCGGACGAAGTCTTTGCACCTCGAGGAGCTGGACTGTCCGAGCGAGAGGACGATGCTGGCCCAAGATGTCGTTGCCCTGATGAGGGTCTTAGGCATGGCAGTGATCTATACCGAGGAGGGGGCTCTCGAAGAAGAGGAGCTAAAAGAGTCCCAGGCAGCGAACGTGGTTCTGGAAGAAAAGATGAAAGCCTCGGAGGAGGCGATGAAGTAGTCTGTCGAGGAGGCAGTGAGGAAATACAAGGATGAGCTGGTCAAGGTTACCGAGGAGAAGGATACCCTATCTGCACAGAAGAAAGTTGCAGAGGAGATTGCTGCATCGCTGAGGTTGCCACCATTCCTGCTGAGGATGAAAGCAATGAGGTGAAGAGTCTGAAGACTCGAGCCCAACTTGTCTCCTGTATTAATCAGGCTAAGGAGGACTGTATGGGGATCACCGATGAAGCTTTCAACAAGGCCGTAGGGCAGTTGAAGATATCGAACCTCGGGGTCTAGTTGTCTACTGAGGGTACCAGATTTGTCTACAACGTGGTAGGCGGCCAATTTTTAATCCCGGACTTCCTCAAATTTTCCGAGGAGCAGGGGCAATCTGCCCGCGACGAGGCTCAGCTTGTGGCAAACTACTCCTCTTTTCGTAGTACTTCCAACCTGCGTGCCGTGATCTTATAATTTATTTTTTGTATGAGGCGGGGTCCCCTTTTTATTGTAACAAGTACAATTGTGGCCCTCGTGGTCATTCGATGTTAATATTTATTTTTGGTTGCGTATGTTTTATGCATGTTATTACTTTGATTTAAATTTGCTAAGTTTCGCACATTACTCGTTACTTGCGCCCCCTGTATGGACCATTCAAGTGAAGAAATTCGTCAAGTCTCGGGGTTCGCTCGACGAAGTGATGTTTGACGTTGGGGGGAACTGGTCGAAAATCCGGAGTTATTTCCGGGCATGAGAGCGGAGCTCAGGTCGCGTTTGTGGCCTGAGTTTGGGCATGAACTTCCCATCGCGAGCTAGGTGTTTTTCCTTTCGTGGTACTTTGGCGATGGTGGGCTCGGTCGAGGGACCGCTTTCAGGCAAGGGGTTTGTCTGTTCAAGAGCAAAAGCTTGCCTTGATTTATTTTTAGCATGAAACGCTTATACCTGGGCGTGCACTTATGGTCTGTACATTATGCATGTCGTGTCGACGTAGCGCGCCGATGGTTATGCCTTAGCTATAATATTGTTTTAGCTTTTCGGCGTTCCATGGTCGAGCGAGTTCATCCCCGTTAAGATGTTCTAGGTAGTAGGCCCCATTTTCTGTTTCACGATAGGGTCCTTCCCATTTTGCGGCAAGTTTGCCTTCGCAAGAATCTTTGTGATTTCTTCTTAGGATGAGACTTCCCACTTGGACGTCTCGTTGTATGACTTTGGCATTATGCCTAATTGCGATTTTTTGTTTTAACGAGGCCTCGGAAGGCCGCTCTTGATCGGGCCTCTTCGACGAGGTTGAGCTCCTCCTCAGTACCTCGTTTTTCACATCCTCGTCTAGGGGAGCTTCAGTCCTCCTAGAGGGCACGTGTATTTCGATAGGGATCACCGCCTCGGTCTTGTATACTAATCGAAAAGGGGTTTCCCCAATTGTCGAGTAGGGCGTAGTGCGGTAGGCTCAGAGCATGTTTTGCAGCTTCTCGACCCATTATTTCTTAGTCTCGTTTAGCCTCTGTTTGAGACCCCTTAGGATGACCCTGTTGGCTGCCTCGACTTGCCCATTCGTCTGCGGGTGCTCGACAGACACAAAGTGTTATTTAGTGCCCAAGTGGGCGACGAACTCTTGGATATTTTTGTCAGTGAACTACATCTCATTGTCTGTGACGATTTCCTGGGGGACGCCGAAGCGAGCGAGGATGTTTCTCTTGTAGAAGTGTAGTATATTGTGGGCCGTTATTTTGGACAGAGCTTCTGCTTCTATCCACTTTATGAAGTAGTCTACGCCTATTATTAGGTATTTGTTCTGGTTTGACCTTACGACGAACAGTCCTAGGATATCCAGGCCCCACCATTCGAAGAGCCACGGGGAGGACATTGCTTTGAACTCATTGGGCGGTGCTAGGTGTATGTCCTTGTAATGTTGGAATTTTTCACATCTTTTCACATGCTCTTTTGTGTCGTGTTGCATGGTCAGCCAATAATATCCCGCTCGTAGGGCCTTCCTCGTGAGGGATCTTCCTCTGAGGTGTTGAGAGTTGATCCCCTCGTGGATCTCGTGCAGGACGTGGACGACCATTTCTTCCTCAATGTACTTGAGGAGGGGAATGGAGAACCCTCACCTGTAGAGCTTGTTTTCGACCAAGAAGATTATGCAGAAGATGGTTGTGACCTATAAGGATTGGCACGAGATGTTTCCAATTGCACTTCATGGTTATCGTACTTCGGTGCGTACATCAACCGAGGCAACTCCTTTCTCACTAGTGTATGGTACGAAGGCAGTCCTACCATTAGAAGTTGAGATTCCTTCTTTAAGGGTATCATCTGAAGTGAAGCTTGACGAAGCTGAGTGGTTGCGAACCAGATTGAATTTGTTAAGTTTAATTGACGAGAAGAGATTGGCAGCCATTGTTCACGGCCAGTTGTACCAGAGTAGAATGAAGAAATCCTTTGATTAGAAAGTGCATCCTTGGTGCTTCCAGACAGGTGATTTGCTGTTGAAAAGGATCCTTCATCCTTAGATAGATCACAGGGGCAAATGGACTTCAAACTATGAAGGTCTATATGTGGTAAGAAGGGTTTTCTCTGCCAGAGCCTTATTACTATCTACCATGGATGGTGAAGATTTTACGTCCCCTGTGAACACAGACGTGGTTAAAAAATACTTTGCTTAAAGGAAACTCGCTAGATAGAAAAATAAAAGTCCAGGAAAAATGGGGCAGCCTGACGAATCATAAAAAAGAATAAGTTTGGGCAAAAATTAGTGATAAAAAAAAAAGAATGAACCCATAAGGTTGAAAACCTGAAAAGGCGACTTTGGAAAAAATGGTTATCCCGGTGGATTAAAAACCCAAAAGGGCGATCCAGGCAAAAGTTAGGCATTTGAAAGCAAACGACTGTGGTCTGTGTTTGATCTATGAGCTTATCTGATACACGGTCATCCCAAACGAAAGGAATTGGTCCAATCAGTCTTTTCATAAGGCGAAACATGGGGGAACATCAAAGACATACAAGTCATAGCTGAATCGACACATGGTGGTTGTCTGTTTCCACATTGCCGACATTTGTATATATTCTTTTTTCTTTTTTGCGCAATTTCCTCTTTTCAGGAATTGCATCCGAATTATAGTTTGCCTATTTACAGGCCTTTTATCAATAAAGTATTCATTTTAGTCTAAGAACTTTTCATTCTTGTTTTTACTTTTACTGTTTTGTTTGCAAAAACGTCCGATATGTTTTATAAACATTACAGGTGAAAACATGGGGCTTTACAGAGCATAATGAGAGCAATGAATTTACTTGAACGATAAGTGTCATGAATGGTAACCTAGGTAGCCATTTCACACATGGGGCATCCTATTGTTTCTTGTTTTTTGCAGGATGGTGTGATCCTCTCCCTAGTAGAGCTTTTCTCCCCAGCGATGAACTTCTAATAGCAGTGCATGGTGAATTATTCCTCCCTTGGAAGGAGTTCAGAGTTGTATTTCTCAGCCGAAGTGGATTCGTACTACCCAGCGAGTGTTCAAGGGTTGACTACTTCAGATAGAATGCAGTCAGGCATTTGTTTAATAAAGATGGTTGTTTTCCCACAGTTGAGATTTTGTCTTCCCCACAGAATCATGTTATCAAATCAGAGGTGCTGTCACCAGCGGTGGTGTGTAGCGTATCCCCAGCAGAGTAGAGTTTCTGTCTCCCCACAAAGGCTAATCCCCGCAAGGTGGATTTATTCTCAGCATATTCCTAGTAGAGTAAGGTTGAAGGATATTCCCTCAGTGGCAGAGTGGATTTCAACTCGGTATCGCTTTCCAACAGAGTCTATGTTTTGGAAGTCTCTCCCTAGCAAGATCAGTATTTGTGAACTTCTTCCACGAGCAGATTTTAATGTTGATTCCTGCGACAGGTAAATCAACGATAGGTTGGTATCTCCAACAAAGTCTGATGATCATTGGCATCTTTCAGGTTCAATTTTTAGGACGAGCTCCCAACAGATGGTATTCTCATTTTCCTCAAGGCAGATGTTTAAGTAGAGCTTGTTTATTCCCCAGTAGACTGGAGTTCTTTATAGATGTTCATTATATTCCTCATAGAGGAGAATCATTAACAAAGGTTACTTTCATCTCTCCGTCTGAATGGAACCTTCAGTAGAAGCCTCTGATATCCCCAGTAGGGCGGATTTGTTACTTATATGTCCCTAGCAAGGCGGATTATTATTCTTGTATTCCAAGCAGAGTGGAACCTTCAGCAGAAGATTGTTATCACTAGCAGGATGGAATTCTCCGTGTTGTTTGTGATTCCCCACTGAGTGGAGTTTTAGTGTTCTCCCCAGCAAGGTGAAGTTTTTAGGAGAGTCATCCAGGGCGTATTCCCCAGCAGGGTAGAGTTTTTCAGGAGAGCCATCCAAGGCGTATTCCTCAATAGGTTTGGTTTGCTGGTCTTCTCAGCACTCCTCCGGGTTGTGTTCCTTTGCATAGCATCCTCCCAAATGCATAGCATTTCCATTTCGTATGGAGAATTACGCTATTTTCAAACATATGCATCTGAAGCATAAGCCAGGTTTGTTACCTTTGGTTCTAGTTGTCTCTTCGGCGAATGATGGTTTTATTCAGGAGATTTGCGTGTTATCCTTGTCAGGATGGATCTTTTGGTTATTCATCTTATTGGATTCTTCCTGGCTTAGTCGTTTGTTCAAGTTTCTCTTTCCTCAGCTGAGTCGTTTGTTTAAACGTCTTTTTACTTGGCAGAGTTGTTTGTTTAAACTAATCTTTCCCCGTCGAAGCATTCTTTGCAGGTTATGAGTCGATTAATTCTATTTCCTTCCTATTCTGGGTGTGTGTAACACCCCCTTTTCTAAACCCCAAAATAACACAATTAAATCATTTAGGCACTTGATAAAAGTTTCATCAGAGTTTAATTAATACATGATATAAAAGAGGTGTGTCACATTATCATGAAATTAAATACATACAACATCTGCTCAAATAGATATGCAACAATGGGCAATTCACATTCTGAAGAACATAGTTCTAAAACCCACATCTCAATATTTAGAATAAAGTGGAAACATCTAAACATTGAATCAATATAATCATATAAACATATATACATCATTCAGTTAATTCATATGTACAAACATCCATCATCAGATACATATGCAGATGTATCACAAAAGAAATCAAAACAAATGCATCTCCAAAAAGAGCCAAATGCTTCCTAACTACCCAGATGTTACATATCAGAGCCATCGACCAAAAATAATGAAGACCTGCTTCACAAAAAGGACCTCCAGCAATCCTATTCTGCAATGCCTCATAGAGCATTTTAAAATAGCAGAAGGGTGAGAAACGACATCATAACAGTCAATACATATAATTATATATCTATATACATACATGGGATTTATACAATTCAAATTCTCACCAAACTTATCACAATTCATCATATACATCATAATGCATATTCACACAATCAAGCATATTCATCAAATCATGCTTCTATGCATACTCATCATTTTCCACATAAACATCTAGAGTTATGTTCAATTCACTCCATGCATCATATAAAGATGACCAATGCAACTCATAGAGACCGACTCACGACTCTATGCAGATGCAAATGCGGTACCGACTCAATTCAGCAGATTCTCCAAGGAATCAAGTATTCAGCAGATTCTCCAAGGAATCAAATATTCATCAGATTCTCCGAGGAATCGAATATTCAGCAGATTCTCTGAGGAATCAAATACTCAGCAGATTCTCCGAGGAATCAAATGTTCAGCAGATTCTCCAAGGAATCAACATCGCTAGGATGTACATCATGATGCCTTTTATGCAAAATGACTCACAACATTACTCTACATGCATACATATTCGCAAATATATCACTATGCATATTCATCTCATACAAGCACATACAATCTATGTACATTCACAATATACTTATACTCCATAATATATATATATATATACTCTTCATTTCAACACATACCATTCCATATAAGGCATATACTTTCACGATCAAAATTCCACACTCAAGGATTCACGCCTTGCGGCTACCCTCAGCACAACGTACCACACGACACACAAAACTATTCAATTCGAAAAGGATTAAACATAACCGAACAAAGAAATCCGCATGGAAAGGAAAAACACAGAGAATAGGAAAATGATGTCGCATTCAGCAACCTTCTCCTGGCGAACCTTTGCCACTCTCATTCGCCTGGCGAACTTGCCAGTGAAGACCACTGGGAGTTATTCTGGAATTACTCGCTAGCACTCGCCTGGAGAACCTTCGACACTCTCATTCGCCTGGCGAACTTGCCAGCGAAGACAGGGTGGATGCTTCTGACTTGGTTCGCTGCTGCTCGCTGGGCTTCGCCTGGCGAAGCTTCGCTACCGTTCGCCTGGTGAACCTGCGAACTCAGAACTCCCATGGCTATCCAAAAGCCCAAACCTCACAAACCGACCGATTCTAAAACCAAACCACCCCAGTAAGTTCAACCCAATAACACCCGACTATCCTACTCCATCCATTCCTCGATTCTAACTGGTTAAAACCACATTCTACCGATTAAATCCTAATATTGCCCTAAGATGAAAATGATTCGAAACTCTTCTCAATCCAACATCAAATAACCAAAAGCATACATAATCATACACATTAACAATATAATAGAGTTTCACACCCCTACCCGATCGATTGAAAGCTTGGATGTTGATCCTTGATGAAATTCTAGGTTTTCCTCTTCTTTCTCCTCTTTCTCTTCTCTCTTCTTTCTTTCCCTTGTTTTTCCACTAATGTTTCTATCTATCTCCTTTTCTTTCTTATCTCATATTTTTATTTTCTTTCCTCTTCATTTCCTTCCAAACACTTACTAATTAATTCTCACATGATAATTCACTTAACAATTAATACTAAATGTCTAAAATACCCTTTACTCTATTTTCCCCCGAAAACTCTTCGAATCGGTAAAATAGAACAATATTGAAATTAAACATATCAACACATAAACTCCACAATTAAAATACTAATTATCCAAATAAATTAAAAAGGACTCTATAAAAATGGGAAATTCAGAATCGGGGCGTTACAACTCTCCCCCACTTTAGAAATTTTCGTCCTCGAAAATATTACCTGATCCAAACAATCCTGGATGCGACTCTCGCATCTTGCCCTCTAATTCCCAAGTCATATTGCCTTCTGCAGCACCTCCCCAGGCTACTTTCACAAGCGCAATATCTTTGCCTCTTAGCTTCTTAACTTCACGATCCAAAATACTAACTGGTAAAACCTCAACCGTCAGGTTATCTCTTACTTCGACCTCATCCATAGGAATAACATGTGACGGATCCGGAACATACTTCCGAAGTTGCGAAACATGGAACACATCATGCAAATTTGAAAGGTTCGGAGGCAACGCCACACGATACGCCACAGCACCCACACATGCAATAATCTGATATGGGCCAATAAAACGAGAAGTCAACTTCTTCGACTTCAAGGCACGACCCACACCCGTAACCGGTGCAACTCTCAGAAAGACATGGTCGCCTTCTTGAAACTCAAGGTCCTTCCTTCTCTTATCATGGTAACTCTTCTGCCTACTCTGAGAAGCTCTCATCTCCTCCCGAATAAACTTCACCTTCTCCGTCGTTTGTTGTACCATTTCCGGTCCAACTACTGACCTCTCACCTGTCTCATGCCAACACAAAGGTGTTCGACATCTCCGACCGTATAAAGCCTCAAATGGTGCCATACCAATGCTCGAATGAAAACTGTTATTATAGGTGAATTCAATCAATGCCAAATAACTATCCCAAGCACCACCTTGCTCTAGCACACAAGCATGCAACAAATCTTCCAACGACTGAATTGTCCTTTCGGTTTGATCGTCCGTCTGCGGATGGTAAGCCGAACTCAATCTCAACTTAGAACCCAAGGCACCTTGCAAACTATTCCAAAATCTTGAAGTAAATCTAGGATCTCTATCTGATACAATACTCTTAGGAACTCCGTGCAATTTTACAATCACACGAACATAAATCTCGGCTAATTTCTCCAAAGGATAACTAATATTAATCGGAATGAAGTGAGCATATTTAGTAAGTCTATCAACGATCACCTAAATAGCATTATGACCTCTTTGCGTATTCGGCAATCCCATAACAAAATCCATCGATATGCTATCCCATTTCCATTCCGGAATATCCAACGGTTGCATCAATCCACTAGGCTTCTGATATTCCACCTTCGACTTTTGACACGTCAAACACGAATACACAAAATGAGCAACATCTCGCTTTAATCCAGACCACCAAAAGATCTTCTTCAAATCTTGGTACATCTTATTCGCTCCCGGATGAATACTCAAGTTACTCCGATGTCCTTCTTCCAATATCATCTTTTTCAACTCCGCATCGTCGGGAATTCAAATACGACTACGGAATTTCAAAACACCAAATTCATCAACCTTGAAATCTTCATTCCCATTCATCATCAAATCAACGAACTTTAAATCCAATTTTTGTTTTTCAAAAACGGTCGCAAGAAAATCATTCGTAATATGAAGCATACCAAGTCTCACACTTCTCGGCGTCACTTCACAAACCAAACTCAAATCTCTAAAGCTTTCCAAAAGTTCTCACTCTTTCATCATCATTGTAGACATGTGCAACGACTTCCGACTTAAGGAATCAGCCACCACGTTTTCCTTACCCGGATGATAACTCAAACCGAAATCGTAGTCTTTCAAAATCTCTAGCCATCTCCTTTGTCTCATGTTCAACTCTTTCTGGTCAAATAAATACTTTAAACTCTTGTGGTCACTAAAAACCTCAAATCTTGCACCATAAAGATAATGTCTCCAAATTTTCAAAACAAACACCACGGCCGCTAATTCCAAATCATGGGTAAGATAATTCTTTTCATGCACTCTCAATTTCCTAGAAGCATAAGCCACAACTTTCCCATCTTGCATTAAAACACCACCTAAACTGGATAAAGAAGCATCACAATAAACCACAAACGACTCCGTCGGATTCGGTAAAATCAAAACCGGCGCCGTTGTCAACCTTCTCTTAAGCTCAACAAAACTCTTCTCACAATCAATATCCCAAACAAAAGCCTTTCCTTTACAAGTCAATTGAGTCAACAGAAGTGACAACTTCGAAAATCCTTCAATAAACCTCCGATAATAATCGGCTAATCCCAAAAAGCTTCGAATCTCCGTAACTGACTTAGGGACTTCCCACTGCATTACCGCATCAATCTTGGATGGGTCAACACTAATACCATTTCCAGAAATAATATGTCCAAGAAAACTCACCTCCGATAACCAAAACTTGCACTTCGACAACTTGGCATACAATTGCTTCTCTTTCAAAATCTGCAACACAATTCTCAAATGCTCCTCATGCTCTTCTTGAGACTTAGAATAAATCAAGATGTCATCGATGAACACCACCACAATATGATCCAACTACTCATGAAAAATACGATTCATATATTCCATGAACACACCAGGCGCATTAGAAACTCCGAATGGCATCACTGAAAATTCATAATGACCATACCGTGTCCTAAAAGCCGTCTTTTGAATATCCTCATCTTTAACACGAATCTGGTGGTAACCCGACTTCAAATCAATCTTACTAAAAACACGGGCACCAACCAATTGGTTCATCAAATCATCAATTCTAGGAAGCGGATACTTGTTCTTAATAGTTACCTTGTTCAACTATCGATAATCAATACACAACCGCAGACTCCCATCTTTCTTCTTTACTAACAGTACCGGTGCACCCCAAGGAGAAACACTCGGCCTGACAAACCTCTTTTCTAATAAGTCATTCAATTGTTTCTTTAATTCCATCAACTCTGATGCCGATATGCGATACGGCGCCATCGAAATCGATCTAGCACCCGAAACTAGATCAATCGAAAACTCGACTTCTCTTTCCGGCGGTACGTCCGCAATGTCCTCCGGAAATACTTCTGGAAAGTCCCACACCACTGGAACCATATCCAGTTCAACCTTACTCTCTTCCGACAAGGATGCAAACAAACCAAACAACTGAGCTTCGTCCGCTAAAAGTTTCTTCAACTCTTTAGTGGATAGAAAACTCTCACTTCCATCATCTTCCAAATAAGGAAATCTTACCAACTTGTGATAGCAATCCAGATGAACCTTATTATATTGCAACCAATTCATACCCAACATCACATCCAAACTGTCCAACGGCAAACACACTAAATCCATAACGAAGTCTTTACCATACATGGTCAAAGGACAACTTATGCATACCAAGGAAGTAGTTACCGACCCCGAAGCGGGAGTCTCAATAACCATGCCACCACTAAAAGAAACCATGCACAAACCCAAATGTTTGGCACACTCAAGAGAAATGAATGAATGAGTCGCTCCAATATCAATAATAGCAACTAAAGGTACATTATTAATAAAGCATGTACCTTTAATCAAACGATTCACATTAGTAGTGTCCGCACCCGCTAATGCAAATACCTTTCTGCCCGCTGGAGCTTGCTTCGGTTTAGTACAATTGGGCTTAATGTGACCCACTTCGCCACAGTTGTAGCATTTCACCACATTCTTTCTACAATCAGAAATGGCATGTCCAGGAATCCCACAATTAGCACACTTTTCCACATATTTTCCACAGTCAAAAGACTTGTGGCCCATTACGCCACACTTGAAACATTTAATCGCACTAGAACCTCCTTCGGGCTTCCTATCAAAGTTTTCCCTATGCTTGCCTTTATCAGCAGGCGTCACATAAGGTCCACTCCTCACCGGTTGCTTCCCTCTCTTCTCATTCAAACTCTTATAGTGAGTGGAACGAGCTTTACTATCTTCTTCAAAAATTCTACAGCATTCGGTCAAGTCCGAAAATCTCCTAATCCTCTGATAACCCACCGCTTGCTTGATCTCAGGGCGCAAGCCGTTCTCATACTTAACACATTTGGAAAATTCCGTCGTCACCGCATCATAGTGAGGATGAAACTTCACTAACTCTGTGAACTTAGCCGTGTAGTCTATCACAGACATATTGCCTTGTTTCAATTCCAGGAACTCCATCTCCTTCTTTCCCTTCACACTCTCCAGATAATACTTGTCGCTACTCGAAAAATGCATCGCGCAACGACGGGGAGGCGAAAAGAAAAGGACAGAAGAGTCGCCATCGAACTTTATTTATCCCATGAGGGGAAAGGAAAATATCGAGAAAACCTTAAGAAACAAACGGATAAGATTGGTCTCGCAACCAAGAACGGGTTCGGAAGCCAGTTATGCGAGGGGAAGGTATTAGCACCCCTCGCATCCATCGTACTCGATGGGAACCTTTTGTTTGTCGATGTGTGAATTTATCTGCTTAAATATTATGCTATAAAAAGAGTGTTCTAAAAGATAGAGAGAAGGGTTTAGAAACGTGAAAAGAGAGGTAACAGAGGGAGAAAAGAGAAAGAACAGACTCGGTAGGACTTCGCGGTCCTAGGCCTACGTATTCTCAAAAGATATGAGAAAGTCAGAGTCGACGTAGTTCGGGAAACTACAGATATATGGGGTAATGTGCTCGGCAAGGATTGTGGCCCTTGTGCCTACGTATCTTTACTTGAAGAAGTAAAGAATCAGAGCAGCCGTAGTTCGGCCTACGGTGTGCGGGGAAGTCTTGGTAGACGCTGCTATCGTGCGCATTCTAGCAGTTAGGTGTATTGCTGCTCGCTCGTTGGAGACTTATGCATTACCTGTTTGCGGTAGAACGGACGTAGCATGCCTTTCTGGGAAAGGGTGAAAAAGAAAAAGGGTGCTCGCTAGGATATTGCAATCCTATGCCTACGTATTCTCAACATGCAAGAGAAATCAGAGCAACGTAGTTCGTGCCTACGGTGCGGATAACCGGTGTGTTTGTGGATGATGTTATCGTGCGCATTCTAGCAGTTTAGGTATTTTGCTGCTCGCATGTGAGGAGACTTATGCGTACCTGTTTGCGGTAGAACGGACGTAACATATCCTGTTTGAAAGGTTGGTTTTCGCCATGCGAGGCAAGGTATCATGTTTGATTGGTTGAGATTGTTTTTGGGGCGAGATAGGTCCTCGGATAGTAACCCTTACAGGTAGTACCCAATTCTTTATCTCAAAGTTTTTGTTGTAAAAAATGTGTGGCGAATGTAGCGTCTTCGTATTGAAAGACGAGTATCAAGACCACACACACTACAATGAGTATCCTGACACTCGGAGAGGAAGAAGACTACACTCAATCATCTCTCTTTAGTTCAACACAAAGAGAACTTCATTCTCTTATTAAAGTGTTTTTGGTTTTGAATGGTAAGTGCTTTGCGACAGAGAACCCTACGGTAAACGTCAACACTCGGGATAGGAGAAGGCCTACGCCTAACCACTCCACGACCATTCAAGTTTTGGTTATGAAAAGATTTGAAAATGCACTCGGTACGGGGCCGAGGTTTTAGGTGTGAAAATTGCAGAAGGAAGTTGTGAAAGCGAGATGGTGGATAAAGTCGCGTCTTCGTATTGAAAGACGAGTATCGAGACCACCCTCACTACAGTGGGCATCCCAACACTCGGAGAAGAAGAGGTCTACACCCAATCCTCTCTTTTTAATTCAATTCAAAGAGAAATTAATTTTAAAGATGGTTTGAAAATGGACTCGGTACGGAACCGAGGTTTTAGGAGACAAAGGATGAAAGCGTCTACGTATTGAAAGACGAGTGTCGAAACCACCCTCACTACAGTGGGCATCCCAACACTCGAAGAGGAAGAGGTCTACACCCAATCCTCTCTCTTTAATTCAATACAAAGAATTATTTGTTTATTGAAGAGATTTGATAACCTGCCAAAGAGATGAGATAAATTCGAATATATACAAGAAATAGATAATATACAAGATATATGATCAACAGTCCACCAATTTAAATTTTAATGGTTTCAATATTTTATTATGTATTTTTTTGGAAGAATGTACAAGTGTTGAATATTTACAAGATAGTAATAATATACAAATATAATATGTACAAGAATATAAATGACTGAAAATAAAACAGTTGTATATTTGACAGAAAATTAAAGCAGTGGTATATTGACTGAAAATAAAGCAGTTGTATATTTGACAGAAAATTAAAACAGTGGTATATTGACAGAAAATTAAAACAGTGGTATATTGGTTAGTTGATTGAATCGGGACGCAAAGAATGGGATCTCGTCTTAACCGCAAACAAAATGCCGATTAATCGAAGGTAGCCTATCGCGATCCCAAAGTAAGGAAGATGACCTCAATGGTCATCCCCCATAGATTTGAAATCGGGAAGGTTATCGACTTCGAAAATCTGACGCTTGCGGATAAAAAGCTTTCATCGATCCATAAGTCGAAATGAAATTTAAATAGAGAAGAGAATGGGGTGGTCTCGGATCCAACGATACTTATCAATATATTGACTTAGTAATCGATTTATGGAAGCGTCGTCATCGACCCAAATAAATGAAAATGAGATAAAAAGCCCAATAACAAATGATAATAAAATCTAACTTCAAAATAAGAATTAAAATGAAATTCTAAAAGAAATTGAACATGAAATAGTATATATATAAAACTTCTAAAATAAAAATAAAATGTTCTAATAAAAATATAAAAAGAAATTAACATATAATATATTTACATATTTAATATCAGCTTATTTATGAAAATCTAACAAAACTTATTAAAGTAAAATATAACATATATTTTACAATGTTTTATATAATATATATACATGATAATATATTAATAATATTTAATTAATGAGTAATATACAAAAAAAAAATTTAAAACTTAAACCAAACTGAGGGGGGGTTTTAACACTGGATCTGGGAGTAAAAACAAATTGAAGAAAAAGATGGGCCGTGAGAGCCCAGTAGACCAATCAACAAGAAAAATAAATTTTAAAAAAAAAGAAAGAAAAAATAAATAAAGAAAGATGAAACGACTCAGAGAGAGCCACTTCCTCTCATTCTGCTCGATACTCTCTCTCTCTCTCACTGTTCAAATTTTTGCTTTTTTGTTCAAAATCAAATCCAAACAAATGTCTCATTATTCTTCTTTATCAATTTCTGGGTTGGGTTTTAGGGATCAGACGGTTGTTGCAGTTGATTTGAGGAAGGTTCGAGTTGATGATTTGAGATGGTTTTTCGGATGGATATTTGGGGTTGTTGTAAGTGAAGGATTTGAAGATTTGTGGTTTTGGTTTTATTTTCTGAGATTTTTTGGAGATGTTGCTGTTATTATTGGTTTATAAAGATGGAAGGTTGTTAGGGATGAACATTGAAGAAGGTTAAAGTTGGGTTTTCTGTTGGTGAAAAAGATGATGGAGATGTGTTCTCGGTTGGATTTCTGGGTAGGTTTATTGTATTGTTTGAAGATTACAATGGGTGGAGAGAGAGTTTTCGTTTGATTTAGTTTGTGTTTGCATTTCTGGGCTAGATGAAGAACAGAGGAAAATATGAGATGGTTGGGTTTGATGTTGAAGGAAAGTTTTGAGGTTTAAATGGAGGAAGAGGATGAACATAGTGAAATATCGGTGAAGCTGATGATGATGGTAGAGAAAGGGAGAGGGCGGCGGAAGTTTTCGGTGGCAGCGTTTTGGGTTAGGGTTCCCTCGTTAGGGACAATGAACAGTGGACTATATAGTCCCTCTCTGACACGTGGCGGTTGACTCTAATAACTGATTAATTAAATAAATAATTAAATAATTAAATCCTAAAAAAACTAAACTAATATTTAACAAATCTTAAATAACATTCTAAATCTAAATAAAAGTAAACTCCAATATCTATACAATAAAGAAAAAC
Organism: Lathyrus sativus; assembly: GCA_963859935.3. Lineage (NCBI taxonomy): Eukaryota > Viridiplantae > Streptophyta > Magnoliopsida > Fabales > Fabaceae > Lathyrus > Lathyrus sativus. Next base: position 198,547,617 of record OZ012737.1, read on the forward strand.
ACTCCTATTAACCAATTAAATTCTAAAGAAAAAAAAATAAAATCTATTTAAATAAAAATCTAAATAAAATAATTACTATAATTTTTAAAAAAAGAATCTATAAAAAATACTAAATTTAAAAAAGTTTAACAAACTATTTTCTAAAAAAAAAACAAATGTTATTCTACTCTAATTAAGAGAAATATTCAATAAAAGAAAATTTAAATCTAATCTTAAATAAAAATAAATATCTATCTAACTTCTAATAAAAATAAAATAAAACTATTTACATATATTCTAAATAACTCTAACAATGTAACTTAATTTTAAAATCCTAAAATATCTCTAACATTACTAACTTAATTCTAAAATCCTAAAATATCTCTAACATTACTAACTTAATTCTAAAATCCTAAAATATCTCTAAAATTAAATCTAATCTAATTAATTCTAATATTAAAATAATTCTAAAAACAAATTAAATCTATGCTATAAAAATAATCTATTTATATTCTAAATAAATAAAAAACTATTTCTAATAAAAATTCTAACTAAATTAAAAAATCTATTTAAAAACTATTAAAATAAAATCTATTCTAAAGAAATAAATAAATAACTATTCTAATTCTAAAAATATAATAAAACAAAATTCTACATCTAATTAAATTAAATAGGTGATAAAAATAAAAAAAGAACAAAATAGTAATATTTGCAAGGAAAAAGAGAAATTAAAAAGGATTGAAATATTTACGAAAATGCCCTTAGGCCACGTGTCGCGCTCCCATTAGGCAAAATAAATCAAGATTTGAAAAACGCTCAAAGTGGACACATGTCTAGACAGCATGAAATTAAGTGAAAAAAAGCAAAAATATTTACAAAAGCTGGCAGGCAAATTTAGGGTATGACAGATGCCCCTATCTAATCGACTTAGACCGAGTAAGATGAATTACTGCAACATTCATCTTTCAAGGTATAAGTCGATTAGATACAAAGAAGACCCTGAATTTGTCCAAAAAAGGAAAACAAAAAATTTGAGAAATGAAATACAGACAAACCTGACACCCAAAAGGATGTAGGGAGATAAGCTTCTCCGAAGAGATTGCCACTTATCGCTGACTTTAAATGATATGCCCCTGGCTGGACTAAATTTGTCGTTGAAGATTTGATTAACCATGGGGTTGAAATACATCATGCGATACACCCATGGTCTTGAAAAGGTGCCCCTGTCTGGGCGGAATTTTGCTTTGATATTCTTGAATTTCGCGGGGAGACCCGCGGTCTTGCGGAGATTGCCCCTGACTGGGCTGATTATGATCTTGAAAATCTTCGAGATTAATCCTGGATCTGACCTTGCATACGCGGATGCTTGATGAGAATGATGTTTCATATCAAATGGAAATGCAAGTGCAAATGCTAATGCACGGAGATGCAAGAGCTGAGGAAATATGATATGATTATGGGTATGCATATGATGCGTATGATGCATATGATTGCAAATGGGTGATGGAAATGCAAGTGCCGATATGGCAGGTTTTGCAAAGGCGGATTGGACTTTGGTGGTTGCCAATGTAGATTGGACTTTGGGTTTGAAGTACCAGATAAGGGCTGATATTCGGTGGGTAGACCACCAGACAAGGACTGGTTGGCGAAAGGTTAAGCTGAAGGAGGGCTGATTTTGTGGTTTTCTAGATGGGAGCTGGACTTTGGGATGAGGTTTACCAGACAAGAACTGGTGAAATGGTAGGCTGTTTAAATGGTAGGCTAAAAGGAAGGGTGACCAGATGGGAGCTGGTTTAAAAGCTGACATATACCGGACGGGAACTGGTATTCAGCGGAGGGTAGACCAGGTGGGACTGGTTTGAAAGCTGACATATACCGGACGGGAACTGGTATTCAGCGGAGGTTGACCAGACGAGGACTGGTTTGAAGGTTTGCCAGACAAGAACTGGACTTTGAAGGTTTCGAATTGGGCTGGTAATAGGTTGTGGGGATGAAAATCCGATGACAGCAAGGCCTTTTCGGAAGGTTAAGGTTGGGTGAGTTGGCGGTGTGATTCCCTGACACTTGTTTTGAACTCAATAGTTGCTGATGAAGATGAACTTGCTTGAGTAGCTTTCCATGAGATGACCTCAAGATGGCTTGCCCCAGAGTTTGTACCACGAAAGGATTCATCGTTGTTTAACCGACTCTTGTGGTTGTTGGCTTCAAAGTACTCTTTAGAATAGCTTGCTCTTGAAAGAGCGTTGAAGCGACTTGACTTATCCTGACTGAACATTGGAGGAATCTATCCTCAAGTCAAAGAAACTATGGGTGGCCTGCCCCTAATTGGTATAATTCACTTTTGATCAACCACTTCTTGAATGATTTCCCCCATAATCGACCATTGCTTGGGGATTTGCCTCAGACTGATCCAGACTGCTGAATGATCCAGTCCTGCTTGATTGCTTCGTGTTGGAATTTCCTCTATGCCAACTACTGACTTGCAATTGAAATTGTTTGTTCACGAATGGTAATTTTAATGCGACGGTCATGCAAGTTTTGAAAAAAATGTCGTTTATTAAGTGTCGTGATAGTGATACGAATGGACCATTTAGTCCAAACATTGTGATATGATTGGTGTGAAAGATATAGCAAGGATATTGACACCAAAGCTGATGATTAACAAATATGTGGGGAGTCAGGTTACGCAACCTTGCGATAGTATGCTTTCAGATTAAATCTTGCCTCAATTAGGTCTTTTGAGGGTTGTAGCGTGGTCTGGCTCACGGTTATAGAAACAAAGGATATTAGGCTCAAAGTTAATTTGTACCCACCCCTTCTTCTTGATGACTTCCAGTTCTACGTTCAGTTAATTCTACACCTATTTGACGGTGTAAGCTTGATGGTTTCAAGGTTTGCTTGAAATGGCAGCCACCTTATTTTGCTTTTTGAAGGATGTCAGTGACCCTTTGGGGTGACCACTGAATGTTATTTTGTTTTTGGTTGAGGGTTTGAGGACCTCTTTTAATTTTTATTTTGATCCCTAACTTTTGCATGGACTGACTTTGCTTGTCAGATCCATCGGGATAGCCTTGATTTTTTCCTAAGTCCCCTTTTGAGGTGTTTGACTTAGCAGGCTTTTGATATTTTTTGATTTTGTTGGCGAATTGTGACTGCCATATCGTGGGTCATTGATGAACAACCGTCTTCTGGATTTTGCTTTATGCATAGTGGACTAACTGAATAACTACCCTGCCCCCGGTTGAGTGTAAGGGTTTGAATATCCGAAGGAAACTCCTACTTCTAGGCTCGAAGTGGTTGACTAGGGATTAACTCCTTATATCTCCGGTGTTTAGGGGATTTGAAACAATGCCTGTACATCATTGACGAGATTATGTCTGAAAGCATACAGTTTGCTATTATGGGTATTTCGTTTTCGTCATCCTCCCTCTAATATTTGCTAAACACAACAGTGATGAAGTGGAGTGGATAAAAGTGTATGTGTCTGTGATAAGTGGAAATAATGAGTGAATACGACGTGGTTGATTCGAAAAATGCATAATAACTCCATTAATATTACCATTCAAAACAACAATGTTTAAACACAAGTAGCAATTAACAGGAAATAAACTACAAGATGCAAATGATAAAAGCGTTCAAGGACTGCCAATGTTGAGGACGTCTGCCTGTCTAGACCACTGGCTTCTGGAAATGACCCTTGAAATATTCGAGTTTAGACAGCTGAGAGGTTGACATGGACACCAAACTTCCTTTGAAAAGAGATGTACCCTTTGTCAATTAGTTGTTGCACCTTGGCTTGGAAGGCTTTGCATTCTTCAGTCGAGTGCCCCATGGATCCTCCATGATATCCACACTGAGCATTGGGATTGTACCCAGGAGGGTAAGGTTCTGGCACAGGCTTAAGAGCTTTAGGCTCCACCAATGAGTTTTGAATCAAATGCGAGAGAAGCTGACTGTGCAACATAGGGACCGGATGAAGAGGAGCGGTTCTTCTTTCCAAGTTGTTGTTGGGCCTATTCTGATCGCGGCGCTGATTCGGATGACCTCGACCATGGGCTCGTTGATTTGCATGAGGAGCGACCCGTGGCTTATGGGATGAAGCTTTAGGCATGGCCGATTGTCCATGAGGATAACATGGCACTGGTAATGATGCCTGTTGAGTAGACGAGGGACTATAGAGTTTTGTTGGTACATCGTGAGAATACTCAACGTTTTCTATGAGTGCGCTGGTTTCATCCTTCTCTTCCTCATGGAAATCATCGAAAGATTCAATCTCACTGGCCTGGCTGCCTGATGCGTCCTGGATTTGTCCACTTTTGAGGTAACTTTCGAGGCGCTCTCCTACAATCACAAGGTCAGAGAAGCTTGATGGCGTACAACCAGCCATTCTTTCAAAATAAGAGCCCTGCAAACTGTTGATGAACATGTCAATCAGTTCCCTGTCCGAGAGTGGTGGTTGCACTCTTGCTGCGAATTCTCTCCACCGCTGTGCATATCCCTTAAAGGGTTCATTCTCATTCTGAGATAGGCTTTGTAACTGCATGCAGATGGGAGGAGTGTCCAAATTGAACTGGTAAAACTTTAGAAAAGCACTGGCTAGGTCCCTCCACGATTGGATATGACTACTTTCTAAATCTGTGTACCAACTTAATGATGCCCCACTCAGACTTTCTTGAAAACAGTGGATCATCAGCTTATCGTCATGAGTATAGGGGGTCATTTTTCGACAGTACATCACCAAATGACGCCTCGGGCAACTAAAGCCTGTGTACTTCTCGAAGTTGGGTATCTTGAATCTTAGAGGAATCACCAAGTCTAGCACTAGACACATATCAGCAGCATCGAGTCTGGGCATGTCAGACACTCTTATAGCTTGAATTGTCTCCTCAAGGGCACAAAGCTTTTCTTCCATGGGATCAGTCATTGGCATCCTCTGGGGTCGAGTAGGAACGTTTACTTGCGGAAGATCATACAGTGGATTATTTGTCACAGTAAATCCTTGTGGGGGATCAACATTCTGGCGGTCATTCTCTGACATAGCTATCTCAGCTTGCTTCGTTTTGACTTGGCTTCTCGAAGCTTCTACGTTCCTCTTCCTTCAAACTCTTTGTAGCTCTCACAAGTTTGACATGAGTGTCGGGAAATCAACTGCAGGTTATGGACAGAGGACGGGTAAGCTCTTGGTATCTGGTTAGGGAAGAAAATGCAAAATGATGCAGATATGCTTATGCAAATGCAATGCAATGAGTGCACACGAGAACAGATCCACAACAACGATTAAAGTCACAGATCCTGCAAGACAACAACAAAAGGTATCTCTCCCCTCGGGTGGGCAATCTACTGGTTTAATAAGATGGTATCCCAAAGGCCTTTAAACAAAGTCCCATGCACTAACCCTCAAAAGTTTTCCATCAAAACGACTACTCGTAAGACGGTATTCCCTTCAAAGGATGAACACAAAGTTATGTTTTAGGAACCTTCGGAATAAGGTTCTACAAAAGGTCCTCAGAGTCACGGACTCCCAAGTTGGAAATAAAGACGCCATTACGACTACACGTAAGACATAATCATCCCAAAAGGGTCTCATCTGAGCGATGGAATTCGATCCAACTCAACGAGTCCTAAGTATTGCAAATTAGAAAGAAACCACCTCCTAATCTTAGTGAATACTATAAAGCTCGGGTAGAAAGCTTTTATCCTCACAAACCAACCCTAATAAACCCAACCAGGTTAGAAAATAAAGCATAAACAAATAAAGCAAATAAAACACAAACACGACAAACAAAATAGGCTTGGCTCGCTAGTTGAGTCCCCAGCAGAGTCGCCAGCTGTCGCTACTCGAAAAATGCATCGCGCAACGACGGGGAGGCGAAAAGAAAAGGACAGAAGAGTCGCCACCGAACTTTATTTATCCCATGAGGGGAAAGGAAAATATCGAGAAAACCTTAAGAAACAAACGGATAAGATTGGTCTCGCAACCAAGAACGGGTTCGGAAGCCAGTTATGCGAGGGGAAGGTATTAGCACCCCTCGCATCCATCGTACTCGATGGGAACCTTTTGTTTGTCGATGTGTGAATTTATCTGCTTAAATATTATGCTATAAAAAGAGTGTTCTAAAAGATAGAGAGAAGGGTTTAGAAACGTGAAAAGAGAGGTAACAGAGGGAGAAAAGAGAAAGAACAGACTCGGTAGGACTTCGCGGTCCTAGGCCTACGTATTCTCAAAAGATATGAGAAAGTCAGAGTCGACGTAGTTCGGGGAACTACAGATATATGGGGTAATATGCTCAGCAAGGATTGTGGCCCTTGTGCCTACGTATCTTTACTTGAAGAAGTAAAGAATCAGAGCAGTCGTAGTTCGGCCTACGGTGTGCGGGAAAGCGGGGTGTACTGGTAGACGATGCTATCGTGCACATTCTAGCAGTTTAGGTGTATTGCTGCTCGCATGTGAGGAGACTTATGCGTTACCTGTTTGCGGTAGAACGGACGTAGCATGCCTTTCTGGGAAAGGGTGGAAAAAAGAAAAGGGTGCTCGCTAGGATCATTGCAATCCTATGCCTACGTATTCTCAACAGATGAGAAATCAGAGCAACGTAGTTCGTGCCTACGGTGCGGATAACCGGTGTGTTTTGTGGATGATGTTATCGTGCGCATTCTAGCAGTTTAGGTGTTTTGCTGCTCGCATGTGAGGAGACTTATGCGTACCTGTTTGCGGTAGAACGGACGTAACATATCCTTTTGAGAGACAGGTTTTCGCCATGCGAGGCAAGGTGTCACGTTTGATTGGTTGAATTATTTTTTAGGGGCGAGATAGGTCCTCGGATAGTAACCCCTACGGGTAGTACCAAATTCTTTATCTCAAAGTTTTTGTTATAAATGGGTGTGGCGAACGAGGCGTCTTCGTATTGAAAGACGAGCGTCGAAACCACCCTCACTACAGTGGGCATCCCTACGCTCGGAGAAGAAGAGGTCTACACCCAATCCTCTCTCTTTAATTCAATGCAAAGAGAACTTCGTTCTCCTATTAAAGATGTTTTTGGTTTTGAATGGTAAGTGCTTTGCGACAGAGAACCCTACGGTAAACGTCAGCACTCGGGATAGGAGAAGGCCCACGCCTAACCACTCCACGACCATTCAAGTTTTTGTTATGAAAAGATTTGAAAATGCACTCGGTACAGGACCGAGGTTTTAGGTGTGAAAATTGTGGAAGGAAGTTGTGAAAGCGAGATGGTGGATAAAGTCGCGTCTTCGTATTGAAAGACGAATATCAAGACCACCCTCACTACAGTGGGCATCCCAACATTCAGAGAGGAAGAGGTCTACACCTAATCCTCTCTTTTTAATTCAATACAAAGAGAAATTAGTTCATTATTGAAAGTGTGCTCGGTACGGGACCGAGGTTTTAGGAGGAAAAGTTTAGAAGCGTCTTCGTATTGAAAGACGAGTGTCGAAACCACCCACACTACAGTGGGCATCTCGACACTCGGAGAAGAAGAGGTCTACACCCAATCCTCTCTTTTTTAATTTAATACAAAGATGATTGGATTTTGAAGATGGTTTGACAATGTTTTTGAATCGAGTCGGGACAAGTGACGAAGAGAGAAAAAAGGTGGTCTAACCATCTTCAAAATCCAATCATCTTTGTATTGAATTAAAAAAGAGAGGATTGGGTGTAGACCTCTTCTTCTCCGAGTGTCGAGATGCCCACTGTAGTGTGGATGGTTTCGACACTCGTCTTTCAATACGAAGACGCTTCTAAACTTTTCCTCCTAAAACCTCGGTCCCGTACCGAGCACACTTTCAATAATGAACTAATTTCTCTTTGTATTGAATTAAAAAGAGAGGATTAGGTGTAGACCTCTTCCTCTCTGAATGTTGGGATGCCCACTGTAGTGAGGGTGGTCTTGATATTCGTCTTTCAATACGAAGACGCGACTTTATCCACCATCTCGCTTTCACAACTTCCTTCCACAATTTTCACACCTAAAACCTCGGTCCTGTACCGAGTGCATTTTCAAATCTTTTCATAACAAAAACTTGAATGGTCGTGGAGTGGTTAGGCGTGGGCCTTCTCCTATCCCGAGTGCTGACGTTTACCGTAGGGTTCTCTGTCGCAAAGCACTTACCATTCAAAACCAAAAACATCTTTAATAGGAGAACGAAGTTCTCTTTGCATTGAATTAAAGAGAGAGGATTGGGTGTAGACCTCTTCTTCTCCGAGCGTAGGGATGCCCACTGTAGTGAGGGTGGTTTCGACGCTCGTCTTTCAATACGAAGACGCCTCGTTCGCCACACCCTTTTATAACAAAAACTTTGAGATAAAGAATTGGGTACTACCCGTAGGGGTTACTATCCGAGGACCTATCTCGCCCCTAAAAAATAATTCAACCAATCAAACGTGACACCTTGCCTCGCATGGCGAAAACCAGTCTCTCAAAAGGATATGTTACGTCCGTTCTACCGCAAACAGGTACGCATAAGTCTCCTCACATGCGAGCAGCAAAACACCTAAACTGCTAGAATGCGCACGATAACATCATCCACAAAACACACCGGTTATCCGCACCGTAGGCACGAACTACGTTGCTCTGATTTCTCATCTGTTGAGAATACGTAGGCATAGGATTGCAATGATCCTAGCGAGCACCCTTTTCTTTTTTCCACCCTTTCCCAGAAAGGCATGCTACGTCCGTTCTACCGCAAACAGGTAACGCATAAGTCTCCTCACATGCGAGCAGCAATACACCTAAACTGCTAGAATGCGCACGATAGCATCGTCTACCAGTACACCCCGCTTTCCCGCACACCATAGGCCGAACTACGGCTGCTCTGATTCTTTACTTCTTCAAGTAAAGATACATAGGCACAAGGGCCACAATCCTTGCCGAGCACATTACCCCATATATCTGTAGTTCCCCGAACTACGTCGACTCTGACTTTCTCATATCTTTTGAGAATACGTAAGCCTAGGACCGCGAAGTCCTACCGAGTCTGTTCTTTCTCTTTTCTCCCTCTGTTACCTCTCTTTTCACGTTTCTAAACCCTTCTCTCTATCTTTTAGAACACTCTTTTTATAGCATAATATTTAAGCAGATAAATTCACACATCGACAAACAAAAGGTTCCCATCGAGTACGATGGATGCGAGGGGTGCTAATACCTTCCCCTCGCATAACTGGCTTCCGAACCCGTTCTTGGTTGCGAGACCAATCTTATCCGTTTGTTTCTTAAGGTTTTCTCGATATTTTCCTTTCCCTTCATGGGATAAATAAAGTTCGGTGGCGACTCTTCTGTCCTTTTCTTTTCGCCTCCCCGTCGTTGCGCGATGCATTTTTCGAGTAGCGACAATACTTTCTCAAAAATTCGGTGCGAAATAGATTCTAAGTGATTTCCTCAGCGTCTACTTCAAGAACTTGTCTCATACCGACCCACCAGTCATCGGCTTCCTCTCTCAGCATGTGAGTCCCAAGTCTCACCTTGTTGCCTTCAGCATAATTCATGACTATAAAGATCCTCTCGATCTCCTTTAACCAAATCATAGCACCGTCCGGATCAAACTTCCCTTTAAATACCGGTTGTTGGTTCTTTCTAAACTCATCGTTCGCATTCACATTCGGTGCGCCTTGCACCGCCCTAGCCATAGCCTCCAACGCCGCAGCCATAGTATTGTCATTACGACCAGCCATATTCTAAGGATTCCCAAAAATAATAAGGTTAAACAACCGTTCAACCAACACAACAATAAGACAGACACAACTGACTCAACGCTGGCTCTGATACCACTTTATGTAACACCCCCTTTTCTAAACCACAAAATAACACAATTAAATCATTCAGGCACTTGATAAAAGTTTCATCAGAGTTTAATTAATACATGATATAAAAGAGGTGTGTCACATTATCATGAAATTAAATACATACAACATCTGCTCAAATAGACATGCAACAATGGGCAATTCACATTCTGAAGAACATAGTTCTAAAACCCACATCTCAATATTTAGAATAAAGCGAAAACATCTAAACATTGAATCTATATAATCATATAAACATATATACATCATTCAGTTAATTCATATGTACAAACATCCATCATCAGATACATATGCAGATGTATCACAAAAGAAATCAAAACAAATGTATCTCCAAAAAGAGCCAAAGGCTTCCTAACTACCCAGATGTTACATATCAGAGCCATCGGCCAAAAATAATGAAGACCTGCTTCACAAAAAGGACCTCCAGCAATCCTATTCTACAATGCCTCATAGAGCATTTTAAAACAGCAAAAGGGTGAGAAACGACATCATAACAGTCAATACATATAATTATATATCTATATACATACATGGGATTTATACAATTCAAATTCTCACCACACTTATCACAATTCATCATATACACCATAATGCATATTCACACAATCAAGCATATTCATCAAATCATGCTTCTATGCATACTCATCATTTTCCACATAAACATCTAAAATTAAGTTCAATTCACTCCATGCATCATATAAAGATGACCAATGCAACTCATAGAGACCGACTCACGACTCTATGCAGATGCAAATGCGGTACCGACTCAATTCAACAGATTCTCCAAGGAATCAAGTATTCAGCAGATTCTCCAAGGAATCAAATATTCATCAGATTCTCCGAGGAATCGAATATTCAGCAGATTCTCCGAGGAATCAAATACTCAGCAGATTCTCCGAGGAATCAAATGTTCAGTAGATTCTCCAAGAAATCAACATCGCTAGGATGTACATCATGATGCCTTTTATGCAAAATGACTCACAACATTACTCTACATGCATACATATTCGCAAATATATCACTATGCATATTCATCTCATACAAGCACATACAATCTATGTACATTCACAATATACTTATACTCCATAATATATATATATATATATATACTCTTCATTTCAACACATACCATTCCATAAAAGGCATATACTTTCACGATCAAAATTCCACACTCTAGGATTCACGCCTTGCGGCTACCCGCAGCACAACGTACCACACGACACACAAAACTATTCAATTAGATAAGGATTAAACATAACCGAACAAAGAAATCCGCATGGAAAGGAAAAACACAGAGAATAGGAAAATGATGTCGCATTCGCGAACCTTCGCCACTCTTATTCGCCTGGAAAACTTGCCAGCGAAGACCACTGGGAGTTATTCTGGAATTACTCGCTAGCACACTCGCCTGGCGAACTTGCCAGCGAAGACAGGGTGGATGCATTGACTTGGTTCGCTGCTGCTCGCTGGGCTTCGCCTGGAGAAGCTTCGCTGCCGTTTGCCTGGCGAACCTGCAAACTCAGAACTCCCATGGCTGTCCAAAAGCCCAAACCTTACAAACCGACCGATTCTAAAACCAAACCACCCCAGTAAGTTCAACCCAATAACACCCGACTATCCTACTCCATCCATTCCTCGATTCTAACCGGTTAAAACCATATTCTACCGATTAAATCCTAATATTGCCCTAAGATGAAAATGAGTCGAAACTCTTCTCAATCCAACATCAAATAACCAAAAGCATACATAATCATACACATTAACAGTATAATATAGTTTCACACCCTTACCCGATCGATTGAAAGCTTGGATGTTGATCCTTGATGAAATTCTAGGTTTTCCTCTTCTTTCTCCTCTTTCTCTTCTCTCTTCTTTCTTTCCCTTGTTTTTCCACTAATGTTTCTATCTATCTCCTTTTCTTTGTTATCTCATATTTCTATTTTCTTTCCTCTTCATTTCCTTCCAAACACTTACTAATTAATTCTCACACAATAATTCACTTAACACTTAATACTAAATGTCTAAAATACCCTTTACTCTATTTTCCCCGAAAACTCTTCGAATCAGTAAAATAGCACAATATTGAAATTAAACATATCAACACATAAATTCCACAATTAAAATACTAATTATCCAAATAAATTAAAAAGGACTCAATAAAAATGGGAAATTCAGAATCGGGGTGTTACAGTGTGTCATCCTAACTCTTGGTTGGTAACCCCCATCTTAGTTCGTGAATATTTTTGGATGTTATTCCAACTCTTGGTTGGTAATCTTCATTTTGTGAGTGTTATCCCAACTTTTGGTTGGTAACCTTTGCTTCATTCCAACTTTTATTCGGCAGTCCATTGGTGGTTGGATGTTATCCCCAACTTTTGGTTGGTAGTCCTCTTTTATTCCCCGGTAGAGTTGTTATTCCAACTTTTAGTTGGTAGTCTTCGTATCTTAGGTGTGATCCCAAATTTGGGTTGGTAGCCTTTGCTTGATTCCATCTTTTGGTTGATAAGGTTTTGTTGACGTTATTTCAACTTTTGGTTGGTAGTTTTCGTTTTGAGTTGATGATTCTAACTTTTGGTTGGTATTTTTCAATTGTTGGTTCAACTGTTGGGGTTGGTATCTTTCTCTCTCAGAGTTCGCCTTCGGTCTGTGTTCCGGTGATTCTAACTTTTGGTTAGTAGCCTTATTCTTCAGCTTTTGGGCTGGATGTTATCCCTTGCAGATTTGAAATGATTCCAACTTTTGGTTGGTAGCTTGTATTAGATGTTGTTTCATCCAGTGATTTCAAATTTTTATTGGTAGCTTGTTTTCAATGTTGTTCGGTGTTCGGGTGATTCAAAATTTTGGTTGGTAGCTTGTGTTTATTACCCTTCGTTGTATTCCAACTTTTGGTTAGTATACTCTCCAGTGAGGTCGTTGTTTTCAGGATGTTATTCCCCATCATTTCTCCTTCAGTCGGTGTTGCAGTGATTGCAACTTTTAGTTGGTAGCCTTGGTTATTCCAACTCTTGGTTGGTAGTGTCTGGTTTTTATCCCCAGGTGTTGTACCCCAAACTTTTCCCAACCTCTTTCTTTACTTGGCTTATGTTTCATTTCATTTCTTTAGCATTTGCATATGCAAGCATGGTTCTTTGCAGGGGATCAAGAGAGGTGGGTATTCAAGAGAAGAGTATCAAGGGTGCCAAGCTCAAGCAAGAGTTTTTACTCAAGTCATCAAGTGCTTGTGGTCACCAAGAGGCCGTCAAAGATCATTGAGAGAATGAATTGTCAAGGATTGTACACCTAGGGTTTCATCTGTTTAGTGCAAAGACAAATGTGGATTTGAAGGAGATTGAGACTTGGTTCTAAGTCACTGGAGTCATGGATAGTTGTGTTGAGACATATAAGAGGGTATTTCAAGATAAAATCAAGAAGAACCATGAGTGTGAGAACTTACTAAATTAGGGTTTCAGAGGTTTGTCAGTGTAAAATCCCCTGTTTAGTGCCTAACTTCAAGACCACATATCTCAAGATACAAGTTGAATATCATTTTCTTATACACATGATACTTGTAGGGAATGTTATAAGCTTTATTTTGAGTACTATAAATCATCCATTGGGTTTGTGGAACTCAAGTTATGATGCCATCAAGTTATGGGTCTCAGATGAACATATTTTTTAGTTAACAAAAGTCAACCAACTTCCAAGGCACTTTTGACTTAGAATCATGTTTCTCCTCAACTTTTTATGAACATGAAAGTTGTTCATTATGATCTTAGATTTCCAAAAAGTCCTATAAAGCCTTCATCTCATTTGTAGAACTCAAGTTATGAAGCTTGCAAGGCAGGGGTATTTTGGGAAACTTTGATTATAGGTCATTTTGGTTATGGGCCATTTACATGCCTTTGTGCACTTAAAATGGAACTTTCACCAACATGAAAGTTGTCCCAAATGACTTCAAATTCATCATGGAACTCAAGGTTATCATTAATTTGGCATGGATAAGGAGATTGGTGAGGGATTTCAAGTGAAAAATGTGTGTTAAATCATGAATTCAATTGAATTAGTTCTAGAATTTTTTCATGCCACATTTGTACTCAAAATGGTTTACATTTGTCCAACAAGTGAAATGCACAAATAAATTTTGGTGTATGAAGTGAAAAAAATGTGGGATTCAAAGTGGCTTCATGAAAAAGTTTACATTCCAAACACCTTAATTGGACAATATACAAGCCCATTTCCAATTCATATGTCCAATTCACATTGCCAGCTGCAGAATGGAATGAATTTCATGTGTGTATAGTATGGTTTTCACGTGTGCATGAAGTTACTTGCCAAATTGAGCATTTCCATAATTCACCACAACCAAGCCATATTGGGCCTCCATTTCATCAGAGATCCATAATATAAAAGCTTGGAATGAAAAATGAGAGCTCAGAAGTTGCAATTTGTGGAAAGAGCTCAGAATTGAAGTTTGAAATTCAAGAGCAAATTTGAAAATCTCAAATCCAGATTCAAGCCATTTCAATCCAAATTGAAGCAAGCTTCCTCTTCCTTGAGCATTAGTAAGTGGATCTGCACATTCTTGAGCAAGTTAAGCATCATTTGAAGCTCCAACAGAGAGTCACTGTTAGGTAAACTTCCTTTCAAATTTCCTTCCATGCTAGAGCTTATCTTAGGGCATTGCTGGATGCATCTGAAGTCCTACCTCTGGTAGGCAATGTTTGACATCTTAATTGTCTTGTTTGGTGAAATTTCAATTGTGCACTCAATTTTTCCATCGTTCGATTCTCTTTGTATGTGCATGATAAATGTTCGATTCTCTGTTTTTATTTTAATCAATTAAATATATCTCCAAATGTGATAAAATTCCCTAAAAAATATTTTCTGACACCTTAGGGTGTTGATTAATTTTTGATATTTTTTACTTTTATTTTCCTTTCATTGTTCAATTAAAATGGGAATTAATGATTGGAGAGGTTTTTAAATTGATTATTCATCTGTATTCATTTGTTCTTGCTTGATTCTTGACCAATTTTTATCTCCAATGATTGAGATTCATTCCTCATTTCAATAATGAGTTGAGTGATCTGATAGGATGTTTTTGGCTCTGGTTTGGTTTATTTTTGGTTGACTTTTAAGTCATTTTGTTTTACCCTCGACAACCCTTCTTCAAAATGGTGCACCCTTGTGAATCAAATTCTTTGGTGATGTTTTGAATGGACATTGGTTGTATGCTCTTAGCCCCTGGTTTCCTACATATTTAGGTGATTTTGAGATTTTATTTGGATTTATTTGAGACATTTTCCTATTTTTGGAGTAGCTTGCAAGTCAAGCTACCCCTAGGGATGGTTCACATACACACTTGACCTAGTCTTGATGGGAAATGACCCCTTGTGGATCCCAAATGCTCTCAACTCTTGTTGATTCAAATTTCTAACATGATGAATTTGTTGGATGCCAATTTATAGGTCATACACTTGCTTGATTCTTGTTGTAAGTTGCATGTTTATTAGGCCTGCCATTTGGTTTCAAATGTTGAGAGTGTTTAGAACTTAGGTTCTTTGCCATGCCTTATCTTGCAATTTGCTTTGCATCTTTTCTTTCCTTGCCTTATGCATCTTCTTCCTTTGTTGTCACTTCTGCCCTAGGGCCTTTGAATCCCATTTAAGATGATTTGGTCCCTCCTTTGGAGGTACTTTGAGTTTGTCTTAAATGGTGATTCATTTTTAGAACTTTTGGTGTGCTTCTTTTGCATGATCTTTGTGATGCTTTGGTTGAGTTTGCCTTTGATGTTGCTTGATTCCCAAGCCTTATCTCCTATAATCTCATGGATCATGTCTTCTTCTCCTTTCTTTTTGGTTTGCCTTTGGGCTTGTGGTTGATGACAAGTGGTTGTAGGAATTCATTTCTCCCACTTCATCCAACTTTTGTGTGAGCTTGCCTAGTTCTTTCTTTGTGTGCTTTCTTATTTTTGTTTTGCATTTCTCATTTTCATGCTTGACGTTGAGATGTGGTTGTGGAGGCTACTTTCCCACACTTTGTTCCTCCCTCTTTTCTTCATCTTTGTTGTGTATTACATGTTTGCATCTTATTTCTCCTTTCATCTTAGGCTTCCTTCTTCTTTCTTCTTTGCCATGTTCCCTTAGGACCTCTAATCTATCTTGTTCAAGATTGATTATGATAGACCTTAGGCTTGAACCCATGTATGATAACATTAGGTAGCATTCCCTTTTCATCCCAATCATAGGTGTACTTTGTATGAGAACATTAGGTTGAGTCTTAGTCTCCCTTTAGAGTTGTGTCTCTCTTCTCATCTTCAAACTTCTTCAAGACACTTAATTATGGATAATGAATGTTGTACGCTACGAGCCTTAAGCATTTGGGAAATGATGATTAGGGGGCCTCCTCTCAATTGTCTAGAGTGTTTAGCGTATGTCCTTTGGAAGATATGCGATGCATTCGCTCCTATGTCATAGTCTTTAGTGCAACATGAATTATAAATCAAATTCAATTCACTTCTTGTCTAAAAAACACAAAACCAAACATCAAACCTCTTTATCCTTCGGGATTAATTTGGGAACCATTTTCATAAGGAGAGTTTTGTTAACTCTTGGTTCTACCGCAAACAGGTAACACCTAAGTCTCCAATGGTCGAGCAGCATACACCTAACTGCTAGAACTAAGTTTTAACCCTACTCGGGTAAAACATTTGAACCAAACTATGGTCGTGTCAGCCCAAACTATGTTTGCTCTGATTTCTCATACCAGACGAGGATATGTAGGCAAAATACGGCGATGTCTTGGCGAGCAACCTTCCCCACCTTCCCCCGTAGTTTTCCAAACTACATTGACTCTGATTTTCCCATTCCACGAGGGAGTATGTTGGCATAGAGCAGCGATGCTCTATCGAGTCTCTTCTCTTTTCTTTTCTTTTGTCCCTGTGGCCTGTAGCTTAGATAGATGAACACCGTTTAGATAGACAACAAGCATGGATCTCGTCGAGTACGACGGACGTGAGGGGTGCTAATACCTTCCTCTTGCGTAACCGACTCCCGAACCCAAGATTTGGTTGCGATGACCTGTCTTCTCCCTTTTTCATAGGTTTTTTCTGATAGTTTCCTTTCCCTCTTTTGGGATAAATAATGAACGATGGTGAATCTTCTGTTCTTGTCGGCCCCTCTTCGCAGCAATCCGACAGCTGGCGACTCTGCTGGGGATGACTTCCCGATCCCCTATGTGAGTCAATCCTAGCGCTTGTGTGTTTATCTCTGGGTGTGTATATATGTGTTGTACTTTATTTGCATTCGCATTTTATTTTTCAGCATTGTATATTATCATTATGTTGTGCGGTTGGGTGGGAGTTCCACTACGATATAAGCCAGACCCAGGCTTGAGTACAACCATAGCATTAGAAGCGGAAAGTAGTGGTGAACCTGTATGTTTGGCATGCACTAGTTCCCACAAAATCTGCACTCAGAAGAGATTCTCTTTGATGGCTTCCTTTCCAGTCCGTCTCGGACAGTTGAGAGGTTGTTGGATCTGAGGATTGTTGACTCTGGGGACCGATCGTTTGGGAGTCAGCTAAGTGAGGCCGCTTCGTTAGACTATGATGTCAAACCGGAAACAGTGAACGTATCATCGTTTCTTGAAAGTCTGTGACGCTGACAACCGCATAGGATGCCATACCTTTATCAGTGATTTGGTCTATACTTGTGGGAGGGTGGGTTATGCAGGAAACTTTAGCCTTCAACCTACCCGGTTCTTGTCAGTGTGAACCTCTGACTTTGATATAGTGGGTCCTTATGATGGTGCTATGTTCTTGCCAAAGCGGAGCGCTGGTTCTTCTCAATCAACGACACAGCAGCCTTGATCCCCTGTTGCATTTGCATTCTTCATTTGCATATTAACATTGACATGTATTTATGTTGCAGGTGCATATTTCCCATTCGATTCTAGTGATCTTATTTCTCTGCTGACATGGAGCCTATCTTGAAGAAGACAGTGGTTTATAAGTTCCCTACTCCAGACATTGGATTGTTGCTGAGTTTAATCTTTGTGGCTGACAGGAAGGTGATGGAGGATTTCAAGCAATCTTATGGGAAGCTTTTGACTTGTGTCTGCAAGCCTTCAGTTTATGAGTTGGGTGGTCTCCATACTCTGCTGCAGTTTTATGATTCATAGTCACAATGCTTTACTTTTCCAGGTTATGTATTGCTGCCTACTCTAGAGGAGTTCTCTATGCTACATGGAGTGCCTATCTTGGACCAGATGCCATTCTATCACACTGATGCTGAGCCTGATCTGGTTAAGCTTGCTGGTTCCCTTCATCTGGATGCTTCTGAGCTACAAGGGAAGTTGGTCAAGAGAAATGGAATGTCTGGTTTTCCTCTGCCTTTTCTGGTTGCTAGAGCTCGACACTTTGCGAAGGAAGGTTGTTGGGTTGTGTTTAATGCCATCCTGAAACTGCGCATTTATGGTATCATGTTGTTTCCTAATATTCCAGATTTTGTGGATGTGGATGCCTTTCACATTTTTG
Source organism: Lathyrus sativus (assembly GCA_963859935.3). Lineage (NCBI taxonomy): Eukaryota > Viridiplantae > Streptophyta > Magnoliopsida > Fabales > Fabaceae > Lathyrus > Lathyrus sativus. The sequence goes on from OZ012737.1 coordinate 198,565,925, forward strand.
CTTCAGGGAATCATGTACCTACGCTTCTGGGTGATGTCTATCATTCTGTGCATTACAAGAATGAGAATCGGAGAGGGAAGAACGTGTCTTGTTGTGTACCTTTGTTGTACAGGTGGTTTATGAGTCACCTTCCCAAGTCCGGTCCTTTTGTTGATACTGCAGATACCCTAGAGTGGTCAGAGAGATTGATGGGTTTGATGTCTGAGAATATCATTTGGTTTGATAGAGATCAGCTCGGTACAAAGATTATTTACAGTTGCGGTGGTTTTCCTAACGTCCCGTTGGTCGAAAGGAAAAGACGCATTAACTATAACCCATCCCTTGCAGTAAGACAGTTTGGGTATGCCTTGAGAGAGCCTCCAAGAGAAGAGGAGATACAGGAATCTTTGTATCTCACTGGGCTGTTAGAGCATGAGACCTTGGCTAGAGTTGAGAAGGCCTGGAACAAAATTCATCGCAGAGGGAAAGCTTCTTTGGGGAAGAGTAACAGTCGAGCTTACGACCCTTATGTGACTTGGATTCAGGAGAGAGTTGAGAGAGTGTTGATGCCTTTTCCATCCTGTGCACCTTTATATCCTCTGATGATTGAGGAGCCTACTACTGTTGATATTCAGAGGTATAATCAGTTGTGATCCGAGAAAGAGGAGTTGCGCAAGGCTAATGAAGAGTTAGAGAGAGAGAGAGAGATCATCCAACTCCGAAGTGAAAAGATTGAAGCTACTCATTCCTGTAAGAGGCAAACTGAGTTGGTAAACAAGCTGGGTACAAATCTTACCAAAGAGATTCGTGCCCGTGAGCATCTGGGTTTAGATTTGAAGGTTGTTAGTGATGTCCTTACTTCTAAGAAGAAGGAGTTGGATAGAGCTTATCTAGAGATTTCCAAGTTCAATGATTAGTGGAATGCTACCCTCACTAATAGCAATGAGCGGGAAGATGTACTCAAACAATAGATTGTCAAGCTGAGAGCTCAACTTCAAGTGAAGGATGAGAAGATTGTAGCTGAAGCCTCACTCCGACGTGACAGTGATTGTAGACTGAGCGAAGCGCTTGCAACGTTGAATGATTACAAGTCTAGAGCTGATGTGAAGAGGTGTAAGCTTGAGGAGGCTTTTGGTGAGGGCGCTTGGGAGGATTCTGCTCAGGACCTGCAGACCACTATTAGCCGGAGAGAGCTGCTTATCAGGCCAGACCATCCAGAGACGAAGGAGCTGTTAGAGGATTTCCAGACTAGTTGTCGTACTTGATTGTATTTCTTTTCAGTCTGTTGTTATGATGTATGTATTGGCCATCACCAAACCTGTTGGTTGAGGTCATTCTGATTCCATTGCTGTAGCATTGTGCTTTGTATCTGACTCTTGGCTCTCATTTTATTTATGAGGAGTTCGTATTTTGCTTATCTGTTAGCTCTCCATTGTCGTGCTGTCCTCGTGGAACTGGAATCGAGGGGGAAATTTCCCTAATGCATATATACATGTATGCATACTGCATCATTCTGCATTTTTGCATCATAGGTTCCCGGGACCGTTAACCTTATTTCCGTGATTTGTTATTTTGTTTCAGGATTGAACATCAGACTACTCACTGGTACGCCACTAGAGGGAATCAACGTAAGGTCATGGAACAGATGCAAGCTGATATGCAGGAACTTCGGGACAGGATGGCCCAATTTATGGATTTGATGCAGGGTGTGGCAAATGGTCAAGAGCAACAGAGGACTCTGGTACAACCACTAATTGCAAGGGTTGATGGTAATGGTGTACTTCACGGAGGAACTGTTGCTATTCCTCCTTGTAATGATGGTGGCACGCCACATGCTAATGTTATTCCTCCAGTTGTGATCCATCCGGGCGGAGGTAATGTAGGTGGAATCCCTATGCCTGAAATGGCTTATGCTGCACATGGCAACAATCTTCCTTAATGGGATGAAGATTAGCAGTAAATGTGTTCTCTATGCGAGATATTGGTGCGGGGTTTCCGTCTGAGGCGGATAAGAGGTTTAAGCTAATTGAAGAGAAGATGCGGAGCTTCGAGAATCAGAATTCCATGGGACTGGACATGGCTAATCTGGGGCTGATCCCAGACTTGAAAGTACCTTTGAAATTCAAAGTTCCTGATTTTGACAAATATAAAGGCACTACTTGTCCTCGGGTTCATCTGCGTTCTTATTATCGTAAGATGTTCGCTTACTCAGATGACGAAAAATTGCTGATGCATTTTTTCGAAGACAGCCTTTCGGGTCCTTCACTTGAATGGCACATAAGCTTAGAACTAATCAATATCCGATGCTGGAGGGATTTGGCTGAGGCCTTCATTAAGCACTATTAGTATAATAGCGACCTTGTGCCTAACAGGGTCCAATTGCAGAATCTGTCTAAGAAAATGGTGAATGCTTTAAAGAATACGCCCAGAGCTGGCGTGAGCTGGCAGCTAGGGTGTAGCCTCCCATCGTAGAGAGGGAGTTAATTGATATGTTTGTTGCCATGCTACCATGTGTATACTATGAGAAGCTGATTGGTAATATGTATGGAAAATTTTCTGATATTACTATTACTAGGGAGAGGGTAGAGAACGACATTAAACTGGGAAAGATTCAAGCTGGCGAAGGGTCCTCAGCAGGAGGAGGAAATAGAAAGGTTTTGGGTAATAAGAAGCGTGAAGGAGAAACTAATGCAGTGTCCAGTTCCAGGGGAAGGAATAGAAATCAACGTCAGCAGCAGCTGGTTGCAAGCATCACAATACCTGTGGTACCACAACAACAACAGCAACAACCATAACAGAATCAATAGAATTATGCTCCTCTTCATTTTCAGGATCGAGGAAGGGCGGTAAATAGACAATTTGACGCGCCTCCGATGCCGCATTCTCAATTACTTCAACACTTGCTACTGTTGCAGTTAATACAGAAGAGAACTTTGGCTCCATTGACAGGTGCGCCACCTCCTAGTTACGATGCTAATGCTCGATGTGAGTTTCATTCTGGTGCTCCGGGTCACAATATTGACAACTGCAAGGCGTTTAAGCATAAAGTTTAGGATCTCATAGACAGTAAGGCTATAAACTTTTTTCACGATGCGCCCAATGTCGTGCAGAACCCCATGCCTAACCATGGGGTAGCTGGGGTCAGTGCTATCCTCGAAGATGAGAGCTTGAATTTGGTGTCGGATGTTGATGAGTTGAAGACGCCGCTGAGCTTCGTAAAGGACAAGTTATTGAGGGGAGGGGTATTCCTAGGTTGTGACGAAGATTGTGCCGAATGTTTGAGCCATCTCGAGGGATGTGAGAAGCTGAGAGATCATATTCAAAAGTTGATGAACGATGGTGTCTTGCAATTTGATAGAGTTGCTGAAAAGAAGACTGAGGAATTAATGGTTGAAGATAGGGATGAGATTGCGACAATCTCGATTCCGTACAAGACTATTATCTTTTCAGCGCCGCTTAGGCCGCCAACCATCATCATTACCAAAGCTGGTCATGTGCCATATGAAAGTACCAAGGCGATTTTGCGGAACTACGGAGCCGAAGTATACTACAAAGGACAGAAACAGGAGTTGAAAAGTTTACCGGTGGATTCTGTGGACAACTTAGTTGGAGCTGGTGGAACTACTCGGAGTGGAAGAGTATTTCCGTCACCTGAAGTGGCTGCTGAAAGAGTTGATAAGGGGAAGAAAGTAGTGGTTGAAGAAACTTCTCAAGATGGTGAGAAGGATACCTTGAAGAAGGAGGCGAAGAAGTTCATGCGCTTGATAAGAAAGAGTGATTGCAAGATTGTCGATCATTTGCAGCAGACTCCGTCCAAGATATCCATTTTTTCCTTGTTGTTGTGCTCGGAAGCACACCAGAACGCTTTGTTGAGAATCCTGAATACAACTTATGTGCCACAAGAGATTTCTGTGAACCAACTCGAGGGGGTTGTGGCACATGTAAATGCAGGTAATGCGCTGGGATTCACGAATTTGGACTTGACGCCGAAGGGGAAGAACCATAACTGTGCACTGCACATATCTATTGAATATCGAGGAGCCGTTCTGTCACACGTGTTCGTTGATACAGGGTCATCCTTGAATGTACTACCGAAGAAGGCGCCGATGAAGTTAGATACCCGGGGTATATTGTGTACGCCAAGTGACTTGGTAGTACGAGCTTTTGATGGGACTCGTAGGTTCTTATTCGGGGAGTTGACTTTGCCTATCCAGGTTGGTCCTGAGGTGTTTGATGCAGTGTTCTACATCATGGATATTCAGCCAGCTTACAGCTGTTTGCTAGGACGTCCTTGGATACATTCGGCAGGCGCCGTAACGTCTACGCTGCACCAAAAGTTGAAGTACATGGTGGGTGGCAGTGTTGTCACTGTTTGCGGGGAAGAAGATATAATGATTAGTCACTTATCTTCATTCAAGTATGTCGAGGTTGATGGCGAAATCCATGAGACTCTGTGCCAGGCCTTTGAAACTGTGCAAATCAAGGATAAAGCACCGGTTGTGAGAAAAGCGCCTGAGGTGGCCATGTCATCCTTCAAGGAAGCCCAGGCAGTGGTGAAGGCTGGGACATCGCAAGGTTGAGGTCAAGTGTTGAATATCCCCAATAAGCAAGACAAATTCGAATTGGGATACAACCCATCTTCCTCCTCCCAGAGTGCGCCGCGCTATAAGGGGCCTGTCAAGTTTACCAACGGTGGGGTAATCTTCGAGCAGATTAATGCCATATCTGATGAAGACGGTGACAGCGAATGTGACATGGATGCGTGGATTCGGTCGTGCACTCTAGGACAAATCCTAAACAACTGGTCTGTCGAAGAAATCATCCAAGTGACGACAGAAGAGGTCGTTACCCTTGGGGCAGATTTCCGGAGGTGTATTTCCGGTAAGATCACCGTTCCCCAGCAAGTGGAGGTCGTGCATCTCCATCCCTAGCAAGGGTCTGTTTCTCCAGCAGAGAGTGTGCAGGTAGAGGGTATACATTTCTTCCCAGTAGACCATTTGTATACACTTGTTCCTCAACAGTTCAGGTTGGATTCTCCAGCAGAGAAGAATCATTCCCAGAGAGTTGAGATTGATATCCCTTGAGCAAGTCGGGTATGTGTCCGTATCCTCAGCAGATTGCAGGTACGCATTTACTCCTCAGCAAAGTCGGCAGATTTCTCTCCATCCTTAGCGTAGTCAGCAGAAGCTGGTTTCCCCACAGAATCTAGACATAGGATCTGGTATCTCCTTAGAGTCTTAAGTGGTTATTCGTTCCCCAAGCAGAGGTCGAAGAGGTTTCCTCTCGTTGGCTAACCCCCAGCGGAGTCAGCAGATAACGGTTGTTGTTCCCCGCAGAGTGAAGTTACTCCCTGAGAATTATAATCCTCATCAGAGAGAGTTTGGGATCGTTTCCCTGCCAATCTTATTCGGCTATCCCCAGCTGAGTAATCCCCGGCAGGGTGGATTGTTATCTTCAACAGAGCGAAATATCTGGCAGGAAGGAGCTATTCCTCAGCCGTAACTCTAATTCTCCGGTAGAGTCACCTGTTCCTCAGAGTTGTATTCTAGGAGGCCACCCAGGGCTGATTTCTCCGGTAATGTGAAGTTAATCTCAGTGGTTGATTGTTATCCAGCAGGTTAGACTTATCTCTAGCATATGGTTTGTCTTTCCTCGGTCGGTTTGTGTATTCCCCAAGAGAGTTGTATCTTGGAAGGTCGTTCAGGGTATTGTTTCTCAGCAGGATTTGATTTGATCTCCGATAGAGTAGAGTTATTATTTAGCATGTGGTGCTATTTCCCCAGTAGAATGGATGTGTTCTCCCTATCCGAGTCGGGAAAACCCCAGAAAAGTGGTATTCTGGTTTGCTATTCAGAGCACTTTTCCTCAATAGAGTTTGCGTTGATCCCCAGCAGGGTGAAGTTTTGTTCTCGTCAGAGCAATATTATTCAGGGAAGTTCTTTTTCAAAAAGCCATCCAGGGCTTGTTTTTCCCAGCTTAAGTCCAATCGTAATTGCCATGTTTTATCCATCCCCAGCAGGGTGACCTTTGTCCCTTCAGCATTTATTTTGCTAATTCGGTTCCGGTGCATTTGCATTTGTGCATAGCATTCTCAGAAACGCGTAGCATTTCCATTTCGTATGGAGCATTACACCATATTCAAACATGTGCATGTGAAACATAAGTCAGGTCGTTACCTCTTGTTTTGCATGTGTATTTCCAGCACATGGATGATTTCCTTTGCCCGTATGGTATCCAGACCATGGCAGGTTATGATGTGTTTCTTTTGCCGCGGTGTCCAGACCATGGCAATTTGTGATATTAATTATTTAGCCCGTACAGGTAGCCAGACCTCGGTAAAAGATTCTTGACGGATGCGTTTCATCTTATTAGGTGTTTCCCAATAGAGTTGCTTGGTTAAGTTTCTCTTCCTCCCCCAGTGGAGTCCCCAACAGAGTTGCTTGGTTAAGTTTCTCTTTCTCTCCCCACCAAAGTTGCTTGTTTAAGGTTCTCTTTCCCCAGCGGAGTTCTTTTGTGAATTGTCGTTGGATGATCTCAGCTGCGGTTGAGCCGGCCTTCGGGTTCGATGCTCGCTTTTATTTAGAGAATGCCTGCTGTGAGGAGCAGATGATCTCCGCTTCGTGTTGAGCCGGCCTTCGAGTTCAATGCTTGTTTTTATTTAACAGATGCCTGGTGACGATGTCAGATGTTTCTTCTCAGCTTCGTGTTGAGCCGGCCTTCGGGTTCAATGCCTGTTTTTATTTAACAGATGCCTGGCGGTGATGTCAGATGTTTTTCTAAATTTCGTGTCGAGCCGGCCTTCAGGTTCGATGCCTGTTTTTTATTTAACAGATGCCTGGCAGCGATGTCAGATGTTGTTCTCAGCTTCGTGTTGAGTCGGCCTTCGGGTTCGATGCCTATTGTTTCAATAGATGCCTGATGGTGATATCAGATGATCTGTTCCGACTCAATGTCATCACCTGTGGGTTAGCAAATGTTTCTTTCGACTGCGTGTCGAGGTTTTCTGATTGGTAATCAGTTAGTTTGTTGTCGTTGCAACTATCATTCAGCTATTTATGGAGATTTTTGCCCCCAATCAGAGTTTGCAGTTCTATTTCTGTGGTTGGAAAATTTCTGGGTTCTCTGGTATTCAACCATCTTTTACCTTGATTGTTTGAAAGTCGTTCACTTTTCACTCATTCAGGTCCAAGTCGCTTGAATAGGGGCAGCTGTTGTACCCCAAAATTTTCCCAACCTCTTTCTTTACTTGGCTTATGTTTCATTTCATTTCTTTAGCATTTACATATGCATAGCATGGTTCTTTGCAGGGGATCAAGAGAGGTGGGTATTCAAGAGAAGAGTATCAAGGGTGCCAAGCTCAAGCAAGAGTGTTTACTTAAGTCATCAAGTGGCAGTTAAAGATCATTGAGAGAATGAATTGTCAAGGATTGTACACCTAGGGTTTCATCTGTTTAATGCAAAGACAACTGTGGATTTGAAGGAGATTGAGACTTGTTTCTAAGTCATTAGAGTCATGGATAGTTGTGCTGAGACATCTAAGAAGGTATTTCAAGATCAAATCAAGAAGAACCATGAGTGTGAGAAGTTACTAAATTAAGGTTTCAGAGGTTTGTCAGTGTAAAATTCCCTATTTAGTGCCTAACTTCAAGACCACATATCTCAAGATACAAGTTGAATCTCATTTTCTTATAAACATGAGACGTGTAGGGCATGTTCTAAGCTTTCTTTTGAGTACTAGAACTCATACATTGGGTTTGTGGAACTCATGTTATGATGCCATCAAGTTATGGGTCTCAGATGAACATATTTTTCAGTCAACAAAAGTCAACCAACTTCTAAGGCACTTTTGACTTAAAATCATGTTTCTCCTCAACTTTTAATGAACATGAAAGTTGTTCATTATGATCTTAGATTTCCAAAAAGTCTTAGAAATCCTTCATCTCATTTGTAGAACTCAAGTTATGAAGCATGCAAGTTGTCCCAAATGACTTCAAATTCATCATGGAACTCAAGGTTAGCATGAATTTGGCATGGATAAGGAGATTGGTGAGGGATTTCAAGTGAAAAATGTTAAATCATGAATTCAATTGAATTGGTTCTAGAATTTTTTCATGCCATATTTGTACTCAAAATGGTGTACATTTGTCCAACAAGTGAAATGCACAAATCAATTTTGGTGTATGAAGTGAAAAACATGTGGGATTCAAAGTGGCTTCATGAAAAGGTTTACATTCCAAACACCTTAATTGGACAATATACAAGCCCATTTCCAATTCATATGTCCAATTCAAATTGCCAGCTGCAGAATGGAATGAATTTCATGTGTGTATAGTATGGTTTTCACGTGTGCATGAAGTTACTTGCCAAATTGGGCATTTCTATAATTCACCACAACCAAGCCATATTGGGCCTCCATTTTATAAGAGATCCATAATATAAAAGCTTGGAATGAAAAATGAGAGCTCAGAAGTTGCAATTCGTGGAAAGAGCTCAGAATTGAAGTTTGAAATTCAAGAGCAAATTTGAAAATCTCAAATCCAGATCCAAGGCATTTCAATCCAAATGGAAGCAAGCTTCCTCTTCCTTGAGCATCAGTGAGTGGATCTGCACATTCTTGAGCAAGCTAAGCATCATTTGAAGCTCCAACGGAGAGGCTCCGTTAGGTAAACTTCCTTTCAACTCTCCTTCCATGCTAGAGCTTATCTTAGGGCATTGCTGGATGCATCTGAAGTCCTACCTCTGGTAGGCAATGTTTGACATCTTAATTGTCTTGTTTGGTGAAATTTCAGTTGTGCACTCAATTTTTCCATAGTTCGATTCTCTTTGTATGTGCATGATAAATGAAATTAGAGCTTGGATCTGGCTTGTACATAAGTTCCTCTTCAATTTGATATAAAATTTGGCACTGTTTGGTGAGGTTTCAGACCTGCAACTCCGACCAATTCGCCGGAGAAGACGATCGGAGCTAGGGCTCCGGCGTCTGGCCTTTGCTCAGGTCAAGATGATTTGGCACAGTGGACTTGTTGACTGAGTAAGATGGACGGTTGTGATGTGCTTGACTTGCCTGCGTGTAATGTTGACTTGCCACCTCATTTAGTGGAACGCTGCGTTTCACTTGGTTTCTTATTTGTGTGATATTGGGCCAAATGCGCTATTTGCACCCCTTTCCTGATGAGGCCCAATGGATTTACACTGAATCTGTTGCTATTCACACCACGCACCTTTATTTCTTTTATTTTTATTTTTAATTGTTTTCTGTTTTTATTTTAATCAATTAAAAATATCTCCAAATGTGATAAAATTCCCCAAAAAATATTTTCTGACACCTTAGGGTGTTGATTAATTTTTGATATTTTTTATTTTTATTTTCCTTTCATTTTTCAATTAAAATGGGAATTAATGATTGGAGAGGTTTTTAAATTGATTATTCATGTGTATTCATTTGTTCTTACTTGATTCTTTACTAATTTTTATCTCCAATGATTGAGGTTCATTCCTCATTTCAATAATGAGTTGAGTGATCTTATAGGATGGTTTTGGCTCTGGTTTGGTTTACTTTTGGTTGACTTTTAAGTCATTTTGTTTGACCCTCGACAACCCTCTTTCAAAATGGTGCATCCTTGTGAATCAAAATCTTTGGTGATGTTTTGAATGGACATTGGTTGTGTGCTCTTGGATCCTGGTTGCCTAAATACTGAGGTGATTTTAAGATTTTATTTGGATTTATTTGAGCCATTTTCCTATTTTTGGAGTAGCTTGCAAGTCAAGCTACCCCTAAGGATGGTTCACATACACACTTGACCTAGTCTTGATGGGAAATGACCCCTTGTGGATCCCAAGTGCTCCCAACTATTGTTGATTCACATTTCTAACATGATGAAGTTGTTGGATGCCAATTTATAGGTTATAAAATTTCTTGATGCTTGTTGTAAGTTGCATTCTTTTTATGCCTTCCATTTGGTTTCAAATGTCGAGAGTGTTTAGAACATAGGTTCTTTGCCATGCCTAATCTTACAATTTGCTTTGCATCTTTTCTATCCTTGCTTTATGAATCTTCTTACCTTGTTCTCACCTTTTCCCTAGGGCCTTTGAATCCCATTTAAGATGATTTGGTCCCTCCTTTGGAGGTACTTTGAGTTTGTCTTAAATGGTGATTCATTTTGAGAACTTTTGGCGTGCTTCGTTTGCATGATCTTTGTGATGCTTTGATTGAGTTTGCCTTTGATGTTGCTTGCTGCCGAAGCCTTATCTCCCATCATCTCATGGATCATGTCTTCTTCTCCTTTATTTTTGGTTTGCCTTTGGGCTTGTGGTTGATGACAAGTGGTTGTAGGAATTCATTTCTCCCACTTCATCCCACTTTTGTGTGAGCTTGCCTAGTTCTTTCTTTGTGTGCTTTCTTATTTTTGTTTTGCATTTCTAATTTTCATGCTTGAGGTTGAGATGTGCTTGGGGAGGCTACTTCCCCACACTTTGTTCCTCCCTCTTTTCTTCATCTTTGTTGTGTATTACATGTTTGCATCTTATTTCTCCTTTCATCTTGGGCTTCCTTCTTCTTTCTTCTTTGCCATGTTCCCTTAGGACCTCTAATCTATCTTGTTCAAGATTGATTATGATAGACCTTAGGCTTGAACCCATGTATGATAGCATTAGGTAGCATTCCCTTTTCATCCCAATCATAGGTGTACTTTGTATAAGAACATTAGGTTGAGTCTTAGTCTCCAGTTAGAGTTGTGTCTCTCTTCTCATCTTCAAACTTCTTCAAGACACTTAATAATGGATAATGAATATTATACACTACGAGCCTTAAGCATTTGGGAAATGATGATTGGGGGGCTCCTCTCAATTATGTAGAGTGTCTAGCATATGTCCTTTGGACGATATGCGACGCATTCGCTCCTAAGTCATAGTCTTTAGTGCAACATGAATTACAAATCAAATTCAATTCACTTATTGTCTAAAAAACACAAAAATAAACATCAAACTGTTAGAACACAGATTGGTGTTTAATATATCTCATTGTTTTGATGATAACATTAATGAAATTTTGTGTAAAAGAAATATATACTCTAATTCTTCTCAAGTGTTTATTTGTTACAGATATCAAAATTAATATTGTCCTGGAAGCAAGAACGCCTCTGAACATCACAGAACGATAAAGCTCTGAGCATCAGAAGCAAGACATCAGAAGACTCTGATCTACTATAATGACTCTGAGCGAAGCTGAGAAGAATTTGAGCAAAGCTACATATGTAAAGCTGCAGAAGACTTTGAGGGTAAAGGCATATGTAAAGAATCAGAAGACTCTGAAAGTATTCAACGCTGCAAGTACAAAGGCTTTGATAAGCTAGTCTGCTCTGATAAAGAATTTCACGCTTAAGGCACTTTGCTGCAAACTCTGATAGAGTAACTCTGATCTGAAGAACTAGGAACATCATCAGAAGATCTGATGCAAGACATTCCAAAGTTGTTGAAGAAGATCATGTTCAAATAAAGATCCATTGGCATATTCCTTGTCCTTATCCAAACGGCTCTTTCCTCATTTGTGCTTGACACAGGAATTCAGACAAAAAGGATTTGTCTGAACATTCCCCTTCTGAGAAAGGAAAAGTCAATAGAAGACAAAGAGCAACAGAATGCTCAGCATTGCACAGTCTTTGAGAAATGGAATTCAAGTACAATAAAAGCAAGTCTCAGTATCACTTCAACATTGACAAAATTATTGACAAATTATCCAACAAGCAAATCATACGAACATTCTTCAAAGCTGAATAGTTTTATTTCATTCTTTAACTTGTGTAAAAATCATTGTTGTGATATAGCTTTTTAGAAGCAACTCTTAAACACATTGTTACTTTATCTTTTGTAAAAGATTCCTTAAGAGACCAAGTGTGGTCAGATTTCTTGAGAAGACTAAGACAGTTGTCTTAGTGGTTAACACTGTAATCAAGTTTTATTTAGTGGATTAAGTCCTTGTTGAGAAAGGCAAATCACCCGGGTAGGGTGGACTGGAGTAGTTTGAGTTCAAACGAACCAAGATAAAAAAACCTTGTTATTTTTCTATCATCCCAATTGTTTTAAAACTCTTATTCACCCCCCCCCTTTCTAAGTGTTTTTCCTACCTTCACAAACCTCTTTATCCTTCGGGATTAATTTGGGAACCATTTTCACAAACTCTTGATCTATTATTCCTGTTTTATCATGGCTGAAGCTTCAACTTCAAACAACAACAAATATGATGATAGAGACAAAATCAACACCAAACCTCCCATGTTTGATGGTGAGAAGTTTGATTACTAGAAATATAGAATAGAAAGTTTCTTTCTAGGCTATGGCGCTGACTTATGGGATTTGGTCGTTGATGGTTATATTCATCCTACAAATGATGAAGGCAAAAATGTTGACAGAAAGTCTATGACTGATCAACAGAAAAAGGATTTTAGAAATCATCACAAAGCGAGAACCATTCTATTAAATGTTATATCTCATACTGAGTATGAGAAAATAATAAATAGAGAAACAACATTTGATATATTTGAATCCTTAAAAATGACGCATGAAAGAAACACCCAAGTGAAGGAGACAAAGACCTTAGTGCTCATTCAGAAATACGAAGCCTTCAAGATGGAGGAATCTGAATCTGTGGAAGCTATGTTCTCAAGATTTCAGATTCTAACTGCTGGTCTGAAGGTTTTGGACAAAGGTTATTCTACTTCTGATCACGTCAAGAAGATAATCAGAAGCTTACCAACAAGCTGGAGACCAATGGTGACAGTACTGAAGCTTGCAAAGGATCTGAATGAGATCACTCTGGAGGAACTCAGTTCCTTAAGGAGTCACGAGATTGAGCTGGAAGAAGACGAGCCTCAGAAGAAAGGTAAGTCTGTTGCATTAAAATCTAACAAATCTGCTAAAGCTTTGCAAGTAATTGAAGAAAGCTCTAAAGAATCCTCCTCTGAAGAAGATGAACAATATTTGCTATCTAGAAGGATAAACCAACTCTGAAAGCACAAACAAAAGAAGTTTAGAAGCTTCAAGAGATCTGATCAACTTGGCGAATCTTCTGGACACAAGAAATCTGGAAAGAAAGATGTAGTGTGCTTCGAGTGCAAGGAGCCAGGCCACTATAAAAATGAATGTCCCAAACTTCTGAAGGAGAAACCCAGAAAGAAGTTTGAAAAGAAGAAGAAAGTTCTAATGGCCATGTAGGATGATTAATATGCTTCTGAATCTTCATCAGAGTCAGAAGATGAATGTGCTAATATGGCACTGATGGCTGACGTGGAAGACCACGAAGAAACAGTTGAATCTGGATCAGAATCAGATTCAGAAGAGGTATTTTTTAAACTTACTAGAGCTGAACTTACTGAAAGTTTATCTGAAATTCTTGAAAGCTCCAGCAAGATTAAACTCAAATACAAGAAGCTTCAGAGCTATCTTGCATCTGAGACTGATCAGTTGAGATCAGAGGTTGCTGAGCTTAAAGCAAATAATCTTAAAATGAAAAATGATTTAGAAAAAGCTCAAAAGACTGACTCAGATCCTATGTCATGCTCTAAAAATATTTTAGAAGAGTATGATTATAGTTTTCAGAAGTTTCTGTCCAGAGGCCTAGATAGAAGCAAAATGGCTTCCATGATCTATGGCGTAAGCAGAAATAATAGAAAAGGAATTGGATATGAATCACCCTCTAGGAAGGATTTAAATCCAAAACCTGTTGATAAACTGATCATTAAGTATTCTCCTCTGTAAACCCAATTTAAATTTGGTCATCTGAATGATATCAATCACACACGTTCTGATCAGAACAACCCTGTGTTTAATAAACCAAAACTTCATCAGAACAAAGATGTTTTTAAGGGAAAGAAACTCAGACAGAATTTCAAACCTACTAACCCCAGAGGACCCAAGAAAATATGGGTACCTAAGGACAAAATAATCTTTGTTGCAGATGTCCTTAGCAGCAAAGTTGAGACACCAATCATGGTACCTGGACTCTGGCTGCTCGCGTCACATGACCGGAAGGAGGTCTATGTTCCAAAGCCTAGAACTTAGATCTGGAGGTGAAGTGAAGTTTGGAGGGAACCAGAAGGGCAAAATTATTGGCTCTGGAACTATAGGTAATGGTAACCTCCCTTCCATATCTAATGTTTTACTTGTTGAAGGATTAACACATAATCTATTGTCCATAAGTCAATTAAGTGACAATGGTTATGATATAATCTTCAATCAAAAATGTTGTAAAGCTGTGAGTCAAAAAGATGGTTCAATCCTCTTTAATGGAAAAAGGAAGAACAACATTTACAAAATTAATCTTTCAGAACTAAAAGTTCAAAATGTAAAATGCCTTTTGTCTGTTAATTATGAGCAATGGGTCTGGCATAGAAGATTGGGGCATATTAGTATGAGACGTATATCTTAGATTAATAAACTCAATCTGGTCAAAGGACTTCCTCAGTTGAAGTTCAACTCAGATGCTCTTTGTGAAGCATGCCAGAAAGGAAAATTTTCAAAATCTTCTTTCAAAGCAAAAAGTGTTGTTTCTACCTCTAGACCATTAGAGCTGCTTCACATTGATCTGTTTGGACCAGTGAAAACTGCATCCATCAGAGGTAAGAAGTATGGATTAGTCATAGTTAATGACTACAGCAGATGGACATGGGTAAAATTCCTAAAACACAAAGATGAGTCACATTCTGTATTCTTTGACTTCTACAAACAAGTCCAAAATGAAAAGGAATTTAAAATTGTTAAAGTCAGAAGTGATCATGGTGGAGAATTGAAAACAAATACTTTGAAAAATATTTTAAATAAAATGGCATTGCACATGATTTTTCTTGTCCTAGAACTCCTCAACAGAATGGAGTTGTAGAAAGGAAAAATAGAACATTGCAAGAAATGGCTAGAACCATGATCAACGAGACTAACATGGCAAAACATTTTTGGGCAGAAGCAATTAATACAACTTGTTATATTCAGAACAGAGTGTTTGTAAGACCTCTTCTGGAGAAGACTCCTTATGAATTATGGAGGAATAGAAACCCAACATTTCTTATTTCCATCCTTTTGGATGTGTTTGTTTTATTTTGAATACTAAGGAAAATCTGAACAAGTTTGATTCTAAAGCTCAAAAGTGTTTCATGCTTGGATATTCTGAACGCTCTAAAGGCTACAGAGTATACAATACTGAGACACATATTGTAGAGGAATCAATTCATGTTAGATTTGATGATAAACTTGGCAATCAAAAGCCAAAGCAGCTTGAAATTTCTGCAGATAGGGAAGTCCTTCTCACAGACTCTGAAGAATCAGAAGCAGACAAAGCTCAAGCAAAAGCACCAGAAGCAACGTCAGATGCTAATCCTTTGACTGTTCAGATGGACAGCTTGACAATTTCTGAAGAATCAACTGTTAAAGGATCATCCAGAATCAAAGCCTCTCATCTAGAGGAAATGATAATTGGAAAGAAGGATGACCCTATCAGAACAAGATCCTTTCTCAGATCATCTGGAACGCCATTGTTTGGTTTGGTATCAATCATTGAACCTAACTCTGTGGATGAGGCTCTGAAATATAATGATTGGATACTTTCTATGCAAGATGAGCTTAACCAATTCACAAGGAATGATGTTTGGGATCTGGTTCTAAGACCAAATGGATTCAATATCATTGGAACAAAATGGGTTTTCAGAAACAAGTTGAATGAGCAAGGAGAAGTTATCAGAAACAAGGCTAGGTTGGTTGCTCAAGGATATAGTCAACAGGAAGGTATAGATTACACAGAGACATATGCTCCTGTGGCAAGGTTAGAATCTATTCGCTTACTTATTTCTTTTGCTGCACAGAATAACATCACTCTTTATCAGATGGATGTTAAAAGTGCTTTCTTAAATGACTTTATAGAAGAGGAAGTTTATGTTCATCAACCCCCTGGTTTCGAAAATGAAAAATTTCCAGAACATGTTTTTAAACTAAAGAAATCACTCTATGGCTTAAAACAAGCTCCCAAAGCTTGGTATGAGAGGCTGAGTAATTTTCTTCTGGAAAATAATTTTATCAGAGGAAAAGTTGATACTACTCTCTTCCATAAATCAATTAAGAAAGACATTTTAATCTGTCAGATTTATGTTGATGACATTATCTTTGGAACTACCAATATTACGCTTGGAAAGGAGTTTGCTCAATCTATGCAGGCAGAATTTGAAATGAGCATGATGGGAGAACTCAGATTCTTTCTGGGAATTCAAGTGAATCAAACTCCAGAAGGCACCTACATACATCAGACAAAGTATATAAAGGAGCTTATGAAGAAATTCAACATGATAGAAAGTAAACTAGCAAAGACTCCAATGCATCCAACAAGCACTCTAGGTAAAGAAGAGGTAAGTAAAAAGGTAGACCAGAAGCTCTACAGAGGTATGATTGGTTCTCTTCTGTACTTGACTGCTTCTAGACCTGATATTCTCTTTAGTGTTTGTCTATGTGCTAGATTCCAATCAGATCCTAGAGAATCTCACTTAACAGTTGTTAAGAGGATTCTGAGGTATCTGAAAGGTACTAATAATGTGGGTTTGTGTTACAGAAGATCTGATGAATATAGATTAGTTGGATTCTGTGATGCTGATTATGCTAGAGACAGAGTAGAACGTAAAAGTACTTCTGGAAGCTGTCAGTTTCTGGAAAGTCATCTGATCTCATGGTTCGACAAGAAGCAACCCACAATAGCTCTTTCCACAACAGAAGCAGAATATATTGTTGTTGTTGGTTGTAGCACACAGATGCTCTGGATGAAAATTCAACTAGAAGATTATCAGATACATGAGAGTAACATTTCTATCTTCTATGATAATACTTCTGCTATTTGCCTATCTAAAAACCCTATTTTACATTCTAAGGCAAAGCATATAGAAATTAAACATCATTTCATCAGAGACTATGTTCAGAAGGGAATTATAAGTTTGAATTTTGTTGATACAGACCATCAATGGGATGATATCTTCACAAAACCCCTTGCTGAAGATAGATTTAAATTTATTCTGAAGAATATTAGTATGGATTTTTGTCCAGAGTAAAACTATTATTCAGAAGCAAATTTATTCAGATGCAAAAATGATTAATGTCTATATTCTGAAGTGTTTCATTTGATTATTTCTTTTGGTATGTTATTTATTTTTTTGTGAAACTCTGATCTAACAAGTCTCAGAAGATCTGAATGTTGATTAACGTTTCTTATTCTAAAGAGATTCAGAGGCATATCAACATCAAACACGTGTCACATGAAATCTGAAAAGGTGGAGTGTAAACAATGAGACTCCGTTTTGAGGTACTGTTTGAATTCTCAAATTTCTCGTTTTCCTCCCCACGCTTGCCAGAATCATTAATTGTTTTTAATTATTATTCTTTTTGATGTGACTTTTTGTTTTAAATTAATTGAATTAAATGATGAACGTGTGTATGTGTGCCCTAATTCTTGCCCCTATATATTCCACAACACAACATATTTCACACTTTTCACTCTCTCACTTATATGCATTTTTGCTTGCTTCATTGCTTCTTCCTCTCTCCCAAACCAAAATCTCAAAGAAGATCTCGTTATCTCACCACATCAACAATGGAAACTTCATCTTCAACCTCTCAATAACTTGAATCAACAATGGCTGCGGTTTCTTCTTCTACCATGGGTCCTACTCCGTTCAAAGAACCTGTAAGAACTCTTTTCACACCTGTTGATGAACTGGAAGTTCTATGTGAGTTCTTGATAGATTTTGAAAGTATTGCTGCAAATGGATTTGATTTACGCCCAACTATGTCATCACAAGGATGGACAAAGTATTTTGATAGACTGATAGGTCCAGTTTATCCTTGCTTGGTTAAAGAATTTTGGATCCATGCAACCGTTTACCCTAAGTTCATCGTTTCTTCAATTCTAGGTAAAGAGATTATCATCACTGAAGATCTGATTCGCAAGTTGATAGGATATCAAGAAACAGATGGTGTTACTCATCTGCCAGCAGGTCGTATTGAAATGGCTGAGATTTACAACGAAGTTTTCACTTTTGGGGAATTTTCAAGCAAAATAAAGGATTTAAAGGTTCATTACAAGATCTGGGCAAAGATCTTCTTAGGCTGCATACATCAGAGGAAATCCACTAATTCTTCTGACTACATCAATGCAGATCAGATGTACTGCATGTATTGTCTGGGTAAAGGCATCAAGGTGGATCTGGCTCACTTACTATTTACTCATCTGTGGACTCATGTGAAACAGTCCAGAGAGGAAGTCAGAACCAAGCACTAAAAGATCAGAAACTGGATCCCTATGGGAAGACTGATCTCAGATATTCTGACTAAGAATGGATTAGTGGCTCATCTGACAGAGGCTGGTCAGACAGAAGAGTTAGCTTCAATAATTGGAAAACCTCTGAATGGAAAGAGTCTCTAGAGAATGAGGATAGTGGAAGAACTTACTTTTGCACCAGTTCAGATAAACACTGAAGAAGTAAGCCAGAGGTGAATTCCTTTAGATGATTTCCCTATGTTCACTGCTGAAGAACCAAGGGAAATTGTTCTGCAACACATTGCTGACTACTTAGCAGAGGGAATCCCTTTACCACCAAATCTGCTCAAAAGGGCCAATGAACCAGGTCCAGATTTCTATAGAGATAGGAAGAGAAAGAGAAGGAAGGTCTCAGAGGAAGGATCTTCGAAGCCCAAGAGGAAAGCTTCTGGCGAAGCATCTTCTGCAAAGCCAAAACGCTTCAAGAAGCAAAAAGGTAACCCTTATGTACATTTACCTTCTATTTCATAACAAGCAACAGTCACACCAACTTTTGAACCCCCTCCTCCTTATGACCCTATTCCAACACCTTCTCCTCCTCACAACTCTGAACCCATATCTTCTGAACCACAAAAATCACAAAAATCTCAACAACTACACTCTGAACCTCCACAACATCAAACTTCTGAACCTCAACAACCAAAATCATCTGAACACACAACTTCTGTACCATCCACACCTTCTTTCAACATCCATCCAAAAACTACTTATGTTAAAACCCCTTCTTCTATTCCACAAACTTCTGAACCGAACCCCTCTGTAAACCAACATTCTGAACATCCCCCATATGAACCAAAAACATCTGAACCAATTCAATCAGAACCCATACCATCTAATCCTGAACCAATTGTTCTTGATCTCCAACCTCTGACGACTGTATTTCCAGTTCCATCTGGATCATCTGAATCTTCTGATTCATCTGATTCCACTGACTCTGATAGATCAGACGTCATCTCTTCTTTTCTCAAACCTTTTGTTTCTATCCCATCTGACCCTGAGGATGATACTTTTTCATCTGAACCAACCCCTTCTGAACCTAAGACTGCTAATACTTCATCTGTTCATATACCTTCTTCATCTTATCCACCTATTTATTATCCCTTATTTTTCCATACCTTCAACCTATGCTACCCCTAAAACATCACCATTAGAAGCTTATCTGAAACCAAAACCTAGGCTTGATGTTGGTACACTGTTTGCTGGTTTTGAAAAAGAAATAAAAATGTGGTTATCTTCTGTTAAGAAGGAATGTCTTTCAAGTCTGAATCCTGATGATTCTGAAGCTATCTGGAAGAGATTCAGATCCAGATTCAATTCTGTGGCTTCAAATCTTCAAGAGATTTGCACTGACGATGCAAAGGTCAGATTCGTTGAAGCTGTAAGACTCACTCTTCTGAGAGTCAGCAGAAATCCAACCTTGCTTCTGGAAAACCCACCTGCAAAGGATGTGTGTATTCCTTCTGAAGACTTGGCTACATATGAGACTGCTGAAGTGTCTAAGCCTGAAGAAGTCATTCTAGAAGTTTCTGCTCCTGGTCCAGAAGAACCTCTTGACTCTGTTCAACCTTCTGACATGATTGCTCAGAATGCATCTGCTTCTATGGTTGTTCACACGGCTTTTGCTTCTGCATCTGCTCCTGGGTCATCTAAAGTGAAGAAAGAAGATGGTGATCTGAATGCTAAGTTTGCCCAGCTGGAGGCTAGCAACACTGAGATCAGATCTTGGATGGTAAAGCAAGAGAAGACCACTGAAGAAATCAAGACGTGGATGGTGAAGCAAGAAGAATCCACATCTGAGATAACTAATCTTCTAAGGATTTTGGCTTCCCGTTCTTCATCTTAGTTTCTTTATTGTTTGTGCACTTATGTGTTATTTGTCTGTTTGGTTCTGTAGTTGGATTGTTATTATCAATGCTTCTATGAATGTTATGTTTTTCCATCAGAATCTATCTTATGATTTATTATTTTCCTCTGTTTTTTTTATGTCTTAAAGTTTTTTTTTCTTAATCAGATAACTCTTTTTGATATGACAAAAAGGGGGAGAAAATGGTAATTTTGATAATTCACATACACAGATACTAAAAGGCAACTCATACATGATATATCTTATCTAATCATATTTTTGAGTGTCTTCAGAGCTAATAATTCTCATCTGACAAAATTCTAAGAATTAACTATGAACCAAAGTCTGAGAATCTACAAGTATGCTCTGACGCTGAAAAGGATACAAGAGTTGAAAGATAAGTATTTATTATTTCCAGAAGTATTCATTTAAGGGGGAGATTAATATTCTCAGGGGGAGTAATTTTTTTTCTATTTAAACAAAATTTCCCATAGTTTTTGTCATCATCAAAAAGGGGGAGATTGTTAGAACACAGATTGGTGTTTAATATATCTCATTGTTTTGATGATAACATTAATGAAATTTTGTGTAAAAAAAATATATACTCTAATTCTGTTCAAGTGTTTATTTGTTTCAGATATCAAAATTAATATTATTCTAGAAGCAAGAACGCCTCTGAACATCACAGAATTATAAAGCTCGGAGCGTCAAAAGCAAGACATCAGAAGACTCTGATCTACTACAATGACTCTGAGCGAAGCTGAGAAGAATTTAAGCAAAGCTACATATGTAAAGCTGCAGAAGACTCTGAGGGTAAAGGCATATGTAAAGAATCAGAAGACTCTGAAAGTACTCAACGCTGCAAGTACAAAGGCTCTGATAAGCTAGTCTGCTCTGATAAATAATTTCACGCTTAAGGCACTTTGCTGCAAACTCTGATAGAGTAACTCTGATCTGAAGAACTAGGAACATCATCAGAAGATCTGATGCAAGACGTTCCAAAGTTGTTGAAGAATATGCTGTTCAAATAAAGATCCGTTGGCATATTCCTTGTCCTTATCCAAACGGCTCTTTCCTCATTTGTGCTTGACACAGGAATTCAGACAAAAAGTATTTTTCTGAACATTCCCCTTCTGGGAAAGGAAAAGTCAATAGAAGACAAAGAGCAACAGAATGCTCAGCATTGCACAGTCTTTGAGAAATGGACTTCAAGTACTATAAAAGCAAGTCTCAACATCACTTCAGCGTTGACGAAATTATTGACAAATTATCCAACAAGCAAATCATACAAACATTCTTAAAAGCTGAATAGTTTTATTTTGTTCTTTAACTTGTGTAAAAATCACTGTTGTGATATAGCTTTTTAGAAGCAACTTTTGAACACATTGTTACTTTATCTTTTGTAAAAGATTCCTTAAGAGACCAAGTGTGGTCAGATTTCTTGAGAAGACTAAGACAGTTGCTTAGTGGTTAACACCGTAATCAAGTTTGATTTAGTGGATTAAGTCCTTGTTGAGAAAGGCAAATCACCCGGGTAGGGTGGACTGGAGTAGTTTGAGTTCAAACGAACCAGGATAAAAAAAACCTTGTTATTTTTCTATCATCCCAATTGTTTTAAAACTCTTATTCACCCCCCCCCCCCCTTTCTAAGTGTTTTTCCTACCTTCACAAACCTCTTTATCCTTCGGGATTAATTTGGGAACCATTTTCATAAGGAGAGTTTTGTTAACTCTTGGTTCTACTGCAAATAGGTAACGCCTAAGTCTCCAATGGTCGAGCAACATACACCTAACTGATAGAACTAAGTTTTAACCCTACTCGGGTAAAACATTTGAACCAACCTATGGTCCTGTCAGCCCGAACTACGTTTGCTCTGATTTCTCGTACCAGACGAGGATACGTAGGAAAAAGACGGCGATGTCTTGGCGAGCAACCTTCCCCACCTTCCCCCATAGTTTTCCGAACTACGTTGACTCTGATTTTCCCATTACACGAGGGAGTACGTAGGCATAGAGCGGCGATGCTCTATCGAGTCTCTTCTCTTTTCTTTTCTTTTGTCCCTGTAGCCTGTAGCTTAGATAGATGAACACCCTTTAGATAGACAACAAGCATGGATCCCGTCGAGTACGACGGACGTGAGGGGTGCTAATACCTTCCCCTTGCGTAACCGACTCCCGAGCCCAAGATTTGGTTGCGATGACCTGTCTTCTCCCTTTTTTGTAGGTTTTTTATGATCGTTTCCTTTCCCTCTTTTGGGGTAAATAACGAACAGTGGTGACTCTTCTGTCCTTTCCGGCCCCTCTTCGTAGCAATGTGACACTAGGGAGTAACCTTTATCCCATATTTTGGTTGGTATCCTTTGGTTATTATCTTCTGATAAATATCTTTCCCCGCAGAGTTGTCTGTTTAGGCTTTTCCTTGTCCCTAGTGGAGTTATCTTTTCCCTGGGTTGTAAGTCTATTAACTGTGCATCTTGTAGGTTCTTGATTTGACTTTTGTCTCTAATAGGTTTCCTTTGGTCGGCATTCTCGTAATTCCAACTCTTGGTTGGTATCCTGTGGTTGTTATCCCAACTCTTGGTCAGTATCATTTGCTTGTTTATCCCAACTCTTGGTTGGTATCCTTTGGTTGTTATCCCAACTTTTGGTTGGTATCCTTGGGTTTATCCCAACTCTTGGTTGGTATCCTTTGGTTTGTTATCCCAACTCTTGGTTGGTATCCATGGGTTTGTCCCAACTCTTGGTTGGTATCCTTTGGTTGGTCTCCCAACTCTTGATTGGTATCCTTGGGTTTATACCAACTCTTGGTTGGTATCCGTTGGTTGTTATCCCAACTCTTGGTTGGTATCCTTTGGTTGTTTATCCTAACTCTTGGTTGGTATCATTCGCTTCATTCTAGTTTTTGGTTTGTATCCGGCGGTTTTGTTCCAACTTTTGGTTGATGTTTTGTTCATATTAGATTGTTATCCTCAGCGTGTCACATCCCAAATTTTGGTTGGTATTCGTTGTGTTGCATACCCGCAGGTTGCAAATTTTCGAGATTTTTTGGTATTCAATCGCCGTGCACCCTGAATTTTTGAAAGTCGTTGCTATCATCCCTTCAAGTTCAAGTCGATTGAATAGGGGTAGTTGTAGCACCCCAAAATTTTCCTCATCGTTTCTTGATTTACTGGCTTATGTTTATTTGCATTTTTCATTGTCACATATCATAGCATTGGTTCTTGAGGCATGGGATCAAGGTGTTTTCATGGCTCAGGGTTCCCCTTTCGTTGCAAGAATTTAAATAGCAAGCATCAGAGGCTCCGACATATATTTTGCCCAGCGATCGAGTGGTTGATTTTATTTTATTTAGCAGGTCATTTTCAGCATAGGAGACGGTGTACAAGCTATCTCGAGCATTCTCACAGTTATAACATCCAAGGCAAGTTTCAGAGGCTTAACGGAGCTTAGAACAAGTGGCAGCGGGTGATTATACAGGGTTCCCTCCATTTGGCGCCAATTTCGGAATTTTTGAATGTGGTAACCGATTACCACATATAAGTAATCGGTTACCCTGGGCGAAATTTTCCAAGGAAATTAAATTTTCAACATTTGCAAATTTCCAATCATTCTCAACCATTGATTTCACATGATCATCATTAGAAGAACCTAGAGTTGTTTCAATTTTTACCATTTCCCTCCAAATTTCAAACACTTCATTCCTAATTCCACTCTTAATTTCCATTCCAAATGTTAATCCATATTCTAAGCCATATTTTGGTTCCAAACCTAGAGCTTATTTAAGTGAACTTGCTCCAAACCTCACACAATTACCTTCATTTTTCAGATTTCACATTCATTCTTGAGAATTTGCTCTCAACTTTCTCTCCACTTTTTCACTCCCAAAACCTCCATTAAAGCTATTTTCACTTGAGTTCATTGATTCTTCATTGGAATCCTTGAATTCTAGAGCTAAATCCCCTTCATTCATCTCCATTATCTTCAATTCATCACTCAATTTTTTTTTGAGTTTGGATCTGGGTTTAGAATCTAGATTGGAAGTGCTTTTTTGAGTCAATTCTGCTTGATTTTGCTTGTTCTTCATTTCTACCATAAGGAAGCTCTTGGATCTTGAAGATTCTCTGGGTTTCTAGCTTGGATATGTTAATTTCAAGTGAATCAACACTTACCAAAGCAAATTTCAGCTTTCAAGGTTGGTGAATTCTAGATCAAATTCTGTTTTGAGCTTATTTGCATAATCACAATGTAGATCCATGGCTTTTGATGCATTTTGATCCATTTGGATGATTTGGATCTTTGTGATTTCAATGTTTGATTATGTTTACATGATGCTTGATTACTGATTCTTGATGATAAATTTGTGTTTAATTGATAACATGTTCATATGAGGGATTGGATAAGTTGTTGGATGCTGAAAACTGATTTTGAAAGTTGATATTTTGTTTTTGGTTCAGTGGTAATCAGTTACCACATATGGGTAACTGATTACCCTTTATAATTTTCACGTTTCCATGTTTTTTTATAACAGGTAACCGGTTACCTGATTACAGTAACTGATTACCACTGAACAGAAAGCCTTATTTTTTCTTTTTTTCTTGCTTGATTGAACTCCTTTTCACATCTAAACCTCATGGATTGATATGATGCATTTATGTCGACTATTTTTGACATATTTCATCATTCTTGGATGTTAGATTTGGATTCTTTGACAGGTGATGTCCGGTTTCCGTTTGATTGCATAACATGTTCATGTTGTTTTGTTGGATGCAATGATCATTTGACTTGTTTGATTATAGCATGATTAATTGATTATCATTGTTGATTGTCTTATGGGATGTGTGATGCATGTTTGCATTTGTTGCCGATTCTGCTTGTTGCACATTTTGTTTGATCGTTCGACCGTTCGATTTGAATTGAAAGGCATGTTGATTTGTTAATTCTTAATGATGCAATGTTATTGATCAATTATGTTTGATTGTGGAAACATATTCATGCTTGCATGATATCTATTCATGATTGGTGTTTGCTCTTGATTAATTGCATTCGCACATGCTTGCTGCCTACTTTTCACAGCTGTGGTTGTTCTAAATTATGCATGTTGTCTTTACTTGTTTGCTTGTTGCCTGCCTTTTTACACCTGCTTTTATGCTGAAGCATGTGCTATTATAGGTTGTCTAGCTTGTATGCTAGATTTTATTGTTGTCTTGTGCAGAAGGCGCTGTTGTAGCTGCTGTTTTTGCTTTGTTTTCTTGTTTTTGTTTTGCTTTTGCATGTTCCCTTAGGATTCTTATTCCAATTTAATTTCCGATTAAATTTGGAGTAAGATAGACATTAGGATTGCAATCCAAGCATGATAACAAGTAGGCTAGTCCCTTATAACCTCAAACTTAGGTCCATCTTTCACATGCTAACATTAGGATAGAATCTCCTTTCACATCTCGACCTTAGGACCACTTTGCATGACAACGTTAGGGCCGAGTTTCCCTTAGACCTTCCGTGCGTCTCTCTTCTCATCTCAAAACACTTCTAACTCATCTAATAAATAGGAGGAACATTATATTCTACGAGCCTTAAGCACGTGGGAAATGATGAGTGAGGGGTTTCTCCTCACTTGTCTACAGTGTTTAGCGTATTCCCTTTGGGCGATATGCGACGCATTTGCTCCTATGTTTAGTGCAACGTGAATCACAAAGCAAACTAATTCACTTCACTAAAACTCACAAACGAAATTCAACCCTTTTTATCCTTTGGGATTGTTGTTTTAACTCATTTTCATAAAAGAGTATGTTACTTTTCCATTCTACCGCAAACAGGCATCGTCCCTAACTGCTAGAGGGGAACTTAATCTCACTCACAAAAAACACTTAACTAACCTGTGGTTTTGTTATCTGAACTTCGTTTGCTCTAATTTCTCATACCAGATGAGGATACGTAGGCAAAAGATGGTGAAGTCTTGGCGAGTAACCTTCCCCCATCACCCATAGTTTTCCGAACTACGTTGACTCTGACTTTCCCATTGCATGAGCGAATACGTAGGCATAGGGCGACGATGTCATATCGAGACTCTTTCTTTTTCTTTTGTTCTCATTTTCGTTTAGCAGTAGCGTATAAATAAACACACCCTTTTATTAGACAACAATTGTGGATCCCGTTGAGTACAACGGACGTGAATGGTGCTAATACCTTCCCCTTGCGTAATCGACTCCCGAACCCAAGATTTAGTTGTGATGACCTTGTCTTTTCTCGTTCTTTAGGTTTTCTTCAATCGTTTCCTCCCCCTATCTTTGGGATAAATAACGTTTTGTGGCGACTCTTCTGTTTTTCTGTCGGGTATTTTCGCAGTTGCGACAAGTGCGACTCTGCTAGGGAGTAATATTGGTTCCCTATGCTAGTCAATCCTAGCGCTTGTCTGTTTTGTGTCTTTGGGTGTTTACTTTAGTGCAATTATTTTCTTTTATGTACATTATCTTATTGTATATTATTGCATTTTTATTTTATTGTTATATTATGTTGTTGCTGGGTGGGTGGTTCCATAAGAGATAAGCCCAATACCCAGGCTTGAGTATACACACAAGATTAGTGTGGAGAGTAGTGGGGACTTGTGTGGCATGAGTCATGCAATAGTCCGTATAAAACTCACATCTAGACGAGGTTTTCTTTAGAGACATCTTATCCTGCGCATTTAGGGTTGTTGAGGGGGTGTTGAATTAGAAAGCTAATGACTCTGGAGACCGTTCATTGGGAATCCAATTGATACCTCCTTAGTTGACCATGATGCCAAACCAGAAATGGTGAACGTATCATTATTTCTCGACCTGAGAGTCTGTGATACTGATGACCTGTATAGGATGCCGTACCATTTCAAGACTAGAACCCGCATGTGAGAGGGGATGGGTTTTGCAGGAAACTTTGATCTTCGACCAACCCGGTTTTCTGGTTTTCTTGTCAGAGCGGACTTTTGATACTGAGTACTTTGGTTTTCTATCATCTCATCGCCCTGGTTTCTGGGATTTCTTATCAGAGCAGAGTTCTGATTCAGTCAACAGCACAACAACAATTTTTTAGCATTGGGCACCATGATCCCATGTTTGCATCTGCATGATCATCTTGCATTTAACATTGCATGTCTGTGTGTTTTATAGGTTCTCGTCTTTCCCTTGATTCTGGTCCTGGTTTTCTATAGAGATGGAAGCTGAGAAAAAGAAGACGACTTTGTACAAATTTTCGACGCCTGAGTTAGGACCTTGATTTGGTCTGATTTATATGGTTGATCCTGGAGTTCTTGAAGTATTCAGACAGGATTATGGGAGGATCTTGAGCCTCGTTCGCAAGGTCACGAGCTATGCGCAGGGAGCCATTCTCACTCTATTTCAATTTTATGATTCTCCATTACGATGTTTCACCTTCCCGGATTATGTGTTGGTTTCAGCTTTGGAGGAGTTCGCTTTCATCTTAGGTGTTCCGATCCGAGATAAGGTGTCATTCTGTTGTTCAGAAGAGGAACCTGATTTCGAGAAGTTAGACACTGCTCTTTATTTGAGCGCATCTTAGTTGGTTGATCATATTGTCAGGAGGAATGGAGTTTTCGGCTTTACTTTATCTTTCTTGGTGGATAAAGCCCGGAAGTATGCTGAAGACAGTTGTTGGGTGGTCTTTAGTGCCATTTTGGCTTTGTGCATCTACGGCATTGTGATGTTTCTCAACTTACCAGACTTTGTTGATTTGGATGTTTTTCCTATCTCCACTTCCAAGAATCTCGTACCTACTCTCCTAGGAGGTTTGTATCATTCGGTACACTACAAGAACGAGAGGAGAAGGGGGAGACCATTTCTTGTTGTACCCTGCTTTTCCACAAGTGGTTTATCGATCATATTCCTCGCTCTGGAGCTTTTGTGGATTCAAGGAATTCATCTAAATGGTTCAAAAGACTCATGGGTTTAACAATAAAGGATATCACTTGGTTCAGCCGAGATCTGCTAGGTTATGAACTCATCTTTAGCTGTAGTAGTTTCCTTAATGTACCTTTGATGGGGAGGAAATGCGGTACTAACTACAACCCTTCTCTTGCTGTCAAACAGTTTGGTTACGCTTTGAGGGGACCTCCAAAGGACGAGGAAGTACATGAATCTCTGTACTTTATTGGCGTAGCTTATCCTTGTATTCTAGCCAGATTTGTTGATGCATGGGGTAAAATCCACAAGAGGGGAAGTTTTCCTTAGGGAAGAGTGACTGTAGAGCCTGTGATCCATATGCAGAGTGGATTCAGTAGAGGGTTCAGAAGATCCTTTAACCTTTCTCCGTCGAGGAACCCCTATATCCTTTGGTCATTGAGCAACCTACAACAATCTACATCCTGGGATACAACAAGCTTTGGGCAGAGAAGGAAGAGCTGTGCAAAGAGAATGAAGAGTTAAAACAGGAGATCAGTCAACTGAAGCATGATAAAGGTGAAGTTATTTACTTGGCCAAGACAAAGTCAAAATCATTTACCAAGTTGGAGAAAGAGTTATCTGAGCAGATCAGGGTACATGAGCGGATCGTTCAGGATCTAAAAAGCACCTGCAGCATTTTGAAACATCAGAAGGCAGATTTAGATTGAGCGTATCTGAAGATATCCAAATTCAATGAACAATGGAATGCTACAGTAACTGCCAACAGGAACAGAGAAGGCCAACTTCATACTCAGATTGAGAAGCTAAAGGCACAACTCAAGGTCAAGGAGAAAGAAGTAATGGTAAAATCGTCTCGTAGGTACACGATTGAGCAGAAACTCCACGAGACTCTTTCGGTGATTGAAGAGCTCAAGATCCGGGCGGAGGCGAAGAAACCCAGGTTGGAAGATGCCTTTGGTGAAGATGCTTGGGAAGATTATTGCTATTGTCTCCGGGATGTGATACGCAGAAGGGACATCCTCATCAGAGAGTTGGTTTTCAGACCAGACCATCCAGATACGAAGACGATGCTTAAGGAGGCTCAGACTTGGAGCAAAGAGCATGATTGTTGGGGAGGATTATCTTCTGATATGACACAATAGTTTCTTTTCTTCTGTATCTTGATCATCACTAGATTTGTTGGATGAGATCAGTACCTTTTTGTATTCGGATATTTCTCATTTGTTGCTATATGTTGTTTTAGCTTTACTTAATATATGAGAAGATTATTGTGGTATTCTTGTCCATCTCTGATGTTCTTGTTTTTTTGAAACTGGAATCAAGGGAGAGATATGAAGGTAGGAAAACACTTAGAAGGGGGGGGGGTTGAATAAGGGGTTTTCAAAAACAATTATGACAATAGAAAATAACAAGTTATTTTTATCCTGGTTCGTTTGAACTCAAACTACTCCAGTCCACCCGGCCAAGGTGATTTCGCCTCTCTCAAACGAGGACTTAATCCACTAAATCAAAACCTGATTACAGTGATATCACTAAGACAAACTATCTTAGTCTTCTCAAGAATCCTGACCACAACTTGGTCTCTCAAGGAACTTTTACAAAGATAAAATACAATGTGTTTAAGTGCTTCTAAAAAGCTATTATCACAACTGTGATTTTTATACAAAACGAAGAACAAATAAAACTTATGTGTTTGATGTAGAAAGTTGTTTGATGTACTTGTGTTTTTTTTTGTATGAGTTTCTACGTTGATTGTTTTTCAAATGTTCCTTGGATTGTTTTTGGAATTCTTAACCTTGAAGTGCTGATAAAGACTTCTTTATATACTCCACTTTCTCAAATAGTGTGTAGATGAAAATACTGTAGGATGTAGACAGAAAGGACAAATACTTTTTGTCTTGATTTGACATTCCCTTTTTGCCTGAATTCCTGTGCCATACACGAATGAGAAATAGTGCCGTTGGTAGACATTGGGTTTAACAACGTATCTTTCTTGAACAATATCTTTTCAAATGAACAGATATGAAAAATAATCTTGCACCAGATCCTCTGATGATGTTCCATGTTCTTCTTTATCAGAGTCACTCTATTCAGAGTTTTGCAACAAAGTGCTTAGCGTGAATGAATGATCAGAGTTGACTTGAGTCTCAGAGCCTCTGTAGGTTGCAGCGTTGAGTTCTCACAGAGTCTTCTGAATATACTGAATCTTTATACTCTGCGCTTAGAGTCTTTTGTAGGAAGCGCTTCAAAGTATTCTGTAGCTTTGCTCAGAGTCTTCTTGATGCGCTTTCTACGCTCAGAGCTTTGCATTATATAATGTTCAGAGGAATTCTTTTTTCTCTTCAGATGAATATTTATTTGATATTTGAAACAAAAATACTTGAACAAAATTAGAGTATATTTTTTCTCTATACAAAATTTCATTAATGTTATCATTAAAACATTGAGATATATTAAGAACGAATCTGTGTTCTAACAATCTCCCCCTTTTTGATGATGACAAAAACTATACGAAATTTTGTTCAAAACAAGAAAAAAAAAATATCTCCCCCTGAGATTATGAATCTCCCCCTGAAATGTATACTGCTAGAAAAAAATAAATACTTCCCTTTCAGCACTTGTATTCTTTTCAGAGTCAGATCAAGCTTGTGGACTCTCAGAGATTTTTCAGAGTTACTTCTATGAGTTTTGTCAGATGAATAGTTATAGCTCTGAAACACTGAATATATGATTTGATATATTTTAAAATGTCTAAGTTGCCATTTAGTATCTGTTTATGTGAACTATCAAAATTTTAATTTCTCCCCCTTTTTGTCATATCAAAAAGTGATTTCAGAAAAAAAAATCATTTAAGACAAAAAATATCAGAGCAAGAAAACAATTATAACAGATAAGCAGAAGAAAAACAATCAGATATATTCATTTAAAGAACTCAGAAGATAAAAAAAACAAGCAAAAACATAGATGTGCACAGACAAAAAAAACAACTAAGTAGAACGAGAGACTATAATCTTCAGAAGCTCAGTTATCTCAGAAGTTTGTGCTTCCTGCTTTGCCATCCAAGTCTTGATCTCAGAAGTAGATTCATCTTGCTTAGCCATCCAATCCTTGATTTCTTCTGTTGTCTTCTCTTGATTAGCCATCCAAGGCCAAAGTGCATATAGTGTTTGAAAGAGAGTGAAAGTGTGAGATCGTGGAATATATAGATAAAATTAGGGCACAAAAACGCAAACAACACTTAGTAATTAATCACATTAATTAAAAAAAATAAAAAAAATAATGATTTCAAGCATTTAATGAGATTTGACAAAAGTGGGGGGAAAAGGAGAATTGCAATAATTCAAACAGTACCTCAAACAGCGCCTCACTTTGTACACTCCACCTTTTCAGATTTCATGTGACACGTGTTTGATATGATGTGCCTCTGAAGCTCTTTAGGAAATTGAAACGTTAGCTAGCGTTCAGATCCTCTTAAGCTTGTTAACTCAGAGTATCACACAATAAATGAAGTCACTAAGGAAATTACAGATGCAACACTTCAAAGTATAAACATTAATCATTTTTCATCTGAATAAATTTGCTTCTGAATAATAATTTTATTCTGGACAAAAATCCATACTAATATTCTTCAGAATAAATTTAAATCTTTCTTCAGCAAGGGGTTTTGTAAAAATATCAGCCCATTGATGGTCTGTATCAACAAAATTTAAACTTAAAATTCCCTTCTGAATATAGTCTCTGATGAAATAATGTTTAATTTCTATATGCTTTGCCTTAGAATGTAAAATAGGATTTTTAGATAGGCAAATAGCAGAAGTATTATCACAAAAGATAGGAATGTTTCTCTCATATATCCGATAGTCTTCTAGATGACTTTTCATCTAGAGCATCTGTGTACTACAACCACCAACAACAATATATTCTGCTTCTGTAGTTGAGATTGCTATTGTGGGTTGCTTCTTGCTGTACCATGAGATCAGATTGCCTCCTAGAAACTGACAGCTTCCAAAAGTACTTTTGCGTTCAACTCTGTCTCCAGCATAATCAGCATCACATAAGCCTACTAATTTGTATTAATTAGATCTTCTGTAACACAAGCCCACGTTAGTTGTACCTTTCAGATACCTCATAATTCTCTTAACAGCTGTTAAGTGAGATTCTCTAGGATCTGATTGGAATCTAGCACATAGACAAACACTGAAAAGAATATCAGGCCTGGAAGCAGTCAAATACAGAAGAGAGCCAATCATACCTCTGTATAGCTTCTGATCTACCTTTTTACTTACCTCTTCTTTTCCTAGAGTGCTAGTTGGATGCATTGGAGTTTTAGCTAACTTACTCTTTGTCATGTTGAACTTCTTTCGAAGCTCCTTCACATACTTTGTCTGATGTATGTAGGTGCCTTCTGGAGTTTGATTGACTTGAATTCCCAGAAAGAGTCTGAGTTCTCCCATCATGCTCATTTCAAATTCTGCCTGCATAGACTTTGCAAACTCCTTTCCAAGTGTAATATTTGTTGTTCCAAAATAATATCATCTATATAAATTTGACAGATTAAAATGTCTTTCTTAATTGATTTACAGAAAAGAGTAATATCAACCTTTCCTCTGATAAAATTATTTTCCAGAAGAAAATTACTCAGCCTCTCATACCAAGCTCTGGGAGCTTGTTTTAAGCCATAGAGTGATTTCTTTAATTTAAAAACATGTTCTGGAAATTTTTCATTTTCAAATCCAGGAGGTTGATGAACATAAACTTCTTCTTCAATTAAGCCATTTAAGAAAGCACTTTTAACATCTATCTGATACAGAGTGATGTTATTATGTGCAACAAAAGAAATAAGCAAACATATAGATTCTAACCTTACCACAGGAGCATATGTCTCTGTGTAATCAATACCTTCTTGCTGACTATAGCCTTGAGCAACCAGTCTAGCTTTGTTTCTGATGACTTCTCCTTGCTCATTTAGCTTGTTTCTATAAACCCATTTCGTTCCAATAATATTAAATCCTTTTGGTCTTGGAACCAGATTCCACACATCATTCCTTGTGAATTGATTTAGCTCCTCTTGCATAGCAAGTATCCAATCATTGTCTTGCAGAGCTTCATCCATAGAGGTAGGTTCAATAATTGACACCAATCCAAACAATGATGTCCCAGATGATTTGAGAAAGGATCTAGTTCTAATGGGATCATCCTTGTTTCCAATAATCATTTCCTCTGGATGAGAAGCTTTGATTCTTGAGGATCCTTTTAGAGGGGTTTCTTCAGAAATGGTTAAGTTGTCCAGATGAGCAGTTAGTGGAGAAGCATCTGGTGTCGCTTCTGGTTCGTTTGCTTGAACTTTGTCTGCCTCTGATTCTTCAGAGTCTGTGAGAAGAACTTCTCTATCTGCAGAAACTTCAGACTGCTTTGGCTTTTGATTGCCAAGATTATCATCAAATCTGACATGAATTGATTCTTCCATAATCTGTGTCTCAATATTGTATACTTTGTAGCCTTTTGAGCGTTCAGAATATCCAATCATAAAACACTTATGTGCTTTAGAGTCAAACTTGTTCAGATTATCTTTAGTATTCAAAATAAAACAAATACATCCAAAAGGATGGAAATAAGAAATGGTAGGCTTTCTATTCCTCCACAATTCATAAGGAGTCTTCTCCAAAAGAGGTCTTACAGACACTCTGTTCTGAATATAACATGCGGTATTAATTGCTTCTACCCAAAAGTGTTTAGCCATATTAGTCTCGTTGATCATGGTTCTGGCCATTTCTTGCAATGTTCTATTCTTTCGTTCTACAACTCCATTCTGTTGAGGAGTTCTAGGACAAGAGAAATCATGTGCAATGCCATTTTCTTCAAAATATTTATTTTCAAATTCACCACCATGATCACTTCTGACTTTGACAATATTAAAATTCTTTTCAATTTGAATTTGATTGCAGAAGTCAAAGAATACAGAGTGTGACTCATCCTTATATTTTAGGAATTTTACCCATGTCCATCTGCTGTAGTCATCAACAATGACTAATCCATACTTCTTGCCTCTGATGGATGCAGTTTTCACTGGTTCAAACAGATCAATATGAAGTAGCTCTAATGGTCTAGAGGTAGAAACAACATTTTTAGATTTGAAAGAAGATTTTGAAAATTTTCCTTTCTGACATGCTTCACAAAGAGCATCTGTGTTGAACATCAACTTAGGAAGTCCTCTGACCAAATTGAGCTTGTTAATCTGAGATATACGTCTCATGCTAACATGACCCAATCTTCTATGCCAGACCCATTGCTCATCATTAACAGACATAAGGCATTTAACATTTTGATTTTTCAGTTTTGAAAGATTTATCTTATAAATGTTGTTCTTCCTTTTCCCATTAAAGAGGATTGAACCATCTTTCTGACTAACAGCTTTACAACATTTTTGATTAAAGATTATATCATAACCATTGTCACTTAATTGAATTATGGACAATAGATTATGTGTTAATCCTTCAACAAGCAGAACATTAGAGATATAAGGGAGGTTACCATTACCAATTGTTCTAGAGCCAATGATTTTGCCCTTTTGGTTTCCACCAAACTTCACGTCTCCTCCAGATCTAAGTTCTAGGCTTTGGAACATAGACCTTCTTCCCGTCATATGTCGTGAGCAGCCAGAGTCCAGGTACCATGACTGGTGTCTTAACTTTGCTGCTAAGGACATCTGCAACAAAGATTATTTTATCCTTAGTTACCCATATCTTTTTGGGTCCTCTGGGGTTAGTTGGTCTGAAGTTCTGCCTGAACTTCTTTCCCTTAAAAACTTTTGTGTTCTGACGAAGTTTTGGTTTAATAAAACTTTTTGTGATCTGATCTGTACGTGTGTGCTTTATGTCATTTAGGTGACCATATTTAAAATGAGTGTACAGAGGAGTATAATTGATGATTAGCTTATCAACAGGTTTTGGATTTGATTCCTTCCCAGAGGGTGATTCATATCCAATTCCTTTTCTGATGTTCCTGCTAACACCATAGATCATGGAAGCCATTTTGCTTATGTCTAGGCCTCTGGACAGGAACCTCTAAAAACTATAGTCGTACTCTTCTAAAATATTTTTGGAGCAAGACATAGTATATGAATCAGACTTTTGTTGAGCTTTTTCTAAATCAGTTTTTATTTGAAAATTATTTGCTTTTAGCTCAGCAATTTCTGATTTCATCTGATCAGTCTCAGATGCAAGATAGCTATGAAGCTTCTTGTATTTGAGTCTAATCTTACTATAGTTTTCAAACATCTCAGATAAGCTTTCAATTAGCTCAGCTCTGGTAAGATCAGAAAATACCTCTTTTGAATCTGATTTTGATCTAGATTCAGATGTTCCCTCGTGCTCCTCCACGTCAGCCATTAGTGCCATATTTGCACATTCGTTCTCTGACTCTGATGAGGCTTCAGAAGCATCTGAGTCATCCCACGTGGCCATCAAGACTTTCTTCTTTTTCTCAAACTTCTTTCTGGGTTTCTCCTTCTGAAGTTTAGGACATTCATTTTTGTAGTATCCTGGCTCCTTGCACTCATAGAACACAACTTCTTTATCGCCAGATATTTTGTGTCCAGAAGATTCCCCACGTTGTTCTGGTCTTTTGAAGTTTCTGAACTTCTTTTGTTTATGCTTCCAGAGTTGATTTATCCTTATGGAAAGTAAAGACATATCATCTTCATCTGAGGAAGATTCTCTAGAACTTTCCTCAAGTACCTGAAAAGCTTTATTATCAGATTTTTTATTTGATTTCAAAGCAATAGACTTACCTTTCTTCTGAGGCTCATCTTCTTCCAGCTCTATCTCATGACTTCTTAAGGAACTGATGAGTTCCTCCAGAGTGATCTTGTTAAGATCCTTTGATAGCTTCAGCCCTGTGACCATGGGTCTCCACTTCTTTGGTAGACTTCTGATGATCTTCTTCACATGATCAGAAGTGGAGTATCCTTTGTCAAGGACCTTCAAACCAGCTGTCAGAATCTGGAATCTTGAAAACATGGTTTCCACAGATTCTTCTTCCTCCATCTTGAAGGCTTCATACTTCTGAATAAGCGCAAGAGCCTTTGTCTCCTTCACCTGAGAGTTTCCTTTATGTGTCATCTTTAATGACTCAAACATGTCAAACGTTGTTTCTCTATATGTGATTTTCTCATACTCAGTATGAGATATAGAGTTTAACAGAATAGTTCTAGCATTGTGATGATTTCTGAAATCTCTCTTCTGTTGGTCAGTCATTGACTTTCTGTCAATCTTTTTACCCTCACCATCAGTGGGGTGAATGTATCCTTCAATGACCAAATCCCATAGATCAGCATCATAGCCTAGAAAGAAACTTTCTATTCTATCCTTCCAATAATCAAAATTTTCTCCATCAAACATGGGAGGCTTTGTGTTGATTCTATCTTTATCATCATATTTGTTGTTTGAAGTTGAAGTTTCAGCCATAATAAATCAAGGATAATAGATCAAAGAGTTTTCCAATTGGATCATCTTTAGCTGTAGTAGTTTCCTTAATGTACCTTTGATGGGGAGGTACTAACTACAACCCTTCTCTTGCTGTCAAACAGTTTGGTTACGCTTTGAGGGGACCTTCGAAGGACGAGGAAGTACAGGAATCTCTATACTTTACTGGCGTAGCTTATCCTTGTATTCTGGCCAGATTCATTGATGTGTGGGGTAAAATCCACAAGAGGGGAAGTTTTCCTTAGGAAAGAGTGACTGTAGAGCCTGTGATCCATATGCAGAGTGGACTCAGAAGAGGGTTCAGAAGATCCTTTAAGCTTTCTCCGTCGAGGAACCCTTATATCCTTTAGTCATTGAACAACCTACAGCAATCTACATCCTGAGATACAACAAGCTTTGGGCAAAGAAGGAAGAGTGGTGCAAAGAGAATGAGGAGTTAAAATAGGAGATCAGTCAACTGAAGCATGATAAAGGTGAAGTTATTTACTTGGCCAAGACAAAGTCAAAATCATTGACCAAGTTGGAAAAAGAGTTATCTAAGCAGATCAGGGTACGTGAGCGGATCGTTTAGGATCTAAAAAGCACCTGTAGCATTTTGAAACATAAGAAGGCGAATTTAGGTAGAGCGTATATGGAGATATCCAAATTCAATGAACAATGGAATGCTACAGTAACTGCCAACAGGAACAGAGAAGGCCAACTTCATACTCAGATTGAGAAGCTAAAGGCACAGCTCAAGGTCAGGGAGAAAGAAGTAATGGTAGAATCGTCTCGTAGGTACACGATTGAGCAGAAATTCCACGAGACTCTTTCGGTGATTGAAGAGCTCAAGATCCGGGCGGATGTGAAGAAACCCAGGTTGGAATATGCCTTTGGTGAAGATGCTTGGGAAGATTATTGCTATTGTCTCCGGGATGTGATACGCAGAAGGTATATCCTCATCAGAGAGTTGGTTGTCAGACCAGACCATCCAGATACGAAGACGATGCTTAAGGAGGCTCAGACTTGGAGCAAAGAGCATGATTGTTGGAGAGGATTATCTTCTGATATGACACAATAGTTTCTTTTCTTCTGTATCTTGATCATCACTAGATTTGTTGGATGAGATCAATACCTTTTTGTATTCGGATATTTCTCATTTGTTGCTATGTGTTGTTTTAGCTTTACTTAATATATGAGAAGATTATTGTGGTATTCTTGTCCATCTCTGATGTTCTTGTTTTTTTGAAACTGGAATCAAGGGAGAGATATGAAGGTAGGAAAACACTTAGAAGGGGGGGGGGGGTTGAATAAGGGGTTTTCAAAAACAATTATGACAATAGAAAATAACAAGTTATTTTTATCCTGGTTCGTTTGAACTCAAACTACTCCAGTCCACCCGGCCAAGGTGATTTCGCCTCTCTCAAACGAGGACTTAATCCACTAAATCAAAACCTGATTACAGTGATATCACTAAGACAAACTGTCTTAGTCTTCTCAAGAATCCTGACCACAACTTGGTCTCTCAAGGAACTTTTACAAAGATAACATACAATGTGTTTAAGTGCTTCTAAAAAGCTATTATCACAACTGTGATTTTTACACAAAATGAAGAACAAATAAAACTTATGTGTTTGATGTACTTGTGTTTTTCTTTGTATGAGTTTCTACGTTGATTGTTTTTCAAATGTTCCTTGGATTGTTTTTGGAATTCTTAACCTTGAAGTGCTGATAGAGACTTCTTTGTATACTCCACTTTCTCAAATAGTGTGTAGATGAAAGTACTGTAGGATGTAGACAGAAAGGACAAATACTTTTCGTCTTGATTTGACATTCCCTTTTTGCCTGAATTCATGTGCCATACACGAATGAGAAAGAGTGTCGTTGGTAGACATTGGGTTTAGCAACGTATCTTTCTTGAACAATATCTTTTCAAATGAACAGATATGAAAAATAATCTTGCATCAGATCCTCTGATGATGTTCCATGTTCTTCTTTATCAGAGTCACTCTATTCAGAGTTTTGCAGCAAAGTCCTTGGCGTGAATGAATGATTAGAGTTGACTTGATTCTCAGAGCCTCTGTAGGTTGCAGTGTTTAGTTCTCACAGAGTCTTCTGAATATACTGAATCTTTATCTCTGCGCTTAGAGTCTTCTGTAGGAAGCTCTTCATAGTCTTCTGTAGCTTTGCTCAGAGTCTTCTGTGCTGCGCTTTCTACGCTCAGAGCTTTGCGTTATATATGTTCAGAGGAATTCTTTTTTGTCTTCGTATGAATATTTATTTGATATCTGAAACAAAAACACTTGAACAAAATTAGAGTATATATTTTCTCTATACAAAATTTCATTAATGTTATCATCAAAACATTGAGATATATTAAGAACCAATCTGTGTTCTAACAAGATATCCCTGTACATACATAGACATGTTTGCATTTTGCATTTTCATTTGCATCGCAGGTGTTCTCAGTGGACTTTTGTTCTTATCTCTGCTTGGTTTTCTTCAGTAATAGGATTGAAGAGTTCAGTTTCCACAAATATCCAAATCGAGGGAATTATCAAAAAGTAATGGATCAGGTTCAGGCTAAACTACAGGAATTTAGAGCTCGCATGGACCAGTTCTTGGAGCTGATGCAGAATGTTGCTGGTGGGCAGGAACAATTAAGAACTATGGTCCAGCCGTTGATAGCACGGGTCGACGAAGAGGGGGTTTTGCATGGAGGATCTGGTGTTATTCCTGCGCTGGTTGGTGGGTTTGTTCCACAGGGTATTCCTACGGTTGTCTTACCTCTGGGCGGAGGTGCTATGAATGAAAATGGTAAGGTTGTTGGTGGGAGTGTGTGCGCTATGCACGAGGCTACTGTTCCTCATTGGGAAGATCACCAAGATGACGTATTTTCCATGAAGGATATGGAGGATGGTCTAACAACTGAAGCTGACAGAAGGTTTAAACTGATCGAGAAGAAGATGAAGTCTTTCAAGAATCAAAACTCTCTAGGTCTTGATATGTCAGATCTTGGTCTAGTTCCTGGGGTCAGGATTCCTTCCAATTTTAAGGTACCAGATTATGACAAGTAGAAAGGGATAACCTATCCTAGAGTACACATCTGAGCGTATTTCAGAAAAATGTATGCGTGCTCTGATGATGAAAAGTTGTTAATGCATTTTTTCCAAGACAACCTGGAGGAGCGTCTTTGGAATGGTATATGGGGTTGGAAAGAACTCATATCTGGAGCTGGAGAGAATTGGCTGAGGCTTTTGTGCGTCACTATTAGTATAATAGTGATCTAGCACCAAACATGGTACAATTGCAGAGTTTGTCGCAAAAGAATACTGAAAGCTTCAAGGAGTACGCCCAGAGATGGCGGAATTTAGTAGTGAGGGTGCAACCTCCTATGGTGGAAAGATAATTGGTCGACATGTTCATGGCTTCACTGCCTGGTGTGTATTTTGAGAAGTTGATAGGATGTATGTCTGCGGGATTTTCTGATCTGGTAATGACTGGTGAAAGAGTCAAAGTGGGATTAAGTCTGGGAAGATTCCAAATGGGGGTGGATTCTCTTCGGGAGGAGCAAAGAAACCATATTCAGCAAATCCTAAGAGGAGAGAAGGAGATGCAAATGTTATTTCTCACAAGGGTAAAGGTAGAGCGCAATCTCATTATCATCAACAAGTTGCTATTGTGGCCATCTCATCCGCACCTCAGCAACGAGTTAATGCTCTGCGACCTTATGCTGCTAGACCAAGAATGGCTGACAGGCAGTTTGTGTAACAGCCCAATTTCGGTTTAACTAATTAATTTAATTATTGGAATTATTTTAATTATGGGATAGTGTGATAATATGTTAAGTCTACATATTATGCTATTTTATCATTTGTAGAGTTTTGGAAAGTTTAGTGGGAAATATTTCGGACAGTCTCAATTAATGGTTAAGTGGATGGTTTATGGAAATTGATTGGAATAATAGGTGTATTGGAGGAAATAGAATGGAAAGAAATATAAAGAATAGAAATAGAAAGAAAAGATATAAGAGTAAAGGAGGAAAGAAAAGAGAAGGAGAGAAAGAAAGGGAGAAGAAGGAAAAAGGAAGAGAAAAGAGAAGAAGAAGAGGAAAAGAGTGGAATCATCAAGAGCAACTCAAAGCTTCGATTAATCCAAGGTAAGGGTGTGAAATCTTACTATCTTAATCAATATGTTTGGTTATGTATGTGTATGGTTGATTGGTTAGAGTTTTGGAGAGTTTTCCATAAGCTTCCATTTTAGGTCGAAATTGATTCGATCGGTAGAAGCCGAGTTTTAATGATTGAAAATGAGAATAAGTGGTAGAATTTAGTCGAGGAATGTTGGACTAAGGCTACTGGAAACAAGTTGGGATTTATCGGTGGATTTCATCGGGTGTTTGGATTCTGAACAGTGGGAGAAAGTTCAGTCCGCAGACGCTCGCTAGCAGCTCGCTAGGCAAGCAGGTCGCGAGTGTTCGCTAGCATCTCGCTAGGCGAGTGCGTAGTGAATGGTCCCAGACTTGGGACAGTGGTGTTTTGGTCTCCTTCGCTGTGGCGAACGAGGTAGCGAACGAAGTCTGTAGCTTCTGTTCTTGCTCGCTAGCAGTTAGCTAGGCGAGAAGGTGGCGAACGTTCGCTAGCAGCTCGCTAGGCGAGCGTGTAGCGAACGTAGCAGGATGAATTTTCCCTGTCGCATGGTGCCGTCGTGGCTTGGGGTTTCAGTTGCGATCGACCCTTCTTTGATTTAATAGCTTATATGCTGGTTTGTGATGTGCTGTGGGTAGCCGTAAGGCGTGAATCCTAGTGTATGAATGTGATTTTGAATCGTGGCCTTTGGGAAAATGATGCATTGTTTAGAATTGAATAAAAATGCATGGCAATTGTGATGAATGATGAATATAATACACATTGTGAGTGCATGATAATTGTACGTGTTGATGTGTGAAGAATGCATGATAATATATTTGCGAATATGTATGCATTTGTTATATTTGATCCCGTGTAGGATCTGCAGAAGCTCGCTTGATGCGATGGTTATATTTGATCCCGTGCAGGATCTGCAGAACCTCGCTTGATGCGATGGTTATATTTGATCCCGTGTAGGATCTGCAGAACCTCGCTTGATGCGATGGTTATATTTGATCCCGTGTAGGATCTGCAGAACCTCGCTTGATTCGATGGTTATATTTGATCCCGTGTAGGATCTGCAGAACCTCGCTTGATGCGATGTTTATATTTGATCCCGTGTAGGATCTGCAGAACCTCGCTTGATGCGATGGTTATATTTGATCCCGTGTAGGATCTGCAGAACCTCGCTTGATGCGATGGTTATATTTGATCCCGTGTAGGATCTGCAGAACCTCGCTTGATGCGATGGTTATATTTGATCCCGTGTAGGATCTGCAGAACCTCGCTTGATGTGATGGTTAAATTTGATCCCGTGTAGGATCTGCAGAACCTCGCTTGATGCGATGGTTATATTTGATCCTGTGTAGGATCTGCAGAACCTCGCTTGATGCGATGGTTATATTTGATCCCGTGTAGGATCTGCAAAACCTTGCTTGATGCGATGGTTATATTTGATCCCGTGTAGGATCTGCAGAACCTCGCTTGATGCGATGGTTATATTTGATCCCGTGTAGGATTTGCAGAACCTCTCTTGATGCGATGGTTATATTTGATCCCGTGTAGGATCTGCAGAACCTCGTGTGCCCATGTGGGGTGTGAGCGATGGTTATATTTGATCCCTTGGAGGATTTGCAGAACCTCGCTTGATGCGACGGTTATATAATGATTCCTAGGAAAATCTGATGAGTTATAGTGTAACCATATAAGTGCGAGAGGAGTGAATTCTAAGAGAATCTGACGGACGAATGAGTCGGTACCGTGGTTGTAGCTGCATAGGGTCGAGGTGTCGGTCTCTATGAGTGCATTATCATCTCCATATGATGAATTGAAAATAATGCATTGAGAAGGTATTAGTGTATGTATATATATATATATATATATATATATATATATATATATATATATATATATATATATATATATTTATTGCGTCTGGTAAATATGAGAATGAGGTCGATGTATATGTAGAGAGATTCCACTCACTAGGGTAGAACGGCGATGCGTCGTTCCTAGTGAGGTAGTTACCGGGGTAGAATGGTCGAGACGTTGTTCCCGGTAGAGCATAAGCGACATACCCATAGTCCGGAAAGAGGATTGAGGGTAGTGAATGAGTCTTATATGGATCGCATGGTATGATCGCGATTGTCATATGTAAATATGCCTATGTGCAG
The DNA here is from genome assembly GCA_963859935.3 of Lathyrus sativus. Taxonomy (NCBI): domain Eukaryota; kingdom Viridiplantae; phylum Streptophyta; class Magnoliopsida; order Fabales; family Fabaceae; genus Lathyrus; species Lathyrus sativus. The sequence goes on from OZ012737.1 coordinate 198,608,738, forward strand.
GAATTGATGAGATGCGTTAGCAAATAAATAAATGTGAAAGATATTGACCGATGAATAGACGGTTAAGTGTGAGCGATTATGTCTATGTGTATTTGATGCGGTGAGAATCTATGGTTATGCATTGTAGTGAATAAGTATGAGGTATAGGCATTCGGTACTTGTACATTTATATATATATATATATATATATATATATATATATATATATATATATATATATATATATATATATATATATATATATATATATATATATATATATATATATATATATATATATATATATATATATATATATATATATATATATATATATATATATATATATATATATATATATATATATATATATATATATATATATATATATATATATATCTTATGCCTTGATTATTATGATAATGTTTCTCACCCTTCTGTTGTTTTATAATGCCCTACGAGGCATTGCAGATTAGGATTCGCTGGAGGTTTCCTTTGGAGTATAGTTCCTTTCCCTCGTGTCGGTCGCTCTGATATGTAACTTTGGGTAGATAGGCTTGTAGAATGTCTTAATGATGTTTTGTTTGTATGTGAATGATTTTGTGAACAACCAGATGACATGTAATTACGTTTTGTCATGTCTTAAGTGAATATATATATATATGTTTTAGTCTTCCGCTTTAAGAGAAAACGTGAATATGTAATTTTGAAGAATCATGCGTTTATTTTTAGTTGAGATTTACCCCTTTTGAGTTAATTCTTTTTAAACATTAATATTCATGTGGTCATTTCGTGAGTATTGTGACGCACTTCTTTTATACCTTAATGTAAATACACTCTGATGAAAATAAAAACACTTGTATTCGTGACTATATGATTTGATGTGATTATTTTGGGGTATAGAAAGGGGGCGTTACAGTTTGAGACTCCTCCGATGCCGTATTCTCAGTTGTTACAACATCTGTTGCAGTTGCAACTGGATCAAAAGAGAACTTTGGCACCTCTCACTGGTACACCGCCTCCTGGTTATGATGTGAATTCCATATGCGATTTTCATTCAGGCGCCCCGGGCCATAATATCAACAACTGCAAAGCCTTCAAGCACAAAGTTCATGACTTTCTTGACTCAAAGGCTATCAACTTCATCAATGATGGGCCTAATGTGAATCAAAACCTGATGCCAAATCATGGGGTGGCAAGAGCTAATGATGTTATTGAGGGAGAAAAGTTGAACTTGATAATTGAGGTTGAGGATTTGAGGACTCTGTTGAGTTTCGTGAAGGTTAATCTATTGAAGAAGGGAGTGTTTTCGGGGTGTTTTATTGACTGCTCAGAATGTGAAGCGCAACCTGAGGGTTGTGATCTTTTGAAGAAGGGTATTCAAAGAATGATTGATGAGGGTTGTTTGCAATTTAACAAGGTTGTAAGAGAAGACGTTGAGGATAAAATGAGTAATGATGGAAGCGAAGTTGCTACAATCTTTACTCTATACCGGAGAATAAATATTTCAGCGCCTTTTAGGCCAGCTCTGGTTATCATTAATGTTCCTGGACATGTGCCGTACGAGACCACTAAAGAAATTCCATGGAACTATGGGGCAGAGGTGTTATGTAATGGGCAGAGACAAGAATTAACAGGATCTTCATGCGGAAGTTCTTTGGTTGAGAATATAGTTGGTGTCGGTGGTATCACTAGAAATGGCAGGATCTTTTCCCCACCAGCGGTTAATACTGATAAGAATGACAAAGGGAAGGGTAAGGCAGTGATTGAGGAGAACATTCAACAATAGGTTGATAATGATGTTTTTTGAAAGACGCGGAGGAATTTATGAGACTCATTCGAAAAAGTTGTCGCTACCGCGAAAAGGAGGTGCCGGCAAAACAGAAGAGTCGCCACCTTTCGTTATTTATCCCTCAGAGCGGGAAAGGAAACGATCGGAAAAACCTGACGAAAAAGGTATAAGACAAGGTCATCACAACCCTTGTCTGGGTTCGGGAGTCGGTTACGCAAGGGGAAGGTATTAGCACCCCTCACGTCCATCGTACTCGATGGGATCCACGCTTGTTGTGTTTATCTGACGGGTTGGTTTTACTATCTACCTATCAAGGCTGGCTTAAAAAGAAAAGAAAATGACTCGGCAAAGCTTCGCACTTTATGCCTACGTATTCTCATCAGAGAATGAGAAATCAGAGTCAACGTAGTTCGGCTAACTACGAGTTACGGGGAAGGCGGCTCGCCAATACGTCAATATTGTGCCTACGTACTCTCAACAGGCTTGAGAGATCAGAGCTTACGTAGTTCAGGATAATACGGATTACGGGGATTCAGATTCATCTGTTTTATCGAGTAGGGTTAACAAACAGTTCCAGCAGTTGGATGTACGCAGCTCGACCCCTGGAGACTTAGGCGTTACCGTTTGCGGTAGAACTGAGAGTTAACGACACTCTTTTCTTCAGAAAAGCTTTCCTTTGACTTATAGGCCCATGGGGCAAAAAGGTTTGAAGTTTGTTTTCTGTCTTTTACGGAAGAACTATTTTTTAGGGATGTTTGCAACCAATATCGCACTAGAGACTATGACCTGAGAGTGAATGCGTCGCATGTCACCCAAAGGGCACCATACTAAACATCCAAGCTGTCGAAAAGAAATTCTCCGACAACCCTTTCTCAGATAGCTTAAGGCTCGTAACGTACGACGTCAGTTAACCTTTATAACTGTATTTTAATTTGTTTTGAGATGAGAAGAGAGAGGGACAACTATGGGGAGACTATCAAGTCCTAATGTTGTCATGCCAAGGATTCATCCTATGGTTGAGGTTTGAAACAGGGAACTCCTAGAAGTTATCATGCATAGGTTTCAACCTAAAGTTCTAATCATCACTTCCTTATCAAAGGAAGTGAGATTCCTAGGGGATCATGTCAATGATAAACAGAAACAGATAAAGCATCAGCTTAAACAGTAAACAGTAAACGACTATAAATAAAATGCATGCAATGCATGTGAGGGAGGAAATATGTGTGGGGCAGCAGCCTCCACAAGCTCATCTCAACCTCAAGCCAGATATGAACAACTGCAATCATACAGAAGAAATAACATGCTATCAAGCAAAATAATGAGCAACTGCAATCATACAGAAGAAGTAAATTGCTATCAAGCAAAATAACAAACCACATAGGCAAGGGAGTTGGGCTCTACCGAATACCCGCAAGCAAAGCCATACAGTAACAATACAAGCAGAGGGAGCAACTCAACCTCTAGTGCAATCATGCTCCTAGCTTAAATCAGTCTAAATATGAACTTATTCTAATGCATCAAGCAAGTCAAACAAGTCACATCAATACAGCTGCACACAAAGCAAGCAGACAGGAAAGAAAGCAGATCAACAGCTCCCACAACTTCACAGCAAGGCAGTCCTCTGACAGCAGCTCAGTCCTCAGTCTTCAACTACTCTTCAGGGCTTTCATCTTCAATACAAATGTCAACTTGCTTCTAATACATCCACATAAGTATCAACTTATTCTCTCTTCCTCAAGCCTCAGCTCTTCAGTAAATTCCACCTTCAGGCTTCACTCCTAACTGCAAGTATCAACTTGTTCCTTCAGGGACCCAATGCATTAAACTCACAAGTATCAACTTGCTCCTTCCTTAAGCTTCAGCTTCTTCATTCCATTTCAATTTGATCTTCTTCACAAGTGTCAACTTGTTCTTCTGAACCTTCAAGCTTCAGCTTCAAAGGTAGGCTTCAAACACAGAGAAGTAGCAACCTCTAGCATTCAATCTTCTTCAAGCAAGGAACTCCATCCTCTAGAAAGGGAGAAAGATTCATCTAACAAGAGCAAGGTTTGGATGATTGACAGCAGAGTGAAGACCAAAGGTCACCACTAAGCATCCTATCATCAGAGAAAGGGACCCTCAAAGGTTCTACCAACTTGTAAAGAGCCACACATCCTACCAAAGGAGGGATGAGGCCTTTACAAGGGGACCTTACATCATAGGGAAGAATGGAAGTGATCAACATCTTCCATGTTTATGAAGAGAGAGAATCTATCTAGAAGCTCTGCCTACAAACCCTAATCTTAACACCTAATCAACACTACACCAAAAGAAGGGAAGATCTCCACATCCAAACTTCTTCAAGCATTCCATGGTAGCCCAAACTTTTCTTCAACATCATCCAAGAGCAAGAGAGACAAAACCCTTATCTAAGGGAACTAAAGAAGTCATTCTAGTTGAATTAGTGCATTAGAATCATCTAAAGTTAGCACCTAAACTAAAATCAAACAAAAATAGTAAACCACATTGTAAATTCCTACAAAAATTCCTAAGGGACCCTAATTCAATTATGAATCTACCATACAAAATTCAGGGGTTGAATCATCCACCAAATTCTAGATATAAGACCTAAATCATAAGGTATCAACCATAAACCCTAAAAATGGAGCTCTAAAGTTTCAACCTAGAACTACCACTTACATTCCTCACAAAAATGTGAGAAAAATCTAGGGGAACATGCATATCTATGTTAGCTACACACAAAAAATCAAGGCAAGAATCATCATCAAATGATCAAACCAAATTCAACAAAATCAAGCATCAACCATGATTATTTTAATATCAATTAAAATGTAAAAAATGCTAATAAAATCAAAAATCCATGAAATATTAATATTTTATTATCTAAAAAAACTAGATTCAATCATGAATCAATGGAAAAAAGAATGGGATTAATTGAGTTATTTTCCAATTTTTATAGATTATTCAATAACCATGAATGAAATGAAAAAATAAAATGAAAAATAATGGAAATGGATAAGTGCGTGGTGTGAATAGCACAAAAATTCAGTTCATTATCCAGACTGGGCCAGAAGTGGGGTGTTGATATCAATCCGTGACTTAAGCCCAAAACAACAATTAAATGAAACGCATCGTTTCATATCAACTCTGAATCCTTCACAAAATTTAAATCACTCGTGGCCGTTGGATCCTTCCCAGGTCAAAGTCTTCAGCCCATATCCAATGGCTACCTAGTCGTTTTCTTCCTTTTGAATGTTGGAGGGAAAGAAACCATGGAAGTTCAGAGCTTCAACTCCATCTTCCCCAAATCGTACTTCATCAATACTCCATTAAAACTCTCACATGAATACACTAATCCACTCCATTTTTCCCACTGAATCTAACCATGCTAATCAATAACATTGAGACTCATCCTAACTCAAATCACGATTAAAATCTCAGAAATCACTCAAGAATCAAATCTCACCAAACTTAAAATTATGGTGTCTAACATCATCACCATGCTTCACTGAGTTGATCTAGCTATCAAATTAAGCCTAACTCTCAAAAATCATCAAGATACGATCAAGAACAGAATTTGTGCCATCTCCCTAATTGTCTCCAAACCTAGCCAATTGCTACCAGAAAGCTTCTACTAACAACCTACATCTCATCTAAACTAACAATTCTTATTGATTATGCTTAAATTAAGTTGCACTATGAAAAGTACATACCTGCAAATTCTTGATGAACAGAGTGGTTAAATCTTCAAATCAACCTTCAATAAGCTCCAAATTCCTTCACTAGCATCCAATCAACCTTCTGTATGCAAAGAAATGAGCTGAAACCTCGTGGATTCTTGAACCCGATTCTGAGTTGCAAGCTTCAAACTCCAATGGCCAACTCACGATTCTTCCACAGTTTTGCCTTGAATTTGATCTGGAATCAATCACTAACACTAGAGCAAGCTATTGAGATCAAGAACTTGGATCAAAATGGTCTCAATTGATGTAACCGATTTTGATTTGCAATGTGCAAATTCAAAATGCAATCTCACTCTTTTCTCTCAATTCCCACCAACCATGGCTCTGAATCACTTCATAATCATATATAGGACATGAATGAATGATCTAGAAAGTTCTAGATCAATCTAATGAGAAGTTCAATATCTCATGTCATGGAAAATTCAATCTCATGGTACACTCATGACTGTCCTTGCAGCAGCTTGTATTCATTATGCTCTTCATCCAAATTCTCCTCACATGAGATTATGAAGGTGTTTGGAATGTGTTAGCACCTTTGTTTGATCTTATGCATAGTTTGGGTTATGTAACTTAAGTCTTAAGTAACTAAATGCAACTCCATGATTTTGACCTCAAAAGAGATAAGTGCCATTTCCATTGTCTTTAAAATGCATTTTACAATCAAAATGACATATAGGTTTGTCTCATTTGGTCACCAAATGAAAAATCACAAATTTGGTCCTTTTAATGAACTTTAATTCTTCCTTTTTAAGCCAATTTTGCAATTTTGAGTTACAAGCAATTCCAACCTCTCATGACCACTTGGCTAGCCTCAAAACATTATTTTGAACAAGTTTGATGTTGAACATTTTCCCATTTGAAGCTTGCAAATAGGAGTTATGGACTTATGATTGAAATGACCTATAATCTTCAAATGCCCAAAATACCCTTGACTTGTCAAAGCCATAACTTGAGTTCTACAAATCCTATCAAGGACTTCTAGTACTCTCTGTAAAGCTAAGAGGATAAGGAACAACATTCATGTTTACCAAAAGCTCATAGGAATCATCCTTCTTGGGCAAACGTTTCATGCAAGTTGGGTAACTTTCAAGCTCCAAATTCACATTCCTCAGATGACTTGTAACTTGTCAAGGCCATAACTTGAGTTCTACAAATCCTATCAAGGACTTCTAGCACTCAAATTAAATCTAAGATCATGCTCTACAACATTCATGTTGGGGGTAAGATGAGATGACAATCACATCTTGAGCTAAATTGCCTTGAAGATAGGGGTCAAACTAGGGGATTTTACACTGTCAAGCCTTAGAAACCCTAGCTTGAAACTTATCAAAACTCTTCAATCATGATGAGTTGACCTTGGAATCATCCTTATAACATCTCAATGTATCAATCCATGATCATATGGCTCTTGAATTAGGTCTCAACCTTGTTCAAATCATCAGTTGACTTAGGGTTGACCCAGTCAAACCCTAATTGCACCACTCATGGCTGAGGCTTCTCAATCTTGCACAATGACCTGTCTAGGCCTCAGAGTGATCTTCAAAACTTATCATGAGCTCTCTCAAGACCTCAATTCTAACTTCATGGCTTCAGAATCATCTGATGACTTCCCACAACTCTCAAGTTAGGAGACACACCCTCTTGGCTTCAATCACTCTCTCTGAGGATCTTTTAACTTCTCTGACAAGGATATCAACTCTTGAGCATCTGAATAACCTTCTTAGCTAGCTTCATAGTCTTGTGTAGCCCTTGATTGGTAATCATACCTCTTGATCTCCTGCATACATGTCAATGAAATGCAAATGATAATGCTAATATGAATGAAATGAAACATAAGCTAGGCAAAGAAATGTTGGTCAAATTTTGAGGTGCAACAGCTGCCCCTATTCAAACGGCTTGGACCTGACTGGGTGAGAAGCGAACGACTCTCAAACAATCAAGGTAAAAGACGGTTGAATACCAACAAACCCGGAAATTTGCCAACTACACAAGTACACGGTACTCTGATGGGAACAAATCTTCGGAAACTGAAATGATAGCTGCACGACAACTAGCTGGGGAATTGGTCACACGGTAACCGGTGAAGGGTCTAATTTCAAATCTCCGTCAGGATGATCATCTGATTTTGCTGTAGATCTTCGTCCTCAAGTCACCAAGGGGTCACCGGTTACACGGTAACCGGTGATACACGGTCGACCATGCCGTCAGGCATCAGAATTCCTCGGGACTCATCAGGTCATTGGGAACTTTTTAACAATCAAGTTAATCATGCCGTCGGGCATTCAAAGAAACTTTCGGGCGTCAGCCGAACTTCATCAGTAAATCTGGAATAGAATCCTTGATCAATCATGAACCAAATTGGGATGTCCAAACTTCTGCCATCAGGCACTCTGCATCAGCTGAGAGAACTGCTTCGACATCACCGTTGGAATTCGTCAGTAAGTCTTAAAATGGGATCCTTAATCCATCAGGAACCACTAAAGATACGCAATCTTTTGCCGTCCGACACCCTGCGTCAGCTAGGCAAACTACTTTGACATCACAGTTAGACTTCATCAGTAAGTCAGGGGTTTTGGCACCGTTGCCGGACTTCAATCATCAAGTATTCAAGGGAAGTTTCAGCTTTCCTGTTTCAAACCTGCTAGGGATGACACATCTCCGCTGGGGATTCTGGAGAACTATCAAGTAACTCTGCTTCGGGGATCCAGAAATCATTCTGGGCAAATAAACTCAGCTGAAGAAATCAAGAATCATCTTGAACAAATAACTCCGTCGGGGACTTCAAGAATCATCCTGAACCAATAACTCTGCTGGAGATTTCAGGAATCATCCTGAGCAAACACTCTACCGGGGACTCTAAGCATCAACTTAAGCAACCCTCTCAGGTGACTTCACTGGGGATTTTAAGAATCATCTTAAGCAATCAACTTCGCTGAGGAGTTCAAGAATCATCTTGGGCGAGCGACTTTGCTGGGGGAATTCAAGAATCATCCTGAGCCACGCAACTCTTCTGAGCTTTCAGGAATCATCCTGAGCGGACACCCTGCCGGGGAACACCTGCAAAACAAGAACGGTAACGACCTAGCTCATGTTTCGTATGCATATGTTTGACAATGGCGCCATGCTCCACACGGTGGAAATGCTACGCGTTTTTAGGGTAATTGCTATGCAATCATGCAAAATGATATGACCCCATCAGCAAAATAAATGCCGAAGGGAGAATCCTCCTGTCAAGGGGAAAGGACCACTCTGGTGGAAAGGAGGAACCGTCCTGCCAAGGAGAAGAAGTTACACCAATCTCAATTGGATTCCGCCTGAGGAAACGAACTTCAGTCGACTGCTGCAGGGGAACAATGCTCTCCGAGAACTTGGACTCGCTCAACCGGGTATTCAAACCACAAGCTGCTGAGGAGAACGATGTCAATCGCAGAAATAAACTGCACAGCCTTTGCGGCAAAACTTTCCTGGAGATAACGACTCCGGTGGGGAAATACAGCATCAGCTATCCAACACTCTACTGGAAAAAACCAATCATGGCCTGAACGCTTTCCAAGGACTCGGCTCTCTTGGGGAACTACATACTCGGCTGGGGAAGAAGGAATCATCCTGCTTACTGGGGAGAGTACGACTCTGTGGGGAATCTCAATTTCGCTGGAGGCTTCAGTCCGGAACCATCGAGTGTCGCACACTTCAGTGTATGACTCAGCTAGGGAAGCGATGATCCTTCAGGATGCATCTGATTGGGGAGAGAATCTTCTCCGCTTGGGGAGACATATCAATGCCTACGATCTCATGTTCAAACTCCACGGGGAGGTGCTACTGAACTTGCTGGAGAAGAAGGCATCATCCTGCTTGGGGACGCATACGGTGTACTACCTGGTATATGCTACACCTGCAACAACACAAACAAACAGGCAAGATACCCTTCTCAAAGGGACCTATCAAGGTTATCATCTTGTGACAATGTTCAAGTAATTCATTGTTTCAACAATCAGTGGCCTAGGCCAGTAAGTTTATGTATGCGCATTTTATCAAAAACATCGGCGTTCTTTTTCGCAAACAAAACAGATAGGTGCTAAACAAGCAAACAGAATTGCTGAATAGTATGTATTTTATTGATAACGAACCCCTGAATGGGTAAAAATGTTTTACAATAGATGCAAGCTCCTGGAATGAGGAAGCTGCACAAATATAAAAACATAAATATACATTAGTATATACACAAATGTCGGCAATGAGGCGTAGACGAACACCATGAGTTGATCCCTCTATGACCCACTCGACTTCGATACCTCTCCGACGCTTCAGCTTCAGAAGAGATTGATTCGGATAAACGGCCCTCAGGTCTTCCAAACCACTAAACAATGAGAGTCCATACGAGGAACGCAGTCATTTGCTTTTTCAAATCCCTAACTTTTTCCTGAATCGCCCTTTCGGGTTTTCGATTCACCGGGATACCCTTTTTTGCCAAAGTCGCCCGTCCAGGTTTTCGACTTTGCGGGTGTAAATTCTTTTCTTTATATCCCTAATTTTTGCCCGAAACTTTTTCCTTTTTTATGGTTCGCCGGGATGCCCCATTTTTTCCTGGATATTCTTTTTCTTTCCAGCGGGTCATTCTTTAAGCAAAGTATTTTTTAACTGCGTCCGCGTTCACCGGGGATGCAAAGTCTTCGCCATCCATCATGGATAGAAACAAGGCTCCTCCCGAGAAGACCTTGCTGACGACGTACGGACCTTCGTAATTGGGAGTCCACTTGCCCCAGTGATCGGAGTGTGGAGGAAGAATCTTCTTTAGGACGAGATCACCCGTCTGAAAGCTTCTAGGACGCACCTTCTTATCATAAGCCTTCTTCATTCGGCTTTGGTACAGACGACCATATGCAATCGATGCTAACCTCTTCTCGTCCATCAGGCTGAGTTGGTTTAGTCGGTTCTTAATCCATTCTGCCTCATCGAGTTTCACGTCAACCAAAACTCGCAAAGAAGGAATCTCAACTTCTAACGGTATGACAGCTTCCATACCGTACACTAGTGAGAAAGGAGTTGCCCCGGTTGATGTACGCACCGTGGTACGATAACCGTGCAGTGCAAATGGCAACATCTCGTGCCAATCCTTATAGGTCACAACCATCTTCTGTACAATCTTCTTGATGTTCTTATTGGCCGCTTCAACGACGCCATTCATCTTCGGCCGGTAAGGAGATGAGTTGTGGTGTTCAATCTTGAAACTCTGGCACAGCTCCTTCATCATCTTGTTATTCAGATTCGAACCATTATCAGTAATGATCCGCTCGGGAATTCCGTAACGACAGATGATGTCCCTCTTTATGAATTTAGCCACCACCTGCTTGGTCACATTAGCATATGAGGCTGCCTCCACCCAATTGGTGAAGTAATCAATAGCTACTAGAATGAAGCGATGACCGTTAGATGCAGTGGGCTCGATCTTGCCTATCATGTCGATGCCCCACATGGAGAACGGCCACGGGGAGGACATGACATTCAACGGGCACGGCGGTACATGAATCTTATCAGCATAAATCTGACATTTATGACATCTCTTCGCGAAATTAAAGCAATCCGATTCCATCGTCAGCCAGTAATATCCCGCTCTCAGGATCTTTCTAGTCATAGCATGCCCGCTGGCGTGCGTACCAAATGTGCCTTCATGGACTTCTTCCATGAGCATATTCACTTCTTTCTCATCTACACATCTGAGTAGCACGAGATCGTGGTTTCTTTTATACAAAACTCCATCAGGATTGAGATAAAAATTTCCAGACAGCCTCCTCAGAGTCTTCTTATCCTGGGTTGACGCTCCCGCAGGATACTCCTTAGTCATAAGGAAGGTCTGGATATCATGGAACCATGGTTTGCCGTCGGAGGCTTCCTCGATCGCAAAGACGAATGCAGGTCTATCAAGACGAGAAAGGACAATCCTTGGAGCTTCATTCCAAAAATTGACTTTATACATCGAAGCCAACGTGGCTAAGGCATCATCCATCTGATTTTCAGCTCTGGGTACATGATGGAGTTCCACTCGATCAAAGAAAGGAAGCAGCCTTCTGGCATAATTCATGTACGGAACCAAATTCAATTGACGAGTCTCTCACTCCCCTTTAATCTGGTTAATCACAAGTGCTGAGTCACCATACACATCTAGGTTCTTGATTCTCAAATCAATTGCTTCTTCCAGACCCATGATGCATGCTTCGTACTCCGCTTCGTTATTGGTGACTGGGAACGTCAGTCTCGCGGTGAACAGGATGTGGGATCCGTGGGGAGTCGTGATGATCGCCCCAATTCCACTTCCGTAAGAATTAACCACCCCGTCAAATATCAATTTCCACTGGGATTTCCTATCAGGGCCCTCATCGGGCAACGGTTCATCGCAATCCTTTGCTTTAAGAAACATGATATCCTCATCAGGGAATTCAAATTTCATCGGCTGATAATCTTCGATTGGCTGTTCGGCAAGGTATTCAGACAATACGCTTCCCTTGATGGCCTTCTGGGAAACATACTGAATGTCATATTCCGTCAACACCATTTGCCATCTGGAAATCCTGCCCGAAAGCGCTTGCTTCTTGAAGACGTACTTGATTGGATCCATCTTCGAAATTAGCATGGTTGTATGATTGAGCATGTACTGTCGTAAACGTTTGGCATCCCAGGCTAGTGCACAACACGTCTTCTCCAGCATCGAGTAACGAGATTCACATTCTGTGAACTTTTTACTCAAGTAGTAAATGGCATGCTCCTTTCTGCCCGTCTCGTCATGCTGACCGAGAACACACCCCATACTATTCTCAAGAACTGTCAAGTACATGATTAGGGGTCTTCCGGCCACTGGGGGTATCAAGATCGGAGGTTCTTGTAGATACTGCTTTATCTTATCAAATGCCTTCTGGCAATCCTCGTTCCAGATAATCGCCTGATTTTTCTTTAACAGTTTGAACATCGGTTCACACGTGGCCGTGAGCTGAGAGATAAACCTTGCAATGTAGTTTATTCTGCCCAGGAAACCACGAACTTCTTTTTCTGTTTTTGGCGCTGGCATTTCTTGTATTGCTTTTATCTTCGCAGGATCAACCTCGATGCCTCTTTCACTCACGATAAACCCCAGTAGTTTTCCAGACCGTACTCCGAAAGTACACTTGTTAGGATTCAGCCTCAACCTGAACTTCCTAAGCCTCTCAAAGAGCTTCAGCAAATTGACCAGATGTCCTTCCTCCGTTTGGGACTTCGCGATCATGTCATCAACATAGACTTCAATCTCATGATGAATCATGTCATGAAACAAAGTGACCGTTGCTCGTTGGTAAGTGGCCCCTGCGTTCTTCAGACCGAAAGGCATTACCTTGTAGCAAAATGTCCCCCAAGGCATAATAAACGTGGTTTTCTCCATGTCCTCCGGCGCCATCTTGATCTGATTGTAACCGGAGAAGCCATCCATGAACGAAAATACGGAGAACTGAGCTGTATTGTCGACCAACACATCGATATGAGGGAGCGGGAAATCATCTTTAGGGCTCGCCCTATTCAAATCCCGATAATCGACGCACATTCGCACCTTACCGTCCTTCTTTGGTACAGGCACTATGTTGGCGACCCACGGAGGGTAGGTAGTGACTGCTAAGAAGCCAGCATCAAGCTGCTTTTGCACTTCTTCTTTGATCTTAACGGCCATATTTGGTCGCGTCCTCCTAAGCTTCTGCTTAACGGGAGGACAATCGTCTCGCAGCGGCAAGTGGTAGACCACAATGTCAGTGTCAATTCCGGGCATATCCTCGCATGACCAAGCAAAGACGTCACTATACTCTCTTAGCATCTCGACCAATCTCTGCTTGACATCACTCTGCAATGCAGCTCCTATCCTGACATTCCTGACCAGTTCTTCAGAACCCAAATTCACAATCTCAATCTCTTCCTCGTGAGGCAGAATAACTTTCTCTTCTTGTTTCAGCAAGCGGTCCAACTCTTCGGGAAGGTCTTCGTCTTCATCAATCTCTTCTTCGGCTTAATAGATCGGGAAATCAAAGTCGAAGTGAGTCGTAGAAGGTCCAGAGTCGATGTCATCTGCTATGTGGATCCTGCAATAACAAAGGTTAAGCTTAAAACAAGGATATGCAGGTTAGCACAAACCCCATTTCCATTTTATTGTTTTTCAAAACAAATATAAAACAGGAATAACAGAGATCACAACATTTGAATACGAAGAAAAACGCCTTTTGATTTATTGGTAAAATGCATGTACATAATCAAACAAGGCCCTGACAATAAAACCGCTATGCCCCGGGTAGGGCATAGGGTTGTACAACAATTGGAGAAAGTAAATCATTACTCTTTGCCTGTCACTTGGATGGTATCCCTGATAGACCAGTTGTTGAGGCTCTCGCCTGATTTGTTTGGCTGGATCCAAGAGTCTAGGTTGCAATCGCTGTCTTCGCCGTCTTCAGATACTGCGTTGACACTTTCAAATATTACTCCGCCGCTTGTAAACTGGATCGGCCCTTTACCTCGCGACGCACTGTGAGAAGAGGAGGCTTCAGCCGTAGGAGAGTATCCTAACCCAAACTTGTCCTGTTTGTTAGGTATTTCTAGAATTCACCCCCACCCTGGGGTAGATCCGGCCTGAACAACGGCCCGGGCTTCCTTGAAGGAAGAGAGAGTCATCTCTGGTTTCTCAGTGATTACAGGGCCACGTTCTTGACTTTAACAGCTTCGAACGCCTGACATAGGGTTTCATGGATTTCCCCATCCATCTCAACATATTTGAAGGACGACAAATGGCTCACCATTATATCTTCCTCGCCACAAACGGTTACGATGCTGCCTCCGACAGCATACTTGAGCTTCTGGTGCAACGTGGAGGTCACGGCACCCGCAGAATGGATCCATGGCCGGCCTAGGAGACAACTATAGGCAGGCATGATGTCCATAATGTAGAAGACATCGTCGAATGTTTCCGGCCCAACTTGGATTGGTAGCGTCACCTCCCCGAAGACATGACGTTTAGTTCCATCGAACGCTTTCACAACCAGATCACTGGGTGTGGAAACCAATCCTCGAGTATCTAACTTCATCAATTCCTTCTTCGAAAGAACATTGAGCGACGACCCTGTGTCCACCAACACATGAGACATAATCGTTCCTCTACACTCTATCGAGATGTGTAGGGCGCTGTTGTGGTTTCTTCCCTTCAGCGTCAGCTCCAGGTCAGTGAACCCTAACCCGTTTCCAGCATTCACGTGGGCTACGACCCCTTCCAACTGGTTGACCGATATTTCCTGCGGTACATACGTGGCATTCAACACCTTCAGCAGCGCGTTGCGATATGCCTCAGAATACAACAACAAATTCAGGATGGAAATTTTCGAGGGTGTTTGATGGAGGGCATCCACGATCTTGTAGTCACTCTTCTTAATCAACCTCATAAACTCTTCAGCATCTTTAACAAGTAAGTCCTTCTCTACCCTACGAGGGGTTTCTTCAACGACTTTACTCTTTCCTTTATCAGTTACATCAACTTTGTTCGCTTTGTCCGCCACGATCTCAGGTGGAGCAAATACTCTCCCGCTACGAGTGATTCCGCCAATTCCCACTAGGTTATCCACACACGACCCTGCTGGTTCCAATTCCAACTTCCGTCCGTTACAGTAGACGTCTACCCCATAATTCCATGGGACAACATTGGTGCTTTCGAAAGGTATCGGCCCAGCTTTGGTGATGGTAATCGTGGGCGGCCTGGGTGCAGAAATAGTTATCGTCCGACGAGGGATGGTGATGGTGGAAACCTCATCATCTTGCTTCAGCATTACCTCTCCCGATCCGCTTTCGGCCCTTCGGCTAAACTGCAAGATTCCTTCGGTCATCAGACTCTGAATCCCCTCTATCAATTATTCACATCCATCAGGACGAGTCGCACAGCCCATACACAGTTCTCCACAGCCCGGGAAGAAACCTCTTTTCATCAGCTTGGCTTTAACGAAGCTAAGCGGTGTCTTCAAATCCTTGGCATCAATCAATAGATCCAAGGTCTCGTCTTCAATAATGGCATTTACCCCACCTCCCCTATGATTCGGCATAGGGTTCTTCGTGACGTTTGGCACATTATCTGAGAAATTGATGATCTTAGCGTCCACCATATCCTGCACCTTGTGCTTAAAGGCTTTGCAGTTTTCTATCGTGTGGCCCGGTGCCCCCGAGTGAAACTCACACATCGCATTCGCATCATAACCTGGCGGAGGTGCCCCTGTCAAGGGAGCCAGGGTTCTCTTCTAGATCAGTTGTAACTGAAGCAGAGTCTGTAATAACTGAGCATAAGACATGGGCGGAGTCTCAAGGTGACGGCTCGATAGAGGTGCTCTGTTCTGATACTTCCTGTACCCTTGCTGATTCGGCTGCTGCTGTTGTGGCTGTTGGACCGCGGGGATGGTTATGCTGGCCACCTGCTGGTGCTGACCTTTGCCTTTCCTTCGAGCGTTGGACACGGCGCTCGTCTCTCCTTCCCGCCTTTTGCCACCATATGGTTTCTTTCCTCCTCTAGCTGAGGATATATCACCTTGAATTTTCCCCAGTTTGATCCCATTTTCAACGTGCTCACCCGTGATAACTAGATCCGAGAAGCTTCCAGACATACTACTGACCAATTTCTCGTAATAAACCCCTGAGAGGGTGGATACGAACATTTCAACAAGCTCCCGTTCAACCATCGGCAGCTGAACCCTAGCTGCTAATTCACGCCACCTCTGGGCGTATTCCTTGAACCCTTCGTTGTTCCTCTGTGATAAATTTTGCAGTTGGACCCGGTTCGGAGCCAAGTCACTGTTATATTGGTAATGGTGCACGAATGCTTTAGCAAGTTCCTTCCACGTGCGCACACTGGTAGGTTCCAGACTCATGTACCATTCCAAGGATGGCCCGGACAAGCTATCCTGAAAGAAGTGCATCAGCAGCTTCTCGTCTTCAGAGTGAGCGGACATTTTCCGGTAGTATGATCTCAGGTGAACGCGAAGGCAAGTGGTGCCCTTGTACTTCTCAAAGTCGGGTACCTTGAACTTGGGAGGCACCTTGAAATCAGCAATCAGTCCCTACTTGGACATGTCAACACCCATAGTGTTCAGGTTCTCGAAATTCCTCATCTTGTCCTCGAGTGCCTTAAACCTCAGACGCGCTTCAGCAGTCAGCTCTCCTTCAGCACCTTTATGTGAGAACACATCGTCTTGACGGTTTTCTAACCATGTGTTGCCGTTGCCCAGCCCAACATTGACATTAGCTTCGAAATTCCCATTACCGACGCCAGTCGTATTACCATTGAGATTCATGTTAGCGATCACATTGTCGTTGGCACTACCGTTCCCCCCAGTCACGGGGACACCGTTATGAGGAGTTTCAACAGGTGGAGGGGTCGGAACAGTCCCACCACGGAGTACACCATTGCTGTCAACCCTTGAAATCAGAGGCTGGACCAATGTTCTGAGCTGATCCTGGCCGTTGGCGACCACTTGCATGAGTTCCATGAAGCGGTCCATCCTCTCTCGGAGTTCTTGAACGTCAGTCTGCACTTGCTCCATATAGCTCTAGCTCGATTTGCTTTGGTCGGATAGCGTTGGATAGGCCTTTGATCAATCCTGGAACAACCTGCATACACAAAGGGTTAGAAAAACGACAAAGTGCTCGTCATGCAGATGCTTCATGCAAATGCAAACGTGTGTCTGTGCGTTAGGGAGATTTCTCCCCGATCCTAGTGCCTGAGTGCCAGTGCGGATAATAAGAAGTCCGAGTCCAGTCATGGAAGTAACATCTCATATATATAAAGAAAGCCCATCAAGGAGGTATACAATGCCACTGAGTACAAGCAGAATCAATAGCATGACCTCAACCAACAAGCCTGGTGATGGTCAGCATACAACAATGATCAACACAAAAGGATTACAAATAGTCAAGCACGGCCACAGGCGCGAAACTCTTCTAACAACCCCTTCGTTTCTGGATGATCAGGCCGAGTGAGCAACCCTTCGACGAGTAACTCTCTCTGCATAATGGTGTATTGAAGACCTTCAACCGAATCTTCCCATGCTCCTTCGCCGAAACAATCTTCTAACTTCCGCTTCTTGGATTCAAACATCAGCTTGCGCTCCTTCAGGTTAGCAAGAGCCTTGTTGAGCTGGCATTCAGCGGCATATCTGCGAGCGGTTTCTTCATCAAACCTCTTCTCACTAGCCTTCACCTGGGCTTTCAGCTTGGAGATCTGTTGCTTCAGCTTATCCTCCCGTTCTTTACCGTTGGCTAGGGTGGCCTTCCAATGCTGATTAAACTTGGATATTCTCCGGTACGCTTCATCCAATTGCTGCTTCTTAGTGGCCAGTACATCATTGACAGCTTTGAAGTCTCGACCCAAGCGCTCACGCTCATTTATCTGCTTAGTCAAATCCGTCCCTAACTGGTTCACCAGCTTTGTCTGCCTCTTGAAGGAATGGGCGGCTTCGCTTCTCTCGCTTCTGAGTTGAGCCAATTCTTTCTCCAGTTCTTCATTTGCCTTTTTCAACTCATCTCTCTCAGCTAACACCTGATTATGCTGCTGAATAGGCACGGTGGTAGGCTCCTCAAATACTGGAGGGCTTCCTGGCTCGGCAGGAGGAAACAGCATCCCTATAGCATCTGCTTTGGCTCTGATCCAGGTCACATACGGAGTGTAGGCTTGGCTATTACTCTTTCCCAGTGATGGCTTTCCCCTCTTACTGATACTATTCCAAGCGTGCTGAAGCTTAGATAACATATCCCCCTCTAGAAGACTAGTGAGGTATAGAGATTCCTGCACCTCTTCATCCTTCGGCAGAGCTCTCAAAGCATAAGCAAATTGTCGGACCAGCAGAGATGGATTATAGTTTATGCAGCCTTTCCTGCCTATCAAAGGCACATTTGGAAACCCACTGCAGCTGAAGATGATCTCGGTACCCAACCTATCCCTATCAAACCAGGCAACATCCTCTGCTGATAGACCCATCAAACGCTCAGGCCACTCAGCTGTGGCTGCAGACGAAGCAAAGGGACCCTTCTTGGGTAGGTGACTATCAAGCCATCTATAGAGTAGGGGTACGCAGCACGAGACATTCTTACCCCTTCTGTTCTCGTTTTTGTAGTGGACGGAATGGTAGACATCTCCTATCAAGGTAGGGACCGGATTGCCTGATGCAAAGATGTGGAAGGCGTCGAAGTCTACAAAGTCAGGCATATTAGGGAACAGAATGATGCCATATATGCACAGAGCAAGAATGGCGTTGAACATGACCCAACATCCGTCCTTGGTGCACTGCTGAGCCTTTCCCACTAAGGACTGCAAGGAGAAACCGGGAACCTTGTTCCAACTAGACAAGACCAACTCGGAGGCATCTAGGTGAAGTGAAGGGGCTAGGCTAGCCAGATTAGGCTCAGCATCCATATGAACAAAGGGCATCTGACTCTTGATAGGCACACCTAACAAATCAACATACTCCTCTAGTGTGGGTGCGAGAATAAAGTCCTGGAAAGTAAAGCATCTCAACGGAGGATCGTAGAACTGCAGCAGGGTGTGCAACCCATTCAACTCAAACACAGAGGGTTTACGAACCAGGTTGAGTAGTTTCCCATAAGACTTTCTGAATTCATCTCTCACAGAATCATCTGCCAAAGCAATCAAACCAGTCAGCTAAACAACATCAGGAGTGGGGAGTTTGTAAGCCACAATCTTCCTCAGAGAACCCATAATAGCACAACAGAAGGCAAGAAAACCTGAATCGGGGGAAACAGTACCTGCAACACAGACACACGTTAATGAAATGCAAATGAGTATGCAAAGCAATGTAAAATGCAATCATGCAGCAGGAGATCAAGACAACTGTGTTGTTGAAGAGATGAAGGTTCTGTGTCAACAAAACCACAATACTGCTCTATCAAGAACAACCATATCTCTTATGAGAAGAAAACCCTGATATCGGATCATAAATTCTGCTCTGTCAAGAACAACCATATCTGAGGACAAGGACCCTTGATATAGGACCACAAATCTGCTCTATCAAGAACAAATACATATCTGATGATGAGAACCTCTGATACAGGACCATAAATCTGCTCTATCAAGAACAAACCTACATCTGACAATAAGGACCTCTGATACCAACAAAACTGATTCACTATCAAGAAAACCAGGTAGTCTGAAGGTTAAGGCTTCCTGCAACAAACCCAACCCTGCTCACAGGTATGGACCTAAACTGACACAAGTTCGGCATCCTATGCGTTCATCAGCTCACGGACATTCAAGAGGGGTGACACGATACCCATAAGGTGTGGCATCACCATCTCTTGAAGCGGCCTCACTCAGCTGAATTCCAAATGATCGGTCCCCAGAGTCGACAATCCTCTAAACCAACAACCCTTCAGGCCCAAAGGGCCAGAAAAGAAGTCAACCGGGAGAACCTCGTCTGAGCGTGGATTTCATGAGACACTAGTGCCTGCAAAGCAAGCACGCGCCCACTAATTTCCACAACTAATGCTAAGTACACTCAAGCCTGGGTCTGGCTTCTCACTCATCAGAATGCCCCTCCCACAACAGCACAGATAATCATATCATACTGAAAATAAATATGCGGGAAATAAAATGCGATAAACAAACACAACCCAACAAGTAAACATACAAGCGCTAGGATTGACTCTCGCAGGGGACGTTGGATCCCCAAACTGACTCGCATAAGGGACATTGGATCCCAGGAAACTATCAAGTCCCTAGCAGAGTCGCCAGCTATCACTACCGCGAAAATGAGGTGCCGGCAAAATAGAAGAGTCGCCACCTTTCGTTATTTATCCCTCAGAGCGGGAAAGGAAACGATCGGAAAAACCTGACGAAAAAGGTATAAGACAAGGTCATCGCAACTCTTGTCTGGGTTCGGGAGTCGGTTACGCAAGGGGAAGGTATTAGCACCCCTCACGTCCATCGTACTCGATGGGATCCACGCTTGTTGTGTTTATCTGACGGGTTGGTTTTACTATCTACCTATCAAGGCTGGCTTAAAAAGAAAAGAAAATGACTCGGCAAAGCGTCGCACTTTATGCCTACATATTCTCATCAGAGAATGAGAAATCAGAGTCAACGTAGTTCGGCTAACTACGGGTTACAGGGAAGGTGGCTCGCCAATAAGTCAGTATTATGCCTACGTACTCTCAATAGGCTTGAGAGATCAGAGCTTACGTAGTTCGAGATAATACGGATTACGGGGATTCAGATTCATCTGTTTTATCGAGTAGGGTTAACAAACAGTTCCAGAAGTTGGATGTACGCAGCTCGACCCCTGGAGACTTAGGCGTTACCGTTTGCGGTAGAACTGAGAGTTAACGACACTCTTTTCTTCAGAAAAGCTTTCCTTTGACTTATGGGCCCACGGGGCAAAAAGGTTTGAAGTTTGATTTCTGTCTTTTACGGAAGAACTGTTTTTTAGGTATGTTTGTAACCAATATCGCACTAGAGACTATGACCTGAGAGTGAATGCATCGCATGTCACCCAAAGGGCACCATACTAAACATCCAAGCTGTCGAAAAGAAACTCTCCGACAACCCTTTCTCAGATAGCTTAAGGCTCGTAACGTACGACGTCAATTAACCTTTATTACTGTATTTTAATTTGTTTTGAGATGAGAAGAGAGAGGGACAACTACGGGGAGACTATCAAGTCCTAATGTTATCATGCCAAAGATTCATCCTATGGTTGAGGTTTGAAACAGGGAACTCCTAGAAGTTATCATGCATAGGTTTCAACCTAAAGTTCTAATCATCACTTCCTTATCAAAGGAAGTGAGATTCCTAGGGGATCATGTCAATGATAAACAGAAACAGATAAAGCATCAGCTTAAACAGTAAACAGTAAACGACTATAAATAAAATGCATGCAATGCATGTGAGGGAGGAAATATGTGTGGGGCAGCAGCCTCCACAAGCTCATCTCAACCTCAAGCCAGATATGAACAACTGCAATCATACAGAAGAAATAACATGCTATCAAGAAAAATAATGAGCAACTGCAATCATACAGAAGAAGTAAACTGCTATAAAGAAAAATAACAAACCACATAGGCAAGGGAGCTGGGCTCTACCGAATACCCGCAAGCAAAGCCATACAGTAACAATACAAGCAGAGGGAGCAACTCAACCTCTAGTGCAATCATGCTCCTAGCTTAAATCAGTCTAAATATGAACTTATTCTAATGCATCAAGCAAGTCAAACAAGTCACATCAATACAGCTGCACACAAAGCAAGCAAACAGGAAAGAAAGCAGATCAACAGCTCCCACAACTTCACAGCAAGGCAGTCCTCTGACAGCAGCTCAGTCCTCAGTCTTCAACTACTCTTCAGGGCTTTCATCTTCAATAGCAAATGTCAACTTGCTTCTAATACATCCACATAAGTATCAACTTATTCTCTCTTCCTCAAGCCTCAGCTCTTCAGTAAATTCCACCTTCAGGCTTCACTCCTAACTGCAAGTATCAACTTGTTCCTTCAGGGACCCAATGCATTAAACTCACAAGTATCAACTTGCTCCTTCCTTAAGCTTCAGCTTCTTCATTCCATTTCAATTTGATCTTCTTCACAAGTGTCAACTTGTTCTTCTGAACCTTCAAGCTTCAGCTTCAAAGGTAGGCTTCAAACACAGAGAAGTAGCAACCTCTAGCATTCAATCTTCTTCAAGCAAGGAACTCCATCCTCTAGAAAGGGAGAAAGGTTCATCTAACAAGAGCAAGGTTTGGATGATTGACAGCAGAGTGAAGACCAAAGGTCATCACTAAGCATCCTATCATCAGAGAAAGGGACCCTCAAAGGTTCTACCAACTTGTAAAGAGCCACACATCCTACCAAAGGAGGGATGAGGCCTTTACAAGGGGACCTTACATCATAGGGAAGAATGGAAGTGATCAACATCTTCCATGTTTATGAAGAGAGAGAATCTATCTAGAAGCTCTGCCTACAAACCCTAATCTTAACACCTAATCAACACTACACCAAAAGAAGGGAAGATCTCCACATCCAAACTTCTTCAAGCATTCCATGGTAGCCCAAACTTGTCTTCAACATCATCCAATAGCAAGAGAGACAAAACCCTAATCTAATGGAACTAAAGAAGTCATTCTAGTTGAATTAGTGCATTAGAATCATCTAAAGTTAGCACCTAAACTAAAATCAAACAAAAATAGTAAACCACATTGTAAATTCCTACAAAAATTCCTAAGGGACCCTAATTCAATCATGAATCTACCATATAAAATTTAGGGGTTGAATCATCCACCAAATTCTAGATATAAGACCTAAATCATAAGGTATCAACCATAAACCCTAAAAATGGAGCTCCTAAAGTTTCAACCTAGAACTACCACTTACATTCCTCACAAAAATGTGAGAAAAATCTAGGGGGAACATGCATATCTATGCTAGCTTCACACAAAAAATCAAGGCAAGAATCATCATCAAATGATCAAACCAAATTCAACAAAATCAAGCATCAACCATGATTATTTTAATATCAATTAAAATGTAAAAACTGCTAATAAAATAAAAAATGAATGAAATATTAATATTTTTTTATCTAAAAAAACTAGATTCAATCATGAATCAATGGAAAAAAGAATGGGATTAATTGAGTTATTTTCCAATTTTTATAGATTATTCAATAACCATGAATGAAATGAAAAAATAAAATGAAAAATAATGGAAATGGATAAGTGCGTGGTGTGAATAGCACAAAAATTCAGTTCATTATCCAGACTGGGCCAGAAGTGGGGTGTTGATATCAATCCGTGACTTAAGCCCAAAACAACAATTAAATGAAACGCATCGTTTCATATCAACTCTGAATCCTTCACAAAATTTAAATCACTCGTGGTCGTTGGATCCTTCCCAGGTCAAAGTCTTCAGCCCATATCCAATGGCTACCTAGTTGTCTTCTTCCTTTTGAATGTTGGAGGGAAAGAAACCATGGAAGTTCAGAGCTTCAACTCCATCTTCCCCAAATCGTACTTCATCAATACTCCATCAAAACTCTCACATGAATACACTAATCCACTCCATTTTTCCCACTGAATCTAACCATGCTAATCAATAACATTGAGACTCATCCTAACTCAAATCACGATTAAAATCTCAGAAATCACTCAAGAATCAAATCTCACCAAACTTAAAATTATGGTGTCTAACATCACCACCATGCTTCACTGAGTTGATCTAGCTATCAAATTAAGCCTAACTCTCAAAAATCATCAAGATACGATCAAGAACAGAATTTGTGCCATCTCCCTAATTGTCTCCAAACCTAGCCAATTGCTACCAGAAAGCTTCTACTAACAACCTACATCTCATCTAAACTAACAATTCTTATTGATTATGCTTAAATTAAGTTGCATGATGAAAAGTACATACCTGCAAATTCTTGATGAACATAGTGGTTAAATCTTCAAATCAACCTTCAATAAGCTCCAGATTCCTTCACTAGCATCCAATCAACCTTCTGTATGCAAAGAAATGAGCTGAAACCTCGTGGATTCTTGAACCCGATTATGAGTTGCAAGCTTCAAACTCCAATGGCCAACTCACGATTCTTCCACAGTTTTGCCTTGAATTTGATTTGGAATCAATCACTAACACTAGAGCAAGCTATTGAGATCAAGAACTTGGATTGAAATGGCCTCAATTGATGTAACCGATTTTGATTTGCAATGTGCAAATTCAAAATGCAATCTCACTCTTTTCTCTCAATTCCCACCAACCATGGCTCTGAATCACTTCATAATCATATATAGGACATGAATGAATGATCTAGAAAGTTCTGGATCAATCTAATGAGAAGTTCAATATCTCATGTCATGGAAAATTCAATCTCATGGTACACTCATGGCTGTCCTTGCAACAACTTGTATTCACTATGCTCTTCATCCAAATTCTCCTCACATGAGATTATGAAGGTGTTTGGAATGTGTTAGCACCTTGGTTTGATCTTATGCATAGTTTGGGTTATGTAACTTAAGTCTTAAGTAACTAAATGCAACTCCATGATTTTGACCTCAAATGAGAAAAGTGCCATTGCCATTGTATTTAAAATGCATTTTACAATCAAAATGACATATAGGTTTGTCTCATTTGGTCACCAAATGAAAAATCACAAATTTGGTCCTTTTAATGAACTTTAATTCTTCCTTTTTAAGCCAATTTTGCAATTTTGAGTTACAAGCAATTCCAACCTCTCATGACCACTTGGCTAGCCTCAAAACATCATTTTGAACAAGTTTGATGTTGAACATTTTCCCATTTGAAGCTTGCAAATAGGAGTTATGGACTTATGATTGAAATGACCTATAATCTTCAAATGCCCAAAATACCCTTGACTTGTCAAAGCCATAACTTGAGTTATACAAATCCTATCAAGGACTTCTAGGACTCTATAGAAAGCTAAGAGGATAAGGAACAACATTCATGTTTACCAAAAGCTCATAGGAATCATCCTTCTTGGTCAAAGGTTTCATGCAAGTTGGGTAACTTTCAAGCTCCAAATTCACATTCCTCAGATGACTTGTAACTTGTCAAGGCCATAACTTGAGTTCTACAAATCCTACCAAGGACTTCTAGCACTCAAATTAAAGCCAAGATCATGCTATACAACATTCATGTTGGGGGTAAGATGAGATTACAATCACATCTTGAGCTAAATTGCCTTGAAGATAGGGGTCAAACTAGGGGATTTTACACTATCAAGCCTTAGAAACCCTAGCTTGAAACTTCTCAAACTCTTCAATCATGATGAGTTGACCTTGGAATCATCCTTATAACATCTAAATGTATCAATCCATTATCACATGGCTCTTGAATTAGGTCTCAACCTTGTTCAAATCATCAGTTGACTTAGGGTTGACCCAGTCAAACCCTAATTGCACCACTCATGGCTGAGGCTTCTCAATCTTGCACAATGACCTGTCTAGGCCTCAGAGTGATCTTCAAAACTTATCATGAGCTCTCCCAAGACCTCAAGTCTAACTTCATGGCTTCAAAATCATCTGATGACTTCCCACAACTCTCAAGTTAGGAGACACACCCTCTTGGCTTCAATCACTCTCTCTGAGGATCTTTTAACTTCTCTGACAAGGATATCAACTCTTGAGCATCTGAATAACCTTCTTAGCTAGCTTCATAGTCTTGTGTAGCCCTTGATTGGTAATCATACCTCTTGATCTCCTGCATACATGTCAATGAAATGCAAATGATAATGCTAACATGAATGAAATGAAACATAAGCTAGGCAAAGAAATGTTGGTCAAATTTTGGGGTGCAACAAAAGTGACTACAAGATTGTGGATCATTTAAATCAGACTCTTTTGAAGATTTCCATTCTATCATTATTGTTGTGTTCGGAGGTACACCATAATGCTTTATTTAAAATCTTGAATTTTGCATATGTACCCCCAAGAGATTTTTGTTAATCAATTGGTGGGGGTAGTGGCTCATGTGAACACTGGCAATGGCTTGGGTTTTATAGATTTGGATTTGACTCCTGCTCTGAGGAATCACAACCATGCCTTGTACATATCTATGAAGTATATAGGGTCCTTGCTGTCGCATGTCCTGGTTGATACAGGATCATCCCTCAATATGCTACCGAAGAAGGCATTGATGAAATTAGATACTCACGGTTTGATATGCACACCAAGTGATTTGGTTGTGAGGGCTTTCGATGGATCTAAAAGATTAGTGTTTGAGGAGATTATGATGCCTCTTCAGGTTGGGCCAGAGATCTTTGATGCAACATTTTACATTCTTGATATCCAGCCAGCATATAGTTGTTTGCTTGGCCGACCTTGGATATATGTTGCGGGAACTGTTACACCAACTCTGCATCAGAAGCTGAAATATATGATGGAAGGGAAAGTTGTTATAGTATGCGATGAAGAGGATATCATGGTTAGCCATTTATCATCCTTCAAGTATGTGGAAGTGGATGGGGAGATCCACAAAACACTCTTCCAGACATTTTAAGCAGTTTAGATTTAGGAGAAGTCTCTTGTAGAAGCCAAAAGCCTAAAGGTTTCCATGTCATTGTTCAAGAAACCCGTGTTATTGTAGAATCTGGTTCTTCTCAGAAGTGGGGCCAAGTTCTTAATGTTCCCTTCAACCAAGACAAGTTCGGCCTATGATACAAGCCCTTCAGTTCTTCTCAAGACATTCTGAGGTATAGGGGACCTGTTCAATTCACCAGCGGTGGTATCATATTCGACAGGATTAATACCATTGAAGATGACGAAGGTGACAGTGATTGAGATATGAATGCCTAGATTCGTCCATGTACTCCCGGCCAGAAGCTATGCAACTGGACTACTGAAGAAGTCATTCATGTTACTACTACAGAGTAATGTTCATTGTTTTGATTATGTTCAGTCCTACATTCTGTCCAAGGCGTAGTGACCCAATATGTGGGGATCTCTTGTTATTTTCACTTTATCATGAATAAAGGAAGTTTTTGCATTCAAATATTGTGATCCCTGCTTTTCTTATTTTTGTTTTTTTCATTATATTAAACAGAAAAATAACAACGTGCTTTGTTTGTTGCATCGCATAATAAACATAAACATCATCATGTAAGTCTTTTCTATCAGATACCATTGATTCTGATTCAGCTATGGCTTCGTATGACTTTGATAATCCCATTTATCAAGCCGAAGAAGAGACTGGTGAAGACTGTGAACTATCCGAAGAGTTAGTTAGAATTCTCAAGCAAGAGGAAAGGTTCATTGTACCTCATCAGAAGGATATTGAAGTTATCAATCTGGGTACCGAAGACGACAAGAAAGAGATTAGAATTGGGGTTGCATTGGAAGACGATGTCAAGAGAAGACTTGTTGAAATGATCTATGAGTATAAAGATATCTTCGCTTGGTCTTACCAAGACATGCCTGGGCTGGATACAGATATTGTGGTACATCGGTTGCCTCTCCGAGAAGAATGTCCATCAGTCAAGCAGAAGTTGAGAAGGACGAGACCTGACATGGCAGTCAAAATCAAAGAAGAAGTTCAGAAGCAGTTGAATTCCAGTTTTCTTGCTGTCACGAATTACCTTCTGTGGGTCGCTAATATTGTGCGTATGCCTAAGAAAGATGGAAAGGTCAGGATGTGCGTTGACTACAGAGATTTGAATAGAGCGAGCTCGAAAGACGATTTCCCTCTCCCCCACATTGATGTGTTGGTTGATAACACTGCTCAATATTTTTTGTTTTTCTTCATGGATGGTTTCTATGGGTATAACCAAATCAAGATGGCCCTAGAGGACATGTAGAAAACTAATTTCATTACACTGTGGGGGACGTTTTGCTTTAAGGTGATGTCCTTTGGATTGAAAAATGTTGGGGCAACTTATCAGCGGGAAATGGTGACTCTCTTTCATGATATGATTCATCATGAGATCGAGGTTTATGTTGATGACATGATTTCTAAGTCACAAACAGAGGAAGGACATCTGGTCAATCTTCTGAAATTGTTTGAAAGGTTAAGGAAGTTCAAGCTAAGGCTGAATCCTAACAAGTGACAAGGGTATTCATTATCAGTGACAGGGGTATTGAGGTAGATTCTGCCAAAATAAAAGCTATACAAGAAATTCCTGAGCCGAGGACGGAAAAAGAGGTTCGTGGTTTCTTGGGGAGATTAAACATTGCAAGGTTCATATCTCATCTTACAGCCACTTGTGAACCAATATTCAAATTGTTGAGAAAAAATCAAACGGTCAGGTGGAATTAAAATTTCCAGAAGGCGTTTGAAAGAATAAAAGAGTATCTACAGGAACCTCCAATACTCATGCCTCCAGTTGCAGAGAGACCTCTGATCATGTATCTCACGGTTCTTAAGAATTCAATGGGATGTGTGCTTGGTCAAAAGGACGAGTTAGGTAGAAAAGAGCACGCCATCTATTACCTGAGTAAGAAGTTCACTGATTGTGAGTCGAGATACTCAATGTTATAGAAAACATGTTGTGCACTCGATTGGGTTGCTAAGCGTTTGAGACAGTACATGTTAAACCACACAATCCTATTGATTTCGAAGATGGATCCGATCAAGTATGTCTTTGAAAAACAAGCACTCTCCGGAAACATTGTCCGATGGAAAATGGTTTTAACAGAATATGATATTCAGTATGTTTCCCAAAAATCCATTAAGGGAAGCGTTCTATCAGAATATCTTGCTGAATAGCCGATTGAGGATTATCAGCCGATGAAGTTTGATTTTCTAGATGAAGACGTCATGTTTTTGAAGATGAAATATTGTGATGAGCCTTTACCCGATGAGGGTCCTGAGATTGGATCTCAGTGGAAACTGGTTTTCAGCAGAGCCATTAACTCATATGGTAATGGAATCAGTGCAATCTTTACAACTCCTCGCGGTTCTCACATACCGTTCACTGCCCAATTGACATTCGCCTGCACCAATAATGAAGTCGACTATGAAGCATGCATTATGGGTTTAGATGAGGCCATTGATCTAAGGATCAAGAATCTTGATGTATATGGTGATTCAACGCTAGTGGTTAATCAGATTAAAGAAGAATGGGAAACTCGTCAGGCCAACCTAGTGCCTTATAAGAATTATGCAAGGAGACTGCTGCCATTCTTTGATAGAGTTGAGTTCCATCATGTGCCTAAGGCTGAAAATCAGATGGCAGACACCTTGGCCACATTATCATCGATGTATAAAGTGAATTTCTAGAATGAAGCTCCAGCTATCACCATCATGCGTCTTGATAGACTCGCCTTTGTGTTTGCAATTAAGAAGGTATTGGATGGAAAACCTTGGTATTTTGATATCAAGCATTTTCTCAAGACTCGAGAGTACCCATTTGGGGCATCTAGCAAAGATAGGAAGACTCTGAGGAGGTTAGCCAGTAACTTCTATCTGAACAATGATGATGTGCTATACAGGAGAGACTTTGACATGGTATTTTTGTGTTTTGTTGATGAACATGAAGCAAGCTTGTTGATGGATGAAGTCCATGAGGGTTCTTTCGGTACTCATGTCGGTGGACATGCAATGGCTAAAAAACTGTTGAGATCTGAATATTATTGGATGACTATGAATCCGATTGTTTCAAATACGCCAGAAAATTTCATAAATGCCAGATTACGTTGATAAGGTGCATGTGCCACCGACCCCTCTGAATGTGTTAACATCTCCTTGGCCCTTTTCTATGTGGGGCATTGATATGATTAGAAAGATTGAACCGGTTGCTTCCAATAGTCATCGCTTCATTCTGGTTGTCGTTGATTACTTTACAAAGTGGGTAGAAGCAACTTCCATTTCCAATGTCACGAAACAGGTGGTCGCCCGATTCATAAAGAAGGACATCATATGTCGTTATGGAATTCCTGAGAGAATCATTACGGATAATGGTTCAAATTTGAAAAACGAAATGTTGAAGGAATTGTGCTAGAGTTTCAAGATCGAACATCACAACTCTTCTCGATATCGTTCGAAGATGAATGGCGATGTTGAGGCAGCTAACAAGAATATCAAGAAGATTATGCAGAAGATGGTTGTGACCTATAAGGATTGGCACGAGATGTTTCCCTTTGCTCTTCACGATTATCGTACTTCGGTGCGTACATCAACCGGGGCAACTCCTTTCTCACTGGTGTATGGTACGGAGGTAGTCCTACCATTAGAAGTTGAGATTCCTTCTTTAAGGGTATTATCTGATGTGAAGCTTGAAGAAGCTGAATGGGTGCAAACCAGATTGAATCAGTTAAGTTTAATTGACGAGAAGAGATTGGCAGCCATTGCTCATGGCCGGTTGTACCAGAGTAGGATGAAGAAAGCCTTTGATCAGAAAGTGCATCATCGGTGCTTCCAGACAGGTGATTTGGTGTTGAAAATGATCCTTCCTCCTCAGATAGATCACAGGGGAAAATGGACTCTAAACTATAAAGGTCCATATGTGGTAAGAAAGGTTTTCTCTGGCGGAGCCTTATTAGTATCTACCATGGATGGTGAAGATTTTACGTCCCCTGTGAATGCAGACGTGGTTAAAAAATACTTTGCTTAAAAGAGACCCGTTGGACAGGAAAATAAAAGTCCAGGAAAAGATGGGGCATCTCGGCGAACCAAAAAAAGAATAGGTTCAGGCAAAAATTAGGGATAAAAAAATAATGAACCTGCAAGGTTGAAAACCTGAAAAGGTGACTTTGGCAAAAATGGGTATCCCGGTTGATTGAAAACCCGAAAGGGCGATCCAGGAAAATGTTAGAGATTTGAAAGCAAACGATTGCGGTATGCGTTCGATCTAGGATCTTATCCGATACACAGTTATCTCGAAAGAAAAGAAACAGTCCAATCAGTCTTTTGATAAGGCGAAACATGGGGGAACATCAAAGACATACAGGCCATAGCTGAATCGACACGTGGTGGTTGTCTGTTTCCACATTGTCGACATTTGTATATATTCTTTTTGCTTTTTTGTGCAATTATCTCTTTTCAGGAATTACATCCGAATTGTAATTTGCCTATTTATAGCCCTTTATCAATAAAGTATTCATTTCAGTCCAAGAGCTTTTCATTCTTGTTTTTACTTTTATTGTTTTGTTTGCAAAAATGTCCGATATTTTTTATAAACATTACAGGTGAAAACATGAAGCTTTACAGAGCATAATGAGAGTAATGAATTTACTTGAATGATAAGTGTCATGAATGGTAACCTAGGTAGCCATTTCACACATGGGGCATCCTATTGTTTCTTATTTGTTGCAGGATGGTGTGATCCTCTCCCCAATAGAGCTTTTCTCCCCAACGATGAAATTCTAACAGCAGTGCATGGTGAATTATTCCTCCCCTGGCAGGAGTTCAGAGTTGTATTACCCATCCTAAGTGGATTCGTACTACCCAGTGAGTGTTAAAGGGTTGACTACTTCAGATAGAATGCAGTCAGGCATTTGTTCAATAAAGATTGTTGTTTTCCCACAGCTGAGGTTTTGTCTTCCCCACAAAATCGTGTTATCAAATCAGAGGTGATGTCACCAGCGGAGGTGTGTAGAACATCCCCAGCAGAGTTTATGTCTCCCCATAAAGGCTAATACCAACAAGGTGGATTTATTCTCAGCATATTCCTAGCAGAGTGAGGTTGAAGGATATTCCCTCAGCGGCAGGGTGGATTTCAACTCGGTATTTCTTTCTAACAGAGTCGATGTTTTGGAAGTCCCTCCCTAGCAAGATCAGTATTTGTGAACTTCTTCCCCGAGCAGAGTTTAATGTTGATTCCCGTGACAGGTACATCAACGAGAGGTTTGGTATCTCCACCAAAGTCCAATGATCATTGGAATCTACCAAGTTTAGTTTTCGAGACGAGCTCCCAACAGATGGTATTCTCATTTTCCTCAGGGAAGATGTTTAAGCAGAGCTTGCTTATTCCCCATTAGAGTGGAGCTCTCTGTAGATTTTCATTACATTCCCCATGGAGGAGAATCATTAGCAGAGGTTACTTTCATCTCTCCGTTAGAATGGAACCTTCGGTAGAAGCCTCTGATATCCCCAGTAGGGCGGATTTGTTACTTCTATGTCCCTAGCAGGGCAGATTTGTTACTTCTATGTCCCTAGAAGGGCAGATCATTATTCTTGTATTCCAAGCAGAGTGGAATCTTCAACAGAAGATTGTTATCACTAGCAGGTTGGATTTCTCTGTGATATTTGTGATTCCCCATGAGTGGAGTTTTAGTATTCTCCCCAGCAGGGTGAAGTTTTTAGGAGAGTCATCCAGGGTGTATTCCCCAGCAGGTTATATATTTTCAGGAGAGCCATCCAGGGCGTATTCCTCAACAAATTTGGTTTGCTGGTCTTCACAGCACTCCTCCGGGCTGTGTTCTTTACATAGCATCCTCCCATATGTGTAGCATTTCCATTTCGTATGGAGCATTACACTATTTCCAAACATATGCATCTGAGCATAAGCCATGTTTGTTACCTTTGGTGCCATTTGTCTCTTCAGCGGATGATGGTTTTATTCAGGAGATTTGCGTGTAATCCTCGTCAGGGTGGATCTTTTGGTTGTTCATCTTATTGGATTCTTCCCGACTGAGTCGTTTGTTCAAGTTTCTCTTTACTCATCTGAGTCGTTTGTTTTAATGTCTTTTTCCTCAACAGAGTCGTTTGTTTAAACTTATCTTTCCCTGTCGGAGCATTCTTCGTTTGTTATGAGTCGATTGATTCTATTTCCTGCCTATTCCGAGTGTGTCATTCCAACTCTTGGTTGGTAACCCCCGACTTAGTTCGTGAATTTTTGTGGATGTTATTCCAACCCTTGGTTTGTAATCTTCATTTCGTGAGTGCTATCCCAACTTTTGATTGGTAACCTTTACTTCATTCTAACTTTTAGTCGGTAGTCCATTGGTGGTTAGATGTTATCCCTAACTTTTGGTTTGTAGTCCTCTCCTATTCCCCGGTAGAGTTGTTATTCCAACTTTTGGTTGGTAGTCTTCATCTCTTAGGTGTGATCCCAAATTTTGGTTGGTAGCCTTTGCTTGATTTCAACTCTTGGTTGGTAATCCCCAGCTTAGTCTAAAGCTTTGTTGACATTATTCCGACTTTTGGTTGGTAGTCTGCCTTTCATAAACGTTATTCCAACTTTTGGTGGTAATCTTTGGTTTCCCCTGCAGAGTTAATGATCTCAACTTTTGGTTGGTATTCTTCGTTGTGGTAAGTTTGCCTTCGTTCGACGTTCCGATGTTATCCCAACTTTTGGTTGGTCGCCCTTGCTTGATTCCAACTTTTGGTTGGTAAGATTTTGTTGACATTGTTTCAACTTTTGGTTGGTAGTTTTCGTTTTGAGTTGATGATTCCAAATTTTGGTTGGTCGTTTTCCTTTGTTGGTTCAACTGTTGGGATTGGTATCTTTCTCCCTCAGAGTTCGCCTTCGGTCGGTGTTCTGGTGATTCTAACTTTTGGTTAGTAGCCGTGTTCTTCAGCTTTTGGGATGGATGTTATTCCATGCAGATTTGAAATGATTCTAACTTTTGATTGATAGCTTGTATTCGGTGTTGTTTCATCCAGTGATTTCAACTTTTGGTTGGTAGCTTTTGTTCAATGTTGTTCGGCGTTCGGGTGATTCCAACTTTTGGTTGGTAGCTTGTGTTTATTACCTTTCTTTGTATTCATACTTTTGGTTAGTATACTCCCTGGTGAGGTCGCTGTTTTCAAGATGTTATTCCCCACCATTTCTCCTTCAGTCGGTGTTGCAGTGATTCCAACTTTTGGTTAGTAGCCTTGGTTATTCCAACTCTTGGTTGGTAATGTCGGGTTTTTATCCCCAAGGAGTAACCTTTATCCCATATTTTGGTTGGTATCCTTTGGTTATTATCTTCTGATAGATATCTTTCCCCGCAGAGTTGTCTGTTTAGGCTTCTCCTCGTCCCCAGTGTAGTTGTCTTTTCCTCAGGTTGTAAGTTCGTTGATTGTGTGTCTTGTAGGTTCTTGATTTGACTTTTGTCTCTAGGAGGTTGCCTTTGGTCGGAATTCTCGTAATTCCAACTCTTGTTTGGTATCCTTTGGTTTTTATTCCAACTCTTGGTTGGTATCCTGTGGTTGTTATCCTAACTCTTGGTTGGTATCCTTTAGTTGTTTATCCCAACTCTTGGTTGGTATCCTTTGGTTGTTATCCTAACTCTTGGTTGATATCCTTGGGTTTATCCCAACTCTTGGTTGGTATCCTTTGGTTCATTATCCCAACTCTTGGTTGGTATCCTTGGGTTTATCCCAACTCTTGGTTGGCATCCTTTGGTTGGTATCCCAACTCTTGGTTGGTATCCTTGGGTTTATCCCAACTCTTGGTTGGTATACATTGGTTGTCATCCCGACTCTTGGTTGGTATCCTTTGGTTGTTTATCCAAACTCTTGGTTGGTATCCTTCGCTTCATTTCAATATTTTGTTTGTATTCGGCAGTTTCATTCCAACTTTTGGTTGATGTTTTGTTCATCTTTGATTGTTATCCTCAGTGTGTCACATCCCAACTTTTGGTTGGTATTCATTGTGTTGCATCCTCGCAGGTTGCAAATTTTTGGGTTTTTTGGTATTCAATCGTCGTGCACCCTGAATGTTAGAAAGTTGTTGCTATCATCCCTTCAAGTTCAAGTCGATTGAATAGGGGCAGCTGTAGCACCCTAAAATTTGCCTCATCGTTTCATGATTTACTGGCTTATGTTTCTTTGCGTTGTCGCATATCATAACTTTGGTTCTTGAGGCATGGGATAAAGGTGTTTTCATGGCTCAGGGATCCCCTTTCGTTGCAAGAGTTTAAACAACGAGCATCAGAGGCTCCGACATAATTTTGCCCAACGATCGAGCCGTCGATTTTATTTTATTTAGCTGGTCATTTTCAGCACAGGAGAAGGTGTACGAGATATCTCAAGCATTCTCACAGTTATAACATCCAAGGGCAAGTTTCAGAGGCTTAACGAAGCTTTGGCGCCAATATGGGCATTTTTGAATGTGGTAACCAATTACCACATTTGGGTAATCGGTTACCATGGGA
Source organism: Lathyrus sativus (assembly GCA_963859935.3). Taxonomy (NCBI): domain Eukaryota; kingdom Viridiplantae; phylum Streptophyta; class Magnoliopsida; order Fabales; family Fabaceae; genus Lathyrus; species Lathyrus sativus. The sequence continues at coordinate 198,643,815 of OZ012737.1, forward strand.
GAAATTTACCAAGGAATTTTAATTTTAGCATTTGCAAATTTCCAATCATTCTCAACCATTGATTTCACATGATCATCATTGGAAGGATTTAGAACTGTTTCAATTTTCACCATTTCCCTCCAAATTTCAAACACTCCATTCCTAATTTCACTCCTAATATCCATTCCAAATGTTTATCCATATTCCAAACCATATTTTAATTCCAAACCTAGAGCTTATTTAAGTAAATTTTCTCCAAACCTCACACAATTACCTTCATTTTTCAGATTTCACATTCATTCTTGAGAATTTGCTCTCAACTTTCTCTCCATTTTTTCACTCCCAAAACCTCCATTAAAGCCCTTTTCACTTGAGTTTATTGATTCTTCATTGGAATCCTTGAATTCTAGAGCTAAATCCCCTTCATTCATCTCCATTATCTTCAATTCATCACACAATTTTTGTTTGAGTTTGGATCTGACTTTGGAAGGTAGATTGGAAGTGCTTTTTTGAGTAAATTTTTCTTGATTTTGCTTGTTCTTCATTTCTACCATAAGGAAGCTCTTGGATCTTGAAGATTCTCTGGGTTTCTAGCCTGGATCTATTAATTTCAAGTGAATCAACACTTACCAAAGCAAATCTCAGCTTTGAAGGTTGGTGAATTCTAGATTCAATTTTGTTTTGAGCTTATTTGCATAATCACAATGTAGAGCCATGGCTTTTTATGCATTTTGATCCATTTGGATGATTTGGATCTTTTTGATTTGTGATTTCAATGTTTGATTGTGTTTACATGATGCTTGATTATTGATTCTTGATGATAAATTCATGTTTAATTGATAACATGTTCATATGAGTGATTGGATAAGCTGTTGGATGCAGGAAATTGATTTTGAAAGTTGACATTATGTTTTTGGTTCAGTGGTAATCAGTTACCACATATGGGTAACCGATTACCCTTCATAATTTTCACGTTTCCAAGTTTTTTAATAACAGGTAACCGGTTACCTGATTACAGTAATCAATTACCACTAAACAAAATGCCTTGTTTTTGCTTTTTTCTTGCTTGATTGGACTCCTTTTCACATCTAAACTTCATGGATTGATATGATGCATTTATGTGGATTTTTTTGACATATTTCATCATTCTTGGATGTTTGATTTGGATTCTTCGACATCTGACGTCCAGTTTCCGTTTGATTGAATAACATGTTCATGTTGTTTTGATGGATATTGCATTTAACTTGTTTTCTTATAGCATGGTTAATTTATTATAATTGTTGATTGTCTTGTTGGATGTGTGATGCATGTTTGCATTTGTTGTCGATTCCGCTTGTTGCACGTTTTGTTTGATCGTTCGACCGTTTAATTTGAATTGAAAGGCATGTTGATCGTGTTAATTCTTAAGGATGCAATGTTATTGATCAGCTATGTTTGATTGTGGAAACATGTTCATGCTTGCATGATATCTATTCATTATTGGTGTTTTCTCTTGATTAATTGCATTCGCACATGCTTGTTGCCCATTTCACAGTTGTGGTTGTTCTGAATTATGCATGTTGTCTTTACTTGTTTGCTTGCTGCCTGCCTTTTTACACCTGCTTTTATGCTGAAGCATGTGTTGTTATAGGTTGTCTAGCTTGTATGCTAGATTTTCTTGTTGTCTTGTGTAGAAAGTGTTGTTGTAGTTGCTATTTTTGCTTTGTTTTCTTGTTTTTGTTTTGCTTTTGCATGTTCCCTTAGGATTCTTATTCCAATTCAATTTTCTATTAAATTTGGAGTAAGATATACATTAGGATTGCAATCCAAGCATGATAACAATTAGGCTAGTCCCTTATAACCACAACCTTAGGTCCATCTTTCGCATGCTAAAATTAGGATAGAATCTCCTTTCACATCTGTCGCTATTGCGAAAATAAGGTGCCGAAAAAACAGAAGAGTCACCACCTTTCGTTATTTATCCCACAGAAAGGGAAAGGAAATGATCGGAAAAACCTGACGAAAAGGTATAAGATAAGTTCATCGCAACCAAGTCTGGGTTCGGGAGTCGGTTACGCAAGGGGAAGGTATTAGCACCCCTCACGTCCGTTGTACTCAACGGGATCCACGCTTGTTGTGTTTATCTGACGGATTGGTTTAAACTATCTACCTATCAAGGTTGGTCTGAAAAGAAAAGAAAATTGACTCGGCAAAGCATCACGCTTCGTGCCTACGTATTCTCGTCAGAGAACGAGAAATCAGAGTCAACGTAGTTCGGCTAACTACAGGTAAAAGGATGGGGGAAGGTGGCTCGCCAATACGTCAGTATTGTACCTACGTACTCTCAACAGATATGAGAGATCAAAGCTTATGTAGTTCGGGATAATACGGATTAAGATTCATCTGTTTTTCTGAGTAGGGTTAACAAACAGTTCGAGCAGTTTGGTGTATGCAGCTCGCTCGTCAGAGACTCGTGTGTTACCGTTTACGGTAGAACTGAGAGTTAACGACACTCTTTTTTTGAAAACGTTTCCTGATTAAAGGATCCCACGGGGCAAAAATAGGTTTGAAGTTTGTTTTTGTCTTTTACGGAAGAAGTATTTTTTATGGATGTTTGCAATTCATATCGCACTAGAGACTATGACCTAGAAGTGAATGCGTCGCATGTCACCCAAAGGGTGCCATACTAAACATCCTGATTATTGGAAGTAAACCCTCCAATAACCATTTCCTAAGTAGCTTAAGGCTCGTAACGTACGATATCAATTAACCTTTATTACTCTATTTTGATTTGTTTGAAGATGAGAAGGAGAAGGGACACCACTAAGGGGAAACTATCAAGTCCTAACAGTTGTCATGCCATGGATTCATCCCATGGTTCAGGTTTGAAACAAGGAACTCCTAGATGTTATCATGCAAAGGCTTCAGCCTAAAGTCTAATCATCACTTCATTAAACAAGGAAATGAGAATCCTAGGGGATCATGTCAATGGGAAGCAGACAACAGACAAGACATATGCTAAACATCAGTAAAGCAGATAAACAGAAAAGAAAACAGTAAAGATGCAAATTCAATGCAGCAATACAAGCAGAGGGAGACACTCAACCTCTAAAACAAACAAGCAAAAGGAAACAATCAAAAACAAACAAGCAAAGGGAGGTTCACCTTAACCTTTATATGCAAATACATCAATTAGAAAGAGAAAAATAACACACAAGCAAGGGGAGAATCACCTCAATCCTTAATGCAAGCAAGCAGAAGGAGACCCACTCAACCTATTAATGCAGTCATGCACCTACACTTAGACTACTCTAAACATGAGCTACCCTAATGCAAAACACCACTCAATCATGAATGAGGGAAAGGAATTATGACAAATAAGGAATTCATTCCACAAGTAATCAAGCAAGGCATCTATCCTAAAGAAAGGAATTGAATGATGGGATGCATGGTGTATACCAAAGGTATCCACCATGATGTTCAACTAATCATGGATAATCAAGAAATGAGGTGATACATGGTGTATACCAAAGGTATCCACCATGATGTTCAACCAATCATGGGAGATTAGAAATGAAGGGAAGCATGGTGTATGCCAAAGGCATCCACCATGACACTCTACCATTCATGGGAGATTGAAATGAAGGGAAGCATGGTGTATGCCAAAGGCATCCACCATGACACTCTATCATTCATGGGAGATTGGAATGAAGGGAAGCATGGTGTATTCCAAAGGCATCCACCATGACACTCTACCATTCATTGGGAGAATCATCTTCCTTAAAGGGTTAAGGAGGAACCCTAAGGATTAGTTAAGGATCACCTAAACTAAAAGGGATTAAAGGCTCTATCAAGGCCTAATCTAGGTTCTTAGTAGGTCTCAACTCAAGCTTGATCCTATCAAGGAGCAATTAAAAGCCTAAAGTTAGCTAAAGGTTCACCTTTAAGTCTAAACTAAGAGGAAAGCTAGATTAGGATCATCTAAACATCATCAACTTGCAAAATGGGGGAATAATAGGAAGTCAATTATAAAAAACCTAAGAAAAATCCTAGAGCTTCCTAAGGGTGTTAAGGCTTTATGGTTAAAGTTTTAAGTCCAAACTCTAATCCTAGGTATAATAATCAGATGCTAAACCTAGATATATGCCATGGGAGATTCAAAAGGGGAAGACTCTAAATATGTGCCTCAAAACCTATTCAAATGGAATCTAAAAAATTCAAGAGAAATATTACAATATCCTACAATGTATCAACATTTACCATACAAAAAATCAAAGATTAAATCCAAGCATTGATATGGAAACAAAATTCTAGAAGTTAACATGGCATGATTTCTATTTATTGAAAAGCACATAAAAGAAAAATACAAAATTAATTGAAAAAAGAATTAAAATTGCAATTAAAAAATGTGACAAATTAAAGAACATGTTAAAATACAATCATGATTTTTCCCAAGATTTATTGAGTCAATTTTATATTTTTTCTGAATTAAAATGAACAAGCCATCAAAACAATAATAAAAAAATGAAATTAAAAACTAACTAAAACAAGGGGTGCAGTAAGTAAACTCTACTCGTGTATATCCATGTGGGCCTTGCGTACGGGGGTGTAAGTAGCGAATTGGTCCAAAGCCCAACTGAGTCAAAACTCAGCATTTCATGTATATGCAAGGCCAGCTCGCGAAAATGAATCGCAGCCGCACGATGGGGATACTGAGTCCATGCTTTCACGCGATCGTGTGGCTGGGAAATGAACTGGTGATTTAAAAAATTGGAAACGGAGGGGAATCTCGCGCGGTGGGGGACGGTGGTGCTGTAAATGGACGGTGACCGGAGATGAGCTCCGGTCATCTTCAACCTCTAGCCAAAAATCCAACTTCTTCATTTCTTCACCAAAATTGGTTTTTCTTGAACCAAACTTATGTATTTTTTCGTGTAGAATCCAAATATACAATTTATTTTCACGTTCCTCCATTAAAACTCAGAAATCATAAACATCCAAGAATCACTCAAGAACTTCCAACTTTCACAAAACTTAAAATTGAAGCCATTAATCTCTTCCTCTCACTTCCTACATCAACAATCTATGTTTCTTTTCCATTTTCATCCAATAATTAGAGAGAAATTCAAAATACAACCTAAGGTGCTCTGTCAAGAATTGTCACGAAACTTAACTGTTCTAATCCTAAAACGTTCTACATACTCTAAGGATCACAATCATGTGAAAATAACATAGCAATTCATTAAGAACAGAGCTTATGGATGAAAGATAAGAACCTGGTTTTGAGCTTCAATGGAGACTTGAATTATGGATGAAGCTTCAAGCAAATCGTCCAGAATCCATCAATGAACCTCACTGAAGCTTTTTGCAATGATAATTTGGACTGAAAATGGCTCTATCTTCAAAATCAAATTTCCAAGTTTCTCCACTTTTTCTCAACTCAATTTTCTGTTATCTTCCACCAAATTCTGTTATGGCAGTTGGAAATCATCCCAAAGGTTATATGCAATGGATCTAGAGTGATTTGAAGCCCATTTGAAGCTTATGGCAGCCCAATTCAAAATCCAAAATTTCAAGTTTGAAGCTTTTATGTCATGGTGAGAACAAAGTCAAACCACTTGCAAACTGATTCAATTTGGTTTCTTATGATGTAAGGAAGATGTGTGGATAGGATTGAGGCCTTGGAATGGAATGGATGGTGGATTTCCATTATGTTGCTTAAAGATTAAGAAACCATGAATTTCCACATGTAAATGGCTTCAAACTTGATTTGTAATTTTTCCAATGTTCTTAAAACATCAATTGGGCTCAAAACAAGCACAAATATGACATGCTTTGGTTCAAAAATGAATTGATTTGAATTGGCCCTTTTCAAGCTTCCTTTAATGATTCATTCATGAATTTTCTTCAAACATTTCTCATTCTAACCCATATCAATGGATTCTTGGTGCATGGTTGGACAAATAACATCATTTTGAACAAATTTCAATTTGGACAAAATTTCATTTGAGGTGCTTAAGTTGGTGAAATTGACCCATAATCAAAATGGCCTATAATCTCAAATTCCCAAAATACCCTTGTCTTGCAAAGCTCATAACTTGAGTTCTACACATCCAATCATGGACTTCTAGTACTTTTTGGAAAGCTAAGAAGATAAGGAACAAAATTCATGTTGGACAAAAGTTAATGAGAATCATCTTTCTAGGGCAAAAGTGTCATGCAAGTTGGTTGACTTGTAAGCTCCAAATTCACATGCCTCAGATGACCTGTAACTTGTCTAATTCATAACTTGAGTTTTATAAATCCTATCAAGGACTTCTAGTACTCAAATTAAAGCTAGGATCATGCTCTACAACAATCATGTTGGGGTCAAGGTGAGATGAGAATCACATCTTGAGTTATGTGGTCTTGAAGTTAGGCACTAAACTAGGGGATTTTACACTGTCAAGCTTAGCAACCCTAGCTTAGGAACTCCTCACACTCTTGATTCATGATGAGTTGACCTTGGAATCATCCCTTGGGCATCTTAATACATCAATCCATGATCACATGGCCTTGAAATTAGGTCTCAACCTTCTTCAAATCATCAGTTGACCCAGGGTTGACCAGATGAAACTCTAGTTGCACCAATCTTGGTAATAGCTTCTCATCCTTTGAATATTAACCTGTCTAGGCTTCAAAATGACCTTCCATACTTCTCACGAGCTCTCTCAAGGTCTCAAGTCCAACTCCATGGATTCAGAATCATCTGATGACTTTCCCATAACCTTCAAGTTAGGAGGCATACACTCTTATATCCAACCCCTTCTCTAAGGATCTTTGGCCTCTCTGGTGAGGATATCAACCCTTAAATACTTGAATAAACCTCTTAGCTAGCTTCATAGCCTTAATAGCCCTTGATCGGTAGTCATACCTCTTGATCTCCTGCACACATGTCAATGCAATGCAAATGAAAATGCTAAAATGAATGCAATGAAACACAAGCTAGGTAAAGAAAGGTTAGGCAAATTTTCGGGTGCAACAGCTGCCCCTATTCAAATGGCTTGGACCTGACTGGGTGAGAAGCGAACGACTCTCAAACAATCAAGGTAAAAGACGGTTGAATACCAATAAACCCGAAAATTTGCCAACCGCACAAGTAAATGATACTCTGATGGGGACAAATTCTTCGAAAACTGAAATGATAGTTGCACGGCAACTTGCTGGTGAATGATTAACTTCAAATCTCTGTCGGGATGATCGTCTGATTTCACTGTAGATCTTCGTCCTCAAGTCATCAAGGGATCACAGGTTACACGGTAACTGGTGAAGGATGACAGATTTTGCCGTCGGGCATTCTGCGCCACAGCAGAAGAATTCCTTATCGTCACCTATGGACTCATCGGGTCGCTAGGAACGTCGACAATATCTTCGTCGGACTCCGTCAGTAAGTCAATAAGGGAGCATTGGTTACAAGGTAACTGGTGAAGGATGGCTGATTTTGTCGTCGGGCATTCTGCGCCACAGCAGAAGAATTCCTTATCGTCACCTATGGACTCATCGGGTCGCTAGGAACGTCGACAGTATCTTCGTCGGACTTCGTCAGTAAGTCAATAAGGGATCACTGGTTGCACGACAACTGGTGATTTGCTAACCGCACAAGTAAACGATACTCTGATTGGTAGGACAATCTTCGAAATCTGAAATGATAGTTGCGCGGCAACTGGCTGGTGAGCGACTAATCCCAAATCTCTGTCAGGATGATCATCAGATTTCGCTACAGCTTCTTCCTCAAGTCATTAAGGGATCACTAGTTACACGGTAATTGGTGACACATAGCTGATATTACCGTCAGGCATTCAGCGGCACGGCAGCAGAAGAATTCCTCGGGACTCATCGGGTCATTAGGAACTTTTGACAATCAAGTTAATTATGTCGTCGTGCGTTCAAAGAAATTCTCGGGCGTCGGCCGGACTTCGTCAGTAAGTCGGAAATAGAATCCTTACTCAATCATGAACCAATAGGGATATCTCATGTTTTGCCGTCAGGCACTCCTCGTCAGCTAGGAGAACTGCTTCGACATCGTAGTCAGACTTCATCAGTAAGTCAGGAAATAGAATCCTTAATCAATCACGGACCAATAAGGATACCTAATCTTTTGCCGTCAGGCCCTCCGCGTCAGCCAAGAGGAACTCCTTCTTCGACATTACAGTCGAACTTCATCAGTGAGTCAGGAAATATAATCCTTAATCAATCATGAACCAATAAGGATATCTGATCTTTTGCCGTTAGGCACTCTGTGTCAGCTGGGAGAAGTGCTTCGACATTGCAGTCGGACTTCATCAGTAAGTCAAGGGGAGTTTGGCACTGCTGTCGGACTTCAATCAGCAAGTCTTCAATGGAAATTTCAACTTCTCTGTTTGAAACCTGCTGGGGATGACACATCACCACTGGAGATTCTGGAGCGAATAAACTCTGCTGAGGAATTCAAGAATCATCCTGAACAAACAACTTCGCTGGGGACTTTAAGAATCATCTTGAGCAAATAACTCTGTTGAGGAATACCTGCAAAACAAGAACGGTAACGACCTAGCTCATGTTTCACATGCATATGTTTGGCAATGGCGTAATGCTACGCATTTAGTGTAGATGCTATGCAATCATGCAAAATGATACGGAACCACATCAGCAAAATAAATGCTGAAGGAAGCCCTCCTGTCAAGGAGAAAGAACCATTCCGGTGAGAAGAAGGAATCATCCTACCGAGGAGAAGAAATCACACCAATCTCAATTGGACTTAACCTGAGGAAACAAACCTCAGACGACTTTCTGCAGGGGACAAAGTTCTTCAAGAATCGGTACTCTTTCAACTGGGTACACGAACCACAAAATGCTGAGGAAACAATGTCAATCGCATAAATGAACTGCACGACCTTCACAAATAGACTCTTCCTGGAGAAACGGACTCCGATGGGGAAGTACAGCATCAGCTATTCAAACACTCTCCACTAGGGAAAACCAATAATGGTTTAAACGGCTTCCAAGGACTCGGCTCTCTTGGAGGACTGCAAACTCGGCTGGGGATAAACGACCAGACGCTGGAATCAATCCTACCTGCCAGGGAGAACACCACTCTGTGGGGAATTCAACTCTGTTGGAGACTTCAGTCTGAACTATCGAGAGCTAAACACTTACGAATAGTCTTCTACGAGAAAACTGCACATTGACCCACCGCCAGGAACGAGTATACACTTCTGCGCATGACTCAGCTGGGGAGATGATGATCCTAACTGGGATACATCTGGTTGAGGAGAATCTATCTCCGCTTGGGGAGACATATCAATGCTCACAGTCCCATGTTCAGACTCCGTGGGGGAACACTGTTGAACCTGTTGGGGAAGAAGGAATCATCCTGCTTGGAAAATATCTGGCATACTGCCTGGAGGGTGACGTCCCTGCAACAAAGTGAACAAATAGACCAGATACCCTTCTCAAAGGGATCTATCAAGGTTATCATCTGTGACAATGTTCAGGTAATTCAATGTTTCAACAATTATCGGCCTAGGACAACAAGTTTATGTATGCGCATTTTACCAAAAACATTGGGCGTTCTTTTTTGCAAACAAAACAGATAAAAGCTAAACAATCAAACAAAAATACTGAATAGTATATGTTTATTGATATACGAGCCTGTAAATAGGCAAAATGATTTACAACAGATGCAAGCTCCTGAAATGAGGAAGCTGTGCAAGTATAAACATAAATATACATCAGTATACACAAATGTCGGCAATGTTGTGGAGAAGAACACCATGAGTTGATCCCTATATGACCCACTCGACTTCGATACTTCTCCGATGCTTCAGCTTCATAAGAGATTGATTTGGATAAACGGCCCTCAGGTCTTCCCCAAACCACCAAACAATGAAAGTTCACACGTGGAGCGTAGTCATTTGCCTTTCTTAATCCCTAACTTTTTCCTGAACCGCCCTTTCGGGTTTTCGGTTCACCGGGATACCCTTTTTTGCCAAAGCCGCCCTTTCAGTTTTTCGACTTTGCGGGTGTACATTTTTTCATTTATATCCCTAATTTTTGCCCGAACCTTTTTCCTTTTTTATGGTTCGCCGGGATGCCCCATTTTTGCCTGGATATTCTTTTCTTTCCAGCGGGTCGTTTTTAAGCAAAGTATTTTTTAACTGCGTCCGCATTCACAGGGGATGCAAAATCTTCACCATCCATCGTGGATAACAACAAGGCTCCTCCCGAGAAGACCTTGCTGACGACATATGGACCTTCGTAGTTAGGAGTCCATTTGCCCCTGTGATCGGAATGTGGTGGAAGAATCTTCTTCAGGACGAGATCCCCCGTCTGAAAGCTTCTAGGACGCACCTTCGTATCATAAGCTTTCTTCATTCGGCTCTGGTACAGACGACCATATGCAATCGATGCTAATCTCTTCTCATCCATCAGACTGAGTTGATTCAATCGGTTCTTAATCCATTCTGCCTCATCGAGTTTTACGTCAACCAAAACTCGTAAAGAAGGAATCTCGACCTCCAACGGTAGGACAACCTCCATACCGTATACTAGTGAGAAAGGAGTTGCCCCGGTTGATGTCCGTACCGTCGTACAATAACCGTGAAATGCAAATGGCAACATCTCATGCCAATCTTTGTAGGTCACAACCATCTTTTGTATTATCTTTTTAATGCTATTGTTGGCCGCTTCAACCACACCATTCATCTTCGGTCGGTAAGGTGACGAGTTGTGATGTTCAATCTTGAAGTTCTGGCATAACTCCTTCATCATCTTGTTGTTCAGATTTGAAACATTGTCAGTAATGATCCGCTCGGGAACTCCATATCGACAGATGATGTCCTTCTTTATGAATCTGGCTACCACTTGCTTGGTCACGTTAGCGTACGAGGCTGCCTCCACCCACATGGTGAAGTAATCGATGGCTACCAAAATGAAGCGGTGACTGTTAGATGCAGTGGGCTCGATCTTGCCTATCATATCAATGCCCCACATGGAGAACGGCCATGGGGATGACATGACATTCAACGGGCACGGCGGCACATGTATTTTATCAGCATAAATTTGGCATTTATGACATCTCTTCGCGGATTTGAAACAATCTGACTCCATCGTCAGCCAGTAATATCCTGCTCGTAATATTTTCCGCGTCATAGCATGTCCGCCGGCGTGCGTACCAAATGTGCCATCATGGACTTCCTCCATAAGCAAACTAGCTTCTTTTTCGTCCACACATCTGAGTAGCACGAGATCATGATTTCTCTTATACAGAACTCCATCAGGATTGAGATAGAAATTTCCAGACAGCCTCCTCAGAGTCTTCTTATCCTTGGTTGACGCTCCCGCAGAATACTCCTTAGTCATAAGGAAAGTCTGGATATCATGGAACCATGGCTTGCCATCAGAGGCTTCCTCAATTGCAAAAACGAATGCAGGTATGTAAAGACGTGAAATGACATTTCTTGGAGTTTCATTCCAAAAATTGACTTTGTACATCGAAGCCAACGTGGCTAAGGCATCAGCCATCTGATTTTCAGCTCTAGGCACATGATGGAGTTCCACTCGATCAAAGAAAGGAAGCAGCCTTCTGGCATAATTCATGTAAGGGACCAAATTCGAATGACGAGTCTCCTACTCCCCTTTAATTTGGTTAACAACGAGTGTCGAGTCACCGTATACATCCAGGTTCTTGATTCTCATATCAATAGCTTCTTCTAAACCCATGATGCATGCCTCATATTCTGCTTCATTGTTGGTGACCAGAAACGTCAATATGGCAGTGAACGGAATGTGGGATCCCTGGGGAGTCGTAATGATTTCCTTGATACCACTTCCATACGAATTAACTGCATCGTCGAATATCAATTTCCACTAGGACTTCCTATCTGGCCCTTCATCTGGCAACGGTTCGTCACAATCTTTCGCTTTGAGAAACATGATATCCTCATCAGGGAATTCAAATTTCATCGGCTGATAATCTTCGATAGGTTGTTCGGCAAGGTATTCAGACAAAACACTTCCCTTGACGGCCTTCTGGGAATCGTATTGAATATCATACTCCGTCAATACCATTTGCCACCTGGCAATCCTGCCTGAAAGCGCTTGCTTCTCGAAGACGTACTTGATTGAATCCATCTTCGAAATTAACATGGTCGTGTGATTGAGCATATACTATCGTAAACGTTTGGCAGCCCACGCGAGTGCACAACACATTTTTTCCAGCATTGAGTAATGAGACTCACAATCTGTGAACTTTTTACTCAAGTAATATATGGCATGCTCCTTTCTGCCAGTCTCGTCGTGCTGACCGAGAATGCAACTCATGCTATTCTCAAGAACTGTCAAGTACATGATTAAGGGTCTTCCGGCCACTGGGGGTATCAAAATTGGAGGTTCCTGCAGATACTGTTTTATCTTGTCAAATGCCTTCTGGCAATCCTCGTTCCAGATAATCTCCTGATCTTTTTTCAATAGCTTGAACATCGGTTCACACGTGGCCGTGAGCTGAGATATAAATCTAGCAATGTAGTTTATTCTCCCCAGGAAACCAAGAACTTCTTTTTCAGTCTTTGGAGCTGGCATATCTTGTATTGCTTTTATCTTGGCAGGATCGACCTCGATGCCTTTTTCACTCACAATAAACCCCAGTAGTTTTCCAGACCGTACTCTGAAAGTACACTTGTTAGGATTCAGCCTCAACCTGAACTTCCTAAGCCTCTCAAAAAGCTTCAGCAAATTGACCAGATGTCCCTCCTCCATTTGGGACTTCGCAATCATGTCATCAACATAGACTTCAATCTCATGGTGAATCATGTCATGAAACAAAGTGACCATCGCCCGCTAGTAAGTTGCCCCTGCATTCTTCAGACCGAAAGGCATTACCTTGTAGCAGAACATTCCCCATGGTGTAATGAACATAGTTTTCTCCATGTCTTCTGGCGCCCTCTTGATTTGGTTATAGCCGGAGAAGCCATCCATGAACGAAAACACGGAAAATTGAGTTGTATTGTCGACCAACACATCAATATGAGGGTGCGGGAAATCATCTTTAGGGCTCGCCTTATTCAAATCCCGATAATCAACACACATCCGTACCTTACCATCCTTCTTCAGTACAGGTACTATGTTGGCGACCCACAGAGGGTAAGTAGTGACCGCTAAAAAGCCAGCATCCAGCTGCTTTTGTACTTCTTCTTTGATCTTAACGACCATATCCGGTCGTGTCCTTCTAAGCTTCTGCTTAACGGGAGGACAATTTTCTCACAGTGGTAGATGATGCACCAATATGTCAATATCTAGCCTGGGCATATCTTCATACGACCAAGCAAAGATGTCACTATACTCTCAAAGCATATCGACCAATGTTTGCTTAATATCGCTCTGTAATGCAGCCCCTATCCTGACATTTCTGACCAATTCCTTAGAACCCAGATTAATAATCTCAATCTCTTCCTCGTGAGGCAGAATGATCTTATCTTCTTGTTTCAACAAACGGGCCAACTCTTCCGGAAGGTCTTCATCTTCATCAATCTCTTCTTCAGCTTGATATATCGGGCAATCAAAGTCGAAGTGAGTCATAGAAGGTTCAGAGTCGATGTCATCTGTAGTATGTATCCTGCAATAACAAGGGTTAAGCTTAAGAAGAGGATATGCAGGTCAGCACAAACCATATTGCCATTTTATTGTTTTTCAAAACAGGAATAACAGAGATCACAAAATTTGAATGCAAAGAAAACGCCCTTTGATTTATTGATAATATGTACATGCATAAGCAATCAAGGCCCTGATAATAAAATCGTTATGCCCCGGGTAGAGCATAAGGTTGTACAATAATTGGAAAAGACAAAGCATTACTCTTTACGCGTCACTTGGATGATATCCCGGACGGACCAGTTGTTGAGGCTCTGGCCTGGTTTGCACGGATGAATCCAGGAGTCCAGGTCACAATCACTATCCTCGTCGTCTTCATACACGGTGTTGACATTCTCAAATATCACCCAACCTTTTGTGAACTGAATCGGCCCTTTTATGCACGACGCACTGCGAGTGGATGAAGCATCAGCAGAAGGAGAATACCCTAACCCAAACTTATCCTGCTTGTTAGGGATATCCAGGACCTGCCCCCAGCCTTGGGCAGAGCCAGCTTGAACAGCAGCTTGAGCTTCCTTGAAGGAAGAGAGATTCATCTCAGGTTTCTCAATCATTGCCGGAATCACATCCTTGACCTTAACGGCCTCAAATGCTTGGCACAAAGTTTCGTGGATCTCGCCATCCACCTCGACATACTTAAAAGATGACAAATGGCTCACCATTATGTCCTCTTCTCCACAGACGTTCACGATGCTGCCACTCACATCATACTTTAGTTTCTCGTGCAACGTGGAAGTCACTGCGCTCGTAGAATGGATCCAAGGCCGACCCAACAGACAGCTTTAGGCAGGCATGATATTCATGATATAGAAAACCGCGTCAAAGGTTTCTGGCCCAACTTGAATGGGTAGAGTTACCTCTCCAAAGACGGCCCGCTTAGTTCCATCAAAAGCTTTTACCACCAGGTTACTGGGTGTACATATCAGCCCTCTCGTGTCCAACCTCATTAGAGCTTTCTTAGGGAAAACGTTCAGAGATGATCCCGTGTCCACCAGCACATGCGACATGACCGTTCCTCGACATTCTATCGAGATATGCAAGGCGCTATTGTGGTTCCTTCCCTTTGGCGTCAGCTCGAGGTCAGTAAACCCTAATCCGTTACCAGCATTCACATGAGCAACCACTCCCTCTAGCTGGTTGACGGAGATCTCTTGCGGCACATATGCTGCATTCAGAACCTTCAGCAGGGCGTTGTGGTGTGCCTCGGAACACAACAACAGACTCAGAATAGAGATCTTAGACGACGTCTGATGAAGATGATCAACTATCTTATAATCACTTTTCTTGATCAGTCTCATAAATTCTTCGGCGTCCTTCACTAGTAGGTCTTTTCCTACCTCACGGGAGGTTTCTTCGACGACCTTACTCTTACCTCTGTCAGTCTTCTCAGCCTTGTCAGCTTTGTCAGCCACAATCTCTGGGGGAGAAAATGCTCTTCCACTACGCGTTATTCCCCCAGTCCCAACTAGGTTGTCAACAGATTTCCCAAATGGCTCCAACTCCAACTTCTGTCCATTGCAATAGACATCCGCCCATAATGCCATGGAACAGCGTTATTACTCTCAAATGGTATAGGCCCAGCCTTCGTGATAGTGATCATAGGTGGCCTTGATGTAGAAATGGTAATTGTTTTACGAGGGATGGTGATAGTGGCAACCTCATCTTTCAGCTTCAGCATTACTTCCACTGATCTGTTCTCAGTCCTCCGACTAAACTGCAGAATTCCTTCGTTCATCAAACTCTGTACCCCTGCTACCAACTGATCACAACCGTCTGAATGATTCGCACAATCCATACATAACTTCCCACAGCCCGAGAAAATACCTTTCTTCATCAACTTGGCTTTAACGAAACCAAGTGGTGTTCTCAGGTCTTTGACATCAGTCAATAAGTCCGAATCTTCCTCTTCAATGATGGCGCTAACCCCATCTCCCCCATGGTTGGGCATAGGGTTCTTCGTAACATTCGGAGCATTATCAGAAAAGTTGATTATCTTGGCGTCAACCATATCTTGTACTTTGTGCTTAAATGCTTTACAGTTGTCAATCGAGTGGCCAGGTGCCCCCGAATGAAACTCACATCTCGCATTCTCATCATAGCCCGGTGGAGGTGTCCCTGTCAAGGGAGCCAAAGTTCTCTTCTGAACTAGCTGTAACTGAGGCAAAGTTTGCAAAAGCTGGGCATATGACATAGGTGGGGTTTCAAGATGACGACTAGACAATGGTGCTTTATTCTGGTACCTCTGGTACCCTTGCTGGTTCTGCTGCTGCTGCTGAGGTTGCTGGACAACAGGAATAGTAATGCTAGCGACCTGCTGGCGCTGGCCTTTTCCTTTTCCCCGAGCATTAGACACATAGCTCGTCTCACCTTCACGTCTCTTACCACTGTAAGGCTTCTTTCCCCCTCCAGCTGAGGATACATCTACGTCCTGAATCTTTCCAAGTTTGATGCCATTCTCTACATGTTCTCTAGTGATTATGAGGTCGGAGAAGCTTCCCGACATACCACTGACAAACTTCTCGTAATAAACCCCTGGAAGAGTATCCACGAACATCTCAATAAGTTCTCGCTCAACCATCGCTGGCTGAACTCTCGCTGCCAGGTTACGCCACCTCTGGGCGTACTCTTTAAATCCTTCGTTGTTCCTCTGAGACAAATTCTGTAGCTGAACCCGGTTGGGAGCCAGGTTGCTATTGTACTGATAGCGGTGTATAAATGCTTCAGCAAAGTCTTTCCAAGTATGTACACTTGTGGGTTCCAAACCCATATGCCACTCCAGCGAGGGGCCTGACATGTTGTCTTGGAAAAAGTGCATCAGCAACTTCTCATCTTCAGAATGTGCAGACATCTTTCGATAGTATGACCTCAGATGGACACGGGGGCAAGTGGTGCCTTTATACTTCTCGAAGTCAGGTACCTTAAACTTTGGAGGCACCTTGAAGTCTGAGATCAGTCCCAGCTTGGTCATATCAACGCCCATGGTATTCAAGTTCTCAAAACTCTTCATCTTGTCTTCGAGCGCTTTGAACCTTAAACAGGCTCCAGAATTCAGTTCTCCCTCAGCTCCTTTCATTGAGAATAAGTCCTCTTGACGATACTCTTACCATGGCTGATGGCCATTACCCTGAGCAAACCCAGCAGCATCAAGACCATACAGATTACCAGCACCAGCGTTCCTAGCATTACCCGTTCCTCAAGTATTGCCATTGCCTATACCAGCATTACCATTGGCCTCAAATTTGCCATTTCCGGCTCCAGTCGTATTCCCATTAGCTCCAACATTAGTAACAACATTACCATTGCCACTTCCGTTCCCTCCAGTAACAGGGATGCCAACATGAGGGGTCTCAACAAGTAGAGGGTTCACCATATTCCCACCGTGTAGCACGCCGTTGCTGTTGACGCGTGCAATCAGAGGTTGCACCAGAGTTCTGAGTTGGTCCTGGCCGTTAGCGACCACTTGCATGAGATCCATAAAATGATCCATCCTCTCTCTGAGCTCTTGAATGTCAGTTTGAACCTGTTCCATTACTCTGGCTTGATTTGCTCTGGTAGAATACCGGTGAATCTGCCTTCGTTCAATCCTGAAATAACCTGCAAACACAAGGGGTTAGAAAAACAGCTCGAGGTACCTGTTATGCAAATGCAAACGTGTGTATGTGCCTTAGGGAGATTCTCCCCCGATTCTAGTGCCAATGCTGATAATAAGAAGTCCGGATCCAGTCATGGAGATAACGTCTCGTATATATATATATATAAAGCCCAACAAGGCAGCATACAATGTCACTGAGTACATGGGGAATTAACAGCATGACCTCGACCAACAAGTCTGGCGATGGTCAGCATACAACAATGATCAGAAAATACAAAGGATTACAAGGTAGTCAAGTGCGGCAATGGGCGCGAAACTCTTCTAGCAACTCCTTCGTTTTGGGATGATCAAGATGAGTGAGTAACCCTTCGACAAGTAACTCCCTCTGCATAACGGTGTACTGAAGACCTTCAACGGAGTCCTCCCACTCTTCTTCGCCAAAACAGTCTTCTAATCTTCGCTTCTTAGACTCAAAGATCTACTTGCGATCCTTCAAGTTTGCAATAGCCTGGTTCAACATGTCTTCAGTGGCGTACCTACGAGCAGTTTCATCATCAAACTTCTTCTCACTAGCCTTCAACTGAGCCTTCAACTTGGAGATCTGTTGCTTTAGCTTGTCCTCCCACTCTTTGTTGCTGGTTAGGGTGGCATTCTACTGCTGGTTGAATTTGGAGATCCTCAAGTAAGCATTATCTAGGTCCTGCTTTTTGGTGGCAAGCACATTGTTGACAGCCTTGAAATCCAAACCTAAACATTCACGTTCAGACCTCTGTTTGGTTAAGTCTGTGCCTAGCCGGTTCACCGGCTCTGTCTATTTTTTGAAAGAATAGACGACTTCATTCCTCTCGCTTCTAAGCTGAACCAGCTCTTTTTCCAACTCCTCATTGGCCTTCTTCAACTCTTCCTTCTCAGCCAATACCTGATTGTATTTCTGAATCGACACCATAGTAGGTTCTTCAACCACTGGAGAGCAATCTTGCTTAACAGGTGCAAAAGGCATCCCTACTGTTTTTGCCCTGCTTTGAATCTAAGTCACATAAGGAGCATAAGCCTGGCTATTGCTCTTACCCAACAGTGCTTTCCCTTGCTGGCTGATGTCGTTCCAAGCATGCTTGAGCTTGGCTAACATATCCTCGTCTAGAAGCCCCATGAGGTACAGAGATTCCTGCACCTCTTCGTCCTTCAGCGGACCTCTCAAGGCGTACGCGAACTGCCTGACAAGTAATGAGGGATTGTAGTTAATACATCCCTTACGTCCAATCAACGGAACATTAGGGAATCCACTACAGCTGTAGATGACTTCAGTACCCAGCATATCCCGATCAAACCAAACGATGCTCTCTGCTGATAAACCCATCAGGCGTTCAGACCACTCAGCTGTGGCTGCAGAGGAAACAAAGAGACCCTTCTTGGGCATGTGGCTATCAAACCATCTGTAGAGTAAGGGCGCACAACACGACACATTTTTACCCCTTCTGTTTTCATTCTTGTAATGGACAAAATGATATACGTCACCAATCAAGGTGGGCACTGGATTTCCTGATGCGAAGATATGGAAGGCATCCAAAGCTACAAAGTCTGGCATGTTGGGAAACAAGATGATGCCATAGATGCAGAGGGCGAGAATAGCGTTGAATACGGTCCAACAACCGTCCTTAGCGCACTGTTGGGCCTTCCCAACCAGAAACTGTAGAGAAAAACCAAGAACTCCATTCCATGAGGTCAGAAGCAGCTCTGAAGCATCCAGATGAAGAGCAGCAGCTAGGTTAGCCAGATTAGGCTTAGCATCCATGTGAACAAACGGCATCTGATTCTTAACAGGTACACCCAACAACTCAGCATACTCTTCTAAGGTAGGCGCAAGAATGAAATCTGGAAAAGTGAAGCACCTCAACGGAGGGTCATAAAACTGTAGCAATGCATAATGTCGCTACCGCGAAAAACGAGGCCGGCAAAACAGAAGAGTCGCCACCTTTCGTTATTTATCCCTCATAACGGGAAAGGAAACAATCGGAAAAATCTAAAGAAAAGGTATAAGACAAGGTCATCGCAACCATTGTCTGGGTTCGGGAGTCGGTTACGCAAGGGGAAGGTATTAGCACCCCTCACGTCCATCGTACTCGATGGGATCCACGCTTGCTGATTTGTCTACAGGTGAAAAACAATCTATCTACGGCTGCTAAAGCTAAACGGGAAGAAACTGACTCGATAGAGCATCGCGCTCTATGCCTACGTATTCCCTCGTGCAATGGGAAAGTCAGAGTCAACGTAGTTCGGGAAACCACGAGGGGATTTGCTCACCGAGATATCGCATCTCGTGCCTACGTACTTTCACACGGCGTGAAAGATCAAAGCTTGCGTAGTTCGGGCTAACTATGGCTAGACAAGGGTGTTCTCGATCACATGGGGGTGAGAGAAAGGATTAACGATACTAGCGTACACATTCTAGCAGTTAGGTGTATGCTGCTCGCTCGACGGAGACTTATGCATTACCTGTTTGCGGTAGAAACGTAGTATGTCGGGTTTGAAGGTATGGGAACCTACGGGAACTAGAACTACGGTCTGGTCTCAATTGCACTCGGGCAAGAGAAAGGGAAACATTAGTCATCAGCGGGAAAGTCTCGATCGCACGGAAGCGAGAGAATGGAGAAGTTAATTGTTAGTGTGCTCGCTAGGATATCGCATCCTATGCCTAGATATTCTCGTCTGGTATGAGAAATCAAAGTAGCTGTAGTTCAGCTAGCTACAACAAAACAGGGAGAAGGGAAAAAGGGAGCTCGCTAGGATCATCACAATCCTATGCCTATGTACTCTTGTCTGGTACGAGAGATCAGAGCAAACGTAGTTCGACGCTACAGGAAAGCAAATCTCGATTGCACAGGGGCAAGAGAAGGAGTCTCAATTGCCTGAATGCGAGAGAAAAGGGTTTCGATTACACAGGGGCGAGAACAAAGAGGAAGCAGGCTCAACGCCTAAACGGGAAGGAACTCGGGACACACACGCGAGAACCTGATACGTAGGAGCGAGTGCGTCGTATATCACCCGAGGGACATATACTAAACACTCTAAACGATCGAGGGGAGACCGCTCGATTGTTATTTCCCACGTATCTAACGCCACAGCTCACAAACCTCGACGGTTACACGAAAACTTGAATAAGAAAGATGACGTTGAACGAAGCGGCTTCGTTGGCTCCTGACATGCGCGCAAGCTCATTCCAATCTTCTCCTCTCTGGATCCTTGATGAGGACGCTCGAATCAGAACCACTATAACGCTTAGACCATCATGATATGACTTAGACGATAAATCAAACTCTAAGAGGTAGCGTATTGATCTCCGTGTCAAAGACAAGATAGAGAAATGATATCGAAAATCATTCTCCAATTGAATCGTGTCACACGGCCAGCCAAAAATAAAATCAGAGATAAAATCGGATAAGAAAAGAAATGAGGAGAGAAAATAGGAGAGAAATCCAATCACAAATGAAAATAAAGTTCTACTCCTAAATTGAAAATAAATTCTTAATAGAAAATAAAATTCCTAAAGAAATATAAAGGAAATTGCATACTGAAAAATATAATAAAATCCTATGCACAATATTCTATAATTTACTATAAAGAAAATAGAATGAAAAATTCTATACTAAAATCTCTATAATATCCTAAAAACAATAGAATATAAATTCTATATTAAAATCTATAGTAAAAATATGCATAATATTCTAAACTATAAAAATAATCCCTAAAAGAAAATAGAAAAATAAAAACTACAATTATTACAATCAACCATCCAATACAAAAGAAATTAAAAATTGTAAGGGGAGGGGGTACAGCCTGAAAACTGGGGTGAAGCAGCAAAAACAAAACTGGGCCCAACCCATAATACAATCAGAAAACCAACAACAAAAATAAATGGAACCAAGGGGAACAGGGGCGTGCACGTGTGGAACGCAGGGTGCAGGTGAGTCCAGAAAAACGTTGGGCCCAGCCCAACAATCAACAAAAAAAAATTCCAGAGGGGGGTGCGAGTGGGTACGGGGAGTGTAATGCCCAAAACTGAAAATGGGCCATAAGGCCCACGAACCAATCAGGACCATCATCGCCTCTCTCACTTCTCCCAAACCAAATCTGGAACCCTAATTTCTTCCTCTCTCACCCTCAGATGCGCCACCGTTACCTCAACCTTCTCCATCTCAACCTCTCACCTCGTTAAACCTCTCATCATCTCCACCTCTTCCATCACTTCCATCTTCCGATCCCAATCCTTTTCTCCCTCAGATCTCCTTCTTGTTCAAAATTTTGCTGATCGAAGCTTCATGAAAGCGCACTGAAAATCCAAGACAGAGTTGAGTCTACGTGGAAGCCACGACGGATCTGCAATGGCATGATTGCTTGAAGATCTTTGAAGCTTCGTTCGTGTTTGCTGAAGCAAGGTTGAAGGAGGTTTTCTTTTGGATCTTGATTTGCATGTTAGAGATGGAGTCAGATCTGGAAACGGTTGAGTGTTATTGAAATTCGATTGAGCACTTGGAGGTTGTTATGAACGACAATGAAGATTTATGAAGACAATATGGAAGAAGCCTTGGACGCGATGAACACATAAAGATCTTGAAGAAATCTAAAGAATGATGGATGAACAGCGGTGAAATTTCTGGAGAATGGGGGATGAATGTTCTTGAAGGATAGTTCTGTTATGGTGGTAAACGGATGAAAGCTTGAAGTTCCATGGATTTCTGGGAGCGGATGATGAACAAGGATTAAGATCCTGGAAAAATCAGATGAGCATGTTGAAGGTTTGGAAGGATTCTGATGATGAATCTTCACGATGAACTGGACGAAATTTGGTGGAGATGATGAAGATCTGATGAATCTGGAGGTTTGGGTGAAGTTTCCGGTGGCATTTGCAATTCCGGTGACAGTTATCGATTCAGGCGACGGTTACAGTTTGTTTCCAGTGATTGTTATGGGGAGTCTTGGCCGGAATGATTTCTCCGGCAAGGACCTCCGGCGGTTTGCATGCCGGCCGATGCAAGTGGTGAAGGGAGACAGGTGTGAGACACGTGTGGCTTGGAGGTAGAGAGGGAGGGACGCGTGGGCTATGAGGTGTCACCGTGTGGGTGTGGTGGTAGCATGCAGAGTGTGTGTTGGCGGTTTTATACGCTGCAATGTGGCGCGCTGGACTGGGCCCCTAGAAGGACATCTGGCCCACAACGAAAATGACTTAAGACTAATTAATGGTGATCAGGACTAAAATGCTGCATTAATGACTATTAACGAAAATGGATTAATTAAAAGCTGCTCATTAAACTAATAATGATTAAAATGATGATTAATACCTAATTAAAACCTAAACGAAAAAAATTAAGACCTTTTACTAAAAACTGCTAATTAAAGCTAGTTAAGAATGATTAATATTGATTAACAACCTAATGACCATCTAATCAATTCTAAAATAAGAATTTAAAATCTAATAAATCTAAAATCTATTATATTCCAACAAATTCCATTAATATCTAAAAAAAGAATTAAATCTATTAATTTTCTAAACCAACCAATTAATATCCATAAGAAATAAATCTATAAAATTCTATTAATTCCTAAACAACTCAATATCTAGAAAAATACCTATAAAAAATAGAAAACTATTTAAAATCTATTTAACTATTTAAAAAATCTATTTAATATCTATTTAAAATCTAGAAAAAAAAACAATTAAATCTATTAAAATCTATTTAATATTCTAAAAACTATTCCAAATTTATTTAAAATCTATTAAACTTCTAGAAATTAAGGGAAAAACTAGAAAATGCCATAAAAGCCAATTAAATCGATTAAAAAAAGATGCGAGACTTTAGCGAAATAAACGGTAAAAACCGGACACCGAAATGTCCTAAAAACAACAGCAAAAGCTGAAAACACCGGGAAGAGCACCAATTCCCCATCAAGACTTGCTTATTCGAACTGGCCTGAAATGCCTGAAACGCCAGGAGAGGGCTGTAATCCCGATAAAATCAATCTGACTGAAAAATGTAATGTACGCGGTATGCAAATGCAAAAGGAAAATGAGTCGAAACATAAGCCAAATTGCGAGAAGTGATTGGTCAAATTTTGGGGTGCAACAGCTGCCCCTATTCAAACGGCTTGGACCTGAAGGGTTGAGATGCGAACGGATTTCAATCATTCAAAGGTAGAAGACGGTTGAATACAAAAGAAACCCAGAAATTTGCCAACCTGCAGAAATAAACTGCACAAACTGCTTGGGGAACAAATATCCAAAAACTGAATCCAGTTGTCACGACAACAAACTGATCAATCATCTGACGAAGAAACCAACTTTAGCACCAGTTACCTGTGTGATGCCACAGATAACAAACATGCACTTGATCCTCTCACGTCGTCTAATGATAGACAGGAAGAGAAATACTCACATCATCTAAAGAAATACGGAAAGACACCATCCCGAAGGAGAACAATATCCGTACTCACATCGTCTACTGAGACGGAACATACAATCTAAATCTCGCATCGTCTAATGATAGACGAGAGGAAAATCATATTCAAATCTCGCATCGTCTAATGATAGACGAGAGGAAAACCTTGTCCAAAGAACCACATCGTCAGTGAGAACTAGCGGAAAGAAAACCATAAAAACTTCAACACTACCCATCAAATTTCAGAATCCTTTCGTCTATAGGAGTTGATGGAAAGAAAAATATCCTCAAAGGGGCCACATCATCAATAAGGATTGACAGGAAGAAAACCACCTTCAAATAGCCATGTCGCCGATAAGAATCAACAACTAGGAAAACCGAATATTCTTCAAAGAGCTTCGACGTCAATAAGAATCAACGGTCCGGGAAAACCCTTCTTGAAATGTCATCTCATCCAATAAGCAGAAAGAAAACCATATCTGAAAGATCGCCTTGAAACCTCACATCGTCTAAAGATAGACGGAGAGAAAATCATACCCAAACTCGCGACGTCTAAAGATAGACGGAGAAAATACCATACCCAAACTCGCGACGTCTAAAGATAGACGGAGAAAATACCATACCCAAACTCACGATGTCTAAAGATAGACGGAGAAAATATCTGCTGGGGAAACACATCGTCAATAGAAATTGACGGGAAGAAAACTTGCTCGGAGGTACACATCGTTAATAGGAACTGACGAGAAGAAAAGTCTGTCGTCATCAGATGATTGATGGACAAAGCATAACTATCGTATGATCTGAAAATCAAATAACCCAAAGAGCTGTCTGAACAAAGCTGCTGGATAAATGCCCCTGAACTGATTGCAGAGTGATTCACCTTGCCATGGAATGCTGATAGAAAAACTGGCTTATGCTTCGCATGCATATACGTATGTTTGAATTTTCCTATGGCGTAATGCTCCATATAAGATGGACTGATACGCATTTGACGATGAAATGCAAATATGATACAAATATGATGATATATGCAAGATGCAAATGCAGGCTCCAGCTGCTGGAGAAAAGCTGGATACGGAACCGCTTCAGCAAAATAAATGCTGAAGACAAAGCCAACTCCGCTGGGGATAACCGGGTATCACAGAATTATTCCAGCAAAATAAATGCTGGAAAGGCGAACCGACTCCGCTGGGGATAACCAATTGTTCTAAGTATGATTGTACTTCCCTGGGGATAGCTTACACATGCCAATGACAATTGAACTTTCGCTGGGGAAAACTGACGGAGTCTTCCTGCGTATTAATGAAAATTGGATTTTGAGACCGATGCGCCGACACGGATTAGGCCTCACAATGATTGCCTATATGGATCGGGCTTTTAGGCTATGGGTCAAGTACGACTGACGCTGAAAAACATCATGTCTGAATTCACAGTTTCTGGTTGAAGGGTCACGGGATAATAGCACGACTTCCTGACATTCGTCTCACACTTGAAGATTGGCTGAACCTGCTTAAGTAGCTCTAAGTAGCTCTGATGACATGGAGAGGAACAATTTCTTTGCTTCTGATATGCCCCAGTCTGTAGGATCTCTGTGGGGATATTCCTCGAATGGAAATCTGAAAATATGTACCCTGATTGTCTGACAAGAACTGCCCCAGCAGTCTGAACCTCGGAGAGATGCTTCGCATCAAATGCCCCTCGGGCAAGAAACAACTTCTGCGCTTTCCTTAGAGTGGCCTGCCCCTGTCTGCAACGACTTTTCCCCTGATTGGCTAATCTGGGGGGAGATACACTGGTTGTCCTCGAGAGATTCCTTAAATCGCGACCTGACTGCTTCAAAATACCTGACTTCGGATGGCTGACATCACTACGGATTACTTGATATAGCTTGCCCCGGTTCACGGAGTATTCGAGCGTTCTGCATTCTATCCTGATCAGACTTCCCACTGTAGGAAACTTTCCTGCTGTCAAGCGCTTACTCGCAGGTAAAACCAGTTGTTCTGCATAACATATATATTAATGCAATGCATATGACAGTTTTGACATCCAATTTGTTCACTGGAAAAGGAAAAAACAGTTTATGGCATATAATGAACAAACCATTTATCAGAATATCAACATCAATACCAACATGGTAAGAAGAACCCTTTTAGGAGTCAGTTTCGACGCAATCTTTACCGAAGTATGCCTTTGAAACAAACCTGCTTCAATTAGGACTTTTTCCGGTTGTATCGTGGTCAGGTTCACGGTTTTGAAGGAAAGGATAAAGGCTCAAAGTTTATTTTAACCCACCCATTCTCCTTGATGTTCTCCAATCCTACGTTCGGCTAATTCGACCTTAGCGTTTACCTCTTAAAAGTTGGAAATTAAGAGTGATAGTTCGAGAAACCCTGAGTTTTCGGAGTGACAGCCACTCACTTTTCGTCTTTGCCACTTGGGGTCACACGACTCGTATTTTGTTTGAGGATTTTTCTTTTGTAATCCTTTTCATTTTTCAGTTTTTCGCTTTCCCTAATTTTTTCCTGGACTGACTCTTTTTGAGTTTCTTCGATTTTGAAGTCCAGCGGGATGCCCTTATTTTTGCCTAAGTCATTTGTTTTCAAGTTTTGACTTAGCGGGCCTTTGATTCTTTTTGCTCTCTTTTTTTTTTGAACAAGTCGTGTGACACTGGTTGTCTGACTCTTTGGGGAATAATGTGACTGTCTCACTCCTGATGCTTAACCACTGTGGTTTTTTAGGCACGACCTCTAGAGGTGTGATTGATCCTCGAACGGACACTCCTTTTCTGCAATTTGGACGCTCGGTCAAATTAGCTAACACCTACCCTGCCCCGGGTCAAGATTGAGGGTTTTTTCGTTTTCCAAAAGAAACTCCTGCTACTAAGCTGAAAGGGGTTGACAAGGGATTATCTTCCTTATAACTCCGGTGTTTAGGGATTTGAAACAATTCATGTACATCATCAGCAGGTTTTATTTTCAAAAGCATACAATCGGAAGCTTGTGCGTCTTTAAACTTCGTCATCCTCCCCATATTCCGCTTAACCAAGCGTTGGATGTCTGTAAAACATTGAGTGAACACGAATGGATTAAATCAAAACATGCATATTCATTTCATTATCAATGTCAATTGAAAACAATACAAGTTTTACAAAGGCAATTTGCGCTTTATAGGAAAAGAAACTACAAATGCAAAGAAATGACATGATAAAACACAGATTGCCGGCTTCTGGGAACCGGGCTTTTCGAACTTGATTTGCTGCTGAGCCAACAATCTTCAGAATTGATCATCGAAGTCATCCTGATACTCCTCTAAACATCTGCTTTCAGTGAACTCTCCCATAACATGAGCTGATACACTCACTTGGCTGGATGAAGGAAGGTCGACACCCTGAGGCGTGATTAAGATCCTGTTAAAGTCTAGCAAGGCTTGAATCTGGCTTCGAAGCACCTTACAGTCGTCTGTTGAATGCCCCTGTGCCCCCAACATGGTACACACAGTGAGCGTTGGCATCAAAACCTGGAGGGTAAGGCGGGATCATTATATCGGTCTCTTTCGGCACTATCAGCCCACTTTTGACCAAATCCGACAACAACTGACTGTATGACACCGGTAGCGGAGTAAACTGCCTTTCAGGTTTCCTTGGTCTTCATCGGACGTGCTGACGCTGCTGACGATGATACGAATGTTGACTCTGGCGGGTAACAGATATCTGACATACAGACCCAACAGGTTGCTGGCTCTGAGCACTCGAAGTGTCTAGATACTGAATCTGAGGTACGAGAGATTCTGGGACGACATCACTTTCTTTCTCCCATTCTTCTTGAGAATTGACAATTGATTCATCTTCATAAGCTGCAGTATAAGGAATGTCTTGAATCTTTCCGCTCTTGATTCCGCTCTCAACACATTCTCCTACTCTTATCAAGTCCGCAAAGCTTGTCGTTTCACAACTAAACATTATGTCATAATAACGGCCCTTCAAAGTACCCAAGAAGAGGTCAACCATTTCTCTCTCCACAAGCGGTGGTTGAACACGAGCAGCCAATTCTCTCCATCTCTGCACATACCCTCTAAAGGATTCGTTCTCCGCCTAAGATAATTCTTGCAAATGCACGCGACTAGGAGTCATATCCAGGTTGTAGTCGTACTGCTTCACGAAGGCATTGGCTAAATCAGACCATGATTCGATGCTATCACTCTTCCGCTGCATGTACCAATCCAAAGATGCTCCGATCAAACTATCTTGGAAACAGTGAATCATAAGCTTGTCATCGATGACATGTGAAGTCATTCTTCTGCAGAACATAACCAAATGTAGCTTCGGACAACTATCCCCTTTGTATTTCTCAAAATTCGACATCTTGAACTTTGGAGGCATCACAAGACCTGGCACCAAACACATGCTCGCAGCATTCAGATCAAGAGTATTCTTGTTCATCAGGGTAGCAATCTGATCTTCCAACAACTGAAATCTTCTCATATCCTCAACAGCCCTCGGGTTCTCAGCATTAACCTTCGGAGCGACCCTCTGATGATCTAGCACAGGGAAAGTGAAACGCTGGTAGTCTGTGTCACGGAGAGAAGATGCATCTCTGTCTCTGACGGGAATCTGCACAGGATGGGCTTTAGCAACATTGTTTACCGGAGTCCTCTGAACATTGTCCTCTCCTCTAGTCATAGCTGTTATGGCTTCCATGAACTGACTCAACTGGTTCTTCAACAATTCAAACTCGGCCCTGGTAACAACCTGATTCTGCTCTGCGGAGTTCATGATCTTTCCAGAAACTAACTCAAGTCTAATGCGAATGTCGGGAAGTCAACTGCAAGTTGGACAAAAGACGGGTAAGCTCTCTGTTCCGGCCGAGGATGGACATGCAAGCATGAGATGCACATGAAATGCAATGCAAAATGCTACAAACACGGGATCACAGCCCCTAGAGCTCTGAATACTGCTGCGCTGCTGACGGGATAAGTTCGCTCTGACGAGAGAAAACCAAAATACCGGGTAGGCTGGAAGTCAAGTTTCCTGCAAAAACCCTCCCACTCACGGGTATGGACCTAAATTGACACAGGCTCGGCATCCTATGCGTTCATCAGCGTCACAGACTTTCAAGAAACAATGATACGATACCCAGAAGGTGTGGCATCATCATCTCTTGAAGCGGCCTCACTTAGCTGAATCACAAGTGATCGGTTCCCAGAGTCGACAATCCCTAGATCTGAAATCCTTTCAACGGCCCACAGGGCTGGAAATAGAAATCATCTCAAAGAATCTCGTCCGAGTGCAGATTTCGTGGGAACTAGTGTATGCCTAACATACAGGTTCACCATTAGTCGGCTTCTAGTGCTAGGTATGTACTCGAGCCTGGGTTTGGCTTAACACTCATCAGAGCCCCCCCCCCCCACACACACACACAACAACACAGTAACAACAGATAATAAAATAGTGCAAGAAATGTAAATACAATAATATACAACATACAACGCACAAAAATAAACACCCACAGACAAGCAAACAAGCGCTAGGATTGACTCTCGCAGGGACGTTGGATCCCCAGGAAACTATCGCAGTTCCCAGCAGAGTCGCCAGCTGTTGCTACCACGAAAAACGAGGCCGGCAAAACAGAAGAGTCGCCACCTTTCGTTATTTATCCCTCAGAACGGGAAAGGAAACGATCGGAAAAACCTAACGAAAAGGTATAAGACAAGGTCATCGCAACCATTGTCTGGGTTCGGGAGTCGGTTACGCAAGGGGAAGGTATTAGCACCCCTCACGTCCATCGTACTCGATGGGATCCATGCTTGCTGGTTTGTCTACAGGTGAAAAACAATCTATCTACGGCTGCTAAAGCTAAACCGGAAGAAACTGACTCGATAGAGCATCGCGCTCTATGCCTACGTATTCCCTCGTGCAATGGGAAAGTCAGAGTCAACGTAGTTCAGGAAACTACAGGGGGATTTGCTCGCCGAGATATCGCATCTCGTGCCTACGTACTTTCACACGGCGTGAAAGATCAGAGCTTGCGTAGTTCGGGCTAACTACGGCTAGACAGGGGTGTTCTCGATCACACGGGGGTGAGAGAAAGGATTGACGATACTAGCGTACACATTCTAGCAGTTAGGTGTATGTTGCTCGCTCGACGGAGACTTATGCGTTACCTGTTTGCGGTAGAACGGACGTAGTATGTCGAGTTTGAAGGTATGGGAACCTACGGGAACTAGAACTACGGTCTGGTCTCAATTGCGCTCGGGCAAGAGAAAGGGAAACATTAGTCGTCAGTGGGAAAGTCTCGATCGCACGGCAACGAGAGAACAGAGAAGTTAATTGTTAGTGTGCTCGCTAGGATATCGCATCCTATGCCTACATATTCTCGTCTGGTACGAGAAATTAGAGCAGCTGTAGTTCAGCTAACTAAAGCAAAACAGGGAGAAGGGAAAAAGGGAGCTCGCTAGGATCATCGCAATCCTATGCCTGCGTACTCTCGTCTGGTACGAGAGATCAGAGCAAACGTAGTTCGACGCTACAGGAAAGCAAGTCTCGATTGCACAGGGGCAAGAGAAGGGGTCTCAATCGCCTGAATGCGAGAGAAAAGGGTTTCGATCGCACGGGGGCGAGAACAAAGAGGAAGCAGGCTCAACGCCTAAACGGGAAGGAACTCGGGACACACACGCGAGAACCTGATACGTAGGAGCGAGTGCGCCGTATATCACCCGAGGGACATATACTAAACACTCTAAACGATCGAGGGGAGACCGCTCGATTGTCATTTCCCACGTATCTAACGACACAGCTCATAACACTCGACGGTTTCACGAAAACATGAATAAGAAAGATGACGCTGAACGAAGCGGCTCCGTTGGCTCCTGACATGCGCGCAAGCTCCATTCCAATCTTCTCCTCTCTGGATCCTTAGACGATAAATCAAACTCTAAGAGGTAGCGTATTAATCTCCATGTCAAAGATAAGATAGAGAAATGATATCGAAAATCATTCTCCAATTAAATCGTGTCACACGGCCAGCCAAAAATAAAATCAGAGATAAAATCGGATAAGAAAAGAAATGAGGAGAGAAAATAGGAGAGAAATCCAATCACAAATGAAAATAAAGTTCTACTCCTAAATTGAAAATAAATTCTTAATAGAAAATAAAATTCCTAAAGAAATATAAAGGAAATTGCATACTGAAAAATAGAATAAAATCCTATGCACAATATTCTATAATTTGCTATAAAGAAAATAGAATAAAAAATTTTATACTAAAATCTCTATAATATCCTAAAAACAATAGAATATAAATTCTATATTAAAATCTATAGTAAAAATATGCATAATATTCTAAACTATAAAAATAATCCCTAAAAGAAAATAGAAAAATAAAAACTACAATTATTACAATCAACCATCCAACACAAAAGAAATTAAAAATTGTAAGGGGAGGGGGTACAGCCTGAAAACTGGGGTGAAGCAGCAAAAACAAAACTGGGCCCAGCCCACAATACAATCAGAAAACCAACAACAAAAATAAATGGAACCAAGGGGAACAGGGGGGTGCGCGTGTGGAACGCAGGGTGCAGGTGAGTCCAGAAAAACGTTGGGCCCAGCCCAACAATCAACAAAAAAAAAATTCCAGAGGGGGGTGCGAGTGGTTACGGGGAGTGTAATGCCCAAAACTAAAATTGGGCCCTAAGGTCCACGAACCAATCAGGACCATCATCGCCTCTCTCACTTCTCCCAAACCAAATCTGGAACCCTAGTTTCTTCCTCTCTCACCCTCAGATGCGCCGCCGTTACCTCAACCTTCTCCGTCTCAACCTCTCACCTTGTTAAACCTCCCATCATCTCCACCTCTTCCATCACTTCCATCTTCCGATCCCAATCCTTTTCTCCCTCAGATCTCCTTCTTGTTCAGAATTTTGCTGATCGAAGCTTCATGAAAGCGCACTGAAAATCCAAGACACAGTTGAGTCTGCGTGGAAGCCACGACGGATCTGCAATGGCATGATTGCTTGAAGATCTTTGAAGCTTCGTTCGTGTTTGCTGAAGCAAGGTTGAAGCAGGTTTTCTTTTGGATCTTGATTTGCATGTTAGAGATGGAGTCAGATCTGGAAACGATTAAGTGTTATTGAAATTCGATTGAGCACTTGGAGGTTGTTATGAACGGCGATGAAGATTTATGAAGACAATATGGAAGAAGCCTTGGACGCGATGAACACATAAAGATCTTGAAGAAATCTAAGGAATGATGGATGAACAGCGGTGAAGTTTCTGGAGAATGGGGGATGAATGTTCTTGAAGGATAGTTCTGTTATGGTGGTAAACAAACGAAAGCTTGAAGTTCCATGGATTTCTCGGAGCGGATGATGAACATGGATGAAGATCCTGGAAAAATCAGATGAACATGTTGAAGGTTTGGAAGGATTTTGATGATGAATCTTCACAATGAACTGGACGAAATTTGGTGGAGATGATGAAGATCTGATGAATCTGGAGGTTTGGGTGAAGTTTCCGGTGGCATTTGCAATTCCGGTGACAATTATCGATTCAGGCGACGGTTACAGTTTGTTTCCAGTGATTGTTATGGGGAGTCTTGGCCGTACTGATTTCTCCGGCAAGGACCTCCGGCGGTTTGCATGCCGGCCGGTGGAAGGGGTGAAGGGAGATAGGTGTGAGACACGTGTGGCTTGGAGGTAGAGAAGGAAGGACGTGTGGGCTGTGAGGTGTCACCGTGTGGGTGTGGTGGTAGCATGCAGAGTGTGTGTTGGCGGTTTTATACGCTTCCATGTGGCGCGCTGGACTGGGCCCCCAGAAGGACATATGGCCCACAACGAAAATGACTTAAGACTAATTAATGGTGATCAGGACTAAAATGCTGCATTAATGACTATTAACGAAAATGGATCAATTAAAAGCTGCTCATTAAAGTAATGACGATTAAAATGATGATTAATACCTAATTAAAACCTAAATGAAAAAAATTAAGACCTTTTACTAAAAACTGCTAATTAAAGCTAGTTAAAAATGATTAATATTGATTAACAACCTAATGACCATCTAATCAATTCTAAAAAAAGAATTTAAAATCTATTAAATCTAAAATCTATTATATTCCAACAAATTCCATTAATATCTAAAAAAAGAATTAAATCTATTAATTTTCTAAACCAACCAATTAATATCCATAAGAAATAAATCTATAAAATTCTATTAATTCCTAAACAACTCAATATCTAGAAAAATACCTATAAAAAATAGAAAACTATTTAAAATCTATTTAACTATTTAAAAAAAATATATTTAATATCTATTTAAAATCTAGAAAAAAAACAATTAAATCTATTAAAATCTATTTAATATTCTAAAAACTATTCCAAATTTATTTAAAATATATTAAACTTCTAGAAATTAAGGGAAAAATTAGAAAATGCCATAAAAGCCAATTAAATCGATTAAAAAAAGATGCGAGACTTTAGCCGAAATAAACGGTAAAAACCGGACACCGAAATATCCTAAAAACAACAACAAAAGCTGAAAACATCGGGAAGAGCACCAATTCCCCATCAAGACTTGCTTATTCGAACTGGCCTGAAATGCCTGAAATGCCTGAAACGCCAGGAGAGGGATGTAATCCCGATAAAATCAATCTGACTGAAAAATGCAATGTACGCGGTATGCAAATGCAAAAGGAAAATGAGTCGAAACATAAGCTAAATTGCGAGAAGTGGTTGGTCAAATTTTGGGGTGCAACACATACAACCCGTTCAACTCATAGACTGTGGATTTACGGACCAGACTGAGCAACTTCCCATAAGATGTCTTGAATTCCCCTATTACTGTATCATCTGCCAAGGCAATCAAACTAAGCAGCAGAGTAATATCTGGGGTAGGGAGCTTGTAAGCCACATTCTTCTTCAATGATTCCATGCTAACAAACAGAGGGCAAGATTACTGGAACCGGGGGATAGTATATGCACCTGCAACACAGACACACGTTAATGATATGCACATGGGTATGCAAAAATGCAAGATGCAATCATGCAGCAGGAGATCAAGAGTGTGTTGTTGAGGATACTAAGGCTCTGTTTCAACATAACCACAACACTGTTCTAATAATAAGACCCTGATAAGGACCATAATTATGCTCTGTCAAGAACAAACACATCTATGATGATAAGAACCCTATGATACTAACAATACTGATTCACTGTCAAGAAAACTAGGTTGTCTGAAGGTTAAGGTTTCCTGCAACAACCCGACCCCGCTCACAGGTATGAATCCTATCCACTGATAAGGTATGGCATTCTATACGTTTCCCAGCGTCACAG
This sequence comes from Lathyrus sativus, assembly GCA_963859935.3. Taxonomy (NCBI): domain Eukaryota; kingdom Viridiplantae; phylum Streptophyta; class Magnoliopsida; order Fabales; family Fabaceae; genus Lathyrus; species Lathyrus sativus. The sequence continues at coordinate 198,677,784 of OZ012737.1, forward strand.
ACTTTCACGAAATGATGATACATTCACCATTTCTGGTTTGCCATCATCACGCCCTGAAGAGGCCTCACTTAGCTGAGTCACAAATGATCGGTCCTCATAGTCGACAACTCCCCAGACCAACAACCCCTCAAGCCCAAAGGGCTGGAAAAGAAGTCAACTGGGAGAATCTCGTCTGAGCATGGATTTTGTGGGACACTAGTACATGCAAAGCATGCACGCGCACAACTAATGCTAGGTATACACTCAAGCCTGGGTCTGGCTTATCACTCATTAGAATCAGTCCCTCCCACAACAGCACAACAAATAATCATATTATACAGAAAGTAAAGTGCAAGAAAGTAAAGTGTGATAAATAAATGCAAACCCAATAGATAAACACGCAAGCGCTAGGATTGACTCGCATAGGGAACCAAATTCCCCAGCAGAGTCGCCAGCTGTTGCTACTGCGAAAATAAGGTGCCGGCAAAACAGAAGAGTCGCCACCTTTTATTATTTATCCCATAGAAAGGGAAAGGAAACGATCGGAAAAACCTGACGAAAAGGTATAAGACAAGATCATCGCAACCAAGTTTGGGTTCGGGAGTCAGTTACGCAAGGGGAAGGTATTAGCACCCCTCACGTCATTTGTACTCAACGGGATCCACGCTTGTTGTGTTTATCTGACGGATTGGTTTAAATTATCTACCTATCAAGGCTGCTCTGAAAAGAAAAGAAAATTGACTCGGCAAAGCATCGCGCTTCGTGCCTATGTATTCTCGTCAGAGAACGAGAAATCAGAGTCAACGTAGTTCGGCTAACTATGGGTAAAAGGATGGGGGAAGGTGGCTTGCCAATACGTCAGTATTGTGCCTACGTACTCTCAATAGATATGAGAGATCAGAGCTTACGTAGTTCGGGATAATACGGATTAAGATTCATCTATTTTTCTGAGTAGGGTTAACAAATAGTTCCAGCAGTTTGGTGTTTGCAGCTCGCTCGTCGGAGACTCGTGCGTTACCGTTTGTAGTAGAACTGAGAGTTAACGACACTCTTTTTCTGAAAACGTTTCCTGATTAAAGGAGCCCATGGGGCAAAAAGAGGTTTGAAGTTTGGTTTTGTCTTTTACGGAAGAAGTGTTTTTTATGGATGTTTGCAATTCATATCACACTAGAGACTATGACCTAGGAGTGAATGCGTCGCATGTCACCCAAAGGGTACCATACTAAACATCCTGATTATTGGAAGGAAACTCTCCAATAACCATTTCCTAAGTAGCTTAAGGCTCGTAACGTATGATATCAATTAACCTTTATTACTGTATTTTGATTTGTTTGAAGATGAGAAGGAGAAGGGATACAACTAAGGGGAAACTATCAAGTCCTAACAGTTGTCATGCCATGGATTCATCCTATGGTTGAGGTTTGAAACAGGGAACTCCTAGATGTTATCATGCAAAGGCTTCAGCCTAAAGTCTAATCATCACTTCCTTAAACAAGGAAATGAGAATCCTAGGGGATCATGTCAATGGGAAGCAGACAACAGACAAGACATATGCTAAACATTAGTAAAGCAGATAAACAGAAAAGAAAACAATAAAGATGCAAATGCAATGCAGCAATACAAGCAGAGGGAGACACTCAACCTCTAAAACAAACAAGTAAAAGGAAACAATCAAAAACAGACAAGCAAAGGGAGGGTCAACTCAACCTTTATATGCAAATACATCAATTAGAAAGAGAAAAACAACACACAAGCAAGGGGAGAATCACCTCAACCCTTAATGCAAGCAAGCAGAGGGAGACCCACTCAACCTCTTAATGCAGTCATGCACCTACACTTAGACTACCCTAAACATGAGCTACCCTAATGCAACACACCACTCAATCATGAATGAGGGAAAGGAATTATGACAAATAAGGAATTCATTCCACAAGTAATCAAACAAGGCATCTATCCTAAAGAAAGGAATTGAATGATGGGATGCATGGTGTATACCAAAGGTATCCACCATGATGTTCAACCAATCATGGATAATCAAGAAATGAGGTGATACATGGTGTATACCAAAGGTATCCACCATGATGTTCAACCAATCATGGGAGATTAGAAATGAAGGGAAGCATGGTGTATGCTAAAGGCATCCACCTGTCGCGGTGAAATTTGGATACCAAACTATTGATTAGTTTGAACCTTTAATTCAATTTGCAACCGAACTTTGATTTGTCCAAAGGAAGGGATAAAGATCGAAATTCCCACAATGCAATGAAAATTCAAGGTTTAGAGAGTTATAGGTTCGGGGGTTGGTTAAACTTAGGGAAGGTACTAGCATCCTAAGTTTCTGTAGTACTCTACAGGAACCTCTTGTTTTATGTTTGTTTATTGCTAAGTTTATCTGCTTAAAGGTTAAAGACCTAGGGGTTTATTTATAAGTATACTCGATAAGATGTCGCATCTTATGCCTACATATCCTTACGGGAGTGGACTCAGAGTATTTGTAGTTCCCTAAAGGGTTTGAGGAGTTCTTTGACTGTGGTCAAAGTTCCTACGGGTTTAGGGTAGTTGATTGATTGATTTTAGGAGAAGAGATGTGTCTTCATTTTAAGGGGGATTTAACCGCCACAAGTTGTAGGAAAATAGTCTTTGCATCGTCTTAAGAAAAGGACTTACGTACTCGGATAGGGATCAACGAGGTACACCTTTATCTCTCTTAAGGCAAAGTTCCTACGGTATTGACTGTATTGATGTGGGGTGGAGATTCTATCTCGCTTAAGATGATTTGGCATCTTTCTCTAATGTGTTTGAATATTGTATTGATTTGAGTTGTATTGTTTGTTTCTATGTTGTAAAGGATAACGGTCCTTCCTATGGGGTAGGATCTATCCTAGAGATCGACTTGAATGGGATCAAGGATCATAGGGGAAAATGATGCAAATGATGTGCACTACACACAAGTGTTGACTCATGTGTAGGTTTTTCCTTTGGACGGAATGCAAGGCAAAAATATAAATGCGGTAATGTAAATTGCTGAAGAATAAATTGCGGATAAAGTAAACCATACACAAACACATGAAAGCGCTGAAGTGTGTGAGAGTGAATGTGTCGTGAAGTGCACGGTTAGATGTTGATTTATTTTATTTGAGTTGATTTTTAAGAAGGAAATTGGAATTGATTTTAAGAGGTTATATTAGTTCATTTGAATTAATTTGTGAGAAAAATAAATTGTATTATGTTGGTGAGATTGATTAATTTTGAGAAAGGTTGATTTTAAGAAAAAAAGTTATATTATTTGATTTAAGAAAAGTATTGATTTATTTGATTTGAATAAGAGTTGAATTTTTTTATAAAAAGAAGTTTAGTTGTGATTTGATTTTAAGGAAATTAATAATTAATTTATTAACAAGATTAATTTAGATAATAAAAAGTTTGTTATAATTTATTTTTAAAAAAGGGTGTTTTAAATGTGAAATGATTAAATTAAAATATAAATTAGATTATTACAAATTAAGTAGATTTTTCTAAAAGGGCAAGGTTTTAAATAAAATGTTTTAATATATTACATAAGTGGTTTTCATTTATATTATTTTAAAGGATTAATTTAAACATGAAATGATTTATTTTAAAATAACAGTTGTTGTTATTAGACAAAAGATTAATTAACTTAAAAAAATTGTTTTTTCATTTATATCATTAGAGATCAAAATTCTTGATAAATTAAAAAAGGTTTGGTTATTATTATAAAAGAAATAAAAGTTAATTAAAAAAGGGAGACCTTTTTATTAAGAGAAGTAAGAAATTACATGTCATTATTTTTAAAAGAGTTTATTAGGTGATGGGAGTAAGTTAATAATAAAGTAAATAAAATGAGATTAAATTATTAAATTAAGAGAGATTAATTAATTTTAAAAGGTTAATTAAACAAAGGGACATTAGTTATTTTATTTTTTATATATAAAAAAACTGATTCAATTTTAATTTAATTATTAGTCAATTAACTGAAAAGGTTAATGATTATATTTAGTGAATGAGTATATTAAAAGTTTATTTATATAAAAAAAAATAATATTAAGCTTTTTAATTAGAAAAGATTCATGATTAAAGGTTTAAATCAAGAAAACGTAAGGAGTTAGAAAGAGGGAGGCACGCGAATCCAGTAGGACGCAGGCGGTGAGGGTTTACGGTGGTGGTGCAATCCGGTTCGTATGATGCGTGATGAGTGGCAGTGAGCGTGGGTACACGGTACTACCATGCGTGTGCATGCATATGATTACATGGTAAAAAAAATTGCAGAAAGCAAAAAAACAAAATAAAAAAAAAAAGCGAAACCCTATTTCCTCTTCCCAAATCCTTCTCTCCGCCGTTCTTCTCCGTCTCTCGATCTCACTCTCTTCTTCTCAATTCTTTCTTTCCTCTTTCTCCCAATCTTCGTCTTTTTCTCTTTCAACCTGAAACACCAAACAACACATCAAGAGTTTCGATAGACTTGACGCAACTAAATGGATTACCATAAGTTCTGGACGGCGGATGATCGCGTGGATGATAACGGAAGCTTCTCGCGGCGATTTCCGGTGGGCGGTGCGATGTGGGTTTGATTGGATTGTCTTCGAAGGGTGAGCGATGTCTTGAAGGCGAGAATGTGAATGGATTTCTTTTGTGGAGACTTCCGTCGTGACGGCGAAGTGGAAACGAAGAGAACGAGGGTTTGAAATTCGCTGATGAAAATTGATCACAAGATAAGTCCTTTTTCTACAGACTTCCGTACTCAGCCTTTGTTGAATTTTGGGGTTTCTGGATTCATCGAGTCCCCCTTTTTGGTGTGGATTCCTCTCTCTTTATACCGGTTTGGGAATCAAAACCTGTAATCTGTTCTTGATGGATAATGAAGTTCTTTCCAATTCTGTACCAACATGTCAGAACATGTTTTAGGAAGTAAATGGAGTCCTGTCTTGTTGTACCTTTTGAGATTAAATTTCCATTTTTGATGATTTCTGCTTAATTGTCTTGATATGATTTCACATTCAAATCACGCTGAGATAATGCTAATCATGAAGCTCTAGTTATATTAAATGTTGTCCTGATTTGTCATGCTTGCTTCTGGTTTGCAGGTGCTGTTGACGGTCTTCGACGAATCGATTTTCGTCCAAACTCGGGCAGCGCCAAGACCATATGCGGGATGTAAAATGGTGGTATATTTATGGAGTTTTACGCACGATCCTCATAGCCTGGGATGAATGTTCAGGATAAACTGCAGTGCTGAGATTTTATGTTGAACTTGCGTAGATCCTTATATGCAGGAATAAGTGTCCAACTGGTGTTGACGGGCAAATAATTAAAGATGGCAGAAGATCCTCATTGGTGACTTGAGTTTGATGCTCAACTATATCAGAGGTCTTGTGGTGGCAGCATTAACTACTTCTTGATTTCGGCGTGAGATGCTTTATCCAGTTATGAATGTTAGGTGACAATTCACCCTTTCATCTATGAATTACCTTGTTCAATTTCAAATGTCTTGCAGCGTATATCGTTATTTATCAGACAACTGATGAATGCATGCAGGAAACAATTTTGACAGGCGGTTGTAATCACTCCAAGCGTATGATGTTAACTCACGGGAGCAGTTGGTAGGGGCGGACTGTTACTTTGGAAATCATTCAAACAACTTCTGCGATGGTTCGCCGACCAACTTCCGGCTAAAGCTAACGGTATGCATTACTGCTTTAGTCCATACAAGCTCTAATTCCATATGCTGCTTTTATATACTCACTGACTGCTTATACCTTTCAAGCTAACCAACTTCAAGCAACTAATTAATCGTAGATTACTTGCAACAGGAGCAATGTTTCAAAGTATCAAACATTTAATGGAATATGCTTGCCAGCAATTTGGAAATCCGTTCTTCTTGATCGATGAAAGAGACTCAAGAATTTATCAAGTTCATGTTCACTCAAGCTCTTCATCCACCTCACACATTTCGATTTGTCTGCTCCGGGTCCTTTGCATCTCTCCTTCACAAAAGTAAGGTTATCCAACTATCCCAAAGGATTCATAAAATGATATTGTTAAAGAGATATTTAACTGAGCTTCTGATTATGTTGCACAGGTTATGGCTAGACGCGACGGTACCGGTACAGTGAAGCAAATTATGTCAGCACTCTATTGATGCTTGCGCCTTAGACAAGCTTGCGACCACCCTCAGCTTGTTAAGCAATACAAATCTACTACTCTATGGAGATCCTTGGTTGAGACGGCCATGAAGCTTCCTCGGGAAAAACAACTATTTCATTTGAAATGTTTAGAGGCTTCCTTAGACGTCTATGGTATCTGAACTGCTCCTGGTGTAAAGGCGAGGTAACGAGGTTTATGTCTGAGCCTGGAACTTCGTGTGCAGGTGCGGCGGTATGACTTTTCTGTAGCAAGGCTAAAAGGATCGTTTTTGTGTGAGCTGTGAAGTTGCAGTTTATTGTGCTGCCGAACTCTGTTAGTTTTTTTTTGTGCCGGCTTTGTCGTGACTTCACTTATGAATTCTCTATGTTTTGGCAGGCCGTGTTCATCGTGAGCAGAAGATACGCAGGACATATATGCTGAAATGACCGATGAACTGGAACTTGTATACTGCTGTCAGAAGAAGGTGTCAACAAGGAACTGCAGTGATGATGTTTCTTGGCTTTGATTGTGTTTAAATTATGCAGGTTGTTTAAGGCGCTAAGGTGTAGGTGAGACCTTGTGTTTGAGTTTTAATCTTCGAACGTATAAGTTAATTAATCATGTGTGTCAACTTGGTTTACAGGCTGTTGAAGATGGTTCCTGATGGCTTTGTGTTTATTTGCAGCGGCTGGATGTGAACGATGAGGTGATATGATCTCGCCGCTTGATGCGTGTGCGCACTGCTTGGTGTTGATATTTGTGATATTATCCTGTGGTTGCGAAACTTTAATCTTATGTTTCAAACTTGCAGCTTAAACGACATTGCTTAGAGGACAGCGGAGGTAACGTTCGGATTGTCGAGAGAAGCTTCACCATTTTCAGTTTGTGATCAGGCTCTCTTAAGTTCTAATCCTGGACGGTATCAAGCACTGCATCGTGCAATTTCTGGTTCTGATCCCCATTTGCTGTGGTGGGTTTTGGTTTATGGTCCGTGCCAAGATCAAGTTAGGAAGGAATTTACGCAACGGGATAGACTGGTATTGCAGAAGCTTCTTAAGGAATTTCTAGTAAGCCATGTCGTGTTTGATCAACAGCCATATTGCAGCATCACAAGGGAGTTGCATAGAATAAACGCAAGCGGCATTATGTAGTCATCATACGCCGTCACGGTAGCCATTGCGCCTCCCACCTTAGTTCATTGTGGAGTTCGCCAAAAACCGCGGCTACTTGCTTTTGATGGTGTTTAGCATGATGAAGTGGATTGGTCAAGGAGTTGCTCTCTGGGTTCAGTACTGGTAGAAGCGATGGTGAGGTATGCGGTTACTCCATTTACAGGTGTTATGTTCATTGATTTCCCATGTAACTTTGATAACCTTCTTTTAACATTGCTGTTGGTTTTGACAGGTTGTAATATCGGCGGGATTAGTTTGAAGATTGATGGATCTTCTGTCCTTTGAACAGAGCTATGACTTGATGATTCTTGTGTTTTTTTTGCAGGTGTTTAATACGGAGAACAGACGGCCAAATATGATCCCGAAGACAATGCTGTTAGTTACAGTGAGATTCCTCGCTGACTTGGTCGCGGCAGTCTCGGCAGAGGCTTTGAAGATGTTATTAGAAAAAAAGTGTAATTGATCTGTAATATTATAACTTAGGAACCAATGTCACCTTGAGTCAAATAATAGGGATTAATTCATCATTCTAGCGACATATTATTATTATGAATCTTGTAAGGACATAGTTGTCTGTGAGGAAAAGCTGACTTCTGCATTTCTTGCGGTAGCATGAGTGTGTTTGGCTTTGGATTGGCAATTTGAGTCTTGTATTCCAATGATGAATTTGTAATGCAAAGCTGACATTTCCTCCATTAGCATGTAATACTCTTTATCCATGTAATTGGCTGGTTTCATTATGACGGTTGTTATGGCGTTGAATTTGGTATGGCAGTTTGGGTACAATTCTTGGAATACCACGCACCGTTCAATCTCAATGCAAAGGTTGAGTTCAAGGAGTGACAAATAACCCTTAAGTTCCTTCTTCATGAATTAAATCTCAATATTTGCACTCAGTCCTTTAGGCAACAGAGTTAGGGATTTATCTTGATACTTGCGGCGAGACTTGTATCCACGAATGAAATGATCCCTTTAAGTTTTCAGCACATTTAAACTTTTCAAAATAAATAACCTGATGTTGTTATGTTGACCATGAAAATGGATGAATTGGAATTTGGGATGGTACTGATTGGCTTGGAGATGGATACTGAAAATAACTCTCCTATGCACTTGAGGTGTACTTGAAGCCATGAATCGGTTAGTCCTTTGTCCTTAGTTTAATTTCAAACCAATCATAATCCTTCGAGTAAAACCTCCATCCGCGAAGCACTTAAACAACCCTCTTGAAGATGACAATCCTTGAAGTACTTGACTGAGGAAAAGGGAAAAGTACTACCTATTTTGAGATTTAGGCCTGCACCCAAATGGTTAGTCGTAACCAACAAATAAATAAATTAATTAATTAATTAAATCCGATCAAAATGCACAAAACGAGGTGGGATCTTATGGTCAAAAATTAGGGTGCGACAGATGCCCCTATTTAAGTTTCTTCTATCCGGAGATATGGAGATCGAAATCTCCGTCTCGACGAGATATGAGGGACTTAAATACAAACATTGCACGAATTTTTGGCCCTAAGAAGCCACCAAATGCAGATGGTATGCAATGATATGATATTCAGTTATATGAGATGCAAGACGGGGAGTCCTGTGAGGAAAAGATGTCACAGGGGAATGACCGGACATAACATGCAGAGAGCAAACTTAACGACACGAGACACCACGAGAAAAGATGACAACCAACATTGTGGATTCTTCAAAATGAAGAGAAGATATAGTAATACCACCAGGGATGCCGTAGCTTGAACAGTGAAGGGTAGCCCACTACCAACGTGTGACAGCCTGAACAAAGGTGTTTGACCAAAAGACGATATATTACCTACTATCAAACATATGATAGCCTAAGAAGAGGCGTCTGTCCAAAAGAAAGGTGTATTACCTACTATCAAATATTTGATAGCCTAAGCGAAGGTAATGAACAAAAGAAAGTGTATTACCTACTATCAAATGTTTGATAGCCTAAGCAAAGGTAATGAACAAAAGAAAGTGTATTACCTACTATCAAATGTTTGATAGCCTAAGCGAAGGTAATGAACAAAAGAAAGTGTATTACCTTCTATCAAATGTCTGATAGCCTAAGCGAAGGTAATGAACAAAAGAAAGTGTATTACCTACTATCAAATGTTTGATAGCCTAAGCGAAGGTAATGAACAAAAGAAAGTGTATTACCTTCTATCAAATGTCTGATAGCCTAAGCGAAGGTAATGAACAAAAGAAAGTGTATTACCTACTATCAAATGTATGATAGTCTAAGCGAAGGTAATGAACAAAAGAAAGTTTATTACCTACTATCAAATGTTTGATAGCCTAAGCGAAGGTAATGAACAAAAGAAAGTGTATTACCTTCTATCAAATGTCTGATAGCCTAAGCGAAGGTAATGAACAAAAGAAAGTGTATTACCTACTATCAAATGTTTGATAGCCTAAGCGAAGGTAATGAACAAAAGAAAGTGTATTACCTACTATCAAATGTTTGATAGCCTAAGCGAAGGTAATAAACAAAAGATGTCGAGATCACCTACTACCAAACATATGGCAGCCTAAGAAAAGGTGAACACAAAGGAAAGATGACCTACTACCAATCTTGGCAGCCTAAGCAAAGGTATCTGACCAAAACAGATGGTATATTACCTATTATCAAACATATGATAGCCTAAGCAAAGGTAATAACCCAAAGACGGAGAGATCACCTACTACCAAACATATGGTAGCCTAAGTCGAGGCGTCTAACCACAATAAGATGTGTTACCTACTATCGAACATATGATAGCCTAAGCCAAGGTGAACACCAAAGGAAAGATGACCTACCACCAAACATATGGCAGCCTAAGAAAAGGTATCTGACCAAGAGAAATGTATATTAGAGATTGTAAAGCTTCAACGGGGATCTCAAAAGATGTAGGCCGGTTGATTAGCAAAATATGTCTTCTCAAATAAAGAGCGATTAGTTGTAATAAACTTCATCGAACTTCTTAGAAGAGATGCTCTTTGATGGAGTTAAAGCTTGTGTGATAGACTCGTCGGGGAATACATTCCTGAGGAGTATCTTGTTGTAGTTATAAAATATGTATCCTTGTAGTGTAAGTTCTCAAATAAAGAGAAATATTTGTAATGTCTTCGATGCCTTTCTCTGACAGATTTCTGGAGGAATGCCTTTTGATGACTTGAGAATCTTGATAAATCCACCGGGGCGGACAAATTGTCTTGAGGAGACTACTATTTGTCGTTTTGAAGGGAATCTTGGTCAAAAAGAGTTGCTCAAATAAAGAGATCGCTTGCAATCTGGATGCAAACTATTGAGGAATTCTGATAATATTGTTGGAGGAATATTTGTCTTCAGTAGTTGTCTTCATATAAAAACTCTTTCTGGGGAGCCAGGTGCATGTTGAATCCAATACTCAAAAGCTGGAGATGTCCACAATGTGATTTCGAAGGACCGAAGTTCAATTCAGGGAATAACTTGAATAGAAACTGTCAAACAAGACCCGACCAATGAGGTATGAACTCAAATGGGAACGTACTAAAACAACTGTCTTCCATGAGGATCGAACTCTGTGGGGAAATAGAAACATTGCGCTTTTTCTGCCTAGGGCTGACAATGCTACTTGAAAGGAGAAGACACACCCGAACGCCTGGGGATAACCACAGCCAAAGCGATAGAACAGGCAAACACGAAGATGCAAAAATGCATATGCTATGCTATCTATCTATATGATATGCGTATGATAACAAAAACGAAAATGAAAAACATTCCGGGTACTCAAACCAAATCTTCACAGATCAAACATTGCTTGAAGAATGTACACTTGCTTTTGAAATTCCCTCAATCTTCGGAGATAGAAACGCCACTTGTAAACAGGTGGAGAACCAAATATGGGACCATAATCCTATTTCAAAGCTTCAACAACTTTCCTGAAACATAGAGAACAATAATATCCTGATCTTGCTGAAGGATTGTTAGGAGGAATCTGGATATCTTGTTGAAAATGAGAATACGTATCCATTAGAGAATGGGTCCAACTTATAACTTAGAGAGCCTTCATGGATGAATAAATATCCACTTCACATGTGACAACCTGGGTAAAATAGTTGTTGAGCAAATACCAGAGTTGGAACTTCACGAGGATGAAATAGATATCCGCTTTGCTGGAGAGGTGAAGCTAATCAGCTCATTGGGCATTCTCAGGTCACCAACTGGAGTTTCTCTTTGACTCTCACATGCCCCAAGTCACATGGTTCATAAGGAGAAAAGGTCATCTCGAGGGGATTTTACAGAAAACATAGCCTCCAAATGCCCCACTGTTTTCAAACTCTTGGAGAGATTCGCAGAAGCTCGACGTAACTGCCCCTGATTCATGGTATAACTGAGTCTTCAAACTTGTGTTATAGGTGAATCCAAACTTGTACGGATCAAATCTCTTGGACGAAATAATTTGCCCCAGGTCGGCAAAGTATTCAAACTTTAATCGGTGATTTCTTCACGTAGTCTTTCTAAGACATCAAGCAAATCTAGCAAGTTAGAAATGTCAATTCTGAAATTGTTAATGCAACACGTATGTTTGTCTTCAAGTTTTTTTTTTTGAAAAGAGATATCGCAACAACTTGTGATCGAAACCACTAGTTAGGATATAAATTAAAACTTATTTATAAAGCCGATTTAATTTGAGCGTAGCTCAAGGAGTCAGGAAACAATATCTCATCGAGTATGCTTTCGAACTAAACCTTACTTCAATTAGGACTTTGAAGGTTGTATATGGGCTTAATTTATGACTTGTGAAGCGGAGGAATAAAGGGTTAGTATATTTGTGCCCACCCAATTTTTTTGAAGATGTTCATTATTTTTTATATTACCCTGCCCCAGGCCAAAAACGAGGTTTCGGTTCGGGAGAGAAAAAACAGATTCTTTCTCAAGGCTTAAAAGAAAGGTTGATTATTTCTGGTGTTTTAGGAGATTTGAAACAGGAACGCCTTACAACATTAGTAGGTTTTTTTATTCAAAAGCATACAACGAGACATCTTGCGTTTTACTTCATCATCCTCCTTCCAATTATTCACCAAAGTGAGAGAATTGGGTGTAGTCGGTATTATAAATTGTGAGAAATGTTTTACGAGTGAAACGAATGGATTTCTTCAAGACAAACATTTTATTGCATTAATTATTCAAAATAAACAAGCCATACAAGCCAAACATGCTTTTAATCAAAGAAATGAAATACGCACAAGCAGACACCCTAATAAGCCTTTCTTAGGATTTTATTCAGCCTTTGTATGGGATGGAGAAGCTTGCAGAATTGTCTGATGTGTCGCCTTCGGATCCATTTTCAGGCACTATATTGGTATGAGCTTCCCGAATAACCTTGGATCATGTTCGCGGAGGACGAACCATGCTGAGGTGGAGGATTACTTTGCACATAAGGAATGGAACCCTTAAAGGATAAAATTCCATCCTTAACCAACCTTTGAACGTCTGCCTTCAAACCGTAACAGTCCTCAGTATCATGGCCTGGAGCACCTTGGTGGTATAGGCAAAATTTGTCAGCTTTGTACCAATACGGAAGTTTCTTAGGTACCTTAGGTGGAGCTCTCGTCTGGATGTGACCCTTTTGAATCAAAGATGGGAACAAGTCAGCGTATGCCATCGGGATGGGATCAAAGTCTAATCTTTTGTGTACCCGACTCTGATTTTGTTGATTTTGTTGATGTTGCGGCTGATGAACCATAGCAACCTGATGTGGTGGCGGATACCCTCTCTTGGATCGTCCTTGCTACACAACACTTGCCTCATGTTCTCTCTTTTTCACAAAACCACTCCCATATTTCTTAGCATTATTGGGAGCACTCTCTTCCTTGACTAATCTTCCTTCGCGAACCCCCTCTTCCAAGCGCATCCCCATATTAACCATTTCGGTAAAGTCACTAGGTGCACTTGCTACCATTTTCTCATAAAAGAATGGACCGAGAGTCTTTAGAAAAATCTTGGTCATTTCCTTTTCTTCTAATGACGGTATGACTTGGGCGGCTAACTCGCGCCAACGCTGAGCGTATTCCTTGAAATTCTCTTTGCCTTTCTGAGCCATGGCCCTCAACTGATCATGGTCAGGTGCCATATCCACATTATACTTATACTGCTTGACAAAGGCTCCACCCAGATCATTAAAAGTTCGAATCTTCGCACTATCTAAACCCATGTACCACCTGAGTGCCGCGCCTGACAGGCTATCTTGGAAATAGTGAATGAGCAGTTGATCATTGTCAGTTTGTGCAGACATTTTCCTGGCATACATGATGAGATGACTTTGAGGACAAGTATTCCCTTTGTATTTCTCAAAATCGGGGACCTTGAATTTTGGCGGAACCTTAACATTTGGAACCAAGCACAGGTCAGAAGCATTCTTTCCAAACAGATCTTTCCCACGAAGGGCTCTAAATTCTTTTTGTATTTCAAAAAATTGGCCTTGAAACCCATCCATCCTTTCTTCCAAACCCACAGTTTCGCTGGGTATCCTATGGAGAATTGGTTCGTCTAGGATATGCGGAGTAATATTCACACGCGGGGGTGCACTAGTCATGACAGTAGTGATTGCAGGAATAGCTTGAACGGTGGTTGCGACAGGAACCTCGGGAACAGGTGGACGATAACCGGCCGGAGTGAAATAACGAGGCATCCCCCATGGGAAACCTGGCGGCATGCTGTAGGTTACTTCAGCAATAGTAGGCACCATTGGGATCGGTGCTGATACTACCTCGAAGATAACAGTCCCTTGAACTTCTTGATTGTTGAGTGCAGATTGGTTAGACAGAGCTTCAACTATAACATTCAACCTTTCCAAATTTTCTTTCAGTGTTGCAACTTCATCACGGAGTACTCTATTCTCTTGTTCCAATTGATCCATCTTTTGACGTTGACTGGCTCGAGTGTTATATCGGTGACTCAGATTGTCTGTGAAGATGAAGCAAGAGTGAGACCTCCCAGAATGAAAAGAATGCTATGCTGATGCAAAATGCGAAATGCAAAACGAAATGTTTCATGGAACTCAAGTATTTATAAACGTCACGGATTATCCAAAGAAAATTTATTTTTATTGGATTACAAGTGAATATTCTCATAAGAGTCTCAACATAATAGCTAAATAAAAGCTGGATAAAGCCCTAAGGAAGTCCTTCATCGTGCTTGTTGGTTTATTCCTCCACTTGGATCTTCTTGAAAATAAGCGGTCCATAATCATCTTTTAAGGAGTAATGTGATAGAGGAAAATAAATCCTCTATCCCTTGTTGGAAAATACAGAAGGAAGCTCTTGATTACTTAGATCTTCAATGTTGATGATAGCTTTTTGAAACCTCATTTGATCCTTAATAAAGGAAAGCATCTTATATTTGTCTTTCGAGTTCTCTTCAATCTGAGCTCCTACTTCCTTAGGTCATCCAAGTTAGGACTCTTAGAAGAATATCTCAAAAAATATTTTTTGTAATCCCTATTGGTTCTATAATATTTATAAATAAACTCGGGATTCCATGAAACCAATGCAATATGATGCTATATGAGTGCAACAAACACAAGTAAGCACATAAGGGCACATAAACAAACAAAGGTCCTAGGTTTGCAACGAGCATGGAGCAAAGGGTATACCCATTCCCAAAGGTTGTGGACTAAAGGTTGTTTGTACCTGCAGAACAAGTTTCTAAGGGGACTCAAAATCATCAGCCCATCTTTCGGATATTATCAATTTCCCAATTACTCGAGAATTAATAATGTTCTCAAGAAAACCTCTTTTGAGTGTAGCTTCGCGTAGCACTATTTCGGGAGTACTCCCTCATAGTCCCGCACTACGTCCTAATAAAGGCCAAAGTTGGGTTAAGGTAACTACAATCCTCAATATCATAGGCTCCAAGGTCGAAAATAGCAAGTGTCTTCACAATTACTCGTTCAATAGTACTATTTTGAGAGGGCCTCAATTGAGCAGGATTCTCGATTTAACTTAGTCGGGATTCAACTCCCTATAAGCCTCCTCGAATATATCACCATCCTATCTTAATTTCTCTCAAGTTCGGGTGTAGAACTTTATCTCACCACTCAAGGACAATAATCCCAAAAGAATAAACACAAGAGAAAATAAACATTTAAGCAGGTAAACAGATATATAAAGCAATAAACAAAATAATAAGATAGGGAAACCCACTAGGAGGTCCCCAGTGAAGTCGCCATTTCTGTCGCGGTGAAATTTGGATACCAAACTATTGATTAGTTTGAATCTTTAATTCATTTTGCAACCGAAATTTGATTTGTCCAAAGGAAGGGATAAAGATCGAAATTCCCACAATGCAATGCAAATGCAAGGTTTAGAGAGTTATAGGTTTGGGGGTAATGCAAAAGCAAGGTTTAGAGAGTTATAGGTTCGGGGGTTGGTTAAACTTAGGGAAGGTACTAGCATCATAAGTTTCTGTAGTACTCTACAGGAACCTCTTGTTTTATGTTTGTTTATTTCTAAGTTTATCTGCTTAAAGGTTAAAGACCTAGAGGTTTATTTCTAAGTATACTCGATAAGATGTCGCATCTTATGCCTACATATCCTTACGGGAGTGGAATCAGAGTATTTGTAGTTCCCCTAAAGGGTTTGAGGAGTTCTTTGACTGTGGTCAAAGTTCCTAAGGGTTTAGGGTAGTTGATTGATTGATTTTAGGAGAAGAGATGTGTCTTCATTTTAAGGGGGGTTTAACCGCCACAAGTTATAGGAAAATAGTCTTTGCATCGTCTTAAGAAAAGGACTTACGTACTCGGATAGGGATCAACGAGGTACACCTTTATCTCTCTTAAGGCAAAGTCCCTACATGTTGATTGTATTGTTATGGGGTGGAGATTCTATCTCGCTTAAGATGATTTGGCATCTTTTCTCTATTGTGTTTGAATATTTGTTGTTTTGAATTGATTGTTTGTATTGTGTTTATTTCTGTGTTGTAGGAAAAAGGGTCCTTCCTATGGGTAGGGTCTATCCTAAAGATCAACTTGAATGGGATCAAGGATCATGGGGAATATGATGCAAATGATGTGCACTACACACAAGTGTTGACTTATGTGTAGGTTTTTCCTTTGGCGGAATGTAATGCAAGATATAAATTGCGATAATGAAAAATGCGAAAAAATAAAGCCATACAAATACGCATGAAAGCGCTAAGGTGTAGGTGAGTGAATCTTGAAGTGGGGTGCACGATTAAATTAAGTTGTAGGATATTGATTTTAAGAGGAATGTTGATTAATTTTACGGTGATTGATTAGAGAAAGGTTGAATAGGTCTTAAGAGGATTGATTTTGATTGTTTTAAGAAAATGTTGAATTGGTGAGGTTAATTGATTTTACGAAAATGTTGTATTATTTTATGTGAAAATTATATTTTTGATGAGGTTGATTTTAAGAAAGGTTAGGTTAATATGGCGAATTAATTTGTTTTAGTTTTAATAAAAGTAGGTGAATTAATTAAATTTTAATTAGTTTATTATGAATAAAAGAAGCTTAAATCTAAAAGGTTTTTTTTTATCTTGTTAAATAAAAAAAATTAAACATGAGATGGTTTATTAAAAGTTATGGTTATTATTAACAGTTAATTTGAATTATGAAAAGGTTTTTATATTAATAGTTAAATAGATTTTGCTGTATAAAGGTAGAAAAAGGTTATTCATAAAAAGAGTTTTATATTAATATGAATAATATTTTGATGTTTGAAAAAAGGTAAAGTGAAAATTAGAATATTAAATAATCAGAAGATTAGTGGAGTAAATTAATAAAAAAGATTAATAAAAAAATAGGTTGATAAATTAACAGCTAAAAGGTTATTTTTCTTAAAGGTTTACTTAGTGTTTTTTTTTAAACAGATTAAAAACTACTAATTACTAATTGATTAATATTAAGTTAAAAGATTAAGTGGCAGATTAGGAGTTGATTAGGCGGGCGACGGATCAGACGTGGTGCAGGCGCGTGAGTTTACGGTGGGCGCGCGGTGAGGATCGTTTATTCTGGTGATCAAATGCGATGTGTGGTGATTAGTGAGGTGCACAGTAAGGTGCGTGTGTATGCGTATACCATATAATTTCATCAGTTACAATAATAAAAAAACGAAAACCTAAACCTATCTCCCTCCTTTCCACCGTAAGCCTTCTCTTTCTCGCCAATTTCTCGCCTACGTCTTGCTCTATTCATCTCTGTTAAAACAAAATAACACAATCAAAAGCCAAATTCATCAATATGACAGAAATGGGTTACCTGAACTCGTAAGTAATTTGGTGGATTTAAGTGGTGATTTAGGGGAGTTGACTTTGCGATGGAGTTCTTCACGGCGGTGGCTTTTCTCGGTGGTTGAAGTGTGCGGCGGCACAGAAATGGCGGTTTTCCGGTGGATTCGCGGTCAATGAAGGTTTGATGGCGATTTCAAGACAGTTTCGCGGTGAGCTTTCAGCGTTGTGCGCGGCGGAGTTTAAAAGATAAGTTTTCTCATCTTAGGTTTTTTTCTTCGAATGGATCTCTAGTGGGGTTCGATTGCGAACTCTGAACTCTATGTGAGTCTTCAATCTTCTTCTTTTATATACCTCATAAATGATTTGGTTCCGTTTTGGTCACGATTTCGTAATGAAGGCATTGATGGTAGTTGGGCTGTGTGATAAAGAGAATTCCATTTCCGTACCGACATGTCCGAATTTGTCCTGACTTCTTTCCTTTTCTAACTTGACAGGCTTGTGGACACTTTTGGGTAACAATTAAGTTGATGTGGGCACATCTTCGGGAAATAGATGTTGTTTCTGTTTTGGTCGAAACATGTCTAAACATGTTTGGGATCTCTGCTTTGTTCACATCCTGATTTCGCTTGGATGTTTGGTGTGAGTTAAGGTGATGTCGGGTTTTGCTTTCCATATGTTGTTGTCAATGATAGGGATAGTTAATTCTGTTTAATCTTTGAGTTATTTCAATACGTGACAGGGAAACAACAGGTGGATTTTGATGCTCCTAAAGGATGCATAATCAAGGCGTGACAGGAGACAAAACTCGTGAGCCATAACACAGGGGACAAAATGCAGAAGGTGATGTCGCTTCTCAATGCTGTCTTGAGCTCTAAGTAAATGTTGATTTGAACTGTTTTGAACACCACTATTCTTAAACCGAACTTGCTTAATCACAACAGTACATAAGAAAGAGAGTTCTTGATATCTTATGTCCTTATTTTGGCAGGTCATGCAGGTCTCTTGTTGCGAACGGAGCGCGGACTGACGGGGTTTCGCGAGTAACAAATGTCGTTATGTCGTGACCTCCATTGGGACAACCTTGCTGACTGGATTTTCAACATATTAACGTCTCATTTTTCAATATTCTGAGAAACTAACTGCTTGTATTTGACAGGGTAAGAGGAGCGCACCGACCATTGACTTGTGTTCTAATTCTCTTATCTTACGGTAATTGGACCATTGCTATTGCGATATCCGTTACTGCACCGAAGGTTGATGGCGGGGTAGTCGTTCTTTGAAATGGTACCAGCGTGAGTGCATTCTCTGTTCAGATATGTTGTTAATGTTGCAGTCATGGTGAGTCTTTAAAAGAGTGATGATGATGAATTAAAGTCTTGATTTCTTCTCATTATGAGTTGTTCTGCTTATGTCTTAATAACCTCTTGTTGTTTCTAACTTTTTTTTGGCAGGCCATTGTCGTCGTGAGTTGAACTCAGAGAAAAGGACAATCGGTTTGAGCTCTCTGTGAATTTGTTCGGTATGGAGAACCCGTGGCACGACCCAAATCTCGATAAGATCAAAACTGTGATTCTATTCCCCAGTCTAATGTCCTTCTTTTGAGTAATGGATCAAGAATCTTCCTGAAAGAGTTGAATCTTCGATTTTCAGTTTTGTTTGTATCAACTTCAGCATGTTAATGTTTCCTTTACGTGCTCTCTAAGAGAGGAACAGAAGGCGTGTGCCAGAGGAGTGAAGTGATGTTGAGAAAAACCCCTTAAACACCATGGTGTTGTGTAAAGCAATGGACATGCCATCTGATGATTGAGCAATAGCGGGTCGTAACAACAACTTCAACAAAGCTTCAATTCCTGATTTTCCCATGAATAACCGACATGTTTCAGAATTTTCCATAGTCCTATGACTCAATACCATCAAATGAAAGACACATAGCTGAATAAATTGCTCATCACTTATGCCTTCTGCAGCTGAACATGATCCAATGTAGTACCCTCATTAGCTTTTCCAAGAATTCCTGTACCATTTTCATCACCAAAGGACGCAATCTAATGGATGATTTCAATGATAATATCAACACCAGTACTTCTCAATGAAGACACGTGACGTAGAAGTTCCTCCCCAGAATTTGCCAAAGGAACAAAAGCCTCATTCATGGCTAAGACAATAGTTTCTTGACCTAGGATGGATTGTGCACAGTCAGCGCATTGTTTCTTTCCCAGTATAATTTGTTGTTGTCCATTTTATTCTCATGACATATTATTTTGTGTTGTTAATTCAGGTTGTAGGCAATATGTCATCACAAAGACCGGTTCTAGATGACGACAACGGTCGCGGCACAGCCACCTCTTCATTAGTTTGATGGTGCTCCTGTCTTGGTTTTTTTTGCTTTGCATCATTGGAATTCTCTCGTACCGTAAGTGCTTTGGGCTGATATGAATAGGTTCATTTGCAGGCGCTGTTGGTGTTGAAGTGCTTGCCGATGTTGTGGAAAATACTAGCAGCTGACATTCTGCTGCTGCTGACAAGTGCTTGCCGTTGATGGTGTTCGTAGATGGTGTGGAGAAACCTTCAGCGGTTGCTTGTAGCTGTGAATGCTGAAATACTTGTTACTGCTATTTGCTGATATGCTGATATTGTTGTTTGTTGTTCTTCTTTCAGGGTTTCGCTGGAAGCTAAGAAGCTGTCGGTTGTTATGCATTGAAAGGAGGTTCGAAGGACTTTGCGCATTTTACTGGTGGCGTCAATAGTGTCTCAAAGTAGGACTGTGTTCTAATACTTTAGAGTGTTTCAACCACATAGTGGCTCATTTTCAATGTTGTAGTTAAAAAACCGTTAATTATCTTTAGTGAAAACAAATAAGGGTTGTGTATTCTCTCTTTGATGTAGTATCACTTGTAAAGAAACCTTGATGCCAATGCTAGATGTTTGGTATTTTAACTTCAGTTTATATCCAAGGAATTGCAAGTTTCAACGTATTGTGCTTTTGTGAATCACGTGTGGTTTCTTGTTCCAACCGTCTCTTTTTTATCTTGTGGTTTGCATCCAAAGATGATGATTTTAATTCATACAAAATGTTGATTTGTATACGCTGCAGCTTTCTTGAACTTGTAGCATTGTATTAGTTTGTGTATCAAAACCCAAATATTTATGTGCCAACAAAAGAAATACAAACTTAATATGCTTTGAAATGGGGGAGCCTGAGTTGCATTCATAGAGCTCCAAATGATCACTCTCAATCCGTAAGCATGGCCGTGTGAGGCTGAGTAAAGAAAATTTCCTAATGTAGAGTTTATCTCGCAATTTGAAACATCCAGTAATGCAAATACACCACTTTCGTGAATTTGAGATCCCAATGGCCCGATAATTGCCTTGACCTGTGAAAGTCTTAGGCATTCCTCTTGATGAGACCTTGATTCCCTTTAGGAGTATAGACCTTTGAGAGATATCGAGGGAAAAAGGACCCAAATAGAAAATCCTATAACCAAATCTGAACCAGAACCAACTAGTTACGTCTTGAGGTACTGCCTGAGAATATACACTTGAAATTACTGCATCTGCATACACTTGTTAGTCACAATAACCATGCATACATAAGTAGAGTAAAACAAGCAAGAAAGAAAAAAAAAGGGAGGTGAAATCTTAAGGTCAAAAATTAGGGTATGACACCACCATGACACTCTACCATTCATGGGAGATTGAAATGAAGGGAAGCATGGTGTATGCCAAAGGCATCCACCATGACACTCTACCATTCATGGGAGATTGAAATGAAGGGAAGCATGGTGTATGCCAAAGGCATCCACCATGACACTCTACCATTCATTGGGAGAATCATCTTCCTTAGAGGCTTAAGGAGGAACCCTAAGGATTAGTTAAGGATCACCTAAACTAAAAGGGATTAAAGGCTCTATCAAGGCCTAATCTAGGTTCTTAGTAGGTCTCAACCTAAGCTTGATCCTATCAAGGAGCAATTAAAAGCCTAAAGTTAGCTAAAGGTTCACCTTTAAGTCTAAACTAAGAGGAAAACTAGATTAGGATCATCTAAACATCATCAACTTGCAAAATGGGGGAATAATAGGAAGTCAATTCTAAAAAACCTAAGAAAAATCCTAGAGCTTCCTAAAGGTGTTAAGGCTTTATGGTTAAAGTTTCAAGTCCAAACTCTAATCCTAGGTATAATAATCAGATGCTAAACCTAGATATATGCCATGGGAGATTCAAAAGGGGAAGGCTCTAAAGATGTGCCTCAAAACCTATTCAAATGGAATCTAAAAAATTCAAGAGAAATATTACAATATCTTACAATGTATCAACATTTACCATACAAAAAATTAGAGATTAAATCCAAGCATTGATATGGAAACAAAAATCTAGAAGTTAACATGGCATGATTTCTAAATATTGAAGAGCACATAAAAGAAAAATACAAAATTAATTGAAAAAAGAATTAAAATTGAAATTAAAAAATGTGAAAAATTAAAGAACATGTTAAAATACAATCATGATTTTTCCCAAGATTTATTGAGTCAATTTTATATTTTTTCTGAATTAAAATGAACAAGCCATCAAAAGAATAATAAGAAAATGAAATTAAAAACTAACTAAAACAAGGGGTGCAGTAAGTAAACTCTACTCGTGTATATTTGTGTGGGCCTTGCATATGGGGGTGTAAGTAGTGAATTGGTCCAAAGCCCAGCTGAGTCAAAACTCAGCGTTTCATGTATATGCAAGGCCAGCTCGCGAAAATGAATCGCAGCCGCATGATGGGGATACCGAGTCCATGCTTTCACGCGATCGTGTGGCTGGGAAATGAACTGGCAATTTAAAAATTGGAAACGGAGGGGAATCTCACGCGGTGGGGGTTGGTGGTGCTGTAAATGGACGGTGGCCAGAGATAAGCTCCGATCATCTTCAACCTCTAGCCAAAAATCCAACTTCTTCATTTCTTCACCAAAACTGGTTTTTCTTGAACCAAACTTATGTATTTTTTCATGTAGAATCCAAATATACAGTTTATTTTCACTTTCCTCCATTAAAACTCAGAAATCATAAACATCCATGAATCACTCAAGAATTTCCAACTTTCACAAAACTTAAAATTGAAGCCATTAATCTCTTCCTCTCACTTCCTACATCAACAATCTATGTTTCTTTTCCATTTTCATCCAATAATTAGAGAGAAATTCAAACTACAACCTAAGGTGCTCTGTCAAGAATTGTCACAAAACTTAACCGTTCTAATCCTAAAACATTCTACATACTCTAAGGATCACAATCATGTGAAAATAACATAGCATTTCATCAAGAACAAAGCTTATGGATGAAAGATAAGAACCTGGTTTTAAGCTTCAATGGAGACTTGAATTGTGGATGAAGCTTCAAGCAAATCGTCCAGAATCCATCAATGAACTTCACTGAAGCTTTTTGCAATGATAATTTGGACTGAAAATGGCTCTATCTTCAAAATTAATTTTCCAAGTTTCTCCACTTTTTCTCAACTCAATTTTCTGTTATCTTCCACCAAATTCTATTATGGCAGTTGGAAATCATCCCAGAGGTTATATGTAATGGACCTAGAGTGATTTGAAGCTTATGGCAGCCCAATTAAAAATCCAAAATTCCAAGTTTGAAGCTTTTATGTCATGGTGAGAACAAAGCCAAACCACTTGCAAACTGATTCAATTTGGTTTCTTATGATGTAAGGAAGATGTGTGGATAGGATTGAGGCCTTGGAATGGAATGGATGGTGGATTTCCATTATGTTGCTTAAAGATTAAGAAACCATGAATTTCCACATGTAAATGGCTTCAAACTTGATTTGTAATTTTTCCAATGTTCTTAAAACATCAATTGGACTTAAAACAAGCACAAATATGATATGCTTTGGTTCAAAAATGAATTGATTTGAATTGGCCCTTTTCAAGCTTCCTTTAATGATTCATTCATGAATTTTCTTCAAGCATTTCTCATTCTTGGTGCATGGTTGGAAAAATAAAATCATTTTGAACAACTTTCAAGTTGGACAAAATTTCATTTGAGGTGCTTAAGTTGGTGAAATTGACCCATTATCAAAATGGCCTATAATCTCAAATTCCCAAAATACCCTTGTCTTGCAAAGCTCATAACTTGAGTTCTACACATCCAATCATGGACTTCTAGTATTTTTTGGAAAGCTAAGAAGATAAGGAACAACATTCATGTTGGCCAAAAGTTCATGAGAATCATCTTTCTAGGGCAAAAGTGTCATGCAAGTTGGTTGACTTTCAAGCTCCAAATTCACATGCCTCAGATGACCTGTAACTTGTCTGATTCATAACTTGAGTTCTATAAACCCTATCAAGGACTTATAGTACTCAAATTAAAGCTAGGATCATGCTATACAACAATCATGTTGGGGTCAAGGTGAGATGAGAATCACATCTTGAGTTATGTGGTCTTGAATTAGACACTAAACCAAGGAATTTTACACTGTCAAGCTTAGCAACCCTAGCTTAGGAACTCCTCACACTCTTAATTCATGATGAGTTGACCTTGGAATCATCCCTTGGGCATCTTAATACATCAATCCATGATCACATGGCCTTGAAATTAGGTCTCAACCTTCTTCAAATCATCAGTTGACCAGATGAAACCCTAGTTGCACCAATCTTGGTAATAGCTTCTCATCCTTTGCATATTAACCTGTCTAGGCTTCAAAATGACCTTCCATACTTCTCATGAGCTCTCTCAAGGTCTCAAGTCCAATCAATAGATTCAGAATCATCTGATGACTTTCCCATAATCTTCAAGTTATGAGGCATACACTCTTATATCCAACCCCTTCTCTGAGGATCTTTGGCCTCTCTGGTGAGGATATCAACCCTTGAATATTTGAATAAACCTCTTAGCTAGCTTCATAGCCTTAATAGCCCTTGATTGGTAGTCATACCTCTTGATCTCCTTCACACATGTCAATGCAATGCAAATGAAAATGCTAAAATGAATGCAATGAAACACAAGCTAGGTAAAGAAAGGTTAGGCAAATTTTGGGGTGCATTAACATCCCGACCTTAAGACCACTTTGCATGACAACGTTAGGGCCGAGTTTCCCTTAGACCTTTTGTGCGTATCTCTTCTCATCTCAAAACACTTCTAACTCATCTAATAAATAGGAGGAACATTATACGCTACGAGCCTTAAGCACGTGGGAAATGATGAGTGGGGGGTTTCTCCTCACTTGTCTAGAGTGTTTAGCGTATGCCCTTTGGGCGATATGTGACACGTTCACTCCTATGTTTAGAGCAACATGAATCACAAAGCAAACTAATTCACTTCACTAAAACTCACAAACGAAATTCAACCCTTTTTATCCTTTGGGATTGTTATTTTAACTCATTTTCAGAAAAAAGTACGTTACTTTTCTGTTCTATCGCAAACAGGCATCGTCCCTAACTGTTGGAATGAAAACTTAACGTCACTCATAAAAAATACTTAACCAAATTGTGGTTTTGTTATCCGAACTACGTTTGCTCTAATTTCTCATACCAGATGAGGATACGTAGGCACAAGACGGCGATGTCTTGGCGAGCAACCTTCCCCCCATCACCCGTAGTTTTTCGAACTACGTTGACTCTGACTTTCTCATTGCACGAGGGAATATGTAGGCATAGGGCGACGATGTCATATCGAGTCTTTTTCTTTTTCTTTTGTTCTCGTTTCCATTTAGCAGTAACTTATAGATAAACACGCCCTTTGATTAGACAATAAGCATGGATTCTGTTGAGTACAACGAATGTGAACGGTGTTAATACCTTCCCCTTGTGTAACCGACTCCCAAACCCAAGATTTGGTTACGATGACCCTGTCTTTTCCCGTTCTTCAGGTTTTCTTCGATCGTTTCCTTTCCCTCTCTTTGGGATAAATAACATTCGGTGGCGACTGTTCTGTTTTTCTGCCGGGTGTTTTCGCAATTGCGACAGGATCCCTTTCTCGTTTTCTAGGATGATGCCTGCTCCGCTCTGTGCTGAGTTAGATGCTCCGTTGATGAAGATTGTCCATTTGCAAGCTCCATAATCTGGGGAGTCAGGAAAGGTCGTCTCTGCCATAAAGTCGGCCAGCGCTTGAGCTTTGTGGGCTTTCCTATTTTCGTATTGGATGTCGAACTCGGACAACTTCAATGACCATTTGAGCATTCTCCCGGCCATGTTTGGGTGGCCTAACAGTTGCCTAACGGGCTAATCCGTTCGTACCACGATTGTGTGGGGTAGAAAGTAGTGTCTTAGTCTCCTCGTAGCATTGATGAGGGTCATGGCTACTTTTACGATCTGCTGGTATCTAAGTTTCGGTCCTTGTAGTGCCTTGCTCTTAAAGTAGATGGGCTTCTGCTCCTCGGGGGTATGACGAATAAGGGTGGCATTGACGGCCTCGGTTGCGACGGCGAGATAGAGATAGAAGGTCTCCCTACTATCTGGTCGGGAGAGGACCGGTGGTTCCAATAGCGCTTACTTTAGGTGGAGGAGGGCTTTGTTGCACTCCTCTGTCCATGCAAAAGATGCCTCTTTACGGAGGAGTTTGAAAAAGGGGAGAGTGTGTTAAGCAGACTTGACCACGAATCGAGACAACAACATGAGCATCCCATTTATTGATTGGATTGATTTCTTTGAATTCAACATGGGGAATTCGGAGAAGGCTCTGCATTTGTCAGGGTTGGCTCCGATTCCTTGTTCTGTCCGGTAGAAATCGAGGAACTTTCATGCCTGTACCCCAAACGTGCACTTTTTAGGGTTAAAGCGCATCTTGTTTTTCTTGGCATGTTCGAAGACTTTCTTCAAGTGGAGCGTGTGATCGGACTCCTCGTGAGATTTCACGATCATTTCGTCCATGTATACTTCGAGCATATCTCTGATTTCTCTACAGAAAACTTTATTCATCATTCTTTGGTAAGTAGCGTCATCGTTTTTCAATCCGAAGGGCATTACGCTGTAGTAATAGTGTTAGCTCACAAATTCGACGCCTCGTATATATATAGATTAAAATATTTAAATAAAATATTAAAGTCTTTGAGAGGTAAAGAGGTTTCGAGCCATGAGACCTTCGAGAGGGAAGTCAAATGTTGTGGGACTTAGAGAAAATTTTGAACCTTAAAGAAAGTAGCCTCCGATCGAGATGTTGGTTGGAGATTAATGAAGTTTTTGAAATTCAAATAATTGAAGGAGTAGTTATGCTATCCTGTGACTAAGAGGGACAAGTGGCGTTCGTTTGACAAAGGATTATATGCATGGTGACACTTGTCGGAAGGTGGTAGTTATTTTTACTATTATAAATAGGGGTCTTAGACATCGAATACAGGATATTATAATTTACTATTTATGCAAGTTGTAACACCCCGAATTTTAATTGGAATATTTTAATTAATTCATTTAATTGAGAATATTCATTTTTGGTGTCTTTCGGTGATTTTGGGAATTATTGAGGAATTATGCATATTTGGAGTATTTATTTTAGAATAATAGTATGTAATATGGATTTATTAATATTATTATGAATTAAAATAAATATAAGAGGAATAAGGGTAATTTAGGCATTTGAAGGAGTTAGTAAGGGTAATGAGGGAAGCCCAAATTGTGAGGGCCAAGACTAGGTTTGACAAAATAGAGTTCTGAAGGAAATTGGGAGTCATTTTGTTAACCATGAAAGTTTTGTGGCCAGAGCTCTGAGGAAAAGGTTGGAGGCAGAAGATTCCCGGAGATAATCGTGAAAGCTTTGAATCGGCTAAGGTATGGGGAGTATCGTTTTTCATCATTTTCCATGTATGTCTTTCGATGTGTTTATGGTTGATTTAAGGTTTAAGGGATTTTGGGTTGATTATGGGAAAAAAGGGAAAATTGATAAGACTCTGAGGTTATGGCTAGTGGTTAGTATTCCTACCTATTTGATGTGTAACATGAGAATTAGGAAACCTTAGGCCTTCGTGGCCGAAATCTTAGATTATTATATGTCTGCCCATAAGGGACAGGAATATGTTATATGAGAAATTATGATGCCTTCAGGACAATTGTAGGGAAATTGTGATTTAGGACATGAATATGTTATGGGATTGGCCTAATAAACCGTGGGTTTTGTGCCTTTATCGCCGTAGGACCTTAGGGATGATTTAGGGATGTTTTGGGGGCATTGGGTAAGTGAATTGTATGAGTATTTAGGTTAAAATCAGTTCTGGTGCGTAGTAGTTTTTTGCTGTCATCGCACTGTTCGCCTAGCGAACCATGTTTTCCCAGACTCGCCTAGTGAAGAATCCTTCGCTTAGCGAAGAAACTCGCCCCAGACTCGCCTAGCAAACATGCCAGCGAACGTACCAGAGTTTCGCGAATGTTGATCGTGTGCAGCGATGCCTTGATGTTTGACTCTGAGATTTCTGTGATGAGTTAACATGAGTATAACAGTGAGGCTTATGTGATTAATAGGTGATAGTATGAGGATTACCGCGAGCATAATTTAATGAATAAATACGAGATAATATGGGATAATATTATGAATTAATATGTGATAATATGTGATAACATGATGGATTATCGTGAGTATGATTGTGAGCTCTATGTGATTTGTACTTGATTAAATGATGATTTCTATGATGTATGATAAATAATATGATGAAATATGATGACATGATGTATGATGAATAATATGATGACATGATGTATGATGAATAATATGATGAAATATGATGACATGATGTGTGAGGATTATTATGATGATCTTTGATGACATGACGTATGAGTTGTGATGACATGACGTATGATGATGATTATGATGATGAGCTATGACGTTTGATAGATATGATGAATGACGATGCACCATATGTTGTTATTATAAGGATGATTTGTGACGTGTGCATCATGCATTCATGTGCATCCGTACTTCGGTTCAGGACCTCGATTACTTTGGCTTCAATCCCATTGTGTGGATGTGAAGTGTTATGATGGGCTCCAGTTCTCTAGTAGAATCGATCCTATTGATGGGGATCTATAGAGGGTTGATGGCCCAGTGTCCATCGCACTGTGATGATTGGTATCACATGCATTGAGTTGTGTTGCATTGCATTTCTGAGTCTTTTTGTATGAATTATGACGTTGTGGCCTTTGAGGCATTTTGAGGAATATGAATGTGTTGAATATGAGTAAGATGCCATTTATGTATTGATTGTTATACATTGATTATTATGAATTGTTTTACTCACCCTGCCTGTTTGAATGTTACCTCCACGTGGGTAACGTGCAGATGACCAGGTTTAGCTGTGGATGCCGTCGAGGAGTTATTTTTGAAGTTTTAGATTCGTTAGCCTTTATGGTTAACTTAGAGGGTCTTGCTCTGATATGTAACACCGGGTTGGGTTCCTTGGGTTAAACTTTATACCGTTGAGTTATTTTTCTAACTTTCCCTTATGTGGAAAAACCTTGAATTATGCTTTGAATTCCGCTGTTTTATGTTGTTTGATGTATTTTGGGAAAACCCGAAGTTACGGAGTATTGACCTATTTTGATGACATTGAGAAATGTACGCCCTTTTGGTGGCTTTTTATTGAAATTTATTTATTTACTCTGAAATCGGTGTAATTTTGCCATGATAATTGTGGGGTAGAAAAGTAGTGTCTTAGTCTCCTCGTAGCATTGATGAGGGTCAGGGCTACTTTTACGATCTGCTGGTATCTAAGTTTCGGTCCTTGTAGTGCCTTGCTCTTAAAGTAGATGGGCTTCTGCTCCTCGGGGTATGACGAATAAGGGTGGCATTGACGGCCTCGGTTGCGACGGCGAGATAGAGATAGAGGGTCTCCCTACTATCTGGTCGGGAGAGGACCGGTGGTTCCAATAGCGCTTACTTTAGGTGGAGGAGGGCTTTGTTGCACTCCTCTATCCATGCAAAAGATGCCTCTTTACGGAGGAGTTTGAAAAAGGGGAGAGTGTGTTAAGCAGACTTGACCACGAATCGAGACAACAACATGAGCATCCCATTTATTGATTGGATTGATTTCTTTGAATTCAACATGGGGAATTCGGAGAAGGCTCTGCATTTGTCAGGGTTGGCTCCGATTCCTTGTTCTGTCCGGTAGAAATCGAGGAACTTTCATGCCTGTACCCCAAACGTGCACTTTTTAGGGTTAAAGCGCATCTTGTTTTTCTTGGCATGTTCGAAGACTTTCTTCAAGTGGAGCGTGTGATCGGACTCCTCGTGAGATTTCACGATCATTTCGTCCATGTATACTTCGAGCATATCTCTGATTTCTCTACAGAAAACTTTATTCATCATTCTTTGGTAAGTAGCGTCATCGTTTTTCAATCCGAAGGGCATTACGCTGTAGTAATAGTGTTAGCTCACAAATTCGACGCCTCGTATATATATAGATTAAAATATTTAAATAAAATATTAAAGTCTTTGAGAGGTAAAGAGGTTTCGAGCCATGAGACCTTCGAGAGGGAAGTCAAATGTTGTGGGACTTAGAGAAAATTTTGAACCTTAAAGAATGTAGCCTCCGATCGAGATGTTGGTTGGAGATTAATGAAGTTTTTGAAATTCAAATAATTGAAGGAGTAGTTATGCTATCCTGTGACTAAGAGGGACAAGTGGCGTTCGTTTGACAAAGGATTATATGCATGGTGACACTTGTCGGAAGGTGGTAGTTATTTTTACTATTATAAATAGGGGTCTTAGACATCGAATACAGGATATTATAATTTACTATTTATGCAAGTTGTAACACCCCGAATTTTAATTGGAATATTTTAATTAATTCATTTAATTGAGAATATTCATTTTTGGTGTCTTTCGGTGATTTTGGGAATTATTGAGGAATTATGCATATTTGGAGTATTTATTTTAGAATAATAGTATGTAATATGGATTTATTAATATTATTATGAATTAAAATAAATATAAGAGGAATAAGGGTAATTTAGGCATTTGAAGGAGTTAGTAAGGGTAATGAGGGAAGCCCAAATTGTGAGGGCCAAGACTAGGTTTGACAAAATAGAGTTCTGAAGGAAATTGGGAGTCATTTTGTTAACCATGAAAGTTTTGTGGCCAGAGCTCTGAGGAAAAGGTTGGAGGCAGAAGATT
The DNA here is from genome assembly GCA_963859935.3 of Lathyrus sativus. Taxonomy (NCBI): domain Eukaryota; kingdom Viridiplantae; phylum Streptophyta; class Magnoliopsida; order Fabales; family Fabaceae; genus Lathyrus; species Lathyrus sativus. The sequence continues at coordinate 198,708,389 of OZ012737.1, forward strand.
CCCGGAGATAATCGTGAAAGCTTTGAATCGGCTAAGGTATGGGGAGTATCGTTTTTCATCATTTTCCATGTATGTCTTTCGATGTGTTTATGGTTGATTTAAGGTTTAAGGGATTTTGGGTTGATTATGGGAAAAAAGGGAAAATTGATAAGACTCTGAGGTTATGGCTAGTGGTTAGTATTCCTACCTATTTGATGTGTAACATGAGAATTAGGAAACCTTAGGCCTTCGTGGCCGAAATCTTAGATTATTATATGTCTGCCCATAAGGGACAGGAATATGTTATATGAGAAATTATGATGCCTTCAGGACAATTGTAGGGAAATTGTGATTTAGGACATGAATATGTTATGGGATTGGCCTAATAAACCGTGGGTTTTGTGCCTTTATCGCCGTAGGACCTTAGGGATGATTTAGGGATGTTTTGGGGGCATTGGGTAAGTGAATTGTATGAGTATTTAGGTTAAAATCAGTTCTGGTGCGTAGTAGTTTTTTGCTGTCATCGCACTGTTCGCCTAGCGAACCATGTTTTCCCAGACTCGCCTAGTGAAGAATCCTTCGCTTAGCGAAGAAACTCGCCCCAGACTCGCCTAGCAAACATGCCAGCGAACGTACCAGAGTTTCGCGAATGTTGATCGTGTGCAGCGATGCCTTGATGTTTGACTCTGAGATTTCTGTGATGAGTTAACATGAGTATAACAGTGAGGCTTATGTGATTAATAGGTGATAGTATGAGGATTACCGCGAGCATAATTTAATGAATAAATACGAGATAATATGGGATAATATTATGAATTAATATGTGATAATATGTGATAACATGATGGATTATCGTGAGTATGATTGTGAGCTCTATGTGATTTGTACTTGATTAAATGATGATTTCTATGATGTATGATAAATAATATGATGAAATATGATGACATGATGTATGATGAATAATATGATGACATGATGTATGATGAATAATATGATGAAATATGATGACATGATGTGTGAGGATTATTATGATGATCTTTGATGACATGACGTATGAGTTGTGATGACATGACGTATGATGATGATTATGATGATGAGCTATGACGTTTGATAGATATGATGAATGACGATGCACCATATGTTGTTATTATAAGGATGATTTGTGACGTGTGCATCATGCATTCATGTGCATCCGTACTTCGGTTCAGGACCTCGATTACTTTGGCTTCAATCCCATTGTGTGGATGTGAAGTGTTATGATGGGCTCCAGTTCTCTAGTAGAATCGATCCTATTGATGGGGATCTATAGAGGGTTGATGGCCCAGTGTCCATCGCACTGTGATGATTGGTATCACATGCATTGAGTTGTGTTGCATTGCATTTCTGAGTCTTTTTGTATGAATTATGACGTTGTGGCCTTTGAGGCATTTTGAGGAATATGAATGTGTTGAATATGAGTAAGATGCCATTTATGTATTGATTGTTATACATTGATTATTATGAATTGTTTTACTCACCCTGCCTGTTTGAATGTTACCTCCACGTGGGTAACGTGCAGATGACCAGGTTTAGCTGTGGATGCCGTCGAGGAGTTATTTTTGAAGTTTTAGATTCGTTAGCCTTTATGGTTAACTTAGAGGGTCTTGCTCTGATATGTAACACCGGGTTGGGTTCCTTGGGTTAAACTTTATACCGTTGAGTTATTTTTCTAACTTTCCCTTATGTGGAAAAACCTTGAATTATGCTTTGAATTCCGCTGTTTTATGTTGTTTGATGTATTTTGGGAAAACCCGTAGTTACGGAGTATTGACCTATTTTGATGACATTGAGAAATGTACGCCCTTTTGGTGGCTTTTTATTGAAATTTATTTATTTACTCTGAAATCGGTGTAATTTTGCCATGATAATTGTGGGGTAGAAAAGGGTGTTACATTAGTGGTATCAGAGTAGGTTGGTCCGTCCGGCCAAGTTTTCTAATGTTCTTTGTTCCCTTGTATGCAACATGTGTGTGAAAACACTGTCGATACCTGTTTGTTTTCTAACCTTTGTTTGCAGGAGTGGGAATGAAACAAGTGGGGGAGAGGTTAATGTTCTCCAGGATGCTGCAAGTGTGGAGTGGCGGCTTAGTGTGTTGTTGAACGCTCTTATAGTTTGGTAAAGATGGTTTATGCCCCATCATGATTTTCGATTGTCTATTGATAATTTGAGGTATTGATCACCCTTAATCTCTTGTTGATAGTGGACAGAGTCATGTTTGAGGGGATAGACGTGTCTTGCAAGCTTAGATGGCGTGTGCAGTGAATTATTTTGGGGTTGGGCTAAGTGCTTATAGATTGTTTGGGGAGTCAATGCAGGATGGTGCTGAGATGTTCATTTTGATGGAAACTTTGAGTGTTGATGAAATGGAGAAGTTGGTGGTGTGCCAATTAGTAGCGAGTATCCGAGAGTTTTTCCTGATGAGATAAGTGATTCACTATCGAAATGTGAAGTGGAGTTTGCGATCGACTTAGTTCCTGGAACTAGTCCGATATCGATGACTCCATATCGTATGTCTGCATTGGGATTGATAGAGTTGAAGAGTCAACTTGAATAATTGCTTGAGAAGAGGTTTGTTCGTTCGAGTGTGTCACCGTGGGGTGCACCAGTTTTGTTGACTAAGTAGAAAGAAGGTTCTGTGAGGCTTTGGGTGGATTATAGATAAGTGAACAAGGTGACTATCGGGAATAACTGATAATTTGATGGATCAGTTGGTCATTGCAAGTGTGTTTAGTAAGATAGAGTTGAGATCTGGGTATCATCAGATTCGTGTGAGGACTGAAGATATTCAGGAGGCTGCTTTTAAAAACAAGGTATGGACATTATGAGTATTTTGTGATGTTATTAGGTGTGGCTAATGCACCATGTGTATTTATGGGGTATATGAACAGGATTTTCCATACTTATTTGGGCAAGTTTGTGGTTGATATGGCAAAGGTTGAAGCTATATAGCAATGGGAAGCTCCAAAAACCCTGTATTTGAGATTAGAAGTTTTCTGGGGTTGGCAGGTTGTTATTGGAATTCACTGAGGGATTTTTCCAAGTTATATTTGCCATTGAAGCAGTGGACTAGGAAGACTCAAGCTTTTTTTTTGGGATGCAAAGTATGAAGAAAAGTTGCAAGAGCTTTTGAGAAGGCTGTCAACAACTCATGTTTTGATTTTGCCGAATCCGACAGAACTATTTATGGTATATTGTGTTGATTTGTTGATGGGATTGGAAGATATGTTAGTGCAACATCAACAAGTTTAGCTTATGCTTTAAGGAAACTTAAGGTACATAAGAGGAATTATCTGACGCATGATTTATAGTTGGTTGTTGTTGTGTTTGTGCCGAAGCTTTGGAGGTGTTATTTATTTGGTTCGAGATTAGAGATGTTTAGTGATCATAAGAGTTTGGAGTATTTCTTTGATCAGAAAGAGTTGAATATGCGGCAAGGGAGAATGATTGGGACTTATGAAGGATTGTGGTTTTGGGTTGAATTACCATTCGGGTAAAGCAAACGTGGTAGCTGATGCATCGACGTGGAAACCTTTGTATATACCGATGATGATGGTAAAAGAGTTAGAACTAATTGAGCAATTTCGTGATATGAGTTTGGTTTGTGAAGAGACTTATTATGGAGTTAAGCTTTGTATGTTGAGGCTTACTAGTGGTATTCTTGACGAGATCTGAGGAGGTCGGAAACTTGATTTGGGTTGGTAGATCGGTTGAATTTGAGGAATCAAAGTCGAAGAGCTGATTTTCGGATTAATGGGAATGGTATCATGAGGTGTCATGATAGAGTTTGTGTTCCAGATAGTGTGAGTTGGATAAGAGTATTCTTAAGGATGGACATTTAAGTGGATTGAGTATCCATACCGGTGCTATGAAGAGGTACCCGAATTTAATGGAATTGTTTTGGTGGCCAAGGATGAAGAAAGAAGTGGTTGAGTTTGTGTATGATGGTTAGACTTGTCAAGAGTCGAAGATTGAACATCAGAGACCTATGGGTTTGATGCAACCGTTGAATATTCCAGAGTGGAAATGGGATAGTATTTCCATGGATTTTATGTCGGGTACGCCGAAGACTGTGAGATGGATATGATTCAATTTGGGTGATTATGGATAGATGACTAGATCATCTCATTTCTTACCAATGAGGATTAATCATTCTATGTTGAAGCTAGTTGAGATGTATCTTGATAAAGTTGTGAAGTTGTATGAGATGCCATCGAGTATTGTGTCGGATAGAGATCCGAGATATTCATTGAGGCTTGGGAGAGTTTTCAGGCGCTTTGGGTACCATGTTGAAATTGAGTTCTGCTTATCATCCGCAGACGGATGGACAGACAGAGCGAACTATCCCGTCTTTAGAGGATTTGCTGAGAGCTTGTGTGTTGGATCAAGGTGGATCGTGGGATAGTTAGTTGTCATTGATTGAGTTTACCTACAATAATAGTTATCATTCTAGTATCGGAATGGCATTGTATGAGGCTTTGTATGGTAGGAGGTGTAGGAATCCTTTGTGTTGATATGAGTTAGGCGAGAGTGTGGTACTCGGACCTGAGATTGTGCAAGAGACGACTGAAAAGATCAAGAGGATCCAAGAAAAGATGTGTTTTGAGAGTTACGATGGTAACTGGTGTTGGTCGAACTTTGAAGTCTCGGAAGCACACACCGTTTTTTGTTGATCTGTATCAGAGTGGTGTAGCGGAAGCGTGGGGAAAATAGCATGATAGACTGTTTTACCGCTGTCTCTTGTGAAAATTGCATGATGTGTTTCGTGTGTCTAAGTTGAGGAAGTACATTGATTCATATGGATGGTGTACAAGTGAGAGATAATCTGATTGTTGAAGCGTTGCTAGTTTGGATTAATGAACGAGAAGCAACTTCGAGGTAAAGAGATTCCCTTGGTGAAGGTATTTTTGGGAGGATCAGCTGGAGAAAGTTGGATTTGGGAGCGTGAAGATCAGATGAGGGAGTCGTATCCGAATCTATTTTCTTGAGTAATTTTCGAGGACGAAAATTCTTTTAAGTGGGGGAGAGTTATAACACCCCGAATTTTAATTGGAATATTTTAATTAATTCATTTAATTGAGAATATTCATTTTGTTGTTTTCGGTGATTTTGAGAATTATTGAGGAATTATGCATATTTGGAGTATTTATTTTAGAATAGTAGTATGTAATATGGATTTATTAATATTATTATGAATTAAAATAAATATAAGAGGAATAAGGGTAATTTGGGCATTTGAAGGAGTTAGTAAGGGTAATGAGGGAAAAGCCCAAATTTTGAGGCCCAAGACTAGGTTTGACAAAATAGAGTTCTGAAGGAAATTGGGACTCATTTTATTAACCGTGAAAGTTTTGTGGCCAGAGCTCTGAGGAAAAGGTTGGAGGCAGAAGATTCCCGGAGATAATCGTGAAAGCTTTGAATCGGCTAAGGTATGGGGAATATCTTTTTTCATCATTTTCCATGTACACCTTTCGATGTGTTTATGGTTGATTTAAGGTTTAAGGGATTTTGGGTTGATTGTGAGAAAATAGGGAAAATTGATAAGACTCTGAGGTTATGGCTAGTGGTTAGTATTCCTATCTGTTTGATGTGTAACATGAGAATTAGAAAACCTTAGGCCTTCGTGGCCGAAATCTTAGATTATTATATGTCTGCCCATAAGGGATAGGAATATGTGATATGAGAAATTATGATGCCTTCAGGGTAATTGTAGGGAAATTGTGATTTAGGACATGAATATGTTATGGAATTAGCCTAATTGTTGCGGTGAGAATCGTGATACCAAGCTATTGATTAACTTGAATCTTAAATTCTTAAATTCACAACCGGTCTTTAATTTATCCAAAGGAAAGGTCTAAAAAAAGAAAGAACCTTTTTCGTGATGTAACAACAACGCTAAGAGATTCGGGGATCGGGGGTTGGTTATGCATAGGGTAGTAGGTATTTCACATCCTAAACCTCTGTATTACTCTATAGGAACCTTTTGTTTGTTTGCATGCTAAGTTGGTAAATGTTTGCTAAGGTTTGGGGTTGGGTAAAGGTGTAGGTTAAAACCTAAAGATAGTTTTTAAGCTTGCTCGCAAAGACATCGCGTCCTCTGCCTACGTATCCTAACTAGGATAGAATCAGAGCAATCGTAGTTCACCTCACTAGGGTTAAAGAACACTTGATTATGATCAAGGTTCAAAGGGGAACAAACATAACAATGTTTGTATAGAATTTAACAAAACTATCTAGATCTATGTTATAACACTCAAGTGGGGAGTAAGTAATCATTACTATGATTCTTACATAGAGTTTACAAACTCTTATCCTAGGTTTCTAATTGAAGAACACTCCTAGTGTAGGTAAGGCTTTCTAGACTTAAAGCAAAGTCTAATGGCTTTAATGTTCTAACTTAACTAAGCTAGGGTTAGAGATGACTTCACAAAGTCAAGGGAAACTGACAATGAGCTATCCAATAATACAAGAGTTAAGGGAGAGACTTTTCCTTTGGAAGGAGAGAGAGAGAGAGAGAGAGAGAGAGAGAGAGACAACTTGGATGAGAACTAAAAAGTTCCATCACTTGGGGAAAGAATACTTAACAAAGCAAATGAATAAAGACAAATGAATAAGATTACAATCAAGTAAGCATGCATATTACAATAAGCAAATACTTCAAACAAACACCAATGGTTACAACCGGTAATCAAATATATTAACAAAGATGGAAGCATAGTCTTAACAAAGATTGAAACATGATGAAGGTAACAACCATGTAAACAAATCACAATTTGAAAGTAAACATGTTATAGGTTCAAGGTATAACAAATGTAACAACAATATGTATTGATGACAATCAAAAACAAGAAAATTAGTTTAAACCTCATAATTTAGGAGGAAGGTATCATGGGATTATGGTGACAACCAAAGGATAGTAAACCCTAGCATATTAACTAACATGGGAAGCAAAACTCTCACAAGAGAATTCAAACATATTCAAAGGGAATTCAACAACAAGTAAGATAACGATCTCAACAAATGAACAGACTTCCACATAGACAAAAGACATCACAATTAATAACAACATGTAATATTTTTACAACCTATGAAAATAGACCTTAAGACAAGCATGTTGCAAAAAGAATGAGTTCAAAAGGATAAAAAATGACAAAGATATGAATTTTTGAAGTTTCATGTAAAAATGTACAAATAAAACACAACAAGCAAAAATAAAGTAAAAGAAAAAGAAAAGGGTGGGAGTTGAACCCACGCCCCTCAGCTTGCAGGCAAGCAACTTGGCCACTAGAGCACATACATGCGCGTTATCAAGGTAGAAAACATGGTGAAGCATGGAAAATATGAAAAAAAGAAAAAAAAAACCAAAAGGGTTGATCCTCCTCAGGGATCGAACCCAGGTCTAGGCAGTGAAAGGCGTGTGAGAGAGTAAGTTGATTACCACTGGGGTGGCTATACATCCGTTGATATAGCCACCCCCATAAATATATGAGTCATGTTTTCATGAAATTTCTGGGCAAGTCGGAAGCAAGAACAAGACATTTTACAGAAGGCGTTTTGATGCTAACTTGCTCAATTCTTCACCAATTTTAGCAAACTTTAGATCAAACTTGGGTAGAATTGAACAAGGATCATGATGGTACAGTTGGTTTTTCAAAATGATGCATAGAAAATGAAACACGATAGGACTTGTAAATTTGGCAATTGGTTGCATTTTGAAAATTACAAACAACTGTGGGTTCAAATTCATGTAAAAGGCACCGCACACACATCATATATATCATAACAGAAGTGTAGAATACTTAAAGCTCAAGCAAAAATCATCATTCATGGATTTGGCATATGAATTGCAAGTGAAACATAAAAATGCAGCAACTGTCCTAGCAGCATATTGGTAGATGAAGAAAATTCCTTTTTGCATATGGCCTATGGATCTTAATCATGTTAATAGTGATGCTCTCAAGACAACAGATTAAACAACAAAGTTCAGACCAAGAAGAGAAGTAGGAATTCATCATGACAGCATTTTGTATGATTTGAAACAGCAGGCCAATCATGGATGTTCACATTAAAAGTTGATCAATTAAAATAGGAAAATTATGAGGCATACTTGGAATATAATGAGTAACACACATATAAACATCACAATGTTAGACACCAACAAAAAAATACAACTGCTAAGCTATGCCAAGATTGGAGAAAACATGCAAGTTAGAAAGCTAGATCAAGAAACAAACATAATTGAAATGGGCAGACCCTCCTAGCATACTCAAAACATCATATGAAATGTGTCCACACTTCAAAATTGCTCACATATATCATGGAATTGAAAATTAGGTGTCAACTGCTCAAATATTCATAAATTGGCAACATTTGGATCAAAACTGAATTGGAACAGTTGGAGGTGCAAGGGATGCCACATACAATTCTTAAATATGATAACAAATGAGCCTAGCACTTAAGGTTGCCACAAAATGCATACAACAATGACATATATACCAAGTTGCATTTAAATCAAACATAATGAGGCAGGGCTGCTATGACAGAGAAATGATAAGGCATATACAAAAATGATTGATTCAATGAACATACAAGTCTTATATGCTATTAGAGGTCTGACTATGAATGAGTTACCCCAAAACTGATCAAGCCACAAAAAGTGAAGTGTGTGCCTTAGTGGTTTTCAAAACTGTTAGCAGCAGATGGCACAAACTGGTCCAATCACAATCAAGTGGTCTCATGTTGACAAACATCACACACACACCTCATAAGTGTATAATAGAATGAGTCACAACTCAGAAACTAGGCACATTGCAAGCAAGAAAGAAATTGGCATATTCATGGTATGTTTTAGCTTAAAAGGAGCAGTTTGAGGGTGAAAAAAGAAAACAGGTACACATAGATCAATCCAATCATCCTCACACCTTAGAATCATGAATATAAATGAGTTACAACTCAAAACAATAGGCATATACAAACAGAGCAGCAATTTGGCATGTTGTGGCAGATTTGGTGTAAAAATGCAATTGTGAGTGGAATTGTGAAAACAGGCAAGAATAGATCCAATAACCAAGTGTACACATCATTATCATAACAAGGAATGAGTTTCAACTTCAAGAATGAGCATATGACAGCTAGAATGAAAATTGGCATAATGGTATGAATTGTGAAAAAACTGTCTTGGCATACATGATGTGGCAGCAGGTGATTTTTAAAGCAATGAGTTCTTTCATGAAATAGATGTTATACACAAGCCATAATGATGCTAACAGATGAGATTCAACTCAAGAAATAGGTGAAAACCTTACCAAACAGAAAATAGCATTTTGGAGCTCATGACATATGCAAACAATCAATTTCAAATATGCAACAGGCAGCTTCATGACAGTTGGGGTGTTTTGGTAGCATACACAAGTTTCAAATAGATAGGACAATGATATTATGCACATGGATCATGTAGACATCGATTGAAACATAATGTAGCATGTTTGGCATCATGATATTTTGAAAAGTGCAGTTAGAAGCAATGATAAGGCAGTTTGAGCATTTAAGAAGATTTTGAACACATAGGCATCACACACAATCCCTAAACATGATGACAAATGAATCTCCAATCTTAAAAACAACCAAAGATGCTCCAAACCAAAAATGACATGTTGATCCAAATGATAACAAAACCATCAATATCTGATGACAGGCCCTAAGGTTCAAACTTCATGTCTCTCACATTTCCACCAAAAACAAACATCATGAACAAGATCAAACATTAACCAAAGACTTGAGATACAAGAAATAGCAAGCATAACAACTCAACACCCAATTCATGGTAATGATAAGCAAGATGACACCAAAATAACATAAAAGCAAAAACAATAGCCATATTGATTCAAACATGATCAAGGGCAGGGGGAATCCATGAATAACTTACAAGTTAATCCAAACACCATTAATGAACTAAGTCTAACAAGCCTAAGGCAAGTTCATCAATATTTCAATATTGGATCCTAAAACTACCACATGACCAAAATATTCACAAGCAAGTTAATCATGATATCTAAGCACAAACTCGTATCACAATATCCATATATCATTTACAAATGACAATATATTAATGAAAGCAAGCATTATGATCATGAAACAAGAGTTCTTGACAAAGAACCACAATGGGGCAGCAATGGTTACATTTTCACAAAATCACCTCAAAATGACAAAACATGATAATGTATGATTAGTAGAGAGTTGGAATGTCACATACCTCTTGTATAAAAGCCTTGAGCAAGCTAAGAAGCTTAGAAACCCAGAGATCCTCCTTTCCTTGCAAAGAGATAAAGCTTGTTTCCTCTTGAAGCAACAAAACAACTTTCAAGACAGTTGGAGTTGTGTGATTTCCAGCTGATTTTTTATGGTTTAGACACTTGAGATATGATGTATAGGAGGTGTTTGGAGTGTTAGAATGGTATGAAGTGCTTTGAGTGAGAATTTGGCTTTCAAAGTGGAAGAAAGTCAAACTATTAGGGTGTGGAGGTTGACTTTTGTGAAAATGAGATTTTTGAGAGGTTTGAGTGTATGGACACCTTCTACACAATGTTTAGAGATTATGTGGATGGTTTTGAGGGACCTGGAGATGGTAGAACTGATCTTGAGCAGAGTTTTGCTCAAGACAACTTTTTGGTGAAAAGTGGAGGTTTTGAAATTTTGAGATTCTTAAGGAAATGAGAAGGAATTGAGAGCTGTTGTTTCTCTGGTTTTGGAGATTGCTCTGGTGTGTCTAACTTCATGGAAGAGGCTTTTATTTATAGTGCAAATCAGAGTGAGGGCAGCTTGGTACTTTGCCACTTTTGGAGGGAGTTTCATGAGGTTTTTCAAATAAGCCATAGGAACTTAATGGACCAAAATCCCACCATTGAAATACTCTTTAAATCAACAGTCAAACTACAGTTGACTTTTCCTGGTCGAAAATCCTAATCAGGTATCTTGAATTGCACTGTTCTCAATTCCCGGGTGACTACCTCAAATTAAATTCATACTTGATCCAATGGAGTATATTTGATGATGTGGAGACCTATTTGAGGTTGAATCAATCCAAAACATTGATTGATCAGACCACTGAAATCTCGATTTTGACGGTACGAAACCCTAATTCATCTGCATTTTGACAAAGATAAACTGAAAATGGGTTAAGGTTAGTTAATCAAATGAAAATGATCCTATAATGATGATGAGGATCTAAGGGGTCAAAATTTGGGGTGCAACAGATGCCCCTATTTAAATATCTTCACTAGATGGTAATGAGAGATGACAATCCTCATAGAATTGCAGTGAAAGGTATTTAAATATAGCAAACCAGAAATTTTGTTCCTTAGATCCGATGGCATGCAAAAGGACGAATGCAAAATGCCATGAATCTAAATGATGTTTTATGATGCTTGAATGCAAGACAAATGCAGACACACGAGCAAACATAAAAGAACGGCAATACAACAAGTAACCACTCACGAGGACCCAACATACTGGGGAAAGATTCCAAGCGAGGCGAGCAAGATAGTTCAGACATGACTAAAGATGCTTGTTCAAGGAAATCTTTCACGCAGGGGACACAAATTCCAACAGGGAAGACACATCTTCATCGGGGAAAGGAGATATGAACCTCACTGGGGATCACTAGATGAGGAAGCCCACCGGGGAAGATGACGATTCTTCACTGGGGAAACGAAAGAAAATAAAAGCAAACCACACTGGGGAAGAAACCCAATGGGGAAAGCTTTGCTGGGGAACAAATTCACTGGGGAAGCAAAGCTTCACCGGGGAAAAGATGGAACGAAGACACGAATCCCACTGGGGATAACCAAATGAGAAAATTTCCTATAACGAAGAGTTCAAACGGGATCTTCAGGAAAAGGTTAGAAACAAGACCGGACACGCTGGGGAAGTTAGTATCCACTAATTCTCTGACACTCGACTGGAAAAGCAACAACTTCAACTGGGGAGACTGGTGACGACCAGAATAACAAATAGCTTCAAACAATGCTAGTTTCCACTAGACTTACTGGGGATATGGTGACAACCAAATCGAAGACGGTTTCCAAAAAGTGCTAAATACCATTAGACTTCCTGGGGATATGGTGACAACCAAGTCAAGGTTCCAATTTCAATTGGGAATTTCAAACAATATTGATGAAACACAGGGCTTCGGCTAGGGAAGTCAGTAACAATCAACTTGTAATGATTAGCTTTCAAGCGATGCCAGTAACCACTAGACTTAGAGAGGAATGGTGATAACCAAACCAGGATATACCAATAACAATTGGTTCTGGATGATGCTAGTAACCACTAGACTTAACCGGAGAAATTGGTAACGACCGAGCCCTAGGAGACCAATGACCATTGGATTTTCAAAGAGTTTGGTAACAACCAGACCAATGCGGTGATAACAATCTTGATTTAAGTGATGCCAACGATCATTGGATTTAGACCTATTGGTGACGACCAACTCAGGTATACCAATAACGATTGGTTCTGGATATTGCTAGTAAACACTAGACTTTCCAAACGATGCTAGTGACCACTAGACTTAGGAGGATTGGTAATAACCGAATCAAGAGGTACCAATAACAATTGGATCTGAAGGTAATACTAGTAATTACTAGATTCAGAAAGACTGGTAATAACCAAATCAAACAAGTACCAATAATAATTGGATCTGAAGCGAAGCCAATAATTATTGGATTTTTACGGGATTTTGGTGACGACCAAATCAAGTACCAATGACCATTGGTTTTTAGAAGGCAATACTAGTAACCACTATATTTTTAGCAAAAATTGGTGAAAACTGAATCAAAAGGACTCCAATAACTATTGGTTGGCTTTATAACAGAATCAGTGATGACTGGGTTTGGAAAATTGTTGGTGGCGAACAAATCAAGGCACCGAACATAAATGGTTCTGAACAGGTGCTAGTGACTACTAGTCTTTCAAAGATTATTGGTGACGACCAAATCAAAGATGAACATTGGTAACAACTGCCTATTTGTGTAAATCGGACATTGCTAATCACCACTAGCTTCCCAGAGAAGATAGGAAATCCCAGGATGTCAACTTTCGAAGCGAAACTTGTTGCAAAGGAACCAAGATGAAGGTAACGACCAAAGGATCTCAAAGGCAACAGCCAAACCACAAAGGCAAGACCAAAATGCAAACAAATGCGTATGCTGGTATGATGTCGTATGTAAAATGCAGACCGACCCGCAGGAACAAAGGAAAGTAAAACAAGGAAAACACATAAAGGACTCATCACGCTGAGTCTCAATGCTTCAAGTCAAACAACACTTTCTTTTGGCGTAGATAACGATCTTTCCAATAATATCCTCGTAATTCTGTAGTGGAGAAGTCCTGGCTTAAGAGCCGGAATTGCTGTCGGACGCATCTAGTTTGGTCAAGGGTAACAGCAAACTTTCACAACTTTGAGAACTGTGTAATGTTATCAAATTACCTCTAGAACTCTTCAATCATTTTGTCAAATTGTGTTTTTCCTTTTAAAACAAGACTTAAGTTTTTCAAACCACTTTGCTTTCAAGATAATTTTTATTAACGAATAAGTGAAATTGCATAACAAAAACAAAAGATCATAACAATGATTGGCCAAAATCTGATTTTATTGATAGACAAGAACTTTACAAAGGGCAAAGCCTTGGGAATTTTATATATTTGAAAAATGGCAAACAGAAAAGGTTACAGAATCCCATAATAATCTGGTCCTTTTAACTGTCAGTTCACTTGCTTCGCTGCTTCTGACGAGAATGACAGACGTTGATCTTTCTTCTGATACCTTGCACAAGACTCTGCCCCGGCGTTTGTCAGTTTTCAAACATTGGGCTTTCATCTTGTTGAAGCACTGGGATCTCCTTTCTAGGTCTTCTGCTTTAGGCATAGTACTTTCTCACTGCATCTGAGTTGATGGGATACTTGAGTTGTTCGCCATCCATGGTCTCAAGAATTAGAGATCCTCCAGAGAAGACAGTTTTTACAACGAAGGGGCCATCGTAGTTGCGCATCCACTTGCCGTGCATGTCCTGTTGAGTTGGTAGGATTTTTCTAAGCACAAGCTCTCCTTCCCTATACTCTTTAGGACGAACCTTTTTGTTGAACGCTCTTATCATTCTTTGTTGATAGATTTGACTGTGACACATGGTCGTCATTCTTTTCTCGTCAATGAGATTTAATGAGTCGAACCTTTCTTTTATCCATTTGTCTTCATCAAGCTTTGCTTCCGTCAAGATCTTTAAAGAAGGTATTTTAACTTCAATGGGTAGCACAGCGTCCATCCCATATACTAAGGAAAAGGGGGTTTCCCCTGTCGAAGTGCGCATTGATGTTCGGTATCCATGAAGAGCAAATGGTAACATCTCGTGCCAATCCTTGTAGGTTATGACCATCTTTTGTACTATTTTCTTGATATTTTTGTTTGCATCCTCAACAGCGCCATTCATCTTAGGTCTGCAAGGAGACGAATTGTGATGTTTGATCTTGAAATCGTCACATAGTTCCTTCATTGTTTTATTGTTTAGATTCGACCCATTGTCAGTAATGATCTGGTTAGGAATACCATATCGACAAATGATTTCCTTTTTGATGAAGCGAGAAACCACTTGTTTTGTCACGTTCGCATACGATGCTGCTTCCACCCATTTGGTGAAGTAATCAATTGCAACCAGCATGAAGCGATGGCCGTTGGAAGCTTTTGGCTCTATTGCCCCAATCAGATCTATGCCCCACATTGCAAAAGGCCATGGTGATGTCATCACATTGAGAGGATGCGGAGGGACATGCACTTTGTCGGCATAGACTTGGCATTTGTGGCACTTTCGAGCGAAGAGGATGCAGTCCGTCTCCAAAGTTAACCAAAAGTAGCCTGCCCTTAAGATTTTCTTAGCCATAGCGTGGCCATTGACATGGGTGCCGAAAGTTCCCTCGTGTACTTCAGTCATTATGAGGTTTGCCTCGTTTTCATCGACACATCGAAGTAGAACCATGTCGTGGTTTCTTTTGTACAAGGTACCATTGCTGATGAAGAATTTAGATGACAATCTTCGTATTGCTCTTTTGTCAATTCTGGATGCGTCAGCTGGATATTCTTGATTTTGAAGAAAGTTCTTGATTTCGTAGAACCATGGTTTCTCATCAATTTCTTCATCTATTGTCATGACATATGCAGGTATTGTCCTTCTTTCAATGCGGATCAGAGGTTCCTCGTTAACAAACTGGACCTTCCACATTAATTCCATCATGGCTAGTGCATCAGCAATGTGATTTTCCGCTCTTGGTACATGCTTGAAAGTAATTTTATCAAAATATTCATCCATCTCCAAGATATGAGCTTTGTAAGGGATCAATTTTTCATCCCTGGTTTCCCATTCTCCTTTGAGCTGGTAGATCACCAAAGCAGAATCACTGATCACTTCCAAGATTTTGATGCGAAGATTGATAACAGCTTCCAACCCTAAGATGCAGGCTTCATATTCGGCTATGTTGTTCGTACACGAGAAATAAAGTCGAGCTGTGATAGCCGTATACCCTCCAGTTGGATTTTTCAAAACAGCGCCGACACCATGTCCATTCTTGTTTGATGCTCCGTCAAACATCATTTCCCAGCGGGATCCAGGCTCAGGACCTTCTTCCGGACCAGGCTCTGGTTTCGTGCGTTGAATATACATCACATCTTCGTCAGGAAAATCGAACTTGAGTGGTTGATAATCCTCCATAGGATGCTCTGCGAGGTGTTTTGACAAGACACTTCCTTTGATAGATTTTTGAGCAACATACTAAATATCATACTCTGATAAGAGCATATGCCATCTGGCTAATCTTCCCGTTTGAGCTGGCTTTTCGAAGATGTACTTGATGGGATCCATCTTAGAAATTAGCATTGTAGTGTGACAAATCATGTACTGTCTCAGACTCTTGGCGGCCCATGCTAAGGCACAACAGGCTTTTTCCAGGGGAGAGTAATGACTTTCGCAATCGGTGAACTTCTTGCTCAGATAGTAGATTGCGTGTTCTTTCTTTCCTGACGCATCAGTCTGACTTAAGACACAGCCCATCGAATCTTCTAGTACTGTCATATACATGAACAAAGGTCTTCCAGGCACCGGAGGAATCAACACTGGAGGTTCTTGTAAGTACTGTTTGATTTTCTCAAATGTGGCTTGACAATTCTCGTTCCATACCACTGTTTGATCTTTTCGTAACAACTTGAAGATCGGCGTGCAAGTAGGAGTTAGATTGGAGATGAATCTGGAGATGTAATTCAGACGTCCGAGGAAGCCTCTGACTTGTTTCTCTGTTTTAAGAGCAGGCATATCCTGGATTGCTTTAACTTTGTCGGGGTCTACTTCAATTCCTCGTTGACTAACGATGAAACCAAGTAACTTGCTTGAGCGAACTCCGAAGGTGCATTTTGCTGGATTTAACCTTAGTTGATACTTTCGGAGTCTTTCAAATAACTTCAACAGATGATCCAATTGGTCTTCTTCACTTTGGGATTTTGCGATCATATCATCCACGTATACTTCAATTTCTTTGTGCATCATATCGTGGAAAAGTGTAACCATGGCTCTCTGATATGTTGCCCCTGCGTTCTTCAAACCGAAAGGCATAACCTTATAACAATAGGTGCCCCAGGGTGTGATGAAGGTTGTCTTCTCCATGTCGGTTGGATCCATTTTTATCTGGTTATAACCAGAAAATCCATCCATGAATGAAAATACTGCGAAACTGGTTGTATTATCCACCAAAGTGTCAATATGTGGTAGAGGGAAATCGTCCTTCAGACTTGCTTTGTTTAAATCCATGTAATCGACGCACATCCTGACCTTGCCATCCTTCTTTGGGACTGGTACGATGTTTGCCACCCATTCTGGATATTTGGATACCGCTAAAAAGCCTGCATCAATTTATTTCTTGACTTTGTCTCGGATTTTAAGAGCCATGTCTGGCCTTGACCTGCGAAGTTTTTGTTTGACCGGAGGACACTCTGGCTTCAGGGGGAGCTTGTGCATAACAATGTTAGTATCCAACCCTGGCATGTCTTGGTAAGACGAAGCAAATATATCGACATAATCTCTGAGGAGCGTTGTCAGCCTATTTTTGATCTCTGGCCTCAATGATGCCCGAATCTTGACTTCTCTTTTTTCTTCTTCTGACCCCAAGTTGATGACCTCGGTCTGCTCTTTGTATGGCTGGAGATATACATCTTCGTACTCAGCCATTCTCTTCAACTCTTCTGGGACTTCTAACTCTTCATCATTGTCTTCTTCAGCTTGAAAGACAGATGAACCACTAGTAGAAGGAGCCGAAGGATCATAGGATTCTGTGGTGGATGGAGGTATTCTGCATGTTTTATTTTGGGAACAATTAGACACACACACACAAACATGCAGATGAAGGGTTGTTTTTATATTTTCAAAAAGATTGTCATTTTTCCTTTTAACAAAAAGTGTGAAAATGATGCGCAAAACAATAAACAAGAGTTTTAACAAAACACTTTTTCATTAATGATTTTCAAATTGCAAAGTGGCCCAATACAAAATAATTCGCATGCCTTGGGCAAGACCAGGAATTTTTAAAGAAAACACAAAGCTAACAAGCAGAGTAAATTACTCTAAAGGTAAAAAGATGGGAATTTCCACAGCCTCCCAGTTGCGCAAAGCTACTCCTCCCCTGGTTATTAGATGACCTAGATTACCATCTTCATCTTCAACAATAATGGTGTTGACTTGCATGCCGCCACTGGTGAATATCTCATTCAAAGACTTCTTCTTCATGGTGCTTTCCTCTGGCTCGCCTTCTAGAGTTGGTTTGTAACCCAACCCTTGTCGGTCTTTTTTGGCTCGAACGTTGACTTTAATGACCTCTCCCCATCCCAATGGGACTCCAGTTTTCAGTGCCGCCTTAATACTCTGAACAGAGGTGAATGATGGCCCACGGGTTATGTCTGATTCATCAACTAGAACAGCGTGAGCTATTTCTAGTGCTTGGAAGGCTGTCTCAAGGGAGTCTTCTTCAGCTTCAATACACCGGAATGAGGACAAGTTGCTTACCATTAAGTCCTCTTCTCCATGAAAAATAACCAACTGGTCATCCATAACAAACTTCATTTTCTGGTGGAGAGTTGAAGTAACAGCGCCAGCTGCGTGGATCCATGGTCTTCCCAGTAAACAACTGTAGATTGGATTAATATCCATCACTTGAAAGGTGACTTCAAAGATTTGTGGTCCGATCATGATAGGAAGATCAAATTCTCCTATCACGGCTCTCCTGGATCCATCGAATGCTTTTACTATGAGAGAAGTTGGCCTCATGGTGGCATCCTGATAAGCCAGCTTGGCTAACGTCCTTTTTGGCATTACGTTGAGCGTTGATCCTGTGTCAACAAGGACCCTGGATAGTGTATCTTCCTCGCATTTGATCGACACGTGTAGAGCACGATTGTGCTTACGTTTCTCAGTCGTCAGCTCGTTATCGTCAAAGCTCAACATGTTGCAGGCAGTGATATTTGCTACAATGGAGTCAAATTGCCCCACTGTGATATCTTTGGTAACATGGGCTTGTGTCAAAATTTTGAGCAAAGCCTGGCGATGAGTCGGAGAGCTTAAGAGTAAGGCCATGACCGAGATCTTAGAGGGTGTTTGATTTAGTTGGTCCACCACCCTATAATCACTTCGTCTGATGATTCTCAGGAACTCTTCTTCATCATTTTTGGCGCTTTCTTTTTCTTTAACTAAAGGCTCTTTAGTGACAACTGCCTCTGGAATGGGCTTCTGGGGAACAGAAGCTTTTAGAGCAGAAATTGCTGGTGGAGGAGCCACATTGTATGTCTGAGGTTGGTAAATGCGACCACTCCGGGTCATCTTGCTTCCACCGGCAATGTTAGCCACATTTGCTGGCTTCTTTTCTTTGAAGATTCCCTCGCACCATGAGTAGTCCTGCTTTGGTGTCATAGCCTTTGGGTGAGGTTTGGATCCCCCCTTGGTTCAAACCTGGCTTGTCCCCTCCCGAATTTCGGGGGTGCATCATTGCGGAATACCGGTCGGACGCTTTTGTAGTTGTTGTTGTTGTTATCATTCCTGAACACAGCTCTTTTGTTGGGCTCTTCTGGCATGTTAAACACAGGTTCGATGACTGCCACATCTTCCCCCTTTTTCATGTGGGTGATTTCTATCATCCCCTGTTCGATCATTGCTCGAATGTCTTTCTTCACAATGTCACAACCCTCTGGATTCAGCATGCATTCTTTGCAGTCTTCGTGAGATGTGTTAAGCGCCCATGCTTGAGCGAGACGTTTGTGTAGGTCTGCCAATGGCACTTTGATCTCACCAACAGTGGTAACTTTCTTGTCTTCTGAACCCTCACCTTCTTCAGTAATGGCATTGAATCCACCATGATTTTGCAGAAGGTTGCTTTTTACATTTGGATGATTATCTTCAAAGGACAGAATTCTCTTTTCAATCAATTCTCGCACGAGGTGCTGAAGTGCGAAGCAACCTTCAAGATCGTGGCCTGGAGCATTCTCATGAAATAAGCAGCGAGCGTTGGCATTATAATAGAACGGGAGTGGATTAGGTGGCGCACCTAATTTTCTTGTTTTAACCAACCCTCTTTCTATTAACATGGGAAACAGATCGGTGTAGCTCATCGGAATTGGCTGTATTTTTGGCCTATTTGCCTGGTAATTCACCCTTGGGGCCCTGTTCTGAGGCTGTTGACCTTGCGGCTGATGGTATTGTTATTGATTGTTGGAGTGATATTGATGCTAATTGTCGGACTGATATTGGTGTTGATTACTGGATGCCCCAGGCTGGGGACCTTGCTGTGATGAAGGTTGAAAAACCGGAGTCACCGCGGCTATATATGATGGATGGTACTGCTGGCGATGGCTTCTGGAGTTTTGTGCTTTCTTCCCATATGTGATCGCACTTACATCTCCCTCTTTATTTTTGTGAAAATTGATGACCGGCTTCTTTGTTGTGCTGGCGCTTGAGTTAGTATTTGGAGTGGCCACTTTTCCACTCTTTAAACCTGCTTCGACTTTGACCCCTACTGTCACAATATCAGAGAAATTAGTTGTGACACTGCTGATCAGTCGTTCATAGAATTCTGGCCGAACTGTATCCACGAACCAGTCTGCCAACTCCTTTTCAGTCAGGGGTGGCTCTACTTGAGCTGCAGTTCCGCGCCATCTTTGCGCATATTCCTTAAAGGTTTCAGTATTCTTCAGCGTCATGCTGAGAAGCTAACGACGGTCGGGATCTAAGTCCATGTTGTACTTGTACTGCTGAATAAAGGCATCCGAAAGGTCTTGGAAACTGTGGATCTTTGCCTGATCTAAGCTGAGATACCATTTAGCCGAAGCTTCTTTAAGACTGTCTTGGAAACAGTGTACCAATAGCTTGTCATTTTCAATATGCTGAGCCATCTGTAACACCCATTTTATTTATTTAGTCATTTTGGTGTTAATTTAATTATTTTATGTTGGTGTGCCCTTAGGTGGGGTGTGTTGGTATATGATTGGTGAGTACCCTTGATATGTAAGGATCATTGGTGGTGTGGAGATAATAATATAATAATTAATAGTAATATTGGTGGTATTATTATTATTATTATTCTTATTATTATTATGATTATTATTATTAGTATGAATATTATTATTGGTCGGTGTCCCTGATATGGGAGAATTATTGGTGGTGAATTGCTGTAGATATAATAATATAATAACTAATGGTAATATTGGTGGTGCTTTGGTGTGAATATGATAATATAATGAATAATAGTAATATTGGTGGGGGTATTATTATTATTATTATATTTATTATATTTATCATTATTATTATTATATTATTTTTATTAATATTATTATTATTATTGGTGTGATAATATTATTATTATTATTATAATTATAATCATTGTTGGGTGTATCACTATTATTATTATTATGTTGAATATTACTATAATATTATAATAGTATTATATTATATCATATTATTATTATTATAATGATTATTATAATTATTATTATTAGAATTATTATTGGGAATATTAGTGGTTGGAATAAGTAAAATAAGAGGTGGAAGGGTTATTGGGAAGTTAGAATGGAAATATGAAAAGTCACGATAGAAACCGTGAGGAAGGAAATATGAAGGGGTAGCAAGGAGATATTAGAAAAGTTGGAATAGAGAGGAAAGGGATTACCATAGGCGTGGGATATTGGTGTGATAATAATAATAATATTATTATTATTATTATTATTATTATTACTATTATTATTATTAGTGTTATTATTATTATTATTATTATTATTAATAGTATTATTATTATTAAGATTATTATTATTATTATTATCATTATTATTATTATTATTAGAATTATTAATATTATTATTATTATTTTGGTGAGATAATAATATTATTATTATTATTATTATTATTATTATTATTATTATTATTAATATGTGGTATTATTAATATTAGTAAGATTATATTAGTATTATTATTATTAAGATTATTAATATTATATTATCTTATTAGTTATTATTATTGGGATTAGAATAATTAAAAGGGAAATAGAATATGAGGGGTTAGGAGAGTTACGATACATTTTAGAAAATTGAGAAAAAAGAGCGATAGAAAGAGAGAAGAGGAAAGAACGAGGAAAGTGAAAAAGAACGAAGGAAAAAGGGAACGAACAACGGAAGAGGAAGGAGAAGGCCAAGAGACCAATTCTAGGAGGAATTCTATCGATCGACCAATTGTCAAGGTAAGGGGGGAGAAATTTGATTGGGAATGGTTTATACATGTATAGGGTAGAGGGGATTCCTTAACCCCGTAGGAATTTATCGTTATATAAAGTTTTATATTGGCATGCTATGATTATTGTTGATGTTGGGGGATTGATGAATGCTGATGATGCATTTTGGGGTATATATATATATGGTGATGATAGTAACTGTAATGTTGAGCCATTTTGTTGGATTGTTGATGTTATTGTAGTATTGATCCATTTTGTTGGATTGTTGATGTTACTGTAGTGTTGATAGTAACTAGGAATATAAAGCTGATGAGATTATGTGTTGTTACCGTAGTGTTGGCAATGACCATGATTATAACTTTGGGAAAGTTATATGTTGTTTCCCTATAGTGTCGTTAATGACTATGGTTAGGACCTTGGTGAGATTCAGAGTGACTCTGAAGTGTCGGTAATGTACCGTAATGTCGGTTCTAGAGTAGAAATTATAGGATAATTGGTAAGTATAATATCTATTGGCATGTTTGTGATTGTGGATTGATGTTGATGAATTATTGATTTTGGTGTATAGGCTGAGGTGTTGGTTTAGGGAGGTTCTGAGTAACCTCAGAGACTTTTGGTGAGATGTCTGAATTGGTCTCGTGTGATCCTTCTAGCCTTGCTGTAGTGTGAAAATGATGAGTATGGGATATAACTTGTGTACTTGGTGATAGTACGCGTTTCCCTTAATATTGTTGGTGAGCAATTAGTTAATGTATATGTGTGTAGTGATCAGTAGGATCGTGTATCCCCGAGTGGGGGGGGGGACGTAGTTATATCCGGTGTGATAGTATGAATTCGTTTACTATCTGATTGATTTATATGGTGTTGGTGTAATATATCTATACATATGCACTGTTGTATGATGATATGATCAGGAGGATCGTGTGCACTTAGCGTGCCAGAATATAATAATTATGCATTGGTGTCTTGCATATCATGGTGTTTTGGTGGGATGAATCATGTCTCAGGAGGAGCGTAAGTGATTCATCCGTAATCCTTTGTGGAGAATGGTGGGGGATAGATCATGTCTCAGGAGGAGCGTAAGTGATCTATCCAGGTTCGATTGAATGAACCAATGAGTCGGTACCGCATGCATGGTGTTGAGTTGCATTTTGCATTATAGTATGTTATATTGTAATTTGAACAGTAGGTTCGTTGTGTGGCGTTGTTGGGGTGAATATTGGTGTTGGTGTATTGTACTACCTTATTTACATGTACTACATTACCATTATATTTTTGATCATGATTTCTCACCCCTTTGTTGTTGTTGTGTCTGTACTTCTCCGGAAGTACAGATAATCCAGGTACTTAGATAACTTGGATGGTGGTGTGCCAGTCGAGTCTAGGATGCTCTGATACGTAACACGGGATATGGGTGCTTTAATTGTTTTATGTCAAATTTGTTGTAATCCTGTGACGTATCACATTTTTAGTGAATTATAATAATAAAGATTTTTATGAAATCTGGCGGATGGCCGAGAATGTTGGAATAATGTTTTCCGCTGTAATATTTTTGAAAAGGATGAATAAAGTATTTTTATAAAAATTTGGTGATGTGATATCCCACTATTTTGGTGAAGAACTCTGATGTTTATTTATAATGTTTATATTTTATTTAATTTGGGAAGTGGGGTGTTACAATTGGTATCAGAGCAGGTCGGTCCGTCCGGCCAGTGTTGTTGAGTCGAGTTGAGTCTGTCCTTTAGGATGGAGTTGAATATCTTTTAACCTGGTGTTGTGGTTTAAATCCCTAGTATGCGGCATGTGTGTGAAAACACTGTCGGTACATGTTGTTGTCTAACTTCGTTGGCAGAAGAGGAATGATTCCAGTGGGGGAGAAGTTTGTATTTCTCCGGAATGCTACGGTGTGGTGGCTTAGTATGTTGAGGAATGCTATCATAGTTTGGTAAAGAGGGTTTGTACCCCATCATGATTTCGGCTGTCTATTAACAAATTGAGGAACTGATCACCCTTAATCTCTTGTTAATAGTGGACAGGATTGTGTTGGATGGGATAGACGCGTCTTGCAAGCTTGGGTAGCGTAAACAGTGAATAGTCTCGAGTTAAGCTAAATGCTTAAGGGATTATTTTGAGGAATTTGGCGTAAGACGGTGTTGAAGTGTCTATTTTGACTGAAACTTCGAATGAGAAGGAAAGTGAGAAAAATTGGGATTTGTCAATTATTCGCGATTGCCGGAGGTTTCCAGATGAGGTAGGTGATTTACTATCAGAGTGTGAAGTAAAGCTCACACGTTGCCTTTGTTGTTGGAACGAGTCTGATATTAGTGACTCCATATGGTGTGTTTTCGTTGGGATTGGAGAAGTTGAAGAGTCAACTTGAAGATCTGCCGGAAGAGAAGTTCTTTCGTTTGAGTGTATTACCGTAAGGTGCACCAATTTTGTTGGTTAAACAGACAGAGGGTTTTGTGAAGCCTTGGGTGAACTATAAATAAGTGGACAAGGTGACTATCAAGGATAGGTGTTCGCTTCCAAGAACTAATGAGTTGATGGAGCAAATGATCGAAGGATGTGATTTCCGTAGTCGTGAGATCTTGAGTAGAGTTGTTGTGGTATCAAAGATCGATGGTTGTATCACAACGGGAGGCCCCAAGACCTACTGTTGAGATTAGAAGTAATCGGGCTTTAAAATATTCAAAAGATTGAAAGTGTGTTGGATGGCCTCCTAAGTATAAAATTGTTGTTGTACGTCGAATTCCGGGATCGCAGCTTTTTACGGAATCGAAATCGGACACTCGGAAGTCGGGTAACGGTCGAAAAGAGGATTTTGGGACTGTCATGTTCGCCTGGCAAGCATACTGGCGAACGTTCGCTGCGGTGTTCGCCTGGCGAAGGGGTCCTGGGCAGAAAATGTTATTCTGGTGTTTTTGCCGTAACGGGAGAACCGTAACTCGGAATGACGCGCGATTCGAAGCGTTGGAAAGCTATTGAAATTATCTATGAGATGGTGAAGTATTGACATGGATTTAAGCTATTTATTGATGAAGTGTGTTTGAATGTTGTGGTAAGGACGGGCGGTACGGTACGTGTTCCCGCCATAACTCACAACTTGTTTGTCCATTTGGAATGGGATCTTCTTTAATTATTTATATAAGGCGTTGGTTGTGATAATAAATGATATTTTAAGGTATTCGAAGAGTATAGAGGATTATGTTGAGCATAAGGAACTGGAGTTATCAGTGTTGGAAAAAGAGCGGTGATATACTTCCGTAAGGAAAGTTCTGCCGAATCCGATAAAACTAATTGTGGTGTTTGTGATGCTTGTTGATATAATTAGGGGATTTACTAAAGACAACTTCAGCGAGTTTCAATTATGCAAAAGGCAACTTGAAGTATATAAGAGAAATCATCCGACCAGTGATTTAGAGTTGGTTATTATTGTGGTTGTACCGGAACCGGAGGCTTCGAAAGTTCAGACTGAGATCGGAGATGTTTGGTGATCTTAAGAGTTTAAGGTGTTTGTTTAATTTGATTAAGACGAATGTGAGGCATAGGAAATAATTGGGACTTCGGAAGGAGTACGACTTCGAGTTGAATTACCATTCGGGTAAAGTGCATGTGGTAGATGATGCGGTGAGTTGGAAATGTCTGCGTATACCGAAGTTGACGGTGAGAAGAGTTAGAACTGACTGAGCAATTTTATAATATGAGTTTGGTGGGCGAATAGACCTCTTATGGAGTTAAGCGTTTATTGTTAGACCTGACGAGTGGTATGCTTGAGTTGGTGAATTAGTTGAATTTGATAAATTAGAGCCGAAGAGTGGATTGTCGGGTTTGTGGAAATAATACCACGAGGTGTTATGGTAGAGTATGTGTACCAGATTTTGTTGAGGGGAGTAGAAGTACTCGTGAAGAAATACATTAGGGTAGATGGAGTACCCATCCCGGTGCTACGAAGAAGTAACCGAATTTGAGTAGATTTTTTTTGGTGACCATAGATGAGGAGAGCAGCGGTTGAGGTTGAATATGCTGGTTAGAATAACCGAAATTCGAAGAGTGAACATCAGAGACTATTGAGTCTGATGCAGCCTTTGAATATTCTAGAGTGGGAATCAGGTAGTATTTTTGCGGAGTTGGTGTTGAGATTTCCAAATAATTGGGAAGATATAATTTTAATTTGGGTTGTTGCGAGTGGATTAACTATTCCGTGTTGAGGATATATGAGATGCATATTGAGTAAGTGGTGAAGTTAGATGAGATACTGACAAATATTATGTCAGATGGGAATTGAGGTTTATATTGAGATTTTGGAGGGGCTTACAGGAAACTTCGGGTACTAAGTTGAAGTTGAGTTTGACTTACCATCCGCAAACTGATGGTAAGTCATAGAGGATTATTGAGTCTGTAGAGAATTGGTGAGAGCGTGGGTGTTGGATCAAGGTGGATCGTGGGATGATTAACTACCGTTGATTGAATTACCTATAATAACGGTTACCATCCTAGTGTCGGAATGACACTATATGTGACTTGGTGAGGTAGGGGGTATAGGAATCTACTGTGTTGGAATGGGTCGAGTGAGAGTGTTGTGCTCAGACCTGAAAATTATGTTGGAGATGGCTGAGAAGATCAAGAGGATCCAAGGAAAAATGTGTTTTGAGAGTCACGCCGGTGACTGATGTTGGTCGAACTTCGAAGTCTTAGAAGTTCGCACCGTGTTCTGTGGTTTGTATCAGAGTGGCGCAGCGGAGGCATGGGAGGAGTAACATGTTAGACTATTTTTCCGTTGCCGTCGTGAATTGGCATGACGTGTTTCGTGTGTCTTGTTGAGAAAGTACATTGAATCAGGTGGATGATGTACTAGTGGAAAATAATTTGAGTGTTGAGGCATTGCTGGTTCGTTTTGACGAACGGAAGTCAACTCCGAGGGGAGGAGACATCTTTGGTGGAAATGGTTTGGGGAAGTGCTGCAAAGGCAGTGCGACCTGGGAATTGGGATGAAGGATGCGGGAAGCGTATCCGGAATTGTTCCATCAGGCAATTTTCGAGGACGAAAATAATTAAAGTGGGGGAGAGTTGTAACACCCATTTTATTTATTTAGTCATTTTGGTGTTAATTTAATTATTTTATGTTGGTGTGCCCTTAGGTGGGGTGTGTTGGTATATGATTGGTGAGTACCCTTGATATGTAAGGATCATTGGTGGTGTGGAGATAATAATATAATAATTAATAGTAATATTGGTGGTATTATTATTATTATTATTCTTATTATTATTATGATTATTATTATTAGTATGAATATTATTATTGGTCGGTGTCCCTGATATGGGAGAATTATTGGTGGTGAATTGGTGTAGATATAATAATATAATAACTAATGGTAATATTGGTGGTGCTTTGGTGTGAATATGATAATATAATGAATAATAGTAATATTGGTGGGGGTATTATTATTATTATTATATTTATTATATTTATCATTATTATTATTATATTATTTTTATTAATATTATTATTATTGGTGTGATAATATTATTATTATTATAATTATAATCATTGTTGGGTGTATCACTATTATTATTATTATGTTGAATATTACTATAATATTATAATAGTATTATATTATATTATATTATTATTATTATAATGATTATTATAATTATTATTATTAGAATTATTATTGGGAATATTAGTGGTTGGAATAAGTAAAATAAGAGGTGGAAGGGTTATTGGGAAGTTAGAATGGAAATATGAAAAGTCACGATAGAAACCGTGAGGAAGGAAATATGAAGGGGGTAGCAAGGAGATATTAGAAAAGTTGGAATGGAGAGGAAAGGGATTACCATAGGCGTGGGATATTGGTGTGATAATAATAATAATAATATTATTATTATTATTATTATTACTATTATTATTATTAGTGTTATTATTATTATTATTATTAATAGTATTATTATTATTAAGATTATTATTATTATTATTATCATTATTATTATTATTATTAGAATTATTAATATTATTATTATTATTTTGGTGAGATAATAATATTATTATTATTATTATTATTATTATTATTATTATTATTATTAATATGTGGTATTATTAATATTAGTAAGATTATATTAGTATTATTATTATTAAGATTATTAATATTATATTATCTTATTAGTTATTATTATTGGGATTAGAATAATTAAAAGGGAAATAGAATATGAGGGGTTAGGAGAGTTACGATACATTTTAGAAAATTGAGAAAAAAGAGCGATAGAAAGAGAGAAGAGGAAAGAACGAGGAAAGTGAAAAAGAACGAAGGAAAAAGGGAACGAACAACGGAAGAGGAAGGAGAAGGCCAAGAGACCAATTCTAGGAGGAATTCTATCGATCGACCAATTGTCAAGGTAAGGGGGGAGAAATTTGATTGGGAATGGTTTATACATGTATAGGGTAGAGGGGATTCCTTAACCCCGTAGGAATTTATCGTTATATAAAGTTTTATATTGGCATGCTATGATTATTGTTGATGTTGGGGGATTGATGAATGCTGATGATGCATTTTGGGGTATATATATATATGGTGATGATAGTAACTATAATGTTGAGCCATTTTGTTGGATTGTTGATGTTATTGTAGTATTGATCCATTTTGTTGGATTGTTGATGTTACTGTAGAGTTGATAGTAACTAGGAATATAAAGCTGATGAGATTATGTGTTGTTACCGTAGTGTTGGCAATGACCATGATTATAACTTTGGGAAAGTTATATGTTGTTTCCCTATAGTGTCGTTAATGACTATGGTTAGGACCTTGGTGAGATTCAGAGTGACTCTGAAGTGTCGGTAATGTACCGTAATGTCGGTTCTAGAGTAGAAATTATAGGATAATTGGTAAGTATAATATCTATTGGCATGTTTGTGATTGTGGATTGATGTTGATGAATTATTGATTTTGGTGTATAGGCTGAGGTGTTGGTTTAGGGAGGTTCTGAGTAACCTCAGAGACTTTTGGTGAGATGTCTGAATTGGTCTCGTGTGATCCTTCTAGCCTTGCTGTAGTGTGAAAATGATGAGTATGGGATATAACTTGTGTACTTGGTGATAGTACGCGTTTCCCTTAATATTGTTGGTGAGCAATTAGTTAATGTATATGTGTGTAGTGATCAGTAGGATCGTGTATCCCCGAGTGGGGGGGGGGACGTAGTTATATCCGGTGTGATAGTATGAATTCGTTTACTATCTGATTGATTTATATGGTGTTGGTGTAATATATCTATACATATGCACTGTTGTATGATGATATGATCAGGAGGATCGTGTGCACTTAGCGTGCCAGAATATAATAATTATGCATTGGTGTCTTGCATATCATGGTGTTTTGGTGGGATGAATCATGTCTCAGGAGGAGCGTAAGTGATTCATCCGTAATCCTTTGTGGAGAATGGTGGGGGATAGATCATGTCTCAGGAGGAGCGTAAGTGATCTATCCAGGTTCGATTGAATGAACCAATGAGTCGGTACCGCATGCATGGTGTTGAGTTGCATTTTGCATTATAATATGTTATATTGTAATTTGAACAGTAGGTTCGTTGTGTGGCGTTGTTGGGGTGAATATTGGTGTTGGTGTATTGTACTACCTTATTTACATGTACTACATTACCATTATATTTTTGATCATGATTTCTCACCCCTTTGTTGTTGTTGTGTCTGTACTTCTCCGAAAGTACAGATAATCCAGGTACTTAGATAGCTTGGATGGTGGTGTGCCAGTCGAGTCTAGGATGCTCTGATACGTAACACGGGATATGGGTGCTTTAATTGTTTTATGTCAAATTTGTTGTAATCCTGTGACGTATCACATTTTTAGTGAATTATAATAATAAAGATTTTTATGAAATCTGGCGGATGGCCGAGAATGTTGGAATAATGTTTTCCGCTGTAATATTTTTGAAAAGGATGAATAAAGTATTTTTATAAAAATTTGGTGATGTGATATCCCACTATTTTGGTGAAGAACTCTGATGTTTATTTATAATGTTTATATTTTATTTAATTTGGGAAGTGGGGTGTTACACCATCCGCCTGCAGTACATGATTAGGTGCACTTTAGGACAATTAGTCCCCTCATATTTGTCGAATACTGGCATTTTGAATTTCTGAGGAAATACCAAACCAGACACCAGACATAGGTCCTTGGCATCAGACCCAAAGACGTGGCTTCCTTTGATGGCCCTCATCCTCTTGGCCATAATGTCCATCTCTACCCTTAATTTTTCGTGTTTTTCATCTTCAGCTTCAGAGCCGTCAGGTATGTCAAAGATTGGTTGTTGATTGTTAAAGACCGGTCGCACTGTAGTGGGTCCACCCGCCTGAGTGAAATAGGATTCCTGATTGTTGAATCGAACAGTGGATTCAGACTTGAAGATTGCATATTGTTGAATGGTGGTACAAAATCCCGAGACATGCCATAGGGAAACTCTACAGTGGTAACCGGAGCTACTGTGACATTGGTCGCTGTTGTGGCAACTTCGGAGATTACTGTAGGCTGTGTGTCCATCTTTGCCTTGATTATATTGAGAACTTCCATAATCTGGCTGACGTCACCCTTGATTCCTTCAATGTCGTTGTCCATATGATCAAACCTCTGTTCATTATCTGCCATCTTCTTTTGAGCTCTGGATCGAGTGTTGTATCTGTGAGTATTCAGCGTGACTCCTTCTCTCTTTTCTGAACAAGAACAAAGGATGAGCTACGGAACCCAGATGCAAGACCCATGCAGAATGAAATGTGAATGCAAATGCGAATGCAGATGCACAAACCATTCAAGGAAAAACAAATTTTTGTTTACAAACAAAAAAGTTAGAACAACATGTAGCAACATGCTTAAAAATCATTTTTCTTCATTGATAGCTAGAAATCTATTACAATAGGGTGGCCCTTGCTAAAAAGTAATACCTTTCTTCCAAGAAGTGAAAGTAAATGCAACATTAGGATTTCAATCCTTTTAGGGAAAGCAGGGAAATGGTGAAACAAAAGATCATTCTAACAAGATGATCCCTTTCCTTCTTGGACTTCAACATGAACTTGGTCCTGGCGGATAATTTCCCACAGGTCTTCGTTCTCTCGCTGCGCTTTGATTAAACCGTATTTCAGCTCTTCCCTAGTCGTGGGGACCTCAGGTTCCATAGTTATCTCATAATTATGAGTATAGAACATGGTCAAGGCAATTTCTTTCGACCATAGCAAATATCCTCTGGAGGTTAAACAACTCGCATTCTCCATCGGAGTTATGCCCAAGAGGTGTGGATCTCTTTGAGCGTATTGAGCACGGGCTTCTAGTTCAGGGTTGCGACCAGTTTCGCAGAAGCAAGGTCTCAACAATCGGGCTCTGGGCCGGTGGGATACCCATATTGACGTTGGGCGAGAACAGGATTGTAGGTGATAACCCCCATCGTCCCAATGAGAGGCACATTGGGGAACTCTCCATAACTGGGGATCATGACTAGATCTCCAAGGTTGGTGTCATACCATGTAATGTCATAGTGCCTGAGATTGATGAGTTAAGAAATCCATGCGCTTTTGGTGGGGAGCCTCCAGAGGATATGAGTTCTGGGCAGATGAGAAGTGAGCCACCGGTCAAGTAGTGCGAGGCAGCATGAGAACTGCTCGAGATCGTGCAAGATGAAGCGGTGGATGAATATATAAGTATCAGCTAATATCTCGTTCACCGGGTATTTGATGATGAAGAGACGGATCGCCTCCTCACTGATGAAGTTATAACAACTTGGGAAAAGATACAACCCATATATTAGAAATGCCAGAATTGCTTCAAAGATGCCCAAATTTCTATTTTCATAATGATATTCGGCCATCTCCATTAAAGGTCCTGCCTCCATTCCGTACCATCCTCCTTTCGCTCTCATTGGTGGTAAATCCTCTAGCTTGATATGTAGGGCTTTAGCCAAATCCCTCTTCTTCGGTTTTCCATAAGGGAGTTTGAAAGTCCACGGAATCTTCAAATAATCAGTATACTCCTCTATGGTTGGGAGTAGCTGAAAGTCTGGAAATACAAAGCAGTGGTAGGTTGTAGAGTAAAACTCAACCAAAGCTTGCAGCATGGGCTCGTTGACCGGAGCACTTATTAGTGGTAATAGGTCTCCATATTTGGCAATGAAAGCAGCGGGGTTTCTGACAAGTCTCGTCAACATCCTTAGACGGCCTAATCTCAAATCTGGGAACGGAAGCATGTCTCTTCTCACCATGTTGTCTATAAAAAAGAAAATTTTGAATTTCCTTGAATGGTTAGAAGAAATGCAAATGGTGTCATGGAACTCATACATTTACGAACATCGGAAGTCGCCATTTCATTGATCAACAAAATGGTTTACAAAATATTGTTTCCTTTTACAAGAATTTTAAACATAAACAACAGCTAAATGAATCCTAACAAGGTTCCCCTAGCAGTCTCAAGTTGAGTTTCTTGATCTTTCTTTCTATCTGAGCCTTCTCAAAAATGAGTCTGCCCACAATTATCTTCCATGGAGTAGACTGAGGCTCATAAGGTTCTTCTAGTGCTTTCCTCTTCCTACAAGAGAGTACTTCTTCGTCTTTCAACTGGATTTGTCTCTGGAGCTCCGCATTTTCTTCGACGACTACTTGATACTTGTGCTTCCAAGCTTCTTCGGTTTGTTGTGCTTTGACTAAAGCAATCTTCAACTTTTCTTATTTAGACATGAAGACCAAAGGGTGTTCTTCCTTCAAAGCCATAGGCTCTTGCTTAGGATAAGGCATTCTTAGTGTGATGGCTCTCTTTCGAACCCATTGGAGGTAAGGTTCCAAAGAGACACAGTTGAGTCTTCCAAGATCCTTTTTTCCTTTCTTGTGTAGATGCTTCCAAGCCTCTAGAATCTTTCCTTTTAGTTCTTGGTTATCTTCTTCTTCTTTGAAGAAAATATTTTCCACTTGAACACCATTGGGTTTGTCCTTTAGAGGGTATCCCAATTGTCGGCGGGCGAGTATTGGATTATAACTGATTCCTCCATTAGCACTGAGAAGAGGTACATTGCAAAAATCCCCACAATTGTCAATGATCATTGTCGCATCATAGTCACGACTATACCAATCAATATCGGAATGGGTGAGAGCCATGATTTTTTGCGACTACCATCCTCTCTTTGGATCCCAAAAAGCGTTGGTTTTGGGAAAGTGTGAGGTGAACCATTTGTATAACAACAGAGCGCAACAAGTAATCATTCCTCCATTGTGAAAGTTCCTCAGATGAACAGAATGGTATGTATCTGCTAACAAGGTAGGCACAGGATTCTTTTTCAAGAAAATTTTAATGGCATTGAGGTCCACAAAATTCTCAAAGCTCGGGAACAAGAAGATACCGTAGATGAGTAAGGCAAGGATAGCCTCGAATGCATCCATGCTTAAATGATCTGCATAATACTGAGCTTTCTCAACCAAGAACTCTGCTTTTAACCCAAAAACTCCTCCTTTTGTAATCAGATTCTTCTTAATATCAACCAATCCCAAACGTGTGGCCTTGGAAATATCTTGTTCTTTAGGGTCTTTCTCCACAATCGGAAAAGGAGTATCTTCAAGAATGGGAAATCCAATCAGCTGAGAATACTCTTCTAGTGTGGGCACTAGCTGATAATCAGGGAATGTGAAACAGTGGTAGAGTGGATCGTAAAACTGGAGAAGAGTAGAAAGGAGTCCACTATCCATCTTTATCTTCAAGAGTAACAACAGCTTCCCATACCGGCTTTGAAATCCCTCTGGATATGTCACTAAGGTGCTCAATCTTCTCAAGTCATCTAGGTTAAAACCCTTGTAAGTGTACTTCAATGTTTTCTTTCTTTTCGTTCATGACGACCTCTGATGTTTACAAACAACAAAGTATGAGTTCCATGAAACCATATGATGATATGATGTTATGATGTTATGAATGCAAAATGCACAAACACAGGCAAATGCATATGCATACAACACATGCTTAGGTTTAAGGATGAGCATGAGTCCAAGGTCTACCCATCCTCAAGGATTGTACTATGGATTGATTTGTACATGTCGAACGGGTTCTACAAAGTTCCCAGAGTCATCAACCCATCTTTCGGATATTATCAATTTTCCAAATCACTTGGCAATCGATAATATTCTCAAGAGAATATCGTCTGAGTGTAGTATCGCGTATCAACTACTTCGGAAATACTTCCTTATAGTCATCGCACTACGTCCTAATAAGGCCAAAGTGGGGTAAAATGTATTCTAAAAGTCCACAGTGTCATGGGCTCCTTCTTTGAAAGTAGCATTGTTTTCACGAATACTCCATCAACAATGCTAAACTTTTAAGAGGGCCTACACTGAGTGGTGGTTTCTCAAGTAAGCTTGGTCGGGAATCAACTCCCTATAAGCCTTCTTGAATATACCACCATCCTATCATAATTTCACTCAAGTCCGGGTATAGGACCGTCTCACCACTCAAAAGCACCCAATACCCAACAGTCAAACAAATATACTTACAAATATACATGTTAAGCAAATATTTACAAATATAGCATGCAATTAAACAAAATAGGCTAAACCCTCAAGAATAAGTAAAATCTCCCCAGTGAAGTCGCCATTTATGTTGCGGTGAGAATCGTGATACCAAGCTATTGATTAACTTGAATCTTAAATTCTTAAATTCACAACCGGTCTTTAATTTATCCAAAGGAAAGGTCTAAAAAAAGAAAGAACCTTTTTCGCGATGTAACAACAACGCTACGAGATTCGGGGATCGGGGGTTGGTTATGCATAGGGTAGGTATTTCACATCCTAAACATCTGTAGTACTCTATAGGAACCTTTTCTTTGTTTGCATGCTAAGTTGGTAAATGTTTGCTAAGGTTTGGGGTTGGGTAAAGGTGTAGGTTAAAACCTAAAGATAGTTTTTAAGCTTGCTCGCAAAGACATCGCGTCATCTGCCTACGTATCCTAACTAGGATAGAATCAGAGCAATCGTAGTTCACCTCACTAGGGTTAAAGAACACTTGATTATGATCAAGGTTCAAAGGGGAACAAACATAACAATGTTTGTATAGAGTTTAACAAAACTCTCTAGATCTATGTTATAACACTCAAGAGGGGAGTAAGTAATCATTACTATGATTCTTACATAGAGTTTACAAACTCTTATCCTAGGGTTCTAATTGAAGAACACTCCTAGTGTAGGTAAGGCTTTCTAGACTTAAAGTAAAGTTTAATGGCTTTAATGTTCTAACTTAACTAAGCTAGGGTTAGAGATGACTTCACAAAGTCAAGGGAAACTGACAATGAGCTATCCAATAACACAAGAGTTAAGGGAGAGACTTTTCCTTTGGAAGGAGAGAGAGAGAGAGAGAGACAACTTGGATGAGAACTAAAAAGTTCCATCACTTGGGGAAAGAATACTTGACAAAGCAAATGAATAAAGACAGATGAATAAGATTACAATCAAGTAAGCATGCATATTACAATAAGCAAATACTTCAAACAAACACCAATGGTTACAACCGGTAATCAAATATCTTAATAAAGATGGAAGCATAGTCTTAACAAATATTGAAACATGATGAAGGTAACAACCATGTAAACAAATCACAATTTGAAAGTAAACATGTTATAGGTTCAAGGTATAACAAATGTAACAACAATATGTATTGATGACAATCAAAAACAAGCAAATTAGTTTAAACCTCATAATTTAGGAGGAATGTATCATGGGATTATGGTGATAACCAAAGGATAGTAAACCCTAGCATATTAACAAACATGGGAAGCAAAAATATCACAAGAGAATTCAAACATATTCAAAGGGAATTCAACAGCAAGTAAGATAACGATCTCAACAAATGAACAGATTTCCTCATAGGCAAAAGAAATCACAATTAATAACAACATGTAATATTTTTACAACCTATGAAAATAGACCTTAAGACAAGTATTTTGCAAAAAGAATGAGTTCAAAAGGATAACAAATGACAAAGATATGAATTTTTGAAGTTTCATGTAAAAATGTACAAATAAAACACAACAAGCAAAAATAAAGTAAAAAAAAGAAAAGGGTGGGAATTGAACCCACGCCCCTCAGCTTGCAGGTAAGCAACTTGGCCACTAGAGCACATACATGCGTGCTATCAAGGTAGAAAACATGGTGAAGCATGGAAAATATGAAAAAAAGAAAAGAAAAAAAAAAGCAAAAGGGTTGATCCTCCTCAGGGATCGAACCCAGGTCTAGGCAGTGAAAGGCGTGTGAGAGAGTAAGTTGATTACCACTGGGGTGGCTATACATCCGTTGATATAGCCACCCCCATAAATATATGAGGCATGTTTTCATGAAATTTCTGAGCAAGTTGGAAGCAAGAACAAGACATTTTACAAAAGGCGTTTTGATGCTAACTTGCTCAATTCTTCACCAATTTTAGCAAACTTTAGATCAAACTTGGGTAGAATTGAACAAGGATCGTGATGGTATAGTTGGTTTTTCAAAATAATGCATAGAAAATGAAACACGATAGGACTTGTAAATTTGGAAATTGGTTGCATTTTGAAAATTACAAACAATTATGGGTTCAAATTCATGTAAAAGGCACTGCACACACATCATATATATCACAACAGAAGTGTAGAATACTTAAAGCTCAAGCAAAAATCATAATTCATGGATTTGACATATGAATTGCAAGTGAAACATAAAAATGCAGCAACTGTCCTAGCAGCATATTGGTAGATGAAGAAAATTCACTTTTGCACATGGCCTATGGATCTTAATCATGTTAATAGTGATGCTCTCAAGACAACATATTAAACAAAAAAGTTCAGGCCAAGAAGAGAAGTAGGAATTCATCATGACATCATTTTGTATGATTTGAAACAGCAGGCCAATCATGGATGTTCACATTAAAAGTTGATCAATTAAAATAGGAATGTTATGAGGCATACTTGGAATATAATGAGTAACACGCATATAAACATCACAATGTTAGACACCAATAAAAAAATACAACTGCTAAGCTATGCCAAGATTGGAGAAAACATGCAAGTTAGAAAGCTAGATCAAGAAACAAACATAATTGAAATGGGCAGACCCTCCTAGCATACTCAAAACATCATATGAAATGTGTCCACACTTCAAAATTGCTCACATATATCATGGAATTGAAAATTAGGTGTCAACTGCTCAAATATTCATAAATTGGCAACATTTGGATCAAAACTGAATTGGAACAGTTGGAGGTGCAAGGGATGCCACATACAATTCTTAAATATGATAACAAATGAGCCTAGCACTTAAGGTTGCCACAAAATGCATACAACAATGACATAGATACCAAGTTGCATTTAAATCAAACATAATGAGGCAGGGCTGCTATGACAGAGAAATGATAAGGCATATACAAAAATGATTGATTCAATGAACATACAAGTCTTATATGCTATTAGAGGTCTGACTATGAATGAGTTACCCCAAAACTGATCAAGCCACAAAAAGTGAAGTGTGTGCCTTAGTGGTTTTCAAAACTGTTAGCAGCAGATGGAACAAACTGGTCCAATCACAATCAAGTGGTCTCATGTTGACAAACATCACACACACAACTCAGAAACTAGGCACATTGCAAGCAAGAAAGAAATTGGCATATTCATGGTATGTTTTAGCTTAAAAGGAGCAGTTTGAGGGTGAAAAAAGAAAACAGGTACACATAGATCAATCCAATCATCCTCACACCTTAGAACCATGAATATAAATGAGTTACAACTCAAAACAATAGGCATATACAAACAGAGCAGCAATTTGGTATGTTGTGGCAGATTTGGTGTAAAAATGCAATTGTGAGTGGAATTGTGAAAACATGCAAGAATAGATCCAATAAACCAAGTGTACACATCATTATCATGACAAGGAATGAGTTTCAACTTCAAGAATGAGCATATGACAGCTAGAATGAAAATTGGCATAATGGTATGAATTGTGAAAAAACTGTCTTGGCATACATGATGTGGCAGCAGGTGATTTTTAAAGCAATGAGTTCTTTGATGAAATAGCTGTTATACACAAGCCATAATGATGCTAACATATGAGATTCAGCTCAAGAAATAGGTGAAAACCTTACCAAACAGAAAATAGCATTTTGGAGCTCATGACATATGCAAACAATCAATTTCAAATATGCAACAGGCAGCTTCATGACAGTTGGGGTGTTTTGGTAGCATACACAAGTTTAAAATAGATAGGACAATGATATTATGCACATGGATCATGTAGACATGGATTGAAACAGAATGTAGCATTTTTGGCATCATGATATTTTGAAAAATGCAGTTAGAAACAATGATAAGGCAGTTTGAGCATTTAAGAAGATTTTGAACACATAGGCATCACACACAATCCCTAAACATGATGACAAATGAATCTCCAATCTTAAAAACAACCAAAGATGCTCCAAACCAAAAATGACATGTTGATCCAAATGACAACAAAACCATCAATATCTCATGACAGGCCTTAAAGTTCAAACTTCATGTCTCTCACATTTTCCACCAAAAACAAACATCATGAACAAGATCAAACATTAACCAAAGACTTGAGATACAAGAAATAGCAAGCAAAACAACTCAACACCCAATTCATGGTAATGATAAGCAGGATGACACCAAAATAACATAAAAGCAAAAACAATAGCCACAATGATTCAAACATGATCAAGGGCAGGGGGAATCCATGAATAACTTACAAGTTAATCCAAACACCATTAATGAACTAAGTCTAACAAGCCTAAGGCAAGTTCATCAATATTTCAATATTGGATCCTAAAACTACCACATGACCAAAATCTTCACAAGCAAGTTAATCATGATATCTAAGCACAAACTTGTATCACAATATCCATATATCATTTACAAATGACAATATACTAATGAAAGCAAGTATCATGATCATGAAACAAGAGCTCTTGACAAAGAACCACAATGGGGCAGCAATGGTTACATTTTCACAAAATCACCTCAAAATGACAAAACATGATAATATATGATTAGTAGAGAGTTGTAATGTCATATACCTCTTGTAGAAAAGCCTTGAGCAAGCTAAGAAGCTTAGAAACCCAGAGATCCTCCTTTCCTTGCAAAGAGATAAAGCTTGTTTCCTCTTGAAGCAACAAAACAACTTTCAAGACAGTTGGAGTTGTGTGATTTCCAGCTGGTTTTTTATGGTTTAGACACTTGAGATATGATGTATAGAAGTTGTTAGGAGTGTTAGAATGGTATGAAGTTCTTTGAGTGAGAATTTGGCTTTCAAAGTGGAAGAAAGTCAAACTATTAGGGTGTGGAGGTTGACTTTTGTGAAAATGAGATTTTTGAGAGGTTTGAGTGTATGGACACCTTCTACACAATGTTTAGAGATTGTGTGGATGGTTTTGAGGGACTTGGAGATGGTAGAACTGATCTTGAGTAGAGTTTTGCTCAAGACAACTTTTTGGTGAAAAGTGGAGGTTTTGAAATTTTGAGATTCTTAAGGAAATGAGAAGGAATTGAGAGCTGTTGTTTCTCTGGTTTTGGAGATTGCTCTGGTGTGTCTAACTTCATGGAATAGGCTTCTATTTATAGTGCAAATGAGAGTGAGGGCAGCTTGGTACTTTGCCACTTTTGGAGGGAGTTTCATGAGGTTTTTCAAATGAATCTTTGCAAAATCTCTTCCCATCAGCTCCATGGTTCAATGAAGATCATAAAAATCAAGTGGAGATGGACATGAAGTGACTGAGGTGAGCTTAGAGCGTAGGGTGAGCCAGCTGCAACAGTTTTGGCATGAAAAGTTTCCCTCTCCTTCTTACACATTTGATTAAAATAATGTCAACTTGCTCCAACTTGCTATGTTCATTAAACCATCCTTCCTTCTGGTTTTCTCTCCATCTATACCTCATATTATCAGTTTTAATCAAGATCCAAGGGTCAAGGATAATCCAAGTTGTAAAAATCTGATTTTTGAGAAGTGTTGGATTGTGGTTTCAAGTGTTGACAACCCCAACTTCTATGGTGCATAACTTTCTGCTCACACATGCTATTGAGGAGTTCTACCACAATTTGGAAAGCCCTTAAGTAGCTTTATAACTTTAATGTTTTGGGAATTTCCAAATTATGGATGGAACTAGGTTGAAAAACCCTTCCAAGTTACTGAAAAAACCACTTAAAAAAGCTAAATAACTTAGAATTTTTCAAAGTTATTTCCCTTCTTAAAATGAATCTTGTCATAACTCCAATTCTATGCATTTTTTGATCATGGACCAATTTTAGGCTTTTGTAGGATTTTTCAAGAGCTTTACAATGAGCTTTGAACGACTCCAATTGGATGTGTGGTTGAGGAGTTATGGTCTTGCCCCTTTTAAAACCCTAATTCCCGATTTTTGCAATTACTTCTTAACCCTTGATCCAATGGTCATGAAATTTTATGGGGAGATGTAATATGACATAAGGAACATTTTTGATTCACATATTGAGGTCAAATTCCTTATTGTTGAAGAGTTGACTTTTCGGTCAACCGTTCGATCAATCGGTGACTTACCGAGCCGACTGTTCATGATCCGGACATTCTGAGGACTTGAAACTCTTTGGATGGACTTTACTAAGCCATAGGAACTTAATGGACCAAAATCCCACCATTGAAATACTCTTTAAATCAAAAGTCAAACTACAATTGACTTTTCTTGGTCGAAAACCCTAATCGGGTATCTTGAACTGCACTGTTCTCAATTCCCGGGTGACTACCTCAAATTGAATTCATACTTGATCCAATGGAGTATATTTGATGATGTGGAGACCTAGTTGAGGTTGAATCAATCCAAAACATTGATTGATCAGACCACTAAAATCTCGATTTTGACGGTACGGAACCCTAATTCATCTACATTTTGACAAAGATAAACTGAAAATGGATTAAGGTTAGTTAATCAAATGAAAATGATCCTATAATGATGATGAGGATCTAAGGGGTCAAAATTTGGGGTGCAACACTAATAAACCGTGGATTTTGTACCTTTATCTCCCTAGGACCTTAGGGATGATTTAGGGATATTTTGGGGGCATTGGGTAAGTGAATTGTATGAGTATTTGGGTGAAAATCAGTTCTGGTGCGTAGTATATTTTTGTTGTCATCGCACTGTTTGCCTAGCGAAGAAAGCTTCCCCTAGCGAACCATTGATCAGTGCATATTTATACACATTCTCCTATATTTTTACTTAGGCATTTCTTTACTTTATTTTGATTATTTTTATGTTTTATTTTGTTTTTATATTTTATTTTCTTTTTGGATAATTTGATTTTCGCACTTTATTTTTCAGCTTTAGCAGTCTGCACGGAGATGATCATAACTGGAGTTCCAAGAATCCGTTTGCGGCATTCTAAAAATCGCCGGAAAGCTAAGAGAGAGAGCTACGACTTTCATGTTGGAGTTGAAGTCAGATTCGGAGCCCAAAATTACATAATTTCGTTTGAAGTTACAGCATTAGAATTTTATTTTAGTGTTGGGTCATGTATTGGGCCTGGGTTATGTTTTCGACCCAGTTGGGTTATGACCCGAATTTGTTTTCTTTTTAAAGGAAAAATACTCGTGTTACTGTTCACCTAGTTACTATTCACGAAAAAATATTTGGAGCTTTGAGAGAACCATGGAGAACTAATTCCTTAGAGTCATTATGTTGTAATCGCGTTCCAACGCTTTGAGGTTTATACTTTATCAATTTAATTTGTTTCTCTTTCAACACTATTCTATGAATTGCTTTTGCTTAATCTGTTAGTTTATAGAATTGTTTTGATTAAATTCGTATGATTGCATCCTTAACTTTTATTCGTTGTTACGTCGCTTTGTCGTTAATTCGCGTTTATAATTCGTGTTTGCTTAATTCACGAAACCTTAATTCGTTTGCTTAATTCGGAATATAGGATTGTCAATCTAGTTTATGTCTTTTGCGCTTGTTAATTGACATAAGAATCGAATAGAGATCGAAGTCGCTTAGGAAATTGATAAGGTAGAAACCCGTGATAAGCCGGAACCGAAAACAGTAGATTGACTTATTTCGATAATCACTTATTTTAACCGCTTAATTGCTTTTTCTTTATTTAATCGATCAGAAACCAAACCAACCCCCCCCCCCCCCCCCATTTCGAATTTGATAGATTAATCACATACAAGAATCCTTGAGACGATATCCAAGTTTAATTGTCGTTGTATTACGTTTTCATCAAAAACACTCATTTTGATCCGCGCGCGATAGCGGATCAAATTGGCGCCGTTGTCGGGGATTCTTGTCGTTATTAATCAGTTTTAGAGTCATAGGGTTAGTTTCCTCTAGTCTATACCTTAGTTTCCTCGCGGTTTCGTCGAAGTCGCGTTTTAGAGTCCAAAACGTAAAAAAAAATTGTTTTTTTTTAACATTGCTTCCGAATCAAAATCTGTTCTGAGCACTTGAAGCGAAAAAATTCTAGAAACGTTTGTCCCGTACGACGGAGTAGTTACGGGAGATGTGCTTTCGAATCTCCAAAAAAACATTTTTTCTATTTTTAATGATTTATTTACTGTTTTCATAGAGTCGGAAAAAATAGAAAAAATTCTCAAAATTCTATTTTTAAGTCATTAGATTAATCACATACAAGAATCCTTGAGACGATATCTGAGTTGAATTGTCGTTGTATTACGTTTTCATCAAAAACACTCGTTTTGATCCGCGCGCGACAGCGGATCAGCCATGTTTTCCCAGACTCGCCTAGCGAAGAATCCTTCACTTAGCGAAGAAACTCGCCCCAGACTCGCCTAGCAAACATGTCAGCGAACGTAGCAGAGTTTCGCGAATGTTGATCGTGTGCAGCGATGCCTTGATGTTTGACTCTGAGATTTCTGTGATGAGTTAACATGAGTATGACAGTGAGGTTTATGTGATTAATAGGTGATAGTATGAGGATTACCGCGAGCATAATTTAATGAATTAATACGAGATAATATGGGATAATAGTATGAATTAATATGTGATAATATGTGATAACATAATGGATTATCGTGAGTATGATTGTGAGCGCTATGTGATTTGTGCTTGATTATATAATGATTTCTATGATGTATGAGGAATAATATGATGAAATATGATGACATGATGTATGATGAATAATATGATGAAATATGATGACATTATGTATGATGAATAATATGATAAAATATGATGACATGATGTATGATGAATAATATGATGAAATATGATGACATGGTGTATGAGGATTATTATGATGAATTTTGATGACATGACGTATGAGTTGTGATGACATGACATATGATGATGATTATGATGATGAGCTATGATGTTTGATGGATATGATGAATGATGATGCACCATATGTTGTTATTATGAGGATGATTTGTGACGTGTGCATCATGCATTCATGTGCATCCGGACTTCGGTTCAGGACCTCGATTACTTTGACTTTAATCCCATTGTGTGGATGTGAAGTGTTATGATGTACTCCGGTTCTCTAGTAGGATCGATCCTATTGATGAGGATCTATGCAGGGTTGATGGCCCAGTGTCCATCACGCTGTGATGATTGGTACCACATGCATTGAGTTGTGTTGCATTGCATTTCTGAGTCTTTTTGTATGAATTATGAGTAAGATGCTATTTATGTATTGATTGTTATACATTGATTATTATGAATTATTTTACTCACCCTGGCTGTTTGAATGTTACCTCAACCTGATTAACGTGCAGATGACCAGGTTTAGCTGTGGATGTCGTCGATGAGTTATTTTTGAAATTTTAGATTCGTTAGCCTTTATGGTTAACTTAGAGGGTCTTGCTCTGATATGTAACACCGGGTTGGGTTCCTTGGGTTAAACTTTATACCGTTGAGTTATTTTTCTAACTTTCTCTTATGTTGAAAAACCTTGAATTATGCTTTGAGTTCCGTTGTTTTATGTTATTTGATGTATTTTGGGGAAAACCCGTAGTTATGGAGTATTGACCTATTTTGATGATATTGAGAAATGTACGCCCTTTTGGTGGCTTTTTATTGAAATTTATTTATTTACTCTGAAATCGGTGTAATTTTGCCATGATAATTGTGGGGTAGAAAAGGGTGTCACATTAGTGGTATCAGAGCAGGTTGGTCCGTCCGGCCAAGTTGTCTAATGTTCTTTGTTCCCTTGTATGCGACATGTGTGTGAAAACAATGTCGGTACCTGTTTGTTTTCTAACCTTCGTTTGCAGGAGTGGGAATGAAACAAGTGGGGGAGAGGTTGTGCTTCTTCAGGACGCTACAAGTGTGGAGTGGCGGCTTAGTGTGTTGTTGAACGCTCTTATAGTTTGGTAAAGATGGTTTGTGCCCCATCATGATTTTCAATGGTCTATTGACAATTTGAGGAACTGATCACCCTTAATCTCTTGTTGATAGTGGACAGAGTCATGTTTGAGGGGATAGACATGTCTTGCAAGCTTAGATGGCGTGTGCGGTGAATTATTTTGGGGTTTGGCTATGTGCTTATAGATTGTTTGGGGAGTCAGTGCAGGATGGTGCTGAGATGTTCATTTTGATGGAAACTTTGAGTGTTGATGAAATGGAGAAGTTGGTGGTGTGCCAATTAGTAGTGAATATCCGGTAGTTTTTCCTGATGAGATAAGTGATTCACTGTCGAAATGTGAAGTGGAGTTTGCGATCGACTTAGTTCTTGGAACTAGTCCGATATTGATGACTCCCTAGCGAAGATTCCTTCGCTTAGCGAAGAAACTCGCCCCAGACTCGCCTAGCGAACATGCCAGCGAACATAGCAGAGTTTCGTGAATGTTAATCATGTGCAGCGATGCCTTGATGTTTGACTCTGAGATTACTGTGATGAGTTAACATGAGTATGACAGTGAGGTTTATATGGTTAATAGGTGATAGTATGAGGATTACCGCAGGCATAATTTGATGAATTAATACGAGATAATATGGGATAATATTATGAATTAATATGTGATAACATGATGGATTATCGTGAGTATGATTGTGAGCGCTATGTAATTTGTACTTGATTATATGATGATTTCTATGATGTATGATGAATAATATGATGAAATATGATGACATGATGTATGATGAATAATATGATAAAATATGATGACATGATGTATGATGA
Organism: Lathyrus sativus; assembly: GCA_963859935.3. Taxonomy (NCBI): domain Eukaryota; kingdom Viridiplantae; phylum Streptophyta; class Magnoliopsida; order Fabales; family Fabaceae; genus Lathyrus; species Lathyrus sativus. The sequence goes on from OZ012737.1 coordinate 198,753,362, forward strand.
ATAATATGATGAAATATGATGACATGGTGTGTGAGGATTATTATGATGAATTTTGATGACATGACGTATGAGTTGTGATGACATGACGTATGATGATGATTATGATGATGAGCTATGATGTTTCATGGATATGATGAATGATGATGCACCATATGTTATTATTATTAGGATGATTTGTGACGTGTGCATCATGCATTCATGTGCATCCGGACTTCGGTTCAGGACCTCGATTACTTTGACTTCAATCCCATTGTGTGGATGTGAAGTATTATGATGTGCTCCGGTTCTCTAGTAGGATCGATCCTATTGATGGTGATCTATGGAGGGTTGATGGCCCAGTGTCCATCACGCTGTGATGATTGGTACCACATGCATTGAGTTGTGTTGCATTGCATTTCTGAGTCTTTTTGTATGAATTATGACGTTGTGGCCTTTGAGGCATTTTGAGGAATATGAATGTGTTGAACATGAGTAAGATGTTATTTATGTATTGATTGTTATACATCGATTATTATGAATTATTTTTCTCACCCTGCCTGTTTGAATGTTACCTCAACCTGATTAACATGCAGATGACCAGGTTTAGCTGTGGATGTCGTCGATGAGTTATTTTTGAAGTTTTAGATTCGTTAGCCTTTATGGTTAACTTAGAGGGTCTTGCTCTGATATGTAACACCGGGTTGGGTTCCTTGGGTTAAACATACCGTTGAGTTATTTTTCTAACTTTCCCTTATGTTGAAAAACCTTGAATTATGCTTTGAGTTGTGTTGTTATATGTTGTTTGATGTATTTTGGGGAAAACCCGCAGTTACGGAGTATTGACCTATTTTGATGATATTGAGAAATGTACGCCCTTTTGGTGGCTTTTTATTGAAATTTATTTATTTACTCTGAAATCGATGTAATTTTGCCATGATAAATGTGGGGTAGAAAAGGGTGTTACATTAGTGGTACCAGAGCAGGTTGGTCCGTCCGGCCAAGTTGTCTAATGTTCTTTGTTCCCTTGTATGCGACATGTGTGTGAAAACACTGTTGGTACCTGTTTGTTTTCTAACCTTCGTTTGCAGGAGTGGGAATGAAACAAGTGGGGGAGAGGTTGTGCTTCTTCAGAACGCTGCAAGTGTGGAGTGGCGGCTTAGTGTGTTGTTGAACGCTCTTATAGTTTGGTAAAGATGGTTTGTGCCCCATCGTGATTTTCAATTGTCTATTGACAATTTGAGGAACTGATCACCCTTAATCTCTTGTTGATAGTGGACAGAGTCATGTTTGAGGGGATAGACATGTCTTGCAAGCTTAGATGGCGTGTGCGGTGAATTATTTTGGGGTTTGGCTATGTGCTTATAGATTGTTTGGGGAGTCAGTGCAGGATGGTGCTGAGATGTTCATTTTGATGGAAACTTTGAGTGTTGATGAAATGGAGAAGTTGGTGGTGTGCCAATTAGTAGTGAGTATCCGGGAGTTTTTCCTGATGAGATAAGTGATTCACTGCCGAAATGTGAAGTGGAGTTTGCAATCGACTTAGTTCTTGGAACTAGTCCGATATCGATGACTCCCTAGCGAAGAATCCTTCGCTTAGCGAAGAAACTCGCCCCAGACTCGCCTAGCAAACATGCCAGCGAATGTAGCAGAGTTTCGCGAATGTTAATCGTATGTAGCGATGCCTTGATGTGTGACTCTGAGATTACTGTGATGAGTTAACATGAGTATGACAGTGAGGTTTGTATGGTTAATAGGTGATAGTATGAGGATTACTGTGAGCATAATTTGATGAATTAATACGAGATAATATGGGATAATAGTATGAATTAATATGTGGTAACATGATGGATTATCGTGAGTATGATTGTGAGCGCTATGTGATTTGTACTTGATTATATGATGATTTCTATGATGTATGATGAATAATATGATGAAATATGATGACATGATGTATGATGAATAATATGATAAAATAAGATGACATGATGTATGATGAATAATATGATGAAATATGATGACATGGTGTGTGAGGATTATTATGATGAATTTTGATGACATGACGTATGAGTTGTGATGACATGACGTATGAATGTGATTATGATGATGAGCTATGATGTTTGATGGATATGATGAATGATGATGCACCATATGTTGTTATTATGAGGATGATTTGTGATGTGTGCATCATGCATTCATGTGCATCCGGACTTCGGTTCAGGACCTCGATTACTTTGACTTCAATCCCATTGTGTGGATGTGAAGTATTATGATGTGCTCCGGTTCTCTAGTAGGATCGATCCTATTGATGGGGATCTATGGAGGGTTGATGGCCCAGTGTCCATCTCGCTGTGATGATTGGTACCACATGCATTGAGTTGTGTTGCATTGCATTTCTGAGTCTTTTTGTATGAATTATGACGTTGTGGCCTTTGAGGAATTTTGAGGAATATGAATGTGTTGAACACGAGTAAGATGCTATTTATGTATTGATTGTTATACATCGATTATTATGAATTATTTTACTCACCCTGCCTGTTTGAATGTTACCTCAACCTGATTAACGTGCAGATGACCAGGTTTAGTTGTGGATGTCGTCGATGAGTTATTTTTGAAGTTTTAGATTCGTTAGCCTTTATGGTTAACTTAGAGGGTCTTGCTATAATATGTAACACCGGGTTGGGTTCATTGGGTTAAACTTTATACCGTTGAGTTATTTTTCTAACTTTCCCTTATGTTGAAAAACCTTGAATTATGCTTTGAGTTCCGTTGTTTTATGTTGTTTGATGTATTTTGGGGAAAACCCGCAGTTACGGAGTATTGACCTATTTTGATGATATTGAGAAATGTACGCCCTTTTGGTGGCTTTTTATTGAAATTTATTTATTTACTCTGAAATCGATGTAATTTTGCCATGATAAATGTGGGGTAGAAAAGGGTGTTACATTAGTGGTACCAGAGCAGGTTGGTCCGTCCGGCCAAGTTGTCTAATGTTCTTTGTTCCCTTGTATGCGACATGTGTGTGAAAACACTGTTGGTACCTTTTTGTTTTCTAACCTTCGTTTGCAGGAGTGGGAATGAAACAAGTGGGGGAGAGGTTGTGCTTCTTCAGGACACTGCAAGTGTGGAGTGGCGGCTTAGTGTGTTATTGAACGCTCTTATAGTTTGGTAAAGATGGTTTGTGCCCCATCATGATTTTCAATTGTCTATTGACAATTTGAGGAACTGATCACCCTTAATCTCTTGTTGATAGTGGACAGAGTCATGTTTGAGGGGATAGACATGTCTTGCAAGCTTAGATGGCGTGTGCGGTGAATTATTTTGGGGTTTGGCTATGTGCTTATAGATTGTTTGGGGAGTCAGTGCAGGATGGTGCTGAGATTTTCATTTTGATGGAAACTTTGAGTGTTGATGAAATGGAGAAGTTGGTGGTGTGCCAATTAGTAGTGAGTATCCGGGAGTTTTTCCTGATGAGATAAGTGATTCACTGTCGAAATGTGAAGTGGAGTTTGCAATCGACTTAGTTCTTGGAACTAGTCCGATATCGATGACTCCCTAGCGAAGAATCTTTCGCTTAGCGAAGAAACTCGCCCCAGACTCGCCTAGTGAACATGCCAGCGAATGTAGCAGAGTTTCGCGAATGTTAATCGTATGCAGCAATGCCTTGATGTGTGACTCTGAGATTACTGTGATGAGTTAACATGAGTATGACAGTGAGGTTTATATGGTTAATAGGTGATAGTATGAGGATTACCGTGAGCATAATTTGATGAATTAATACGAGATAATATGGGATAATAGTATGAATTAATATGTGGTAACATGATGGATTATCATGAGTATGATTGTGAGCGCTATGTGATTTGTACTTGATTATATGATGATTTCTATGATGTATGATGAATAATATGATGAAATATGATGACATGATGTATGATGAATAATATGATAAAATAAGATGACATGATGTATGACGAATAATATGATGAAATATGATGACATGGTGTGTGAGGATTATTATGATGAATTTTGATGACATGACGTATGAGTTGTGATGACATGACGTATGATGATGATTATGATGATGAGCTATGATGTTTGATGGATATGATGAATGATGATGCACCATATGTTGTTATTATGAGGATGATTTGTGACGTGTGCATCATGCATTCATGTGCATCCGGACTTCGGTTCAGGACCTCGATTACTTTGACTTCAATCCCATTGTGTGGATGTGAAGTATTATGATGTGCTCCGGTTCTCTAGTAGGACCGATCCTATTGATGGGGATCTATGGAGGGTTTATGGCCCAGTGTCCATCACGCTGTGATGATTGGTACCACATGCATTGAGTTGTGTTGCATTGCATTTCTGAGTCTTTTTGTATGAATTATGACGTTGTGGCCTTTGAGGCATTTTGAGGAATATGAATGTGTTTAACATGAGTAAGATGCTATTTATGTATTGATTGTTATACATCGATTATTATGAATTATTTTACTCACCCTGCCTGTTTGAATATTACCTCCACGTGGGTAATGTGCAGATGACCAGGTTTAGCTGTGGATGCCGTCGATGAGTTATTTTTGAAGTTTTAGATTCGTTAGCCTTTATGGTTAACTTAGAGGGTCTTGCTCTGATATGTAACACCGGGTTGGGTTCCTTGGGTTAAACTTTATACCGTTGAGTTATTTTTCTAACTTTCCCTTATGTTGAAAAACCTTGAATTATGCTTTGAGTTCCGTTGTTTTATGTTGTTTGATGTATTTTGGGGAAACCCGTAGTTACGGAGTATTGACCTATTTTGATGATATTGAGAAATGTACGCCCTTTTGGTGGCTTTTTATTGAAATTTATTTATTTACTCTGAAATCGATGTAATTTTGCCATGATAATTGTGGGGTAGAAAAGGGTGTTACATTAGTGGTACCAGAGCAGGTTGGTCCGTTCGGCCAAGTTGTCTAATGTTCTTTGTTCCCTTGTATGCGACATGTGTGTGAAAACACTGTTGGTACCTGTTTGTTTTCTAACCTTTGTTTGCAGGAGTGGGAATGAAACAAGTGGGGGAGAGGTTGTGCTTCTTCAGGACGCTGCAAGTGTGGAGTGGCGGCTTAGTGTGTTGTTGAACGCTCTTATAGTTTGGTAAAGATGGTTTATGCCCCATCATGATTTTCAATTGTCTATTGACAATTTGAGGAATTGATCACCCTTAATCTCTTGTTGATAGTGGACAGGGTCATGTTTGAGGGGATAGACGTGTCTTGCAAGCTTAGATGGCGTGTGCAGTGAATTATTTTGGGGTTGGGCTAAGTGCTTATAGATTGTTTGGGGAGTCAGTGCAGGATGGTGCTGAGATGTTCATTTTGATGGAAACTTTGAGTGTTGATAAAATGGAGAATTTGGTGGTGTGCCAATTAGTAGTGAGTATCCGGGAGTTTTTCCTGATGAGATAAGTGATTCACTGTCGAAATGTGAAGTGGAGTTTGTGATCGACTTAGTTCCTTGAACTAGTCCGATATCGATGACTCCCTAGCGAAGAAACTCGCCCCAGACTCGCCTAGCGAACATGCCAGCAAACGTAGCAGAGTTTCGCGAATGTTAATCGTGTGCAGCGATGCCTTGATGTTTGACTCTGAGATTACTGTGATGAGTTAACATGATTATGACACTGAGGTTTATATGCTTAATAGGTGATAGTATGAGGATTACCGCGAGCATAATTTGATGAATTAATACGAGATAATATGGGATAATAGTATGAATTAATATGTGATAATATGTGATAACATGATGGATTATCGTGAGTATGATTGTGAGCGCTATGTGATTTGTACTTGATTATATGATGATTTCTATGATGTATGATGAATAATATGATGAAATATGATGACATGATGTATGATGAATAATATGATAAAATATGATGACATGATGTATGATGAATAATATGATGAAATGTGATGACATGGTGTGTGAGGATTATTATGATGATCTTTGATGACATGACGTATGAGTTGTGATGACATGACGTATGATGATGATTATGATGATGAGCTATGACGTTTGATAGATATGATGAATGACGATGCACCATATGTTGTTATTATAAGGATGATTTGTGACGTGTGCATCATGCATTCATGTGCATCCGTACTTCGGCTCAGGACCTCGATTACTTTGGCTTCAATCCCATTGTGTGGATGTGAAGTGTTATGATGGGCTCCAGTTCTCTAGTAGAATCGATCCTATTGATGGGGATCTATAGAGGGTTGATGGCCCAGTGTCCATCGCACTGTGATGATTGGTATCACATGCATTGAGTTGTGTTGCATTGCATTTCTGAGTCTTTTTGTATGAATTATGACGTTGTGGCCTTTGAGGCATTTTGAGGAATATGAATGTGTTGAATATGAGTAAGATGCCATTTATGTATTGATTGTTATACATTGATTATTATGAATTGTTTTACTCACCCTGCCTGTTTGAATGTTACCTCCACGTGGGTAACGTGCAGATGACCAGGTTTAGCTGTGGATGTCGTCGAGGAGTTATTTTTGAAGTTTTAGATTCGTTAGCCTTTATGGTTAACTTAGAGGGTCTTGCTCTGATATGTAACATCGGGTTGGGTTCCTTGGGTTAAACTTTATACCGTTGAGTTATTTTGCTAACTTTCCCTTATGAGGAAAAACCTTAAATTATGCTTTGAGTTCCGTTGTTTTATGTTGTTTGATGTATTTTGGGGAAAACCTGTAGTTACGGAGTATTGACCTATTTTGATGACATTGAGAAATGTACGCCCTTTTGGTGGCTTTTTATTGTGATTTATTTATTTACTCTGAAATCGGTGTAATTTTGCCATGATAATTGTGGGGTAGAAAAGGGTGTTACACAAGTCACTCCTAAATTTAGTCAAAGTATTCGAGTGTAGAGAAACGAGTTCAAGAAGAATGTACGTTATGTAAACACACCATCTTTACTTTCAATGAAGTTTAATTTACTTGCTTAATTGTACAAAGTTTTTCTTTACCTTTTCTACAATCTCCCCCCTTCTGTGCACTTTACTTTATCTTCATTCTAAACTCTTTTCTAAGATCTCTATTTCTTTTCCCTCTAATCTCTATCTTCTTTTTTGCCTCAGTCGAACAAACACTTTTATGATTAAAGTCTTTTACTAAAACAATATCGAAGTGTGTAACTTAGATAGATTTCAAAACATAACCTTTAGCACATGTCCTAGGATCAATCTGATCGATCCTGTGAGTCACCAAAGTTAGATTTGGAAGATCAGCGATTGTTTTCCATTTTTCTAGGGAAACAAAATGGCACACCCAGTGGGGCGGTGCTAAAAGATTTTTGTTTTGTTTTGCAAAATTTGTAAAACTGCAATTTATTTGTCTTTCATAGAAAATTCTTTATATGTTACTAAGTGGCAAAATCGCCGCTATAAATGATGAAACACCAAGAAGAGAGTATATTAGGGACATGGCGACAGATACAAATCAGCCAAACAACCTTAATCCTCGAGGAGAGGGTTCTAACTCTCAGCCTAGCACCATTAGTCCTCACGAAGGATTGAGAATGATGTGGCTCCACCCTCAATACCTTTGACCGGAGAGCAAATAGTACCTCCTATAAGACTGGAACCAGTACCATCAGTGTTGGGGCCTGGGTCAACAAGCGTAAGGACTTATACCCAGCCGGTGTTGGAATATTTTGGACCTTAAGCGTCGAATCCCCAAACTCCTCCAGGAGGAAATTCGACGTCAAGGCAATTTGTTCCTCCAGGGTTTTCACAACTATTACCAAGAAATCCTCCATATGGAATGCCAACAACCGTGATGCAAAGTCTCCAAAATGCTCCCCCAATATTCTCAGATAATGTAATGGCTTCGCCATTACAAGGATCAAGGTCTGGGGTGAACATTGATCGAAACCCCTAAAGTTTAGGCTTGGAATATTCCACACAAGGCCCTAATTTAACCAATACTTCGGTTGCGTGTTTGAGACAGCAAATGGATGAGAGAAATTTGTAAATGGTTCAAACCTTGTCCCAAACCATGGGTGAAATCTTTCAACCTTTTATCCAAAACACCACCCAAACCAACCAACAGTTAGCAGTACAATTAACATGGTTGGCTGAATTTATGGGTGTACCTTCTGCTGTTAGGAACACAGCTACGGTGGAAAACATTCCACGACGGGACTTAGGAAACCTACCTGAGCCCAATTTAGAGAGTCAAGAGAGGGTCGAACTCCCCAAGCTCGAACCACACAGAGTTGAAACACTAAGGGATCAGATACCAATCCCAGGGGAAAGGGACCCATGGGTAATCATAGTAAATTGAAACCAGGATGCAGATAATGTTGTCCAACAGGTTCGACGTAATAACGTAGTTGTTGATAACAACTTAGCATCCATGGTCGAAAAGATAATGGCTCAAAATGGCGTAAACACTGGGTTCACTAGACCAAATTATACGTCTCTAATAGTGGATTACACCCTTCAAGCAGAGTTACCTCCTAGGACGAAAGTGCCTAAATTTACTAAGTTCTCAGGGGATACGACGGAATCTTCTGTCGAACATGTGGCTCGTTATATAATCGAAGTCAGAGAGATAGCCAATGATGAGAGCCTCAGGATAAAATACATCCCTAGTTCTCTCACTAAAAATTCCTTTACCTGGTTTACGACTTTACCCCCTAACTCGGTTTGTAATTGGACCCATGTAGAACGTTTATTCCATGAACAGTTATATATGGGGCAAACCAAGATTAGCCTAAAGGAACTGGCTAGTGTGAAATGTAAGTTTTCTGAGCCAATAGAAGAGTACCTGAATAGGTTCCGAGTACTCAAGGCTAGATGTTTCACTCAAGTACCTGAACATGAGTTGGTCGAAATGGCCGCAGGGGGGCTCGACTACTCCGTTAGAAAGAAATTGGACACCCAGTACATAAGGGATATGGCTCAACTAGCCGATAGAGTTTGACAGCTAGAGTGTCTTAAAGACGAAAAAGCCAAATTCAATATAAGCAAGAAAGTAGCTTATGTCGAATATAACAAAAACGTCGAAGGTGTATGGGAAGACCCATTATACTTCGATGAGAGTGAAGTAGGTGTTGCTGAACTTAAACATAGTCCTCCCTACACTTGTAAAGTATTGGCTCCCCCACTTGGGAAAAGTTTTGTCAAATCTAAAAAGAACGACAGATTCCCAAAGAAAATGTATACTTTCGATATCACGAAATGTGACGAAATTTTCGATTTGTTAGTTAAGGATGGACAAATGATAGTACCACCTGGTGCTAAAATGCCATCTTTAGAGCAAAGGAGAAAGAGAGGGTTTTGTAAATACCATAATTTTTGGGGTCATAAAACGTCTCAATGTTTTCTTTTCAGGGATCTGGTTCAAAATGCCATCCAAGAAGAAAGACTGAAGTTTGGGGAGAAAGCCAGCAGCCAGATGAAAGTCGATACAGACCCTCTACAGGTAGTGGACACCCATTACGCGGAGCCTACGGAGGCAAATATGGTCGAAGCTACTGATGGCTACGATTTCTCGACCAATATGGTAGAGGTTACGAATGATTTTGTTGATGGAGTTGTAATGGCCAAGATCACTATGGGTTTTAGACAAGAGAATCGGTTGAAGGAGGTTGCTGATGGCCTTGACCAGGGTGTTGATGATCCAAGTCAAAAAGACACAGAGAATTCAAGCTTGGTAATGGTGACTAAGGAAACTGCTGATAGCTTCATTAAGATGGACCAGGCCACTAGAGGCCTGGAGCTGGACCTAAGTAAGCTCAATCTGAGAGAGGACATCGATGTGAATATGGTGGAAATAACACCATAAGTAAGGCAAAAATGGCAGCACACAAGCCTGTGTGCTACTATGTTATGAATAATGGATGCATAGAAGAGCATAATGCTTTTTTCGAGCGGCCCACAGAAGCAATGAAGAACCATTTGAAGAGGCTTTATATTACAGGAAAAGTGGAAAATGTGTCGGTCAATAAGATTCTGGTAGACTGTGGTGCAACGGTGAACTTGATGCCACATTTCTTGTTAAGCAAAATCGGCAAACATGATACCGATACGAAACCACAAAACATGGTCTTGTCAAGTTATGAAGGCAAGGTGGGTTCGACAATGGGGGTGATACAGGTGGACCTAATAGTCGGAACAATAACAAGACCTACCATTTTCATGGTAGTGGAAACGAAGGCCAATTATAATTTGCTGCTAGGACGAGAGTGGATTCATGGCATTGGTGCAGTACCATCTTCAATGCCCCAGTGAATTACCATTTGGAGGCCAGGCGATATTGTGGAGAACATCGAAGCCGACCAAGGGTACTTTAGAGCGTCCATAAACCATGTCGACCAGAGGCAGTTCGACAAGCATCTGGCCAGCATAGGTCCATGTGCACCAGCAGACTTCGAGTTTATCCCAGACGAGGAAAGGTTCTGCTCATTATATTTGCATCCTGTTGATGGTTTCCGTTGGGACAAAGAGGTGCCAGGAGAGAGACTCTCATACCTTGGCAAACCTCCAATAGACCCCATAGGTTGGGGGAGCGAATTTAGTGACGATGACTGAGTTCGAAGAACTACAAATAATTTCGGCCTATGTGGCCGAAACTAAGCTACAGGCGGCCTTAGAGGCTGCCAATAACCAAATGGCTGAAAAAGCCAAGTTGGAATCTTATCAAGGAGGTCCTGCCAAGGATTTCGACCCAGAACCACCTGACAAAATTCAACACGAAGACCAAAGGCTTGATGATATATATGATGAAGAGCCTCTAGGATTCGAAAAGGATTCGCTGGCGAATGACATCAAGATGCTAGCGCAAGAGCCATTGGAAGAGGTTGATCTAGGGGAAGGGGTGGTTAAAAGACTAACATATATCAGTGTCAACCTTGATCCTCAACTTAAGGTCGAAATCATTCAATTACTGTGAGAGTACAAAGACTATTTCGCCTGGGATTATGATGAGATGCCTGGGTTGAAAAGGGAGTTGGTCGAACACAAGTTGCCAATCAGGCCTGGGAAGAAACCAATCAAACAGAATCCAAGGTGTTTCGCTCTAGGAATTCTCTCAAAAATAAAGGAGGAATTCGAAAGACTCCTTCGATGCAAGTTTACCCGCACGGCCAGGTATGTCGAATGGTTGGCTAATATTGTCCCAGTCATTAAGAAAAATGAGTCTTTAAGAGTTTGTATAGACTTTAGGGATCTAAACTCAGCAACTCCTAAAGATGAATACTCCATGCCTGTGGCAGAGATGCTAGTCGATTTTTCCGCGGGACATGAGTACCTTAGCATTCTAGATGGATACTTTGGATATAATCATATTTTCATTGCAGAAGATGATGTTCCCAAAACAGCTTTTCGTTATCCTGGGGCCTTAGGCACCTACGAATGGGTAGTTGTCGCTACTCGAGAAATGCAATGATGGGGAGGCGAGAAAGAAAGGCAGAAGAGTCGCCACCGAAATTTATTTATCCCTTGAGGGGAAAGGAAAATATCGAGAAAACCTTAAGAAAGAAATGGATAAGATGGTCTCGCGACCAAGAACGGGTTCGGAAGCCGGTTATGTGAAGGGAAGGTATTAGCACCCCTCGCATCCATCGTACTCGATGGGAACCATTTGTTTTTCGTATGTGTGAAGGTATTTGCTAAACTTTATTGTTACGAATAGTGTTCCAATAGAGGTTAGAGATAGGGAAAGAGAGGTAAAGGGGAAGAAAAGAGAGAAAGGGGAAGAAGAGACTCGGTAGGACTTCGCGGTCCTAAGCCTATGTATTCTCAACAGATATGAGAAAGTATGAGTCGATGTAGTTCGGGGAACTACAGATATAGGGGGAATATGCTCGACAAGGATCGTGACCCTTGTGCCTATGTATCTTTACTTAAAAGAAGTAAAGAACCAGAGCAGTCGTAGTTTGGCCTACGGTTTATGGGTGAGTTCTGGTAGGCGATGCTATCATGCGCATTCTAGCAGTTTAGGTGTTTTGCTGCTCGCTCGTTGGAGACTTAGGCGTTACATCTTTGCGGTAGAACGGACGTAGCATGTCTTTCTGGGGAAAGGGTGGAAAAGAAAGAAAAGTACTCGCCAAAACATCGTCGTCTTGTGCCTACGTATTCTCAACATACATGAGAAATCAGAGCAACGTAGTTCGTGAAATGGGTAACCGGTGTTTTTGTGGGTGATGTTATCGTGCACATTCTAGCAGTTTAGGTGTATTGTTGCTCGTTTGTTGGAGACTTAGGCGTTACCTGTTTGCGGTAGAACGGACGTAACATATCCTTTTTGAAAAAGATTAATTTTCGCCATGCGAGGCAAGATGTCACATTTGATTTGTGGAATTGATTTTAGGGATGAAATAGATCCTCGGATAGTAACCCCTTGCGGGTAGTACCCAATCCATTATCTTAAAGTTTTTGTTATGAAAATGGTGTGGCGAATATAGTCGCGTCTTCGTATTGAAAGACGAGTATCGAGACCACACACACTACAGTGAGTATCCTGACACTCGGAGAGGAATAAGTCTACACTCAATCCGCTCTCTTTAGTTCAATACAAAGAGAACCTCATTCTCTTATTAAAGTGTTTTTGGTTTTGAATGGTAAGTGTTTTGCGACAGTGAACCCTACGGTAATGTCAGCACTCGGGATAGAAGAAGGCCTACGCCTAACCATTCCACGACCATTCAAGCTTCATTGTGAAAAAGAGTTTCGAAAATGCACTCGGTACGGGACCGAGGTTTTAGGAGAAGAGGTTTTGAAAAGAAGTTGTGAAAAGAAATATGTCTTCGTATTGAAAGACGAGTATCGAGACCACCCACACTACAGTGAGTATCCTGACACTCGGAGAGGAAGAAGTCTACACTCAATCCTCTCTCTTTAGTTCAATACAAAGAGAACTTTATCCTTTATTGTGAAAAATTTTTTGAAAATGCACTCGTTACGGGACCGAGGTTTTTTAGGAGAAAAGGTGTGAAAAATACAAGCGTCTTCGTATTGAAAGACAAGTATCGAGACCACACACACTACAGTGAGTATCCTGACACTCGGAGAGGAAGAAGTTTACACTCAATCCTCTCTCCTTAATTCAATACAAAGAGAAATTCGTTCTCTTATTGAAAAGAATTTTAAAAATGCACTCGCTACAGGACCGAGGTTTTTGGAGAAAAAAGGTATGGTGAATACAAGCGTCTTCGTATTGAAAGACGAGTATCGAGACCATACACACTACAGTGAGTATCCTGACACTCGGAGAGGAAGAAGTCTACACTCAATCCTCTCTCTTTAGTTCAATACCAAGAGAACTTTATCCTTTATTGTGAAAAGAATTTTGAAAATACACTCGGTACGGGACCGAGGTTTTTTAGGAGAGAAAGCTTGAATACAAGCGTCTTTGTATTGAAAGACGAGTGTCGAGACCACACACACTACAATGAGTATCTTGAAACTCGGAGAGGAAGAAGTATACACTAAATCCTCTCTCTTTAGTTCAATACCAAGAGAACTTGATTCCTCTATTGAAGAAATTTTTGAGAAGATGCGAAAGAAATAGGAGATGGATACAAATATATACAGGATACAGATAACCAACAGTCCACTAATTTAGATTTTATGGTTTCGATATTGATTAAGTGTTTTGAAAGGATGTACAAGTCAATTTGAATATATACAGGATATAACAATATATACAAGAATATAAATGACTGAATTTAAAACAGTTAATATTTGACAGAAAATAAAGTTAGTGGTTAGTTTTGTTAGTGGATTGAATCGGGAGGAATGTAACGCTAAACCGTCGTAGCTCGACTTACAATGGAAGTCGAACTATAGGAGGTCGCATAGTTGATATCCGTGCAAAAGACAAGATAGAGAAATGATATTGAGGATCATTCTCTAATTTAATCGTGTCGCACAGACCGAAAGAGGTGGGATCTCGTCTTAATCGCAAACATTATGTCGATTAATTGAAGGTAGCCTATCACGATCCCAAAGTAAAGAAAACTACCCAAATGGTCATTTTCCATAGATTTGAAATCGAGAAGGTTATCGACTTCGATACACGACGCTTACGAATAAAAGACTTCATAGATCGCGGAAAAATAATAAAATCGAAAGTGAAGAAGAAATGAGGAGAGAAAGAAGGTGGTGTCAGATCCAACATTATCTATCAATAGTTTGACTAATAACGGTTTACGGAGGTCTCGTCATCGACCCAAAAGTAAAAAATGGGACAAAATGTCCAATAACAAATGAGAAATAAAATACAACTTCTAAAAGAAAATATATTGAAGTTCTAAAAATAAAAAAGAAACTATTCACACAATTTTCTATAAAAAAAAGGTTAGGTTTGAAAATATATACATAAATCTGAAAACTAAATATTTTTAAAGAAAACTAATATATATAAACATCATAAAAATAACCCCTCTACAATTAATTAAAGAAACTTTAAAACTAATTTATAAAATAAAAAGGAAATCTAAAAAACTTAACAATATAAAGAAAATATTTTAAACTTTTAACCACTAATATATATATATATATATATATATATATATATATATATATATATATATATATATATATATATATATATATATATATATATATATATATATATATATATATATATATATATATATATATATATATATATATATATATATATATATATATATATATATATATATATATATATATATATATATATATATATATATATATATATATATATATATATATATATATATATATATATATATATATATATATATATATATATATATATATATATATATATATATATATATATATATATATATATATATATTAAAAAAAATTACATTTTTAAAAAAATAAGAATAAAAAGAAATGGTGAAAGCTGAGAAAAGGGGGGACGACCCAATCCACACGGTTGGGCCCAGCCCAACCCAAACAGCACAAACAAAATCAGCCAAAATGACATAAAAAAAATATTAAAAAATGAATAAATAGAAAAAACAATATCTTCTTCTTCTGGTGTAACGACATCTCACGGAAATTTCGTTTCCACTCCCATTTGGTTAAATCGAAATCTCTCTCTTCTCTACATCTCAGTCTCTTCTATTTCATTTTATTTCGTTCAAAATTAAACTCTTCCCTTCCAATTGGTTTCTGTTTATTGGATGATTTGGGGTGATGTTCACTCGGTGGATGTTGTTATGGTTTGGAAATGGTTGAGTGAGTCGAGTTGAAAAAGGGTGAGGGAGAGGAAATCTGGTTTGTGATAGATTTTGAGGGTTGTCGAAGATGAAACGGTTGTATGGGTTGTTGATTTCGTATAGGTTTGGGGAGAAGATCCAGAATGGGTTCTTTTTGGGTTGCTTAATAGTGGTTAGAAAGATGAAGGAATGAGGGTTTGAGAGTTGTTGAAGAAGATGGAAAATGGGTTTCAAAGGTGGTTCCTGTTGTGAGTGGGTTGCGGCTTTTGAGATGGCGAAGTGGAAGAAAAGGAAATGCGGTTCGCGAATTTGCAATGAGTTTGTGAAATGGTTGTTGTTGGTTAAGTGAGTTTGCGAAATGGTTTCGTTTTTGAGATTCAATGGTGTATAAAGATGTTCGATGGTGGTATTTCGTTTGGAAGAAAATGGAGTTTTGCAGATGAACAGTGGTTGATTCTGAGGAAAATGGTGAAATGGAAGATTGAAGTTGAGTTTCAGTTGAATGGAGATGAAGAACAGTGGAGGATGAATGATGAAGGTTGGGTTTCTATGTTGGAAGAAAATGAAATTTGAAGTGATGATGAATAGTTGATTGGGGCGGATTGCTGCATTTTCTGAGTTTCAAATTTCACCAAGGAGCAGGTGAATAGTGTGCGGCTAGGGTTCTTGGGATAGGAAAGAAGAAAATGAATAGTAAATATATATACAGGAACGTGACACGTGGCATGGCTTTTTGACTTCTTTTTTTGTTTAATTCAATTAACTATGATTTATACTATTTAACTAAATAAACTGATGATTAAAATCAAACTAAATAATAAACCTAATTCTAATCTACTATAATTAAATCTACTAACAACCTAATCTAATAATAATATAATCCTAATTAAACTAATACTATTAATAATATTCTAAACTAAACTTAATTAATTCTAAATGTTAAATCTAAGAATAAAAACAAAATCTAATACTTAATTAATAAAAATATTCTATGCTAAAAAATAAAACCTATTTAAAACTAAATTTTATTTAACTTTTAACAAAAATAAATTAAAACTGTTAAAATGCCATATTTAAAATGAAATTCTATCCTCTAAATAAATAAAAAATAATTCCTAAAAACTATTCTAAAAAGAAAATAATTCTAAAAATTACTAAATTAAATCTAAACAAAATCTATTTCCAAATCAATTAAAAATCTATTTTTTATTAAAACAACTAATTAAACTATTTAAAATTCTAACAATAATAATCTAGTTCTAGAAAAATCCTAATAAAATAATATCTATTTAAACAAAACAATATTAAAACCTATTTAAACTAATTCCTAAATAATTAAATATGAAGCAAAAAAGGGCAATAAAATGCAAAATACCATGGAAATAGAAATGAAAAAAAAAAAACGGGTGAACACCGAAATGTGTCGAGACTATCAACACAAACTAAATCACCAAGAAGAGAGTGACTTTCGCTCGATTTCGACATGGAACTTCTCATTTGAAATGATTTGAATCGTCTAAAATGTGAGCAAAGCGACCATAATCCCGATAAATTCAATCTGGCTGATAACACTGACGGGAGGCGACATAAATGATGTGCAGGTGAAAACGAAACAAAAGATAGTCAAAGATAAAAAGAGGTGGGCAAATTTAGGGTATGACAGTAATGATGCCTTTTGGCCTAAAAAATGCTGGGGCAACATATCAACGAGCAATGAACTCAATTTTTCATGATTATATAGAGTCTTTCATGCAGATATATATTGATGACGCTGTGGTTAAGTCAGTTTCAGGAAAAGAGCATTTGGACCATCTTCGACAATCCTTTATAAGGATGAGGAAATATGGTCTTAAGATGAACCCTCTAAAATGTGCATTTTTTGTGCAGGCGGGAGATTTTTTAGGTTTTGTGGTCCACAAAAAGGGGATCAAAATCAACCAGAATAAGACCAAAGTTATCATGGAAGCAAAAGTGCCATCGACCAAGAAGGAGCTGCAATCGCTACTAGGTAAAATAAACTTCTTGAGAAGGCTTATATCAGACCTAAGCGGCAAAATGCAGGCCTTCTCACCATACCTTCGATTCACTAAAGAAGGGTTCGAATGGGGGAAAGATCAGTAGGAGGCTTTCGACAAAATCAAAGACTACCTGAGCCACCCTCCAGTGCTTTCGCCACCATGCAGAAGCAAGAGCATGAGGCTGTACATAGCAGCATCAGACAAGACTCTAGGGAGCATGTTAGCTCAAGAGGATGAGAATGGCGTCGAATGGGCTATTTACTACCTCGGTAGAGTTTTGAATAATGCAGAAACTAGATATAGCATGATAGAAAAATTATGTCTATGTTTGTATTTCTCTTGTACAAAACTAAAGCAATATATAAAACCAGTTGATGTATATGTCTCTTTGCATTTTGATGTTATTAAACACATGTTGTCTAAACCTATTTTGCATAGTCGAATATGGAAGTGGACACTAGCATTAACTGAGTACTCTTTAACCTATAAACCTTTGAAGGAGGTTAAAGGACAAATAGTGGCAGACTTTATTGTCGAGCACTCCATAAATGAAAATGTTCTAAATTATGTCGAACTAGAACCCTGGAAGTTATACTTCGACGGTTCCAGCCATAAGAATGGAACAGGCATTGGTTTGTTGCTTATTTCGCCTGATAAAATTCCAACAAAATTTAAGCACTAAGTCGAAGGGCTCTGCTCAAATAATGAGGCTGAATATGAGGCCTTAATAGCAGGACTTAAAATTTTGTTAGAATTAGGGGCAACCCGAGTAGAAATAATAGGAGACCAGAGTTGGTTATAAAGCAAATAACAAAGGAATAAAAATGTGTTAAAGAAAATCTCATTATGTACTTTGTAATAGCCAACAGGTTACTCAAAAAACTCGAAGTGTCAACCATTCGGCATATACCGCGACTAAAACAT
This sequence comes from Lathyrus sativus, assembly GCA_963859935.3. NCBI lineage: Eukaryota > Viridiplantae > Streptophyta > Magnoliopsida > Fabales > Fabaceae > Lathyrus > Lathyrus sativus. Next base: position 198,771,508 of record OZ012737.1, read on the forward strand.
CAAGTGGCGAATGACTTGGCACAAATTGCCTCTGGATATAGGGTTTTGAAAGAAAACCTACAAGAAGTAATCGAAGCTAGAGGTAAGGTCATATTTGTTGGCCTATGGTCTTCAGATCTAGAAGCAATAAAGTTTGGCTATGCAGACGAAGAAAAATTCGAAATCTTCACGGTAGAGGGTTTGGCGGACAAAGATTGGAGGAAATCTTTGGTCGAATACCTTCGAAACCCATCAGCATCTGCAGAGCGAAAAATTAAGTACCAAGGTCTAAGCTACATTCTTCTAGGAAACGAACTATTCAAGAAAACCTCTGAGGGGGTCTTGCTTAAATGCCTTAGTGAATCTGAGGCGTATCTGGCCCTATCAACAGTCCATAGTGGAACGTGTGGGGCACACCAAGTAGGCCATAAGATGAAATGGTTATTATTTCTTTAGGGCATGTATTGGCCTACTATGTTACAGGATTGCATCGAGTTCACCAAGGGCTGGCAGGAGTGTCAGGTCCATGTTGGCATGCAGCATGTCCCAGCGAGCGAATTACACTCTATAGTTAAACCTTGGCCTTCCAGAGGATGGGCCTTGGACTTAATTGGGGAGATTCGATAGCATCCTCCAAAAACCAGAAGTATATCTTGGTAGGAATATATTACTTTACAAAATGAATTGAAGCGATACCTTTACCAAAAGTAGATCAAGAGGATGTCATCGATTTCATTCAGAAGTATATCATTTACAGGTTTGGAGTGTCAGAGACAATCACTACGGATCAGGGGTCAGTGTTTACTAGTCAAAAGATGCAGGAATTCTCTAAAGAAATGGGATTCAAGCTCCTAACTTGGACACCTTATTATGCCCAAGCGAATGGTCAGGTTGAGGCAGCAAATAAAGTACTAATTGGGTTGATAAAAAATCAAGTGGGGTGTAAACCAAAAAATTGGCATAAAATATTAGACCATATCTTATGGGCATGTCGAACGTCCCCCAAAGAAGCGACCAACATCACCCCTTATCGACTGACTTTTGGATATAATGCAGTGTTACCTGTCGAGATCTACATACAATCAGTCAGGATTCAGAGACATCATGAAATCCCTCGTGAGATTTATTGGGACATGATGCTTGATGAGTTGGTAAATCTAGATGAAGAAAGACTTAAGGCTCTAGAACTTTTGAGAAGGAAGAAGAAAAGAGTAGAGAAGTCGTATAACAAGAAAGTAAAGGCTAAGACCTTTTTAGTTGGAGATTTAGTTTGGAGGGTGATCTTACATATGGATTGAAAGCGAGGTCTTTGGGAAAATGGTCCCCAAAGTGGGAAGGCCCGTTCCAAGTCATGAAAGTTTTCTTCAATGGAGCATACGAAGTAGAAGAATTAAACGAAGATCAAAGAGTCTTAAAAGTGAATGGTAAGTATTTGAAAAAAATACAGACTTGCACTTCAAGAAGTGAAAATATCAACACAATAATTTAATACATAAAGTAAAGCCACAAATGGTATTAATATAATGCCAAAATGGCTCAGTTCTTTACAACATTAAGTCAAAAATTATGGCTCACAAGGGCCAGGAAAAGGAAAAGCATTACAGAAGGTTACAATAAACTAAAGAGGGAGATTTTCTTTCATCCTCAAATATCTTGACTTCTGGATTTCGAGGCGCTTTTGGCACAAGGTCTTGTCAGACTCCAGTTTGGCAACCTCTGCTTCCAATCATCGAGCCTCTTCAGCAAAAGTGATGGTGTGGTTGAGCTCCATTGAGAGGCTGGAGTCATCGAAAGAAGATAGCAATGCATTTCTCTTCTTAGCTTTCGATATCCTACTTCGAAGTTGTCGCTACTGCGAAAATCGAGGCCGGCAATGACAGAAGAGTCGCCACCGTGCGTTATTTATCCCAAGAGAGGGAAAGGAAACGCTCAGAGAAAACCTGACGAAAAGAGGGATAAGATTGGTCATCGCAACCAAATATCGGGTTCGGGAGTCGGTTACGCAAGGGGAAGGTATTAGCACCCCTCACGTCCGTTGTACTCGACGGGATCCACGCTTGTTGTCTAGTCTAAAAGGGTGATTGAAACTATCTAGCTTCAGGCTTGAGGACAGAAAAAAAGAAATGACTCGGCAAAGCAACGGCGCTTTGTGCCTACATATCTCATCTGAAATGAGAAGTCAGAGTCAACGTAGTTCGGCTAACTACGGGCGAAAGGGGGGAAGGTTGCTCGCCAAGACATCGCCATCTTATGCCTACGTATCCTCATCTGGTATGAGAAATCAGAGCAAATGTAGTTCGGGCTAAAGGGGAACACAGGTTTGTTCAACTTGTTTTTTAGGCCCGAGTAGGGTTAACAAGTAGTTCTAGCAGTTGGTGTATGCAGCTCGAGCAATGGGAGACTTAGGCGTTACCGTTTGTGATAGAACTAAGAGTTAACGACACTCTTTTTTTCTGAAAAAAGATTTTCCAAGATTAATGGCCCCAAAGGGCAAAAAGAAGTTTGAATGATTTGTTTTTGTGTTTTTTAGAGGAGAAGTGTTTTTGAATGGTTTGCAATTCATATCGCACTAGAGACTATGACTTAGGAGTGAATGCGTCGCATATCACCCAAAGGGTGCTATACTAAGCATTCAAGCCATTGAAGAAAAACTCCTCAACAACCCTTTCCCAAGTGCTTAAGGCTCGTAACGCGCGATAATCGTTAACCTTTATTAAGTGTTTTATGATTGTTTTGAGATGAGAAGAGAAAGACTCAAGCTAAAGGGAAACTGGACCCTAAAGTTATCATGCACAATGCTCCTAAAGTCGGGATGAAAGGGAATGAAACTATCCTAATGTTATCATGCAAAAGATTGAACACCTAATGTCTCTCCCACTCCCATCCTAAACGGGGGGACTAGGAATCCTAGGGGGATCATGGCACAAGGCCAAGTAAACACTAAATAAATCAATCGCAGATGAAATGAGAAAGAAAATAAAATGGTGAATTCAAAATAAAAAAATGATGAAATAAAATAGAAAATAAAATAAAAACATGGAAAATAAAAAAAAACATATTAAAATAATAAAAGATGATTTTTTTAGGTTTTTTAATAATATTAAAAAAATCTACTTAAAAAATAAATAACAAAAAAAAAGGAAAAGAAATAAAGTAAAACAAACAAGTGCTCAAAAATAAGAAATGTTGTCATAAGGGTTTGAACCCTTGACCTCAAGGCTGCAAGCCCAAAACACAACCATCTCTACCACTGCACGCGTGTGATAAGGAAAGGAAAAGAAACATTAAATATAAAACATGGAAAATGAAAGAAATAAAAAAGCAAAACGCCCCAAGCTGGGCTCGAACCGGGGTTTCATGGCATGGCAAGATACTTATGGCAAGGATTTTAACCACTTGGGTGGCGATACATCCGTGTATCAATGCCACCCCATTAAAACATAACCTTCACAACACGTGTGGCTGGGCAAAAAAAACACAGCAAACTATCCAAATGCGTTTTCAATCCAAACTTCACCAAAACTCCATCAATTTTCACAAAATAAAAGTCTAAATCACTTGAAATTTCCTAAGAAACACAATGACATCAACCATTTTTCAAAATACTGCACACACACACAAAAATTCGATGGAATATGCAGTTGTGGGTTTTGAGATACGTTTTGGAAATCATGGACTGATGTAGATGTTATTAGGCTCAAAGAAAAACAAGAACATGATTCAGATGTGTTGCCAAATGATTTCAGATGGTAGGCAGGTCCAAATTCACACTAATTCAAAATATCATACATGAGTTGCAACAAAGACACAAAGCTATGAAAATAAAGCCTCTAAACAAACAACTCTTAACAGTTAGCATACAAGACAAAGGACATGTTCACAACAGTTAAACACACACTCAAATCAACAAAACAAACCAACCACACATGATGGACAAAAGCTGCTGACAGAAAAAAGTTTTAACAAGGAGGACAGTTTTGGAGCAGTGGCCTAATGAGCTAACAAACTTCAGCAGAAACTGGCCAAAAGATTAATGCATCAAGTCTCAACAGAAATACATCAAGGATATAACAAACATACTTATACCAAAGCAACAAAAACATAACACTCATTTAAACTGCAGCCTAGCCAAAAAAAAAATCAAAACAGCCAGAATGTTAATGCACTGAGTAATAAGAACAGTTTATAAATTCAACAAAGTAGTGCATACCACTACAGTAGGCTTGACATCCAACAAGGTTCAAAACAATGATTTCAATGCAAACAACAAAATCCATGATAGCAAATACAATCAAATTAGCAAAAAGACCAAACTTTAATAGCAATGGGCATAAACTTAGCATCACAATCCAAACACAAAAATCTTATGACAGCAGCAGCTTGGCCAAACACCAAGTTAAAATCAAATGAAGTTCACCTCATCACACAAACCAAAAACTAATTTTCAGTGGAAACAGCCCCAACATTTATCATGAGAGTCTCAAGCATCAATTTAAAAACAGGTCTCACATGGCAAACAAAATCATGACAGCAGCCCCAAAACACAAGTGACCCAAAGGCAACTACTAAATAAAAGTGACATGAATACCAAACTTGACAGAAGTATGCAAAAATCAATATCAGTCCCAAGTCTTGTTTGCAAGTTCACAAACTTAATGACATTCGACATTCTGTATGCAACAATCAATGATGTGACCAAAGTTTAAACATGATTCAAGATATCAAATGTTTACCAATCCAAACATGCCATGAGTTCATACATATCTAGGATGTAAAGCAACTTAAGGTTGAAATGACAATAAAATGAGTTATCAACAAAAATTTGGCAGCCAAGGATTCTAACAATGATCATAAATGAGTTCAACATGTCATGCCTCCACAAAGATAAAAACTCAATAGCAACTTCAAGTCATGACTTGATCAGCTTTAATCAAACAAAGTACATTGTTTACAAACAGCAAATAGAACAAAATCTTGACAAAGGTTGGAAGTGATAGGTGGTAGCAGCATTGTATAACATAAATAGTAAAAACCAAAGACCTATGATGCTAACAAGCAGTCCAAAACAGAAATTTAAACTTGACATACCAAGATGTAAAAGCAAGGCAATTAAGTGTTCAAGACTGGAGGCAAAACTAGGATATACATGCTTAAAAACAGTTGGCAAGCACCAAACATGAACATGCGTATCACAAATGGTACATACAAAACATAGAAATATCCAAAACAGTTCTTTAATCAGCACAAATAAATGGCCTGAGCAAAGCCTACACCAGCCACTCATACAAACATGTCATGCCAACACAATCCAACAAATTGTTCAACCCACACATGGTGGACAAATACTGCTAGCAGATTTTATCATGAGAAGCAAGTCTAAGGCACCTATATGTTCTAAACAGCATACACAAATGAATTCCTATCAGCAATGCCTTCACAAAAGCAACATACAACAAAGCCTTCACATCCAAACACTAGCCTAACATGCTTATTCACCCCTAACATGCTTGGGAAACTCTAGTAGCAATTATCAAACACAAGTAGCAGGTTTTTCTAACATAACAATGCCAAGCTAAGAATGATGCATACTTAAACAAAAAGCCAACAAACTCCAGGCATGTCATCATGAGTTGACAGATCCAAATTCAAAACAAGCTTCAGCAGCAAAAAACCAAGACAATGATCATAGCGAAAATCCAATTAGTATCACACCTTATTGACAACAAAGTACATGAGTTTAAAATGCTAACAATCCTTTCAAAAGTAAACAATGAAGGCCAAGCCTTTGGCTGGACCAGACAACAATCAGAATGTCAAACCACTTTTAATCATGTTAAGGCAATTTGAACAAGGCAAATAAAAATGCACCACAATGCAAACACATATGCATCTATGAACATGTAGGTTGAACATACTCAAAACAAACATAGCAAAAGCAAGCCAGTACTTGGCATTTCTGATAGTTCTTGTTGATGAATCCTGATAACAAAACAACATAAACCAGTCTAAAGTACCACTTAAACATCAGAGGCCACACAGGCCAAAACCAAACTCATGAACCTCACTTGCCTAGCAAGTTGCCAATCACACCATCATAGTTCCAACAAGGATATTAAGTTAAACCTAGGCAGCTCCACAAACTGTCATTACAATGCCACAACACAATGACCCATCCACTCTACATATCTCAACCATGCTGACAGATCTAAACTCCACATACAACCCAAAAGCAGCCCTCAAGCAAACTTAAGTGATAGTTTTCAAAACAGTTTGATGGTTCCAAAACCATTTTTAAAGTTTGAATGCAAAACTAACATATTTGTAAGTTCAAAGGCATAACAAAGTTCAACAATCAAAACTTGCTTATTTTAATGACAGCTTCTTTTTTTCTAAAGCATACCAAAGCCAACACAACAGAAATACTCAAACAAAACAGAGGCAAACTTATGAGGATACCAAGCATCAATCAAACAAGCCCAAAGTGTATCTTCCAATGATAACAGCTAGCAAACTCTTGCAGCAGCACAGGTGCAAAACCAAACATGACATGTTGTAACGAGAGCAAGCTTTACATAATAATATTAAATCCAAACTGAAAGTTTACCAACTTCAAAACAACTGTTTGACAGCATGATTGACAACAGATTTCTCATGATAATGTACAAACAATATTCATCCAACACCAACCAAAACATGATGCATAATGAAGAAAGAGATTAGAAAACACTTACCTCTATTAGACCTCCTTGAGCAAATTAGCTTTGCAGTCTCTTTTTCCAACAATAAGTGATTTTTTGAGGCAGCTTTGAAGCAGAGTATCAACAACCTCCTTTTCTTTTTTTACACAGTTTGTGGGTTAGATTATGGAGGGTATGGAATGGCAACACACTTGAGAAAAGGGTTCAATATGGAGAGGGATTCGCAGGTGTTGATCGAAGAAAGGCTAAGAACTCAATTTCTGATTTTTGCACAAAGTGGCTGCTATGGTTTGTGTGAACTGAAGCTTAGCTTAAATCCATGAATGAAATCAGGTTTAGGGTTTGACCAAGGCAAGAAGGTGAAGGGACAGATTTTCATCTCCATGACCACTTTTTGAATCAAGGGTGGATGCTAAAATGGTGTTGCAGCTGTTGCATCAGTTGCTTTCCTTGCAACAGTGTGGGAAGACTTTGGGCAGTGTAGATTTTGGCTCATAACTCATTTGGGCAATTATTTGAAAATGACAAAATGGCGCAAAAAGGGATTATGCTGGTTTTGGAAAAAGTGGGTAACCACAAACACAGCCTCCCATGCGCATGGGAGAGTGTTATGGCTGATGAATTAAAGCAAAACAAACAAGAACCACCTTTCATTCTTTGGCCACAAATGCTCAATGTACCAACTTTGATCAATGATAACTTTGTGCTCACAAATCCAATTACTTTGATCTTGGACTCTTTGGAAAGAGGGCATGGAGTAGAACAAATTTCATGTTGGAGTTGTTTTGATTTGAGGATTGGAAGATCATGAAATTTGTGGTTGAAAATCGTGGCAAGCAAACTGCTCATGAATAACTTAGAAAAAATTCTAAGTTATGAAATTGGCTCATTTTTTCCCAACATTGCACATCCATAACTTGAGCTTCTCAAATCCGATTGAGGACTTCTTGGACTCTTTGGAAAGCTTGGAACACACTTGTTGCGGTGAAAATTGGATATCAAGCTATTATATTAACTTAAATCTTAATTCTTTTACATCCGAACTTTAATTTATCCAAAGGAAAGGTCTAAAGAAAGAAAAACCCTTTTCGCGATGTAACAACAACGCTTAAGAGATTCGGGGATCGGGGGTTGGTTATACCTAGGGAAGGTGTTAGCACCCTAAGCATCTGTAGTACTCTACAGGAACCTTTTGTTTGTTTGTGTGCTAAGTTGGTGAATGTTTGCTTTGGACTTGGAAAAAGGTATGAGTTGAAACCTAAAGTTATATACATTAAGTTTGCTCGCAAAGACGTCGCGTCTTCTACCTACGTATCCTAACTAGGATAGAATCAGAGAAATCGTAGTTCACCTCACAAGGGATAAAGAACACTTGATGATGATCAAGGTTCAAGGGGGAGATAAACATGACAATGTTTGTGTGGAGTTTGACAAAACTCCCTAATCTAAGTTATAACACTCAACAGGGGAAGTAAGAAATCATGGCAATGATTCTTACATAGAGTTGACAAACTCTATCCTAGGGTTCTAGTTGAAGAACACTCCTAGTACAGGTGGGTTTCTTAGACTTAAAGCAAAGTCTAATGGCTTCTAAACTAAGGTTAAAGTGACTTAACAAAGTCAAGGGATGGTGAATGAGCTATCAATGACATGAAGGTCAATGGAAAGACTTTTCCTTTGGAAGGAGAGAGGGGAGGCAACTTGGATGAGAGCTAACAAGCTCCATCACTTGGGGAAAGAAAACATTAACAAAGTACTAAACATGATGAAGATAAGAACATGGTGACAACCATCCAAGAACATGTTAAAGGTAAACACAAAATAGGCATTGATGACAATCAAAGCAAATAATCAAGCAAGAAGTGTGACGACAGATCAAGCTTTAAAATAAATAAGAAGAGAGACACAAATCATGGTGACAACCAAAGGAAAATAAATCCTAACATGTTAACTAACATAGGAAGCAAGGATCTCACAAGAAAAGTTCACCATTGTACAGAGGATTCAATCAATAAGCAAGATAACGATCTCAAAAGATGAACATTTTCCACATGGGCAAAAAGACATTACAATTAATAAAAATGTGCCATATTTTTATACTATATGAAACTAGGCCTCAAAATTAACACAATGCAAAAAGAATCAACTAAAAATGATGAAAAATGAAGGAGTTGTGATTTTGCGAAGTTTTATGAAAAATATGTACAAATAAAATGCACAAGGGAAAATAAAAGGATGAAAATTGCAAGGGGTGGGAATTGAACCCACACCCTCTTGGTGGATTCAGCACGCATGTAAAAATGGGAAAAAGGAATAAAAGGTTGATCCTCCTCAAGGATCGAACCTAGGTTCCAAGGGTACAAGGTGCGCTTTGTGCAAAGGTGATTACCACTGGGGTGGCTGTACATCCAAGTACAAATGCCACCCCATAAATATATATGGGATAATTTCAAAGCAGGTTGGGCAAAAACATGAACAAAAACCAGGATTTGCGTTTTGTATCACAACTCAGTCAATTTTTAATGGATTTTCACAAACTTTAGGTCTAAATTGTGTGTTTTTGAATGAGAAACATGATGGTGGTGGTAGTTTTTCAAAATAATGCTTCTATTTTCAAACCCGATAGTGTGTGCTATGTGATCACTTGAAATGCATTTTGATATGTAACTCATACTCCAGCCAATTTTAAATCAATACAAACATACACACATGCTACAAATATGTTGCTGAGTGATTCTAAACACTTAGATTGAGTTCACAGCAAACTGCAATGAAAATGGACTGTCATGTTGCAACTTGGTGTTTGATATGCATGATGATGTGAAGTTCTGATTCTAGGCACATACAAGTCAAATAAATTATGTGTACATATCAAAAATATGTTGATGACTGCATTTACACAAAAAAAATGATCATGATATGACTGTGGTGAGAAATGGTATACAAGTTGCAATTTGTCATGAATGAAGTGCAAGTTGATGTCCAATTCAGTTTCTATGCACAAATTGACCAAGTTAATCATTTACACACATTGAATACATGCTAGTGGATGAGATTGGACACAAGGTAGGGGTTAAGACTGACTGGTATGAAATGTAGTGTTCAAGATGCAAGTTTGTATTTGTGAAGTGCATGAATATACTTAGTTTCAGTTCCAAACATGTTCAGGTCAAATTAATCATACACACACCACACATACATTGTATTGAGTGAATTCAAACACTAATTGGGGCTAGAAACAAACTATCATGAGAAATGATATTCAAATTGTAAGAATATCAAGTTTTGATGCATGAAGGATGCTCAGTTCAGTTCTATGCATACTCAAATCCAATAGGCCACATACACACATTGTAAACATGATGATGGATGATTTTGAACACAAAGATTTAGCCTAAATAGACTGTGACAGAAAATGGCATTCAAACTGCTCTTTACCACTTTGAGATGCATGAAAAATCCAAAATCAGTTTTAGGCATATTCAAGTCAAATCAATCATGCACACACCTTCCAAATATACTCACAAATGAGTTCCAACACCAAAATGACTTCAAAACAAGCTGGTATGAAAAATGGTATGCAAAGTGCAAGCTTGTGCTTTGTGATGTACATGAAGATACTCATATTCAATTATGTGCACATACAGGCCAAATGAATCACATACACATATTATGTATCTATAGACAAATGAATTTACACAAAGAAATTGGTTCAAACAGGGCTGACATGAAAAATGAGGTTCATGCTGCAATTTGGTATTTATGATGCATGATGATGTTCAATTCTCATTCTATGCACATTTAGATCAAACCAACATTTCAAACATGTTATAAACATCCATACAAATGATTTCAAACATGTAGACAAGTCATAAAACCAATTGAAATGAAAGTGACCTACTTGATGCAAATTGTTATATGAAATGCAAGAGCAACATCAAGACAGATTTGGAGGTATATTCATGTTAAGCATACATTCACACAAGCTTAAAACAAACTTTCAATGATCTTACAATCTGAAAATAAACAAAAACCAAACAAGACAAGAATTGACTCCAATTGTGGCATGAATGCAAAATGAGATGCAACTGTTTTTAGAATTTCAAAATATGCAGTTTCATGTCATGCCTGTGATGTGTATATATCATAATTGTGATAGATGTTGATTCTAGATTGGAAATTAAGGTATACTCCCTTTAAAACAAGAATTGTCATGATGCTAGCTCATTTGACTTGGGAAAGTGCATTTTGAATGTGAAGATTCAAACAGTATAGAAACAGGCCACATAACTTACATCCACACATCACAAATGAGATTTAAATCCTGATCAAACTCCTAAAACAAGTGTGCTTCCATAATCACAAGTTTGGCCTGTTGGTTGTAAGTGCAAAACAGTGGCAAAACTAAATTTCATATCAAAATCAATTACTACTCTTGTGGTCATTTTCTAAAAAACAGTTGGATCAATATGAAGCATAGACTATTATCAACACATCATCCATAACCATAACACATCAACAACAAACAGCCACATTATAAATAACTTTGACAAAACCAGTTTCAAGGACAGCATGAACAGTTTTCAACATATGACCTCAAAATATACTGTTGTAATGTAATGCATGAGATGAAATTCCAATGTCACATACCTCTTGTAGACACTTTTGAATAATCAATAGAGCAAAGAAAACCAGAGAATCTTCAATCACCTCCTTGCTTTGAACCTTTTCTTCCTTTTGAAGCAATGTGCAAACTTTGTGACAGTTGGAGAAATAGGCTTTATCAATGATCCTTAATGCTTTGGATAGTTGAGATATGATATTTATGAGGTGTTTGAATGGTTAGAACACCAAGAAAATGTCTAGAACAAGTTTTGACTGATTTTGTGCATTGTGGTCAAAGTAACTTGGTATGGAAGTTGACTTTTTGGAGAATGAGGTTTTTGAGTGGTTCAATGGTTGGAACACCTTCTATATCATATTTATGGATTGTAGGGATGATCTTTGGTGAGTTTTAGTGTAGGGAAATGAGTATGACAGTTGGACTGTCAAGACAGATTTTGTGGTGTTTTGGTGGATTTTGAGATTTTGTGAATTTGGAGCTAAGAGTGAAAGAGTGAGAGCTTGAAACTTCTATGGTTTTTTAGAGGAGTTATTTTGTCTTGAATGAGGTGTAGATGTCCTCTATTTATAGGGAAATCATGGGTATGGACAGATTTGAAGATTTCCCTCCTAAGAGGGAAAAGTTGCTTTTTTGGATCCAACCTCCCAAAAGAGTTTTCTTGGCTTGGAGGTAAGCTTGAAGTCAAGCATAATGATGAGTTTGGAGTGTCTAAAGTCAGGATAGAGTGTATAGGTTCATGGTTGTTTGCAGAACTTACTTTCCACCTCTTGCTTTTCACATTATTTTAATGCAAGTTGCCTTTGCAACTTGCAAGCCAACTTGTCAAAGCTTCCAATTTCAATTCTCTGCATAATTCTCCACATTTCAATGCTTCAAAACATCCAAATATCAGAAATAATAAGATTCAAAGTCTGAGAAATGATCCAAGTGACCAAAGGATGAACTTATGAAAAATCACCAATGTGGGACTCAAGTATGAAAACACCATCTTGCCAAATCCATAACTCTCAGCTCACAAATGCTATTAAGATGTTCTAGTACTTTTTAGAAAGCCCTCAAATAGCTCTAAAACATTCATGTTTTAATGAGTTTCAAATTCTCAAAGGAACTAGGCCAAAAAATCTCTCAAAGTTGCTAAAAAATGAGCTTAAAAGTGAAATTTTTCTAAGTCATTTTCCCTTCTTGAAATGAATTTGGTCATAACTCCAAATCTATGCGTTTTTTGACCATGGACCACTTAGAGACTTTTGTAGGATTTGTCAAGAGCTTTCCAATGAGCTTTGAACCACTTCATTTGGATGTGTGGTTAAGGAGTTAGGGTTTAGCCCCTTTCAAAACCCTAATTTCCCGATTTTTCGATTACTTCCTGATCCTTGATCCAATGGTCATGAAAATTAATAGGCAAGTGCAATATGACATAATGAACATTTTTGATACACACTTTGAAGTCCAATTCCTTAAATTTGAAGAGTTGACTTTTTGGTCAACCGTACGATCGATCGGTGACTACCGAGTCGTCTGTTGACACTCTGGACCTCCTGAGACTTTGAAACTTCTTGAATGAACTTTATTAAGCTATATGAACTTCATGGACCATGATCCCACCATTAAAACACTTTCCAACACCAAAGTCAAACTACAGTTGACTTTTACCGGTCAAAAACCCTAATCGGGGCTCCTGGGCTGCACTGTTCTTGATTCTAGAGTGACAACTTCAAATTGGATTCCCAATTGACATCATATGATACCCTTGATCTTGTTTCATTACTGAATCAACCCAAAATAATGATTGATCACCTTTTTGAAGCTTTGATTTTGATTGTACACAACCCTGATTCATCTGTAACTTGACAAAGACAAACTTGCACTGGGTTAAGGTTAGATAACTCATGAGTATGCTCCTGAAATGACAATGAGAATCTAAGGGGTCAAAATTTGGGGTGCAACAACACTCTACAACTTTCTTTTGGGACAAAGTTTCATTTGATATCAAGAAGGTGATGAAAATTGCTTGCAAAGTGGTGCAAAAATCTGCCCAAACTTAACAACTTTTGAAACCATTGAAATCTCCAACTTTGATCGATCATAACTTGAACTCAAAATATCATATGATTATGAATTGGTACTCAAAAGAAAGCTTGAGATACAAGGAACAACTTTGATGTTGGCCAAAGGTTCATTTGAAACCTTTATCATGAAGAAAAATGGTTGTTCCAAACATAAAACTTTCCATAAATGGAAAGTTCTAAAACCCTAATTCCCAAAAATGGAAACTTTCAACAACTCTTGACTTTTTATGATCCTCTTAACTTTTCTTGATCAAATTTTATCCATTGGCCATATTGAATTTGAGGAACATGATCTTGACCTCAAAAAGTCAAGAGTTGACTTTTTCACTACACATTTGACTTTTTCCCAAATCTCCCAATTTTCAATCAACTGATCAATTTGAGCTCTTATGATTAAAATTTATGATCGATATCTCATCCCCAAACATCTTAGGACATGTGGAGGGCCATGGAAACAAGTTTGCTTCAAGAAACAAATTTTATCCTGATTAAAATTAAGACCCTAATTCCAACCCTTTTGGCCTAGGCATCGTTTAGATGAACTGAGTAACCATTCCACTTTACTATAACCTCTGAGGTATTCAAAAAGCTTCTACCTCGTGTTCACACTAGTGATAAGACCCTATGGACTCCTTGACAGTCTTCTGATGGTTCATACCAGTGCCTTTGCTTGAGCTCGAAATCAATAAAGACTTTCCTCTTAGGTGGTACACAGACAGGCACTTGATCCCCTGTAAGTGCAAAATGCTATGCAATGCAATATGCTAGAACAATGAAATGAAACATAAACCAAGTAAAGAAAAGTTTGGTCAAATTTTGGGGTGCAACAGCTGCCCCTATTCAAGTGTCTTGGACCTGAAGGGATGAAAAGCGAACGGCTTTCAAACATTCGAGGTAAAAGACGGTTGAATACCAAAGAACCCAGAAATTTGACAACCGTAGAATGAAACAATAATTGAATAAACTTTTTCATTAGAATAAAGTCCCCGGAAATAACTGTATCTGATGGTTGCAATGACAATGAGTTAACTAATAACCCAAATAGGAAACATCGACGTCAAGTCGGTATGAACATCTGACCTCGCCGTCAATCATTAACATCAAATTGGTAAAAGCATCTGACATTATCGTCAGGCCTCGACATCAAGTCAGTACAAAGATTTGACCTCGCCGTCAATCCTCGATCAAGTAAACATCTGACCTCGCTGTCAGTCATCAAAACCATTTGACTTTGTCGTCAATTTTCAATCATAATCCGACTTCGCCGTCAGCTCTCAAAATAATCTGACTTCGCCGTTATTTCCCAAAACACTCTGACTTCGCCATCAACCCTTAATAATAATCTGACTTTGCCGTCAACTTAAAACAGTCTGACTTCGCCGTCAAGTCTTTGCCGGGGATAAACATGTTCTGTCCTCACCATCAGACCCATCATCTGATTCCGCCATCGGAAACCAAACATCTGCGGGGAATAAAAAATTCTGACATCACAGCCAACAAATCAAACATCTGACTTCGTTGTCAAGTAACCAAACATCTGATTTCGTCATCAGAAAACTAACCATCTGACTTCACCGTCAGAGAACAAACATCTGACTTCACCGTCAGAGAACAAACAAACATCTAACTTCACCGTCAGAAAACAAACATCTAACTTCACCGTCAGAAAACAAACATCTAACTTCACCGTCAGAAAACAAACATCTAACTTCACCGTCAGAGAACAAACATCTGACTTCACCGTTAGAAGACAAAGAAGACAAATATCTAACTTCACCGTCAGAGAATAAACATCTAACTTCACCGTCAGAAGACAAACAAACATCTAACTTCACCGTCAGAAAACCAACATCTAGAGATAAGAGCTTCACAAAAACGCAGTCCGCACAGGCCGAGATGATAATCACCTGCGGGATATACTTGAAAGCAAAGAGGTAACAACCTGGTTTATGTTTCAAAATGCATATGTTTGAAAATGGCGTAATGCTCCATACGAAATGGAAATGCTACGCGTTTGGGAGGATGATATGCATGATGCAAATGCAAAAGAACCACTTCAACAAAATAAATGCTGAAGAGAGGAAAACAACTCCGCTGGGGGAAAACTAAGCACGTCTAGTGCCTATGGACTCATGCTGGGGAATACAAGCCTTAGATGGCCTCCGAGAAAAGATTTCTGGGTAAAATTGCTCTGCTAAGCACAAATCCACTCCGCTGGGAATCAAAATCAAACTCTGCTAAGGAAAGCACCCTGGATGGCCTGCCAGAATATAACATTTCGGGGAACAGACAACTCTGCTGGGAATCAAGGCCGACTACTGAAGATTTAATCCAATATCTGTTAGGGATTATGAATAAGATCTACTGGGGAATCATCCTAAGTTTTCTCTCTGTTGAGGATGGAGAATAAACAATCTCGGGGGAGAAAACCACTCCACTGACTTGACTGGGGATTAGGTAAGGAAGGAATCAACATCAACCTCTGCTTGGGGAAAATAAGCACAACACTCAACAATATCGACCTCGGCTTAGGGAAATGAAACAACGTCCCAGACTCTGAGGGGAAAGGAGCTAATCGTTCAGACTCTGTGGGGAAAACGAAATTCCGCATTCATTCCACTGCTGGGGATAAACCCACGTCTACCTGTTGGGAATGATCCTACTCTACTGGAGGCATCAATCTTGACCTACTGAGGATAACCTCAATTGTATGAAGTTTCAAACTGCTGGGGATGTGAGCACGCTTAGCTTGCGCATTTCCTTTAGATGAGGGACTTCTGGAAAAGTTTCGAGGGTGGGTGTCCTGCAAATAGCAAACAAACGAAATATGTTTGGTGCAGCAAACGTCATCTTACTTATCACCTGTGAAATTATTCAAGCAAAAGCATTGTTTCGATTATGGTTAGAAAAGCTCACAAAATTATGTATGCAAAGTTTTATCAAAAACATCAGGCGTCTTTTGCAAACAAAATGGTAAAAGCTGAACCAAAAACAAAAGTTTTTCTGAATAGTATGTTTTATTGATGAATAGCCTGTAAATAGGCAAATTTACAAAGGGACGCAACTCCTGAAATGAGAAAGTTGTGTAAGCAAAATACAGAAATGCACAAGAATATACAAAAATGTCGGCAATGTGGCACAGATAACCACCATATAACGACTCAACTATGACTCGCGTGACTTCGACGCCTTTCCGATGCTTCGTCTTCTGAAGAGGTTGGTTTGGACGGATGACTCTCGAGCTTTCCATAACCCACTATGCTTTGAAGATCTACGCGTGGACCGCAGTCGTTTGCTTTTCAAATCCCTAACTTTTGCCTGAATCGACCTTGCGGGTTTTCGATTCACCGAGATACCCATTTTTGCCAAAGTCGCCCTTTCAGGTTTTCAACTTTGCGGATTTACATTTTTTTTTTCTTTTTATCCCTAATTTTTTCCCGAACTTATCCTTTTATGGTTCGCCGGGATGCCCCATTCTTGCTTGGATTTTCTTTTTCTTTCCAGCGGGTCTATTTTAAGAAAAGTATTTTTTGATTGCGTCCGCGTTCACGGGGGACGTAAAATCTTCACCATCCATGGTTGAAAGTAGCAAGGCTCCTCCGGAGAAGACTTTGCTCACAACATATGGACCTTCATAATTGGGAGTCCATTTGCCCATGTGATCGTTCTGTGGTGGGAGAGTCCGTTTCAACACCAAATCACTTGCCTGAAATCTTCGAGGACGTATCTTCTTATCGAAGGCTTTCTTCATCCTGCTTTGGTATAGACGACCGTACGCGATGGACGCCAACCTTTTCTCATCCATCAAACTGAGTTAATTCAACCTACTCTTCACCCATTCTTCTTCATCTAGTTTGACGTTAGCCAGAACTCTCAAGGACGGTATCTCGACCTCTAATGGCAGGACAACTTCCATGCCATATACCAATGAGAAAGGAGTTGCCCCAGTTGAAGTACGCACCAAGGTACGATATCCATGTAGAGCAAAAGGAAACATCTCGTGCCAATCCTTATAAGTTACAACCATCTTCTGCACTATCTTTTTTATGTTTTTGTTGGCCGCTTCCACAACGCCATTCATCTTCGGATGATAAGGAGACGAATTGTGATGCTCAATCTTAAAGTTCTGGCACAACTCCTTCATCATCTTGTTATTCAGATTGGAACCATTATCGGTAATGATCCTCTCAGGTATCCCATAGCGGCAGATGATGTCTCTTTTGATGAGCCGGGCTTTAACTTGCTTGGTGACATTGGCATAAGAAGCTGCTTCGACCCATTTGGTGAAATAGTCGATGGCCACTAAGATGAAACAATGCCCATTAGACGCAGTCGGCTTGATCTTGCCAATCATATCAATCCCCCACATGGAGAAAGGCCATGGAGATGACATGACATTCAAAGGACACGACGGCACATGGATCTTGTCGGCATAGATCTGACATTTGTGGCATTTCTTGGCGTACTTGAAGCAATCAGACTCCATAGTTAACCAATAATACCCTGCTCTCAACAGCTTTCGAGACATGGCATGCCCCCTGCATGTGTTCCAAATGCCCCTTCGTGGACCTCTTCCATAAGAAGATTCGCTTCTTTTTCGTCCACACATCTTAGCAGCACTAAGTCAAAGTTCCTTCGATAGAGTACGCCGTCTGGATTCAGATAGAAGTTACCAGATAATCTCCTCAAGGTCTTCTTATCCCTGGCTGATTCCCCAGGCGGATACTTTTGATTCTTGAGAAAGTTCTGGATGTCGTAATACCATGGATTTTCATCAGAAGCTTCTTCTATTGCAAAAACAAATGTCGGCCTATCGAGGCGCTAGATAATAACTCTTGGTGCATCGTTCCAGAAGTTCACTTTGTACATTAAAGACAGTGTAGCCAAGGCATCTGCCATCTGATTTTCTACTGTCGGCACATGGTGAAACTCTACACGATCGAAGAAAGGTAGCAATATTCTTACGTAGTTCATATAAGGGATTAGATTTGGTTGGCGAGTCTCCCACTATCCTTTGATCTGGTTGACCACTAAAGCTGAATCACCGTAGACATCAAGGTTCTTGATTCTTAAATCGATTGCTTCCTCGATACCCATGATACACGCTTCATATTTGGCCTCGTTGTTTGTACAAGGAAATGTCAACCTAGAAGTGAAGGATATATGCGTCCCATGGGGGGTTGTAATGATTACCCCAATTCCACTGTCGTAGGAGTTAACAGCACCGTCAAAGATCAATTTCCACTGGGAACCCAACTCAGGACCTTCGTTCAGCAACGGCTCATCACAATCTTTCATCTTCAAGTACATAGTGTCTTCGTCGGGAAAATCAAACTTCATAGGCTGATAGTCGTCAATTGGTTGCTCTGCAAGATGCTCTGACAGGATACTCCCTTTAATAGCTTTCTGAGACACGTACTGAATTTCGTATTCTGTCAGAACCATCTGCCATCTAGCAATCCTTCCTGACAGTGCTTGCTTTTCAAAAACGTACTTAATCGGATCCATCTTTGAAATTAACATGGTTTTATGGTTTAGCATATACTTCCTTAGGAGTTTGGCGGCCCAAGCCAGTGCACAACAAGTTTTCTCCAACATTGAGTATCTGGACTCACAGTCTGTGAATTTCTTACTCAAGTAATAAATTGCATGCCCTTTTCTTCCAGTCTCGTAATGCTGACCGAGAACACAACCCATGGATTTCTCAAGAACTGTTAAGTACATTATCAATGGTCTTCTAGCCACCGGGGGCATCAGTATTGGAGGTTCCTGCAGATACTCTTTTATTTTCTCAAACGCTTCCTGGCAATTCTCATTCCAAACGACCGCCTGATCTTTCTTTAATAACTTAAATAATGGCTCACAAGTGGCTGTGAGGTGAGATATTAACCGAGCGATGTAGTTCAATCTACCTAAGAAACCACGAACTTGTTTCTCGGTCTTTGGTGTTGGCATTTCTTGAATTGCTTTGATCTTTGCAGGATCAACCTCTATACCTTTCTCACTGACGATGAACCCCAATAACCTTCCTGACCGCACCCGAAAGTACACTTGTTTGCATTCAGCCGAAGTTTGAACTTCCTCAATTTCTCAAACAGCTTTAGAAGATTCACCAGATGCCCCTCCTCCATTTGGGACTTCACAATCATATCATCAACATATACTTCAATCTTATGATGAATCATATCATGAAAGAGAGTCATCATAGCTCGTTGATAAGTTGCCCCTGCGTTCTTCAAACCAAAAGGCATTATTTTATAGCAGAACGTCCCCCATGGTGTGATGAAAGTCGTTTTCTCCATATCCTCTGGCGCCATCTTAATCTGATTGTAGCCCGAAAAACCGTCCATGAAGGAAAACACTGAGAATTGTGCGGTGTTATCAACAAGCACGTCAATATGAGGGAGCGGAAAACCATCCTTTGGGCTTGCTCTATTCAGGTCTCTATTATCAACACACATCCTGACTTTGTCGTCCTTCTTAGGCACGGGCACGATGTTTGCGACGCACGGAGGGTAGTTGGTTACAACGAGAAATTCGGCGTCTAACTGCTTCTGGACTTCTTCTTTGATCTTCACTGCCATATCAGGTCTGGTTCTTCTCAATTTATGTTTAACAGGGGGACAACCTTCTCGAAGAGGCAGACGATTAACTACAATATCCGTGTCGAGTCCAGGCATATCTTCATATGACCAAGCAAAAACATCCATGTACTCTTGGAGTAACTCAACCAGTCTTCGCTTGACATCACTTTGCAACGCGACCCCTATTCTGACTTCCTTCTTATCTTCCTCAGTTCCTAGGTTGATGACTTCAACTTCCTCCTGATGAGGCAGGATGACCTTCTCCTCTTGTCTTAACAATCTGGCGAGCTCTTCGGGCAGGTCTTCGTCTTCTTCAATCTCTTCTTCTGCTTGAAAGATCGGATTGTCAAAGTCACACCGAGTCATAGACGAGCCTGAGTCGATGGTATCTGAAATGCGTAACCTGCAATGATGATGATTTTATGCTTAAATGATATGTAATCAAACAAACACAAACCACATTGTCATTTTATTGTTAGAAAATAAAAACAAGAAAAACAAGGATCACAAAATTTTGAATGAAAAGACGCCTTTTTGATTGATAATGATAAAAAGATTGTTCACGCACATAACAGATAGGGCCCTACAAATAAAGACCACTATGCTCCGGGAAGAGCATAGGGCAATACATTAATCAAAACAAAGCAATTACTCTTCAATGGTCACAGAGATAACTTCTTCCACGGTCCAATTCTTCAAACCCTGGCCAGGGATACATAGCTTGATCCACGCGTCCATGTCGCAGTCGCTGTCTCCTTCCTCGTTAGATACGGCATTGGTTATTTGGAATATCACCCCACCACTGGTGAACTGAGCATGTCCTTTGTAACACGGAGCATTTTGTGAAGAAGATGCATATGGGTTGTATCCCAATCCAAACTTATCTTATTTGTTGGGGACGCTTACCACTTGCCCCCATCCTTGTGCTGATCCGGATTCCACTACGGCTTGGGCTTCCTTGTATGACGACATGGCAACCTCTGGAACTTTGACCTCGACCGGCGCCTTTTCCTTGATTTGGACAGTCTCAAAGGCCTAACACAGCATTTCATGAATTTCACCATCGACTTCCACATACTTGAATGAAGACAGATGGCTCACCATAAACAGTCACAATATTTCCATCCACCATGTACTTCAGTTTTTGGTGCAAGGTTGATGTCACAGCTCCCGCTGAGTGTATCCAAAGCCGACCCAAAAGGTAGCTATATGTCGGCTGGATATCCATTATATAGAATACCGTATCAAAAATTTCAGGACCAACCTGAATTGGTAAAGTCAACTCCCCAAAAATGGACGTCCTCATCCCATCAAATGCTATGACCACCAAGTCGCTCGGAGTGCAAGTTATCCCTCGCGTGTCTAGCTTCATGAGGGCCTTCTTGGGTAGCACATTTAGTGACTACCCAGTATCTATGAGTACATGTGAAAGAACAACACCTTTACATTCCATAGAGATATGCAAAGCCAGATTATGATTTCTTCCTTTCGGTGTCAAATCACGATCAGTGAATCCCAACCCGTTACCTGCATTGACATGGGCCACCACCCCTTCCAACTGATTCACGGATATCTCTTGAGGTACATAAGCATTATTCAAAACCCTGAGCAAAGCATTCCTATGAGCTTCAGAACATAATAGCAACGACAAGATGGAAATCTTTGAAGGCGTCTGTTGTAAGTGATCTACAATTTTGTAGTCACTCTTTATTATCAAACGCATGAATTCCTCGGCGTCCTTCAGCAAAGCTTCCTTTTCTCTGGTCTGAGAGCTTTCTTCTGCCACTACCTTTCCTTTACCTTTGTCGGTCCTTTCTGCATTTATTTCGGGAGGTGCAAATACTCTCCCACTTCGAGTCATTCCCCCAGTTCCCACCAAATTATTAACAGAATCCAACGGCGAACCCTTCAGTTCCTGATTTTGACCATTGCAGTAGACCTCGGCCCCATAGTTCCAAGGGATCGCTTTAGAACTCTCATAGGGTACAGGCCCTGCCTTTGTGAATATAATAGTTGGCCTTGCTGGAGGCGCAGAAGTTATAATTTTTTTGTACGGGATGGAGATGGTGGCCACCTCGTCCTTATCTTCAATGACTACCTCTTCAATATTCTTCTCACAGATTCTATCAAATTGCAATAGACCGTCATCCATCATGCGTTGTATATGGTTCTTCAGATTCTGACATCCTTCGGGACAAATCAAACAGTCTTCACAATCTTCTCCACATCCCGGGAACACCCCACCTTCTAACAATTTGCTCTTTACAAAGTCTAACGGCGTCTTCAGGTCCTCCACATTGGACACCAAGTTCAGACCTTCCTCACTGGCAATAGCATTCACACCACCACCCCTACCATGGTTAGGCATGGGATTTTGATCCATGTTTGGCGCATCCTGATTGAAGTTGATAGCCTTACTATCAAGAAGGTCGTGTACCTTGTGGTTGAAGGCTTTACAATTGTCGATGTTGTGGTCGGGGGCGTCAGAGTGGAATTCACACCTAGCGTTGGCGTCATACCCAGGAGGTGGTTGGCCAGTTAGAGGTGCCATTGTCCTTTTCTGGGCCAACTGCAGTTGAATTAAGTGTTGTAATAACTGGGCGTAGGGCATCGGTGGTGTGTCAAAGTGCCTATCCATCAACCTTCTCCAATCTTGGAACTGCCTCGGTGCATAATTTTGTTGTTGAGGTCGTTGTTGCTGTTGCTGACGTGGTTGTTGTTGCTGAGGCTGTACCGCCGGGGTGGCAATACTAGCTACTTGTGGTGGTTGCTGATAATACGGTCGTTGTTGACGTTGATTCAGATATTTATTTCGATTGTTAAAGCTGGACACTGCATTCGTCTCGTTATCTTTCTTTTTCGCACCAAAAATCTTTCTTCCACCTCCAGATAAGGTCCCTTCCCCTGGCTGTATCTTTCCCATCTTAATACCGTTTTCGACCCTCTCGTCGGTAATAATCAGGTCCAAAAAGCTCCCAGACATGCTACTCACTAACTTATCATAGTAAATTCCTGGTAATGTGGCCACAAACAGATCAATTAGTTCTCTCTCCACCATGGGAGGTTGAACTCTAGAAGCAAGCTCTCTCCATCTCTGTGCGTATTCCTTGAAGCATTCATTACTCGTCTATGATAAATTCTGAAGCTGCACTCGGTTTGGCGCTAAGTCACTGTTGTATTGGTAGTGCTTAACGAAAGCCACTGCCAAATTTCTCCAGCTTCTGACATTAACTGGATCTAAGCCCATATACCATTTGAAGGATGGTCCCGATAGACGATCTTGAAAAAAGTGCATCAGCAACTTCCCATCATTGGAGTACGCAGACATCTTTCGGAAATAGGAGCGAAGATGCACCCTTTGACATGTTGTTCCTTTGTATTTATCGAAATCTGGAACCTTGAACTTTGGAGGAATCCTAAGTCCCGGAATCAATCCTAGGTTCGACATATCCAGACCCATAGCATTTTGGTTTTCAAGGCTTCTCATCTTTTCCTCTATTTCCTTGAACCTTCTATCAGCATCGAGTTGCAATCCTGCCCCAATATCTCTCAGGGAGAAGATGTCCTCTTGATCATCTTGTTCCCACTGGGGACCATTGTTACCTTGTACAGGGCCTATCGGGACTGGGATAGGAATTCCATTCTGGTTTCCTCTGCCCGGAGGGACAACCGTTGGGGTAGCATCTGCCCGTGGCGTACTGTTTTCTGAAGGAGGTGGTATAGCAGCGGTTCCACCATGTAGGATCCCACTTCCATCAACTCTTGACACCAGAGGTTGCACCAATGTCCTCAACTGTTCTTGGCCATTGGCTACGCCCTGCATCATGTCCATAAACTGCGCCATCCTCTCGTGAAATTCCTGAAGCTCGAGCTGAACTTGCTCCATAATTCTTTGTTGATTCCCCCTCGTGGAGTACCTGTGGAATCTCGGGTCTGCTATCATGTGAACTCTAGAAGAAAACCACATAGAGATAAGATTAATGGTCCCAAGAACACCTGCTATGCAAAATGATGCAAAAGATGCAGAATGCAAACATGTAAATATGTTTCAGGGAAATTTCCCCCTCGATTCTAGTTCCCAAAAGAAGAAACGGCCACGAAAAATCCCACAGACAAGTGAATAGAATAACAACTCCTTATATAATAACAAACCAACCAACAGTGTGTACATATTAGATGAGTAAAAAATAGAGATGACCTTAATCACAAGCCTGATGATGGTCGACACAAAAGCAAAACTACAAGATACAACGAAAGATAATCAAGCTGAGTGCCAAGACCGGAAATCCTCTAGCAGCTTCCGTGTCTCAGGATGATCTGGTCTGGCGAGCAGGCCCTGTATGAGTTGCTCTCGCTGGCTGATGGTGCACTGTAGACTATCAACATGAACATCCCAGGCTCCTTCTCTGAAGCATGCTTCAAGTCTGCTTCTCTTGGTATCTGCCCTCGATCTACATTCCTTCAGGTCTGCGATAGCTTGGCTCAATCTATGCTCGCTGTGATATCTGAGAGCTTCTTCCGCTGAGATTTCTCGTCTTTTTCTCTGAGTTGACTCTTCAACTTGGTGATCTGTTGTTTCAGCTTATCCTCTCGCTCCTTGTTGTTAATGAGTGTGGCGTCCCATACTGATTCAAACTTATAGATCTCCAAGTAAGCCTTGTCCATATCCTTCTTTTTGGTAACAAGTACACTATGGACAGTGTTCAAATCTCGGCCTGCACGTTCTCTGTCGCCAGTCTCCTTTGTCAAGTCCGTACCTAGCTTGTTAACAAGTTCAGCCTGTCTCTTGAAGGCATGAACAACATCAATCTTCTCACTTTGGATTTGGATAATTTCTTTCTCTAATTCTTCATTTGCTCTTTTCAACTCTTCTTTTTCATGCAACAGTTGGTTGTACTTCTGAATATCCACGGTAGTGGGTTCTTCAGGCATGATGGGGTACAAGGGCGCAACTGAGGGAAATGGCATTAGAGACTTAGCAGCTCTATCCTTGATCCAAACCATGTAGGGGTCATAAGCTCGATTTTTTCTCTTTCCTAACATTGCCTTACCTCGTCTGTGAATGTTACTCCGTGCATACTCCATTCTAACCAAAGTATCAGCTTCCAGCAAGCCTGTGAGATACAGAGATTCATGTATCTCTTCTTCCTTAGGAGGACTCTTCAAAGCATATCCAAATTGTCTAATCAACAAAGAGGGATTATATTTAATACAGCCCTTCCTTCCGACCAATGGGACATTCGGAAAACCACTGCAACTATATATGATTTCAGTGTCAAGTATGTCATGATCAAACCATACGATGCTTTCTGCAAATAAACCCATTAACCTAGCAGACCAATCTGAGGTGCCAGCAGTAGCAACAAATAGACCTATCTTCGGAAGGTGACTGGAGAACCATCTATATAGCATGGGTACACAGCAAGACACATTTTTACCTCTTCGTTTCTCGTTCTTGTAATGGATGGAATGATAAACATCTCCTAACAACGTCGGTACTGGATTCCCTGAAGCAAAGATATAGAAAGCATTTGTATCCACAAAGTCTGGCAAGTTGGGAAACAGAATGACACCATATATGCACAGAGCGAGAATGGCATTAAATACAATCCAACAACCGTCTTTTGCGCACTGTAAAGCCTTGTCAACCAAAACAGGTAGAGGAAATCCATACACTCCATTCAGCTTAGTCAATTTTCCTGAGAACTCTGAGGCATCAAGATGAAGAATTGAAGCAAGCCTAGCTAGATCAGGTTCAGCATCATCATGGTAGAAAGGCATCTAATCCAATATTGTAACCCCTAGTAACGCAACATACTCTTCCAATGTCGGCGCCAGGACACAGTCAGGAAAAATAAAACATCTCAACTGAGGGTCATAAAACTGCAGCAGAGCATATAAGCCATTCAACTCGAACACTGAAGGTTTGCACACCAGACTGAGTAACTTCCCATAAGATTCCTTGAATTCTTCTCTCACTTTCTGATCTGCTAAAACAACCAAACTCAACAGGGAAATGATATCGGGAGAAGGGAGCTTATAGGCAACTGCCTTCTTCAAAGTCTCCATGTCATAAAAGGAACAAAGATCACTAGAATCGGGGAGGAAAAATACACCTGCAACACAGATGCATGTTAATGATATGCAAATGAAAGTGCAAAATGCATATGCAACAGGGGATCAAGATTGTTGTGTTGTAGTTTGAGACGAACGGAGCTTCGCTTTAGTCATAACCAAACATTAACATTAGGACCCCTTGATATCAAATCCAAACTGTAAAGAACCGGTAGTCTGAAAGCTAGAGTTTCCTGCACCCCCATCCCTCTCACAGGTAAGGACCTATCCACTGACAAGGGTTGGCATCCTATGTGTTCATCAGCGTTACATACTTTCTAGAAATGATGATACATTCACCATTTCTGGTTTGGCATCATCGTATCCTAAAGAAGCCTCACTTAGCTGACTCACAAATGATCGGTTCCCAGAATCGACAATCCCCAGATCCAAAATTCCTTCGAGCCCAAAGGGCCAGAAAGAAAATCGTCAAAGAGAATCTCGTCTGAGCGCGAATTTCATGGCTAGCTGGTGCATGCAAGGCATACAGGCTCGCCACTACTTTCCACTTCTAAAGCTAAGTCTATACTCAAGCCTGGGTCTGGCTTAACTCTCAACGGAATAATCCCTCCCACAGCACAGCAATAATGAATCACGCAGAAAGTAAAATGCGAAAAGCACATAAAGAAAGATAAAGCACATATGTACACACCCCAGAAATAAACAAACAAGCGCTAGGATTGACTCGCATAGGGGATATTTCTGTCCCCAGCAGAGTCGCCAGTTGTCGTTACTGCGAAAATCGAGGTCGACAATGACAGAAGAGTCGCCACCGTACGTTATTTATCCCAAGAGAGGGAAAGGAAACGCTTAGAGAAAACCTGACGAAAAGAGGGATAAGATTGGTCGTCGCAACAAAATCTCGGGTTCGAGAGTCGGTTACGCAAGGGGAAGGTATTAGCACCCCTCACGTCCGTCGTACTCGACGGGATCCACGCTTGTTGTCTAGTCTAAAAGGGTGATTGAAACTATCTAGCTACAGGCTTGAGGACAGAAAAAAAAGAAATGACTCGGAAAAGCAATGGCGCTTTGTGCCTACGTATCTCATCTGAAATGAGAAGTCAGAGTCAACGTAGTTCAGCTAACTACGGGCGAAAGGGGGAAGGTTGCTCGCCAAGACATCTCCGTCTTGTGCCTATGTATCCTCATCTGGTATGAGAAACCAGAGCAAACGTATTTCGGGCTAAAGGGGAACACAAGTTTGTTCAACTTGTTTTTTAGGCCCGAGTAGGGTTAACAAGTAGTTCTAGCAGTTGTTGTATGCAGCTCGAGCAATGGGAGACTTAGGCGTTACCGTTTGCGATAGAACTAAGAGTTAACAACACTCTTTTTTTCTGAAAAAATATTTTCCAAGATTAATGGCCCCAAAGGGCAAAAAGAAGTTTGAATGATTTATTTTTGTGTTTTTTAGAGGAGAAGTGTTTTTGAATGGTTTGCAATTCATATCGCACTAGAGACTATGACTTAGGAGTGAATGTGTCGCATATCACCCAAAGGGTGCTATACTAAAAATTCAAGCCATTGAAGAGAAACTCCTCAACAACCCTTTCCCAAGTGCTTAAGGCTCGTAACGCACAAAAATCGTTAACCTTTATCAAGTGTTTTATGATTGTTTTGAGATAAGAAGAGAAAGACTCAAGCTAAGGGGAAACTGGACCCTAAAGTTATCATGCACAATGCTCCTAAAGTCGGGATGAAAGGGAATGAAATTATTCTAATGTTATCATGTAAAGGATTGAACACCTAATGTCTCTCCTACTCCCATCCTAAACGGGGGGACTAGGAATCCTAGGGGGATCATGGCACAAGACCAAGTAAACACTAAATAAATCAATCGCAGATGAAATGAGAAAGAAAATAAAATGGTGAATTTAAAATTAAAAAAAATGATGAAATAAAATAGAAAATAAAATAAAAACATGGAAAATAAAAAAAAACATATTAAAATAATAAAAGATTATTTTTTTGGGTTTTTTAATAATATTAAAAAAAGCTACTTAAAAAATAAATAACAAAAAAAAAAGGAAAAGAAATAAAGTAAAACAAACAAGTGCTCAAAAATAAGAAATGCTGCCATAAGGGTTTGAACCCTTGACCTCAAGGCTGCAAGCCCAAAACACAACCATCTCTACCACTGCACGCGTGTGATAAGGAAAGGAAAAGAAACATTAAATATAAAACATGGAAAATAAAAGAAATAAAAAAGTAAAACGCCCCAAGCTGGGCTCGAACCGGGGTTTCATGGCATGGCAAGATACTTATGGCAAGGCTTTTAACCACTGGGTGGCGATACATCCGTGTATCAATGCCACCCCATTAAAACATAACCTTCACAACGCGTGTGGCTGGGCAAAAAAACACAGCAAACTATCCAAATGCGTTTTCAATCCAAACTTCACCAAAACTCCATCAATTTTCACAAAATAAAAGTCTAAATCACTTGAAATTTCCTGAGAAACACAATGACATCAACCATTTTTCAAAATACTGCACACACACAAAAATTCGATGGAATATGCAGTTGTGGCTTTTGAGATACGTTTTGGAAATCATGGACTGATGTAGATGTTATTAGGCTCAAAGAAAAGCAAGAACATGATTCAGATGTGTTGCCAAATGATTTCAAATGGTAGGCAGGTCCAAATTCACGCCAATTCAAAATATCATACATGAGTTGCAACAAAGACACTAAGCTATGAAAATAGAGCCTCTAAACAAACAACTCTTAACAGTTAGCATACAAGACAAAGGACATGTTCACAACAGTTAAACACACACTCAAATCAACAAAACAAACCAACCACACATGATGGACAAAAGCTGCTGACAGAAAAAAGTTTTAACAAGGAGGACAGTTTTGGAGCAGTGGCCTAATGAGCTGACAAACTTCAGCAGAAACTGGCCAAAAGATTAATGCATTAAAGTCTCAACAAAAATACATCAAGGATATAACAAACATACTTTTACCAAAGCAACAAAAACATAACACTCATTTAAACTGCAGCCTAGCCAAAAAAAATCAAAACAGCCAGAATGTTAATGCACTGAGTAATAAGAACAGTTTATAAATTCAACAAAGTAGTGCATACCACAACAGCAGGCTTGACATCCAACAAGGTTCAAAACAATGATTTCAATGCAAACAACAAAATCCATGATAGCAAATACAATCAAATTAGCAAAAAGACCAAACTTTAATAGCAATGGGCATAAACTTAGCATCACAATCCAAACACAAAAATCTTATGACAGCAGCAGCTTGGCCAAACACCAAGTTAAAATCAAATAAAGTTCACCTCATCACACAAACCAAAAACTAATTTTCAGTGCAAACAGCCCTAACATTTATCATGACAGTCTCAAGCATCAATTTAAAAACAGGTCTCACATGGCAAACAAAATCATGACAGCAGCCCCAAAACACAAGTGACCCAAAGGCAACTACTAAACAAAAGTGACATGAATACCAAACTTGACAGAAGTATGCAAAAATCAATATCAGTCCCAAGTCTTGTTTGCAAGTTCACAAACTTAATGACATTCGACATTTTGTATGCAACAATCAATGATGTGACCAAAGTTTAAACACGATTCAAGATATCAAATGTTTACCAATCCAAACATGCCATGAGTTCATACATATCTAGGATGTAAGGCAACTTAAGGTTGAAATGACAATAACATGAGTTATCAACAGAAATTTGGCAGCCAAGGATTCTAACAATGATCATAAGTGAGTTCAACATGTCATGCCTCCACAAAGATAAAAACTCAATAGCAACTTCAAGTCATGACTTGATCAGCTTTAATCAAACAAAGTACATTGTTTACAAACAACAAATAGAACAAAATCTTGACAAAGGTTGGAAGTGATAGGTGGTAGCAGCATTGTATAACATAAATAGTAAAAACCAAAGGCTTATGATGCTAACAAGCAGTCCAAAACAGAAATTTAAACTTGACATACCAAAATGTAAAAGCAAGGCAATTAAGAGTTCAAGACTGGAGGCAAAACTAGGATATACATGCTTAAAAACAGTTGGCAAGCACCAAACATGAACATGCGTATCACAAATGGTACATACAAAACATAGAAATATCCAAAACAGTTCTTTAATCAGCACAAATAAATGGCCTGAGCAGACCCTACACCAGCCACTCATACAAACATGTCATGCCAACACAATCCAACAAATTTTTCAACCCACACATGGTGGACAAATACTGCTAGCAGATTTTATCATGAGAAGCAAGTCTAAGGCACCTATATGTTCTAAACAGCATACACAAATGAATTCCTATCAGCAATGCCTTCACAAAAGCAACATACAACAAAGCCTTCACATCCAGACACTAGCCTAACATGCTTATTCACCCCTAACATGCTTGGGAAACTCTAGTAGCAATTATCAAACACAAGTAGCAGGTTTTTCTAACATAACAATGCCAAGCTAAGAATGATGCATACTTAAACAAAAAGCCAACAAACTCCAGGCATGTCATCATGAGTTGACAGATCCAAATTCAAAACAAGCTTCAGCAGCAAAAAACCAAGACAATGATCACAGCAAAAATCCAATTAGCATCACACCTTATTGACAGCAAAGTACATGAGTTTAAAATGCTAACAATCCTTTCAAAAGTAAACAATGAAGGCCAAGCCTTTGGCTGGACCAGACAACAATCAGAATGTCAAACCACTTTTAATCATGTTAAGGCAATTTGAACAAGGCAAAGAAAAATGCACCACAATGCAAACACATATGCATCTATGAACATGTAGGTTGAACATACTCAAAACAAACATAGCAAAAGCAAGCCAGTACTTGGCATTTCTGACAGTTCTTGTTGATGAATCCTGATAACAAAACAACATAAACCAGTCTAAAGTACCAATGAAACATCAGAGGCCACACAGGCCAAAACCAAACTCATGAACCTCACTTGCCTAGAAAGTTGCCGATCACACCATCATAGTTCCAACAAGGATATTAAGCTAAACCTAGGCAGTTCCACAAACTGTCATTACAATGCCACAACACAATGACCCATCCACTCTACACATCTCAAACATGC
Organism: Lathyrus sativus; assembly: GCA_963859935.3. Classification (NCBI taxonomy): domain Eukaryota; kingdom Viridiplantae; phylum Streptophyta; class Magnoliopsida; order Fabales; family Fabaceae; genus Lathyrus; species Lathyrus sativus. The sequence continues at coordinate 198,802,652 of OZ012737.1, forward strand.
TGACAGGTCTAAACTCCACATACAACCCAAAAGCAGCCCTCAAGCAAACTTAAGTGACAGTTTTCAAAACAGTTTGATGGTTCCAAAACCATTTTTAAAGTTTGAATGCAAAACTAACATATTTGTAAGTTCAAAGACATAACAAAGTTCAACAATCAAAACTTGCTTATTTTAATGACAACTTCTTTTTTTCTAAAGCATACCAAAGCCAACACAACAGAAATACTCAAACAAAACAGAGGCAAACTTAACAATGAGGATACCAAGCATCAATCAAACAAGCCCAAAGTGTATCTTCCAATGATAACAGCTAGCAAACTCTTGCAGCAGCACAGGTGCAAAACCAAACATGACATGTTGTAACGAGAGCAAGCTTTACATAATAATATTAAATCCAAAACATGATGCATAATGAAGAAAGAGATTAGAAAACACTTACCTCTTGTAGACCTCCTTGAGCAAATTAGCTTTGCAGTCTCCTTTTCCAATAGCAAGTGATTTTTTGAGGCAGCTTTGAAGCAGAGTATCAACAACCTCCTTTTCTTTTTGCACACAGTTTGTGGGTTAGATTATGGAGGGTATGGAATGGCAACACACTTGAGAAAAGGGTTAAATATGGAGAGGGATTCGCAGGTTTTGATCAAAGAAAGGCTAAGAACTCAATTTATGATTTTTGCACAAAGTGGCTGCTAGGGTTTATGTGACCTGAAGCTTAGCTTAAATCCATGAATGAAATCAGGTTTAGGGTTTGACCAAGGCAAGAAGGTGAAGGGACAGATTTTCATCTCCATGATCACTTTTTGAATCAAGGGTGGATGCTAAAATGGTGATGCATTTGTTGCATCAGTTGCTTTCCTTACAACAGTGTGGGAAGACTTTGGGCAGTGTAGATTTTGGCTCATAGCTCATTTGGGCAATTATTTGAAAATGACAAAATGGCGCAAAAAGGGATTATGCTGGTTTTGGCAAAACTGGGTAACCATAAACACAGCCTCCCATGCGCATGGGAGAGTGTTATGGCTGATGAAACAAAGCAAAACAAACAAGAACCACCTTTCATTCTTTGGCCAAAAATGCTCAATGTACCAACTTTGATCAATGATAACTTTGTGCTCACAAATCCAATTACTTTGATCTTGGACTCTTTGGAAAGAGTGCATGGAGTAGAACAAATTTCATGTTGGAGTTGTCTTAATTTGAGGATTGGAAGATCATGAAATTTGTGGTTGAAAATCGTGGCAAGCAAACTGCTCATGAATAACTTAGAAAAAATTCTAAGTTATGAAATTGGCTCATTTTTTCCCAACTTTGCACATCCATAACTTGAGCTTCTCAAATCCAATTGAGGACTTCTTGGACTCTTTGGAAAACTTAGAACACACTCTACAACTTTCATTTGGGACAAAGTTTCATTTGATATCAAGAAGGTGATGAAAATTGGCTTGCAAAGTGGTGCAAAAATCTGCCCAAACTTAACAACCTTTGAAACCATTGAAATCTCCAATTTTGATCGATCATAACTTGAGCTGCAAATATCATATGATTATGAATTGGTACTCAAAAGAAAGCTTGAGATACAAGGAAAAACTTTAATGTTTGCCAAAGGTTCATTTGAAACCTTTATCATGAAGAAAAATGGCTTTGAAAATGGTTGTTCCAAACATAAAACTTTCCAAAAATGGAAAGTTCTAAAACCCTAATTTCCAAAAATGGAAACTTTCAACAACTCTTAACTTTTTTTGATCCTCTTGACTTTTCTTGATCAAATTTCATCCATTGGCCATATTGAATTTGAGGAACATGATCTTTACCTCGAAAAGTCAAGAGTTGACTTTTTCACTACACATTTGACTTTTTCCCAAATCTCCCGATTTTCAATCAACTGATCAATTTGAGCTCTTCTGATTAAAATTTATGATCGATCTCTCACCCCCAAACATCTTAGGACATGTGGAGGGCCATGGAAACAAGTTTTCTTCAAGAAACAAATTTTATCCTGATTAAAATTGAGACCCTAATTCCAACCCTTTTGGCCTGGGCATCGTTTGGATGAACTGAGTAACCATTCCACTTTACTATAACCTCTGAGGTATTCAAAAAGCTTTTACCTCGTGTTCACACTAGTGATAAGACCTTATGGACTCCTTGACAGTCTTCTGATGGTTCGTACCAGTGCCTTTGCTTGAGCTCGAAATCAATAAAGACTTTCCTCTTAGGTGGTACACAGACAGACACTTGATCCCCTGTAAGTGCAAAATGCTATGCAATGCAATATGCTAGAATAATGAAATGAAACAAAAACCAAGTAAAGAAAAGGTTGGTAAAATTTTGGGGTGCAACAGAAGCATCTTGATCTTTCGCTCCCGAGAAGAGATGTTCTTTTCATTGGTGGCAATCTCTTGCTGATTCTTCTCTTTCTTCTCCTCCAGCTTTGCTATTTTACCTTCAGATTCAGCAGCAGCAGTCCAAGCAGCAGCCTCACTACCAGCTTTAGTCGAGATAGCTTTCTCAATTTAAGGCAGCAGTCTGAGGTCTTCATAGACTTGGTCGATCAGAGCACCAACTTCCAGGATGACGGTAGCAGATTCAGGAGAGATTGAATGGATGTCCACTTGTTGAAGAAGAGTCTTCAAAGAAAGATGGGTAACTTGGTCCATTTGTAAAATGGAGAAAAGATTCCCCCTGAAGATTTTCTCTTTGACCTTTTCGAGGATGCTTTCTGTTGGTTTCGTCGAGGCTTGGTCCTTAGAAGTCGAAGTTGTAACACCCCACTTCCCAAATTAAATAAAATATAAACATTATAAATAAACATCAGAGTTTTCACAAAAAACAGTGGGATATCACATCACCAATAATTATCAAAAATACTTTATTCATTATTTTCAAAATAATACAGCGGAAATTATTATTCCAACATTCTCGGCCATCCGCCAGATTTACATAAAATCTTTATTATTGTAATTCACCAAAATGTGATACGTCACAGGATTTTCAACAAGTTTAACATAAACAAATAAAACACCCATATCCCATGTTACGTATCAGAGCATTCTAACACTCGACTTGCACACCGCTATCCAAGCTATCTATGTATCTGGATTATCTGTACTTCTGAGGAAGCACAGACCACAACAACAACAAAGGGGTGAGAAAACATGATCAAAATATATCGGTAATTTAATACATGCAATAAAGGTAGTAAAACACACCAATATTCACCCCATCAACACCAATCACGAACCTACTATTCAAACATCCATATAACATATAATAATGCAATATGCCACACAACACCATGCATGCGGTACCGACTCATTGGTTCATTCAATCGAACCTTGGATAGATCACTTACGCTCCTGCTGAGATATGATCTATCCCCCATCATTCTCCATGAAGGAGTACGGATGAATCACTTACGCTCCTTCTGAGATATGATTCATCCCACCAAAACACCATGATATGCACAACACCAATGCACAACTATTATATTCAGGCACACAAAGTGCACACGATCCTCCTGATCACATCACCATACATTATATATATTACACCACCAATAAACACAAGCACACTAAGTGCACAACAATTAAACTCAAGTAAATAATCAATAAATCATTTCAATCGATCCATGGTTTAGTTACTATTTAATTAAACAATGACTCCCCAAAAATATTGGATATAAAAATATTTGGCAAATAACTATATTATTTATACCATGTTACAGATCTATTCAAGAGCTTTCCAACACTTCGAACGGGGACTAAATCCGACTTACGGATCAAAAGTTATGGCCAAAATCGTCAAAACAGAAAATTCACCAATATACAGCTTTGAGTCGACGCAAACAGCGCAGAATGCAAAAAATTCTGTCTTTTCCACCGTTGGAAGCCTTTCGGACCTCTGATTTCAATTCCGTAAAAAGCCCCGGTTTCAGAATTCGAAATCCTACCATAATATGACAATTATAACAGCCAACAACATATTTTTAAAGATCATATCATCATATATCATATAACCATACTTTTCAACACCATGGAATTTAGGGGTTTCTATCCTAAATGTGATCCTACCCATCATACACTATCACACAATCTCCATGATCATACGAAAACCCACCCTTACTGCCCAGAACTATTATCTTGCTCAAATTCAAGCCTATTTCTCCACTTCTATCTCTTGTCCTCTCGGAACCTATTTTATACTCATCGCTATTACTACGGAAATTATACCGGATTTCACCAATCTCATAACAGCAAATACACCACTCTATCAGTATCAGTAACAATCATCACACTCTACTCTAATCAATTGTTCCTTAAACTATATCTCAGAACCTATATCATGGTCATTACCCAAGCCACAGAGGTTACACAAAATCTCACCAATACTCATGGTCATTATCCAAACCACAGAGGTTATACAGAAACTCACCAACATCGTAACAATGTACGAATTTCATCACCATCAACAACAACAGCAACAAGCATAATGTCATAAATTCGTGTTCATCACTAATATTACAGGAATTACACAGAATCCCACAATCATCATAAAATGTATGCACAAAACTCTTCAATCACAGCAAAATTCATAAACACAGACATAATATCATATATCAATCATAATCATTAAATTCCTACGGGGTTAAGGAATCCCCTCTACCCAATTTCATGCATTATACCAATCCAAATCAGTTTCTCCCCCCTTACCTGGATAATTGTTCTGATCGGTGACAAATTCCTCCAAGATTGGCCAATTCTGACCTTTCCTCTTCTTCTCCGTTCTTCGCTCCTTTCTTCGCTCTTCTCTCAATTTCCTCTTCTCACGTTCTATCTATCGTGACTTCTCAACTTACTTCCTTCCTATCCCTAATAACCCCTTCCACTTCTATTTTCTTTTAATTCTAATCCCAATAATAATAATAAAAATAATATTACTAATAATAATTATTATAATAATCATTATAATAATAATAATACACATAGCAATATTAATAATTTTATTTCACCCATAATAATAATATTAATAATAATAGTAATAATACTCCACCAATAATATTATTAATAATAATAATAATAATAATAATAATAATAATAATCATAATAATATTCTCCCACTAATAGTTATAATAATAGTAATAATATTAATAATAATAATATTCTCCAATATTAATAATATTACTACAATTAATAATAATAATAATAATAATAATAATAATAATAATAATAATAATAATAATAATAATACCACCATATTACTACTATTTATTTTATTATTATATTCACACCAATTCACCACCAATAATCTTTCCATATCAGGGACACCCACCAATCATCATCAAACACACCCCCACAAAAGGGCACACCAACATATAATAATTAAAATAGTAATAAAATGACTAAATAGTTAAAATGGGTGTTACAACTCTCCCCCACTTTAATTATTTTCGTCCTCGAAAATTACCTGATGGAAATAGTTCCGGATACGCTTCCCGCATCCTTCATTCCAATTCTCAGGTCACACTGCCTTCTGCAGCACCCCCCTCAAGCCACTTTCACCAAAGCTATCTCCTCCCCTCGGAGTTGTTTCTCGTTCGTCAAACGAACTAGCAATGCCTCCACAATCAAATTATTTTTCACTGGTACATCATCCACCTGATTCAATGTAATTCCTCAACGAAGACACATGAAACACGTCATGCCAATTCACAGCGACAGCGGCAAAACGATCTAACATGTTACTCCTCCCATGCCTCTGCTGCGCTACTCTGATACAACCACAGAACCCGGTGCAAACTTCCGAGACTTCGAAGCCCGACCAGCATCAGTCACCGACGTGACTCTCAAAATACATATTTCCTTATATCCTCTTGATCTTCTCAGCCATCTCAAGCATAATTCTCGGTCTGAGCACAACACTCCCATTCGACTTATTCCAACACAGAAGAGTCCTACACTCCCTATCTCACCAAGCCATATATAGTGCCATTCCGACACTAGGATGGTAATCGTTATTATAGGTAACTCAATCAACGATAATTACTCATCCCACGATCCACCTTGATCCAACACCCAAGCTCTCACCAATTCTCTACAGACTCAATAGTCCTCTCTGACTGACCATCAATTTGCGGATGGTAAGCCGAACTCAACTTCAACTTAGTACCTGAAGCTTCTTGTAAGCCCCTCCAACATCTCAATATAAACCACAAATTTCAATCTAACACAACATTCGACAGTATCTCATCCAACTTCACTACTTCCTCAATATGTATCTCATATATCCTTAACACGGAATAGTTCATCCACTCACAACAACCCAAATTAAAATTATGTCTTTCCAATTCTTTGGAAATCTCAACACCAAATCCGTGAAAATACTACCTGATTTCCACTCTGGAATATTCAACGGCTGCATCAGACTCAACAGTCTCTGATGTTCACTCTTCGAATTCCAACAATTATAACCAGTATATTCAACCTCAACCACTCCTCTCCTCATCTATGGTCACCAAAACAATCTACTCAAATTTGGTTACTTCTTCATAGCAATGGGATGGACACTCCATCTACCTCAATGTATTTCTTCACGAGTACTCCTACTCCCCTCAACAACATCCGGTCCACATACCCCATCACAACAAATCATGGTACTATTTCCACAAACCCGACAACCCACTCTTCGACTCTGATTTATCAATTTCAACTAATTCACCAACTCAACCCAGATTTCTGACCTCCTCGAATCTCCTCAAGAATACTACTAGTAAGGTCTAACATACAAGGCATAACTCCATAAGAAGTCTCTTCACAGACCAGACTTGCATCACAAAATTTCCCAACCGGTTCCAACTCTTTTCGCCATTTTCCTCGGTACAAGCAAGGTTTCCAAATCGAAGCATCAGCTACCACGGTATATACCGAAAACATACAGTAAGATAACACATCAAACGCACCCGATCACGACAGTAAAAGTTGACCAAATTACACGTTTCGAATATTCTGCTATAATTGGATCATCCACTAACATAAAAATCATTTTTCCCTAAAAGAGCATCTCGTTAGCTCTCAACGCTTCAAACGGGGGTCAAAACGGACATACGGTTCAAGAGTTATGAATTTTCGAAGTTTTCCGAAAAACCAGAATTTTGCCGAAAAACTGCTACGGGATTTTGCATTCTTGTCCAAAAATTTGACCGATTCAATTCCTTTCTTCGAAACAAACACATACTCATACTCACCTAACATATAGCCTCGAATTAGAACCATTAAACATGATTTCTATGACGTCCGATTTCAATCCGATTTTTAAACCTTCAAATCTCCAAAAATACCAAAACTTACAAAACCAACCAAATTTGATAAAAACAAGCATACTCAATCACGGCTTAACATCACCCGACGCCACTACGCAATCTAATCCGACTTTCTTCTGTAAAGCATCGATTTCTCACAAAATCTCAGATTAAACGATTTCAGCCTCCAACTCCGGCACAACTACAACAACAACCAACTCTAGAACACTGGTCAGATAATTCTTCTTACGTACTTCAAGTTGCCTTAAAGCATAATTAAAACTTGCTCAAGTTGCCTTTAGAAAATCCCCAATTATATCAACAAGCATCACAAACGCAACAAATAGTTATGTCGGATTCGGCAAAACTTTCCTCCCAGAAGTATATCGCTACTCTTTTTCCAACACTGATAACTCAAGTTTCTTATGCTCAACATAATCCTCTATACTCTTCGAATGTCTTAAAATATTACTGAAACAAGTTGTGAGTTCTGGCGGAAACACGGACCGTACCGCCCGTCCTTACCACAACATTCAAACACACTTCATCAATAAATAGCTTAATTCCATGTCAATACTTCACCATCTCATAGAGAATTTCAATAGCTCTACCCGAGCTCACACGACCAAGGAAAACTCACATCCTTCAGCCCGTTGATCCATCAACTCATCAACTCTTGGAAGCGAACGCTTATCCTTGATAGTCACCTTGTTCACTTATCCATAGTTCACCCAAAGCTTCACAAAACCTTCCGTCTGTCTAACCAACAAAATTGGTGCACCTTATGGTAACACACTCAAACAAAAGAACCTCTCTTCCAGCAGGTCTTCAAGTTGACTCTTTAACTTTCTCAATCCCAATGCAAACACACAATATGGAGTCACCCATATCGAACTAGTTCCAAGAACGAAGTCAATGTGTAAGCTTTACTTCACATTTCGATAGTAAACCATTTACCTCCACAGGAAAACTTCTGGACAATCACAATTAAGTGATAAACCCCAATTTCTCACTTTCCTTAACATTCAAAGTTTCCGTCAAAATACACACCTCAACACCGTCTTACGCCAACTCCTCAAAATAATCCCTTATGCACTTAGCTTAACTCAAGACAATTCATTGCTCACACCACCTAAGCTTGCAAGACACGTCTATCCCATCCAACACAATCCTGTCTACTATTAACAAGAGATTGAGGGTGATCAGTTCCTCAATTTGTCAATAGACAGCCGAAAATCATGATGGGGTATAAACCATCTTTACCAAACTATAAGAGCGTAACACACTAAGCCACAACACTGCAGCATTTCGGAGAAATACCAACTTCTCCCCCACTGGAATCATTTCACTTCTACCGACAAATTTTAAACAACAACATGTACCGACAGTGTTTTTACACACATGTCGCATACCAGGGAACAACAACACTAGACAACATTGGCCGGACGGACCGACCTGCTCTGATACCAATTGTAACACCCCACTTCCCAAATTAAATAAAATATAAACATTATAAATAAACATCAGAGTTTTCATAAAAACAGTGGGATATCACATCACCAATAGTTATCAAAAATACTTTATTCATTATTTTCAAAATAATACAGCGGAAATTATTATTCCAACATTCTCGGCCATCCGCCAGATTTACATAAAATCTTTATTATTGTAATTCACCAAAATGTGATACGTCACAGGATTTTCAACAAGTTTAACATAAACAAATAAAACACCCATATCCCATGTTACGTATCAGAGCATTCTAAGACTCGACTTGCACGCCGCTATCCAAGCTATCTATGTATCTGGATTATCTATACTTCCGAGGAAGCACAGACCACAGCAACAACAAAGGGGTGAGAAAACATGATCAAAATATATCGGTAATTTAATACATGCAATAAAGGTAGTAAAACACACCAATATTCACCCCATCAACACCAATCACGAACCTACTATTCAAACATCCATATAACATATAATAATGCAATATGCCACACAACACCATGCATGCGGTACCGACTCATTGGTTCATTCAATCGAACCTTGGACAGATCACTTACGCTCCTGCTGAGATATGATCTATCCCCCATCATTCTCCATGAAGGAGTACGGATGAATCACTTACGCTCCTTCTGAGATATGATTCATCCCACCAAAACACCATGATATGCACAACACCAATGCACAACTATTATATTCAGGCACACAAAGTGCACACGATCCTCCTGATCACATCACCACACATTATATATATTACACCACCAATAAACACAAGCACACGAAGTGCACAATAATTAAACTCAAGTAAATAATCAATAAATCATTTCAATCGATCCATGGTTTAGTTACTATTTAATTAAACAATGACTTCCCAAAAATATTGGATATAAAAATATTTGGCAAATAACTATATTATTTATACCATGTTATAGATCTATTCAAGAGCTTTCCAACGCTTCGAACGGGGACTAAATGCGACTTACGGATCAAAAGTTATGGCCAAAATCGTCAAAACAGAAAATTCACCAATATACAGCTTTGAGTCGACGCAAACAGCGCAGAATGCAGAAAATTCTGTGTTTTCCACCGTTGGAGGCCTTTCGGACCTCCGATTTCAATTCCGTAAAAAGCCCCGGTTTCAGAATTCGAAATCCTACCATAATATGACGATTATAACAGCCAACAACATATTTTTAAAGATCATATCATCGTATATCATATAACCATACTTTTCAACACCATGGAATTTAGGGGTTTCTATCCTAAATGTGATCCTACCCATCATACACTATCACATAATCCCCATGATCATACGAAAACCCACCCTTACTGCCCGGAACTATTATCTTGCTCAAATTCAAGCCTATTTCTCCACTTCTATCTCTTGTCCTCTCGGAACCTATTTCATACTCATTGCTATTACTACGGAAATTATACCGGATTTCACCAATCTCATAACAGCAAATACACCACTCTATCAGTATCAGTAACAATCATCACACTCTACTCTAATCAATTGTTCCTTAAACTATATCTCAGAACCTATATCATGGTCATTACCCAAGCCACAGAGGTTACACAAAATCTCACCAATACTCATGGTCATTATCCAAACCACAGAGGTTATACAGAAACTCACCAACATTGTAACAATGTACGAATTTCATCACCATCAACAACAACAGCAACAGGCATAATGTCATAAATTCGTGTTCATCACTAATATTACAGGAATTACACAGAATCCCACAATCATCATAAAATGTATGCACAAAACTCTTCAATCACAGCAAAATTCATAAACACAGACATAATATCATATATCAATCATAATCATTAAATTCCTACGGGGTTAAGGAATCCCCTCTACCCAATTTCATGCATTATACCAATCCCAATCAGTTTCTCCCCCCTTACCTGGATAATTGTTCTGATCGGTGACAAATTCCTCCAAGATTGGTCAATTCTGACATTTCCTCTTCTTCTCCGTTCTTCGCTCCTTTCTTCGCTCTTCTCTCAATTTCCTCTTCTCATGTTCTATCTATCGTGACTTCTCAACTTACTTCCTTCCTATCCCTAATAACCCCTTCCACTTCTATTTTCTTTTAATTCTAATCCCAATAATAATAAAAAAAATAATATTACTAATAATAATAATTATAATAATCATTATAATAATAATAATACACATATCAATATTAATAATATTATTTCACCCATAATAATAATATTAATAATAATAGTAATAATACTCCACCAATAATATTATTATTAATAATAATAATAATAATCATAATAATATTCTCCCACTAATAGTTATAATAATAGTAATAATATTAATAATAATAATATTCTCCAATATTAATAATATTACTACAATTAATAATAATAATAATAATAATAATAATAATAATAATAATAATAATAATAATAATAATAATAATAATAATAATACCACCATATTACTACTATTTATTTTATTATTATATTCACACCAATTCACCACCAATAATCCTCCCATATCAGGGACACCCACCAATCATCATCAAACACACCCCCACAAAAGGGCACACCAACATATAATAATTAAAATAGTATTAAAATGATTAAATAGTTAAAATGGGTGTTACAGAAGTGATGGGGGCCTTGCCAGAGGAACTGCCTCGTTGCCCAAGAAGTTTCTGACACATAGGAACATAAAACTTTTTTGTTTGTCTCGTCCTTAATGAATTCACGGATCATTTGAAGTAAATATTCCAAAATTGTTCTAAGGAAATAAATAAACAAAACGAAAAAGATATTCCTAAAAAGAAAGGCCGTAAAACATAAAATAAATAAATCCTCAAGGATGTGTGGCGGATATGGGCTTCTTTCTAGGAGAAGAACTATTACTTTTAATATACTTAAAAGGTAAGTTCCATGCAGGAAAATATGTGTCACTGTAATAATAATACAGTGTCTTTTTTTCCAGATCCACAGGTTTTTCAATCTTGACATATTTTCGAGGATTGGTGAGTTTCAGGGCATTTAGTTATGCACTATTAAGACTTGTCTCACCTTTGATGGGCACTATTTCGTTCTACTTAGCTGCAGCAACGGTTAGAGTAAAAGTCACATCAACTAGGGCAGGTTCGTCGACCGGGTTTCCCCCAAGCTTCTCCTCTTCACTCTGGACATCATCAGCTTGGTCTTCTTCCATTTCGTCACCAGTACCCCCATCACTAGAACCATCCAGTTCTGATTGATGCATGGTTTCATCCTCGATGACGTCTGTTCCCCCTGCTACCTCAGTATCATCAACAACAATGGTTGATCTAAAGGAGAGTTACTTGCGTCAGATAGGGTTGCATCTTCCCCCGTGGGAGTATCTTCTTCATTTTCTACCTCCAAGGTCTCTAGTGCATTGTCTTCTTCATGATCAGACCCATCTGTTTGGGACTGCTGGGTAGCTGTTTTGGTAGGCAAAAGAGGAGCTGTGGAAAATTCAAGTTTGTTAATTTCGCCAAGAGAACTCATACCAGAGCCCAAGTCAGATGTGGGATGATAAGTAGGCTCACCTTGGCTATTTAAAAGAACGGATGGAGAAGGAGACTTGGTCGAGGCAGGTTTTGAACCTCCAGTACCAGCCTAGATAAAGAAGAACCAGACGTGAGAAATAAAGACAAAATATAAACAAAACAGGACTTCGAGAAGCACTTAGAGACAAGATATACCTTAGTTTCCTCATCAGCATGATTTGAATTGTCGCTCTCGACGGGGACTATGGTTGGAATCGAGGCACCCTTAACAGGAGCCTCAGTATGATCACAGACAGGAGTGGTTAGCTTCGAAGTCTTGGCCATCGAAGGGGCAGGTGGGGTGTCATCAGTATCCATCCCTTGGTTGACTTTCCGCCTCTTCTTCATTTGTAAATCTTCAGGAGGAGATTCGTCATCATCCTCTGAGTCAATAATTATTTGGGCAGAAGCCCTCTTAAGTTTCTTTTGGGGTGTGGGTGGCTTGCGAGTTACCTAAGACATTAAGAAATATTAGAAGCAACCAAGAGAGTTAAACCAACAAAGGCCTATAGAGAATTACCTTATGGCCTTCGACTTTTCCTTCAGTTCTTGGGGGAGGAGCACTCCTTTTAGGGGCAGCTGCAAAACAAACCACATTGCTACCAGTTAGTAACAATAAAGTTCAGATAAAAGAGTCCAAAATCAAAGGGGGATGACCTTCAAGAGTTTCGGTTTCAATGCGAACATCTTCGATACCAACATGAAGGTTCCCTTTGAAAGTATTGAGCGTATGTTTAGTCAGAACCACCCGTTGTGCTTTCGGTCTTGACTGTTGTCGAAGGATTTTTATGGAATCTCCACAGATTAACCAATCTAGAAATGGAGGGGGAAGAGCCACTCCAAAATCAGAAGTTGGAAATCGAGGGATCTTTGGAGGAAATAAAGCAAAAGCTACCTCATACCGTTTCTCACGGGGAACATATGAAGAGATTTTTAAATTCTCCATTTTCTTTGAAAACTTTTCCTTCAAGGTGACAGGAGCCTCGCGGATGGTTCGACTAACATCATTCGGTCGATAGGCGGTTTCAAAGTACTTTTGGAAGGCTTGAATCGCTTTGATATCTGTAGATATACCTTTCTTAATCTTCTCCTGCACAACAACAAAAGCTTGGTCAATCAAGCGAACAAAGCTTGAAACATCAAGAAATTCTGAGGTGTAGTGTCTGGACCACCAGTTGTAGAATTCTTGGGAGCAGAGGTAAGAAGGTTCAAAATGAACGGGTGTTAAGAGGGACTTGTGAGCATGGTGAGCTATGTGTGTCGAACACTCAACAGAGTTGAAGGCAGTGAGAGGAAGGATAACGTGGGCCTTTTTATCATACAAACATTTAGGAAATGTCTGAATCAAACCAAATTACCGTGATACTGGGTTAGGTTAATAGGCCACCAAAGATGCTTGGCCTCTGAGAAGGTTGAGCTTATGAATTATTAGTCGAGGTGTCAGAAATATCTCCCAGATAAGCTTCAACTCTTCTTCTTGTTTTTTAAGCATGGAGGGAAAGGTCTGGTGAACCACTCAGGACCATACTTCCTCTCTACAAGTGGAGCCATCCTCGGAGTAAACTCATGACGTTTTGCGAACATTTGAATGAAACCTAAAAGGTTGGCTCTGAGTGTGTGTCCTTCTTCACTTGGGGTAAGTTGAACTAGTCGAGTCCATTCGACTCGTCTTTCTGTAACAGCAGTAGACTCTTTGTCAACTTCTTCTTTGTTTAGAAGGTTGGTTTCGAAAG